>CM029642.1:10364595-11849595 GCA_017311315.1 Dendrocalamus latiflorus | reverse complement strand
TGGACCTAGGTATGCGGCCAGGTCCAGATCTCACATTTGGTATCAGAGCCTAGGTGCCTAACACCTCCTTGGACCTCATGGTTGTAGATGTGTCCAACCAATGTGTGAGGGGGAGATTGTTGGGAATAATCCCACATTGGTTGTGGAAGAGGAGAAAGCATAACTTATAAGTGTGGGGGAGCCTCGCGTGCATGCCGAAGAAGGGGGACATCGAGGTCTGGTCGACGAGGGGGTATATGGCAGGGAGTATGTTGCAGCTAGGCGAGCCCTGGCCGCCGACGAGCAGGCGGGAGGCCGCGGTGAGCTCGTAGACGGCCTCGTTCTGGCTGTCGCCGTTGCTGCGGCGGACGGCGAATAGGCGCGAGACGGTGAGCACGCGCATGAGGCGGCCGAGGTAGGGGAGCCTCGCAGGAGGGATCCCGGTGGCGACGAGGATGTCGGGCAGGGTGGCGGCGCCGCCGCAGCGGTGAATGGCATCGGGGATGCGTAGGTCCATGGCGCACTTGAACGCCATGGACCTGACGAAGCCGAGGGCGTGGTGCCAGAGCTCGAGCTGGCCTTGGAGCAGCTCCTCCGTGCTCACCTGGTCTTGGTCGCCGTGGGTAGCAGTAGCAGGCGCCTGCGCCATAACCCTTGGTATACTCGAGTAGTGATCTTCCTTTTATCTTTTGGTCATGGCGCCCATCGCCTAGCTAGCTTGGCCTCTATATAACGACACCAAGTACCAGCTACACACATTCACTCGTCGTCGTCCTGTGGCTAGCAATTGGTTTGGTGGAGCGGGTTCTGCACAGGGAAAACTTTACCGGAGAGGTTAGTGATAGGGACGAAAACTATTGGTTATAGGTCCTTTTATTTTTTTAGCCGAGATTTTTGAATTAGAATTTGAATTATGAAATTTGTATGGACTAAAATCAACTAAAAAATAGCCAAAAGTTTTTAAAATTTCACTAGTTACTAATTCTTTCGGTTTTTCAACGTATTTTTTGAAATTTTAGCAAATTTTAAATGGATCTAAAATTTTTTGGCCGATACTTTTTTTTACTGTGCTCGCCGATAACACCAATTTTTGCCCATAGCCACCGAAATTTCTGCATGTTTTTGCTCAAGAACTGAAACCAGTTGGTCCACCGTGACATCGTTGCTCGTGCACACAATACTAATACGAAAAATGACAGAAAATGAGCAGTAGATTAATTCCAGCGTGCGCAGCGTGGGCAAGATTATTTAATTTTGCCCCCTCGCTGGAGCAAGATTATTTAATGCGTCAAAGCAAGTATCGTCCATTGCATCATGTGCGCATTGCCATCCACAAGGCCTAGGCATGTATTCCGCATGAATTTTCATACATTGACACCATGGCCGGGTGTCGACAAGAGAAAAAGGACATATTATCATACACATTATTGCATTCTACGACTAACAAGGTGAGACGTATGCATACTATTATCTGTCTATGACTGATAAGGCGAGATGTATCCGTACTATTATCCGACTATGGCTGATAAGGCGAGATGTATCCATACTATTATCCGTCTATGACCAACGAGGCTAGATAAAATTATGGCCTAGTACCGATGAGGAAATATCACTACCCATTAACATGTCCCAAACAGATGGGACCAGACACTTTGTTACCGGGCATCAATGAGACAAAGACAACACACACCACACACGTTCGCGACCGATGAAGCCAAGCATGCACATAAATGGGCACCAATGAGGCGAAAGTCATCTTCTTCATCAACATATTTTGTCTGTTAACTGACACAGTGATAGTGTACTGTGACCAGGCATCAGCGGAACAAAGCCACCCCGCATCACATTCGTATCTTCACCACCTGCATCTACACCAACATCATACATGCATATGTGTTGTAAATAATCTTGTTTTAGAGTCATGTGCAAAAAAAATTTGGGTGTAATCGGAGTCGAATTGCAGCCGCAATTCAAAGTCGTAGTTGGAAACCGAGTCGAAGTCGTATAAGACTCGGAGTCGGAGTAGGTTTGAGAACCCGTGTTGAAGTAGGACAGCCGGGTATAAAAAGAGGCTTAGAGCCATGTATTCGATGTACCAAGCCATTGAGAAAATACAAAAAGAGGGAAAGACACAAAGTATTGTGTTGTCGTGTGATTGTGCAAGACGTGGTCGGAAGGACTCACGATCACCGCAAGCGTGATCGAGAGGAGCTACGACCACGGCAAAGTTCCAGCAGGCGTAGTCGGGAGGCGCTACGACCACGGCAAAGGAACAGTGTTTTTACGACTACGGCTAAGGAGCAAACAACGTGGTCGTAAGGAGTCGAAGGTGGTCGTAAGGAGCAGCGACTACACCGAGAAGATCAGTGCGTGTTCGGAAGCAACTCCGATCACGTTGAAGGAAGTGAACGTAGTCGAAAGGGTGTTCGACTACGGTGAACAGTGATCGACAGCATCACTGCGTGATCGTAGAAGATTTCAATCACGGTATCTTGAGCGGCTGAAGGAAGGCAGCGGCAGAGATATCGCAGAGAGGTCGTAAACTGCTACAGTAAAGGTACGACCTTGACTTAAAGTAATCGGTGGCGAGTTTGAGTGGTCGTACGGCATCGTAAGTAATCGGATCTGATCGTAAACGACTCTAACCGGTCGTAAAAGGTCCTGGGAGGTCGTAAGACCCTTACAACAGTTGGTATCAGAGCCTGGTGAACCATGGCGGAGGCTTCAAAGGTGAAGGAAAGCGTGTCGCTGCAGTACCCGATCCTCAGTTCGGACAATTACCCGATCTGGGCGATGAAGATGAAGGTCAACATGATCGCACAGGGAGTCTGGGGTCCAGTTGAACCAAAGGAGAAAGACAAAGTCGTTGATGAACGACTCGACAAGATGGCGATGGCGGCGATCTATCAGGCCGTGCCCGACTCGATGATGCGGCAGCTGATCGGTAAGGAGACGGCGAGAGAAGTCTGGACTACTCTGCAGATAATGCACCAAGGAGTAGATCGAGTGAAGGAAGTTCGACTTCAAACTTTACGCAGTGAGTTTGAATCATTAAAGATGGGAAGAGACCAGACAGTGGAAGAATTCTCTGGGAAGTTTAATGAAGTCGTAAACGAGATCAAATCTCTCGGCGATGACTTGAAAGATGAGATGGCGGTGAAGAAGTACTTGCGAGTACTGCCAGAGAAGTTTCTTCCAGTCGTGACTACACTCATGTACTCACAGGACCTCTCGAAGATAAAGATTGAGGAAGTAACTGGAGCGCTCAGAGCACACGAGCAGCTTCTGAAGAGTTACCAAACCGACAATGAAGGAAAAGGGCCTTACAACCAACAAGCGTTGTTTGTAAAGGATGACACGAGGAACCGAGGAGAATCGTCATCAAGGGGTGGTCGTGGACGTGGTCGTGGCCGCGGCACGTCTCATGGGCGAGGACAAGGACGAGGCTATGGCCAGAGTGGCCGTGGAAGAGGTGATCGAGGAGGTCGTGGTGGTCGTGGAGATGGAAATCATCAGACGGACAAATCTGACATCCAGTGCTACACATGCGAGAAATTCGGACATTACGCTGCCGAATGTCGGAGCCACATCCAGTGCCATAACTGCAAGAAGTATGGTCACTATGCTGCGAATTGCCGGAGTAAGAAGAAAGTAGAGGAAGCAAACCTGGTTCAAACGGATGAGCACAAAGAGCCGACACTGCTGTTGTCGCTCTGCACTGCAGACGAACCGACAATGGTTCTATTAAACGAGGAGAAAGTGTTTCCGAGTCTGTTGGAGAAAGCAGAGCAGACTCAAGAGCGGACGGCAGACTGGTATCTCGACAACGGAGCCAGCAACCACATGACGGGTACGTACTCGATGTTTTACGAATTAAATAAGAATGTGCTTGGAAGAGTACAGTTCGGAGACGGCTCGACCATTCAGATAAAAGGGAGAGGCACGATCCTGATGCAGTGCAAGGATGGAAGCCAGAGGAGATTGTCGAATGTATACTACATTCCAAGTCTACGAAGCAACATTATAAGCCTTGGACAATTGACTGAAGAAGGTTGTCGGATTGAACTCAAAGACACCTATCTGAAGATGTACGACCACACTGAGCGACTGCTGATGAAAGTACAGAGAACGGTAAACCGTCTGTACAAAATTCAAATTGAAGCTTGCAAGCCGAAGTGTATGAAGACTACAACCGATGACGCGGCCTGGCTATGGCACGCAAGATTCGGACATCTGAACTTCCAGAGTCTCAACACGATGGCCGAAAAGGAGATGGTGGTCGGATTACCGACAATCGACCACCCGGAGCAAGTCTGCGAAGGCTGTCTGGTGGCGAAACAAACTCGTAGCGGTTTTCCACAGCAGACGAGTTTCAGAGCTTCGCAACCACTCGAACTGGTTCACGTAGATCTGTGCGGACCAATCACACCTCGTACAGATGCCGGAAATCAATACTTCATGTTGATCGTGGATGACTATTCAAGAGCCATGTGGGTGTACATGCAGAAGAGCAAAGATGAGGCAAAGACGAACTTTCAGAAGTTCATAACTCTTGTCGAAAACGAAGTCGACAAAAAGGGGAAGTCGGTCAGGTCAGATCGAGGAGGAGAATTCCTCGCGAAAGAGTTAGACTCGGTTTGTGAAGAGAAGGGTATTGCAAGACTCTTCACGGCTCCGTATTCACCTCAACAAAACGGAGTTGTAGAAAGAAGAAACCGGACCGTGGTCGAAACAGCACGAAGTCTGTTGAAGAGCCGATTCCTGCCCGGGAGACTTTGGGCAGAAGCAGTACGACATGCTGTCTATCTGCAAAATCGTGCGACCACGCGATCACTGGATGGAGTCACTCCATATGAACAGTGGTCGGGAAGAAAACCCAATGTCGAGCATCTAAGGGTCTTCGGATGCTTAGCCCATGTGAAGCCATCCACGTATCTCAAGAAGTTAGACGACCGGAGCAGACGGATGATTTATCTTGGCTCGGAACCAGGCACCAAGGCGTACAGGTGCTATGATCCGGTCGAAAAGAAGATTCATGTGAGCAGAGACGTGGTCTTCGAAGAGAACAAACATTGGGAGTGGGAAGAACACGAGGACATTGAGAAAGACATGTCGAAGTGGGTAACCTTCGAAGTCGAAACAGTCGATGCTGACAATACGGAAGAAGCTACGACCACATCTCAAAGCCAAAATTCGACCGGTGCTGATGATCAGGAAGTCTCACAAAATGAAGAAGAGTCTGATGAAGAAGATTCGAGCGATAGAATACCGAAGATGAGAAGCATAAGTGAGATTTATGCACAAACTGAACCAGTGCAGTCTGAAGAGCTACTGCTTTACACGACTGCAGAAGAACCTGGAAGCTATGAAGAAGCAAAGGGAGATGCATACTGGAGAGCAGCTATGCAGGAAGAGCTGAAGTCGATTGAAGAGAATGACACATGGGAACTCACCGATTTGCCAAAGGGTCATCGAGCAATCGGTTTAAAGTGGATCTTCAAGGTAAAGAAGGATTCCAAGGGAGAAGTCGTAAAACACAAAGCACGACTTGTGGCGAAAGGGTATGTTCAAAAACAAGGCATCGACTACGAAGAAGTCTTTGCCCCAGTAGCTCGTATGGAGACTATACGACTACTTCTTGCATTAGCAGCAAACGGTGGATGGGAGATTCACCACATGGATGTGAAAACGGCGTTCTTGAACGGAGACATTAAGGAGGAGGTTTATGTCTCTCAACCACCGGGTTTTCAATCCAAGGAGCAAGCCGAGAAAGTCTTGAAGCTGAACAAAGCTCTCTACGGACTTAAGCAAGCACCACGAGCATGGAATTTGAAGCTTGACAAAAGTCTAACGGCACTCGGGTTTAGAAGAAGCAACTCTGAACATGCTGTGTACACGAGGGGAGATGTGAAGAACAGACTGATCGTGGGCGTTTACGTGGACGACTTGATCATTACGGGATCGAGTTCGAAGGAGATTATGAGGTTTAAAGAAGAGATGAAGAGGCTGTTTAAAATGACCGATTTGGGACTTCTGTGCTACTACCTCGGCATTGAAGTAAATCAAACCGACAACGGCATAACACTTTGTCAGTCGGGATATGCTCGAAAGATTCTGAAGAAGTCGGGTATGGAAGAGTGCAATCCATGTCAAACCCCAATGGAGAATCATCTGAAGTTGAGCAAGACAGGCCCAGGATCACCAGTTGATGCCACGACTTATAGGAGCATTGTCGGAAGTCTACGGTATCTGGTGCACACCCGACCAGACATCTCGTTTGCGGTCGGATACGTAAGTCGTTTCATGGAGAAACCGACTCTGGAGCATATGAATGCCGTGAAGCACATCCTGAGATACATCAAAGGTACTTTGAATCTCGGGATTCAGTACAAGAGAGGAGGTGGAAAGTCGTTGCAGCTGACGGGCTACAGTGATAGCGACATGGCGGGAGATGTCGACGAACGAAAAAGCACGACAGGCATAATGTTTGTGCTTGGGGAGAGTCCGATCAGCTGGCAATCTCAGAAGCAAAAGGTGGTTGCATTATCTTCATGTGAAGACGAGTACATCGCAGCGAGCGCAGCATCTTGCCAGGGAGTCTGGCTCGCTCGACTGTTGAGTGAATTGTCAGATGAAGAAATTCAGAAGGTGACGCTCAGGGTTGATAACAAATCTGCAATATCGCTGAGCAAGAATCCGGTTCTACATGATAGAAGCAAACACATAGACACAAGATATCATTATATCAGAGATTGTGTCGAAGAAGGGAAGATTGAAATCGACTACATCAGAACCGAAGAACAGAAAGCAGACATATTGACAAAGTCGCTGGGACGGATAAAGTTTTCAGAGATGAGGAAGAAAATTGGCATGATCGAAGTCGAAAAACAAGATTAGGGAGAGAATGTTGTAAATAATCTTGTTTTAGAGTCATGTGCAAAAAAAATTTGGGTGTAATCGGAGTCGAATTGCAGCCGCAATTCAAAGTCGTAGTTGGAAACCGAGTCGAAGTCGTATAAGACTCGGAGTCGGAGTAGGTTTGAGAACCCGTGTTGAAGTAGGACAGCCGGGTATAAAAAGAGGCTTAGAGCCATGTATTCGATGTACCAAGCCATTGAGAAAATACAAAAAGAGGGAAAGACACAAAGTATTGTGTTGTCGTGTGATTGTGCAAGACGTGGTCGGAAGGACTCACGATCACCGCAAGCGTGATCGAGAGGAGCTACGACCACGGCAAAGTTCCAGCAGGCGTAGTCGGGAGGCGCTACGACCACGGCAAAGGAACAGTGTTTTTACGACTACGGCTAAGGAGCAAACAACGTGGTCGTAAGGAGTCGAAGGTGGTCGTAAGGAGCAGCGACTACACCGAGAAGATCAGTGCGTGTTCGGAAGCAACTCCGATCACGTTGAAGGAAGTGAACGTAGTCGAAAGGGTGTTCGACTACGGTGAACAGTGATCGACAGCATCACTGCGTGATCGTAGAAGATTTCAATCACGGTATCTTGAGCGGCTGAAGGAAGGCAGCGGCAGAGATATCGCAGAGAGGTCGTAAACTGCTACAGTAAAGGTACGACCTTGACTTAAAGTAATCGGTGGCGAGTTTGAGTGGTCGTACGGCATCGTAAGTAATCGGATCTGATCGTAAACGACTCTAACCGGTCGTAAAAGGTCCTGGGAGGTCGTAAGACCCTTACAACAATATGGACTAAAGCGACGTAAAGATGATGACTGTAGTGCAGGTTATTCGGAGGAGGTATTTTGTAGGCTTGCCCTACAGATGTAATTAACTGGATGCCATGCAAAGGCATTAGGAATCAATAGACTACGCAATCTCCAATTAGATATACCCCTTAAGCATAGGCGTAGAAAACAAAAAGGTGAACTCCTATGGGAGCATGTAAGTTTGTATATTCGGTACAGAATTAATGAAATACAGTGTGCCTATGTGAGACCCCCCAGCTAACAGCTAACACCATTGCCCGGCTCACCTTCTTTCATCTTTGAGTGGGCGATGTGCTCCGAAGCAGACTGGGGCACTGCGCCCCTTGTAACGTCCCTCCACGACGCTCGCTGCAAACCGAAGAGGGTAGCGGACGGTGAATATAGTGTTAGGAAACTAGGCCCATGGCCAAGAGTCCTGACATATCTGGGCACCCCACCGTAGACTATAAATAGAGAGCCATACCCCCCCTCATTATGTACGCATGAAAGAAAAGCAATAAAGAAAGACCGGGAGTTCTCTCTATCTCTCTGTGTGTTCAATCTATTCTCTCTGTGATTCTATGATTGATTCGTTCTTGTTCTAAGCAGAGGAATCGTTCGGACTGGTCGCCAGCGACGGTTTCTCAATACGTTATCAGCACGACTTCGCTCCGGTGAACGAGGTAATCATCGAAGCACAGATTGAATTTTCTAGATCGCTTTTGAATCTGTATTTTCTTTCGCGTTCTAGATTGAAATTCTACGGTGCAAATCCACCCTAATCTACCGCGAGCAGACTTGAAGTCGCCGGCACAATGCCGATCGGTAGATTGTGAAATGGGGTAGATGTTGATTGCACTGTAGAACGATGCAAATCCGCCCTAAATCTACCGCGAGCAGATCTGAAATCGCCGGCACAATGTCGATCGGTAGATTGCGAAACGGGGTAGATGTTGATTGCATCATAGATTGGAAACGATAAATTGCATGGTGTTGCCTGATTCTGCATGATCACGGCACAAGAAATAGAATCTGGAATTATATTCTCTGTTTTGATTTCAAGCTGGCATCTGCATTGCACGAAAAAAAAACAGAAAACATTGCCGGCCTGAAGCCGCCAGGGAGCCGCCGGCTCCACCACCGGTCGACGCCCGCCGCCTGCATGCGGCCGGCCTCTCGCCGTTGTGCGCGCAGCCCGAAGGAGCTCGACCAGTAGTCGCGGCCGCCAGCGCCTCGGCCATCACGCCCGCAAACGTGACCCGCCGTGCGCGCGTTGCCCCATGAGCGTCGCCTCACCGGCCCGCTCGCACGCGCACCGGCCACCCCTTCGCCTTCCGCGCCCGAACGCGCGCTGGCCACCTCTCGGTCTGCTGGCCTTGGTCGCCCGCACGCGCCCCGCACCGCCTCCCGGTCCGCCGCCGACCCGAATGCCGCTTCAGCTCCCCACGCACGCGAGCACCGCCGCCGCCGCAAGCCCGGTTGCTGCCGCTTGAATCCGGCCGCCGCCGCTTGAATCGGCCGCCTCCGCCCGCATGGTCGCCGGTTTTCCGCCGCGGCCGGCCCACCGTCTTGGCTCGCCGCCGCGCCCGCGCTTTTCTCCGGCCGCCTGAATGCGCGCCGCCGCCACCTTGTTTCCTCCCGCATGAGGGCACCGGCCGACCGCCGGCCTCTCACCACGGCCCGAAGACCGTGTTGCCTCCTCGCGCCGCCGCTTGGACGCCCGTACCGCGCCGCCTTGCACCACACCCAGCCGCTGTACCGCCCCCGACCGGCCCCCGTGAAGTGCCGCCGCACCGGCCTCACTCGGTCACCGCCGGCCCCGCACGGCCTCCGCCGCTCCGCCCGATCAGGCCCAGCGCCCGAAGCCGCTACGCCTTGCCCCGACCGCCCCTCGCGCCGGCTATTGCCGCCCGGCCGGGCTGCTTCGTGTCGCCCCGACCGGCCGCCCGGGCATTTGCCGCCGCCGCCACCGAAAATTGTGGTAGGGAAACCCTACCCCGTCCATTTGTTCCGCACGGGCAGGCCGACCGGGCCGGTGGGCCAAGGGGGGGCAAATGGGCCGGGTGGGGAGAGGAGAATGGGCCGGCCGGGGGGGAGGGAAGTGATGGGCCGTCCGAGAGGAAAAGTGGACCAGGGGGAGGAAAGCGGCCCGGCCGGGGAGTGGGAGGGAATTTTGCAGAAAACCCCCCCCCCTCTATGAATTTAGTATTTGGCCCTTAATTATTTGAATTAAGTCCTGAATTTTGCAGAAAAGGCCTCGCAGTTTCAAAAATTGCGAATAAGCCCTTAAATTTACGAGCGGGTCCAGAATTTTACAGAAAACCCCTTGGTAAATCAGAAAACTGCGCAAATTTTTCTCGGAACTGAAATTTTGCGTAGAAACCATCAGAAATTGCAGAATTTGCTGAAATTTCATATTTTAGCATAAAAGGGCCTCGGGAATCCGAATTTTGAATTAATTTTAGCATTTGAAGCTTATTTATTTATGCCATTATTATTATCTGTATTTTCTGTATTTATTTACTGTTTTGGTTAATTGTAATTGTTTAAATTGCTTTTAATCACTGAAATTAGCAGTAAAATTATAGAAAATGCATAGAAAACTCTGGAACATTACGAGAACCTTTTGTACCATTTATTTACCCGCAGTGAATTATTCCGTGCATGTCTACCAGCAGTAGACTTATACACATTTAGATGACTAGCATAACGAACTGGAAGTTCGAGGAGCTGGCCCAGCATGGCCAAAACTATCTGACGTAGGCATCCGATGTCGAGATTGTGCTTGGAGCCAGGAAGCTCCGCGCGACTATTGGGATTAGCGGACTGAATGACGCCAACACATGCCTAAAGAGAATGATCAGGCACTTCATTTTCTCAGGCACCACTTCTGCCTCACTCTCAAGAATGAGTACGTGGCAGAGAAGAGCGCGCTAGCACTCTAGACCGCACTCAAGAAGCAGGTTTGAGAGGCTAAAGTACACCATTCTTCCTCAAGCAGAGAGGAGTGGATCAGACTGAGGTTTGCTGACTTTAAGACGGTCGGGGAATACAATTCTGCCTTGCACAGGATTTGTACCCCAATACAGAAAATTGAGATAATCCTTCCACCCATATGAAGTACAATCCGCACGCAATTATCGTCAAGATGGCTATGAGGAATATGCCGAATTGATTGATATGATGCAGGTTGCGGAGGCTCAGGACAAAGTTCTCCGCAAAGAACTACGTCACTTAGCCACATGGGAGCTCCGCTGGCCGTGAAGCCAACCCCGAGAGCTACAAGGTGCGAAAGCCCTTGATAAAGAGAAGGGGAAGGAAGGGTATGGCCGCAGCCCAGAAAGGCAAATCAGATGCTCCATATGAGAATAAGGCTAACAAGCCAAAACGGGATGGCAAAGGGCACAGAAGCCCGCTCTGCATCGGTTGAGGGGGAGCATTCTGAGCAGCTGCCCGCGTTGATGGTATTTGAGACCATTATGACAGCAGCACCCTTTTTCGACCTAGAAGCAGCCAATGCCATGATTTCTCTTGAAAGAGGATGTCACCGCCTGAAAAATAACAGAAGAAGTCTAGTGCACAGAATGCATTCAGACTTTAATTGTCATTTATTTTGTATGGAAGAATATGTTAGAATTTGCATGGATGGTACTTAAGAATTGTTATTTCCTCGTGATGGTTGGATGATTTTTGGAATAATTCATTCATTTATTCAGTTTATGATGGCATGACATGTTCTGATATTGGTGTATTTATTTATGTGTTAATTGCCTTCTCATGCATATTAATAAAATACCCTATATTAGAACAAGTGTAGCGCCCTATAAAGGAAGTGTGCTTAGCTAGCAGCGGCACAATATATACCATCTTAAGAGAGACTAAGAATTTTCAAGTCGATTCGTAAGAGCATTGGTAGCCTTACGACAATCGCCAGAAGCGATGCATGTATAATTGGTTCAGGAAGAGCCACAATGGGCACAACTTTGGTCATTGAAGAAGCCTCATTGTACCCAGAATCGATTTGAACTCTTCTAAGTTTTAAAAATATTTGCGCCAACAGTTTCCACGTTGAGACTAAAGAAGAGTACGGTAAGGAATACCTACTCATTACGAAGCGCGAAGAGAATGGCAAAATAATATTAGAAAACTTCCTTCACTAGAAACTGGGCTATATTATACCAACATTAAGGCGCCTGCAGCGTACACTGTCCTGAAGACGGTATTTAGAAGCTCTGAACTCTTCTGTCTCTGGAATGACAGATTAGGCCACCTAGGTCTTAGGATGATGAGAAACATAATAAATAACTCGCATGGGCATAATATTAATGAAGAATTTCCCAATCATGAAGATTTTGTGTGCCCTGCATGTGCCACCGGGAAAATAATAACTAGTCCCTCCACTCTGAAAGTGAAGGATGAAGTCCTTGCATTCCTGGAACGCATCCAGGGAGACATTTGCGGTCTCATTCAACCCATCTCAGGGCCATTCAAGTATTTCATGGTGCTCATTGACGCTTCTTCGAAGTGGTCATATGTGGGTTTGTTGTCCACGAAAAACCACGTCTTTGCAAAATTGATCTCGCAGATCATTCGCATCAGAAATGTGTTTCTTGATCATCACATCAAGTCCATCAGAATGGACAACGCCGGCGAATTTACTTCAAAGGCATTTGATGATTATTGCATGGCGATGGAAATTGCAGTTGAGCACTCGGTACCGCATGTCCATACCCAGAATGGTTTGGCAGAGGTTTTAATTAAGAAAACTAAATTTATTGCCCAACCCCTCTTGCATAATTGTAATTTGCTAGCTACATGTAGGGGACCCGCAGTCCTACATGCAGCAAATCTCATCAATCTTAGACCTTCGGCCTAAAACATCCATTCACCTATGCAACTAGCGCAAGGGCCACCACCGAAAATTTCCCAACATTAGGGGGAGGAAATCAACCCCTTGATAAAGAATGTCGGGAAATTACGTGGCAAGCCTGGGGAATCCATGCAGATGACCCGCGCACTAGAGAAGTCCAGAAGACATTAGTAAAGCAAATAGAGAAGTCTAAAAGACAATAGAAGAAGTCCAGAAGACAAGAGAAGTCCAGAAGACAATTGATTTGCGAGCATTGGCAAATCAGCTGCCTGATCACTTTAGTGATTTGAAGAGCGTGACTAAGTCGCATGTGCCTGCACGCACTGCACCGAAGAGGGTTGAAATACCAAAGAAACAGAAGGTATCCCTAATCTCGTCCAGAGGCCTCAGAAAAATAAAAAAGAGGACGAGAACTCCGGTTCCTCGAATCCTTAGTAACCGGGGACGCCTGGTGAAGAAGGATAAGAGGGATTTATCACAGCCGATTATTGAAGTCCCCCAGAATGAGAAGGGAAGCCAGTTGAGACCTGGCACAAGTATGACACCTTCCGAAAAGGGCATACCGGATCTGAATATCCCCATCGGCATGGATGTGTGCGCACACATCGGAGCCGAAAAACTAAAGGGACTTGCCACCGCAATTGAAAGAAGCGATGCGCAAGGTGAAGCTCCAGAAGAAGCAACTCATGAAGAAATAGCTATAAATTATGTGCACACGGGAGAGTCTCTGAATAGGACAACAGCTAATATCGATATCTACTTCGCAAAGAAAATTGCCACCATCATCGATCTTGATCCTGAGCCTGCATCGCTCGCTGAATGTAAGAAAAGATCAGATTGGGAAGATTGGAAGAAGGCAATAGCAACTGAATTGCTATCTCTGAATAAAAGAGAGGTGTTTGGGCCCGTATGCCGCACACCTCCCCACATACACCCTGTTGGGTACAAGTGGGTATTTGTTCGAAAGAGAAATGAAAGAAATGAAGTAGTGAGATACAAAGCAAGGCTGGTAGCCCAAGGTTTCACTCAACGTCCTGGAGTTGATTATGAAGAAACCTACTCCCCAGTCATGAGTGGAATCACCTTTAGATACTTGATCTCAATGGCAGTGAACTTGAATTTAGAAATGAAATTGATGGATGTTGTGACTGCATACCTTTACGGTAACTTGGATTCGGAGATTTACATGAAAGTCCCTGAAGGAATTCCTCTCCCGAACCAAGACAGAGCAAATAAAAATCTGTACAGTGTGAAACTCAGAAAGTCACTGTATGGACTGAAACAATATGGAAGAATGTGGTATAATTGCTTGAGCGACTTTCTCTGCAAGAAAGGCTACACGAACAATGAAGACTGTCCTTGTGTATTTATACGACGATCCCAGAATGGATTATGTATAATCTCTGTGTAAGTAGATGATCTGAATATCATCAGGACAGCCGAAGACATAAAAGAAGCAAGCTCCTACTCGGAGTCAGAATTTGAAATGAAAGATTTGGGCAAGACCAAGTTTTGCTTAGGCTTGCAGCTTGAGCATATCCCTGAAGGAGTCTTGGTACATCAGTCGACCTACACCCAGAAGGTGCTCAAAAGGTTTGGCTTTGAGAAGGCATTTCCCTCGAAAGTACCAATGATCGGTAGGTCTTTACAGCAAGAAAAGGATCCTTTCCGACCAAGGGAAGAGGGGGAGGAAGTCTTGGGACCGGAATTCCCATACTTGAGTGCAGTGAGAGCACTCATGTATTTAGCAAACTGCATTAGACCGGACATTGCATTTGCCGTGAACCTGTTAGCAAGGTACAGTGCAGAGCCCACCAAAAGGCATTGGCAGGGCATAAAGGACATTTTCTGATACCTCCAAGGTAGCAAGGACCTCGGATTGTTTTACAGAAAAAATCAAGATCTGAACTTGATTGGCTATGCAGATGCTGGGTAACTGTCAGACCCGCATACCGCTAAGTCACAAACAGGCTATGTATTCCTGTGTGGTGGAACTGCAATTCCATGGAAATCGTCTAAGCAAAGCCTGGTAGCTACTTCGACGAACCACTCAGAAATTATAGCACTGTATGAAGCCGCACGAGAGTGCGCTTGGCTCCGCCGAATGGTTCACCACATCCAGCAGTCATGTGGGATGAACATTGTGCAAACCCCCACAATTATCTATGATGATAATGCCGCTTGCGTTGCACAAGTGCAAACGGGCTATGTGAAGAGTCATCTCACAAAGCATATCAACCCCAAGTTCTTCTATGCACATGAATTGCAAAAGATGGACGAGATTAAAGTACTGCATACTAAGTCATGTGAAAATCTCGCAGATTTATTCACTAAGTCACTCCCCGCATCTAGCTTTGAAAGGTGCGTGCGTGGAATTGGAATGATGAGACTTAGAGAAGTGCAGAATTCAGGGGGAGAATTCTCACAAGCCCGCTAATAAATCTTGATCATGAAGATTAAGTACCCAAAAATAAAGTCTTGCAGACTAAATGAGTTTGGGTGAATTGTACTCTTTTTTCCCTTGACGAGTTTTCCATGAAGTTTCTCGACCAAGGTTTTTAATGAGGCAATTCGTGCATCGCAACATCACATGTATCGTGTACTCTTTCTCCAAATTTTTCCCACTGGGTTTTTATGGAGTTTTGACGAGGCATGAGCATGTTGGGTGAGTGCCCAAGGGGGAGTGTTAGGAAACTAGGCCCATGGCCAAGAGTCCTGACATATCTGGGCACCCCACCGTAGACTATAAATAGAGAGTCATACCCCCCCTCATTATGTACGCATGAAAAAAAAGCAATAAAGAAAGACCGGGAGTTCTCTCTATCTCTCTGTGTGTTCAATCTATTCTCTCTGTGATTCTGTGATTGATTCGTTCTTGTTCTAAGCAGAGGAATCGTTCGGACTGGTCGCCAGCGACGGTTTCTCAATATATAGCAACTTCGTAAGCGACGAATACTTGGCCGTTCAGACAAAGTGGGGTTCCTATTAAGCGGTTCTACCACCGCTCCCCTGCCGGAGAAGGGCTCAACTGGCCGGAGGGGACATCCACTTCGTCCTCACAAACCACCCCTGCCCCCCCCCCCCCCCCCCCCGCCCCGCCCCGCGGATGGCGCTAGATGACGTGGACGGTTGCTATGACAGCGTTACCAATAGGCAATAGCGAAAGGTGATCTACCTCCCAATCCCAGTATTCCATGCCAGGCATCGTAGCGATAGTTGGGCGGCACAGCATCAAGAACGACTAGCACCCTCATGTTTGCCATTGAGTTCATCAAGGCCGCCCTCCCAATTCACGCTGAGAAATGCTTGATCTAGTATCTCCTGGAGTTCACTATAAGGCCTTTCCAATCCTCCAAAGTCAATCCAGACCTGGGTTGGAATGAGCTCACGACAAAACGCCTTTCCAATCCTCCAAAGTAAATGCTCGATTTAGTATCTCTCTGAGAAGTGTTGGAATGAGCTCACCACAGAAGGATGCAAGTTGTCTTTCCCATGCCGCCCCACTTGCTATGATAGGGATAAGTCAGCCACTCGAGCACCTTCTTGTTGGTGCCTTCCTCGATCGTGTCCGGCGGCTCACCCTCGTAGAACAGCTCAGAACACCTCTGTAGGTCCTCTATGTCATCACGAACCGGTCCGCCAGGCTTGTCGTTCGAGAACGACGACGGTCAGGGGCGGAGGTAGCCATGGTTCGAGCCTTAGGCTGGGCGAGTTATTCCTGTATTGAACATACATTTTTGATGATTTTTAAGAGAATTTTCATGGTCATTTGATCCTAGGCCTTCAGGCTATAACCTAATTATTCCGTGGCCCAAATCCACCGCTGACGAAGGTACGATCTTGATCAGTGACGCGGGCCGGCCTGTCTCTTCGCGGGTCGTTTCTTTTCGTTTACTGGGCCGAGAATGTCTCCGACGATTGGTATTCTCGTCTTTCCCCATTTTCATCTTCTTCTCCGATTCCGGCGAGCTAGGGTTTCGCCACGCCGCTCGCGCACTCTTAGCCTCCGTTTCAAGCTCAGATGGTCTCCCTTGCCTCGCACCGTGTTCTTCATCACACAGGCACGGCGATGGAGCGGTGTGTGTGGATTGGTTCGTTCTCATATATCTTTTTCCCTCTCTTTTTGGTTTCATCTCCATCTGTTGGCTTAAGTAAGTACTTGATTCATTCAATTTTTGTGGAGATACGTGGAGTTACATATTCCTTTTCCTCCACTGAGAAAGTAACATATTCTTGAGTTTGCAAATGGAAATTTCCTCCACAGAAAAGCAGAGTTTTGCCTAATGATTTTAGCTTCGTGCAGTATTTCCAAAGTGTAATCGTTATGCCATTTTGGGTTGGTCTAATTGATACCCTGCAGTCTTGTTATTCGGTTCAAAGTCAAACTGATGTTGTCGTAGTAGGATCTCTGAATATTGGCATATGTGTGTCTTGTGCGGCTGGCCTGTTTCTTGGAGCCGTCATCGGTGTGTTGATCAGCATCGCTACGGAGAGCGGCAAACTGATTCACAGCACAATTTTCTTGATTTTCAGGGTTTGTATCATTAGTTTTCTTGATTTTATTTTCGTTAAAGGGGCCGCTGATGTGTGAAAATTTTCCAGTGGCTTGGACAACTCGGGCAGCAAGACAACAATTGTGCTGAAGATAAATGGGGAAGGCACCAGTGCGATCAGCACTACGCTTGGTTTTAATAATATCAAGACCATCAAGTACCAAAAGTATGTGCTCTATTCTTTTGTTCAGTTGTCACCTTGATATTTCGGAACAAGAAAGTTTGTTTCAGGATGATGTTATATTTGATCATTTAAATGATAAAATACCTCCAGAAAATACCACTTGTATTAACTAAAGGTGTTCTAAAAGATTCTATAGCAATTTCAGCATATGTAATTATATTGTTGCTCTATTAGATCATTTCTCTTGTATTCCATGGAATGTGAGAATTTTCTTAGCTAACGTATCATCCTGTTGCTGTATTAGATCATTTCTCTGGACTGTTGCAGGTACGTCACACACTCTGTTAAGTGAGAATTAAAAGGAACGTTTTGAGCTTGTGTTTTGGAAATTTAGAGATTCATCATTGTAATTTCAATAGCTTTAGGTAGCAAATTCACCCTCCGACTATGGTCAGCCAAAGTAAATAGTAGAGTGAGCAGGCTTTCAGGTGACTGCATTTGAATTTAATTTTTTTGGGACTGTTGGTGGGCAGCATTGGACTTAGTGTTGATCTGCAGCCAGGCCAGGCCCAAGTGGTTGCTTTGGTCCCAGCCAACGACCAGACTGTTAGCTCTTCGGCTTCTTCTCCAGTCTTACCGTTTGCGACGCTCCCGTTGTGACTGCGGGGGGATGTTAGAGTACAATATATGGTAGGATAGAGTCCATTGGGATTACAATCCCTTGTACCATCTTGCCCCCCAAGTCTTATACCTCTATATATACCGCCCGAGAGGCTCAATGCAATACATCCAATTCCACCCAATTATATCTTCCTTCATGGTATCAGACGCCTAGGTTTAGATTCTAACCCTAGCCGCCGCTCGCTTCAGCACCGCGCACCCCCGGGGAGATCTATCTCCGCCGGGGGCAGCGCCACCGTTTAGGCGGCGGATCCTATTGATCCGGCCGCCGTCGTCGTCGTCGTCAAACAGCAGATCGGGCGTACCACCTTGCGATCGTCCTCGTCGCGGTCGGGCTGCCGGCGCCCCGTTCCCCAGGCTCGTCGCTGGGCCGTCGCCGTCACCCCCTTCCGGATCTTCGCCGCCCCGTCCTGCGCCGCCGTGGTGGCGGCCGGGCTTGGACGCGCTCCGTCCCTGAGCCGCCATGGTGGCGGCCGGGCCAGGACGCGTGCCCCACGCCAGTCGGGGCGTCGCCGCCGGTGGAGGATCTGGCCGTCTCCATCACGCCGCCCCCTTCCTTGCGCGACCGGGCCCATTCGCACGCGCCCCTCCGCCCCGCCGAGAGGAAGTCGCCCGTCGCGGCTCCTCGCCAGATCTGCCTCGCCTCGTCCGCCTTGTCCGCCTGGAGAGGTCGCCACCTCGCCTGGGGAACCGCCGCCGACCGCCCTTCCCGGGCCACCGCCAGATTCGCGTCTTCCGCAGACAGCCCTTCCCGGGCCACCGCCGGATCCGCGCCTTCCGCAGCCTGCCTTGGACCACCCGCCCCGGATCTGGCCGTCGCGCCTCAGATCCGGCCGCCGTGCTCGCGCCGGACCGCCGACCGGGGGCCGCCTGCCCCGTCGCTGCTCGGCCCCGAGCCGTGACCCGCCCCGCCCCGCCGCCTCCCGGCGCTCAATCACGGACGCCCCGCCCCCAAGGCTTGCTCCGTCGCCCGGAGATCTGCGCCTGAGGACGGAGTTCTGGCGTCGGTGCAGACTCGGCCTTTTTAACCGGTCTCCTCCTCTGTTTCTCTCGGTGCCTGAGGCCTGTGTCTCGCCCGTGAGCTCCTTTTTGACCAAAACGTTGGATTCTTTGACCGGCTCTAGTTGTACCCGGTGAGTTGCCCATGGAAGGTGCTTCTGCTGCTGTTCTATCTTTTTTTTCTTTTCTCCCGATCACTGATCGGGGTTGAGTCGCCCACCGCCCGTCGACCTCGCACGTATCTACTCCAACATCGGCGTCGACTTCACCGGCCCCTACCTCTTCGACTGTGCGGCCAGGCCGGGCACGCGATGTCGAGGGGACGCCTTCGCGCGTCGCGTCTCGGTCATCCCGTCCGCACGTCTTCATCGCCGGTTCGTCATTGCCACCACAGATCGGGACGCCTCCACCGACTTCTTTCATCGTCGTCCCGCCTCGCGCGTACTCGGTCTGATCAGCCGATTGTGCGCGATCCACCCGGCTCCCGTGATGTCCGTCGTCGAGTACTACGCGCATCTTCTCCGAGCAACAGGGCTGCTGTTGTGTCGCCTCCTCGGGCCGCAGCACCACCGCACGTGTGTCCCCTCGCCGTTGCATCTACATCGCCGTCCCCTGTGCATCGACGATTGTGCTGCGCAACCTCTTGTGCGCCATCTGTCTGCACATGGTCTTCGTCATACTGATCGGGCCTTCATCGCCGACATAGAGCGCTACCGCCGCCGCCGTACCTTGCGTCAGGACTGCTCGCCTTCGCGCCAGAGCGTCTGCCCGGACTGCTCGCCTTTGGGTAATAGCGTCCGCTCCCGTACTGCTTCTTCTTCTTCCAGCACAACCACGCCTGGTTGGGGCCCTCTCCCTTGTACGTCCGGTACTGGCAACACCGGTACGTGCTTTCGTCCCCGACGCGTTGCCGGGTCCGGCAAACCTGGCACACACCTCGGCTCTAGCGGCTTGACTGCATTGACTTCGGCATCGACCCTCTCGTTCCCGTCTCGTCTGCCTCGATTGCATCGCCGTTTTTCGCCTACATCCTCGACGGCCCTGACTGCGTCGACCTTGGCATCGCCCCCCTTCCACGACGACTGCCTCGACGCGTCTCCGTCATCACCATGGCGCCTCTTTTGCGCCTGCGGCTTCATGCACGACCGTCTCGACATCGGTAACCAGACCACGACTACGTCGACCACGGTCATCTCCGGCACGGCATCCTCGACCACGACTACTCCGCCCTCGCGCTCGGCTACCTCGACATCAGCACAAAGGGCTACCCCCTTGCTAGAGCTACTCGTCGGTTCCTGCTCCAGTCACAGCATACGCACCGCTTCGACGGTTATGACTGCGGGGGGATGTTAGCTCTTCGGCTTCTTCTCCAGTCTCACCGTTTGCGACGCTCCCGTTGTGACTGCGGGGGGATGTTAGAGTACAATATATGGTAGGATAGAGTCCATTGGGATTACAATCCCTTGTAGCATCTTGACCCCCAAGTCTTGTACCTCTATATATACCGCCCGAGAGGCTCAATGCAATACATCCAATTCCACCCAATTATACCCCAAGTCTTGTACCTCTATATATACCGCCCGAGAGGCTGAATGCAATACATCCAATTCCACCCAATTATATCTTCCTTCACAGACTAATTCCATTCAGTCCTTTGGACTTGAAAATAGAAAATAGTTACACTGATTCATCCTGTCTGTAGTAAGATGGCACACAGTACTCTGGGGGGACACACACACACACTTTAATTCCTGATCAGTATACCAATAAATATATAAACCACACCACTCAATCAGATGATATACATAGCACAGAGTACAGTACAGCCAACACTCACTCGGACACACACATACACACACACTTTAATTACTGATCAGTATACCAATAAATTTATAAACCACACCACTCACTCAGATGATATACATAGCACAGAGTACAGCACAGCCAACACTCACTCGGACACACACATACACATGCAAGCACAGCAAACACATGACATCATGGCACATGCATGCGTAATAAATATATATACAGCATTCACTCGATGAGAATTGAAGCACTCACAGCCTTGCTTTCTTCCACAGTTTCTGTAGTACCGCCTGGGGCATCAGCAGCAGCCGGTCAGACGGTCAGTGATCCAAGTTGGAAGAGCTGCATTGGCTTGCTACAAAGGGATGCAGCCTGTAGTTGCGGTGGCCTTTGACCTCGACCTCCTTCAGCATCGGAAGGTGGTCCATTCCAGAGATGGTGTCACTGGTTATGTCCATGGTGAAGCGCCACCAAGCAATCTTCTCGAGCTTCGGAGCCGCACTGTCGTCAAAGTGGATGCCTGTGATATTGCCGTCCTCGATCAGGAGGAACTTGAGACTTTGGAACTCGTCGGCCTTGAAGGTGAGCGTGGGTTCGATGCATGAACCGTGACGGAGCCTGAGGCAGCGCAACTGCGCAAACCACCGAGTTTGCCAAGTGGTTTCAGAGAGAAATTCGTCAGTTTGGTCTCGCATAGTGTGATGTTGGAGAGCTTCTGGAGACGCCCAACCCAGTCAGGCAATCCACCTCCCAAGCCGTTGATGTTTAGGCTCTCCAGGGATGTGGGATGTGGTTCCTTTGCTTCCATGGTCAGAGTCTCGCCATTTCTGATCACTGGTCTGATCCATATGGATAGAGAGCGCAGCCTGTTGCTCAACATATTGATTGCCCGGATCAAATGTTTGGCATGCTCTTCGGTGACTTGGAGAACTACACCCAGCTTCCTAAGCCGCGGCAGACGGCCAACTTCTTCAAGCTTGACGTCACCGTGTGAAACTTGGACATGGGACAATATCTCCATATCTTTCATCCTCCCGATTGTTGTAAATAATCTTGTTTTAGAGTCATGCGCAAAATTTGGGTGTAATCGAAGTCGAATTACAGCCGCAATTCAAAGTCGTAGGTGGAAACCAAGTCGAAGTCGTTTTAGACTCGGAGTCGGAGTAGGTTTGAGAACCCGTGTTGAAGTAGGACAGTCGGGTATAAAAAGAGGCCTAGAGCCATGTATTCGATGTACCAAGCCATTGAGAAAAGACCAAAAAGAGGGAGAAACACAGAGTATTGTTTTGTCGTGTGTTTGTGCAAGACGTGATCGGAAGGACTCACGATCACCGCAAGCGTGATCGGGAGGAGTTACGACCACGGCAAAGTTCCAGCAGGCGTAGCAGGGAAGGCTACGACTACGGTGAAGGTGGTCGTAACGAGCTACGACTACACCTGGAAGGCCAGAACGTGGTCGTATGTGTGTTCGACCACGGTGAACAGTGATCGCCAGCATCACTGCGTGATCGTAGAAGGCTTCGATCACGGTTTCTGGAGCGACTGAAGGAAGGCAGCAGCAGCGATATCGCAGAGCGGTCGTAAATTGCTACAGTAAATTTACGACCACGTTGAAAAAGCGATCGGAAGAGTTTGAAGCGTTCGGAACTGGTCGTAAGTACTCTGAACCGATCGTATTCGATTCTCACCGGTCGTAAACGACTCTAACCAGTCGTAAAAGGTCCTGGGAGGTCGTAAGACCTTACAACAGTTGGTATCAGAGCCTGGTGAACCATGGCGGAGGCTTCAAAGGTGAAGGAAAGCGTGTCGCTGCAGTACCCGATCCTCAGTTCGGACAATTACCCGATCTGGACGATGAAGATGAAGGTCAACATGATCGCACAGGGAGTCTGGGGTCCAGTTGAACCAAAGGAGAAAGACAAAGTCGTTGATGAACGACTCGACAAGATGGCGATGGCGGCGATCTATCAGGCCGTGCCCGACTCGATGATGCGGCAGCTGATCGGTAAGGAGACGGCGAGAGACGTCTGGACTACTCTGCAGATAATGCACCAAGGAGTAGATCGAGTGAAGGAAGTTCGACTTCAAACTTTACGCAGTGAGTTTGAATCTTTGAAGATGGGAAGAGACCAGACTGTGGAAGAATTCTCTGGGAAGTTTAATGAAGTCGTAAACGAGATCAAATCTCTCGGCGACGACTTGAAAGATGAGGTGGCGGTAAAGAAGTATCTACGAGTACTGCCGGAGAAATTTCTCCCGGTCGTAACTACGATCACGTACTCACAAGACCTCTCGAAGATGAAGGTCGAGGAGGTAACTGGGGCGCTCAGAGCACACGAGCAGCTTCTGAAGAGTTACCAAACCGACAATGAAGGAAAAGGGCCTTACAACCAACAAGCGTTGTTTGTAAAGGATGACACAAGAAACCGAGGAGAATCGTCATCAAGGGGCGGTCGTGGACGTGGTCGTGGCCGCGGCGCGTCTCATGGGCGAGGACAAGGACGAGGCTATGGCCAGAGTGGCCGTGGAAGAGGTGATCGAGGAGGTCGTGGTGGTCGTGGAGATGGAAATCATCAGACGGACAAATCTGACATCCAGTGCTACACATGCGAGAAATTCGGACATTACGCTGCCGAATGTCGGAGCCACATCCAGTGCCATAACTGCAAGAAGTATGGTCACTATGCTGCGAATTGCCGGAGTAAGAAGAAAGTAGAGGAAGCAAACCTGGCTCAAACAGATGAGCACAAAGAGCCGACATTGCTGTTGTCGCTCTGCACTGCAGACGAACCGACAATGGTTTTATTAAACGAGGAGAAAGTGTTTCCGAGTCTGTTGGAGAAAGGAGAGCAGACTCAAGAGCGGACGGCAGACTGGTATCTCGACAACGGAGCCAGCAACCACATGACGGGTACGTACTCGATGTTTTTCGAATTAAATAAGAATGTGCTTGGAAGAGTACAGTTCGGAGACGGCTCGACCATTCAGATAAAAGGGAGAGGCACGATCCTGATGCAGTGCAAGGATGGAAGCCAGAGGAGATTGTCAAATGTATACTACATTCCAAGTCTACGAAGCAACATTATAAGCCTTGGACAATTGACTGAAGAAGGTTGTCGGATTGAACTCAAAGACACCTATCTGAAGATGTACGACCACACTGAGCGACTACTGATGAGAGTACAGAGAACGGTAAACCGTCTGTACAAAATTCAAATTGAAGCATGCAAGCCAAAGTGTATGAAGACTACAACCGGTGATGCGGCCTGGCTATGGCACGCAAGATTCGGACATCTGAATTTCCAGAGTCTCAACACGATGGCTGGAAAAGAGATGGTGGTCGGATTACCGACAATCGACCACCCGGAGCAAGTCTGCGAAGGCTGTCTGGTGGCGAAACAAACTCGTAGCGGTTTTCCACAGCAGACGAGTTTCAGAGCTTCGAAACCACTCGAATTGGTTCACGTGGATCTGTGCGGACCAATCACACCTCGTACAGATGCTGGGAATCAATACTTCATGTTGATCGTGGATGACTATTCAAGAGCCATGTGGGTGTACATGCAGAAGAGCAAAGATGAGGCAAAGACGAACTTTCAGAAGTTCATAACTCTTGTCGAAAACGAAGTCGACAAAAAGGTGAAGTCGGTCAGGTCAGATCGAGGAGGAGAATTCCTTGCAAAAGAGTTAGACTCGGTTTGTGAAGAGAAGGGTATTGCGAGACTCTTCACGGCTCCGTATTCACCTCAACAAAACGGAGTCGTAGAAAGAAGAAACCGGACTGTGGTCGAAACAGCACGAAGTCTGTTGAAGAGCCGATTCCTGCCCGGGAGACTTTGGGCAGAAGCAGTACGACATGCTGTCTATCTGCTAAATCGTGCGACCACACGATCACTGGATGGAGTCACTCCATATGAACAGTGGTCAAGAAGAAAACCCAATGTCGAGCATCTAAGGGTCTTCGGATGCTTAGCCCATGTGAAGCCATCCACTTATCTCAAGAAGCTAGACGACCGGAGCAGACGGATGATTTATCTTGGCTCGGAACCAGGCACCAAGGCGTACAGGTGCTATGATCCGGTCGAAAAGAAGATTCATGTGAGCAGAGACGTGGTCTTCGAAGAGAACAAACATTGGGAGTGGGAAGAACACGAGGACATTGAGAAAGACATTTCGAAGTGGGTAACCTTCGAAGTCGAAGAAGTCGATGCTGACAATACGGAAGAAGCTACGACCACATCTCAAAGCCAAAATTCGACAGGTGCTGATGATCAGGAAGTCTCACAAAATGAAGAAGAGTCTGATGAAGAAGATTCGAGCGATAGAATACCGAAGATGAGAAGCATAAGTGAGATTTATGCACAAACTGAACCAGTGCAGTCTGAAGAGCTACTGCTTTACACGACTGCAGAAGAACCTGGAAGCTATGAAGAAGCAAAGGGAGATGCATACTGGAGAGCAGCTATGCAGGAAGAGCTGAAGTCGATTGAAGAGAATGACACATGGGAACTCACCGATTTGCCAAAGGGTCATCGAGCAATCGGTTTAAAGTGGATCTTCAAGGTAAAGAAGGATTCCAAGGGAAAAGTCGTAAAACACAAAGCACGACTTGTGGCGAAAGGGTATGTTCAAAAACAAGGCATCGACTACGAAGAAGTCTTTGCCCCAGTAGCTCGTATGGAGACTATACGACTACTTCTTGCGCTAGCAGCAAACGGTGGATGGGAGATTCACCACATGGATGTGAAAACGGCGTTCTTGAACGGAGACATTAAGGAGGAGGTTTATGTCTCTCAACCACCGGGTTTTCAATCCAAGGAGCAAGCTGAGAAAGTCTTGAAGCTGAACAAAGCTCTCTACGGACTTAAGCAAGCACCACGAGCATGGAATTTGAAGCTTGACAAAAGTCTAACGGCACTCGGGTTCAGAAGAAGCAACTCTGAACATGCTGTGTACACGAGGGGAGATGCGAAGAACAGACTGATCGTGGGCGTTTACGTAGACGACTTGATCATTACTGGATCGAGTTCAAAGGAGATTATGAGGTTTAAAGAAGAGATGAAGAGGCTGTTCAAAATGACCGATTTGGGACTTCTGTGCTACTACCTCGGCATTGAAGTAAATCAAACCGACAACGGCATAACACTTTGTCAGTCGGGATATGCTCGAAAGATTCTGGAGAAGTCGGGTATGGAAGAGTGCAATCCATGTCAAACTCCAATGGAGAATCATCTGAAGTTGAGCAAGACAGGCCCAGGATCACCAGTTGATGCCACGACTTATAGGAGCATTGTCGGAAGTCTACGGTATCTGGTGCACACCCGACCAGACATCTTGTTTGCGGTCGGATACGTAAGTCGTTTCATGGAGAAACCAACTCAGGAGCATATGAATGCCGTGAAGCACATCCTGAGATACATCAAAGGTACTTTGAATCTCGGGATTCAGTACAAGAGAGGAGGTGGAAAGTCGTTGCAGCTGACGGGCTACAGTGATAGCGACATGGCGGGAGATGTCGACGATCGAAAAAGCACGACAGGCATAATGTTTGTGCTTGGGGAGAGTCCGATCAGCTGGCAATCTCAGAAGCAAAAGGTGGTTGCATTATCCTCATGTGAAGCCGAGTACATCGCAGCGAGCGCAGCATCTTGCCAGGGAGTCTGGCTCGCTCGACTGTTGAGTGAATTGTCAGATGAAGAAATTCAGAAGGTAACGCTCAGGGTTGATAACAAATCGGCTATTTCACTGAGCAAGAATCCGGTTCTACATGATAGAAGCAAACACATAGACACAAGATATCATTATATCCGAGATTGTGTCGAAGAGGGGAAGATCGATATCAACTATATCAGAACCGAAGAACAGAAAGCAGACATATTGACAAAGTCGCTGGGGCGGATAAAGTTTTCAGAGATGAAGAAGAAGATTGGCATGATCGAAGTCGGAAAAACAAGATTAGGGAGAGAATGTTGTAAATAATCTTGTTTTAGAGTCATGCGCAAAATTTGGGTGTAATCGAAGTCGAATTACAGCCGCAATTCAAAGTCGTAGGTGGAAACCAAGTCGAAGTCGTTTTAGACTCGGAGTCGGAGTAGGTTTGAGAACCCGTGTTGAAGTAGGACAGTCGGGTATAAAAAGAGGCCTAGAGCCATGTATTCGATGTACCAAGCCATTGAGAAAAGACCAAAAAGAGGGAGAAACACAGAGTATTGTTTTGTCGTGTGTTTGTGCAAGACGTGGTCGGAAGGACTCACGATCACCGCAAGCGTGATCGGGAGGAGTTACGACCACGGCAAAGTTCCAGCAGGCGTAGCAGGGAAGGCTACGACTACGGTGAAGGTGGTCGTAACGAGCTACGACTACACCTGGAAGGCCAGAACGTGGTCGTATGTGTGTTCGACCACGGTGAACAGTGATCGCCAGCATCACTGCGTGATCGTAGAAGGCTTCGATCACGGTTTCTGGAGCGACTGAAGGAAGGCAGCAGCAGCGATATCGCAGAGCGGTCGTAAATTGCTACAGTAAATTTACGACCACGTTGAAAAAGCGATCGGAAGAGTTTGAAGCGTTCGGAACTGGTCGTAAGTACTCTGAACCGATCGTATTCGATTCTCACCGGTCGTAAACGACTCTAACCAGTCGTAAAAGGTCCTGGGAGGTCGTAAGACCTTACAACACCGATATTGCTAGGCATCCACACGGTGGCGAGTGAGTCTGCCATGGAATCATCGCCGGCCGGGCACTTGCGGCCGGCAAGCAGATGCTTTAGTTTGGGGAGGATGATGTGCTCTATGCCGGAGGGCCGTAACTCGGTTTGCCGGATGTCGAGCGTCTCCAACAGCTGGAGCTTGTTGATTTGCTTGGGCAGATGGGAAACATCTGTGTTCCGGAGGCTCAGATACTTGAGCCAGAGCACGTTGCAGATGCTCTTCACGTGGCGCTTCTTCAGGCCCCTGCAGCCTCCAAGATCCAGCACGTTCAGCCGGTAAGTCTCAGGGAGTGCCTTGAGTAAGAGCACCAGATCATTCATGGGGTCATTGCCTTCCGCCGCCATGTCACCTCCGGTGTGCTGCTCCTGCAGATGCTTTCGCGAGGCGCAAAGGCCACAGATGCTCTGCGGGGCGTTGGAACGATCACCTCCCCGTGGCTCCTGCTGCAGTCGTTGCCGTTGCCGCTTGACAATGTCTCGGATGCGAAGCTGGCGAACAAGGTGAGTCGGCAGGTTGGCCACAAAGTTCTCGCTTTTGGAGATGTCGAGAACGAAGCTCCAGACCGAATTGTCGATTCTACAGCTCTTGATGTTGCCGGCAGAGCCAGTCTCAAAAGGACGAACAAAGCCTCGAAAGACGAGCTCGGAGAATAGTGCTCAGCTGCTTCCTCTAGAGTCTGGTTCTCTTCTTCTTTAGCCACTAGGCCTTCGGCTACCCATCGCCTGACCACGCTTGTCCTACTGATGCTCTCCTCTTCATGGAAAGCAGTAAGATACTGCAGGCAGCTCTTGTAATTTATAGGCAGCTTGCTGTAGCAAAAGATCATCACTTCTCTAGGCATATCTGTTGGACCGAATTGGCGACAGAGGGGGGGTGAGTGTCGATCACTTAAAAATTCGTCCCCGCACAAGTATCCACTAAAAGATATACTTCTCCTATAGCTACAGAGCTATGAAGAAGACACTGTGTTGGAAATAATCTTGTTTAGAAGTCGTACACAAGTTTTGGAAGTAATCGAATCCAAAACGAGTAAGAAATCAGAAGTCGAAAACCAAGTCCTAGATGAAGTCGTAACCGAGTCAAAGTCGTATAAGATTCGGAGTCGGAGTAGGAGTTGAGAACCCGTGTTGAATTAGAACAGCCGGGTATAAAAAGAGGCTCAGAGCCATGTATTCGATGTACCAAGCAAATTGAGAAAAGACCAAAAAGAGGGAGAAACACAGAGTATTGTTTTGTCGTGTGTTTGCGCAAGACGTGGTCGGAAGGACTCACGATCACCGCAAGCGTGATCGGGAGGAGTTACGACCACGGCAAAGTTCCAGCAGGCGTGGTCGTAAAGGCAGGGAAGGCTACGACCACGGTGAAGGTGGTCGTAAGGAAGCGAAGATAGTCGTAACGAGCTACGACTACACCGAGAAGGCTAGTACGTGATCGGAAGCAACTCCGATCACGTTGAAGGAAGTGAACGTGGTCGTACGGGTGTTCGATCACGGTGAACAGTGATCGCCAGCATCACTGCGTGATCGTAGAAGATTTCGATCACGGTATCTTGAGCAGCTGAAGGAAGGCAGCGGCAGCGATAACGCGGAGCGGTCGTAAATTGCTACAGTAAATTTACGACCACATTGAAAAAGCAATCGGAGGAGATTGAAGCGTTCGGAATTGGTTGTAAGTACTCTGAACCGATCGTATTTGATTCTCACCGGTCGTAAACGACTCTAACCGGTCGTAAAAGGTCCTGGGAGGTCGTAAGACCTTACAACACACTGGACCCCTAAAAATTCAAAGGAGAAAGCAGAGGCACCAAACACGAGAGAAGATCAAGAAAAGAACTGCACCAACTGTTGTCTGATTGTTCATTTATCTTTTGGACTGGAAAGTAAACAGCACATCTTATTTTAGCTGCAGCCAAACACCAAAAATTATACCTTCTAAAGCACAAAGTGTTTTTACAGCAGGAAAGCAAAGGGGAGAAATGTGCTGTTCGGTAGTACACTGCTGCCAACCGAAAAAGGTGACAAGAAAAGAAATCGGATTCTGCAGCAAGAATGGACAGCAGAGAAAAGATAAAGATTGCAGCTCACAAAAAGTATTTCTGCTGAATCACAATCTGTCCATTCGGTTTACAGGCTGCCGAACCAGAAATGCATGCCTGCTGCCAACCTCAAGAAATGAACTGACCTAATTAATGCTTGATGCACAGCCCTGACCGAATCAAATAAAAATAAATGCTATAAATGCTGTTGGAACAACATGAAATCTCCCAAAAAGAGTGTTCACGGGAAGGATCAATAAGTGCTTGCTCCTTTGACACAAAAAGAAGGGAATTAATGGCTGTACTTGATGTTGGATCACTAGGAGACCAAACTGAAGGTAACCGCCAACAAAACCAAATGCAAAAGAAGAATGCTCATCCGAGAATCTGCATGCTGTCCACAAGTACCTTGGCTGCCGATTAGTACTATGTCCAATGAGTACTACTTCTTTGCCAAAAGAACCAAGAGGGAAGAAACAGAGCACAAACACTGAGCTAAAAATGCTTCGGCCAAACAAAAACCCAGATCATCTCAAACAAACATTCTCATATTGAAATAGAGGAAGAGAGATGAATGATTATATATGTGTTTTTACAACTCTCTCAATTTCATCCTCTTATTTCATGCTCATTTCATTGCATGGAGAGAACCAAATACAACCCTAACTCTTACACACATTCTCTCAACCACTAAAGCACAAAGCAAAAAGCCCTAAAACCCCTCTCCAAGTCTTGCTCACAACCAGAAAACACACTCCTATTTATAGCATTCCTTGATGGGTTTACACTTTGCTTTGCCCATTTTACCCCTCCATGCTTTGCCCGCTAACTCGCTTGCTTTTGCAGCCTCGCGCTTTTACCGAAACGCCCCTGCTGCACCTTCTGGGAAGCTTTCGCGTTCCTTGTCTCGCACGGCTGGCAACCACCTCGAGTCCATGTCGTCTTCGACACATCCCGACTGTTCTGACCTCAGCACCACCTGCGCCTAGTCTAGTCCTCCGTGTCTCGCCACGACTCCACTCGACGTCCTGCAGTCATCACAGACAAAAACCACATCGCATAGCACGGCATAAAGCATATAAACATGATTAGTACCAACAAATCCTACTCAAGCGAGAAATGGCCCAAATGACCAACCGGGAAGACGACCACGCGTCAAATCTGTCTAATCATAACCCGACCTCGCCAAATGCTAAAACGGCACGAATCACTCAAACCAAACTCACTCTAACCAAACCACGTGTCAATTACTCATCACTAACTTGGGATTTAGACCACATGGTCTCTCAATATCTGCTTTGCTGTGGGAATCCAACTTGTTTAGTTCTTGTGTTGTCCCATGAGGATAAGCATGCAGAGCACGAAGGAACATCTTGCCGGCATTGACATCCGGCATGCATTTCTTCAGAATGGAACGTATCGTGGCATGATCTTTGGGTGCCATGTGGTGAGAAAGTAGCTTGATCGCTTTGTCGAAAGATCGAGGAACTGTCTCTTGGACGTCTTCTAGGACACGTAGAAAAGCCTCCCTCTCCTCCTCGGTCTTGTTGTCTTGGGCAGCCGGCTTCGGCCTGGCCCTTGCTTGTTCCGGCACGGTGACGCCGTAGCGCAGACGCCTCTCGCCGACTTCACGCACCCGGACCTTGAGCTCGCCGATCTTGGTGGCGAGGCGGTGGCGCGCCGGCAGCGTCCACAGAAACACAGGGACGTGCTTCACGAGGGCCCAGAGGCCCTTGGGGGGCGGGCTGAACTCGCGCACGTAGTCCTGGGCGATGTAGGCGATGTCGCGTAGCTGCTTCATCCACGCGCGGAGCTGGTCGTTGTGCTCCGTCTCCATCCTGGTGAGGTGGAGGAGGAAGCCGTTCATGCTGTCCATCTCGTCCTTGATGTACTGCATGTCGCTGAGTTATTAATGTAAATCAAATGATTTTTTCTGAAAAATAATAATTTTGAAAGAAGCATTCTCTCGCACCAGAGACACGTAGCGATACCAATCTTAATGCCCTTTTGCCCTTCGTCCTCAGCACCAACAACCCAATTAACAGTCATGAGAAAGCTCCTCTTCCAAAGACGGCCAGAAGGGCCGTCGTCGTCAACCCGCAAGGGATGGTGCCATGGATCCTGGATTGTTGTGTAGCACCGGTGGCTGCGAGAGAATTTTTCTTGTCTGACTCGGATTTTTCAATCCAAATCAACTAATTTTTTACACTATTCCCTGGATCAGTAGCTAGTGCACACAGTAACATTGCTGAATCATACACATACATTCGCAAAATATTACATACCATAAAGGTTTTTGCCCATATCGGGCGATAGTTCACATAGGAGCCACATTGGCTAACAGTACATCACATAAAAGCAACGGAATAGTAGCAAAAGTGAAACCATTACCACAGGCAAGCGACCGGAAGGTATTTGTGTTCCATGCATATTACCCAAGATTGGATAATATATATGCACACAATCTCCATCTAGTCCTCTTGTCTATGTTTCAAAATACGTAATAAGCGTCCTAGTTGTTGTCGTCGCCTCCTCCGGCATTTATAGGAGCCTCTTCATGCTCATAGTGCTCCTGAATCCCTGTCTCTGTTTGATATTTGCGAGTGTGAGCACAAATCACCGTGCTCGCAAGCCAACACACAGAATGCAAAATATATAACATGCATGGCTTGTCAATGGAAAGGCATAGGGCTATTTTGTTTTGCCAATGAGTGCTTTTGAATACAATTACTTCAAATTCCCTATGACCTAGCAGGTTTGAAATCACATTTTTAAACCATTCGTTGTAATAATCCATGTAGTCATTGTTTTCCATATTTATGGCATCCCACCATATCCCATTCTTGGCATCACACCAAGTGTTGCATATGACATCGCGCCATATGCTTATTGTTGGCATCACATCAACTAACCTTATGGCATCGCACCATAAGTTACCTCTTGGCATCACACCAAGGGTTGCGTATGACATCGCACCATACGCTATTTGTCGGCATCGCACCAACATTTCATATGGCATCGCACCATATGTTGCTTATGACATCACACCATAAGTTACCCATTGTGTTCATAATAGTTCGAAAAATATTTCTTGGGGCATTAGTGTCACCCCAAGTGTCTAGCAATCCTAAGCGGGCCATATAATTAAGGACTTAATTTGTGAAATCATATGCTAATTCTCACTATGGCGACAAGGTTCACATTTCCAAGATTGGCAAGGAGAATAATATACACAACAGCAACAATAGGATTTAACTAACTTGCTGAAATCAACATAACATATTTCATGAAATAATAGCATGCAAGTTGATAATTAAAAAGGAAATAGCTTTGAAAATGCTGGGTTCAATATGATCGAAGTGTTGACTCGCCTGGGTCGTTAGTGTTCGGGTCTTGACTGTCGGGACTGGTGTCGTCTGCTGCCTCCTCTTGCTGGGCCTCGAACGCTATATACGTTGCGTGAAATTTTTGGATAAAAATTAGCAAATCATACAATCCACAGTCAAAAATTCAAATGAACTCAAAAATTCATGGTTTCAGTCCCATTAGACAGATCTTGAATTTAGATGAATTTACAAATTTGTTTCATTCAATTTGGAGCTAACATGAAGAAGTTATGAGCGGTCAAAGTTCTCTGTTTCAGTCAAATCCAAAAATTACTAAATCCTGACATGTGGGGTCCACCGTCAGCCTCAGTTTTATTTTGATTTTCCATTTTATTTACTTTCTGTGCTACTGACATGTGGGTCCAGCTACTGTTCAGTGGGGGGGGGGTCCACATGTCAGTACGGGTTCGGTGTAAGTGTTCCACTGACCAGTGGGGCCCAGTGGTCAGTGGGCGGCTCTGGCTACAGCGGCTGACAGGTGGGGCCCACCTGTCAGACGAAAAATAAAAGAAAGTTCGACCTCGGCACGCTGCGGAGCCGGGGGCTCGAACGCGCGCGGCCGAGGGAACGGGAGGGGGGGGAAGAGACGAGCGCTGCTACCAAGTGGCCATCACGGTGTTTCTTACCCTATAAGGGTAATAATATCTTTTGAGGTAGCTCGCTGAGGGGGCCGGGCAGAGGAAGCCGAGGGCGGTGGTAAGTCGGTGGCGTCGGCGGTGAACGGCGGTCGGAGAGGCTCGGGAGGATGCCAAAACGCGTTCTTGAGAGTATGCTGGTGCGGTCGGTGAGGGTCGAGGGGGCGCGGTGGTGGCCGGCGGCGAGCGGTGGCGGCATCTCGGGAAGGTCTTCAGTGCCGGCGAGGTATAGCCGGTGGAATGCTCCGTCAAGGCCGGGACTAGCTTTGCGGTGGTCCAGGGGTGGTGTACGTGGCGGCAATCGGACTCTAATGGAGGGAATCGATGGGGAGGCCGACGGCCGGAGTTGGGGGAGAAAAGAGCTCGCCGGCGGCTACGGTGGACAGGGGTTCAATTACCTGCTGGAGGACGACGAGGGAGGTGTGGGGAGCTCAACGGAGGGTTCAATCCCTTTTATAGGCGGCCGGGTGAAGCTGGCAACGAGTGGGCACCGTTTTGTCACTTCGGGCGGCCATGGCAGGCGACGGAGCAGGCGGGGCAGCGGGAATTCGGGCCGCGCGTGACTGCTCGGGCAGAGGCGCGGAGGGGGTTCGGAGTGTGACCCTCCATTGCAGCTTTGCGCCACGCACGCGCCGGGCGCAGAGGGCTTGCGCCACGCGGCCGAGCGGCGTGACTGGGTGGAGGAAAGCTGCAGACGGCGGCTTGTTCCAGGGGCGGAGGCGGCGAAACCAGGGGCAGTGTCGGCTTCGCAGGCGCTCCCACCGGGAGACGGGACGGCACGGGCAGAGCTGGTGGAGGCATGAGCGCCACGAGGGAGTAAGCTTCTGAGCGAGGCGAACGCGCGCTCGCGCGGGGAGGAGGAGGAAGACGCTGGCGCGAGGCGGGGCCAGCGGGACGGGCCCACTTGCCAGGAAGAGCGCGGGTGCGGGGGCGGGGCCCGCTTGCCAGGGGGCGCGCGCTCTGCGCGCGGGGCTGGGCTGGGCTGCGCGCGCGCGAGGAATGGCTGGGCCGGGGTGATGGCCGGCCCGTCTCCCTTGCGAATATCTATTTTTTTTGTTTTCTTTTGTTTTTGTTGCTCTATATTTCTTGCTATATTTTGATTTAACTTTTGCATAAATTTTGGTATAAAATTTAGATTTATTTTAAGTACCTCCCTCCTAATTTTTGGATCATCTTTTCAGATTCTTAATTACAATTTGAAATTACTTCCTTAATTGTATTTTTTTCAAGTTTTGGGAACCTCAACCAAAAACCTTTAAGAAACACCATGAAGTTCAAATCCAACATAAAATATATTACTAATCTTTCTTCAATAACTCCATATATTACAAAATCAAATTTCCTGGGATGTTACATTTCTCAACCTCTACCGTCGGTGATTTTCCAAGTTTTCTACTCTTATTACAACTTCACGCAGTTAATTACATGTTGTTTGTATGATCTTCAAAATGCAAAAGGAAAAAATGTACCTAGCTAAAGGTCGACCGCATGAAATCTGCACATTTAATTTGTGTGATAGCAACAATTTGGCAAACCAAACTTTAAATCTTCGATCAATGTTTAACAGATTTGGACATAAACACGTTTATATAGTACCTCGTGTCGAGTATGCCCACCCACATACATACATACCCTCACCTCTGATATATCACTTAAACAAATTTGACATATGTTTTCTCACTTTAAATATACTCGTATACTAATTATAAGATGGGTATTGATAAACATCATCCGGATGTTTTCTTTCTAACTATCATCCAGATTTGTGACCGTTGGATTAGAGATCCAAGGGCCACAAATTCTCCCCACCCCCTCCAAAAAAAATTCACCCCCCCTCCAAAAACATTCTCCCCCCCTAAAAAAAAAAGAGACCGTTGGATCTCAAATCCAACGGTCCGAAATATACTCTAATGTAAACTACATTACCACTCTGAAAAGATGTACATATGACCTAGATGGTTTTATATACTTATATACTACACATATATATCCTCTGTTACACAAAATACTCTTTATATTGTGAGATACGATATAGGGAGTAACTACTCCAAATAGTAGAAAAGAGGTGTGTGTTTATATATCATTACTATTATAAAAGAAGGAGTTAGTGGTCGTACGTCCATTCTCCTCTAACCGCTCTATTTCTTCAACTTCTCATCACTCTCTACTTTCCAACTGATCATAGCAACCCCTTTCATAGCATGATTCTCTATACATCCAATGAATTCTGTTGCAACACACGGACATATAACTAGTATATATATAATTTTCAAAGCAAGGGTAGATGCATGATACATCATGTATACAGTACATTTCTTCACATGTAACAGACTTGGGACATAGACACGTATATATAGTAGCTCGTGCGCGACAATGACTAATTAGCTGTTGACTGTTCATCAATTAAGGGTACACTTCGATGATCGATCGGAAATCCGCCATTGGTGTAATTATGTAATCAGTGAATCCGGCTTCAAGGAAGATCCGTCTCCACTCGTGCTCCTCTCGCTCAGCACCGTTTGCAGTACACATCATGAGTAGATCGGATGAAACCTGTGTCTCTTTGCAGATAATATCATGTGGCCTAGATCCAATCATTATATCTATAATTACCACTTTTCCTCCGGCATCTCTTGGAGGGATAGCTTTTCTGCATTGTCGCAATATCTTAACGCAATCGTCGTCGTGCCAATCGTGCAAGATCGACTGCAGGAAACACTCATGCCACATAAGAACAGGTAAAATGCAATATATGATCGACTGCAGGACACTATAGGAGCACGCATTAATTAAGGGATTAAACATGTATTCGATCATATACCTTAAGTAAAACGAGGTCGGCGGGTGGGATGTACTCGAACATGTCACCGGCGACAAACACCACGTTGCCTCCGCCGCCGGGAGCCTTGGCGACCACGTGAGGGAGGTCCAGCACACTGCAGCTGACGTGCGGGAACGCCGCCGCGACGGCCGCCGCGGCCGCGCCGAAGCCGCCGCCGACGTCGACGAGCGAGCTGGCCCCTCGGAAGATGCCCGGGCACTCCCTCAGGACGGCTTGCATGGTGAGGCGGGAGTCCGCGACCATGGCCTCGTGGAACCTCTCGTTCGACGCCATCTCCCATAAGAAGCCCTTGCCGTGCTCCATCTCGAGGAGGGACAAAGTTGCGGCGGCTGCGCTCTCGTCAGTGAGCCACGCGTGCATGCCGAAGAAGGGGGACGTCGATGTCTGGTCGACCAAGGGGTATATGGTAGGGAGGATGTTGCAGCTAGGCGAGCCTTGGTCGCCGACGAGCAGGCGGGAGGCCGCGGTGAGCTCGTAGACGGCCTCGTTCTGGCTGTCGCCGTCGCTGCGGCGGACGGCGAATAGGCGCGAGACGGTGAGCACGCGCATGAGGCGGCCGAGGTAGGGGAGCCTCGCAGGAGGGATCCCGGTGGCGACGAGGATGTCGGGCAGGGTGGCGGCGCCGCCGCAGCGGTGAATGACATCGGGGATGCGCAGGTCCATGGCGCACTTGAAAGCCATGGACCTGACGAAGCCGAGGGCGTGGTGCCAGAGCTCGAGCTGGCCTTGGAGCACCTCCTCCGTGCTCACCTGGTCTTGGTCGCCGTGGGTAGCAGCAGCAGCAAGCGCCTGCGCCATAACCCTTGCTATACTGTATGGGTAGTGATCTTTCTTTTATCTTTTGGTCATGGCGCCCATTGCCTAGCTTGCCCTCTATATAACGTCACTAACCAGCTACACACATTCACTCCTCTTCGTCCTGTGGCTAGCAATTGGTTTGGTGGAGCGGGTTCTGTTGCACAGGGAAAACTTTATCGGAGAGGTTAGTGATAGGGCCGAAAATGACTGGTTAGCGTTCTTTTATATTTTTGACCGAAATTTTTGAATTAGTATTTAAATTATGAAATTTGTATCGATTGAAATCAACTGAAAAATAGCCAAATTTTTTTTTTAAGATTTCACAGGTTATCGGTTCTTTTCGTTTTTTGCAAATTTTAAATGGATCTAAAAGTTTTTGGCCGATATATTTTTGGGAGTGACTATTGCACAGGCGACTTTTTTCCTTCACCTTCAATCACTTTTTATACTGTAATTTTAGGTGACTGAGAGTGCAACTTCAGATCGGCGGGAATTAGTACACTACAACTTTAGGTGACTGAGAGTGCAACTTTAGGTGATTGTGTAGAATCGTCAATGGCAATCAGAGGGGGGTGAATGATTGTAATCCAAAGCGTAAGCTTCTCTAAAATTTTCTGTATATTAATCATTGAAAAAATAGAACAAAAACAAAACACAAAACAGGGGAAAAATTTCTGATTTACTGCAGCGATTACTATAGCAATGTACTGTAGCGATACTGTAGCACTGTACTATAGCGATTACTATAGCACTGTGCTGTATCAATTTACTGTAGCACAGTATTGTAGCGATTACTATAGCACTATACTGTAGCGATCTACTGTAGCGCCAAGAAAAAAATTGCTGAAGGCTGATGCATCAGAAGTAGCACGATTTTGACATAATCTTGCAATTGATTTTTAATTAAAACTATTTATATATGTAAGCAAAAAAATCACAGATAGATATCGATGCATGAAGAAACCCTAGAAATAAAAAAACTAGGAAAAACGATAATATATGTGAATTAAAAAACTCACAAACTTTTATTCAAAAATCATGAGCACTGTTCATCCATCCATCCATCCATCAGCCATCACGTATCCATGCATGCAGCCGCTGCTCAATTTTTTTTCTTATGTGTCTTGACCGCCACAATGCATGCGTCCCTTTTTCTGTTCGCTCAGCCTTGCTCCGCTGCACACACATCATGTGTTTATATAGCCTCCTACCACACCTATTCAATCTCTACTCAAAACCCTAACACAACTCGTACAACTAGGTCTAGGCCTTTTTTTTATCTCAACTAGGCTTTGGCCCACTAATTTTCAAGGGACCCGAAACCCTTCCTAACACAGGTTTTTACACTTCCGACTTTTCAACTCATCACGTGTCGAAGCCTCCAGGACCGCACCTCCCGTAGCTTCTCCACACACCATCCACCTTTGATCTCTACGTGCCCCAAGCATGAGCCCGACCATCTCGCGTGACATTCTCGACCGCCTAGACCTCAGATCTCCCCATCCTAGTCCCAGTCCTCCTCGTCACCGACCACGATCGTCTTCATGCTCAACCTGCACATACAAAGACCAAAGAACATTCTTCTGGCATAAGTTTGTCCAAACTTGATCAACATCAGTCCTCACACACGCGACACAAATCGCATAACAATGCTAAACAAAATTATCAATTATTCATCATCACAAATTAACCATTGTCAATTATTAATCACCAAAATATCCTAGACCTAGCCACATAGTCTAACAATCTCCCACTTGATGAATACATTGACAACACCTCAAAATAGCATGATAAATTAGCTTCAATTAAACATAAGCGAAGAACTGAAGCCACAAAAAAAATTTCAAGTCACAAGTCTCAAATCTCTCCCCCTCAACACAAGAGATGCAACAATCTCCCACTTGATGAATACATTGACAACATCTCAAGATAGCATGATAAATTAGCTTCAATTAGATATAAGCGAAGAACTGAAGCCAAAAAAGCATTTCAAGCCACAAGTCTTAAATCTCTCCCCCTCAACACAAGAGATGTAACAATCTCCCACTTGATGAATACATTGACAACACCTCAAGATAGCATGATAAATTAGCTTCAATTACATATAAGTGAAGAACTGAAGCCAAAAAAGCATTTCAAGCCACAAGTCTCAAATCTCTCCCCCTCAACACAAGAGATGCAATAATCTCCCACTTGATGAATACATTGATAACATCTCAAGATAGCATGATTGTTGTGGTTACAGACCAAATAGAGAGAGAGAGAGTATGGTAGTGGAGAGTTAGGTGAGCAATGCTTAGGGTTTTTCCCCATGGCCTGTATCGTGTGTGTGTGTGTGTGTATCCACATGGGGAGTGTTTTTACAGCAATATCCTTACATTTGAGTATCCCTCTCAAGAGTATTTATGCCATTATACATGTCCCATTTTGGACCTTACAGCCTCTTAACAGGCCGGTTGGGCTTAGGTGGGGGCCACCCCTACAACAGGAGCCTCTCATGGTGACGGGCTTCACGGGCCGAAGCCATGTTGCCGAGCCATTTGGCCCCCTCCGTTCCAGCGGCCTGTGACCTTCCGTGACCCTGGATTTAGAGTGCTCTGCCAATGCGTCGGCGTTAAAGCGTTGGACGCAGAGTCCAACGCTTTGCGGTAGTCGCCCACCGGGCGTGGGGTGTGAGTAGCTGACGTCGCTCTGCGGAGGCGGGATTGTTGCTGAAGTCAAAGCCAGGGTGGCTGGGCAGCAGCGCCCCGACAATGCATCAGTACCTCTGAGAATCGCGCCGGGAACTGGTGCGCGACGACGATGGTTCGGCTTCCGTCGGTTGCGTTTCCCGCCGGTTGCCCTCCCGGTGGTTGCGCTGCTGCCTTTAAGACTTGCGCCGGTTGTGCTTCCTGATGTGGGGTGCGACTGGTATATATGTGTGTCGCCCTTCGGCGTCGTCCTTCGTTGTGCCATGGCCTGGTGCGGCTGAAATAATCTTGGTCTCGAAAATAGGCTGTCTCGGTTCATCTGCATTCTTTGAAAGCACTGTTTTATGGCAGGGTTAGCGCCGATTGACGCGGTCATAGAATGTTGATGAACTGAAGGATGCCTATTTTTGAGTTTGGGACAACTTATCTTCGAGCCGCCACCGGGCACTTTTGTTCGCCGGTTGTGCTGTGCTCCTGCGAATGGCGACAAGGTTTGACCTGTTCTCGTAAGTGGGCTTGCTTGGGTTCATCCGCGTTCTTTGATCGCGCCGATCGGCGCTACCATCAAAGAATGTTGATGGACTGAAGGTGGCCTATTTATGAGAACAAGTCATATCTTGTCGTGAATGGGCCTTCGCGTGCCGACTAGGGCTGGAAAGTTGTTGCGCGGACTTCGAAGCCAAGGTGGCCGCCGGCATCGCTCCACGGGTTCGATCGAAGCCGTTTCTGGGATCCTCGCTCAGGCTGGAAGTCGGAGGGCCACCTTGTGTCCCGCGGATCGGGGGCAGGGCCATGTTGGCGTTGAGTGCTAACCTGGCGTTTGCACGTCTCCGGACTCCGACCACCCGGGGCGGCCCGCGAGGACGAAATCACAGACGCGCCAGCCGTGCGCAAGGCCGAGTCAGAGGCCCGGCTGGACCTTAGGAATGTAGGCCGGGGCAGGTGCCGGGGTTGACCCGGGCGACCGAAGTCGAGGTGGTCTTCAGGCTCGTCGCGTAGACTTGTAAAGGCGCAGCGAGGTTCCTCTTCACAAGGGCGTGGCTGAAATCAAAGTCGGAGTCACCCTGCAGAGGCGATGACCATGCCGAAGTTGCGGTCAAGGTTGACTAGTCCTTGGCCTGCCGATGTTGCATTGATGGCCCCGAGAATCGCGCTGACACGTGCCAGAGGATGCAACGCCATGCGGCCTGTATTTATTCCTAAGGGAGCAGACGTGTGGCAGGATGCTATTGGCATATCGTGCGCTGTTAGGCCCTTGCACGACTGCGGTCACGTGACGCGTGTGGGCGGCTACGGCGCTTCGGCTTCAATCGTGGGGAGGCGAGCGGTTCTTCACCTGTCGGTTACGCTTACCGGCGCTACGGGAGATGAAGGGGCTTTAAGTACCCCCTGTGGCATCACGTCTGCGTCTCCTCCACACGCCTTCTGCCTCCTTTTCTTGTGCCCTACTCTCTTGCCTTCCTTTCCGCCGCGCCGCCCCCGTCGTCGTCTAGTTCCCGGAGAGCGATGGCACACGGTGGGGAACCCGCTTGGAAGGCCGGCGATAACGCCATCTCCCGGCGGCCATCACCGCTCGAGGTAGAGTACACACTTGAAAGCGCAACTCAACGCTGGCGGACAAATGGTGGGTGGCAACGGAGAAGATGGAAGGGCCGTGCTCCTGCGTCTTAAGCCCCATGCTCGCGACGAAGGAGACGATCCGCACGCTGCTGCGCGGGGGGAAACTGTCGGACCGCCGCGAGGTGCGGCTGCCCGCCAGCAACAGGACCGAACCGCAACTGAAGAAGTCAGAGGCGATCGTCTTCGTCGCTTACATCGAAGCCGGACTTCACATTCCGGCCGCCATGATTGTCGGTGACGTCCTGTGGACCTTCGGGCTTGAGCTGGCTCAGCTGACCCCGAACGCTCTGGCCCGCCTTGCTATGTACAGCTGGGCCTTGCGTACGGAGGCATGCTGGCCCAGTGCCTCAATGTTCGCCTTTCTCCATGACGCTCAGTGCCAACCAAAAGGGCGGAAAGACGGGACGTTTTCCAACTTCGGCAGTGTCAACTTCGTTCTACGGTCGTCATATGGGAAGATCTTCCCTGCCAACTCGACCCGGGCGAAGTGGGAGCCGAACTAGATGAGGCGGTGGTTTTACCACCGTGTGGCGAGCGGTAGCGGCCTTGAGTGCTCAGGCCGGCCGATGGCGTTCAACACCACGCCCGACATACCGATCGATAGCAAGGACAAGCGGAGAGCGCGGAGGCTCGCGGGGATCACTGCCCACTTCAACATGCGTGACCTCACTGAGGAGTTCGTCATGTACGGTGTGTCACTGCTCACCCATGAATGGCGCATCACGGCTGGGAGCCTTCGGAGCGACAATGTCCGCCCGTCCGTGTCTTCGCTGCCGGGACCCTCCGGCCTTCATAAGTCTTGGCGGAGCCTTGTTTCCACTTCCGCTTATTGAACTGACTTTTTAACTCTGCCTCCTGCCGTGTATAGGGATTCGCCTGGAGGACGCAAAACGCGCGGCGGGCGTGTTCCTCGGACCATACATGGCCAGGGAGCTTGATTTGCGCGCAGCCGCGACTGTGGAGGCAGGGCTAGGGCGGATGAACCGCGTGTGCGAGGCCCTGGGCATTTGCGTGCCGGAGCGCTCCCCTCCGGCCCCGAGCCAGCCTCGCCGCCGAGATGACAATGGCAAGGGGAAAGGACCGCCACTGCGCCAAAGTGGTCGGTCCTCTGCGGCTACACCTGTTGCGCTGGCTGTCATTGCTCCCGTCAGCGCAGCGGGCGCTGACTCCGATTCGGCAATGTATGCTGACTCGAATCTGGAGGCGAGCGCAGAGGACGAAGGCGAAGGGTCTCTGGGCGGTGGCGGGGACCAAGAGTATATTGCGAACGACCAGAAGGGGGAAGCCTCGTCACCCGCGATGATCGCTGAAGTGGGGTTACCATCCGTGGGTGATGCTGGGGCGGAGTCCTTGCCCGCGGCGGCTACCGAGTCGGTGCTGCCGCCCAAGGATGTTGCCGAAACGGAGCTCCCACCTGCGGTGGCTGTCGAAGCAGAGCTGCCACCTGCGGAAGTTGCTAGAGCGAAGCTCCCGCCTGTGGTGGCTATCGAGGCAGAGCTGCCACCTGCGGACGGTGCTAGAGTGAAGCCCCCACCCGCGGCGGTTACTGAGGCGGGGTCCTCGCCTTACTCCCCCAAGGCGAAGCGGCCGCGCCTACACTCACCTCCCCGTCCGAAGAGGAGGTTTGCTATGGTGACCAAAGTCTGGAGCCTATTGGACTCCGATTCCGACACCGAGGCTCCCCGGCCCACCTCCCCGCGGCTTTTTCCAAGGCTGCGGTGGACGAGGCCTCCGGGATGGAGGTCCCCCGGCACGCAGTGCCAGCTTCGTCAGGGGACGCTGCCATCCTTGCGATTCCCCCTAGAGCTGAGGAGGAACCCCAGCAGAACCTAGCACCTGATGCCGAAGGTAAGTTCGCTTGTCGCTATCCTGCGGTGCGTTCGTGGGGCTCTAACCCTCACGTCCCCTCGTAGCAGGTCATCTCCCTGAGCGAGGGCACTCTCCGAGGCGCGGGGACATTCCTTCAGGAGGGGCGCCCAACGCTCCCGGAACTGTCGCCGTGGAGGCCGCGCGCCCAAACTTGGCAGACTTCGTCCCTCGACCGGAGGTGTTGGGAGCATAGCGAGGGGTCGCGGATAATGCAGCTCTGAACCTGGATGACTAGGTGCTACTGGCCTACGGGTCAGAGTGCCTTGGAAGCGCACTAGAGGTTTCTAAAATGAGGGTGAGTATTTGACCTTTTAGCAACGTGTGGTCCTTTAAAAGTTTATTAATCTTTCTGTCACACAGACCCTCGTCCTTGGCCGGGCACTGTAGGCGGCTCACACCCGCGAGCGGGGGGCACTAGAGGACTGACTGTGGGACATCGAAGAGGCTCTTCGCGCAGCCGAGGAAGCACACTCTACCAAGGACGACCGCATCCACCGCATAGAGGCGGAGCGCACAGAGGTGATCTCACACGCCGAAGCGCTCGTAGTGGCGACGCGGCTATCAGCCACAGAGGCGGCGCGACAAGAGGCCGCAGAGGAGTGGGATGGCTTACTCCAGCAAATTGCTGCGTTGGAGAAAGAGAAAGACCGTCTCGCCGCGTCTCTTGGGGAGCAGGACCGGACTTGGGGTGACGCCTCGGTGGCTGCATGGGATGCACTGCTGGCTTTCGAAGGCACCCTTGAAGATCTGGTCGCCGAAGTGCCGCCCCGCTCCTTCGGGCCCGAAGAGCTGTCGCGGACACTTCGTCGGATCGAGGTTGCAGCAACCTTCCTCGCAATGCAACGACATCCTTCAGCAACCACTGCTCCTACATGACCTCGTGCCTGGTATGTGTGCTGCTGCGGCACCGGGGCTGCCAGCATGTCGACGGGCTTGCCGACCCCCAACTGGAGATGCCGACTGGGGCCGGGGTGATGTCCGGTGCCGTGCGCGCTGTTCGTCGTGCTGTTCGGGTTTTCCACGAGAGAATTTGGGAGTACATCGAGGAGGCCGCGGCGAGGATCGAGCTACGGCGGACCATGTACAATGAGGGGAACCTCAGCTAATGGCTGGATGAAGTCCCGCGGCGCGACGAAGGTGGCACCGAAGCCTCGGGGCATGACGCGAACCCACAGGTGTGAGACCGGGGTTCTCGTGTGTTTGCGTGCATTGTAATTTGCGTGCCCCTTTTATGAATAAAGTAGAAATTGACCCCATAGTCTGACTAGTGTATCCCTGTGTCCCGAGCAGCTACCCGACAGGGACCGGCTGCTAGTTTCTGACCTTGTGACCCGACGGCGTCTTCGACGCTGGCGGTGGGCCGAGGAGTCGCTGGATTTTTGGGCGGCCCGGGTTTCTTCGGGCGAGGTTCCGGCGCAGGCGCGTGTTAAGGAGGAGCCTGTCGAGCAGCGGTTGTGAGCATCCAAGGATGCTCGTTCACTCTACTTTTACCGCGCCCCCTTTGTAAACATCCTCCGACAAATATAGAAAAGGGGTTTTGGTCGAAGCATATTGCCTACGTCTCCGACACTTCTTGCGACCGCGCTGTCCCCCGGTAGACTTGCGAGACTATACTTTGCGCTCGCCTGTACGCTAGGTAGACTTCCACGTGCTCCGTCTCCTTTCGAAGTGGTGTGAGCGGTGCTAGCGCCTAGTCGAGGTAGACGCACGAGCGCTCCGTCCCCTATCCTTCGAAGTGGAGGCAACGGAGCTGGTGTCTAGTCGAGATAAACGCGTGAGCACTCCATCCCCTACCCTTCGAGGCGGTGGCGATAGAGCTGGCGCCTAGTCGAGGTAGACGCGCGAGCGCTCCGTCCCCTACCCTTCGAGGTGGTGGCGGCGGAGCTGGCGCCTAGTCGAGGTAGATGCGCGAGCGCTCCATCCCCTACCTTTCGAGGTTGTGGTGGCGGAGCTGGCGCCTAGTCAGGGTAGACGCGTGAGCGCTCCGTCCCCTACCCTTCGAGGTGGTGGCGGCGGAGCTGGCGCCTAGTCGAGGTAGACGTGCGAGTGCTCCGTCCTTTACCCTTTGAGGTGGTGGCGGCGGAGCTGGCGCCTAGTCGAGTTAGACGCGCGAGCGCTTCGTCCCCTACCCTTCGAGGTGGTGGCGGCGGAGCTGGCGCCTAGTCGAGGTAGACGCGCGAGCGCTCCGTCCCCTACCCTTCGAGGTGGTGGCAGCGGAGCTGGTGCCTAGTCGAGGTAGACGCGCGAGTATGGCTGCTTCTCAGGGCTGGAGACTCCCGTACTTGCTGCCGTGGGGCGCGCGCCAGGACAACGGCCATGCGCCTAGTTTGTGCTCCACAGGATGCGCGTGAGGGTAAGCCTCTACTGAGCCTTATCGGTGCTCCGTGGAATGCGCACGGAGGCAAGCCTCTGCTGCGTGTTGTGTATACTCCATGGGTGCGCGCGGAGGCAAGCCTCTGCTGCGCCTTGCAAGCCCCTGCTGCGCCTTGTGCATACTCCGCGGGGTGCGCGCGGAGGCAAGCCTCTGCTGCGCCTTTTTTTCACTTGGTGGAGTGCGTGGGGCCATCAACCACGTCTTATTTATACTCCTGAGAGTACTCACAGGGATAACGCCCATGCGTGCACAGGAACATCCGCGTCTTGTTTATACTCAGTAGAGTGCGCAAGAACAACATCCGCATCTTATTTATACTCTGTAGAGTGCGTGCGGAGGCGAACCTCGACGCTACGTCTTATTTATACTCCGTAAAGTGTGCACGGCAGTAAGCCTCAATGCTGCGTCTTATTTATACTCCGCAGAGTGCGTGCGGAGGTGTACCTCGACGCTACATCTTATTTATACTCCGTAGAGTGCACACGGAGGTAAGCCTCGACGCTGCGTCTTATTTATACTCCGCAGAGTGCGCCTGGAGGTAAGCCTCAACGCTGCGTCTTATTTATACTCCGTAGAGTGCGCACGGAGGTAAGCCTCAACGCTGCGTCTTATTTATACTCCGTAGAGTGCGCATGGAGGTAAGCCTCGACGTTGCGTCTTATTTATACTCCGCAGAGTGCGTGCGAAGGCGTCCCCCCGCACGTCTTTGTTTATACTCATGGAGAGTGCACGTGCGAACGCGTGTCTTTGTTTATACTCACGAAGAGTGTGCGCGCGAATGCGTGTCTTTGTTTATACTCACAGAGAGTGCTCGCGCGAATGCGTGTCTTTGTTTATACTCACAGAGAGCGCGCGCGAACACGTGTCTTTGTTTATACTCACAGAGAGTGCGCGCGGAGGTAAGCCTTCGCGCGCTTTTGCAAGTGGCTAGACAAGTTTTGCAAATGTGAACTTTATTGAATTCCCGTTTGTGCGGGTGAGCAATTACAAAAGGCGAGATACTAACCATTGATCGCTCAAGGCCGGGAATGGTGGTGACCGTCATTGCCATGGCGACGAGGTGGGGTATGGTGGGAGCCTCTACTGCTGGAGCAATCTTCGTGAGAGCTTGGCGGGGTGCTTCCTGAAGCCACTGAGGATCCTTGCGCTGGCATGCCTGGCCTAGGCGTCCCGTCGAGCCTCGTGGTGCGGCCCTCTGGTGCCGAGCTCTATGCGCCGGGCCACATCCTGATCACCGTGGACGATGATGATGCCCTGCGGGCCGGGGAGCTTCATGCATCGAAAACCATGATGTGGGACTGCCCCAAAGGAATTGAGGGTTGGTCGCCCCAATATGGCGTTGTAAGGATACAGGATATCGACGACGTCGAAGGTGACGTCTTCGCTCCTGACGTTGCCGTCTCGGCCAAAGGAGACCTGTAGGCATATCTGGCCCAACGCCCTCAGGGGCTGGCCTCCGAAGCCCTGCAGCAGGATTCCCGAGGGGCCTAGGCGACTTCGGGGGATCCCCATCTAGTCGAAGGCCACTCCGAACAAAATGTTCGCGGAGCTTCCTCCATCGACTAGGGCACGCTTGACGTCGCATCCTACGATGGCGACCTGGATGACCAGTGGATCTTGGTGGGGGAACTCCATGCCTTCGGCGTTGGCGGGTGTGAAGGTAATTTCGTGTTGCGCCCAGTTCGGCGGTGCCTGTGCCGGGTATGCTGCTACGTGGTGTAGTCTTCGCGCGTAAGCCTTTTGCTGCCGTGCCGAAGCAAACTCCAGCGAGGAGCCCCAGAGATGATGTTTATGACTCTGCGCTGGCCTCCCTCCGAGGCTTGGATCCGCAGAGGGCCCTCCTGAGGCTGCAACCCCTGATCTTGGATTCGTATGGGGCCTTCCCAGGGATGCTGAACGTGGGCTACGATGGGCGGCCGCACCTCGGGGTTTCTGTCCCTGGTGACGCTCTGCCGAAGTGCAGCAATGGTGGTGCATGCGTGCGTGTATTGGCTGCCCCGACCATGTACCTCGCACCACAGGCCATGCTACTGGTTGTCGAATTCTGCGTGGGTCTTGTCGTCACAACCCCGACCGCGCCCACGACCCCGGCCTCGGCGAGCTCTGCCACCGCGACCAGCGGAGGCATTGCCTTCGGAGCTGCCTTCGATGTCGAAGACGTAGTGGGCTCTCCGAGACTTTTGTTGGCCACGCTTAGGCTTGTCGCCCGGTGCGTCCTTGTGCTGGGCGTCCTTGCGCTCGGGGGCATCCTTCGATGGCTCCTGCATGCGCTTGCCCTTCGAGGAGCCTTACTTCGGCGAATCTCCGCTCTTCGCCGCGCCCTCCGCTTGATTGGTGTCGGAGTCATCACCTTGACGCCGCTGCGCGTCTTCTTCCGCTCTGGCGTACTCTTCCATCTTATCAAAGAGTTTTGCCACTGTCTTGATTGGCTTTCACGCATTGTATTCGGCCAGCGCTTGAAGTACTCCCGGAGCTTCTCCAAGGGTTTCTGCTTGACCGCGAAGAGCTGGTCCGCATCGACGCGCTCGACATAGCTCCCCTGGAATTTGTTGTAGAGTGGAGGCCTGCAGTCGGCCTGGCCGGAGGAACTATGTTGACCGCGAAGAGCTGGTCCACATCGACGTGCTCGACATAGTTCCCCCTGGATCTGCTCCCATGCGTAGATGGAGTTTGGCTCGATGGTGAAAAACCAAGAGAGCGCCACTCCCTGTAGCGCGAGGGGGAGTCCCTTCGCCTTCGTGGTGTCGTCTTCGTTGGCAGCTTCGATGGCGGTCTCGTACATGCGCACGAATTCCCGGGGGTCTATGTCGCCCTTGTACGGCTTGATGGCACTGGGGAACTTGAAGTCCTCCGGCCAGGCCGACTGCTGCAGGCCTGCAGAAAGTGGGGACTCCAAATCCACACGTCGCAGCGGGACGCGGCTGGACGTTGGAGCGTCGCGACTGTCCGCCCGCTCTGGCATGGGCTTCGGCGTGACCACCGGCGGAGTCTGCTGACTCCGAGCCTCTTGCATATCCCGCATGGCACCGCGGAGATCCGCTAACTCCCGCTGGAATGTGTTGAGGGCCACCAACAAAGCGTTCTCCGCTATAGGCGTAGCTGGGGCGATCGGCGCACCTGGTCACATGGCTGGGACAGTGGCGACCACGTCCTGTGCTCCCCGGGTTGCCTGCTGCGCCGGTGTGGTGGACTCCAGAGTCGAAGACGAGGCCCGCGCTTCCTCCGGGACCGCTCGTCGTTCCCTCACCGGGTGTAAGGACGGCGGCCGTGCCAACGTGGGCACCGACGCTACCGCCCCCAACCACCCAGTCGGCGCTGCTGACATTGGCTGCCGCGCCCGCGAGAGGATCATTTGTCGCGCGCGGAGCGGTGTCGACCGTCGTGGCGATGGTGGCGGGATCGACCGTCGTGGCGATGGTGGCTGGGGCGACCGTCGTACCGTGAGCGTCGATGTTCGTGGTTGTCACACCCGCGTCGCCGTTCACTCCTGCGATTGCCAACGCCGAAGCCCTGGTGTTAACGCGAGACTCTGTCGTGCCCGCCTTCTTCTTCTTTGCCGCCGACGATGGAGCTTTCTTCGGTGCCATCCTCCTTTGGATCTTGAGGCTTGCTCGTGTCCTCCCCACGAACGGCGCCAACTGTTGTGGTTACAGACCAAACAGAGAGAGAGTATGGTAGTGGAGAGTTAGGTGAGCAATGCTTAGGGTTTTTCCCATGGCCTGTATCGTATATATATATCCACATGGGGAGTGTTTTTACAGCAATACCCTTACATTTGAGTATCCCTCTCAGGGGTATTTATGTCATTATACATGTCCCATTTTGGGCCTTACAGCCTCCTAACAGGCCGGCTGGGCTTAGGTGGGGGCCACCCCTACAACAATGATAAATTAGCTTCAATTAGATATAAGCAAAGAACTGAAGCCAAAAAAGCATTTCAAGCCACAAGTCTCAAATCTCTCCCCCCTCAACACAAGAGATGCAAAGTTAGCAAATTTCTTCAATATCTCTCCATTCTCTTTGATTTCTCACAAAGCACACCAAATCTCTCCCCCTTTGGCAATGTAATCATCAAAAAAACTCAAAAGAAGGAATAATTCTAAAAAGAATGAATGGGAGTAAAAAGCAAGAAGCTTTATAAATTATACAGGTTACTGTGCATTGATTTAATAAAGCAGCCAAGCCATATTTTTGAGTAGAGCTATCTAGATCATATAAAGTCATATATCATATAGCAATGCCAAAACCAGTCTTGAGCATGATTAAGCAATTTATATTAATAACAGGCATCTCAAAAATGACCAAATCAATTATAAAGAGTACAATAAGGTATCACAACTAAAAGTCAAAGCCTAAAAATGAAAACAAATTTTAAATCCAAACAAGATAGCAGTCTCATATAACAACCTATTGCTCCACACTCAATTCTAATCATGTGGCTTGCTTGTAGCATACTTCTTTTCATAATGAAATGCTTGTAGCATATTTGTTTTAGATGGTGGCATGGTTGAAGCATAATGAAATTTCACTGGTTACCAATTCTTTCGGTTTTTTGGCATATTTTTTAAAATTTTAGCAAATTTTAAATGAGTCTAAAATTTTTGGCTGATATAACCAGTTTTTACCCGTAACCACCGAAATTTTTGCATGTTTTAGCTCAAGAGCTGTAACCAGTTGGTCCACCGTCACATCGTTGCTCGTACACACAATGCTTGTACGAAAAATGACAGAATAGCTAGCTTTATGCTACTAGTGTGCTCGTTTTGGCTTCAGCTTTTAGCTTCTGGCTTATTTTTCACTATTCATAAATTTCGTCTTTTTCTAAATTTTTGGCTTTTTGTTGAGATTTTTTGCCGATTCTTTTTTTTCTGTATTTGTTTGTATTATATGTAATGGGCTAACATATTTTTTATATTTTTAAATTTTTTAAAATTTAATTATGCTAAATAAGTCTATGTCAGCTACAGTGTTTTTTCAGCCAGCTACAGTGCTTTTCAGCCATAAGCCACAAAAAAAAGCCCAAATGACGTGATTCCATCATGGACCATCGATCCTACCACTCAAACCAGAAAATGAAATGAAATGAAATTTGTTACAAACCAGTTACACCAGTTACTGATCAAAAAGTAAAAGTGCCCAATGTGCAGATGTCTTTCCCAAAAGACACTTTTTCATGCCACCTTTTACCATCTATAAATAATCATTGTACAGATTCAGAATGAGATAATAAAGCAATAGTTTTCTCTCAACACTTGTCCTAATCTCTTGCAATACGTTATCAGCACACAGACATTCACACAAGTGCAAACAGAGAAGAAAAAAAAGGTAATGGCACTATGTGAGAATCATCAAAAAGCAATTCTGGAGATTCTTGCTTTGGTCGATTCCCTGCACAAAACTCTGCACGCTCTTCTTGCTCCTCTCCATGAGGAGCCTCCACCACCTCGTCCGGTGGCCACCACCATCATCTCCACCGGACATGGCTCTAGGACGGTTCGTCGTCGTCCACGGGAGGCGCACGGTGTCTTCTCACCAGCGTGGGCACTGCGCTATGGTCCTTACCGCCGACCGGCGCACGCTTCCGCAGCGGCTAACCTGTAGCACCCGAAAAATGGAAAGATCCCTAATCTCCCTCCTACCTAAACCATCCTTCTCTCTCCTATCCCTAATATCTCTCTCACCCGTTATCTTTCCCATCCGCATCTTCCTTTCCAAAACTCTCCCACGTCTCTCTCTCATCTCTAATCTCTTCTCTCTCTCCTCTATCCCTGATTTGTCTAACTCCCTCACGTTTCCATCTTCTTCCTCTAACTCTTTCTCTCTCTCCCTCAACCTCTCTCTCCCTCTCTCCATTACTCACGCATGAGTCTGCATGAAATTTCTCTCTCTCTCCCTCACGTATGTTTGCATGGAACCAATCTCTCTCTCTCTCTCGCTTTGCTGCACGTTAGCAAGAAGTGCAGCACCGACGGCGGCAGACCTAGCTGCAGCGACGGCGGCGGCGGCCGGCCGGTTGGCAAGCGGCGGCACGCCCAGCAGCAGCCTCGCATGCGCTTCCTCGACCGTGTGCGAGCTTCGGCCATGGCGGCCGTGGCGGCGTTGCGGGGTGGTGGCGACGTCTGGTGGTGGCGGCGGCCCGACGGCGGCTTGGCAGTGGCGGCGACCTGACGGCAACGGCGGGAGCGGCCTTTGCAGCTGCACGGGCACACGCACGCCGGGCACACATGCGCGCGTCTTCGCGTGGTGGTGACGGCGTCGGCTCGCATGGCAGCGGCCGCACCGCCCGCGCTCGGACGCACGGTCGTCTGCGTGCGCACGCGCCTGCACGCACGGCTCGCCGGCGGCGGCGGCGGCCGGTGGCAAACATGGAGGCGATTTACTCGACCAAGCACGCGTTCGTGCGGCCGAATATCGTTTTTCCCAGTCAAATGACCGTTCTCGCGGCCGAACACGTTTTCGTGTGGCCGAGTGGTCGTTCGCTCGGCCGAACGGCTATTTTTCTTCCCGTCAATTTATCACATGTCGTTTCTTTATTAAATTCATCATATCTGATCGGTTATCTTCCGTATCATCTTGTAGGTTCTCACGCAACTATTGAGGGAGCAGCGGGGCAGTTGCGTCTCTCGGCTCTATCCTGCAGCGTGTCCGTCGAGCGTGCTCAAGGCAAGTACCTCGCGGCCGTAACCCCTGCATTTCATATTTTACATCTCCCATGATTGCTTGCTACCGTTGCTATTGAGTACCATTACCACATAGCTAAAGCTGGTCTGTCTATTATCATATCACCCAACGCTCACCTATCCACTATTATGTCACTTAAGCGTACCTGTTTACGATCATATCACCAAAACTTACCGGGGTTTTATCATATCACTAATGTTACCTGATTAATACCATACCCTGGAAGTCACCTACTTGTTATCATATTACTAACGCTTGCCCGATTGTTGTCACATGTTAATGCCTGCCAGTTATGTACCTTCAATATTGTATTCATACCATGAGGTTCTAGGTTATCTTATTTTCCATGCTTTATGTTAATTAATACCTTAGACTCTTAGATGTATTAAAGTGCTATGGTTAATGTCTAAGTTGCAAGCTTTAATTATTAATTATAATTATTGTTTAAATTGTGGTTGGGGTAGTATAGGAGTGACTTCAACGTAAGGTTAACCACTAGTAATCTTTAGCTTCGGAATGATATATTTAATTACTGGTTCCCTGATTCATTACTTGTATGTTATTGCTTGATTGGTTTTGATAGAATTATATATGATATTGTTAACCTGACTAATAACAACTTATCACGTAATAAAATCTAGTTGTTTGACAACCCCTTGGTGTGAGTTAAGTTGTAATGCTGGGTGAGAATCATTCATGGATCCCTACCACCGTCGTATTATCCTTCTTCATCTCCTATCTGATTTTATCTCCTGTCCTCAACCTCAGCAATCCTTTTCACTCCTTGTAATCGTGCATGAACTTATCTTCAATTATTTTAATTCCACATTTCACATCTTTCATGATTACTTGTTCCCATTGTCATTGAGTACAATTATCATATCAATGAATTACCTGATTCTTATCATATCGCTGAATTTACCTGGCTAATATCCTGTCACCAAGTTACCCGGTTATTATCATCTCTCTAGTACTTGCCTGGTTGTTATAATAGTATTCATGCTTGCCTGTTTATTATTATGCTTGCCTAGTTATGATCATATTGTTAATGCTTGTCTAGTTCTTATCAAATGGTTAATGCTTGCTTGATTATTGTTAATGCCTGCTGGTTATATACCCTTAATATTGTATTCCTGCCATGATGTTCTAGATTACCTTATTTCACATGCCTTTAGGTTTATCATGATACTCAGTTAATAATGTTATAAGATTCATGCTTTTAAGTAATGTGTAGAGTTCATGCTTAAACCGTTAATAGGGGTAGCAGATGATCATGTTGTAGATTTAGGTTAAATCACTAGCAGTCCTTTACGTATCACGCTTCTGTGTTCAATCCTCTCGATATCATGATGTATTGCCGGTACAGTTTCTTATGTGAGTCATGATCGTTATACCTTAATAAATGTTAATTTGACTAATAATCACTTATCACATAATAAAACTTGATTGGTTGATAAACTTGTGTGAGCTGCATTATAATACCTCTTTAGATTGATTACCACATCACTATCATCTTATCATTATTCCACATCACCCTCTTATCAGAAACTATGTCTTTCCATTTTCAACCCTAGCACATCTTTTCACTTCTCATAACTTTATTACAGCTTTATCCTCGCCATCTCTTAGTTACCCTAAATTTGTTCTATTTAATCTGTCCATGATGTATTGGTTACTTTATCACCTAGTTTCACCAATCATGTCTCTTTGGTCTCATTGGATTAAATTATTACTCTCATAACTTTACCTTAATTCAATCACAACTCTCTAATTATATCATGGATAACTCGCTAAATAACAAACTAAGGGGCCGTACATTCTCGTTACACAGGATATTACACCCCATCTGCGGTTATACAGTCGAGGGCAAGGTTGTGCCTGGCTATTCTCGTATAACCGGGTATGTGGGATGAGGTCGCCGGCACCCTTGCTATAACTTGCTATAATTTGCTATAACTTGTCACATAACAAATATCTTTAATACATAGTTCTCATAATATCCATCTCCTAATCATGACAGTATCTCCGATATCAGTTGCTCGTTGGTTGCCTTTTGTCCATTGCTTACTTGTCATGCTTGCCTTTATTTCATATGGTTGCATTGCTTGTCTTACTTTTGTGTTGCGACCGTAGTTGGGTACTTGCTGAGATTTCCAAATCTCACGCTTGCTCTTTTCAGTCTCAGGTAAAAGGCCAGTGGAGTGATAGCATCATGCATGGGTGGGAGCACTCGAGTTTTCAGCACCGTGGTTTGCCACCGTTTTGTTGATTCGTTCGTTCTTTATTTGATTAGAAGTGGACCGGTCCCATGTTTTAAATATTTATTCCAGCTTCCGTTGGTTTTCTATTAAAGTGTTAATAAAGTTTAAATTATTTGTGATTTCTTTTGTTGCTCTTATTATTCTTCACTTTTGCGATGACGTTCCATAGTAATATCCCATATGGTTACGTGGGGTGTTACAGTTGGTATCAGAGCTCAGGCTGTAGTTTCTGGAAAAAAATGTTTTACACGTACACGGGGCTTCGGGTTGATTCATTCATGCATGCATATCCAGTCACTGGCATATTACCATGAATTCTCATCTAATTATCGTCTCTTTTATTCTATTACTATCCTGTGACATTGTTTCAATCCTATGCTTCCCTGAATTCTGATTCCATTCCCTATTGATATCCATCTTATCACTTACCTTTCCTTTATCCTTTGACCTTTAGGGTATTGTTATCTTGGATTGTCGCTTTACCTCCCCATTCTTACCCATCTTACCCTTTACTTCTCCTCACTCCCTGACCTTTTAGATTTGGTCATCTTGAGTTTACGCCCTGCTCTTGCATTGTTGACTCGGGAGCTAGTTCCTTCCTTTCGCATCTCGCTTCTTTCAGCAACATTCTATATCAGCTAGTACCTTGGTGATCCTGGTGGTGGTGACCACTGCAAATGGATTTCTTGCTAGCAATTTTACTTGTCTCAATGTGCCTGGAGTTGAAGCGTCAGTTGGATGACCTAGAGGTTAAAGGCTTCATCTGGCGCAGTTCATCAGGGTGGGTTTCTCCAATTACCTTCGTTGGAAAAGAAGGATAAGAGTCTGCGTGTGTGCATCGATTATTGAGCTCTCAATGTAGTAACCACCAAGAACTGCTATCCTTTGCCTCATATTGCTGATCTCTTCGTTAAGCTCTAGGGTGCCAAGTTCTGCTCCAACTTAGACCTACAGTCTGGCTATCACCAAGTTCGAATCAAGGCTTCTGATATTTCAGAGACGGCCTTTCGCACTTGTTATGGCCTTTTCGAGTTCCTGGTTGTGCCATTTGGGCGGACCAATGCTTCGACAGTGTTAATGGATTTGATGCATCGGGTGTTCCACGAGTACCTAGATCAGTTTGTAATCATCTTTATCGATGACATTCTGATGTATTCCAGTGCCGCAGAGGAGCATGAGCAACACCATCACCTTGTACTTGATCTCTTTCAGAAGTATTAACTCTTTGCTAAATTGAGGAAATGGGCTTTTGAGCTTTCTTCTGTCAGCTTCCTAGGGCATGTCGTTAGTGACTGCGGATTTTCCGTGGATCTTTCCAAGATTACTGCAGTAGTACACTGGCCAAGACCTGGTGATGTTGCAGAGATCCGCAGTTTCTTGAGTTTGGCTGGGTCCTACCACCGTTTTGTCCAGGATTTCTCTTCCATTTCAAATCCTTTGACTAAGTTGACTCCAAAGGGCGAGCAGTTTATTTGGACAAAGGATTGTGAGTCCATCTTTCAGACCCTAAAGAGCGTCTTGTTTCCGCTCCCATTCTATTTTTGAAAAAGCTGGATTTGAAAAGCATTTTCAGAAAAACCTAAAATTATTATATAAAATGATATTTTAATTTTCTATAAAAATCTTATGTCAAATTGATCATTTGGAGTTTATTTTGTATTTTTCTGAGGCTTAATGAATTTTCTGTGCTTATCTGAAAATATGGAAATCAAAATCCAAAAATAAAATTCCCTCCCCTCCCTCCGGCCGCCACGTGGACGGCCGGGATCACTCCACGCCGCCCGCCCGGATCCGCCTCCCCCTCCTCCCGGGCTGCCACCTGGCCGGCCCAGATGGCCCGCCATCCGGCCATCCCACCGTCCGCTCGCCCTCCCGAGCCCGCTCCTCTCTCTCCTCCTCCCCGGCCCCATCCGTCAGCCCACGCCCCTCTCGCCCTCCCTCTCTCTGCCACCGGGGCGCACCCGTCAGCCACCCCGCCTCCGTCTTCCCCGTGCCGCCTTCGTCCTCCTCGCGCCCGCCCTCCCCGGCCGCAACCGTCGCCCGCCCTACCCGGCCACCTCCCCGCACCCATCGGCCACGCCGCCCATCTTCGTGCGCCGCACGCACCCCGCACCCACCTCCCGCCTATCCCGCGTCAAACCGCCGCCCACTTTCCCCCCGAATCGCCCGCAACCGCCGCGCCACTTCCTCCACGCCGACGAGAAATTGGCGCCGCCCCGTTGCCCTCCGCCCCCTATAAAAGCCTCCCCGGCCTCCCCTCACTCCGCACCACCTTCCCCTCCACTCCCCGTCCCCTCCTGTGCACCGGAGCAGCCCCGCGTCGTGCGCCTTCGGCTCCGCCGCCGTCGCCAACACCGGCGAGAAATTCTGGCCGCTCCACTCGCGCCCGCGTCCAGCTCGAGCGCCGCCCGAAGGCCGACTTCGCCAGTGACCCGAGCGCGCCGCCGCCCCTCCTCACCGCCGGCCCTGCTCCGGCCTTTTCCGGTAATCACCGACCTCACTGCCGAGCTTCCCGTATCCTCCTCTCTCTCCTCGGCCCCTCGCCGCCGGCAGCCGAGCCGCCATTCGCCGGCGAGCTCCCAGGCCCAAGCTCTTCCCCGCCGGGACCATGCCACGTCAGCGCCGACGGTGATGTGGCTGCTGACGCGGCCGCCACGAGGGCGCCACACGAGCACCGGCTGCCACGCAGGCCGCACCCCGTGGTCCGTGCCACCTCAGCCACCGCCTCCACCCGTGGACCTGGTCCATGGACTAGGGCCCCACCTGTCAGTGGGGTTCACCCCATGCTGACGCCAGCATGGCGCAATAATGCCATTTTCCCGTTGAAAAACAATTCGGCCGAATATTAAATCCTCTGCTGATGTCATAATTCCCAATTTCCTTTATAAAAATAATTCCAAAAATTCCCTTTTTCCATTTTCCCTCTTTTCAAATTTCCCGGAGCCCGTTCTCCCTCGTTTTAACTTTGATTTGGCCCATTCAAATTTCTAAATTCGTCAAAAATTCTCCTCTATCCATTTATAGCCTCGTCGAAGAAATTTCCCGAATCGTCGAAGTCTACACGTGAAAATAACCCACCAAATTCAAATAAATTCAAATCAAATTCAAATTTTTGAAGTCAATTTGAATTTGATTTGAATTTATTTGAATTTGGTGGGTTATTTTCACGTGTAGACTTCGACGATTCGGGAAATTTCTTCGACGAAGATTCAAGCCAAGTTGAAGAGCAAGGCAAGTCACCCTCCTTGATCATGTTGATCCCAGTTTTCAAAATAAAACTATGTTGTTTTAAATTATATTGCATGCATATTTTTATCCAACGTATTTCAATTCAGTTTTAAATTTAGTTATTGCCTACTTGTTAATTCCTCCGTTGTTATTGAATCCCTTATACCTTGTCACCCTAGAATCAAACTCTAGTTAATACATTAGTGTTGGCTAGAGAGTTTATTCAAATGCTTAGCCCAGCGTAGTCATATTATTTGTTTTTGGGATACCTTTTCACATAAAATGATGACCCTTTTTACATAAAATGATATGTACTCTTGACTTTGATGAGTCAAGGAGTGTTATGAAATATTTTGAAAACAAAAATATAAAACCTGGTTTAGACTTAGGCAAATGGTTAGATTGGTGGGTGCAGGTATGCCATGTTGGTTGGAGCCGCGGTGGTTGATTGTCGTGCACAGGGGTATGTGGTTGGGCCTAAGTTAGGTTAAGGACCGGTCTGTGAGCTACTGTTGCAAAGCCCTTATCGTACTACCACATGGCTAGTATGGGACAGCCCTGGCTGAATAATTTGTGAAGTCCCAACCTGAGTCAAGTCGTAGGTTGAAAGTAAGCGTGGTTGGTGCCATGTGAAGTCTCACTTGGGCGAGCGTGGTTAAGCCATGAGAAGTCTCGTCTAGGCTCAAGAGGGGGTCCCGGTCTGGTGGATTCCTTACTGGGGTGAAACCTTAGAGTTGGCTTGACCTGGTTGAAGGCTTTGCATTGTAAATGCCTTGTCACGACTCCTCGCCGCACACCTAAGGAAGTGTGTAACCCGGTGGCAATATGGGATGATCGTGTCTTGTGGGTAAAGCTGTACCACCTCTGCAGAGTGTATAATCTATCCTGGATAGTCGTGCCCACGGTCATGGGCATGCTGAGTAAAAGTTTTTCACGGATTAGACTTTGTCTTTCAAAAACGTTTTCGAAAACCTTATGGATGGATGGAATCCATGAGAGAATGAAAACCTTGTGGGTAGATGGAACCCATGAGAGAGATTGGAAGCTTGTGGATGGATGGAATTCACGAGTGTTTGGAAACGTGTGGATGGATGGAATCCATACGTGAACTGTTGGAAAAGATGGTCCGGGTGGGATGCCCGTGGATAGGTTGGTGTATGGTCGGAGCCTGCACTGACGGTATTATTTTCTATTACAAGCAATGTTTTTACTTACTGTATTAAATTCTGCAATTTCAATCTATCTATTGTATTTCTTGAATGCTGATTTATGCAAACTAACCCTATAAGCCTTCCATTGAAGCATTTATCATTATGTTGCATTTTCCCGGGTGATTTGCGGAGTACAAGTTTGTACTCACCTTGCTTTTTCCGCACAGAGAAGGAAGACGTCAACTACGGTGAAGATCTGGACGAATAGGTCGCGTCTTACTGTTGTTTGCCTGTGGGCAGGCTTGGGCTTCGCTTTTATCAGTTTGCTTCCGCAGTTATTTCCTTTATTTATTTTGCCAATGAGCGTTGATGTAAGAATTGGCCATAAGGCCGTACCTTTTATTTAATATAATCAGTCATTTGTGCTTGGTATTTATCTTTGTTGTACTGTGTGCACTAGCTGATCCTGGACTAGTGTGATTTACAGAGAGGATCCAGGAGTCGTTACTCCGGGTTCCGACACATACATCCGGATTTAAAGGCTGAATAACTGTATGAGGAGAATCCACTCACATTATGGTTAGCCCTCAAAAATAGATATGAACAACAAAGAGCTGTTATCTTACCTGAGGCTAATCATGAATGGGCACACCTTAGACTCCAAGATTTCAAATCTATTGGAGACTATAACCATGCCCTTCATACTATTTGCTCAAAATTGCGGTTTTGTGAAAAGGAACCAACGGATGCGGACAAAACAGAGAAGACTCTCTCGACTATGCTCCCATCTGACAGGGTCCTACAGCAGCAATGGCGTGCTGCAAATTACCAAACTTATTTTGATCTTATGCATACTATGCTTCAGGCAGAGAAGCATGCTGAACTTCTTTTAAAGAACAATCAGCAACGTCCCATTAGGGCTGCTCCACTTCCTGAAGTTCATGTTAATCAAAATAACAACAAGTTCAGTGGTTCAAAAGACCACTCAAAGAACTTTAAAGGTAAACACAAATGCAACAAGAAGCAAAAAACCAAGTGGATTCAAGAAAGGTAAAGGCAATTCTGGTAAGAGAGTTGACAAAACTGAAATTTGTCAAAAATATGGTTGCTACAACCATCCTACCAAGAAATGCCGCACCCCGAAGCATCTTGTGAACCTTTACCTCCAGTCTTTGGCTCAAGGCAAGAATGCTCAAGAGAAGAGATTTGAAGCACACTTCAATCTCACATCCAACAATGATGAAGCGGGATGCTCTCAACAGTTCCTTCAAGAACTCAAAGACACATGTGCTTCTACAAAGAAGGATGATCTCATGTGCACCGAGGACACACTTGAAGAATTTCATTCTTAAGACATGTTTGAAGATCTCAGTTAGACTCCTAGTCCCATAGCTACTAAGTACTATAGTGTTGTAATATAAATAATGTTGTCATCTATATTGTAAGCTTGTATACTGCAATCATATATCGAACATATTCGGTATTGTAAAATAAAGTTTGTATGTATTCTATATATACTACTATAAGAATTTCATTAAATTCTTCTTTTGTGTATATAGATTTTTGGAGTCGATCCAATGGAGAAGGAATTATGCCTTGTGGATAGTGGTATCACAAACTCTATACTTAGGGACACAAAATATTTCCTAACTCTTACTAGGAGGAAAGGAAATGTTTTAACTATCGCTGGACGCGATGCAACGATAGTAGGCTCTGGTCGCACCTCTATCACTCTCCCTATGGGTACACAATTGGAAATTGAGGATGCACTCTTGTATCCCGATTCAACACGTACCCTACTTAATTATAGAAATATCCGTCAGGATGGTTTCCATGTTGAAACCCAAAATGACAACAAAGAGGAATATCTCCTCTTAACCAAACACAACGGATATGGCAAACAAGTACAAGAAAAAATTACATCTTTAAACTCCGGATTGTACTATACATACATCAAACCCGTTCAACATATTACGTATAAAGTAATTTTCCAAAACACGAACACATTCCAAACATGGCATGATCGCCTTGGCCACCCAGGCATTGGAATGATGAGGAAAATTATTAGCAATTCAATTGGTCATACATACCACAAAACAAAATTTCCGGAATCCTCAGATTTTGTGTGCACTTCTTGTGCCACCGGAAAATTGATTTTAAGACCCTCTTATCTTAAAATTAGAGCCGAACCACTTAAATTCCTTGAACGTATTCAAGGAGATATATGTGGTCCTATACAACCATTGTGTGGACCGTTCAGATATTTCATGGTTCTCATTGACGCATCTACTAGATGGTCACATGTGTGTCTTTTATCCACACGAAACCATGCATTTGCTAAGTTAATTAGTCAAATTATCCAATTACGAGCACATTATCCTAAATATCGAATTCAATCAATTCGAATGGACAATGCTGCTGAATTTTCATCCCATGCCTTCAATGACTATTGTATGGCTCTTGGGATACAAGTTCAACATTCTGTTCCATATGTCCATACACAAAATGGTTTAGCCGAATCTCTTATTAAGAGAATGAAGCTCATTGCAAGACCATTACTACAGAATTGCAACTTACCAACATCATGTTGGGGTCATGCAGTTTTACACGTTGCTGACTTAATCCAATTGCGTCCAACTACATATTATAGCACTTCCCCGCTACAATTAGTACGTGGAAATCCACAAGATATTTCCCATCTGCAAAAGTTCGGTTGCGCTACATACGTACCGATCTCACCACCACAGCGTACCTCAATAGGACCGCACAGGAAACTTGGGATCTATGTTGGGTATAAATCTCCGTCAATTATAAAATACCTCGAGCCCCTTACAGGGGACCTGTTTACGGCCCGGTACGCTGATTGCACATTCAATGAGGAACATTTCCCGGCATTAGGAGGAGACAACAAGTACCAAACTAAATGCCAGGAAATTGATTGGAATGTACAAGGCATTCCTGCCTTAGACCCACGTACCAGAGAGACTGAACTTCAAGTTCAGAAAATCATTCATTTGCAAAACATTGCAAATAATCTGCCAGATGCATTTACTAATTATAAGGGTGTCACAAAATCCTATAATCCTGCCAAAAATGTGCCTGAAAGAGTGGAGGTACCGCAAAATACCACTCAACTCCCAGTTCAAAATAAGAGGGGGAGAAGTACGGCGCAAATGGCAGATACAGCTTCTAACAAGCGACAAAGGAAACAAAAGAATGTAAATGCAGATCAACCTCAAGTTGATAGACACCAAAGGATCCTTGAACCCAGATCAACAGTGCACTCAACCTGGGACATCGGAATACCCCGACTCAAATGTTCCGAACCAAAAAGGGATACTCCAACAATGATGATTGCCCATGTGTATTCATCAAAAGATCATCAACAGGATTTTGTATTATATCTATGTATGTTGATGATCTTAATATCATTGGTAACACACAGGATATAGATAAAGCACGTAATCATCTTATGACGGAATTTGAAATGAAGGATTTGGGTAAAACTAAATTTTGCTTAGGTATACAACTTGAGCACCTTCATGCAGGCATCCTAGTGCATCAATCAGCCTATGTCCAGAAAATATTGGAGAAATTCAATATGGACAAAGCATATCCATCGAAAACCCCCATGGTTGTTCGATCTCTAAACAGGGACAAAGATCCTTTTAGACCCCGAGATGACAATGAAGAGTTATTGGGACCCGAGGTTCCATATCTCAGTGCCATCGGAGCACTTATGTACCTTCCAAATTGCACGCGACCGGATATTGCATTTGCGGTAAATCTACTTGCTAGATATAGCGCTGCTCCAACCAAAAGACATTGGATAGGAGTGAAGAATATCCTTAGATATTTTCAAGGCACTAAAGATCTCGGTCTATTATTCCAGAAGAATAAAAATGTGGATTTAATAGGATATACAGATGCTGGTTATTTATCAGATCCCCATAATGCCAGATCTCAAACAGGCTTTGTATTTTTACACGGTGGAACAACTATCTCTTGGAAGTCTTCGAAACAGACTCTAGTGGCTACATCCACTAATCATTCTGAAATAATTTCATTATATGAAGCATCACGTGAATGTGTATGGCTTCACAGAATGATTAACCACATACAACAATCATGTGGTATAGGTGCTATTACATCACCTACCATTATCTATGAAGATAATGCTGCTTGCGTTGTTCAAATGCGAACGGGTTACATAAAGAGCAATATCACAAAACATATTGCACCTAAACTATTTTACCCACATGAATTGCAAGAGAGTGGGGAAATAAATATTCTGCAAACTAAGTCTTGTGATAATCTCGCAGACTTATTCACCAAGTCATTACCAACATCCACATTCCAAAAATGTGTTCATGGAATTGGTATGCGAAAACTACGTGATTTGCAGATGTCAGGGAGAGAAATCTCCTAAGACTTAACCCGTTCAAATATAGATATTGTACTCTTTTTCTCTTTATGAGTTTTCCCTCTAAGGTTTCTCATCAAGGTTTTTAATGAGGCAATATGACAACGTAATCATAAATATATCTCTATTTTCCCACAGGGGGTTTTTAAAGAGATATAATCAAATATATTCCTTATCATTTTCTCCTTAAATTTTCCCACTGGGTTTTAAAGGAGTTTTTCATGGCATATCTACTCTGTCGGTTCTCCTCATATTTTCCCTACAGGATTTTGGAGGAGTTTTTTCAAGATGATGAATCAAGGTGATCATATGAAGACACATTGGTCAAGGGGGAGTGTTACAAATCAGTTACACCAGTTACTGATCAAAAAGTAAAAGTGCCCAATGTGCAGATGTCTTTCCCAAAAGACACTTTTTAATGCCACCTTTTACCATCTATAAATAATCATTGTACAGATTCAAAATGAGATAATAAAGCAATAGTTTTCTCTTAACACTTGTCCTAATCTCTTGCAATAAAATTCACGCGGAGTCGAGTTCCATTCATGCCCTGTAGAAAATGAGCAGTAGATTAATTCCAGCGTGCGTGGGCAGGGTTCGCAGTCCGAGGTCGGTAAGGATGTACGACAGGGTGGCTGATCGTAGTTCGCAATTTCCATCGGTCTCGATCGCTGCTAGTGCGGGCTACGTGTATACGTGTCAGCCGGCCTCGATCGGTCTCAATCGGGCTCACAATTTGTATGCGTGTTTCTCCCTAAAAATGGTTGAAGATTACTACATGTTTGTGTGTACTGCTTTGTAATATACGACGATATATCCGACTGTAGCACTTTCACCGATTCATTCATGCACGTCTTACTGTGAATGTATGCATGTAGACAAAAATTGCTTTACACTCATCTTACAATGTAATCATCGTGCACTCTAACTAAAAAGCTACAAAAAATTCTGAAAAAATTTATAAATGTTTCGTTCTATGTTTAGAGTAACAAAAAAAGGAAAATATGGCAAATGTTAAGAGTTCAAATTTGTCAGAATATTTTTGGTACACTTAACATAAAATGAATTTGAGCTTGAAAGTTTATACATAGGTGGAGTAAACCATGAAGTACATTTAGAAATTTTTTCGGAATTTTTTATGACTTATTAGTTTGAGTGCACCATAAGATAAGTACATAACAGTTTTTGCCATATATGTATATATATGTAGTGTCTTGTGTGAACATTGCTTTTGGACCGACGTCGCGGTGCTGCTGCTCAGCAACCTCGAGGTGCATGACAGAATTGGCATGTAGATGTGGAAGGACGGGGAGTGACTATTGTACAAGCGACTGTTTTTTCTGTTCATCTTCAGTCACTTTTTTACACTGCAACTTTAGGTGACTGAGAGTACAATTTCAAGAGGGGGGAATTAATACACTGTAACTTTAGGTGACTAGGAGTGTAACTTCAATTGACTGAGAAATAAAAAAATTTCAAACAACTATGCAATAGCAAAACCGTGAAGGACGACGTACATATGATGGTCACCAGACCAAACAACAGAGAGAGTGAAAGGCTTCGAGGTCCTCATCTGGGTTTACAGAAGAACTAGTGAGAGTGAGCAATCCCTAGAGCCAATTCTTCTTTCACTCAAGTCTCAAGCTCTCACCCTCCGATACAATGACATAGTGACCCCATTTATAGCCCCATACAGGCTATTAGGTTACACTTACAGCCTCATGGTCATAGAGGCTATTAGGTTACACTTGCGGGGGCCTACGCCCCTGGCCGAAACAAGCACGGATGGGCCGAGCCCACGGTCCTCGTTGAAGGATTTGGCTTTTGCAGTCTTTTTCGGCTGGGACTCCGCCTCAGGCTGCTCACTTTCCCGTTAAGCCACCAACGCCTGACTCCCGCTCTTCTTTGCCAACATCGCCCGCTGACTCCGCTGCTGCTGCTGCCATTTCCCTGGATATGAGTAGAGGTGGATGCTCCGATTCGCGTTCGGCTTGGGACGATCACAGTGACGCCAGGGCCGCCACGCAACGGCCGCTCTGACTCTGGCGTGGCCTCTTTGAAGAGGGGGAGAGACAACGCCGTGGCTGCACGCACCAGCTCGATCGTCGATGAGCCGGGCTTGCCCGCTGGGATGGAAGCGCTGGAAAGGCCTCGACGAGGGCAAGTCGGCGAGGCCTTCATCGATAGGCTGGGGAAGTCTCTAGTGACCCAAGAGTTCCGGTTCGTTTGCGATGGGAAGGTGGCGAGCGCCAACCTGGTGCAGAAGCCTTCCGACGACGAGGAGGAGCCACACCCTTGTGACGACGAGGCGGCCGTCTTCGCTGCTTGCTCCGGCGTTGGGCTCTGCTTCCTGTGCGCGAAGTTTGTGGCGGAAGTACTACGCCTGCGTTTGGTGAGATTTCGTACGCAAAATTCATTAATAAAAAGAGTAAATAAATAAAAGTATTGATAAACATCATCCGGATATTTTCTTTGTAACTATCATCCAAATTTGTATCCGTTGGATTAGAGATCCAACAGTCACGAATTCTCTCCGCCCCCTCAAAAAAAAAACAATCTCCCCCTTCCAAAAATAAAAGGCCGTTGGATCTCTAATCCAACGATGCGAGATTTAGATAATTGTTAGTAATAAAACATCTAGGTGATACCTATATACACCTAATAAATAAATGAAGACCCAACAGCCCGCACGTAAGAGCAACTCCAGCAGGGCCCCTACTTGAGCCCCTCAAACCTCATATTTGAGGGCTTGAGGCAAAAATAGAGGTCCAGCAGGGCCCCTACTTGAGCCCTCAAATTTGAGGAGCCCCTCAAATCCCCTCTTCAGCCCTCATTCCCAGGGGCCCCCTACTCTGGCTCTCATTCTTCCGTTTCTTCCCGCTGGTGAAATTTCCCACCCCGCCGTCCCCGACTCCCCGCCTCCTCCTTGCTCCTTCCCCCGCCTCCGCCCGTCCCCCTCCCTCCCACCCCGCCGTCCCCGACTCCCCGCCTCCCTCCTTGCTCCTTCCCCCGCCGCCGCCCCCTCCCCTGCCGTCCCCGACTTCCCGCCTCCCCCGCCGCCCCTTCCTCGGCGCCTCCACCCCCTCCACCGCCGACTCCGCCCCCTTCCCCGCCGCCCCCTTCCCCTTCCCCGGCGCCTCCACCCCCTCCACCGCCGCCTCCGCCCCCTTCCCCTTCCCCGGTGCCTCCGCCCCCTTCCCCTTCCCCGCCGTCCCCGACTCCCCACCTCCGCCCCCTTCCCCGCCGTCCCCGACTCACCGGGACCGGGCGGAGGAGGCTCTCGGGAGCGGGCGGCCCGCGCGGGGCTGCACCTGTCGGCGGCGAGCGGGAGGGCGAGCGGCTTCAGGCGTGGGAGGGCGAGCGGGCGGCTGGTCCAGCCGGGAGGTGGCGTTGGCGCGACGCAAGCGGCCGGGGCCGAGGCACGGGTGTGCTTGGGGCGGCGCTGCTACAAGCGGCGGCGGCGGGCGGCCTAGGTGTATGCGTGTTTCTCCCTAAAAATGGTTGAAGATTACTACATGTTTGATGACTTTTAAGAGAATTTTCATGGCCATTTGATCCTAGGCCTCAGGCTGTAATCTATTTATTCCGAGACCCAAATCCACCACTGACGAAGGTACGATCTTGATCAGTGACGCGGGCCGGCCTGTTTCCTCGCGGGTCGTTTCTTTTCGTTTACTGGGCCGAGAATGTCTCCGACGATTGGTATTCTCCTCTTTGCCACTTATCATCTTCTTCTCCGATTCCGGCGAGCTAGGGTTTCGCCACGCCGCTCGCCGCACTCTTAGCCTCCGTTTCAAGCTCAGATGGTCTCCCTTGCCTCGCACCGTGTTCTTCATCACACAGGCACGGCAATGGAGCGGTGTGTGTGTGGATTGGTTCGTTCTCATATATCTTTTTCCCTCTCTTTTTGGTTTCATCTCCATCTGTTGGCTTAAGTAAGTACTTGATTCATTCAATTTTTGTGGAGATACGTGGAGTTACATATTCCTTTTCCTCCACTGAGAAAGTAACATATTCTTGAGTTTGCAAATGGAAATTTCCTCCACAGAAAAGCAGAGTTTTGCCTAATGATTTTAGCTTCGTGCAGTATTTCCAAAGTGTAATCGTTATGCCATTTTGGGTTGGTCTAATTGATACCCTGCAGTCTTGTTATTCGGTTCAAAGTCAAACTGATGTTGTCGTAGTAGGATCTCTGAATATTGGCATATGTGTGTCTTGTGCGGCTGGCCTGTTTCTTGGAGCCGTCATCGGTGTGTTGATCAGCATCGCTACGGAGAGCGGCAAACTGATTCACAGCACAATTTTCTTGATTTTCAGGGTTTGTATCATTAGTTTTCTTGATTTTATTTTCGTTAAAGGGGCCGCTGATGTGTGAAAATTTTCCAGTGGCTTGGACAACTCGGGCAGCAAGACAACAATTGTGCTGAAGATAAATGGGGAAGGCACCAGTGCGATCAGCACTACGCTTGGTACTAATATCAAGACCATCAAGTACCAAAAGTATGTGCTCTATTCTTTTGTTCAGTTATCACCTATTCACCTTAATATTTCAGAACAAGAAAGCTTGTTTCAGGACGATGTTATATTTGATCATTTAAATGCTATAATATCTCCAGAAAATACCACTTGTATTAACTAAAGGTGTTCTAAAAGATTCTATAGTAATTTCAGCATATGTAATTATATTGTTGCTCTATTAGATCATTTCTCTTGTATTCCATGGAATGTGAGAATTTTCTTAGCTAACGCATCATCCTGTTGCTGTATTAGATCATTTCTCTGGACTGTTTCAAGTACGTCACACACTCTGTTAAGTGAGAATTACAAGGAACATTTTGAGCTTGTGATTTGGAAATTTAGAGATTCATCATTGCAATTTCAATAGCTTTAGGTAGCAAATTTACCCTCCGACTATGGTCAGCCAAAGTAAATAGTAGAGTGAGTAGGCTTTCAGGTGACTGCATTTGAATTTCATTTTTTTGGGACTGTTGGTGGGCAGCATTGGACTTAGTGTTGATCTGCAGCCAGGCCAGGCCCAAGTGGTTGCTTTGGTCTCAGCCAACGATCAGACTAATTCCATTCAGTCCTTTGGACTTGAAAATAGAAAATAGTTACACCGATTCATCCTGTCTGTAGTAAGATGGCACACAGTACTCTGGGGACACACACACACACACACACCACACTCTAATTACTGATCAGTATACCAATAAATTTATAAACCACACCACTCAATCAGATGATATACATAGCACAGAGTACAGTACAGCCAACATTCACTCGGACACACACACACACACACTTTAATTACTGATCTGTATACCAATAAATTTATAAACCACACCACTCACTCAGATGATATACATACACAGAGTACAGTACAGCCAACACTCACTCGGACACACACATACACATGCAAGCACAGCAAACACATGACATAATGGCACATGCATGCGTAATAAATATATATACAGCATTCACTCCAAGAGAAGCACTCACAGCCTTGCTTTCTTCCACAGTTTCTGTAGTACCGCGTGGGGCATCAGCAGCATCCGGTCAGACGGTCAGTGATCCAAGTTGGAAGAGCTGCATTGGCTTGCTGCAAGGGCAGCCTGTAGTTGCGGTGGCCTTTGACCTCGAACTCCTTCAGCATCGGAAGGTGGTCCATTCCAGAGATGGTGTCGCCGGTTATGTCCATGCTGGTGAAGCGCCACCAAACAATCTTCTCGAGCTTCGGAGCCGCACTGTCGTCAAAGTGGATGCCTGTGATATTGCCGTCCTCGATCAGGAGGAACTTGAGACTTTGGAACTCGTCGGCCTTGAAGGTGAGCGTGGGTTCGATGCATGAACCGTGACGGAGCCTTAGGCAGCGCAAACCACCAAGTTTGCCAAGTGGTTTCAGAGAGAAATTCGTCAGTTTGGTCTCGCATAGTGTGATGTTGGAGAGCTTCTGGAGACGCCCAACCCAGTCAGGCAATCCACCTCCCAAGCCGTTGATGGTTAGGCTCTCCAGGGATGTGGGATGTGGTTCCTTTGCTTCCATGTTCAGAATCTCGCCATTTCTGATCACTGGTCTGATCCATATGGATAGAGAGCGCAGCCTGTCGCTCAACATATTGATTGCCCGGATCAAATGTTTGGCATTCTCTTTGGCATTCTCTTCTGTGACTTGGAGAACTACACCCAGCTTCCTAAGCCGCGGCAGACGGCCAACTTCTTCAAGCTTGACGTCACCGTGTGAAACTTGGACATGGGACAATATCTCCATATCTTTCATCCTCCCGATATTGCTAGGCATCCACACGGTGGCGAGTGACTCTGCCATGGAATCATCGCCGGCCGGGCACTTGCGGCCGGCAAGCAGATGCTTTAGTTTGGGGAGGATGATGTGCTCTGTGCCGGAGGGCCGTAACTCGGTTTGCCGGATGTCGAGCGTCTCCAACAGCTGGAGCTTGTTGATTTGCTTGGGCAGATGGGAAACATCTGTGTTCCGGAGGCTCAGATACTTGAGCCAGAGCACGTTGCAGATGCTCTTCAGGTGGCGCTTCTTCAGGCCCTTGCAGCCTCCAAGATCCAGCACGTTCAGCCGGTAAGTCTCAGGGAGTGCCTTGAGTAAGAGCACCAGATCATTCATGGGATCATTGCCTTCCGCCGCCATGTCACCTCCGGTGTGCTGCTCCTGTAGATGCTTTCGCGAGGCGCAAAGGCCACAGATGCTCTGCGGGGCGTTGGAACGATCACCTCCCCGTGGCTCCTGCTGCAGTCGTTGCCGTTGCCGCTTGACAATGTCTCGGATGCGAAGCTGGCGATCAAGGTGAGTCGGCAGGTTGGCCACAAAGTTCTCGCTTTTGGAGATGTCGAGAACGAAGCTCCAGACCGAATTGTCGATTCTACAGCTCTTGATGTTGCCGGCAGAGCCAGTCTCAAAAGGACGAACAAAGCCTCGAAAGACGAGCTCGGAAAAGTAGTGCTCAGCTGCTTCCTCTAGAGTCTGGTTCTCTTCTTCTTTAGCCACTAGGCCTTCGGCTACCCATCGCCTGACCAAGCTTGTCCTGCTGATGCTCTCCTCTTCATGGAAAGCAGTAAGATACTGCAGGCAGCTCTTGTAATTTATAGGCAGCTTGCTGTAGCAAAAGATCATCACTTCTCTGGGCATATCTGCTTTGCTGTGGGAATCCAACTTGTTTAGTTCTTGTGTTGTCCCATGAGGATAAGCATGCAGAGCACGAAGGAACATCTTGCCGGCATTGACATCCGGCATGCATTTCTTCAGAATGGAACGTATCGTGGCATGATCTTTGGGTGCCATGTGGTGAGAGAGTAGCTTGATCGCTTTGTCGAAAGATCGAGGAACTGTCTCTTGGACGTCTTCTAGGACACGTAGAAAAGCCTCCCTCTCCTCCTCGGTCTTGTTGTCTTGGGCAGCCGGCTTCGGCCTGGCCCTTGCTTGTTCCGGCACGGTGACGCCGTAGCGCAGACGCCTCTCGCCGACTTCGCGCACCCGGACCTTGAGCTCGCCGATCTTGGTGGCGAGGCGGTGGCGCGCCGGCAGCGTCCACAAGAACACAGGGACGTGCTTCACGAGGGCCCAGAGGCCCTTGGGGGGCGGGCTGAAGTCGCGCACGTAGAGCTCGACGCAGTCCTGGGCGATGTAGGCGATGTCGCGGACCTGCTTCATCCACGCGCGGAGCTGGTCGTTGTGCTCCGTCTCCATCCTGGTGAGGTGGAGGAGGAAGCCGTTCATGCTGTCCATCTCGTCCTTGATGAACTGCATGTCGCCTTGGATGCCACCGAGCAGCCTCGTCTCTTCCTTGATCGCCGTCGAGAGGAGGCCCAGCAGCGAGTCGACGGCGCCATGGGTCTGGTCAGCCATCTTACTTTTGTCTTTGATCTCTCAGTCTCTCTCCCTCCCTCTCTCTCTGATGTGAATGATGTAAATGGATGGAAACTTAAACTGGATTGGAAATGAGCAATGAGCAATAATGCATTTGATGGAGCTAAGGTACCTGTGGACGGATGGAATGGCCAATGGCTGGCTATGTAGATGCATGTAAGAGCATCTAGTGCTGAACCAAGCAGCAGAGCAAGGCAAAACCAAGCTTAATCTATAAGCGACGGACTCGAATATTTTTCTGTTTTCTTGTCTTAAGGATCAACGAATGGATTCTCTCTCTCTCTCTCAAGTCTCTACATATCCACTTGAACAACGCCTCCTCCAAGGCAATATTTTGCTTGTTCCCACGTAATGAGTCATTTTGCCTACTAATGACAGCTTTAGTTCCAAACTCTCTTCTTTTCCATTTTGCCTACTTTTACTCTTCTATTTATTCGTTTCCTCTCGGGCAAGCTTGTGGTTTCGTTACTGTGGTGTGCTGTAGAATCAAGTTAGCTGCATGATTCTTTGTCAATTCCAGTAAGGGCGGAACTAGCCATGGGCTCGTGCTATAGGACATAGAGCTACCAAAAAGCGTCGTCTTTTCGTTTTGCAAAGAGATAACAAAGTGCTCCTAGTTTCTACTAGAAATACGAAAAGAATCTACGTACCCAGTATGCATATGATACCTCGAACACCCATCGGATCGGAGTAGGTAATTAAACTGTCTTCTTCCAGCCCAGCACAGCGACCACCTTCTCCATACCGGAAGCCGCTCCCTCCGCAAAGCTGATGCAGGTAACGTCGGAGCCCTCGATGAGAGGAACCTGAGGCTTCTGAATTCCCTTCTCAGGACGGCGAGATCGATCACCTTGGACGTACGATCTGTGCCGGAGCCTGAGACAGCGCATCCTCTGTCAAGGGCATGTATGGCATCCTCTGTCACGGACGGAATGGAGTCACAAGCCAAGGAGGTCAGACACTGAAGCCGGCCATGGTGAAGAGAGGGAGTGAACTGAATAGCTCGATACTAGTGGCTTCTCCCTCCTCCTGTTCTGCTCCTCTCCCCTGTATCCTCTTCTCAAATCCTCCCCGAGTTCTCCTCTGATTCCTCTGACCCCAGTCTAATCTCTCCATTCCTTATCCCCAGTTTCACATAATATTTTGTATCTTCAAGCAAACTGTGTATATCTGAGAGATTAAACTAGAGGTCGTCGATTGATCCTATGAACGACGTACGGCTCTCTGTAAGATGCTGTAGTATATGTTGCTCATCATAAGCTCGAGTAGTCGACATGTGTAGACACAAAAATTGTAACATTCTAGGGTCCAAACCGGCTTAGATCTAACCCTATTCTGTATAGATCACACACACGTAACAACCCGCTCGTACTTTCGTCCTCACTTCACGCAAAATGGTAATCAGAGGTTCTACCATTGGAACTCTTAGTCTTATATGTAAGTGCTTCTCAAGTTATGCTACTAAGGTGAGACTAACCCACACCCTCATGTGCACACACACATATAGGTCATCATGAGCCGGGGTGTCACAGAAATGCATGCTCTGCCTTTCAATATGAATCTTATTTGATTACCCAAGAACTGAAGCAAAGCTTTGTATCCACAGTGGGATCCTTTCCTACTGTTTTCATCCAAACAAAAAAAAAAGCTCTGTATCCTTCAGAATCAAAATAACAAGGGAGATGCTGAGCTAAGAGCTCTCCTCAACTGAATTCAATAGTATTCACTTTAGGGCCCAGCCCATCATCGTGAACCGTCATAGATAGATAGAATGGAAGAAACCACTAGATTAATCCAGTTTCAGAACATACAGAGCAACACACATGCAGCCCACAAGTACTTACCTAATTTGTCTTCATCAACTTTCTGCTTTCACTCATCAATAGCACACAGACTCAGCATCACTCAAAATCAAATTATGGAACACACATCACCATAACATTTAGCCAAAGCAGCACACACACAGACACATGCGTGATAATAAGTATAGGCAGTACATAGAATTCATATACGTGGAAAAATTAGGCACGCGATCATGTACGTGGAAAAATTATTGCACGCGATACTATACAATACCAGACCATAGACATCACTTAGCAACCAAATAGTTCGGTCACGCAAGTCACACGCATGGAACATCATAGTATAGCACAGGTAAATACACACGTTTGCAGTACCACACTACAGAGCATCTTTATTCCAGGGCCTCCAGGCTATATGAACGGAGAAATACCGAAGCAAGCTTCCAGTTTATGGAGTCGAGGCAGCAACCACAGTTCCAGCTTCTTGGCGTTCAAGGTGGGGATTGTGCTTGAAATCAGGATCGTTGGGATGCTCTCCAATTGCTTGTCTGAGTTGTCTCACCAGGCGTGGGTTGCAGGCACCGTTGAGCTCAAACTCCTTCAACTTAGGAGCTGCACCAATGGCAAAACTAATATTGGTGATGTTGCTGCCCTCGACGGCCAGAAAGTTGAGACTTTGGAATTCTTCTTCCCTAAAGGCGAGATCGCTTTCAGAGTAAGACTTGTGCCGAAGCCTAAGGCAGCGCATGTTAGCACGATCCCTTACATGCGCTAATCACGCCAGGGCCAACCACCGTATCTCCCTCTTGATTCTGTTTCTATAAATCCTGAGGTAGATTGATTCGGTTGGTTGATTATATATGTAATCTGTGTTATCTCCCAGAAATACAATACTTACGCGTGATTTTTCCGCTATCATGGTATCAGGAGACCATCACGTCCCGTGACCTCCGCTTCCGCTCATCTCACCGCCGTCGGCTACTGCCCTTCGCATGGTGCCCACCCTCTCGCCCAGCGCTGCCGACGCAGCCGCCAAGACGCTCGGGGACGCCTCTGCTCACGCGGAGGCCGCCGACACTCATGCGGAGCTTGTCGCCGCGGCCGAGGCCGCTGCCCAGGCCACCGCCGACGCGCGGAATCGCGTGCGTGCCGCCCTCGCCACTCTGGAGCAGGAGCGTGCGGCCGCTGCTGAACTCGCGCGCCAGGCCGCTGCTGCCCGCGACCTCATCGAGCCGCCTCCCCAGGACGCCGATGGCGCCGGCGATGGCCCCGACCTCTACGAAGCCGCCGCCATAGCCAACCTCCACGCCCAGGCGGCGGGCGTCCAGAACATCAAGGCCCTCGTGCCTGTACTTCTAGACCCCCTCTCCTCCCACTACAATCGCTGTCGCGATCTTGTCTTCCTCACCCTCGAACGCTACGCCCTCGCCGACCATGTCCTCTCCGACGCCGCTCATCCGGACGCTCCGCCCTGGCGGCGCATGGATGTCGTCGTCCTCTCCTGGATCTTCGGCACAGTCACCTCTGACCTCATGGAGACTGTGCGTGTCAAGGGCGGCACTGCGCGCGATGCGTGGCTTGGCATCGAGGCGCAGTTCCTTGGGAACCGCGAGACCCGCGCGCTCCATCTTGACGCCGAGTTCCGCGCCTTCGTCCAAGGCGAGCTCTCCGTCAGCGATTACTGCCGCAAGATGAAGGGCATGGCCGATGCCCTCGGCGACCTTGGCGAGGTTGTCCACGACCGTACCCTCGTCCTCAATGTTCTCCGGGGCTTGAATGAGAAGTACGACCACATGAAGGCCCTCCTCAAGCGCTCCCGCCCGTTCCCCACCTTCAGCGAGGTCCGCAACGATCTCCTCCTCGAGGAACTCTCCATGGGCTGGCCCTCCACGGCGACCTCCACCGTGTTCGTCGCTTCTGCGCCCAAAGGGCCTGGCGCCCCGCCATCGGGCACCTCCTCGCCGACTCCCTCGGGCAGCGGGTTCACCCGTCCCACCGGGACCTCCAATGGCGGTGGTTCTGGCGGCTCCGGGTCCGGCCGGCGTCGTCGCCGCAACAACGGTGGCAAGGGCGGCGGCGCCCCTTGGCCATCCTTCTACAACCCGTGGACGGGCAAAATCACCATGTGGCCTGGTCCGACCCCCGGCGCGCAACACCAGCAGCAGCGCGGATCCCCTCAGCCGCCCGCGCCTCCACGGTCTGGGTCGGCTCCCCAGCAGCAGGCCATGCTGGCTGCCTCCGCGCCGTACGGCCTGGTCGCCCCGGCCCCGTACGGGCTGCCCATGCCATTACCGCAGCCCATGCTACTCCCTGAGCCATTGGCTGTGCAGCACCCCAGTCCACTCTTGCAGCAGCCCGTTCAGGCCCCGTTGCCGTCTTGGAGCCCATGGTCTGGCTCTTGGGATCAACAGTCGTTGGCTAATTCCTTTAGCACGACGATCCTTAATCCCCCTGCTGTCACCGACTGGGTCATGGATTCCGGAGCCTCCAACCACATGACACCTGACACCGGTAACATCTCCTTGTTCCGTCCACCTCGTTCCTCCTATCCTTCCTCTATCATTGTTGGCAATGGGTCTACCTTACCAGTCACATCTTCTGGTAACACAATTTTACCTGGCCCTTTTTATCTTAATAATGTTCTTGTTGCCCCTGACATTATTAAGAATCTTATATCTGTGCGTCAGTTCACCGTTGATAATAACTGTTCTGTCGAATTTGACCCTCTTGGCCTCTCTGTGAAGGATCTTCGTTCCAGAAACGTGATCGTCAGGTGCAATAGCTCCGGGCCACTATACTCCCTGCAGTTGCCAGCAGCTTCCTCTGTGTCGTGTGCCCTCACCACTGTCGCACCCACCGCCGTTTGGCATTGTCGTCTTGGCCATCCCGGGCACGAGGCCCTTTCCAAACTCACTAGTTCCTCAGTTATTTCTTGTAATAAAAGCACTAGTGACTCTATATGCCATGCTTGTCAACTTGGACGTCACATTCGTTTGCCCTTTGATAATTCTTCGTCTCGAGCTCTCAAGAATTTTGACTTGATTCACTGCGATCTGTGGACCTCTCCCATTGCGAGTGTGTCCGGCTATAAGTATTATCTAGTCGTTCTTGACGATTGCTCTCATTTCCTTTGGACGTTTCCATTGCGTCTTAAATCCGATACTTTTTCAACCTTGGCAAATTTTTTCGCTTATGTGACGACCCAGTTCGGCTGCACCATCAAGAGCATTCAGTGTGACAACGGCCGCGAGTTTGACAACTCATCCTCCCGGTCCTTCTTCCTCACCCATGGCGTTCAACTGCGGATGTCCTGTCCTTATACGTCCCCGCAGAATGGTAAGGCCGAGCGCATCATACGTTCCATTAACAATGTTGTGCGCTCCATGCTTTTCCAGGCCTCCCTTCCTGCCTCCTATTGGGTCGAGGGTCTTCACACTGCCACGTACTTGCTCAATCGTCTTCCCACTAAAACTCTGGCCTTCGCCACCCCTCATTTTGCTCTCTTCGGCACTCACCCCTCCTATGCCCACCTCCATGTCTTTGGATGCGCTTGCTATCCGAACCTGTCGGCAACAGCTCCTCACAAGCTTTCCCCCCGCTCTACCCTTTGTGTCTTCCTTGGCTACTCCTCGACTCACAAAGGTTATTGGTGTCTCGATCTTTCATCAAATCGCGTGCTCATCTCTCGCCACGTCACCTTTGATGAAACGACGTTCCCCTTTTCCACAATGGCGTCACCATCCCCTACTGACCTTGATTTTTTGACTGAGCTTGAGCAGCAGGTCCTCCCCGTTGGACACCGCTCTCTCCCTGCAGGTTTCTCCCGTGCCACGGCGGCTCCTCCCCAACGCACGGTGACCCTCGCACCCTTGTCGGCCGGGAGTCCAGCAACTGCCTCTACGCCCCCGCCGCTTCGCATGTCGCGCACGGCCACGACGTCTACTACGCCAGCACCACGCGCGGCCCCGATGACTTCACCTGCGCCACGAGCGGCCGCGGGCGACACGCCTGGCCCCCGCTCGTCGCCCGCGCCTGCGCCACGCGCGGCCTCGTCTCCGGCCTGCTCGTCGCCCGCGCCACGTGCGGCCCCATCGCCCGAGCCATGTTCGGCCTCGGCCGCGTCCCCTGCTGCACCCGGCCCGGCCGCGGCCTCGCATATGCCGCCCGTCCGCGAGTTCAGCCGGGTCTACACTCGTCGCCCGCGCATCCCTGCGCCTCCAACGGCTGGCCCTGCACATCTTCCACCACAGGCTGTACCTATTCCCCCCCGTGGTGAATCAGCATCTGATGGCCACTCGTGGAAAGCATGGTTTTCGCCAGCCCGTGGTTCTCCAGGTTTCGTCGCTGTCTCCCATTCCGACGACGTACCGCGCCACCCTCGCGAATCCCTCCTGGTGTGCTGCCATGGAGGAAGAGTATGCTGCATTGCTCTCCAACAACACATGGGACCTTGTTCCGCGCCTGCCTGGTGCGAACGTGGTTACTGGGAAGTGGATCTTTCGTCACAAGTTCCACACCGACGGTTCTTTGGATCGGTACAAGGCTCGCTGGGTCCTTCGTGGATTTACACAGCGACCTGGCGTCGACTATGATGAGACTTTCAGTCCCGTCGTCAAGCCCGCTACGGTTCGTACGGTTCTGTCTTTGGCCCTCTCTCAAGACTGGCCCATACATCAGCTTGATGTGAAAAACGCCTTCCTCCATGGTACGTTGTCAGAGACACTCTAATGCAGCCAGCCTACTGGTTTTGTCGACACCGCTCGTCCGGATCATGTCTGCCGCCTCAACAAGTCTCTCTACGGACTGAAACAGGCTCCCCGCGCGTGGTACACTCGCTTTGCCTCCTACTTGCTCACTCTTGGATTTGTCGAGGCCAAGTCCAATACTTCACTTTTTATCTATCGCCGGGGACATGAGACAGTTTACCTACTGCTGTACGTGGATGATATTGTGCTCACGGCTTCCAGTGCTGCCCTTCTTGACCAGATCATCTCTGCCTTGCAGCGAGAGTTCTCCATGAAAGACCTAGGTGCCCTTCATTATTTTCTGGGTGTTTCTGTGCAGCGGTGTTCTAGTGGTTTGTTCCTGTCGCAACGTCAGTACACACTCGATGTTCTTGAGCGGGCAGGTCTGGCTGGTTGCAAGCCGTGCAGTACTCCAGTCGATACTCATGCTAAGCTTTCAGCGACGGCCAGTGTTCCAGTCCGTGATCCTACTCAGTATCGCAGTCTTGTTGGTGCTCTGCAGTATCTGACCTTCACTCGACCGGACATCTCCTACGCCGTTCAGCAGGTGTGTCTCCACATGCATGATCCCCATGAGCCTCACTTGTCTGCCGTCAAGCGCATCCTGTGCTATCTCCATGGCACTCTTGATTATGGTCTGCTCCTTCGACGGTCTGCGCCATTCGAACTTGTGGTCTATACCGATGCCGACTGGGCTGGCTGTCCCGATACACGCAAGTCCACCTCAGGCTATGCCGTGTTCCTCGGTGCCAATCTAGTCTCCTAGTCGTCGAAGCGGCAGAACACAGTCTCTCGTTCCAGCGCTGAGGCTGAGTACAGGGCTGTTGCTAATGGAGTTGCCGAGGCTTCCTGGATCCGTCAGCTTTTACAGGAGCTTCACAGTCCACTTCCGAAGAGTACGCTCATCTATTGCGACAACGTTAGTGCTGTCTACCTATCTACGAACCCCGTACAGCATCAACGAACGAAGCATGTTGAGATTGATCTCCACTTCGTACGTGAGCGTGTTGCAGTTGGCGCCATCCAGGTCCTCCACGTGCCGACAACTTCTCAGTTTGCTGACAACTTCACCAAGGGTTTGCCTACCTCGGTGTTTCAGGAGTTTCGGTCTAGTCTAAATGTCTGTTCTACCGACGCTTAGACTATGGGGTGGTGTTAGCACGATCCCTGCTTGTACATGCGCTAATCACGCCAGGGCCAACAGATTGATTCGGTTGGTTGCCTATATATGTAATCTGTGTTATCTCCCAGAAATACAATACTTACGCATGATTTTTCCGCTATCAGCGCAGACCACCATGTTTGCCAAGGAGGCGTAGATCATCTTCCTTCAGATAGGTCTCGCTCAGTGTTATCTTGGTAAGTTGACGGAGCTCTTGAATCAAGTGAGGAATCCCACTTGTGACGCCGCTGATGTTTAGGCTCTGAAGAAATTTCGGAGCGGAGGGTAAAGCATCTACCATCCCTGCATCATGAGTCTCGCTGACAGCTGGTTGATCAATCCGGATTGACAAGGAGCGAAGGCATCCATGTAATTTCTCAATTTGGTGGAACAGCTCTTCCAACTTGGCATTTTTACCATGAAGAACAACACCAAATTTCCTCAGTTTCAGCAGCTGAGCAATGGCGGCTAGCTCATTCTTACTGTTGGAAACTCGAACATGGGACAGTATCTCCATGTTCTTCATTCTCCCAACGCAGAGGGATGCCATTGGCACTGTGAAAATTGATTCTCCAGATCTTGTAGCGTTATTGCTTGCACTGAAATTTTGGCCGGCAAGGAAATACTTCAGCATTGGAAACACAATAGCCTTTTTGGCAAGTTCTTGTATCTTGGTTTGCCGGATGTCCAATGTCTCCAAGCATTGGAGTTTCTCAATTTTCTTCGGGAGTTGTACAACATCTGTATTCCTGAGACTCAAGTACCTAAGCAATAGTATCTTACAGATGCTCTTCAGATGATCCTTCTTCAATCCTTTGCTGCCTTCTAGATCTAGCACTTTCAGTAGCTGCCATTGAGAAGATGCGGCCAGAGATGGAAGAAAATCTACAATGGCACTTGCATTCGCTTCCAAGGGAAGATCAGAGTGAGATGCTTGCTGACCTATTCTGTTGTGAATGGAAAGGTGGTAAGCCAATTCTGTTGGCAGGCCTGTCTCCACAAAGTTTACATCTGTAGCAATACTAGTGATGAACCCGCGAACTTGGTGATGTACTGTGCAGCTCTTGATGTTGCCCCCAGCACTGATTGTTAGATCGGCTTTAGGATCTCCTAGGGTTTAGATCAGCGGGTTCTTTGTTCGGGTTCTTGAGATAATACCGAGAGGGAGAGAGGGGTACCAACCGTCCGATGTAGAGGAGGAGGGGTTGGCCATCGCGGTTCACTCGGTGAAGTCTGCGCACGGGCAGCGACGGTCGGGGAAGAGGAGCGGCGTCTCCCTGGCAGCGGCCTTCCCTGGCGGCGGCGTCTCCCTGGTGGCGGCGACCTCCCTGGCGGTAGATGGCGGTGGGTGTTCCCGTCGCTGGAGCGCCCCCTCTTAGATCGGGTCTAGGGTTTGTTGGTGGGGATGGTGGCGGCACGGTGAACCTTGGTGTGCATGCCGCCCCGGCCCCCACCTCTATTTATGTGGCGCTGGCGACAGGGGCCCACCAGCCTATTGGGCTGGGCGCCCCCGATCAGGGCGCAAACAACGGGGGGCATTTGGCCGTTGGGCCAAATGCCCTGAGATCATTCTAACATTCTCCCCCTTGATCTCAATCTATACTTTATCTTTAATTACTTTTGCTTTTACACATTCCGTCACAGATTAGTGCATAGAACATGTCTCATCGTCACGGTCAATCGCCGATAGATTCAACAGCTACAATACACCTCTCTGTTCTGAAATAGCTACTTTAATCTTTTGAGCCATCTTTTAGTCCAGGAATCATAGGCTTTCCCTTAAACCCATGCCGGCTACATGTTCTCTGAACACGTTGGGTGGTAAGCCTTTAGTAAGTGGATCCGCTAACATCTTTGCGGTACTTATATGCTCAAGACATATAATTTGGTCCCGAACTTTATCTTTCACAACATAGTACTTTATGTCAATGTGTTTGGCAGCACCACTTGACTTATTGTTGTGGGCATACGTTACTGCGGGTTCATTATCGCAGTACAACTTAAGTGGTCTATTGATGTCGTCAACCACTTTCAAACCGGGTATGAACTTCTTTAGCCAGTTCACCTTCCCCGTAGCCTCATAACATGCTACAAACTCGGCATACATTGTGGACGATGTAGTGACGGTTTGCTTTGAGCTTTTCCACGATATAGCTCCTCCAGCGAGAGTGAACACATATCCGGATGTAGACTTTCTATCATCTCCCGCAAAATCAGAATCTGTATACCCCACTATATGGAGTGAATCTAATCTTCTGTATGTCATCATGAGGCCTTTTGTTCCTTGCAAATAACGCAAGACTTTCTTTATCAATTTCCAATGTTCTATTCCAGGATTGCTCTGGAATCTGCCAAGTAACCCGGTAACAAATGCTAAGTCAGGGCGTGTGCATACTTGAGCATACTGTAAGCTTCCGACAGCTGAAGCATATGGAACCGCTTTCATTTGATCGATCTCATACTGGTTCCTGGGGCATTGAAAATCCCCATATCTGTCGCCCTTGACTATAGGTGCAGGTGAAGGACTACATTTATGCATACCAAATTTCTTTAAGATTTTCTCTATGTATGTCTTTTGCGATAGTCCCAATGTCCCTTTGTTTCTATCCCGGTGAATTTCGATCCCTAGAATGAACGAAGCTTCACCAAGATCTTTCATATCAAAGTTTGAGGACAAAAACTTCTTTGTCTCCAGTAGTAGACTAACATCACTACTAGCTAGTAGGATATCATCCACATACAGGATTAGGAAGATAAACTTCTCATCTTTAAACTTTGCATAAACACAGTTGTCCTCTACATTTTCTTTAAACCCAAATTTTCTTATTGTACTGTCAAACTTCAAGTACCACTGTCTTGAAGCTTGTTTTAACCCATAAATCGATTTCTTTAGGCGCCATCCCATTCTTTCATTTCCTTCCACAACAAAACCTTTCGGTTGTGCCATGTAAACATTTTCCTCCAAATCCCCATTAAGAAATGCTGTCTTTACATCCATCTGATGTAACTCTAAATCATAATGTGCTACTAATGCCATTATGATTCTGAAAGAATCTTTACATGAGACTGGAGAAAAGGTCTCATTGTAATCAATCTCTTCTCTTTGCGTAAAGCCTTTTTGCCACAAGTCGCGCTTTGTATCTTTCTACATTCCCTTGGGAGTCAAGCTTTGTCTTGTAGACCCATTTACAACCTACTGTTTTGGCTCCTTTAGGAATAATTTCCAAGTCCCAGACTTTATTAGCCTTCATGGACCTCATTTCCTCTTCCATGGCCTCAAGCCATTTTGAAGAATTTTCGCTTCTCATGGTGGCTTCTTCAAATGAGGTGGGATCATCCTCCATTTGAAATTCCTCTGTATGATAAATCTGATAATCATCAGAAATAGCTGATCTTCTTACTCTTTGAGACCTCCTCGGGGCCTCCTCATTTGGTACATCTTCTGTTTGAGGCTGCTGTTGCTCCCCCTCATCTGTGGCAATAGGTTCTATAGGATCCTGAAAAGCAGGTTCCTCATTATCACTCATTGTTGCCACAGGAGGAACAATAACAGGTGCTGGCACCACAGTGTCTTGCACCGTCGGTGCAGCGACAGCAGGTAGTGTGAAGAATGGCTCTTGAATCATCGGAGTGGGCGCATACACCCGCTTCTCTTCAAGGTCAATCTCTCGAGCTACCATGCTTCCTCTCATCATTTCATCCTCTAAGAAGACAGCGTGTCTCGTTTCTACAAACTTTGTATATCTGTCTGGATAGTAGAAACGAAAACCTTTTGACTTTTCAGGGTAGCCAATGAAATGGCAACTTACTGTTTTGGGATCAAGCTTCCCAAGGTTTGGGTTAAAACTTTAGCCTCAGCAGGACTCCCCCACACACGCAAGTGGTTTAGTGAGGGAACTCTTCCTGTCCACAACTCGTACGGTGTTTTGGGCACCGACTTACTAGGCACGCTGTTGAGAATATGAATGGCGGTTTTCAACGCCTCCATCCATAAACTCAATGGCAGTGTGGAATAGCTCATCATGCTTCGCACCATATCCATCAGGTACGGTTGCGTCTTTCAGCTACTCCATTTTGCTGAGGTTCGCCCGGTGTAGAATACTGGGCCACTATGCCATTTTCCTGTAAAAACCTTGCAAAAGGTCCAGGAACTTGTCCATATGCGGTATGTCGACCGTAGTACTCCCCCCCACGATCAGATCGGACTATCTTAATCTTTAAATCGTGTTGGTTTTCAACTTCAGCCTTAAATATCTTGAATTTATCCAAGGCTTCATTTTTTCTTTGATTGGATAAAAATATCCATAACGGGAGTAATCATCCGTGAATGTTATGAACGAGTCATATCCATCCACACTTTTCACTGGAAAAGGACCACAAATGTCTGTGTGAATAATCTGTAGAACTCTTGTGCTTCTTTTGGAGTCTTTCTTAATTTTCTTTACATATTTTCCTTTAATGCATTCTCTGCATTGTTCTAAGTCGGAGAACTCTAATGGAGGAAGAATATCATTCTTAACTAGTCTTTCTATTCTCCCCCTCGAAATATGGCCTAAACGACAGTGCCATAATTTCGACGACTCATCTAGAGTTCTCTTTCGTTTCCTGTTTACATTCGTAGACGAGGATTCAATCACATTCTCGCACGCGACGTTCCCATTATCGCATACGACATTCACATCATCACATAATGATAACAAATAAAGCTCATTTTGTAAGATGGCAAGACCAACACATTCTTTATTAAACATTATTTCACACTTGCCATTTCCAAAATTACAATCATAATCATCATTGTCCAAATTTGAAACACTAATCAAATTCCTCTGTAAAGAGAGAACATAAAGGACATCTCTAAATAAAAGAGTGAAGCCATTAGCTAGCTCTAATGAAAGATCGCCGACGGCTTCAACTTCAGCTTGGACTCCATTTGCGACTTTAATGCATCTTTCTTTTCTTTGCGTAGTCCTCGTCGAACGGAATCCCTGTAAAGAATTAGCAACATGAACAGTTGCTCCTGAGTCAATCCACCAAGTGGATTTCGAATATTGCACATACAGGGATTCATTTATATAGGTAATAATGTTCTCACCTTTCTTTGCCATTATCATCTTTAAGTAATCAGGACAGTTCTTCTTGTAGTGTCCTGTCTTCTTGCAGTGAAGACACTGATCTTTGTCTACAGCAAACTTATTCTGTTGAGGCTGATGGACAGAGGCTTTTCCCTTGTTCTTTGAGAAGGAGTTACTGTTGAAGTTCTTTTTCTTGTTATCCTTCACATAGTTGATAGAACCACCATGTGAGGATTTAATTCTTTCCTCCTCTTGCACACACATAGCTATGCACTTTTCCAAGTCCCATTTCTCGGGCTGCATATTGTAGTTGACAACAAAAGTGTCAAACTCTTTCGGCAAGGAAGCAAAAACCAAATGAATAAGGAACTCATCCTTGAGAGCCAAATCCATTGGTTTAAGCTTGGATGCCAAGTTGCTCATCCTTAGTATGTGCTCTCTTATGCCATTGCCATTACCAGAGTACCTTTCTGTCACAAGCTGCTTAATCAGCTGTGTAGCATAAGTCTTTGAAGAGCCAGTGAACTGACTCTTTATTTTATCAAGGTACTCTGTGACAGTGTCACACTCTGCGATTGAGCCCACAATTGCAGGCTCAATTGTGTTCTTTATTACAGCCATACATTTCTTGTTGGTTGTGGTCCATTTCTTATGCTCAAGGTCATAAGACATCTATAAGGGAGCATGATCCCTCTGTCTTTTCTGCCAAGCAGTATCATCCTCATTTTGATCCCTCATCAGTGCCATAGGCTCAGTGGGACGTGCTGTAGTGAGGACCCAGTCCACCTCAGCCAAGATAAACGCTAAGTCTATCTTTTTCTTCCACTCTCCATAATTATCTCCTTTGAGAGTGGGATCTCTCTGATACAACTCATCAAGTTGTATCCGCCTGAAAAATAGTTCAAATAAAGTGAGAACGTAGCAGCAAAATTTTATGCCTTATTTCCAACGTTGGTCAAAAATACGACATGCAATTAAATCAATTTTATCTATACATTAAATCTACATCACCGTTGGGCAGAAATAGAAATAATGCATAAAATCATCAATTAAAAAAATTATAATACTGTTATTATCAACGTTGGTCAGAAAATAACAATATCATAAATCTCTGGAAATGATATCTATTTTTCCAAAATTAAATTCTCCCGTTGGTTCGAATTTAATAATGAAAATTAATCAACATTAACTTTTGCAGCGGAAACTGTAATTATTCTAAAAATAATTCATTATACAGAAGCATTATTACTGTACTCATCAATCTCTGGAAAAATTAACACGTTGGTGCAAAATTTACAGAGATTTTAAATCAAATTTCAATCAAATTCATCAAAAAATACTTCTGAAAATCATTAAATCTCTTTTTTCGGATTTACTGTTCAAAATGCCAATTCGGCCCGTTCAGCCCGGCCACGGCCCATGGCGGCCTGCTCCGGCCACCGCGCGCGCGACCCATCTTTCTCAGCCGGCCCAACCAGCCCAGCCGAGCGCGCGGCCCAGCCAAACGCGCGCGTCGCACCTCTCCCCCGCGCCCATGCGGTCTCAGCCGTTGGATTCGCATCCAACGGCTGCAAACCCGCGCAGCCACGGCCTTTGGCGCCTCCGCGCGATCCATCAGCTGTCGGATTCGCATCCGACGGCTCTCGTTCCTCGCGGCCGAGCGCGCTCGCGCGCAACCTGGGCCTGGGCCGCGAAACCTCTCGCCCGCCTGGGCCGACTCCGCCTCCGCGCGAATCTCAGCCGCCCGATCGCATCCGACGGCTGAGCGGCGTTTTCGCCTGATCAAAACCCGCGCGCGGCGGATTCCCCGTAACCCTAATTCATTTCTGCCTCCCCTCTCTCACCCTTGCACCCGAGAGCGAACGAAGCGGCGGCGGCGACGATTTCGTCCACGCCGCCGGAGGAGGAGAAGCCGGCGCCAGCGCGGGCCCTCTCGCCGGCGTGCGCGCTCCCCTGAGAGGGAGCGCGCCGCCGTCGAGCGGCTCCGTGTCGGCGCCCTTCCGAGCGCGCGTGCTCGGATCTGTCCCACGCGTTGACGGTGGCCCGCACGTGGAGCACCGGCGAGCCCAAGGCTCGGCCGATCTCCCGCACGCCAGCGACGACGACGGCCAGGTAAGTACTTTTCAGATCTAGGGTTTCCCCTTCTCTGTTCTTTTCTTGTTTTCTAGGGTTAGGGTTTCGTTCTCTTTTCCTTTTCCGTCTAGATCTACGCCTAGGGTAGCTCTGATACCATTGTTAGATCGGCTTTAGGATCTCCTAGGGTTTAGATCTAGCGGGTTCTCTGTTCGGGTTCTTGAGATAATACCGAGAGGGAGAGAGGGGTACCAACCGTCCGATATAGAGGAGGAGGGGTTGGCCATCGCGGTTCACTCGGTGAAGTCTGCGCACGGGCAGCGACGGTCCGGGAAGAGGAGCGGCGTCTCCCTGGCAGCGGCCTTCCCTGGCGGCGGCGTCTCCCTGGTGGCGGCGACCTCCCTGGCGGTAGATGGCGGTGGGTGTTCCCGTCGCTGGAGCGCCCCCTCTTAGATCGGGTCTAGGGTTTGTTGGTGGGGATGGTGGCGGCACGGTGAACCTTGGTGTGCGTGCCGCCCCGGCCCCCACCTCTATTTATGTGGCGCTGGCGACAGGGGCCCACCAGCCTATTGGGTTGGGCGCCCCCGATCAGGGCGCGAACAAGGGGGGGCATTTGGCCATTGGGCCAAATGCCCTGAGATCATTCTAACACTGATTTCCCCAGGACAAAGAAACCCTCGAGTGACAAGAACATCGAAATAGCGCTCAGCTTCATCTGTTGCACTTGCCTGATGCTTGCTTCTATCCATCTCACCCTCAGAAATCCATCTTCTAGCCAAGCTTGTTCTCCTTATGATGTGGTCTTTGGGGAAGATAGATAGATACAACAAGAAGCTCCTGTATTTGCTAGGCAGCTCCTTGTAGCAGAACGTTAGCATTTGCTTAGCAACGCTTTTGTTCAGCCGTTTACACTCTGACAGGCTGGCGCTGAAGTTGCTCAGCTCGCCTTCTTTCCTATTAGGATTAACATAGAGAAGATGCAGAAGCATCTTCACTACAAAGGAATGGGGGTAACATTGTTCAAAAATGTCTTGCAGATTATCTATACGGCAGTATGGTGATCCAGCAATAAGCGCCTTTGCTTTATTGTAGAAAAAACCACATAGAGTTTGAAGACGAAGGACTTCGTAAGGAGAAGACTTGGCTATAGAACGCGCTTCTGTGGTAATGACTACAGCGCCACCATGAGGGCAATGATCCTCAGCAGGTAATACAGCAGATTTTATGCTCTCCCATTGTTTTTCATACCGGACATCTTCAAGAAGAATCAAGAAGCGTTTACCTGCAGCTTTGAGACACCCCTCAAGTTTCTTGGCGAGTTGCGTGGCCTCATCCTCGTCCTGATCTTTAACCCCCCGTGATGATGTTTTCGCACTCTGCTCCTCCGCTTGCTTTCTCTGCAGCAGCGTGTCTTCCTGTTCTTGGCCAGGTGCAGGAAGGACTGCCGCTGCTGCTTCTACTTGTTCTTGTATTTCCCGCAATACATCTGATGCAGATTTTGTCCGTCCAACGTAGACCCGGGCCTTGCAACCAAATGAGCTCACCACGGAGTACGCTCTGTTGATTTGTGATCCAAATTCTACACATTAATAAGGCCGGCTTCTTGATGGAGCGTAGCGGAGGCCCGTCGCCGGAGGCTTAGGGCCGGAGCGGAGTCCTGAAGCGGCCCATTGTGCAAGGCCCGTGCACCCAGGGACGCTTGGGGGGGTGCAGGGGGGCTTCGCCCCCCCGCGGTATGGATCCTAGTCGAATTAGGGTTTTCATGATATATATATTTCCTGTAAGCCGCCGTTTGGGATATGGTATTAGAGTTGTAAATCCCCGGCGTTGTAACCTCACCCCGATATAGTGAAGATTGTTGCTGGCTGGCGCCCGTGGTTTTTTCCCTCTCGCATTGGAAGGGTTTTCCACGTTAAAATCTCGTGTCTCTCTACGATTGATCTTGATTACTTCGTCGTTCCTCCGCCATCGCGTGTAACACGCTCCCCCTGCGATACGATTCAGTTCAAGCTCGTCTTCCCAATGACAGCTATAGGCATATCGGTTCCATAGAATAGGGAGGACCCTGAGCGGTGGTCCTCCACCTCCTGCAGCTGCAGCAGCAGGTGCTTCCTCTGGCGACAGTAGCCACTCCACCACACGACGGATGGCTTTGTTTACGAGGGTCTCCTCATCGCCGTCCGGTGGTTCACCGTCAAGTAGAGCGCGTCTCCGAATATCTTCTGATGATCCGTCTGGCGCCCGTGGAGTCTGGACGTCGTCGATGAGTATCGCGTCGTCGTCTTGGTCAGCAGCAGACGGCACAGTGACGTCGTACCTCACACGCCTGTCGCTCACGTCGCGCGCTCGGACCTTGAGCTCCTGGATCCGCGTCGCCACCCGGTGCCGGGCCGGGACGGTCCGCAGCAGCCGGACGAACCGCCGCGGGCAGCCCAGGAGGCCCTTGTTTTGCGCGGCGGCGGTCGCGGATCCGATAGATCGGACGTAGAGCTCGACGTAGGCCTCGCAGTCTCGAGCGAGGCCGACGACCTGCTTCATCCACGCCCGGACCTGGTGGTCGCGGTGCTGGGCCTCCGTCAGGTGCAGGATGAGGCCGTTCATGCTCTCCATCTCGTCCTTGATGAACTCCACGTCGCCGCGGACGCCGCCCAGCAGCTGCGCCTCGTCGGACAGGAGGCCCGTCAGGCGGCCCAGGAGCGAGTCTACCGCGCCCCGGGCCATCCCGACCATCATCATCTCGCTCGCTCGCGTCTCCATCTATGAACGGAAGATCATACAGCTGATCGATACATGGTTATTGGAAGAAGAAACAAGAACATGCCATGCCTAGGAGAGGAGAGGGGAATGGGAAGGTGTGAACGCTGGTGTATCAGTTGCTCAGGCACATACCACAACTTGAAATCGAATTCTTTGCTTTGCTACAGCCATTGATTGATACGTAGAGTGGTTCTTTTAGCCTGATGGTTTATAGTTTATGGTTTAAATATTTGAATTCTGGTTGTTCGCGAGAGACAATATATAGAGAAAAATAAACGTATGTGATTTTGGCCAGTATAGTTGGACTCAATACACTTTTTACTACAATTTTTCTATTGGCATCGTCTTAAAAAATGCACTATTTAAAATCTAATTACTATAGATAATATAAGTATAAGTTAAATTTAAATCCAAAAGAACTCGACCGCAATGTTGGATTACCTGCGTCTGGTATATATGTTTCTTTGCTTTGCTTTGCTCAGGCACTAATGTTGCTTTGCTTTGTTGGCAGTGGCCTGATCCAAGCATGCTTTTTTCCTTTTTTTTTTCTTTCTTTTTATCTTATCTTTTGCTTCGTCTTTTTAAAGGATACTTAACCCTTTTATCGCCTTAACCTTTTCCGTAGCAAGAACTATGATCGAAAATTGAAATCAGTAGGCTGCCTTCATATCCTTGCTGAGATAGGAACTAAACACAAATTTCTGATATGTAGATTTCTTTAACTGCTATTACGCCAATAAGCTGTGTTGGGGTTCCTCTTTGCGCCTGGGGTCTAGATCTGAGAGAGATAGAGAGGAAGAGGTAGGGGCAGTACTAACCGTCGGAAGCATTGGAGGAAGACCCGGCCATCGCTGGTTCGTTGGTGTAGTCTGCGCACGGGCAGCGACGGTCGGGGAAGAAGACGGTGGCGGCGGCGGCGTAGATCCGGCGACGTCGACGGCGATGGTGCTTCCCGTCGCTGACTGCGCCCCTCTAGATCGGTTAGGGTTTTTCGGGTGGGGATGTACGGCTCAGGCGAACCTCGTAAGTCGAGCCGCCGGCCCCCACCCTCTATTTATTGCGCAGCGCGACGGGGGCCCATTAGCCACGGGTTGGGCTGAGCGCCCCCGATCAGGGCACTGGTCAAGGGGCCCATTTGGCCGTTGGGCCAAATGGTTGAGATCAATCTAACATTCTCCCCCTTGATCTCAATCTATGCTTTAACTTTAATTACTTTTGACTTTACTCATTCCATCACAGATTAGTGTATAGAACATGTCTCATCGTCACGGTCAATCGCCGATAGATTCAACAGTTACAATACACCTCTCTGTTCTGAAATAGTTACTTTAATCTTTTGGGCCATCTTTTAGTCCAGGAATCACAGGCTTTCCCTTAAACCCATGCCGGCTACATGTTCTCTGAACACGTTGGGTGGTAAGCCTTTAGTAAGCGGATCCGCTAACATCTTTGCGGTACTTATATGCTCTAGACTTATAATTTGATCCCGAACTTTATCTTTCACAACATAGTACTTTATGTCAATGTGTTTGGCAGCACCACTTGACTTATTGTTGTGGGCATACGTTACTGCGGGTTCATTATCGCAGTACAATTTAAGTGGTCTATTGATGTCGTCAACCACTTTTAAACCGGGTATGAACTTCTTTAGCCAGTTCACCTGCCCCGTAGCCTCATAACATGCTACAAACTCGGCATACATTGTGGACGATGTAGTGACGGTTTGCTTTGAGCTTTTCCACGATATAGCTCCTCCAGCGAGAGTGAATACATATCCGGATGTAGACTTTCTATCATCTCCCGCAAAATCAGAATCTGTATACCCCACTATATGGAGTGAATCTGATCTTCTGTATGTCATCATGAGGCCTTTTGTTCCTTGCAAATAACGCAAGACTTTCTTTATCAATTTCCAATGTTCTATTCCAGGATTGCTCTGGAATCTGCCAAGTAACCCGGTAACAAATGCTAAGTCAGGGCGTGTGCACACTTGAGCATACTGTAAGCTTCCGACAGCTGAAGCATATGGAACCGCTTTCATTTGATCGATCTCATACTGGTTCCTGGGGCATTGAAAATCCCCATATCTGTCGCCCTTGACTATAGGTGCAGGTGATGGACTACATTTATGCATACCAAATTTCTTTAAGACTTTCTCTATGTATGCCTTTTGTGACAGTCCCAATACCCCTTTGTTTCTATCTCGGTGAATTTCGATCCCTAGAACGAATGAAGCTTCACCAAGATCTTTCATATCGAAGTTTGAGGACAAAAACTTCTTTGTTTCCAGTAGCAGACTAACATCACTACTAGCTAGTAGGATATCATCCACATACAGGATTAGGAAGATAAACTTCCCATCTTTAAACTTTGCATAAACACAGTTGTCCTCAACATTCTCTTTAAACCCAAATTTTCTTATTGTACTGTCAAACTTCAAGTACCATTGTCTTGAAGCTTGCTTTAACCCATAAATTGATTTCTTTAGGCGGCATCCCATTCTTTCATTTCCTTCCACGACAAAACCTTTCGGTTGTGCCATGTAAACATTTTCCTCCAAATCCCCATTAAGAAATGTCGTCTTTACATCCATCTGATGTAACTCTAAATCATAATGTGCTACTAATGCCATTATGATTCTGAAGGAATCTTTACATGAGACTGGAGAAAATGTCTCATTGTAATCAATCCCTTCTCTTTGCGTAAATCCTTTTGCCACAAGTCGCGCTTTGTATCTTTCTACATTCCCTTGGGAGTCATGTTTTGTCTTGTAGACCCATTTACAGCCTACTGTTTTGACTCCTTTAGGAATAATTTTCAAGTCCCAGACTTTATTAGTCTTCATGGACCTCATCTCCTCTTCCATGGCCTCAAGCCATTTTGAGGAATTTTCGCTTCTCATGGCTTCTTCAAATGAGGTGGGATCATCCTCCATTTGAAATTCCTCTGTATGATAAATCTGATAATCATCAGAAATAGCTGATCTTCTTACTCTTTGAGACCTCCTCGGGGCCTCCTCATTTGGTACATCTACTGTTTGAGGCTGCTGTTGCTCCCCCTCATCTGTGGCAATTGGTTCTATATGATCCTGAAGAACAGGTTCTTCATTCTCATTCATTGTTGCCACGGGAGGAACAATAACAGGTGCTGGCACCACAGTGTCTTGCACCGTCGGTGCAACGACAGCAGGTAGTGTGAAGAATGGCTCTTGAATCATCGGAGTGGGCGCATACACCCGTTTCTCTTCAAGGTCAATCTCTCGAGCTACCATGCTCCCCCTCATCATTTCATACTCTAAGAAGACAGCGTGTCTTGTTTCTACAAACTTTGTATATCTGTCTGGACAGTAGAAACGATAACCTTTTGACTTTTCAGGGTAGCCAATGAAATGGCAATTTACTGTTTTGGGATCAAGTTTCCCAAGGTTTGGGTTAAATACTTTAGCCTCAGCAGGACTCCCCCACACACGTAAGTGGTTTAGTGAGGGAACTCTTCCTGTCCACAACACGTACGGTGTTTTGGGCACCGACTTACTAGGCACTCTGTTGAGAATATGAATTGCGGTTTTCAACGCCTCCATCCATAAACTCAATGGCAGTGTGGAATAGCTCGGTTGCGTCTTTCAGCTACTCCATTTTGCTGAGGTTCGCCCGGCATCGAATACTGGGCCACTATGCCATTTTCCTGTAAAAACCTCGCAAAAGGTCCAGGAACTTGTCCATATGGGGTATGTCGACCGTAGTACTCCCCCCACGATCAGATTGGACTATCTTAATCTTTAAATCGTGTTGGTTTTCAACTTCAGCCTTAAATATCTTGAATTTATCCAAGGCTTCATTTCTTTCTTTGATTGGATAAATATATCCATAACGGGAGTAATCATCCGTGAATGTTATGAACGAGTCATAACCATCCACACTTTTCACAGGAAAAGGATCACAAATGTCTGTGTGAATAATTTGTAGAACTCCTGTGCTTCTTTTAGCGTCCTTTTTAATTTTCTTTACATATTTTCCTTTAATGCATTCTCTGCATTGTTCTAAGTCCGAGAACTCTAATGGAGGAAGAATATCATTCTTTACTAGTCTTTCTATTCTCCCCCTCGAAATATGGCCTAAACGACAGTGCCATAATTTCGACGACTCATCTAGAGTTCTCTTTCGTTTTCTGTTTACATTCGTAGACGAGGATTCAATCTCTTTCTCGCACGCAACGTTCTCATTATCGCATACGACATTCACATCATCACATAATGATAACAAATAAAGCTCATTCTGTAATATGGCAATACCAACACATTCTTTATTAAACATTATTTCGCACTTGCCATTTCCAAAATTGCAATCATAACCATCTTTGTCCAAATTTGACACACTAATCAAATTCCTCTGTAAAGAGGGTACAAAAAGGACATCTCTAAGTAGAAGAGTGGAGCCATTAGCTAATTCTAATGAAAGATCGCCAACGGCTTCAACTTCAGCTTCGACTCCATTTGCGACTTTAACGCATCTTTCTTTTCTTTGCGTAGTCCTCGTCGAACGGAATCCCTGTAAAGAATTAGCAACATGAACAGTTGCTCCTGAGTCAATCCACCAAGTGGATTTCGAATATTGTACATACAGGCATTCATTTATAAAGGTAATAATGTTCTCACCTTTCTTAGCCATTATCATCTTTAAGTAGTCAGGACAATCTTTCTTGTAGTGTCCCGTCTTCTTGCAGTGAAGGCACTGGTCTTTGTCTACAGCAAATTTATTCTGTTGAGGTTGATGTACAGAGGTTTTACCCTTGTTCTTTGAGAAGGGGTTACTGTTGTAATTCTTTTTCTTGTTTTCCCTCACAAAGTTGATAGCACCACCATGTGAGGATTTGATTCTTTCCTCCTCTTGCACGCACATGGCTATGCACTTTTCCATGTCCCATTTTTCGGGCTGCATATTATAGTTGACAACAAAAGTGTCAAACTCTTTTGGCAAAGAAGCAAAAACCAAATGAATAAGGAACTCATCCTTGAGACCCAAATCCATCGGTTTCAGTTTAGATGCCAAGTTGCTCATTCTAAGAATGTGCTCTCTTATGCCATTGCCACCGCCAGAATACCTCTCTGTTACCAGCTGCTTAATCAGCTGTGTAGCATAAGTCTTTGAAGAGCCAGTGAACTGACTCTTTATTTTATCGAGATATTCAGTGACAGTGTCACACTCTGCAATTGAGCCCAAAATAGCAGGCTCAATTGTGTTCTTTATCACAGCCATACATTTCTTGTTGGCTGTGGTCCATTTCTTATGATCAAGGTCATAAGACATCTGTAAGGGAGCATGATCCCTCTGTCTTTTCTGCCATGCAGTGTCATCCTCATTCTGTTCCCTCACTGGAGCCAAAGGCTCAGTGGGACGTGCTGTAGTGAGGACCCAGTCCACCTCAGCCAAGATAAAAGCTAAATCTAACTTTTTCTTCCACTCTCCATAATTATCACCTTTGAGAGTGGGGATTTCTCTAATACAACTCATTAAGTTGTATCCTCCTGAAAAAATATTTCAAATACAGTGAGAACGTAACATCAAAATTATATGCCTTATTTCCAACGTTGGTCGAAAATACGACATACAATTTAAAAAACAATTCTATCATACATTAAATCTACATCACCGTTGGGCAGAAATAGAAATAATGCATGAAAACAACATTAAAATTTATAATACTGATATTAACAACGTTGGTCAGAAAATAACAGTATCATAAATCTCTGGAAATTTTTATCTATTTTTCCAAAATTAAATTCTCCCGTTGGTTCGAATTTAATAATGAAAAACAATTTGCATTAACTTTTGCAGCGGAAACTGTAAAAAATTCAATATTCAGAAGCATCATAACTATACTCTTTTAATCTCTGAAAATTTAACACGTTGGTGCAAAAAATTACAGAGATTTTTAAATCAAATTTCATTCAAATTCATCAAAAAATGCTTCTGTAAATCAATAACATTCATTTTCGGAATTTACTGTGCAAATTGCCAAAATGGCCCATGGCGGCCCAACCAGCCAGCCTCTTTCTCCCACGCGGGCCCAAAAATCCCCGCAGGCCAACAGCTGGCCCAAAAGGGCCCGTCCGATCTCGGCCGCCCATTTGAATCAACGGCCAGGAGGGGAACAAATACCCCTTCCCCAAAAAACCCTAAGGGCATAAGCCTCCTCACCACCCGAAAAAAACGGATCGGGCGGCGGCTGCAAACGCGCACGGCGGCGGCGGCCAGGGCGTCGGCGGCGGGCTCCCGCGGAGCGACGGCGCGCGGGGTCGGCGGCTCCCAAGGCGTCGGCGAAGGCGGCGGCGCCCGAGACGGCGTGCGCGGCAGCTCCCGTGCGCCCGGCCGAAGGAGGCCCCGAGTCGGGCGGGCAGCTGTGCGCGAGCGCAAGGCAAGGCGCTGCGGCGGCGGCGCGCGACGGGGCAGCGGCCGCGGAGCGGCTACGGCAAGGCGGCGGCCCCATGGGGAGGCGCAGCAGCGGCGGCCGGAGCGCGGCGCGGCGCACGGCGACGGCGGCCCGGCGTCGGAGCCGGAGCAGCGCGAGGTCGGCGGCGGCCGGGCGGCGCAACCGGTAGGCTCTGATACCATTGTTGGGGTTCCTCTTTGCGCCTGGGGTCTAGATCTGAGAGAGATAGAGAGGAAGAGGTAGGGGCAGTACTAACCGTCGGAAGCATTGGAGGAAGACCCGGCCATCGCTGGTTCGTTGGTGTAGTCTGCGCACGGGCAGCGACGGTCGGGGAAGAAGACGGTGGCGGCGGCGGCGTAGATCCGGCGACGTCGACGGCGATGGTGCTTCCCGTCGCTGACTGCGCCCCTCTAGATCGGTTAGGGTTTTTCGGGTGGGGATGTACGGCTCAGGCGAACCTCGTAAGTCGAGCCGCCGGCCCCCACCCTCTATTTATTGCGCAGCGCGACGGGGGCCCATTAGCCACGGGTTGGGCTGAGCGCCCCCGATCAGGGCACTGGTCAAGGGGCCCATTTGGCCGTTGGGCCAAATGGTTGAGATCAATCTAACAAGCTGAAAATTGCAAGCATCGTTTTGTAAAATGTGACATAAATTGTTTATACTTCTCTTTGTTCAATGCAGAACTCGATGAAGGGCTCTGATGGTGGTTATTCTTACAATAGTACTCTTGCTTATAATGCATTAAGACTATCTAGGAGTATGTCGAGTTAAAATTAGGAAAAGATTGTTGGAAATAATTTTGACTTAGAGTTTAAAACGAGTGTCTCCATGTGTAACTTAAGTTGAAGTCGTCATCAACTTAAAGTCCGAGTACGTATGTTAATAGGAGATTATTAGCCTTTATAATGAGGAGATCCGTAACTAATTTTGATGCGGATACGCTCATGTCTTGCACTTCTCAGTTAAATATATTATTTAACTGGAAGGAATTATTGAGCCGCATTAAATATTATCAGATGAACTCTAATTTAATTGGGTCTATAACTATTATATTTAGAGATACAGAGTTACTACTATTTTATTTAATTATATACAGGCCCATACTCGATCTGTATAAGCCTAAAGTGAAGATGCGTTTAGAAATTCTTGTCAGCACTAGTGTATCGTCCATCACTTCAAGTGTACAAGATAATGAGGACATCTCAATCAGATCGATTACGCGAGCACAAACTAATTAAAAAGATTAATCAACAGGTGAACTCGCCCCTAATTAAATTTAACTTTAATTTATATGAGAACTGACTACTACTTAATGTTAGTATTTTAACTGTTCTCAGGTTTGTACGGGATTAAAGCTTTGAAGAACTACTGTTTCAAACATCAAAGTTGTCACTTAGTTAGCTTATGTCGCTTTGAGTCCTGAACCTTACGTATGCATGAGGGTGGTTGGCATGCTTACGTCTGTGCGTATGAATGTGTCCGTGCATGCACATGCGTCTGAGTTGGTGTGTGTGGGCCTGCGAGCCATGGGTGTGTGCGTGCGTACGTCGAATACGACTCGGCGTACGGCGTATGACATAAGAGTATAAAAGCCACGCCGGCTGCTGTTGTTAGAGACCATAAAAAATAGATCTATTATTTTTTAAAAAATTATGCACTTGTTTCTCCTAAGGTTTGGTATATAATTGCAACCTAGAGAGAAATCGGGCGTTCTTCCCCGTCGTTCTTGTGATTCCTTGTGATTGGCTAGAGCGGTGATACGTCTACTTGGTGGTCGGGTAGACGGGATCACGAGCATGTGGTTGAACGAATTCTTTTGTCGCAAGTTGCTGTTCTAACAATGGTTGGCGCTATCGATTTGTCAGCTTGCACGGATCTAAACTATCTCCATCAAATTTTGTAAGAAGAGAAGTAAGAAGAAAAAGAGAGCGAGCAAGAGAATAGAAAAAATCATAAATTCTTACGTATTCTCTCCGTTTATTTGTAATGTTTAAATTTTCTCCTGGTGCATAGCCAACACGTGGGATGTGGTTCCTTTGCTGCTATGTTCATGTTCAGAGTCTCGCCATTGCTGATCACTGGTCTGATCCATATGGATAGAGAGCGTAGCCTGTCGCTCAACATATTGATTGCAAGGATCAAATGTCTGGCATTCTCTTCAAGGCATTACTTGTCCTTTATTTACTGTGTTGCGATTGTTGTTGGATACTTATTGAAATTTTCAAATCTCACGTTTACTAATATTATTAACTTGACGGTACCTAGGTCACGCCAACTCAATCCATGACTCAATTTTTAAAACTCTGTTTTTCTACGAAATCCAATAATACTGCACGCAACATGCAAGTACTATCACTCCTCAAACCGGTACTGCCGCACCTTCACACCTCACACTGGACCTCTCTAGAAATTAGCTATCGCCAACTAAAAATCGGAACTACCGTTTAGTGGTGTGACCACGTTCTCACTATGGTACTATCGCACTACGGTATAACCGTTGACACAACGGCAGTATTATTACTGATTTTCCTGAAAAATTTATAAACAGATCCAAACAAAGTGTGATCTTTACAAAATTATTTAATCACTTCACAAAATTTACAATAGTTCATCACAACATTCACCTCGACTTCTCATATGATCTCTCATTACATGTCCTCGCCTTAAGGGACTGATATCCTCAACAATATTCCGTGGACATGTCTACACGGCTGTGCAGCATGGTTTGATACACTAGCAACATGTGCAAAGGCGGAACCAGCGTGGCCCTCGTGCTAGGACATGACCTACCAAATAGAGTCGTCTTTTTGTTTTGTAAAGAGAAAATAAAGTGCTCCTAGTTTCTACTAGAAATACGAAAATAATCTTTGTACCCAGTATGCATATGATGCCTCGAACACCCATCGGATCGGAGTGGGCTGGGCTTACGTTTGCACCTAGTTACTCGCCGGCTTTTACTCGCAAGATCGTGTTAATTAGCTCGCGCCGGCCGCACGGCGACGGTAATTAAACTGTCTTCTACCAGCCCAGCACAGCCACCATACGATCCATCTCCCTCACGAAACACACCAGTCTTCGAACAAATTAAGCCGCAAACAAGAGGCATACACATTCGAAACAATGGGAACGAACACACTGACACGCAGCCACAATCCCATGCCTGAATGATGCAGGAAGAAAGAACCGAACCTTGTGCTAGCATCTTTATCACCCCAGTGCACACGCACAAATAAGTAATGAAACAGCATGCATGCAGTTTCTTCAGTTAGCTCCACCCACGGGCCACGCGTACCATCTCTTGATCGTGATTCCCTGCTGCAGCTGGGTTGTGCTTCAGGACAGGACCGTTGGGGTGCGCTTCAATGTCATGCCGAATCTTCTCCGGGTCACAGTCGCCGTTGAGCTCGAGCTTCCTGAAGCTAAGAAGGTGCCCGATCCCATCGAGAGACTGCATGGTGATGGTGGTGAAACACCAGACCGTCTTCTCCATCCCAGGAGCCGCTCCCTCCGCAGAGCTGACGCTGGTAACGTCGGAACCCTCGGTGAGAAGAAACCTGAGGTTTCTGAATTCACTTCTCCAGATGAAGAGATCACCTTGGACGTACGACTTGTGCCGGAGCCTGAGACAGCGGAAGCCGACAAGCTTTCCGAGGACACGTATGGCATCCTCTGTCAAGGATGTGTCAAGCAGAGTTATCTTGGTAAGTTGATGGAGTTGTTCAATCCAAGGAGGCAAGCACTGCCGCCATCATTAGCCGGAGATCTGATGCGGATTGACAGAGATCGTAGGCACTTGTTCAACCTGATTGCATGAAGTAAACGACTGAAATCATTGACAGTGCTCATCGTAAGCATTATAATGGTATAATAAGTATAACTTTATATTTCCGGCAGTTGCGCAGGAAATTCGGTCTGTTAACAAGAAGGCAAGAACCAAAGCAAAGCGCTCTGTTCTTCAAAAAAGAAAAGCACGGCTCTACTCAACTGAATTTAAAACTATTCACTTTAGAGCCCAGCCCAATATGTTAAAAAGCCAGGGGCCATCAACCGTTAGGCTTGGACGCCCAGATGTTCGGGCCTGCACCCAAACAGAGATACCATACCACCAGTACGCCGGCCCATAAACAAGTTGCAAACAACAAACAGAAATCTATGTAACACTCCTCTGTAGGTCTTGGCAGGAAGGAAATTGAGTAATCCTGCCACACATCACGTATTGCGAGACCAGACGAAGTCTTCCCTACTCCTGTCCAGCTAGTTTGGTAGGCTTTCATCTCACGGACAATATGCGTTCGTCGTAGGTTTCCATGGACAAAAGCAGAGTCAGCTGAGTGAGAGAGTAGGGTGGTGCTCGGTTGCGCTGAATTTTAGTAGCTTATGGCTAAATTTTTACTATAGCTAGTTGAAATTACACTGTAGCTGAGGGTGACTTATTTGGTATAATTAAATTTAAAAATGGAAAAAACGAGTTAGCCCATCACGTATAATACAAACGAATACAAGAAAAAAAGAATCGGCAAAAAAAGATCAAAATAAGCCGAAAAGTCAGAAAAAAATGAAAGTTAGAAATAGTGAAAAATAAGCTGAAAGTCAGAAGCCCAAACCCAAATGAGCTAATTTCTCTACTCCAAAATGCGTTCGTTGTAGGTTCACATGGACAAAAGCAGAGTCAGCTGAGTCTGGGATTAGTTTAGCTAGCTCAAATCTTGAAGCCGCTCGTCCTCCATAGGTCAGCCAGACATTTGGGGCTTTTTTTGTTGTGGCTTATGGCTTTTTAGTTGCAGCTCATGGTTTTTAATTGCAGCTTATGATTTTTTGTTTGTTTGTAAAAAAATACAGAATAAGAGAAACACACGTGTGGTTTTAATCGATATAGATAAAATCGTTATAATATATAATATTATTAATTATAGACTCCGTTTTAAGAATATATTAAATTTACAAAATAGTTACTATACAAAAATCGAAAAGGAAAAAAAAACCCCTTAAACTCTTACGATGGAGGCCCCGACCCTGTCGGCGACTCGGCGTGGCGTGGTGGGTTGGGTTCCTCGGATGGGCCTCCCCTCATGTCCACTCGCGCGGGCGGTACGGACTGCATGGTGATGTCGGAGCCCTCGATGAGAGAAACCTGAGGTTTCTGAAATCCCTTCTCAAGACGGCGAGATCGATCACCTTGGACGTACGATCTGTGCCGGAGCCTGAGACAGCGTAAGCCGACAAGCTTGCCGAGGACATGTATGGCATCCTCTGTTACGGACGGAATGGAGTCACAAGCCAAGGTCAGACACTGAAGCCGGCCATGGTGAAGAGAGGAAGTGAACTGAATAGCTCGATACTAGTGGCTTCTCCCTCCTCCTGTTCTGCTCCTCTCCCTGTATCCTCTTCTCAAATCCTCCCCGAATTCTCCTCTGATTCCTCTGACCCCAGTCTAATCTCTCCATTCCCTGTCCCCAGTTTCACATAATATTTTGTATCTTCAAGCAAACTGTGTATATCTGAGAGAAATTAAACTAGAGATCGTCGATTGATCCTATGAACGACGTACGGCTCTCTGCAAGATGCTGTAGAATATGTTGCTCATCATAAGCTCAGACTAGTCGACATGTGTAGACACAAAAATTGTAACGCCCTAGAGTCTAAATCGGTTTAGATCTAACCCTATTCTAGATAGATCACGCACACATAGCAACCGACTTGTACTCCAAGGAGGCAAGCACTGCCGCCATCATTGGCCGGAGATCTGATGCGGATTGACAGAGATCGTAGGCACTTGTTCAGCCTGATTGCATGAAATAAACGACTGAAATCATTGACATAATAGTACATGTTAACCATACTTTATATACCACAGTGCTCATCGTAAGCATTATAATGGTATAATAAGTATAACTTTATGTTTCAATATAAACGTTTATATTGTAGCATCTAGCGCTTGAAGTTGCGCAGGAAATTCGGCCTGTTAACAGGAAGGCAAGAACCAAAGCAAAGCGCTCTGTTCTTCAAAAATGAAAAGCACGGCTCTACTCAACTGAATTTAAAACTATTCACTTTAGAGCCGAGCCCAATATGTTAAAAAGCCAGGCCCATCAATCCGTTAGGCTTGGACGCCCAGAAGTTCGGGCCTGCACCCAAACAGAGATACCATCCCACCAGTACGCCGGCCCATAAACAAGTTAGCAAACAACAAACAGAAATCTACGTAACACTTCTCTCTAGGTCTTAGCAGGAAGGAAATGAGTAATCCTGCCACACATCACGTATTGCACAATTGCGAAATGTATATGTGCGAGACCAGACGAAGTCTTCCCTACTCCTGTCCAGCTAGCTTGGAAGACTTTCATCACACGGACAAAAGGCGGAGTCTCTCTACTCCAGAATGCGTTCGTTGTAGGTTCACACAGACAAAAGCAGAGTCAGCTGAGTCTGGGATTAGTTTAGCTAGCTCAAATCTCGAAGCCGCTCGTATTCCGGAGGTCAGCCAGACATTTGGGGCTTTTTTTTATTGTGGCTTATAGCTTTTTAGTTACAGTTTATGGTTTTTAATTGCAACTTATGATTTTTGACTGTTCGTGAAAGAGAGTACAAAGTAAGAGAAACTCACATACAATTTTGTTCGATATAAATGAAATCGTTACAATGTATACTATAATTAATTGTAGAATCTGTTTTAAAAATATATTTAATTTAAAAAATTAGTTACTATAAAAAAGTTAAAAAACATCGTTTAGAAGGAAAAAAAAAAGAGCCGTTAAACTCCCCTCATGTCGACTCGCGCGGGCGGTACGGACTGCATGGTGATGTCGGAGCCCTCGATGAGAGAAACCTGAGGTTTCTGAATTCCCTTCTCAAGACGGCGAGATCGATCACCTTGAACGTACGATCTGTGCCGGAGCCTGAGACAGCGTAAGCCGACAAGCTTGCCAAGGGCATGTATAAACGACGTACGGCTCTCTGCAAGATGCTGTAGTACATGCTCTGCCTTTCAATGTGATTAACCAAGAACGAAGCAAAGCTCTGTATCCTTCAAAATAATAATAAAAAAGAGCAAAACTGAGAGCAACTGAATTTAAAAATGACACCAGCCCAATCTGTTGAACAGCAGAGGCCCATCGATCCGTCCAGCCCAGATGTTCGGCCTGCAACCGCACGGGGATATCATACACTAACAAGTTGCAACACCAAACAGCCGCTAAATGTTGCTTGCTAGCAGGGGTGGAGCACACCATGGACAGGATAGGCTTTAGTCTGAGATATAAAAAAATATCTAATGTATATTCTTGGTAAATTCAGTCCAGTGTAGACAATATTTTTATGGTTTAACCCAGATAGTCTAGATCATTCCACCACTAAGTCTAGGGCGTAATCAAATCCTGGTTCCGCTACTGTTTGCTAGTAGGGATGTTAGTAGGGAAGAAGCACGGCAGGCGGTAAAGAATTTGAGCCGCTAAACGTTGCTTGCTGGGATTAACCAGACCAAGCAGCTCCAAATCCATGAAAAAATTCTGGCACGCAGTACTATACAATACCACCACACCATAGAATCACTTAGCAACCAAATAGTTCAGTCACGCAAATCACACGCGTGGAACATGATAGTATAGCACAGGCAAATACACGCATTTGCAAAACCACACTATAGAGACCATAGCTTGCAGCTAGGGCATCTCACACACACACAAACAACCACGTAAATAAAAAACATACAAGTCCAGATAATACAGAGGATTAAAGTAAATACACACATACGAAGAAAGTGCAATTAAACGAATTAACACAACCAGGAAGAATTACAATTCAGCGACGCGTGAAACTTGAAGGAGATGATCGGGCTTTCCTTCAGCAGCATCTTTATTCCAGGCTATATGAACGGAGAAATACCGAAGCAAGCTTCCAGTTCATGGAGTTGAGGCAGCAACCTCAGTTCCAGCTACTTGGCGTTCAAGGTGTGGATTGTGCTTGAAATCAGGATCGTTGCGATGCTCTTCAATTGCTTGTCTGAGTTGTCTCACCAGACGTGGGTTGCAGTCACCATTGAGCTCGAGCTTCTTCAGCTTGGGGAGGTGGTTGACTCCAGAAAGGCACTCCATGGTTGGAAAAGACCAAACAATCCTCTCGAGCTTAGGAGCTGCACCAATGGCAAAGCTAATCTTGGTGATGTCGCTGCCCTCGACGGCCAGAAAGGTGAGACTTTGGAATTCTTCTTCCCTAAAGGCGAGATCGCTTTCGGAGTAAGACTTGTGCCGAAGCCTGAGGCAGCGCAGCACACCATGTTTGCCAAGGGCGCGTAGATCATCTTCCTTCAGATTGGTCTGGCTCAGTGTTATCTTGGTAAGTTGACAGAGCTCTTCAATGAAGTGAGGAATCCCACTTGTGACGCCGCTGATGTTTAGGCTCTGAAGAAATTTCGGAGCGGAGGGTAAAGCATCTACCATCCCTGCATCATGAGTCTCGCTGACAGCTGGTTGATCAATCCGGATTGACAAGGAGCGAAGACATCCATGTAATTTCTCAATTTGGCGGAACAGGTCTTTCAACTTGGCATTTTTACCATGAAGAACAACACCAAATTTCCTCAGTTTTAGCAGCTGAGCAATGACAGCTAGCTCATTATCACTGTTGGAAACTCGAACATGGGACAGTATCTCCATGTTTTTCATTCTCCCAACGCAGAGGGATGCCATTGGCACTGTGAAAAATGATTCTCCAGATCTTGTAGCGTTATTGCTTGCACTGAAATTTTGGCCGGCAAGGAAATACTTCAGCATTGGAAACACAATGGCCTTTTTGGCAAGTTCTTGTATCTTGGTTTGCCGGATGTCCAATGTCTCCAAGCACTGGAGTTTCTCAATTTTCTTCGGGAGTTGTACAACATCTGTATTCCTGAGACTCAAGTACTTAAGCAATAATATCTTACAGATGCTCTTCAGATGATGCTTCTTCAATCCTTTACAGCCTTCTAGATCCAGCACTTTCAGTAGCTTCCATTGAGAAGATGCGGCCAGAGATGGAAGAAAATCTACAATGGCACTTGCATTCGCTTCCGAGGGAAGATCAGAGTGAGATGCTTGCAGACCTATTCTTTTGTGAATGGAAAGGTGGTAAGCCAATTCTGTCTCCACAAAGTTTACATCTGTAGCAATCCTGGTGACGAACTCGCGAACTTGATGATGTACTGTGCAGCTCTTGATGTTGCCTCCAGCACTGATTTCCCCAGGACAAAGAAACCCTCGAGTGACAAGAACATCGAAATAGCGCTCAGCTTCATCTGTTGCACTTGCCCGATGCTTGCTTCTATCCATCGCACTCGCAGTGCGGTCGGTTTTAGTACCTATCAGGCCCTCAGCAATCCATCTTCTAGCCAAGCTTGTTTTCTTTAGAATGTGATCTTTGGGGAAGATAGATAGATACAACAAGCAGCTCCTGTACTTGCTAGGCAGCTCCTTGTAGCAGAACATTAGCATTTGCTTAGCAACGCTTTTGTTCAGCCGTTTACACTCTGATAGGATGTAGCGGGAGTTGCTCAGCTCTTCTTCTGTCCTGTTAGGATTAACATAGAGAAGATGCAGGAGCATCTTCACTGTGAAGGCATCGGGGAAACATTCTTCAAAAATGTCGTGCAGATTATCTATACGGCAGTATGGTGATCCAGCAATAAGCGCCTTCGCTTTATTGTAGACAAAACTATGTAGACTTCGAGGTCGGAAGACTTTGTAAGAAGACGACTCGGCTATAGACTCGGCTATAGAATCATTGTCTGTGGTAATGATTATAGCGCTACCAGCAGGGCGATCATCGTCAGCGTGTAACAAAGCAGATTTTATGCTCTCCCATTCTTCTTCAAACCAGACATCTTCAAGAAGAATCAAGAAGCGTTTACCTCTGAAACACCCCTCAAGTTTCCTGGCGAGTTGCGTGGCCTCATCCTCGTCCTGATCTTTAACCCCCCGTGATGATGTTTCTGTACTCTGCTCCTCCGCTTCCTTTCTCTGCAGCGTGTCTTCCTGATCATGTCTTCCTTGTTCTAGTATTTCCCGCAATACCTCTGATGCAGATTTCCATCCAACGTAGACCCGGGCCCTGCAACCAAATGAGCTCACCACGGAGGGATGTTCGTACGCTCCCCCTGCGATACGATCTGCTCCCTTGTAAAATATCCATTCTAAAGAGAGGTACCATATAATAGGGAGGGCCCTGAGCGGTGGTCCGCCACCTCCTGCAGCTGCAGCAGCAGGCGCTTTCTCTGGCGACAGTAGCCACTCCACCAGACGACCGATGTCTCTGTTTACGTGGGTCTCCACATCGCCGTCCGGTGGTTCACCGTCAAGTAGAGCGCGTCTCCGAATATCTTCCGATGATCCGTCCGGCGCCCGTGGAGTCTGGACGTCGTCGATGAGTATCGCGTCGTCGTCTTGGCCAGCAGCTGACGGCACGGTGACGCCGTACCTCAGCCGCCTGTCGCCCACGTCGCGCGCTCGGACCTTGAGCTCCCGGATCCGCGTCGCCACCCGATGCCGTGCCGGGACGGCGCGCACCAGCCGGAAGACCCGGCGCAGGCACCCCAGGAGGCCCTTGTTTTGCGCGGCGGGGGTCGCGGATCCGATAGACCGGACGTAGAGCTCGACGTAGGCCTCGCAGTCTCGAGCGAGGCCGACGACCTGCTTCATCCACGCCCGGACCTGGTGGTCGCGGTGCTGGGCCTCTATCAGGTGCCGGAGAAGGCCGCTCATGCTCTCCATCTCGTCCTTGATGAACTCCACATCGCCGCGGATGCCACCCAGCAGCTGCGCCTCGTCGATCAGGAGGCCCGTCAGGCGGCCCAGGAGCGAGTCCATCGCGCCCTGGGCCATCCCGGCCATCACCTCCTCCCTCTCCTCGCTCGCGCTTGAAAGATGGATGGCTACTCTACTCTACTCCGGCCATGCGTCAGCGTCTCCATCTATGAACGGAAGATCATACAGTTGATCGATGCATGGTTATTGGAGCAAAGCATCGCAACCCGTGCGTGCGAGGAGAGGGGAATGGGATAACATGGAATCGAATTCTTTGCTTTGCTATACCCATTGATTGATATACGTAATGTTGGTTTACCCGCTTTACGTAATGTTGGTTTACCTTTTATCTTGTACGCTAGGACGTTGCCAACGGCCTGGTCCAAGCATGTTCTTTTCCTTTTGTCTTTTTCTTTTATCTTTTCCTTTTGTATTTTTAGTTTTCGACTGCCTTAGGCCCAAGAGTTTGTTTGATCCCCACAAGTCTCTACATATTGGGGTGATTCTTCGTTGATTATAAAGAAACTCGATACCTGAATGTTTTGTAGGTGGGTGTGTACTTTTGGTTTTATAGTTTGTTTTTCTATAATGATTATCTTTCAAATGAAGTATTTTTTAGACAGAGTTTATAAATTAATTCTATATACACTATCTAGTTTTATCCATAGCCACCAAAATCGTAGGCAGATATACTCTTTGTACTTGCTCTCGTCAACCGCCACAATCCATAAATTTAAGCAAAAAGACATGCCACATGCCAAAAGAGCCCAAATCTAGTACTCCGGGGTGTAAACTGCTTTACAATTTTGCAGAACAGCCCACAGAAATCTTTTTATTTTCTCTTTTTAAAAAAAAATCCCTGCAAAATTTTGTTATTCAATTGCTTAATTAATTTTTATTACTCTTAATTTGGTAATTAAAAGGATTGGAAAATGGAGGTTGTCATACGCGCCTCGTCGATCAGGAGGGCCGTCAGGCGGCCTAGGAGCGGTCCACCACGCCTAGTCCGTCCCGGCCATCACCTCCTCTCTCTCCTGACCCGGCTCTGGGGGTAGGCCGGGGGGGGGTGCCGGCCTAGGGCCCCGGGCCAGGGAGGGCCCACCCCCACCCCCGCGCGCAAGCCGCAACGGCCCAACGCCCCACGCCAGAAGGCAGAAAGCGTGACGCTTCGACTACTATCGGCCGAACGTGAACTCCGTCCGCGGCACGGCTTAGACGTGAATACTTGATCGACCGACGACTGCATCAAGGGCTCAAGGCCGCCGTCAACGTCGCGTGCGGGGGGCGGGGCCGCGGGGGCAACGTCGTCTACTCGTCTCCTGCGCCGACATCGTGGGCTCGTGGCCATCCGCCGTGGCGCCATCGCAGCCCGATCACTCGCCGTTCTGCAGCCGAGGTGCCGACTCGCCGTCGTACGTTGTACCACGTACCGTCGACTCGCCGTTCTGCTCTGCTGCCTCGCGCCCGATCACTTGGCTGTCTCTCGATTCCATCTGCATCTGCCGCTGCACCGCATCGCCGAGGTGAGGCAAGTAGGCAACAATTTACATCTAGTGATCTACTCATCTACTTCAAAAATTAGGTTAGGATTTTATGTTCTTGCTGTTTACTTTATTGTCATGATTGATGTTGCAATTGCCCAAAATGAAGAAATACAATCAGCTATAGAATCCTTCAGAGTTAATTACTTTATTGTCATGATTGATGTTGCAATTGCTTCATTGACTAGTCGATTTGAGCAGTTGAAGGCATTTGAAAATGTGTTTGGTTTCTTATTCAACTCAAAAAAAATCTAAAGTCTCTGGATGATAATGATCTATGGAGGTGTTGCACTACTTTTGTACAAGCTTTTTCTCATGATGGGTCATCTGACTTTGAGTTCAATGATTTTTTCTCTGAATTAAAAGTGCTGCAAGTCACCTTGCCAAATGATAAGATGTCGGCATCTGAGATTCTTCAATTCGTTGCAGCTGCAGATTGCTACCCAAATGTGTCTGTTGCATATCTAATTCTTCTAACTGTACCTGTGACTGTAGCCTCAACTAAAAGGAGTTTCTCAAAATTGAAATTGCTGAAAAACTATTTGCGGTCTACTATGTCACAAGAAAGATTGAATGGCTTGGCTATGTGCTGCATTGAGAAAAATATCTTGAACGACATTGATCTCGATGTTATTATTAATGATTTTGCATCAAGAAGTGCTAAAAGAAATTTCTTTTTATGAAAAACATTGGATATTTGTCGCTCCTATTTGAGGTAAATTAATTCTTACTAGTTACATTTGGTTTATAAACTAGTTAGTACCTAATTAGTTTATCATGTTAGAACTATTGATTTGTGTTACTTTAGATAATATAAAGTTTAAACTGCATATTTTATAAGTAGAAAAAATTTTATAGTAAAGGGCCCATAGAGTCGAATTCGCCCTAGGGCCCTTGAAAACGTTGAGCCGGCCCCTGCTCTCCTCGCTAGCTCGCGCTTGAAAGATGGATGGCTACTCTACTCTACTCCGGCCATGTATCTCCATCTACGAACGGAAGATCATACATCTGATGGATGGATGGATGGATGGTTATTGCAAGATCGGACATGCCATGGCTCGGAGCAGAGCATCTCAACACGAGCGAGGAGAGGGGAATGGGATGGCGTGAACGCTGGTGTATCCATTGCTCTGGCACGTACTACATAGCATGGAACCGAATTCTTTGCTTTGCTATAGCCATGGATTGATACCTTTAGTAGGTACGTGAAATTGGTTTACCCGCGTCATGTAAGCTAGCACGTTGGCAATGGCCTGGTCCAAGCATGCTCTTTTCCTTCTTTTTTTCCCCCTCTTTTCCTTTGTCTTTTTAAAGGATTCTTAACCGTGACGACCCTCTACGGCGAGCTCGCCATCAGCACCGCCGTGCACAAGCTCGACAAGGACCCCATGGGGAAAGAGATGGAGAGAGAGCTCGGCCACGGCGGACCCGTCGTCCCGGCGGCGTTTATCGGCGGCACCAATCTATCCATCTTCCCACGTTAAAGCCATTGAAAGAAAAGCTATGAACGGAAGATCATACAGCTGATCGATGCATGGTTATTGGAAGAAGAAGCAAGAACATGCCATGGCTAGGAGCCTAGGAGAAGAGCATCGCAACCCGTGCGTGCGAGGAGAGGGGAATGGGATGGCGTGAACGCTGGTGTATCAGTTTCTCAGGCACGTACTACATAACATGGAATCGAATTGTTTGCTTTGCTATACCCATTGATTGATACCTTTAGTAGGTACGTGAAATTGCAAGATCATACAGCTGATGGATGGATGGTTATTGCAAGAATGCAAGATCAAGCAGGAGACATGCCATGGCTCGGAGCAGAGCATCTCAACACGTGCGAGGAGAGGGAAATGGGATGGCGTGAACGCTGGTGTATCCATTGCTCTGGCACGTACTACATAACATGGAATCGAATTCTTTGCTTTGCTATGCCCATGGATTGATACCTTTAGTACGTACGTGAAATTGGTTTACCCGTAAGGATTAACTATTGTACAGGCGACTGATTTTTCGCTTTATTTTCAGTTACTCTTTTATCTATTGGATGGGCATCCATTGGATACACGTAGAAATTAGTACACTGCAACTTCAGGTGACTGAGAGTGCAATTTCAAGTAATTGAGAGATAAAAAAATTTCAGCCGATTGTACAATAGCAAAACTGTTGCCCGTGTCATGTACGCTAGGACGTTGGCAATGGCATGGTCCAAGCATGTCCTTTTTCCTTTTTCTTTTTAAAGGATTCTTAACCCTTTTATTGCCTGAACCTTTTCCTTGTGTACTGTATATATACTGGTGCAATAGCATTCCAGACCGGCCCAAAGAGCATACACATATATACAGGTGCAGCAATCCAGCCTACACATGCTTAGGCGCAATAGTTTCGACTGCCTTAGGCCACTCAGTTGGGCCATCGCCCCGTGCTCCCAGTGGGCCTCACATCCAAGTTGTTTCGGCCCAAGAGTGTACAGATCTTCTTAAGAAGATGAAGATGATGAGGTGAAGCACGTACAGTGAAGCACTGTTCGTCGGCAACTGACCACGCACCAAGCATCTTCTCGTCGTATTAATTCCAATGATCCAATCCCTCCTTCCACGCCTACCTTCCACGCTGGCTACCTTCATGTCCTTGCTGAGATAGGAAAGTGTTGCTGGACATCACTTCACTAAACACTAATTCTGATATGTAGATTTCTTTAACTCCTATTACGCCAATAAGCTGAAAAGCAATCATCGTTTTGTAAAATGTGACATGAATTGGTTATACTTTTCTTTGTTCAATGCAGAACTCAGGATGAAGCACTCTGATGGTGGTTATTCTGACAATAATACTCTTGCCCATATTCTGGTGCAATATGCATCTGCTGTACGTTCTTCCTTGTACAATGTGCTATCTTGAAGAAGAACTTGACACCCTTGAGCTTTCTTATCCACAGAAGGGATCGGGAAAGCCCACCTTGAGGTAAGGCGTCAGATAAAGTCTTTGCTTTAAAGGCATCTAATGGCGCTTCATCTTCTCTAACTTCGCATGGCAAGATGGTAAGGAGTCTTGGCGATAGAAGTGGTGCTAGGGATAATATCAGTGGCACACTCAACTGTGCTAACTGGAGGTTGGCCTGAAAACTTCATAGAGAAGATATCAAGAAGTTCTTGAACATTCGGTAAATCTTTTGATAAAGGTCCAATGATAGGCTTCTCTAACATGGCGAGAAGACATTCCGACTTAGTCATCCAACAATGACTGAAATAGGAGGCCTCGATTGAGGTATCACTTTTTGTCTTGATAAACGATCTTCCACTATCTTGAAGAAGAATAATCTTGCGGTCAGAGCAATGGATAAAAGCGGAATGAAGAGATAGCTAGTCCCTGCTCACAATAGGTCAAGGGTTGGATGGGCGTCACAACTGTGTCAAAGCTGAAATTTATGGCCTTCAACTCCCAGGCAACACTGAGACAGGTAAGATTGCCAGCAAAGATCCATTGGTAGAGGTCAGCACCACGGGATACGCCATGATACTGATGGGTAAAGAATGCTACTGAGTGAAGCGAGGTGCCAAAAAGAAGAAACTAGCTCTCGAGTTAAACAATGCAAGTGTAGGGCGTGAATTCAAGATAACACTACCCTACAGGTTGAGGGAAAAAGGAAAGGTAAGTGATAAGATGGGTAGCAATAGGGAGGCAAAGCGTGATAACCAGATACACCGCTCTTGAATCGATAATGCGTAGAGATGAGCATCAGTACCCTTTGGTACGACAGCAATTGTAGCAGGAACTGCAGCTGCATTCTGATTGCCAACGGACGAAGGTGAAAACAAGCTGGGTTGCATTACCAGCCGGTCTTATGCTGCTGAAGCAGCCCACGCAGAAAAATGGAATCAGGATTCAGGGAAGCGTAGGATTGGAAGAATGTCACATGATAGCAATGGAACAAAAGAGATGGTAATGAATTCATGGTGATATGCCAGTGGCTAGATATGCATGCATGAATGACTTAACCCGAAGCCCCGTGTACGTGCAAAACATTTTCTTTTTCCAGAAACTACAGTCTAAGCTCTGATACCAACTGTAGCACCCCACATACCGATATGAGATACAACTATGGAACATCATCTCCAAAGTGAAGAATAAATAAGAACAACAAAAGAAATCATAAGGAGTTTATTAACACTTTAATAGAGAACCAACGGAAGCTGGAATAAATGTTTAAAACATGGGACCGGTCCACTTCTAACAAAATAAAGAACGAATGAAACAACAAAACAGTGGCAAACCATGATGCTAAAAACTCGAGTGCTTCCACCCATGCATGATGCTATCACTCCACTAGCTTTTACCTGAGACTGAAAAGAACAAGCGTGAGATTTGGAAATCTCAGCAAGTAGTACCCAACAACGGTCGCAACACAGTTAGTAAAGGACAGGTAATGTAAGCAAGACATGTAAAGGACAACCAAAGCAAGCAAGCAATTGATACAAAATGAAAGCAACGAACAACTGATATCGGAAACAATGTCATAAACGGGAGACATACATCATGGAGACTGTGTATTAAAGATAGTTTTTATGTGATAAGTTATAGCAAGGGTGCCGGCGACCTCATCCCACATACCCAGTTATACGAGAATAGCCAGGCACAACCTTGTCCTTGTCGGAACCCGGAGCAGCAACTCCAGGATCTTCTGTGTAAATCGCACTAGTCCAGGATCAGCTAGTGCACACAGTGGACAACAAAGACAAATACCAAGCATAATGACATTTATTTAATTTAAGGAGTACGGCCTTATGGCCAGCATTTACATCATCACACATTGGCAAAAATAACTGCAAAAGAAACTGCGGAAGCGAAGCTGAAAAGACGAAGCCCAAGCCTGCCCACAGGCAAACAACTGCAAGACGTGGCCTACTCATTCTGATCTTCTCCGTAGTTGACGTCATCTTCCTCTGTGTGGAGATAGCAACGTGAGTACAAACTTGTACTCCTTAAGTCACACGGAGAAATGCAATATAATGATAAAGGCTTCAATGGAAGGCTCATAGGGTTAGTTTGCATAAAACAGCATTTAATGAAATATAATAAATAGATTGAAAAGGCTGAAGTTAATACAATACGTAAATACAATACATGTAATTGAAAATATTACCGTCAGTGCAGGCTCCGACCAAACACCAACCTATCCACGGGCATCCCACCCGGACCATCTTTTCCAAAAGATCACGTATGGATTCCATCCATCCACACGCTTTCACAGCGCAACTCTGATGAATTCCATCCATTCACCAGATTTCAATCTCTCACGGATTCCATCCATCCGCAAGGTTTTCGAAAACATTTTGAAAAAAAACAAAGTCTAATCCATGAAAAACTTTTACTCGGCATGCCCATGACCGTGGGCACGGCTATCCAGGATAGATTATACACTTTGCAGAGGTTGTACAGCTTTACCCACAAGACACAATCATCCCATATTGCCACCGGGTTACACACTTCCTTAGGTGTGCGGCGAGGAGTCGTGACAAGGCCTTTACAATGCAAAGCCTTCAACCTGGCCAAGCCAACTCTAAGGTTTCACCCCAGTAAGGAATCCACCAGACCGGGACCCCCTCTTGAGCCGAGTGAGACTTCTCATGGCCTATGCCACGCTCACTTTCAACCTACGAAATGGCTCAGGTTGGGACCCGCAAATTATTCAGCCAGGGCTGTCCCATACCAGCCTTGTGGTAGTACGATTAGGGCTTTGCAACAGTAGCTCACAGACCGGTCCTTAATCTGACTTAGGCTCAACCACATACCCCCGTGCACGACAATCAACCCTGTGTCTCCGAACAACAGAGCATGCCTGCACCCACCACGCAATCAATTGCCTAAGTCTAAACCAGTTTTTATATTTTATTTTCAAAATATTTCATAATCCTTCTTGACTCACTGAAGTCAAGAATACAGTTCAAAAGATTATCATTTTATGTGAAAAGGTATCCCAAAACCAAGATTATATCTAAGCATGTCTAAGCATTTGATTTAAAAATTCTCTAGCCAAAACTAGTGTACTAACTAGAGTTTGATTCTAAGGTGACAAGGTATAAGGATTTGCAATGTCAAAGGAGGTATTAACAAACAGGTATTAACTAAAGTTAAAACTGAATTGAAATATATTGAATAAAATTATGTATGCAATATAATTTAAATCAACATAATTTTATTTGCAATCTGGGATCAACATGGTCAATGAGTGTGACTTGCCTTGCTCTTCAACTTGTTTTGAATCTTCGTCGAAGAAATCTCCCGAATCGTCGAAGACTACACGTCAAAATAACCCACAAAATTCAAATAAATTCAAATTTAACTCAAATATTTGAATTGAGGCTAGAAATGGATAGAGGGGAATTTTTTATGAATTTAGAAATTTGAATGGGCTCAATCGGAGTTATGATGAAGAAGAACGGGCTCCGGGAAGTTTGAAAAGAGAGAAAATGGAAAATCAGAATTTTTGGAATTATTTTCCTAAACGAAAATCTGAATTATTGTGTCAGCAGGGATTTTCTTTTCGGTTGAAGTTATTTTTCAATGGAAAAAGGGCTTTATTGCGCCAGCATTGCGTCAGCCAGGGGTGGGTTGACACTGACAGTGGGCCCGGTCCATGGACCGAGTCCACGGGCAGGTGAAGGCGCTGGGGTAGCGTGGCAGTCGACGGGGCGGGACGGCACCGACGTGGCGGCCACCGGGCGGACACACGGCGCCCACGTCAGCGCCAGCTGCTGACGTGGCCAGGCCGACGGAGCGGCGCTCGGGCCTGGCGTGCTCGCCGGCGCTCCGGCGGGCGGTGGCCAGCGGCGTGGGCGGCAACGGGAAGAGGGGGCGACGGGGGTCTCGGAGGAGGGGCGCGGGCTCACCGAGGGTGGCCGGAGATGGGCCGGCGACGAGGAAGGAGGCGGCGGCGCTCGGGTCTCACGCGACGGCGGCGCTCCGGTGGCGGAGAGGTGTGGCCGAGGGGAGGAGGGTGTTCGCACGGCCGCGGGGAGGCCGAGGGAGGTGGCGGCGGGGCACGAGGACGTCGGAGGCGGCCGCAATGCCTCGCCGGAGTTGGCGACGGCGGCGGGGCGGATGCGCAAGGCGCGGAGGCGGTCGGGAGGCCGGGAGGGAGAGGGGAGTGGAGGGGGAGGTGGTGCGAGGAGAGGCGGAGCCGGGGAGGGGTTTTTATAGGGGCGGAGGAGGGCGTGGCCGCGGGGATTTCTCACCGGAGATGGCGGGCGGCGGAAAGGAAAGAGAGGGGAAGAAGGAAAGGGGGAGGTGCGGGAATGGCGGGGTTGGTCGGCGCGTGGGACACGGCGCCGCGGGAGAGAGGAGGGGCGCCGGGGAAGGCGGGAGCGGTCGCAACGATCGGCGGCGGCGGAAGGAAAAGGGAGCCCGCGCGGGGAAGACGACCCCGACATGCGGGCCCGGGCGGTCAGCGGGGCGGGGTGGCTGACGGGCGGGGCCCGCGGGCAGAGAGACGGAGGCGGAGGGGAGGCGCGCCGACAGGTGGGCCGGGGCGCGGGGAGAGAGAGAGTAGGGAGCGGGGGCGCGCGTGCGTCGGATGGAGATCGGGCGGTGGAGGATGAGGGCGGGGGCGGACGGGTAGATGGGAGTGAGGGGCGACGTGGCGGCCATCGGGGAGGGGTAGGCGGGATGGAGCTGATGGCCGAGGGGGCGGCGTGGCGAGATCCAGGCCGTCCACGTGGCGGCCGGAGGAGAGGGAAGAGGGTTTTGAATTTTAATTTTAATTTCCACATTTTCAGAAAAGCCCAGAAAATTCATTAAGCCTCAGAAAAAAAATACCAAAATACCTCCAAAAATTCCAGAAAAATTCAAAGAACCTCCTGGACACTTTTTGGACTTAATAAAATTATTTCCTACTAACGTTGGTATTTAATTTTCATACTTAAAATACTTTTTAATTTCAAAAATACATTTTTAAACTCCAGAAAATCCAGGAAACCAAATAAAAGCCAAATAACTCCAAATAATTAATTTGACATAGGATTTTTATATAAAATCAAAATATCATTTTATTTAATGCTAATTTTAGGTTTTTCTGAAAATGCTTTTCAAATCCAGCTTCTTCAAAAACAAAAATTTAGGGCAAATCCAAATTTAAACTTTAGGCACAAATATACTTATTTTAATTTAGGATTTTATTGTAATTGATTTTTAATTATTTATTTATTTATTTATTTTTATTTTAATAAAAATCTGGGCTGTTACAGTCCTCAACTGTATAACCACTGACGGGGTGTAATATCTTATGTAACGAGAATGTACAGTCCCCCATACGTTACCAGGTTGGGTGGAAATCTCCCCTATATGTGGGTAGTCCCGGCGTGATAACCCTTAGTTCTTTATTTAGTGAATTATCCTTGGTATAATTAGGGAGTCATGAATGAATTCAGGTAAAGTTATGAGGGTAACGATTTAGTACAATGAGACCGGAGAGACAAGATGTGTGATACTAGGTGATAAGGTAACCGATACATCATGGACAAATTATATAGAACAAAATTAAGGTAACTAAGAGATGGCGAGGATAAGGCTATAATAAAGTTATGAGAAGTGAAAACATGTGATAGGGTTGAAAATAGAAAGACATAGTTTCTGATATGAGGGCAATGTGGAATAATGATAAGATGATAGTAATATAGTAATCAACCTAAAGAGGTGTTATAATGTAGCTCACACAAGGTTATCGACCAATCAAGTTTTATTATGTGATAAGTGATTATTAGTCAGATTAACAGGTTAAATACATACATCCTTCATGGTTCAAATACAACATCATACGATTAGTGGAACATAATATTAGAAACTAAAACATAGCAGCCCTAACATCGAAAGAGCATCAATAATTTAAACCTAAGTTAAACATATTCATATGCTACCCCCCATTTATAATTTAAGCATAGATTCTAAAACACTAAATAAAAGCTGGAACTCTAGAACATTTTAACTGTGGATCTTAATAACATCAAGTAGGTGAAATAAAATAACCTAAAATATTATGGTATGAATACAATATTAAAAGTCTATAACCAGGCAAACATGCATGATATGAGAATAACCAGACAGCATTAGTGAGATGATATTGACCAGATAAGCTTTGGTGATATGCTAGTAGCCAGGTAACTTTAGCGATTTAATATCAATCAGGTAACTTCGGTGATATGGTATCAGCCAGGCAACTTTAATGGTACGATAGTAGTCAGGTAACCGTAATGATATGATATCAGACAGGTAATTTAATGATATGATATTAGACAGGTAAGCGTGGGTGATATGATGATTATACTCAATGGCAAGGTGACAAGTAATCTGGAACACATGATATGCAAAACGGAAAGGTCACGGCAGCGAGGTACTTGCCTTGAGCACGCTCAGCGGAACCGCTGCACAAAAGATCCGAAATGCGCAATAGCCCGAACGCTCCATCAACAGATGCGAGCGAACCTACATGATGGAACGGAAGTGAATCAGATGGGTGATAAGATAACATTGTGGAAGGACTGCAAGGGATGGCTTGGCCGACAAAGATCACATTCGCAAAGATTCACCGCGCGAAATGTCGTTCGGCCGTGCGATTCACCGATCAGCCAAACGAACCACGGCTTGCTGCACGACCCCAGAAAACATCGCGCGAAATGCTACTCAGCCACGCGACTCGCTGTTTGGCCAACTGAAACACCGCCCACGGCGCAGCCCACAAAACAGCGTGCGAATCATGATTCGGCCGTGCACCCAGCCGACTGGATCCCACCGTGGAAGCTGGCCACCCGGCCACCGCGGGCTGGCCATCGGCCGCCGCTAGCCGCCCAGGTCCTACCGCTGCTGCTCGCGTCGCTCGGCCGTGCGGCCACGCCGCATCCACGGCTGCCGACCTCGAGTGCCCGCGTCGCCAGCCGCCTCTGCCAACACTGGCCGCGCCCCCCTGCCGACGCCGCCGACGGAGCACCGCTGAGCCGTCGCTGCGCACCGCACTGCACCGAGCTGCCGCCGGGCCGCTGCTGCGCACTGCGCCACCACGAGCTGCCTCCGCCGTCGTGCCACCCGGCTGGCCTTCGCGCCGCACACCATGCCTCATGTTGCCGCCATGGCGGCTGTTACAAATGTGGGTAATATTTTAATTTCAAATTTTAGTAGGAGACAAATATAATAAACTAGTGATGCAAAACTTACTACTAACAGTAAGCTACTCATCATACTTTAAAATATACTCAAGAAAAATATAGTAACAAAGTCAAACGTGCGCGCAAACGACTTACTTTTTCGCCTGGTGAAGAACAGGAAGCCGCGCAGGCTTGACACAGTGCAGAACGTAGATGACGCAGTGCAGTAAGCGGTCGCGCAGATGCGCTGCCCAAAAACCTTATTGCCGCCCCGTGCAGGTACTCTCTGCGGCAATGGTTCGGAGATAGCCGCTATCCCTCCTTCCAGGTGCATGCCGGGAAGAAAGGTCGACGAGGTTCAGACGGCACAGCACAACAGCAGAGCAGAAAGTAAAGGAAGAATGGAGGTGCAAAATTCTCTCTTTTTTTCCTGGACGTCTCCAGGCCCTTTTAAGAGTGCTGCAGTTATTCACTAGTAACTGCTGCATTTTAAACAGAATTATGCACTGGTAACTGCCTCATCAAATCACAAATTAAGCAGTGTAAATTCACTTGTAACTGCCTCATTCAAATGTTTGAATCTCATTCAAACACACAAAGAAAGTGGTGCAGGGTTCAGCAAAAAATAAAGATAAACTTGGTCTGCCAAGTGGCGCGCCATGTCACGGCAAGGTCACGCGTCGCAAATCACAAGTCACGCAATTTTCACGTGAAAATACGCAAATACACGCGCGCGCGTATGCGCGTTTGTGACTAGTCAGAACTCAGAACCCTCCTTATACCATCTCTATCCATATTCAAGGAGTGATGAGGACTCCACCTTATAAATCGGTCTTCCTCATCTTGCCTTAGCAATATGATACTAAATCATGCATGCTTTGGAATTAAGGAAATGGGCCATAATTAAATAGGCCAATTTCTAGCAATCCCCCACCAATTTCAAAACCAGGAGTAAACATATGACACAGATATTGTGCTGAAGTACTGTTAATATACCAATCTTTTAGTGTAAGTCCCATACGGGTTGAACTTGCACCTAAAATGACAAGATTCATTTTCTCACAGCTGATAAATGGACTATACATTGAATTCACAGCTTTTTGTGATCAGATTTCACTTGAAATCTCAATTAGGACTAGGCTATCAATGAACCATGCCTAAACGGAGCGTTATATGGTCATACTCCCTTATCTTCTCATGAGTTTTCTAGAGAATGCCCCGTTCTCGTGAACTGCGACCACACAGTTAAGCTCAAGTAGGTGTATTCTTTCTAGGTATCCTGTAACCTAATACCTTTTCTTTATTTGGATAACAGAATACATTAAGGCTTTATATTTGCTCTTGACACACATATATCTCTTCCTGTGTTGCTTATTATTTGCTCTTGCTTGAAAAGATCGGTCAATGGGAGAAGCGTATCAGATCATCTTGAGTACTACGGCGTCACAGTACATGCTGATTCATGGGGAACCTGTCAATTTGTGATTGGTGCAACCAACTCATCATACAGTAACATTCTTGATGGAACCATAATCTTGTCAAGATATCCACAAGAACTGCATGCCGTGGAATCTATTTAACTTTGTATGCATGCAAGGAGAATACACCCTTGTACAGTCAGTGGCGAATCCAAGATAAAAATAGAGTGGGAGCTCTACTGTTGAGACTATAGCACAATATAAATATACCAAAGCTACATCTACTAGTCTTTTGCCATCGGAATATCAAATTCATACATAAATAGGAAGAGAACAGATTGAGAATGTACGATACAAAAAATTTAGTACCTTACTAATGGATAATGTGCCCCTAAATGTTCATAAATATATGAGTACCGATCTATAGATAAAAATAATATGTGAGAAATATTTGTACGAAGTTCGCTTCTCCATTTTTACAAATCTAAAACTAATTAAACAATAACTAGTTAATAACTGATTAAATAATTTGGCTAATCGGTAAAACAATAACAAAATGGGATTCACAAATCATATTCACTCACACAGATCAAATGATTCACCGTCGCCGGTCAGTCATGCCGTGACAGCCAAACGGAGTCACTGCCGTCTGCCGACACTGGAGTGGTGGAGCCCACGACGCCAGTCACGCCACTAAGTAAATCGCCATTTGCCAGCACCTCTCACTCCATGTCTGATGTCTCCATACGAAATATCTCAAATCTCACTTCTCACCTACTCGCCTCGTCCTCTCCGAGTCTCCGTCTTTGTTCGATGCGGCGATGCCGGCGATGCGTCTGCCGCTCGGCCTCGTCCGCGCCCGGCCGGCCGCCACCGAGTAGCCGACCGCCTCCCCTGGCCCCTCGGCCCCCTTCGCCCCGCCGTGTCGAGCCGCCCTCCGTGCCTGGCCGGCGGGCCTCCGAGGCGCCGACCGCCTCCGGCCTCCCCCTCCGCGGCTTCGCACCGAGTCGCCGACCACCTTCCCCTCCCCGGCTCCGGGCTCCCCCTCCGCCGCGCCGGCCGCCTCCCCCTCCCTGGCTCCCCCTCCACCGCGCCGGCCGCCTGACGCCTGTTGTACTGTTGAGGTGTTCCTGTTCTGCTGTGTGCTGTGGTTGGAGTTTTGGGCCGGGGGACGCCGACTGGGCCTTGCCTCATATTTCCTTCAAGCTTCAACCGATGATTTGCAGACGCTGGACGTGACGGTGCCTAAGCTGTGCAGTGCATCCTCAGCCAGTCCGGGCGACTGCCGACCGGCCCTGCCGGCGGGCCGGGTCTTCTTCCACGGTGGGAGGAGGGGGTGCTCGAGCACCTACAAGCACCCACGGTAGATTCGCCCTGAGCCCAGCACAGCGACCATACGATCCATCTCCCTCACGAAACACACCAGTCTTGAACAAATTAAGCCGCAAACAAGAGGAACACATGCACGTACCAAACAATGGGAACGAACACACTGACACGCAGCCACAATCCCATGCATGAATGATGCAGGAAGAAAGAACCGAACCTTCAGCTAGCATCTTTATCACCCCAGTGCACACACACAAATAAGTAATGAAACAGCATGCATGCAGTTTCTTCAGTTAGCTCCACCCGCGCGTACCATCTCCTGATCGTGATTCCCTGCTGCAGCTAGGCCCCGCTCCAACTAATTTACATCTTAAACTTCTAGTTGTGGCTTTTGATTTATGACTAAATTGTACTATAGAGTATAGATGCTGTTAGCTTTTTCCTTGCTGCAGCTGGGTTGTGCTTCAGGACAGGACCGTTGGGGTGCGCTTCAATGTCATGCTGAATCTTCTCCGGGTCACAGTCGCCGTTGAGCTCGAGCTTCCTGAAGCTCAGGAGGTGCCCGATCCCATCAAGAGGCTGCGTGGTGGTGAAACACCAGACCACCTTCTCCATACCGGAAGCCGCTTCCTCCGCAAAGCTGATGCAGGTAACGTCGGAGCCCTCGATGAGAGGAAGTGAGGAACCTGAGGCTTCTGAATTGCCTTCTCAGCACGGCGAGATCGATCACCTTGGACGTACGATCTGTGCCGGAGCCTGAGACAGCGTAAGCCGACAAGCTTGCCGAGGACATGTATGGCATCCTCTGTCACGGACGGGCTAGTGGGCCTGGGGTTCAGCGGGCTATATAGACGGGAATGGAGTCACAAGCCAAGGAGGTCAGATAGTACTGGCTTTCTCCTCTATATCCTCTTCTCAAATCATCCCCCACATTCTCCTCTGATTCCTCTGACCTAGTCTAATTTCTCCATTCCCTATCCCAACTTCACCAAATATTTTGTATCATCAAGCAAACTGTGTATATCCGAGAGAAATTAAACTAGAGGTCGTCGACTGATCCTATAAACGACGTACGGCTCTCTGCAAGATGCTGTAGTACATGCTCTGCCTTTCAATGTGACTAGTTGTGTGCCCGTGCGTTGCAACGGAAAATCAAATACTATACACATTTTCTTTCATTTACATGAGAATTTATTGTAGAAAAATTTAAGGCCAACATTGATAATAAATCAGATAGCATATCTCTAATGTTGCTAATTTAATCATCGGCAAACTCAGTAATAATGTGACACTACAGAAAACAATGGTGAGATGTGCAATAGATTTAAGAAGAAAATAGTGTTACTTATGCATTATCATTTCGAAGACAATCATTTGATATTTCTTTTTTCCATAACAAACTTATACACCTAATTATATCCACGCTGACTGAGGATGGCACCAAAATTACAATTACATTGGTACTCAAGACAAAAATCATCAACAAATACATTTGTATATTTTGTTAGTCCCTCAGGGGCCACAATGTACAGCTTATTTCAAGATGAACTAATAAGCCTCCAAAAAATACAGGAGTAGATAGCAAGCACCACTAATAGCTTCATATTAGTAGCTCCCTCCAGGACGTGCATGAATACTAAAGAAAAGAGCATAATTTAGTAAAAAGTCTCTACACCACATGTAAATCTATGGGTATCTAATTAAGGAGTGCAGTGCCAGGAGGAACTGACTTGAGCAAATTGAAACACAAAACAAAATTTATATATATCATGTGCAAACACAACAATCGCATGCCCATAAGCTATAATGTGCTTTAGAATAATTCTGTGGCTGTTGTCGCAAGAATAATACACATCATTTAACAAAATGTGCAAAATATAAGCACCACATACTATAAATGGAATCAATGTTCTAGCATATCTCTCACACCATTCAGAGAATAATATAATGTTGAGAGGATCTTTCAAATTGAAAGCGAGAGAAAGCATGCTTTATCTATATTTAGCTATACTTCAAGAGGGTTACGTCATAGTCAGAAATTCAGTTTTAGAGAGAAGACATGGGAGGGTGAGGGCAACCAACCGTGCAACTAATTTTTTTTATTCGTTTTTCTTCACATATGGGGGATTGCAAAACTTAAAGAGTGACAGATATATCTTCTTCCATTATTATGAGTCAGAAATATAAAATGTGAAGCAATTATTCTCATAGTAAGCAGAATCTTCATATGGAATTATCTAAGAAATATTATGAAGATTCGTGTAGCAACATACAGTCATGCAGTCATCAAATGTTTATGATTATCTATAGTTTCCGTGCCAAATGAATTTTGCAAGTATTGATTCTACATGCACTCTGCGTGCATTTTTATCTGACACAAAAAATATTAGTTACCTAGTGGATGCATCTTACCATTATGGAAAAGTATTTGTTGCCTGAAGACCCACCTCAAGATCCGAATGCCCTTGCTTTTATGTTAGTTGTAGAGAGAGAGAGAGGCTGTGAATTCGTTACCTGGTGGTTGCCTACTACCAACATAAAAAAGGTATTTGTTACCTGAGGATTGAAATGCCATTGCTTTAGCATCACACAACACTGTTACATGTAGAGAGAAGACATGAGAGGGTGAGGGGAATCACTGTGCAACTAAATTTTTTATTCATTTTTTCTTCACATATGGGGGGTTGAATAACATATATCAAAACTTAGAGTTACAGACAGGCTTTCTTCTATTATTATGAGTCAAAAATATATAAGGTGAAGCTAATTATTCTCATAGTAAGGAGAATCTTCATACGGAATTATTTAGGAGATATTATGAAGATTTGTGTAGCAACATACAGTTATGCAGTCATCTAAAGGTCATGATTATGTATATTTTTGTGCCAAATGAAGAAAGAATGAAATAGTCCTACAACTGATCATAATAGAGACTGAGCTTCTCATAACAGCTCAGATGAAATCACTTTTGATAAAATGTTCTGGGGGAACATGGATAACACACCTGAATAAGAAATTGAAAAAAAGCTACAACAGTGCAGTTTTGTCAATGTGCAAAGAAGAGAATATATACCAATAATACTATAATCTAACAGACCACAAATTCAATTATGTTAATCAGATTAATATGTTTGAAATGCTTCTAACCGCTTCAGAGGTGATGAGAAATCAGAGATGTATCACAATCACTGTTTTACAATAGAAGTCATATGATTATGAAGATATGATTTTTTTATCTTTTTGTTGAACTGATACAAAAACAGCATACATTTAGATTTGGGTGTAGTTTGTAAATGCCTAGAATCACAAAATCAAAGATGAGCATCTTTGAAAAGGCATGGCATGTGACAGATATAGGTGCTGACACAGATATAGGTGCTGACCCACATTGTATGATGCCATAGATAAGATCTATATAGTGTGGACAACTCAAATTGTTGTTGAACCGATGCAGTAGGATAAAATATTGTGTTACAGTAATGAACTCTGCAACCTAATATGTCTGGCATACATACCTACTCTACCAAGGAGAACATTGTTGTCGACTACTAAATAATTTCATGCACAATTTGAAATATGATTCTTACTTTCCTTTTACATCCCATTCCTCGGATTAGGAGAACGCCAAAGACCACAACTCCACATGAGATTGGACAATTGAGTTGATGCACACATTTAGTGTTGAATCTGAAAGCACAACATGCAAAAGGAACATCTGAGATTAATCTGGATACATTTGAGATCATCCATAAATTGCAAAAATGTACTGATTAGGCACAAAGTCAGATCAGATGTAAAAGCATCCTTGTGAACAAAAAATACCAAGCTTGAGGGTAGGGGAGGAAAATGGAAGGGAGTATTAGGAAAGAGGGAGCGAGAGGTTGCGGGAAGAGGTGGGGGGCAACAGTTGCGCGAACGTGCGGGTGCGGCGATTGCGTGGGGAGGGAGGCGCGTGCGGGTGTGCTGCGCGACGGAGGAATGGGGGGAGGAGGAGGCCGCAGCAGCGCGGGGTGGGGAGGAGGAGGCGACGACGGAGCGGAGGGGTGGGGGAGGAGGCGGCGGGGGAGCGGAGGGGCGGGGGAGGAGGCGGCGGGGGAGCGGAGGGGCGGGGGAGGAGGCGGCGGCAGCGGAGCGGAGGAGCGGGAGAGGAGGCGAGGGCGGCGCGGCGGCGGAGAAGGGAGGGGAGGAGGCGAGGGCGAGGGTGGCGCCGCGGCGGAGGGAGGGGAGGGAGGAAGAAATGAGGCGGGGGGGCGGGAAGCGACGGCGGAGAGGAAGGGTGGGGGAGGAGGCGGAGGCAGCGGAGCGGAGGAGCGGGGGAGGAGGCGAGGGCGGCGCGGCGGCGGAGAAGGGAGGGGAGGAGGCGAGGGGCGAGGGTGGCGCCGCGGCGGAGGGAGGGGAGGGCGGAAGAAATGAGGCGGGGGGGCGGGAAGCGACGGCGAAGCGGAAGGGTGGGGGAGGAGGCGGCGGCAGCGGAGCGGAGGAGCGGGGGAGGAGGCGAGGGTGGCGCGACGGCGGAGAAGGGAGGGGAGGAGGCGAGGGGTGAGGGCGGCGCCGCGGCGGAGGGAGGGGAGGGCGGAAGAAATGAGGCGGGGGAGGGGGCAGCGCACGGATTCGGGGTGTGGAGGGGCGCACGGATTTGGGGTGGGTTCCACATATTAAAAAAGGCAGTGAAAAGAGAAGAAAGTGTAGGATGCACCATCACCTTGAACTCCTTCTTTTAAGGAGAAGAGATTAACCAAGAACGAAGCAAAGCTCTGTATCCTTCAAAATAATAATAAAAAAGAGTATAGGCCCATCGATCCGTCCAGCCCAGATGTTCGGCCTTCAACTGCACGATGCTATCATACCCTCAAAACAGCCGCTAAATGTTGCTTGCTAGTAGGGAAGGAGCCTACTTTAGGTGACTGAAAGATACAAAAATTTCAGTCGCCTGTGCAATAGTCATTTTTTGTAGACTCCGTTTTAAAAATACACTCAACTTAAAAATTACCTACTATAGAAAAATCAAAAAAACAGCTTATTCCTTAAACTCCTCTGCCCCGACCCTGTCGGCGACTCGGCGTGGCGTGGTGGGTTGGGTTCCTCGGACGGGCGGTACGGACTGCATGGTGATGTTGGAGACCTCAATGAGAGAAACCTGAGGTTTCTGAATTCCTTTCTCAAGACGATCACCTTGAATGTACGATCTGTGCCGGAGCCTGAGACAGCGTAAGCCGACAAGCTTGCCAAGGGCATGTATGGCATCCTCTGTCACGGATGGGTCTGGGGCTAGTGGGCTTGGGCCTCAGCGGGCTAGATAGACGGGAATGGAATCACAAGCCAAGGAGGTCAGATACTACTGGCTTCCTCCTCCTCTCCCCTACATCCTCTTCTCAAATCATCCCCCACATTCTCCTCTGATTCCTCTGACCTAGTCTAATTTCTCCATTCCCTATCCCAACTTCACCAAATATTTTGTATCATCAAGCAAACTGTGTATAGCACAGGCAAATACACGCATTTGCAATACCACACTATAGCTTGCAGCTAGGTCAGCTCTCTCTCTCTCACACACACACACACAAACAACCACGTAAATAAAAAAAATACAAGTCCAGATAATACAGAGGATTAAAGTAAATACACACATACGAAGAAAGTGCAATTAAACGAATTGACACAACCAGGAAGAATTCAAATTCAGCGACGCGTGAAACTTGAAGGAGATGACCGGGCTTTCCTTCAGCAGCATCTTTATTCCAGGCTATATGAACGGAGAAATACCGAAGCAAGCTTCCAGTTCATGTAGTCGAGGCAGCAACCTCAGTTCCAGCTTCTTGGCGTTCAAGGTGTGGATTGTGCTTGAAATTAGGATCGTTGGGATGCCATTCAATTGCTTGTCTGAGTTTTCTCACTAGACGTGGGTTGCAGGGACCATTGAGCTCGAGCTTCTTCAACTTGGGGAGGTGGTTGACTCCAGAAAGGCACTCCATGGTTGGAAAAGACCAAACAATCCTCTCGAGCTTAGGAGCTGCACCATTGGCAAAGCTAATCTTGGTGATGTCGCTGCCCTCGACGGCCAGAAAGGTGAGACTTTGGAATTCTTCTTCCCTAAAGGCGAGATCGCTTTCGGAGTAAGACTTGTGCCGAAGCCTGAGGCAACGCAGACCACCATGTTTGCCAAGGAGGCGTAGATCATCTTCCTTCAGATTGGTCTCGCTCAGTGTTATCTTGGTAAGTTGACGGAGCTCTTCAATGAAGTGAGGAATCCCACTTGTGACGCCGCTGATGTTTAGGCTCTGAAGAAATTTCGGAGCGAAGGGTAAAGCATCTACCATCCCTGCATCATGAGTCTCGCTGACAGCTGGTTGATCAATCCGGATTGACAAGGAGCGAAGGCATCCATGTAATTTCTCAATTTGGCGGAACAGGTCTTTCAACTTTGCATTTTTACCATGAAGAACAACACCAAATTTCCTGAGTTTCAGCAGCTGAGCAATGGCGGCTACCTCATTATCACTGTTGGAAACTCGGACATGGGACAGTATCTCCATGTTCTTCATTCTCCCAATGCAGAGGGATGCCATTGGCACTGTGAGAAATGATTCTCCAGATCTTGTAGCGTTATTGCTTGCACTGAAATTTTGGCCGGCAAGGAAATACTTCAGCATTGGAAACACAATGGCCTTTTTGGCAAGTTCTTGTATCTTGGTTTGCCGGATGTCCAATGTCTCCAAGCACTGGAGTTTCTCAATTTTCTTCGGGAGTTGTACAACATCTGTATTCCTGAGACTCAAGTACTTAAGCAATAATATCTTACAGATGCTCTTCAGATGATGCTTCTTCAATCCTTTACAGCCTTCTAGATCCAGCGCTTTCAGTAGCTTCCATTGAGAAAATGCAGCCAGAGATGGAAGAAAATCTACAATGGCACTTGCATTCGCTTCCGAGGGAAGATCAGAGTGAGATGCTTGCAGACCTATTCTTTTGTGAATGGAAAGGTGGTAAGCCAATTCTGTCTCCACAAAGTTTACATCTGTAGCAATCCTGGTGACGAACTCGCGAACTTGATGATGTACTGTGCAGCTCTTGATGTTGCCTCCAGCACTGATTTCCCCAGGACAAAGAAACCCTCGAGTGACAAGAACATCGAAATAGCGCTCAGCTTCATCTGTTGCACTTGCCCGATGCTTGCTTCTATCCATCGCACTCGCAGTGCGGTCGGTTTTAGTACCTATCAGGCCCTCAGCAATCCATCTTCTAGCCAAGCTTGTTTTCTTTAGAATGTGGTCTTTGGGGAAGATAGATAGATACAACAAGCAGCTCCTGTACTTGCTAGGCAGCTCCTTGTAGCAGAACATTAGCATTTGCTTAGCAACGCTTTTGTTCAGCCGTTTACACTCTGATAGGCTGGCGCTGAAGTTGCTCAGCTCATCTTCTGTCCTGTTAGGATTAACATAGAGAAGATGCAGGAGCATCTTCACTGCGAAGGCATCGGGGAAACATTCTTCAAAAATGTCGTCCAGATTATCTATACGGCAGTATGGTGATCCAGCAATAAGCGCCTCCGCTTTATTGTAGAAAAAACTATGTAGACTTCGAGGACGGAAGACTTTGTAAGAAGAAGACTCGTCTTCATTATGATCGGTAATGATTATAGCGCTACCAGCAGGGCGATCACCGTCAGCGTGTAGCAAAGCAGATTCTATGCTCTCCCATTGTTGTTGATTCCCGACACCTTCAAGAAGAATCAAGAAGCGTTTACCTCTGAGACAACCCTCAAGTTTCTTGGCGAGTTGCGTGGCCTCATCCTCGTCCTGATCTTTAACCCCCGCCGCTTCCTTGCTCTGCCCTGATGATGTTTCCGTGTTCTGCTCCGCCGCTTCTTCCTGATCTTGGCCAGGTGCAGGAAGGACTGCCGCTGCTGCTTCTACTTGTTCTAGTATTTCCCGCAGTACATCTGATGCAGATTTCCATGGAACGTCGTCGACCCGGGCCTTGCAACCAAATGAGCTCACCACGGAGGGATGCTCGTACGCTCCCTGTGCAATACGCTTTGCTAGCCATTCTTCCTCATCTTCAATATATTCTGCTAGCCCTGGCCTTTCTGAAGAGCCATATAGCTTCCATAGAACAGGGAGGACCCTGAGCGGTGGTCCGCCACCTCCTGCAGCAGCAGCAGCAGGTGCTTCCTCCGGCCACAGTAGCCACTCCACCAGACGACCAATTTCTCTCTTTACGTGGGTCTCCTCATCGTCGTCCGGTGCTTCACCGTCAAGTAGAGCGCGTCTCCGAATATCTTCCGATGATCCGTCTGGCGCCCGTGGAGTCTGGACGTCTTCGATGAGTATCGCGTCGTCGTCTTGGCCAGCAGCAGACGGCACGGTGACGCCGTACCTCAGCCGCCTGTCGCCCACGTCGCGCGCTCGGACCTTGAGCTCCCGGATCCGCGTCGCCACCCGATGCCGTGCCGGGACGGCGCGCAGCAGCCGGAAGACCCGGCGCAGGCACCCCAGGAGGCCCTTGTTTTGCGCGGCGGGGGTCGCGGATCCGATAGACCGGACGTAGAGCTCGACGTAGGCCTCGCAGTCTCGAGCGAGGCCGACAACCTGCTTCATCCACGCCCGGACCTGGTGGTCGCGGTGCTGGGCCTCTGTCAGGTGCCGGAGAAGGCCGCTCATGCTCTCCATCTCGTCCTTGATGAACTCCACATCGCCGCGGATGCCACCCAGCAGCTGCGCCTCGTCGATCAGGAGGCCCGTCAGGCAGCCCAGGAGCGAGTCCACCGCGCCCTGGGCCATCCCGGCCATCACCTCCTCCCTCTCCTCGCTCGCGCTTGAAAGATGGATGGCTACTCTACTCTACTCCGGCCATGCGTCAGCGTCTCCATCTATGAACGGAAGATCATACAGTTGATCGATGCATGGTTATTGGAGCAAAGCATCGCAACCCGTGCGTGCGATGAGAGGGGAATGGGATAACATGGAATCGAATTCTTTGCTTTGCTATACCCATTGATTGATATACGTAATGTTGGTTTACCCGCTTTACGTAATGTTGGTTTACCTTTTATCTTGTACGCTAGGACGTTGCCAACGGCCTGGTCCAAGCATGCTCTTTTCCTTTTGCCTTTTTCTTTTATCTTTTCCTTTGTATTTTAAAGGATTCTTAACCCGTTTATTGCCTTAACCTTTTCCTTGTGTACTAGACTCAAAAGAGTGTATATACACGCAGGTTTAATAGCATTCCAGACCGGCCCAAAGAGCATGCATATATACACAGGTGCAGCAATCCAGCCTAGCCCAATAGTTTCGACTGCCTTAGGCCCAAGAGTTTGTTTGATCCCCACAAGTCTACTTATTGGGATGATTCTTCGTTGATTCTAAAGAAACTCGATACCTGAATGTTTTGTAGGTGGGTGTGTACTTTTGGTTTTATGGTTTGTTTTTCTATAATGATTATCTTTCAAATGAAATGTTTTTTTAAGACAGAGTTTTTAAGTTGATTCTACAAACACTATCCCGGTTTTATTCGTATCGGCTAAAATCATACGCAAGTATATCTCTTTATACTTGCTTTCGTCAACCCCTCAGAATTCATAAATTTAAGCAAAAAGACGTGGCACATGCCAAAAGAGCCCAAATCTAGTACTCCGGGGTGTAAACTGCTTTACAATTTTTGCAGAACAGCCCACAGAAAACTTGTTATTTTCTCTTTTTTAAAAAATCCCTGCACAATTTTGTTATTCAATTGCTTAATTAATTTTTATTACTCTTAATTTGGTAATTAAAAGGATTGGAAAATGGAGGTTGTCATATGCGCCTCGTCGACCAGGAGGGCCGTCAGGCGGCCTAGGAGCGGGTCCACCGCGCCCTGGTCCATCCCGGCCATCACCTCCTCTCTCTCCTCGCTAGCTCGCGCTTGAAAGATGGATGGCTACTCTACTCTGCTCCGGCCATGTATCTCCATCTACGAACGGAAGATCATACAGGTGATGGATGGATGGTTATTGCAAGATCGGACATGCCATGGCTCGGAGCAGAGCATCTCAACACGCGCGAGGAAAGGGGAATGGGATGGCGTGAACGCTGGTGTATCCATTGCTCGGGCACGTACTACATAGCATGGAACCGAATTCTTTGCTTTGCTACAGCCATGGATTGATACCTTCAGTAGGTACGTGAAATTGGTTTACCCGCGTCATGTAAGCTAGCACGTTGGCAATGGCCTGGTCCAAGCATGCTCTTTTCCTTTTATCTTTTCCTTTGTCTTTTTAAAGGATTCTTAACCGTGAAGACCCTCTACGGCGAGCTCGCCGTTAGCACCGTCGTGCACAAGCTCGACAAGGACCCCATGGGGAAAGAGATGGAGAGGGAGCTCGTCACGAGGCTCGGCCGCGGCGGACCCGTCGTCCCGGCGCCGTTTATCGGCGGCACCAATCTATCCATCTTCCCACGTTAAAGCCATAGAAAAAAAAAAGCTGTATGAACGGAAGATCATACAGCTGATCGATGCATGGTTATTGGAAGAAGAAGCAAGAACATGCCATGGCTAGGAGAAGAGCATCGCAACCCGTGCGTGCGAGGAGAGGGGAATGGGATGGCGTGAACGCTGGTGTATCAGTTTCTCAGGCACGTACTACATAACATGGAATCGAATTCTTTGCTTTGCTATAGCCATTGATTGATACCTTTAGTAGGTACGTAAAATTGGTTTACCCGTAGGGATTAACTATTGTACAGACTACTAATTTTTTCCTTTATTTTCAGTCACTTTTTTCCATTGGATACACATGAAAATTAGTACACTATAACTTCAGGTGATTGAGAGTGCAACTTCAGATGACTGAGAGATAAAAACTTTTAGTCGATTATACAATAGCAAAACCGTTACCCGCAACATGTACGCTAGGACGTTGGCAATGACATGGTCCAAGCATGTCCTATTCCCTTTTCCTTTTTCCTTTTTCTTTTTAAAGGATTCTTAACCCTTTTATTGCCTGAACCTTTTCCTTGTGTACTGTATATATATACAGGTGCAATAGCATTCCAGACCGGCCCAAAGAGCATACATATATATACAGGTGCAGCAATCCAGCCTACACATGCTTAGGCGCAATAGTTTCGACTGCCTTAGGCCACTCAGTTGGGCCATCTCCCCGTGCTCCCAGTGGGCCTCACATCCAAGTTGTTTCGGCCCAAGAGTGTACAGATCTTCTTACGAAGAAGAAGATGATGAGGTGAAGCACGTACAGTGAAGCACTGTTCGTCGGCAACTGACCACGCACCAAGCATCTTCTCGTCGTATTAATTCCAATGATCCAATCCCTCCCACGCCTACCTTCCACGCTGGCTACCTTCATGTCCTTGCTGAGATAGGAAAGTGTTGCTGGACATCACTTCACTAAACACTAATTCTGATATGTAGATTTCTTTAACTCCTATTACGCCAATAAGCTGAAAAGCAATCATCGTTTTGTAAAATGTGACATGAATTGGTTATACTTTTCTTTGTTCAATGCAGAACTCAGGATGAAGCACTCTGATTGTGGTTATTCTTACAATAGTCTAATCTTGTTTCGTGCTTACCGAGTCCGAGTGTGTAACGTATACGTATACGAGTCCTCTTGCCGTGTATACATATTGTACGGATTGAGTTTTAGTTTTCCGAGTAGGGTTGTGTATCCGTTTGTGAGTCCATGTGCAGGCTTTAAAAGCCATGCAGCCTTGTAACATTGAGAGACAGAGGAACTGATCGGGTGATTAAGCAGAGAAATAAAGAGAAGAAAGAGGACTGCAGCAGTAGATTTGAGGGAGAAAAGCAAGTCATGAGAAGAAACGTGAGCAAAAAGGGAGAAAAGAAAGAAACGATCAGCGTGATTGAACTGAGAGGAAGAAATAAAGAGAGAGCAAGTTGCGTGTGATGTTTGATTTTCGGCTGTTTCGCTTGGCAATTTCGTGTCTTAGGCGAGTCGCTGCTGTGCTGCTATCCTACGTGACCAAGCGGGTCACGTCAAAGATCCGGAAATAAATTTTAACAAGTGGTATTAGAGCATGGGTGACAAGGCAAAGGCTCAAGGTGGACTAATCTCCCTCCAGTACCCTCTCATGACGATCGACAACTACCCGGCGTGGGCAATAAAGATGAAGGCAAACATGCGCGCCCAGCGAGTCTGGAGCGCAGTCGATCCGAAGGGAAAGGACAAGGAGGTAGACGACAAAGTAGATCAAGCGGCTTTGGCCCTCATCTACCAGGCGGTGCCAGACGCGATGATGCATCAACTCATCGGCAAGGAGACAGCACGGGAAGCGTGGGAGGCGCTTCAGACGATACACGAAGGAGTTGATCGTATCAAGTAGGTGCGGCTCTAGAATTTGCGGAGCGAGTTCGAGAATTTGAAGATGGAAAAGACCTAGTCGGTGGACGAGTTTACTGGCAAGCTGAGTTCGTTATATAATCAGATTAACTCTCTTGGCGATAAGATAAAGGAATCTGTGGCGGTGAAGAAGTACCTGCGCGTGCTTCCGGAGAAGTACATACTTGTTGTCACAACACTTATGTACTCCCCCGATCTAGAGAAGAAGAAGATAGAGGAGATCACTGGATCTCTCAAGGTGCATGAGGAGTTACTGAAGGGGTTTTAGTTGTGCAAGGAGCAGGGATCTCACAACAAGCAAGCGTTGCTAGTAAGAGGAGATCCGAGAGACAGTTGTGGCTCATCATACAACCGCGGGAGGTGGTGCGGTCGTGGTGGCCAGAGTGGTCGAGGCGGCAGGGGTGGCCGTGGAGACAAGGCTGGGCAAGGCGGTGATGAGAGATCCTATGATTTGTCATATCTCAAGTGCTTTGAATGTGGCGAATATGGGCACTACGCGATAAGATGTCGCAGCAATAAAAAGTGCTTCAACTGTAATGAGCTTAGGCACTTTGCTTTGGATTGCAAGAGCAAGAAGAAGGACGGGGAAGTGAACCTTGCCAAAGACGAAGAAGATGACGGAGAGCTAGTACTTCTGTCCTTATATGTTGAAAAGGAGTCATTCATGGTGGAACTAATGAGGAGAATGTAGTTCCAAAACTACGCACGAAAGAAGGAAGACATGATCACACAGATCAATGGTACTTATATAATGGAGCGAGCAACCACATGACAGGGATCGTTCCATGTTCCACAAGCTCGACGAGAAGGTTTGGGGCAAGGTCAAGTTTGGCGATGGCTCCACGATGGAGATAAAGGGCAAAGGGACGATAATGCTGCAATGCAGGAACGGGGATAAGAAGTTATTGACAGGAATCTATTATATACCAAGTCTATGCAACAACATACTAAGTCTCAGGCAGATGACGGAGAGAGGGTGTAAGGTGGTGATGTAGGATGAGTTCTTGCGAGTGTATGATAAGAACAGAGATTTGTTAATGAAGGCGAAGAGATCACCAAATCGGTTGTACAAGATTCCTTTGAAAACTTATAAACAGGTTTGGGTGGAGAGAGGCACAGATGGATGAGGTGCAGAAGTAGCAGAAGGCAAGCCTGGTGCACAAGAAGTCGTAACAAGGAAGGAGACCAAATCGGCAAAAAAGCAAGACGAGGCAGAAGACATAGTCGTAACGAGGAGTGACCCCAGAGAAGCATGCACCGAGCATGCAGTGGTTGTAGCGAGTGGCGCAGGAGGTGCGCACAGGTAGGGGGCTCGGCTCGACTCGTGAAAGCTTGGTGGAATCTAGGCTCGGTTCGGCTCGGCTTGGTTAGGGTATCAAGCTTTTTTGTGGGCTCAGTTCTGCTCGTGATGCGGCTCGAGCCAGCTCGAGCGGGCTCGCGAGCCAACAACCACCGAGGGGAACTGACGGCAAGAAGACGAAGGCACGACAACAACCACCGAGTCATCGCCAGGCGACCACCCCACCGCAAGCAAGCGACCACCACCAGACCCAAACCCTAACCCTTCTCGCAATCACCAGTAAAGGTAAACCCCACAAATCACCATCCATGTACTACATTCATCCATTATAGCCAACATTGAACTAGAAACCATAAGCATCCATCCTCAGTAGAACACATAGAACCAATCCAAACATATCACCAGAGGTAGAAGAGGGGAGAAGAGGCTTACCGAATACCGACGAGGACGGCGGCTGCGTGCGACCGCCGGGCGTCGGCCGAGCCCCCAGCTACCACCGGCATAGCCACACCTCCAACTCGCCTCCCACCCAAAAATAGCAAACTAAAACCGATAGATCAGGGTAGGATATGGGGAAAAAGCACCAAATTGGTCGGATCTGGCCATAGCCCACCGGGCGGCGCCGAGCGGCAAGGAGGGAGAGGCCGGGCCGTGACTCACCAAGCAGCGCCGACAGGCAAGGAGGCGCAGGAGAGGGGGAAGCCGCACCGGTGCGACGCAGCGGCGTGAGGAGGAGCCGAGGCGCGGCGACGGGTTGAAAGGAGTCCGGGAAGGAGAGAGAGAGGGCCGAGCGTAGGGGAGCGCGGAGGCCGGAGACCGGAGTAGAGGCCGGCGCGGAGGAACCGAAGAGAGGCGTCGACCAGGGCAAGGAAATAGGGAGAGGGAGGGGGCGCGTCCGCGCGTGAGTGGAGAGACCGAGAGGGAGAGAGAGAGAGAGAGAGAGGAGAGAGCCGAGTGGGGGTCGGGGGAGGCCGCCAGGCCGAGAGCGCAGCGGGTAGCGTAGAAGGGCCATTGCCCATTGGGCCATCGGGCAGTTGGGCTCGCGAGCTGGCTCGGGCTCGGCTCGTTTAGATCCCGAGCTTTTTTGCTGGCTCGGCTCGGCTCGTTTCATCCACGAGCCGAGCCAAGCCTTCACGAGCCCGAGCCGAGCCCGAGCTTTTTTGCCAGCCCTACGCACAGGCAAGCAACCAACTCTAAAGGAGCGCATGCAAGCGGAGAGAAGTGGAGCGACGGCTCAGGTGGTCGGCACAGACCACATGCAGCAGGCATGATCGTGGCGAGCAGGGGCTCGGGAGGAGCTCTTACACGTGTAGCAGATGGAAGTCGGAGATGGGTCCCGAGGTGGCAGGAGGAAGCACAGCGTGGAGAACAGCGGTCGAAAGCAATGGCACACAACAGTGAGAGGAGGTGCTCGTGGAGGAAGCAGGAGCAGGTGCTCCAGCCCAGGCAGGCATGCAAGGAAGAAGCAGCAGCAAGAGAGAAGGTCAAAAATCAAGATTAAGGAGGTGATTGTTAGAGTTTAATCTTGTTTTTAGATGTATTTGAGTTGTATACATATAAGCATACTTGCTGTATATGTAGAAGTCTAGTCCGTTTGCGAGTCGTATCTGAGTTAGTCGGTTTGCTGTATACGTATAGAGTCCGTATACGCTGCGTTGTTGCCATTTCTGTGTGAGAGTATGAGTCCGTCTTTGAATTGGAGTCGGTTGTATCCATCCGTTATGAGGCTTTGTGCAAGCAATGTAAGATGCAGGGTGTGCAGACAAGAAATAATTCGAAAAGAGGGGAAGTAAATAAGAGAATAGAGAAATTCAGAAATTCTCTAGTGTTCTCTTAGTTTATTTGTGATGTGTGCGTTTTCTCCTGATCAAAGTTTTAATAAGACCATTGTTAGTTATTTGTTTCTTATGCATTTATGTGTCTTCAGGTTTGGCTTCATGGGACCGTAGTAGGAAATGTAGTCACTAGAAATGAGACAATCTGTGATGGTTCTGGCGAGGACCCCACCTGCAGCAGGTATCTACCTGCCTCTCAGATTTCTTGACACATATACATCCCTTCCTGTGTTGCTTATTATTTTGCTCTTGCTTGAAAAGATCGGTCAATGGGAGAAGCGTATCAGATCATCCTGAGTACTACGGCGTCACAGTACATGCTGATTCATGGGGAACCTGTCAATTTGTGCTTGGTGCAACCAACTCATCATACAGTAACATTCTTGATGGAACCATAATCTTGTCAAGATATCCACAAGAACTGCATGCCGTGGAATCTATTTAACTTTGTATGCATCCAAGGATAATACACCCTTGTACAGTATTTTATTTTGCATTTTCTGTTATTCTGTACATAGCTCATGTAATGGAGAATACTGGGTGCTCCAGGAGCTCTCCTGAGGATAAGGAGGTTTTGCCTTTGAAATGTACCCCCCTTACTCAAGTGAGAACTGTATATGGAAGCTCCAAGAACACTGTAGACACACCTTAATTTTTCTACATAACAATATCACAGGCTGAAATAATGAAAGTTTGATGGTGTTATAGATGCGCATTGGGGGAAACATTATAAGCAGAATTGGATCAACCGTCTTGCAGAATCCGAACCCAACAAGAACTAATCTGTTCTGTTTGGATTCTGGGTTTCTTTATATCTATAGAAGTCCTATTAGTTTAGGCAAGTCTTTCTATGTAGTAGTAGCTAGAATACGACTCGGTCTCCCTGAGTCGGCGGGTGTAATAGATATGTATAGCCTCTGCGGTTTAGCAGGAAAGGCAGATAAGAAATAAAGTTATCTTCGTCTTCCCAAACCCTAATTCTGAAGCCAAATCTCAGCCACGTCTAGGCATGGAGTGCCTCGCCGGGGAGTTGAAGACTCACCCAACCAATCCACTCATACTTCCTGAGATCTAGAGCTAAGAACCACAACAGATGGTACCTGAGTGTGCTTTTCACTCATTTTGACTCTCCCTTTCTATTGCAAAGATATTCCCAAATTTCCTCTTTGCATTTCATCTCACATTTCCAGGTGCCTTCGTGTCAGATATGCATTTGAGATCAAAGAATGTAGCTCCTTGCAGATGTGAGGAGCCGAGAACTGATCAAAGTCATGGAGGAATCCCGAGATGCAAAGCTCTACAGATGGTCAGAAACTGAGGATAAGGATACATGTCCATCCAAATATTCCCCATTGTCATCTGCTTGTCCTGTATGTTTGCACCATATATGAGAAGATGCATTACAGCATATCAACCGTGACTGACTGCTCCATAGCATCCCTTCCACAGGATGTGCTGAAGATTTGCAAAGCTAGATTGCACCGTCGGATCATGGGGTGGCGAATGCCTGCATATCTTCTAAGGTCAGAATCAGACTGATGATGTGGTCAGCAAGAATGGTAAAAATCTTCAGATAGAACTAGACATAGCAAATTGGGCAGATGTATCTGATGAGGTCAGACTGAATGATGTAGTCAGGAAGATGGTGAAAATTTTCAGAGACAGCAAGATATTGCAAATGGGACAGATTCCGGGCAACAGATAAGATCAGAAGAGAGAGTGTGACTGAGGAACCGAGTGGGACTGGAACCCCTCTGCCTAAAGATGCTATTCTGAACATGAAGGGGAGCTGATCCCTTCAATTGAAAGCAGCTGTTCTTAGCCAGTGGAATCAGATCCTTATGTCATACTGTGATGTAACAAAGTGTGGCCGTGTTGTTGTCGGCACCATTTGTGTATGATCTGGACTTCTGTATTTACAGTCAAATGTCTGAACTCAGAAGTTAGCAGTCATGTGCAGAGCATGTTCCAGAGTTGAGACTTTCAGAGAAATGAAGCAGAACAATAACAACTAGAGGGCATGGCATTGCATCAGAGATTTTCAGTGACAATCGCAAGTTTCACACTCTTAGGTGCAGGAGAAAATTGAAATGTGCTCACAACTTTTGAGCTTAGTATGTTCCAAAATGCACTTAAATCCAAACATATGTGCAAGTTCTGACATGCATGTGTATGTACTTTCAAGATTGTGCTCATGAACCATAACAGAGGAATGCTTTACTACTACTAAGAAGATCCACAAATATCTATACAAGTCTAACCTCATGCATGCCTTGTGATAAGATTTTCTTTTTTAAGATTTAGGCATATGAGATTTTGCAAGAGGTCAACTGATGAGGAAAGATTCCAATGTTCCACGGGCCCTCATGAACAACAACTTTGATTCTTATCCAAAACTATCAAACTTTAGCACCTACTAGATCAGAAAAATGTGTTGCATTACAGAAGGAACAAATCTATGTTCCATATTAAACAAGTTGAGCAAATGCTATTAATTGCTACTTATGAATCTTAATCCATAGCAAGTAGCAGCCAATTTTTTACCCTATAAAAGGCAAGCCACCCCAGCAGCAGTAAACCACAGCACCTTCCAGATCATCTCATCTAAGCAGAGCAGAGACAGCGAGATTAGTAGAATCCTCTAGAACCTTCCGATCACCGGGGAATCGATGGACCGCGTGACGAGGCTGGCATCGGAGCGGGCGGTGGTGGTGTTCACGGTGAGCACCTGCTGCATGTGCCACGCCGTGACGTCCCTCCTGGGCGACCTCGGCGTCAGCGCGGCCGTGTACGAGCTGGACAAGGACCCACGGGGCAGGGAGATGGAGAGGGAGCTCGTCAGGAAGCTCGGCCGCGGCCCGCCGGTCGTGCCCGTGGTGTTCATCGGCGGCAAACTCGTCGGCGGCACCAACAGGATCATGTCGCTGCACCTCGCCGGCGAGCTCGTCCCCATGCTCAAGAGCGCGGGCGCACTCTGGCTGTAGAAGAACACGTACACGTTCGTGCATGCATGATCATGCATGCAATGCTAGCTTTGCATTCACGTCGATGTGGAAGTAGCCAAGTTTTTTATATCCTGTGCTGAGAGGAATAATTAAGCTAGTGTTACTGTTTTTATTAAGTTGTAAATGTACTCGACCTCTATCCTTTTTGAAATATATTTTGAGTTCTCCTGTAATCTGAACTGCAAATTTTTCGGATGCATGTCCTGACTCCTGAATCAACGGGCTTCATGTAGGAAAATGTGTTCTTTATGTAGCGTTATGCAGGGCACTTTGTACTTTCTCATGATCTCGCATTGCTGATAGATCCTAATCAATTCGGCTTCGACTTCTGGCTTATTTTTCACTATTTATAAATTTCGTCTTTTTCTGAACTTTTGGCTTTTTGTTGAGCTTTTTTGCCGGTTCTTTTTTTCCCATATTTGTTTGTATTATACGTAATGGGCTAACATATTTTTTATATTTTAAATTTTTTTAAATTTAATTATGCTAAATAAACCTCTGTCAGCTACAGTGCTTTTTTCAGCCAGCTACAGTGTTTTCAGCCATAAGCCATGAGCTTTTAAGCCGAACCGATCACCACCACTATTTCACAGGAGCAGGGCCGGTCCTGAGGCAGGGCTGCAGGGGCACCCGCCCAGGGCCCCATGACAATAAGGGCCCCTATTTGTTTTTTGCAATATTTTGTTTATTGTTGTAAATCATGATATTCATTTTAGTCGTTATTAAACAATAATATTTATTATCATACAAGGCCATACACAAAGATATCTAGTCATAATCCCTTCAATTTCTATATATAATTTGAAACTTTGCAATGGTTTTTAAAGGGTGCAATTGAGTTACTCTACGCCGCCTTTTAATCAACCATTTCTTGGAGAGTTTTTATAGACACATAATTTCCATAACTTATGCGGAGTACACCATTGGTTTACAATTCAACGACCTTTTATTTTTAACTCTACATATTCACATATCTTTTTAGTAATGAAAATTTGACGGCGTGGCATTATAATCCACAAATTAGCATACAATCACTATTGCATTGTTCTTCCTTGAAAAGATTAAATTTTCTTTCAGCTACGTACAAATTGTGATTTTTATAATATTATAAATTTTATAGCATGTATAAACATTTCTTGAGCTAAAACATTTTATAGTTTGTGTGAAATAAACTAATAAAGGATTGTTACTTTGCCCAGGGCCCCTAAAATTTCAAGACCGGCCAGATCAATAAGGTGACGGTTTACATACATAATTCGATGACATGTACGTTTGAAAAAGCAATTCAGTTAGTTAATAGTTCTGAAAACATTCACGTAATTAATGGTGATGCGAGCGAGATGTCTGAATGTTGTGCCCCTTCCTCTTTTCCCTTGTGCAGTTTTGCTGCTGTGTACGCTTGCATAGGTTTCATGCAGAGATTCCGAACACATTGGATTGAGAAGAGCTTCAGTAACACCCTGGTAATTTGACTTCTCTTTTCTTTTCATCTTTGTCATGGAACCAAATTGACTCTGTAACATACGATACGACCAGCTATATGTATATCGATGTGATATATTCGTGATCTTGTCATGTGCCTAATTCTATGCACGACGTAACAAATGCATACAGCTGATGGTAAGGATCGCAAGGACGGTGAAGTGCACACTCATGCACCTGAACTCGAAGTGTGAGAAAACAAAAAAAATAAACTGAGTACATCGTCTAACTGCAGGGCATGGATTTCGACTATCAAATATTTACAATTCATTCTGGACGATCAATTAACAAGTTGAGCTGCAGGTACAAGCTAGCACCTATGGCATGAAACAGTTGGTGCCCCATGAGAAGGTGAGGAGCCAGAGAGATGCCCCAAATCCTGAAGGAATCATCACAAGATGCAAAGCTCTTTTGAGATATATTGCCCTTCAGAAGGCGAGAGGTTGAGATGTCAGAGATGCAGAGGATAAATCAAGAGGTTGCTCTGCTTCCTTACAACATCTCTATCCAAATCTCCATTAGCCGATCATGCACGTGCTTGTAAACGCGCGCCGCACGTGTTGGACGCATGCATGTTCGCACCCATCACGTACCGAATTTTTTTTGCTTTTTAGCCCAAAATTTGAAAGTTTTTTATATATGAACCCCTGAAGAAAAGATTTGCTAAAATGGACCCTTCTCTCGGCGCCAAAGCATATGACGCCCAGGGTACATGTCACGCGCCATATGCTTTAGCGCCGTGCATTGACACGTCGGAGCTAGGGTGGCATAGCACGACGCCAAGGCCCACGGCGCCGTGATATGCACATACGGCGCCGTGATATGCACATACGGCGCTAAAGGCCGTGGCGCCGTGCGTCGGGACTTAAGCCCGAGCGCGTCCCCCGGCCCCCAGCTCCCCCTCACTGCTCCTCTGTTCTAACAGTAAACCGCCGCCGCCCCCCTCTATTCCCCCTCCAAATCCTCTCAAATCCACCGATTAATCTCGCGATTTTGCTTCCAAATCGGGCAAGCAAGGTAAACTCTCTCCCCTCCCTTGATTTTTTGCAATAGATATGGATTATTTGAGGTACATTTCGTAGGGCAAGATTTCAATCCCTAGATGAAATTAGTTCAATTATGAACGATTTTAGGTTACGTTTGCAATGGATATGCGTAATGTAAGAGAAGTACTGTGTATTTGGATAGGTTTTAGGGTTTGATTATTATTTATACATGGTTGTGTTCGGTTTTAGGTTTTTAGGGTTTCATATACCAAATAGGATGATTTCATGTCAACATGGGCAAGATTGTATGTCCACCTAACCCCTAGTCAACATATCAATAATGTCTTTGATAAATATATCTCGGTATTTACAGTTAATATTAGTGACCTAATACTTAAATTATTTACCTTAATCATATAATCACTATTTGAAAAGGGGCCCCATGGATTTTGAGATATGTAAATAATATTTATTATTATCATAAGGTTTATTCTTACACTAATTATTCTTATGCCATAATTAACTTACTAATCTGTGTTGACATGTATTTAACCAAGGGTAAATCAATTTGATTCCAATTATTATTCATGTTGATTCCAATTTCATAATTCAATTTGATTATTATTTTTATTTATAAATCATGTTTTATAAATTTCTTATTTGAATATTTCTTAACCATTGAATTCTAAAATTTATCACAGGATGCGCGAGATACCGGCTGCTAGACGAGTCCTACGAGAGGGAGCACCGCGGCAGGCTCACGGAGGACGGCCAGGTACGTGTGTGGTCGAAATGTACATGTGTTCAACTTGATGGTCACGCAGCTAACTTTTATAGCAATTTTCAGGAGATACCCATACTTCGTCCTCGAACCCATGATGGGTTCCAGTTGATGCGCTACGACGACCGCTATACCCCACTGCTGCGCCGTACTGGGCTTCACACGGTCGCTAACCTATTACGGCGGGGCATGCCGGTCTTCAACCCTGCAGCTTTGACCGCACTTGTCGACAGGTGCATTTTCTCTATCGGATCTATTTGTTTTCGCTTCTATATTCTTACGTACGTAACTAATTCTTTTCTCCTTGTACTACTAACAGGTGGAGGTCAGAGACACACACGTTCCACCTTCCCTGTGGGGAGATGACCGTCACGCTGCAGGACGTGGCGATGATACTTGGACTTCCATTCAGGGGACAGCTGGTGATCGGCCCGGCGGTGTCTGAGGGCTGGAGGGCACGTGTGGAGGCCTTCCTGGGCACACCATTGCCTCCTGCCCCAGATAGTGCCAGGCGAGGCCGCGTCTCGGGGGTCCACCTTAGATGGTTGCGGAATACCTTTGGCGAATGCCCTGCTGCCGCGGACAACGCCACGGTGACCTAGCACTGCCGCGCCTGGGTCCTGCACATGTTCGGGGCAGTGCTGCTCCCGGACGCCACGGGGGATGCCGCTTCGTGGATGTACATCCACTGCCTCCAGGACTGGGGGGACGCTGGACAGTTCAGCTGGGGCTCGGCGGTCCTCGCGTTCCTCTATCGCCAGCTTTGCGAGGCCTGCAGACGCAAGGCACCCACGTCGACGCTCGGTGGCTGCGTCTTCCTTCTGCAGGTGTGGTAATGCATTTATTTTTCCTACAGTTCTTTGTTTTTGTGCATGGCTAATCGTGTGTCTGCCCGTATGTTCGCTTGCTAGGTGTGGATGTGGACACGCATCCCAGTGGGGCGCCCTCGAGATGACCTCGGCCCCACTGTTGCGTACCTGTGGGATACAGTGTCAGTCCCGTTCGCGACTACTCAGCGGGCCTACGTGGATTTCAGCAACGAGTTTGACACTTTGTCTCCCACGATGGTAAGAAATTGGTACTGCATTTATTTATTCTACAGTTCTTGATTTTTGTACATGGCTAATCGTGTGATCGCTTACTAGGTGTCCTCGGAGCCTTACCCCGAGCCACAAGTTCTAGCGCTACCGCTCAGCACCATGTGCCGCAGGGACTCCCATATTTGGAGGATGAGGTGTCCGCTGATCTGCTTCTATGCCGTGGAGATTCACCTCCCCCACAGAGTTGCGCGGCAGTTCGGCCTCGTGCAGCTCTTCCCCCCAGAGGGGATGTCGACGTCTGTTGAGTTGCACAAGTAAGTAACAATTTAAAATTCTTTTGGTTCGTACTAACAACTATTGTTGACATCTGCTATATGTACAGGTTCGATAGGGTTCGCCAACGAAAGGTGACGGACTTCGCTGATCACCACCGACAGTACGTGCAGTGGTGGAGGAAGATGGAGGACAACTGCGAGCCGGATAGTACCCCCCACAGTAACGCCAGCTTCCGGAATTACTTGTCCTGGTACCACACTGCCACGCGCTACAGGCTGAGGCAGCAGTGGACCGATGTCGACTACGCGGACCTCGCTTCGTCCGAGGACGAGGACACTGCGTACGACAGGCGTGTGAGGGAGGGCACAGTGGTCGAGGCCGCTCCGATTCTCGATCGAGTGGTACGGAAAGCATGATATTTGCAATACTTTGGTTCCATACGTTTATCTCGCACTTATGTTTACTTATTTCTTTAGGGGACTTCTCTCCAAACCTCGGTGCGTGAGATCGACGAGGTTCTCAGCCACCTGGACAGTGAGAGCCACCCCCTGAGCGACTTCCTGTAGGTACGAAGATAATTCGTTAGGTTAGATCAATTCAGCATGTATGCAATTATGACATATCATTACTTGCAGAGACTTCGACGTCGCCTCAGTCGGGCGGCAGGTCGGTGTGGTTGCCGCGCACGCTCAGACGTGATCGTACCACCAGCCTCCCAGCGCTCAGCCGATGCAGCGTCGTCATCACACGTCGGCAGGCGTCAGTCCACGAGGAGCTCGTCACGCACTCCGACTTTTAGTCAGGGCGATGACGACGACGACGACGAGGCGGAGCAGGGTGACGACGTCGAGGAGGAGCAGGGTGACGACGTCGAGGAGGAGCACGAGGACGACGAGGCATCTACCCACGACGAGATTGGGATGTCGCAGATGCCTGACGCACCGTCTACTCAGGCTTCGCAGCGGCCTCGTCGTTCGGCTCGTCCCCCGAGCACGTATACTCCAGGCAATGATTCTCTAGCCAAGGGCAAGGGGAAGGCCAAGAGGCAGTGATGTTTCGAGACTTTTTTTATAGACATGTGATATTTTCAGACTTATGTGATATTTTGAGACTTTTGTATAGTTATGTGGTATTTTGAGACTTATTGATAGTTATACGTGTGTGAATGTATGTGTATGTCTGTATGTGCATATGTTTTACAGAAAAGTTTGCTGTTTTGCTGTTTTTTGTCAGGTGTAGCTTACACGGCGTCATACTTTTTGGCGCCGAGATGTGTATATACGGCGCCAGACTGTTTGGCGCCTCTTTTGGCGCCAAACAGTCTGGCGCCGTATATACACATCTCGGCGCCAAAGGGTATGGCGCCGTGTAAGCTATGTACGGCGCTCGTATGTTTAGCGCCGAGATAGGTGGACTTGCAGCAAGGCACGACGACCACGTTTCACTGGCTAAGTCAGTACACGGCGCCACGGCCTTCAGCGCCGTATGTGCATATCACGGCGCCGTGGGCCTTGGCGTCGAGCTATGCCACCCTGGCTCCGACGTGTCAATGCACGACGCTAAAGCATATGACGCCGTGATATGTACCATGGGCGTCATATGCTTTGACGCCGAGAGAAGGGTCTATTTTTGCAAATCTTTTCTCCAGAGGTCTATATATAAAAAACTTTCAAATTTTGAGCTAAAAAGCAAAAATTTTACTCACGTACCTGTCCACGATCGAGAAGAATCAAGGCATCTGATGAAGTCTCTGTCTTTTCTGCGTCCGGATGCTCGCTTGCAGCGTCATATCAGCAGGAAACAACTAGATATCTCATCGGCATCAATCTTTTGCTAGCTCCTTATAGGTGTAGATGCAAATCCTAACCAAAACCGTTGCGCCGTCAGATCGCGGCAGCGCAGCGGTTACGCACAGCCTGATTCGGCCGGTCGGTCGACAAAAAAACATGCAAATATTCAGATTTCAGGATGAAGAAGATCGCGCGAGTCGGATAGATAGATTTCCGATAAGGACATGCAGGAACAAAGTGAGTAGCACCGTGAGCTGAACAGTACTACAGTGCAGAAGATGCTACCTGAGCTGTCGGCCGGCTGGTTAGTGGCTGTATTTCTTGGTTTGCCCAGAAAACCCACAGCTAGCTCAGCTGCCGGAATTGGTTCCCTGCATGTTTCGCGCGTGTTGGATTTTTTTAATGTAGATTTCAATATTTATTGTGATTGTTGTCTATTTAATTCAATGTGGAATTGTTTATATTATTGATGTATATGATAGAGAATAATCTGATACGGAGGATGCCTATGCTGGAATATGGTAGATATATTTATTGAGATTGTGTCTACTGTAATTTAACATGCATGTATATGTTTAGCTTAGGTATAACATAGGGCTAAATAACCGGATTTATTTTGCACGGTGGGCTTTGCAGACTGTTGACCCACATGATCAGATTGAAATTGATCTTGCAAATAATTTGATTATGGCGCATGACTCACATATGTGTGCCAGGAACTAATATATTTTAGACTCATAAAACTGGTCTATCTGATTGTGGTTGCCGACATGATTCAGGAATCCCGCGGTGTACCAGAAACAGGTGGGTCACTTTGTAACACTTGGAAGTAGAGTCTATAAATAGATCTCTATCCTTTAGCCTCATATGCAATTGTGAGCGGCAGCACGAAAAAAGTAGAGGAATAGATGGTAAACTGGATAGCCTCCACAAAATCAATCTAGGTTAATGATGGGAAACGACAGTGTTGTTGAAGAAGTCAGTGACTAAAAAAGCTTGATGATGAGGAAGTCTTAATAGAAAGGATATGAAGCTTTACATTGAATATGAGCTATAAGTCTTGATAGAGAGGATATGAAGCTTTACATTCAAGACAAGTTATGGAAAATATGAGACCATTGGGTAGCTAGGAGCATGCCATCGCCGGTGAGGGGTAGGTATAACTGGCGGCGACGAGAAGATTCTCCATGTTATTAGGCATCAACTAAAGCAGGCATGCCAGCATCAATGAAGATGGTAGGTCACCGCGGTTAGTGAGGAAACCACAACGTTGAGTTTGCCAATGTCAAGGAAGAGGAGCGACTAATACGGGATAAGAAGACATGGAGCATGTATAACATCATGCATGTGTATATACATACATGCATCCGTATGAATTGAAGCACGGGAGTATAGAAGCAAAGGAGCAAAGAGTTCGAAGTAGAAATGGTGTAGCCATAGAGAATAGGCTCGGGGGCCATTGGAGAGAGCGTGACAGTTGTCCCCAGCAAGGATTGGCAATGGTTGCATGCATGTGTATACATATTTGATATCACAACAGTCAACATTAAGCAATAATTGAAGAAAAGTAGAAAATAGCTATGTGGTAGACTATTGTATTGGAAGGGTTAGCAGCTAAGAGAGGTCGATCAAGAATTGGGTTTACTATTAGAGGTAATTGGGTTTACTATTAGAGGTTGAAGTAGAAAAACTGTGGCGGTGAAATGAGATAGAAGACACACAGTTCAGTGGGATAGCCGTCATGTGAGAAAGATAAATTTAAGGTATCTCGTTCACGGTACATCGGTGTATGTGTGAGCAAGATACTTTAATATCAAGTAAACTAACAAGATAATTTACCACACATATAATCAATGTATTGCTTAATATTACAATAAAGGTACATTACATGTATACATTTTGGAAAAGAGTAACTAATGAAAGAAGAATAGAGACATACAACTATATGATCCGTACATGATAGATAGCGATTACATTTCGAAGAACTCTAAAAATTTATTATGATATATGATTTTCTTTCATAAAAGCTTGTACTTCAATTATATTTCTTAAGTTGTATTTTTCTTTAAGTTTCTATTGTAAAATATGTAAATATATATTTCGAACATGTAAGTTATATCATTTGGTACTACAAGCTTTAAAACAAATTTAACCCACCATCTAGGTACAAATTAATTAAAAAGAGCATATGTGTGCGTGCATCGGAAATAACAATTCTACGGTGAAAATTATGATACGTAAAGTAAGTACACATACAAAGAGAAAAAAATATGATACGTAGAATAATTACGCACTCATGTGCCCAACTTATATATGTGGGAAAATTGTAGCACATACTTGTGTAATTAGTACTCATTACTGTCTCCTTGGCAAGTAATAAGCCATCAACGGCGCGACAGAAGACGCCAATAATCTTGTCCTCTCTCGTGAGCCAGGAGTGAGCAAAGAAGCCAAAACAAGTGAAGCCATTCCAGTAACTCCAAATCGAAGTTGAATGCGACCAATCACCATCCATCGCGCATGTACTTAGTGCGTTCTAAATATGTGATTATTCCAAACGGAAGCTAATCATTGCTAGCTTCTGCCTGACAGATTTGGAGGGCCTACGCATCATGCATGGATGGCCATGCATTGTCCTAGCAGAAATTTGGCCCTGTTCTTTGCAGTTTCTAAAAGCTGCTTTTCAGCTTTTCTATAGTAACTAACTTTTAAACAGAGTATTTTTTCAAGATAAGGTCTACTAGTTAATTGTAGTATATACTTTATTGACTTCATTTATATCAGCAAAAACCACATATGAGTTTCTGTTACTCTGTAATCCCTCGTACAAACAGCCCAAAAGTCACAAACCGCAATCAAAAGTTACAAACTGCAGCCAAAAAGAATAGGCGCAAAATCCATCCAGACCACCTGGTTTCCCATAGAAAAAAATATAAAAGATTCATCTGGACCGTTTGATGTTTGATCAAGGATGGGATATGGTCCATATGGCTGACCAAGCTAGAGAGGGCATCTTTGTCACCAGTTGTTTTGTCCCTTGCTATACTGGTCATCGTTGGTCCTTGCATGTCCTTGCAGCATCTTTTGTGGGCATCCATTAGTAGCAGCAGCAGCAGTTGCTTATCATCTCACTTTGATGGGTTTGGAGATTGGATTAACAAAAAAAAAAAAGAATCTGTGAATTGTATAGTAGTACTACTAGTAGTTTGCTAAGTTCTAGGTTTCTCCAAAAGAAATTGTAAGAGATTAGCATAGATACAACAAATGTACTTAACAACATTGTCATATGATAAAGCTATTTATGCATTAATTTACAATGGTCAAATCAAATTAAAGATATATATCATATTTTTAATCAAACTACTGGTGTATGGTGGATGGATATTATTAGGAAAAAATTGTACTGCTTGTTTGCTAATGCTATGTTTTTACAAGCAAGCATAATGAATCTGCTTGCCACACGCACAGAAGATCCTATATATACTTTTGGTTTTTTATCTTGTGAAAAAGATTAAAAGAGTAAGGAATACTCATATTGAGAAGTTACCTTAGTTAAAACGGCTCCTGCAATAACTCGTATAAATAGCTTATAAGACCATCTTGAGAAGTCACTTTGTTTAAAAGGTGGCTTCTAAAAGTCAAAGACAAAAGTTGTTTGAAAAGACTGAAATGATATTATAGCGATTGCTAATTTTTATGTATTCAACTAAAAATAAAAAATAAAAATACCATTATATCTCTACAGATAATATAAAGAAAAAGAGAAAAATATATTTTACAAAATTAATGTGTTTTAAATAATTTTTAGGCCCTGTTTGGAATGCGGGAATTTTTCCTGATTCCTACGAGAATTGAACTGTTTCCTGCAAAATTCATGTGTTACAAACAGGCCCTTAACTTGTGGAAGTTACGAACCATAGCTGTTTTGGCACCTTATATGGTCAGATGGGATTTAATGCGCCTGTCGGCTACTTGCTGCGATCGCTACACTGCAAGATCTAGCCTACGTGAAACGAAGTGAGTGGACCTGTAAAAAATGACCAAAGGCAAAAAGGAAGATTTTTTTTCTCTCAGGAAAGGTGAACTGAAAACAGATAGAAAAATGCTGGAACCTTTTCGACCATAAAGATCCTACATGTCAAGATTTCTTTTTGTAGAATAATCAATATAAAAAGAGTAGCAAAGATCAAAGATCCAATGCATATCTCATATCTCAGTGTTTTCCGTGCAACTTTTGGCCCACAAGGCTCAGAGCAGTGATTGAGGCAGGCAGGCTTTTCTCATATCTCAGACCACAACGGGTACTGAGTAACTCTGTAACCACTGACATAATCAGGCACCACATGCCCTTGTCTCAAGGAAAAAATATAATGCGGTTACTCCTCTCTACATAGACACTGAACCCAGATTTGCTTTGCCTTTTTAGTTATCTATCTCAAGAACACACATCACAAAAAAACTAAAAATAAAGCTGTATTTTTTTTTTCTGAATCTATAATTATGGAACAAAGCTTCCCTGCTCTCTTTTCTCCGTTTCCTCATACATGGCAGCAGTCTAAGAGAAGTGAGTGCTATTACAGACCTATAAAAGTAAGTAGAACGAATAAGGTGTTAACCCGTGTGAGGGAACAGGGACGAAAACAGGGAAGGAAAATAGGGAAACTTTGTTCATAATTGTGTAGCCGGTATTGGCATTGCTAGCTCAAGAAACATTTGCACCTTCAGCTTTGCACTTGTTTTTTTTTTCCTTTTTGACCTGTATTCAGACTCTTACCTGTTGAAAACACACACGTCAAGCCTTGTTACGGTGACAATTGGTGGTGATCAGTTGGGCTTTTTTTTGGTGGTTTATGGCTGAAAGTACTGTAACTGGCTGAAAAAATATTGTAACTGACAGAGGCTTATTTAGCATAATTAAATTTAAAAAATTTAAAAATTTAAAAAAAGTGTTAGCCTATTACGTATAATACAAACAAATACGGGAAAAAAGAACCGGTAAAAAAGCTAAAAAGCCAAAAATTTAGAAAAAGATGAAATTTGTGAATAGTGAAAAATAAACCGGAAGTCAGAAGCTTAAGCTGAATTGATCAGGGCTTAGCAGATTAAACAGTAATCACATAAAGTAGAGTGACACCTTCAGTTTTTTGTTCGTAACAGCACAAAACCTTCTATCAGGGTTGACTTCATGAGATGACACATATCATAATAAGAAGGCTCTGTAATTCAATAACCCACGGCCTAACAAAACAACCACGGGACAAAAATAAACCAAGGAAGGAGAAAATTTGGAGGCTGTAAAGTGTAGGGTCTGGTCTTTTTGGCTTTTAAAATTGGTTTTTGATTTTTACTATAGTATCTAATTTTTTAAATAGAGTATTTTTTCAAGATGGGATATATAAGTTAATTTAGTACACGTTAAAAGCACACTATCTGTACCATCAAAAATCACAAGTGAATATTTCTCTCTGTAATATTTATCATAAATAGCTAAAATTTAAAAATTTAATTCAAAAACTATAAACCATAGCGAAAAAAGACCCGTAAATTCATCTCTCATGCATGATAACAGTAAAGTGAATCACCTTTTCCATGGCTGCCGCTGCCGCTGCCGCTGCTATCTCACACACACCACATAGCACATACCACACCACCTGTGAAACTTTCCACAGTTGCAGGCCCGGTTCAGAGGCTTCCATCTTCCCCCATCCTTTTCTGCCCTCTCACTCCGAGAAGTCAATGTCACTGTTGTCGCCTCTCGCTCCGCAGCTACAGGGCCTCCATTTACGCTCCTCTAGCTCCTGCTCCCGGTGCAAATTTATGTTGTGGCGGCGTGGCAGCTAGTTCTTCTTGCTCCGATCCAAGAAGTAGGGTTTTGTGTTTTCTTTGATTTTTTCCCCTTACTTTTATGTGTCTGTCTGCTTCTTGGCTATGGCAATGGCGCTTCTTGAGAAGCTAAAATAAATGCATTGTTCTTGTTCTTTTCCAACCGAAGAGGTGGTTTTTTTTTGCTGTTGTTGTTGCGTATTCTATTGGTTCCCTGTGCCCAAAATTTCTCTCTTTTTCCTGAAAATTTTCCAACAGTTTGATATCTTGCTGTTCTTGCTCAAGTTCCAAAGGCAGCAGCATCTTTTTTAAAAAGGAAAATTTTGTCCTTTCCTCCCTATTTTTGACATGATCCGTGGTGCTCAACCCCAACTGCTCCACTAACCCTGTTTCTTTTTCGCATTCCGTGTTTGCAGGTGAGAAGAGATAGCGCTAGAAAGGTTCAGTCTTCTGTGTAGTTATTCAGTTTCCGGAAAAAATTGGAGTTGAAGAGACCGCAATGCCGAAGATGTTTGGTTTCTCCCGTCGCCGGATGAAGCTGGGGAGGTGAAATTTCACTGCTGTTTCTTTGATTTGCCCCATAAATTTAGCACCTCTTCTTTATTATCCTTTTGCGTTTTTGTCCTAAACCTTGGTAGTTATTGGTTCTTTGGGATGTTTGTTGATAGTTATGGGCATAACTTTCATTTTAGGTGATATCTTAGTTACTTTCCTGATTTGATTGGTAGTCACTTCCCATTTAGATGATTTAATGGTTCATAACTTCATATGCGAGAAAAGTTGGCTTTCTTCATCTCAAGATATATATGTAGAAAAGAGGTATATATATATATATATATATATATATATATATATATATATATATATATATATATATATATATATATATATATATATATATATATATATATATATATATATATATATATATATATATGAAAATTCCTTATTACTCCCGGGTGTAGTTACACCCGGGTCATGCACCGTTGATCTTGTTTGTAGATTTGTGATGGAGTCATAGAGCAACGCAGCTTAACGCATACGGGTTTGAGGAGTACTAGATCCACATCCAAGCGGAACATGGGAACCTGCTTAATCACGGAACTTAATCAACGCCGATAAACACGGCAAAGGTTACCAACCATACTGCCGATTTGTTACTTAAACGTGTAGATTTGTTAGCCATCTTGTTTTTGTCAGCTTGAGAACTGAATATTCAATTTTTCCAAATCAGTTTATACTCTATCAAATCCGGAACGGAGAAACATACTTCCTGCAAAACCGCATCCTGTAATAGTTTCATGTGTACCATCCTGTTTTCACATGTACATACCTCCATGAAAATTCATGCCATACCACGAATCCTTGCATACGAAGAATCAGCGGTAATTAGTAGACGTCTATATTTTCTACATGCAGGTAAATATTTGAACTTGCAGGGTAATAACCATTGAAATTATGAAGTATAATATTTCAGAAAAAAAAGAAGTATGTCGGACACACTTCACGTTTGGGGAGTAAGAAGTATGATGTATACCATGTAGTATTATAAGGATTGTGTTTACATCATTTTTTACACATCTATCTGAAAAAATCAGAAGTTCCCGGCTGCAACCATGTCTAGCTTCGTTTCCGTATGTACATAATAGTAAATGGTTTCAGTCCATTTTGGTTTCAGAATAGATCGAGCAGTACATACATACCTCCATTCATATCATTCCATTTAGATTCAAGCCATACGTACTAGCTTTGGGGAAAAAACAGGGACATACTCCCATGTCAAATGCGACCATACTCCCTAATCACTTTGGGATAAAAAACCGACTACCTTCTTGGCTGGCCAGCATGTCAACGCGGCGAGAATTCGGGAACATTTACGCCGCTTATTCTCTACGTTAATTACGTGAGCTTTTTACGTGGGTATACCTGCATTGGTTATTGGGTTTGTTATAAATGCCAAGCATGCTATCTTACCCAATAGCCCGATCAAGCTGGTGGGAATCTTAGGATGATGAATGGTGAATACAATAGGAGTAACTACACCTGGGAGTAGAAAAAAGGTGTCATATATATATATATATATATATATATATATATATATATATATATATATATATATATATATAGGAAACCTGTTTTCTACACCCAGGTGTAGTTACACCTATCATATCCACCATCCATCTTCATCAAGATACCAATCCATATTTTGGGTTATTGGGTTGGCTTTTAAGGATTCCTTATCGGATGCATCCGTTTGAATGGCAATACATCTGTTTTCGTGTTGAGATTCTGGCGCATTTAGTACTGATTCTGCGTATGAAGATTATTGTGGTATGCGACGGGGATTGCGCAGGGGTTGGTATGTATTCGGTTGTGAATCAGCGCGCATTTAGTTTCTTGGTTTGTTGGACGTGTGTACATACTAATGCAGAAAATATATTCAGTGCAGATACTTCCTTCCGCGCGAAACGTGATTTGATTGAACGGAGGATTAGGGGATTTTGATATGATACTACTTGTTTTTCTTCACAAATGGGTGCTGCCGATGTACAGTATATTGCTGAGAAGTATTATACTAGTACTTTAGTGTATCGGCAGGCGAGGAGAATATCACGGAGCAGAGAAGATCATACTACTTTCCAGTATATGTGATACTGGAAAGGTTCGTAAGGTCATAACATATAAACGAAGTATACTTCTTGTAACAAGATAATTAGTTTGGAGTGTGTAAGATATGGTCAGCAGTATTCAATACATAGAAAATTAGTATATAAGTAGGTGGCATTTTTTTTTGCGAAAAAGTATGAACTAGGGAATATAGTGATGACTGGAAAGAAGTATGTCACTGAGAACGAATAGAGTATGATACTACTTTTCTTCTTGAAAGAAGTATATACTACTAAACAAATGGAGTATGATACTACCAGTTTTCTTTACAAAAGGAGTATATATAGCTAGTATTCTAATCAAATGGAGTATGATACTACGTTTCTTCTTGAAAGAAGTATATACTACTAAACAAATGGAGTATGATACTACTAGTTTTTCTTCACAAATGGGTTCTGCCAAGGTACCGTTAGGGAGTATATTGCTAAGAAGTATGATGCTAGTACTTTAGTATACCAGCAAGAAGTATAGATTCCCGTGCGGTTTATTCTCAGCAATAACGCCGTGCGGTTTTTGGTAGAGTGCGCATTCTCCGGGATATTACTGTATTGGGCAACGGTGTATTGAATAAGCGCTATGATGCGAATCAATTCCTCAAACCCGTATAGATTCCCCTCCGTTAGTCTATGCCTGCAACGCAAATCCCCAAACGACATCGACGGTGAATGACCCGGGTGTAACTACACCCGGGAGTAATAATGATTTTTCCTATATATATATATATATATATATATATATATATATATATATATATATATATATATATATATATATATATATATATATATATATATATATATATATGAAGCCTCTTTTTTACTCCCGGGTGTAATTACACCCTATGTCGTATCTTACAACGTAGGAAATATCTCGCGTAACGAGGAGTATGTACATGTAGTATATGAGTATTTAAGACTATATAGGTGGTATGAACAATTTTTCAGATGTAGTATGTACATTTTTTTCAACATACTCCTTTTATGTACGTATATAAAGGTATTTACAAAATACGCTAAAAACTATGGACTCCCTTGCAATTTTTTCGTTTGGTTCACATTAGAATATCTTATAATTAGTATATGAGTATACCTAAAGTGATAAAGGAGTATTTCAAATTTATTTAGGTGGTATATTAGAGGTGGGTGTAATTACACCCGGGAGTAAAAAGTATTTTTCCGAAGCCTTTTTTCTACACCCGGGTGTAATTACACCCTATGTCATATCTCACAACGTAGGGAGTATCTCGCGTAATAGAGGGTATGTACATGTAGTATACGAGTATTTAAGACCATCTAGGTGGTATGAACAATTTTTCAGAGGTGGTATGTACATTTTTTAGACATACTCCTTTTATGTGTGTATATGAAGATATTTACAAAATATGCTAAAAACTATAGTCTCCCTTGCAATTTTTTCGTGTGGTTAACATTGGAATATCTTATAATTAGTATACGAGTATACCTAAAGTGATAAAGGGGTATTTTAAGTTCGTTTAGGTGGTATATTAGAGGTGGGTGTAAAAGATATTTTTCATATATATATATATATATATATATATATATATATATATATATATATATATATATATATATATATATATATATATATATAGACGAGTGTTTCATGCACCATGGTGCCTAGGCACCAATATCAATACCCGTTGATTTGCTTCGAGATTCGCAACGTTTGATGTGGGTATCTTCATATACCCATAAAAAAGTATATTTGAGATATCAAACTCCGAAAAAATTTAAATTCAACTTCAGTTTAATTAGTTTGAACTATTTTTATGGTATATACTCACTGTAGTTGCATTGAACTCAAAAGTAGTTCAAACTAGTTTGAACTGAGTTCAAAACTAACTTACCATAAATATATCAAGGGTATAAAACATTTTCATACCCAAACTCAAAAAATTATCAATCATACACGTGTATCGGATGTTGGTGCCTAGGCACCATGGTGCATTACGTAATTTTCTTATATATATATATATATATATATATATATATATATATATATATATATATATATATATATATATATATATATATGATGAACGCTCCTGTAAATTTCTGGGATTTTTTTAGAAACCTAGCCTTGCTTGAAATATTAGCTGTTACAACTTTGGACCTTGGCCGCATACCTAGGTCTAACTGGGTGCCACAGGTTTAAATGGGCTGAACATAACTAAGCCCATGGAGCAACAAAGCAACAACATTATAAGTGGTATTGGGGCTTCTCCCCCAAAAGACTAGTCCAATAAGCGGAGGCTCCCTCACACTTATAAGTTGTGTTTTCTCCTCTCTTGCAATTCATGTGGGATTATTACTAACATTAGCCTTCCTGTTCTTTTAAATAATTCCTGTTTCTCTAGTGAGAAGGTTGAAATTATGTTACTGTGGTGAACCAGAATCATTTACCCCAGCTCCATTTCTTTCAAGTTATAATCTTAAGCTGCCTAATTAAATGCCTCTTTGTACATCCTTTTCGTGGTTTTATGATTTCTACAGGTTGAAGGGTCATCTGCATGATCCTTTCCATGGCTCCCGGAGTCCTGCTCGGACCACCAAGCGTTCCAGTCACCCCAATGTGAGCCTTTCTGGTTGAATTGCTTTGCATCTGCTCTCTGATTCTGTTGTATTTCGATGTATTAAAATAGTTATTAGCTCTTACGGTTTGTCCAGGGAGAGGACCCAGTGACTACATCAGTGAGTGGCCGTGCTGATGACCTTGCTTGGCGCTGCTCATCTGATACGTTTGATCTCAATGGCCGTGCATTTGACAACTCGGAGAATTGGGCGGCGTTGTCAACGGATGGGGACAAACCGATTCCACGTTTTGATGTAATCATCCATCTTAAAATTCTAAATTGTCCATAAAAAATAAACTAGAGTGATGTTCTCATCAACATTCGGTTTCTATTCTGAAATCTTTGTATCGCATTCATCTTGTTTCCGTTTTAAACAGCATGCAGCAGCCATGGTAGGGAGTAAAATGATAGTCTTTGGTGGTGATTCCGGTCATCATTTGCTGGATGATACAAAGGTAATGGATGTTATGTTTCTCAAGGAGCTCATCTGCTCATGTTGCATGGCTTTATGTCAGTTTTGAGCCAACTTCATGATCTCGTCATTATATATCCTTCAGATACTGAGCTTAGACAAGCTTACATGGGATTCTGTGGCTCCTAAAGTTCGTGTATCACCAGGTGGACGTTCTCCGAAGTTTCGACCGTGCAAAGGTCATTGTCTGGTATACTTCTTGGAGCTCATTGTTCTCTCACTACTCTGGCCCTTTCCTCGATTTCTTCCATGGTATTGTAGTACATATTCAGGTTTGTCAAATAATGTGTGCTTGGGTTTTAAGTTCCTTATCTTTATAAAATTTGGGAGGTGTTTCTATACTTTTTAAAAAGTGATTTGCACAACTTTTAAAGTAGAACTGAATGATGGATAGTAATTACTTACATCTTTGTATGCTTTGAGATCAATGCCATTTTTGTTAGAGTGGAATACTCCAAGTTGCACTTTGATAGCCTAGCATTCATTTTCATCATGTTTTTCAATTTTCAATAATCTTACCTGGCAGTGATCACAAGTCTTATTTGAACTGATGACTTGAAATGTGAAAAAAAAAATATTGTTTTTGTTTTAGGTTCCATGGGGGAAGAATGTCATTCTTGTTGGTGGGAAAAGTGAGCCACCTTCTGACCGGATATCAGGTTAGACTGTGCTATGTAATCCTCAAAAACACATGGATTTGTTTTATTTATCCGATACACTGTCAAACTTCCAGCAGAAATAATTAGGACTTCATCATTTATTTTACTGCAGTATGGACCTTCAATACGGAAACTGAGCTCTGGTCGCATATGGAAGCAAAAGGCGATATCCCGGTACTTATTTGAACATTGATTTTATACCCTGCTTTAAACGTCCATGCAAAATGACAAGAGATTGTTCCTTGATTAATAATTTCAGGTGGCTCGAAGTGGCCATACAGTGATTAGAGCAGGTCCTGTTTTAATTCTCTTTGGGGGCGAGGGTGCCAAAGGGAAGAAACTACACGACCTCCATATGTTTGATCTGAAGTCTTTAACATGGCTTCCTTTGAACTATAAGTGAGTCAATGACCAAAGATAGGTTCTTCTCAGAAAAGTGCCATGCCAATAAACAAATATAAGAAAAAAGAAGCTAAAAAAGATAGGTTTCTTCAGTTGGTCACTTGTCTTCTCCACTATGCCTTGAAATGTCAAGAAGTCCATAGTTACCTGCAAATCTAACACAGTTTAGCGATCCCTGCATTGAAGCTTCTCAATTTTAGAATCATTCTCTTACTTTGATATGTGTTTTTCTTGTATTGATTATAAGTTCATTGTTTTAGAGGTGCTGGACCTTCTCCAAGATCGAACCATGTAGCTGCACTTTACGATGATAGAATTCTTTTGATTTTTGGAGGCCAATCAAAATCCAAGACCTTGAATGATGTTCACGCCCTAGACTTTGAAACCGTAAGTTCTATCAGGTTTCCTTATAAGTTATTCTTGTTAATGGCTTACTGAAAAATCAATATTCTTGTTAGATGGTATGGTCAAGAGTGAAAACCCATGGTCATCATCCATCACCTCGAGCAGGTTGCTGTGGAGCTCTCTGTGGGACTAAATGGTATATTGCAGGGGGTGGAAGCAAGAAAAAGCGTAAGTTTTCATATAGTCGTATATAATATCGCAAATGAGTGGTTCAGTTTCATTTGTAATCCAGAAGTATGTATATCTCCTTAGAAGAATTGCTTCTTTCGCAACCATGGCCCATGGTCATTTTATAATATGAAGTCTTCTCTCTCTCTCAGGTCATCCAGAAACTTGGGTCTTCGATGTTCTGGAATCCAAGTGGTCTGTTTGTGTAGTACCTCCGAGTTCCTCAATTACTACAAAGAAAGTAAGTGCAATTCATGCCTGACTAAATCTTCCATGTCAAGTGACCCAAAAGTAACGACACCTTCACAGCAGCGTTGGAAGGTTGATGTTGTATCTTTAAGGATGTTCCTTCCTAAAAATCTAGAGAAATGTATACTAGGATTTCTCAAAATTTCTTGTATAGAGTTGAAGGCATTGCCTTGCTAGGAAAATAAAGATTATCGTAGTTGTTTCCCATGAAACCCATACTAAAGTAGTGAAAGGAAGACTGTCGCTAACATCGATCTGGTGCTCATGATAGCAAAAATAAGTGAATCTCCAACAGAAAATCCTACTCAAATTCCTGTTTATTCCCATGTTATAATTTTTGTTCTAGTTGCTGAACAATCGAAGATACAACTCATGCAGGGTTTCAGCATGGTTCCTTTGTACTACAGGGATAAGATTGTTCTTGTCGCTTTTGGAGGAAACAAAAAGGAGTCATCTGATAAGGTAAAAGAACAGAGCTTTTTAATTAAAAGAATAACTTCCTTTTGTCAGTTTTTGTACTTCATTTTCTTTTTTACTTTTTTGCAAGAGGATTTCATTTCTGATATTTGCTTTAAAACATAATTCTGTTCTTCTTCATATTTTGCTTAAGTTCACTTTATACATATCTGTGATCAAGCCACTATTCCTGATTTGAAATTATTTTTTTGTTTTTGAAGGTCGAAGTACTAGTGGTGCTGCAAAATGAGCATTGCTTCAGCTGGCGGTCTGCCCCTGATGTAGAACCCTTACTGTATGAGGACTCTCCACCTAGCTCAAAGGAACTCGCCGATCACTTCAACAACTGTGCTCCTCTGTACTCTACTAGTTCTGTAGCAAGGCGTAGTCTCGCCACCACAGTAGAAAACTCATCTGGAAGGAAATCCCTACCTGATTCACTGCTACAGCACCCAAATCTGGGCAGTTCATCACTCCGCAGGCAATTCCGTCAAGAGGAGGAATGCAGCCTGGCCCAAAAATTGCAGAAGCCAATCGATGATGACAAATACAAGGATGTTGATGATTGCTCTGAGCTACCCTCGATCACAAACCAAAAGCAGCGGAGCGACACATATCAGTCTCCTGATGCTGATGCTAAAGCGAAGAGGTTGGGCAGAAGTTCGTCCGACATTAACCATCAGTATGATACAAAAATAGCAAACCTGGTCAGGAGAAACATGGCATTGGAAGAGCAACTTGCAGCTGCAATGGCAAGCAAAGATGAAGCGGAGAAAAACCTTTCTCTGGTCATTGACAGCAAGGAAGAGCTAGAGAAGAGGCTGACTGAAAGAGACAGGGAGGTTGAGGCGCTGAAGGAGAAGGTGACAGGATTAGAATTGGCGCAAGAAGAGTCAAACAACCTCTCAAACACTGTCCATGCTGACAATGTGCGCCTTGAGCGTGAAGTGGCGTTCTTGAAGGCCGTCATGGATGAGACCCAGAAGGCAAGGAAACATTCCTACGATCTCTCCATGCGCTAGTGTTTACATTGTCGTACTGACTTCGTTTTATTCGTACACAGGAGCTGCACTCCACTCGCGGAGTTCTAGCAGGTGAACACGCAAGGGCATTCCAGCTCCAGGTAAATAATCGAAGTGTTGTAGCTTTCACGTTCTTTCCTGATTAATACAAGATTGCCAGTAGCAGTTGATGGCTTGTCGTATTGATGTCCAGTTGTACAGTTGCATCTGAGACTCTTTTCCCATGTAACACGCTGTGGATTTTTTTTTTGCCAGGTTGAAGTGTTCCATCTGAAGCAAAGGCTGCAAACAATGGATGGAAGATCACCTACACCAAGAAAACCTCATCAGAATCTGTAGGGTCCAGAAGTCAAGTGTACAGTGCAAGTCCATGGTGATGAGCTTGCATAGCTGGTGCAGTCCAGTCCAGTTGTAGCATGTCGAATCCAGTATGCAATTTTGTAAATTAGTTACTAAGCGTAATAGCGTATTTTGCCATGAGTTTTGGTCCATGCATGGAGATATTTGTGTGCTAAAACTGAGGTTTAACTTGAGAAGAAGATGTTATTAAAGACCGAATGGATTGATTAGGTGCATCTGTCGATGATCTATGTACAATTGTGGATGTACTCTTTTCTGAAACTTTTCTTGAAAGGGAATTAATCAAGCTGCTCGGGAAAAAGGAAATGAAAACCAGATAAATGTGTTGTTTGATGTGACGCGTGGACATACACACAGTGAGTCGGACTAGCAACTCCAACTTATATTTTGGAAAGAAATGCTGTGGCATTATATCTTCAAGATATATTAAACTTATATTTACTCCACACATTTGTTACTGCTGTGAAATGACAGGTCGTAGTTAGGGTTCAAGCCTGAGCAATGGTGGCGGCCTCGTTCAGGCGGTTCCAAGGGTGCGACATCTTATCTTTGCTCTTCCTTGTGAGCGGCCACTAGCTGCAGGTCGTTGATCAAGCAAAAAGTTGGATCAAAGTCCGCAAACTGACGAGATTGACATACATCTACAGCAAGCAAGGAACTACAGCATGCATGAAGAAACAAACGATGCTAATCTAATCTGCACAAGTCCTCAGACACAATCTCTCTCCCTCTCTGGTTAGATAAAGCTTTAGCAGATGCGCACAGCGAAATAGAAAAGGATTGGAGTATATGATGTGAAGGGAGGTATATATATACTGGGCCGGGGAGCCTAGCTATTGACATAATCCACGTATCTACTAATGACGATAGCCGCAACAGCAAATCATGTGACGGGGGTTGGTGGTGATGGCCGACTACCAGGCAGCGGCGCAACGCAGACGAAGGAAGGGGGCAGCGAGGAAAGGATTGAAGTCTCGGCTTACTAGACACGTGTCGTGACATAAATGGCCCTGCAGACAACCATGCGCGGCACCTGAGCCCAGCTCGCATGGGCCAGCCACTAGAAACGGATTGGCCTGCCCTTTTGGCGATCCGGTGGGCCCGGAGCCAAGCGGGCCGTCAACTTCATCCGTCCACTTGGACTAGTTATACTTAATTGCTAGGTATTCTACGCGACGCTATGACAACATTAGGAAGTGCCAAAGTAAAGAATAAAAGTAACAATAGAAATCACAAGAAATTAAAACTTTAAAAGTACTTTAATAGAGAACCAACTGAATCTCAAATAAATATTTGAAATATGGGACGGCTCACTTCTAACTAAATGAAGAAGAAATAAACTAACAAATAGTGATAAGTCACGGTGCTGAAAACTTGAGTGCTCCTACCTAGGCATGATGTTATCACTTCACTGGCCTTTTACCTAAGAATGGAAAGAGCGAGTGTGAGATTGGAATCTCAGCAAGTACCCAACAACGGTCGCAACATGGTGAGAAAAGGACAAGCAAACAACAAGTAATTGACAAGCTAATTGCAATGAAATTAAGTTACCAGAAACACTGATACCAATCAGGAATAGAGATAACGGAGATGTGGAACCAAGGTAATGGTTATTTAACAAGTTATGGCAATGGATCTGGCGATCACTTCCCACATACCCGGTTATACGGAATAGTCAGGCACGTCTCTGTCCTCGACTATATAACCACAGACAGGGTGTAATATCCTGAGTAACAAAAATGTTCGGCCCCCCGTACGTTACTAGGTGGGTGACAATCTCCTCTATATGTGGGTAACCTCGGGCCAGGTAACAATTATGTTATTAACGGCTAATATGATAAGAGATTGGAATAACTAAGGATAAGTCCGTGTAAGATTATGATAAGTGAAAGAATTGTTAAGGTTGAAAGGCATAAATTTCCGGTATGAGACAATGGGAGATGATATTATGGTGGTAGTATCCAGGAATTACTCTAAATGGGCACTTTAACATAGCTCACACAAGGGTTGTCAATCATCTAGGTTTTATTATGTGATAAGTGGTTATTAGTCAAGTTAATGAGTGTCATAAATAAATCAGTCGAGGCTCACAAGCAATAACGTACAAATAAAAGATTATGGTAGCAAGGTATATAATAAAGCAGCCCAATGTTAAAAGATTACTAGTTGTTAACCCTAAATTCGAACATGCTTATACGCTATCCCCATCAATGATTTAAGCATCAATTCTAATCACTAATTAAAGCATGAATCCTATAATTGAGCATTATAATAACTTAAAATCATACAACACCAGCTAACCTAACACATCAAGATCTACCCAGTATATTAACAACATACGACCAGACAACCAACACAATGTAATAATTGAGCACTAAGGTAATGGTGACAGTTAATCATGAAACGGTAATATACGAAATAGATAGATTATGGCCGCAAGGTACTTACTTTGAACATGTTCAGCGGACATGCTGCATGAGGGATCCACGGAGTTTCACCGAAACTTCCCCATCCTTTTTTAAACAAACGTTGTCGCTTTTCTGGGACAGCAGTTTGGAATAAGGATTTCTTTATTTCTTCTATGAATTAAGTTCCATCTGCGAAATAATATCGAAGTCATTGATGCAGTCATACGTCCTAATCGTTCGCTTTTTCATATATGAAACACAATATCGTTGTATATTCTAATAAGCCAGAGCTTGTCTTATCAAGTCAGACCGGACAGCAATGAGTGCATGCTGACCAAGACAATCACTACTGACCTCAACAAAGCATTGCACGCAACTAATAATTCACCGAACTCCAAAAATATGCAGCATGACAGCACGTGAGCAAGGCTGATAACGAAACTAGCATGCACAAAAGTAGTAAACAGTAGAGCACCATCTATTGCAGTTTTGTCAGAGGGTGTCAGGGGATCTACTGTTTACTATTTTTGTGTTCGCTACTTTTGTGCATGGTAGTTTACGTCGCCGGGTTCAATTGCGCCTTACAGGCCTTGAGCATGTAAGTTGATGCGTATCATCACCACCCACCACTACTACAGAAAGCCTCATAGTAGACGCCTCATCACAGACGGTTTTGTGAAACCGTCTCTGATGAACACTATTACAGACGGTTGTAATTAGGAGGCCGTCTGTGGTATTTGTGGTGGGAAAATGGATTATCACAGGCGGTTATTATCGAAGTATCACAGACGGTCTGTATTAAAAATCGTCTGTGATAATCCCAGATTATCACAGACGGTTTTTAATATTTAACTAAAACCCGTCTGTGATAATTCACAGACGGTTTTTAGTTAAAAACCGTCTGTGATAATGGCTAAGGCATTTATTGCGATGCTCAGACCGCATCTGTCTTCATTTCGATCCAGATCTAGCCACTGCTGCGCACTTTTTCACTCGGGAGGAAGCTAGGCGATTTCAGGCCAGTTAATTTGGTGGGAAGAGGCAGAGATTGAGCTTTGAATATTCAGTCTTTCCTGGTTGCTCTAGATATGGTTAGTAATGTAAGTTATTTTTTCTTTAATTGCATTACAATTTAGGTCTAAGTAATCCATTAGTGGTTATTGAAGATGGTTAATTTGCAAAATTGTTGGTTATATAATAGCTGTTGTGTTTGTAATATGAATTGAGCTAGCAAATTAAGTCTCAATATAATAAATGCGGCCGCTATATATGTAGTTATAATTAGTTAATCTAGATTTTAATACTAAGTTGTTATATATGTACGTAACGTAGGACCGAAGCTGGATGTATGCCGCGAGCCGTGTGAGTGAAGAGTACATTAATGGCGTTTCTGCTTTTATAAGAGCCGCCGAGGAGGATATGTTGAATAAGGGGGTGGAATATATGTGCTGTCCATGCACTGACTGCGAGAATTTGAAGATGTTTAAGAACCGAGGGCAAATTGTAGCGCACTTGATTCGGAGGGGTTTCAAAAAGGATTATACGTGTTGGACCAGTCATGGCGAAGTGAATGATCATATGCCGCCGGATGACATCGTCGGTGAAGTGAATGATATGCCCCGGGATGACATTACCGGCGAAGTGAATGATATGCCCCCGGATGACATCGCCGGTGAAGTGAATGACATGCCGCCGGTTGATGTCGATTGTGGCTCGGATTCGGATAGGTTGCACGATGATAATCTGGATCAAATGCTTCGCGATGTAGAAGAGAACTATGATGAGAGAGAGAGTATGTTAAATTCCGTGGCTTGATGGAGGACTCAGAGAAACCTTTGTACACGAGCTGCAAGTACACGAGGTTGTCGGCCGTGCTTGAACTGTTGAAATTGAAGGCAAGCAACGGTTGGTCCGACAAGAGTTTCACGGCGCTGCTAGGTCTTTTAGCGGACATGCTTCCGGAGGGAAATGAGTTGCCTAAAACCACGTATAAAGCCAAGAAGGTTCTTTGTCCGTTGGGAATGGAAGTAGAAAGAATACATGCATGCCCGAACGACTGTATCCTCTACCGTAAAGAGTATGCAAACATGCATGTATGTCCGGTGTGCAACGCATCCCGATACAAACGTAACAATCAATCAGAAGATGGCGAGGGAACAGAGGCGAAGAAAGGACCTCATGCTAAGGTGGCATGGTATTTTCCTATAATTCCCCGTTTGAAAAGGTTTTTTGCAAATCCAAAGGAGGCAAAACTGCTTCGTTGGCACTCGGAGGAGCGCAAGAAGGATGGAATGATAAGACACCTTGCTGATTCCGCGCAGTGGAGAAACATCGATAGGAGTTTTGCAGAGTTCGGTGCAGAACCAAGGAATATAAGGTTTGGACTGAGTACAGATGGAATAAATCCTTTTAGTAGCATGAGCAGCCGACACAGCACATGGCCCGTGACTCTCTGCATCTATAACTTTCCTCCTTGGTTGTGTATGAAGCGAAAGTACATTTTGCTGTCGATACTTATCCAAGGACCAAAACAACTTGGGAATGATATCGATGTGTTCCTAGCACCGTTGGTGGAAGATCTAAAAGTACTGTGTAACGAAGGGGTACAGGTATGGGATGCATACAAACGAGAGAACTTCACTCTGCGCTCCTTATTGTTCTGCACCATAAATGATTATCATGCCCTTGGTAACCTATCAGGCCATAGTACAAAAGGTGCCAAAGCTTGTACTCACTGTTTAGATGGTACCGAGAGTGTGTGGCTGAGACACTCACGCAAAACCGTCTACATGCGTCACCGCCAGTTCCTTCGGAGGGCTCACCCATACCGCAAGATGAAGCAACAATTTGACGAAGAGAAGGAAGACGGTTCAGCTCCAAGGCATTTAAGGGGACACGAGGTTTATGATATGGTTAAGGATTTAGATGTTGTCCTCGGAAAGGGACGTAAATTGAGGGCTCATGAGAAGAACACCTGGAAGAAGAGATCAATATTTTGGGACTTACCTTATTGGGAGTACCTAGATGTTCGGCACTGCATCGACGTCATGCACGTAGAAAAGAATGTGTGTGACAGCTTGATTGGTCTCTTACTGAACATCCGTGATAAAACAAAGGACGGCGTCAACGCACGGCTTGACTTGGCTGACATGGACATCAGGCCTGAGTTAGCACCGACAAGCACTGATAATGGACGAACGTACCTTCCCCCTGCGTGTTACACTCTGTCCAAGGCTGAGAAAATAGAACTGTGCCAGTGCTTGCATGGTGTCAAAGTTCCGTCTGGTTACTCCGGCAACGTGAAGAAACTTGTTTCGATGCAAGATTTGAAGTTAAATGGCATGAAGTCTCATGATTGTCATGTGCTGATGACACAGATGCTTCCTATTGCAATTAGAAATATTTTGCCGATCAAAGTCCGAGAGACAATCATGAGGCTATGTTATTTCTTTAACACAATTGCTCAGAAGGTCATCGATCCCGAAGGACTAGATGCTCTGCAGGACGAGGTGGTGATGACTCTATGTCACCTTGAAATGTATTTCCCTCCTTCGTTTTTCGATATCATGGTCCATCTCATTATTCACGTTGTGTGGGAGATAAAAATGTGCGGGCCCGTATTCCTACGTAGCATGTACCCATTTGAGAGGTTCATGGGAATTCTCAAGTCCTACGTACGGAATCGTTCTCGGCCGGAGGGCAGCATCGTCGAAGGTTATGCAAGCGAAGAGGTCATTGAGTTTTGTGTCGATTATATGGCTCAGATTCAACCGATAGGTGTCCCTCAATCTCGTCATGAGGGGAGGCTGAAGGGTCTCGGAACTATCGGAAGGAAAGCAATCACTCCAAATGTCAAGAGCACTAACCAGAACAGCGGTGTCCGCATAGATGCATTCAGTACCGATGGGTCGAGAAACTCGTACTATGGCTTCATAGAAGAGATTTGGGAGCTCGACTATGTGGTTTTCAAAATCCCCTTATTTCACTGCCGTTGGGTGCACCTCCAACGTGTCGGGTACAAAGACGAACCATTCGTACTCGCCAATCAAGTTGTTCAAGTTTTCTATGTAACCGACCCGGCAAATAAGAAACGCCATGTAGTTCTTCATGGAAAAAGGAGAATTGTTGGAGTGGAGAATGTAGTGGACGAGGAGGAATACAATCAATTTGACGAGTTACCTCCTTTTGGAAATGACATAAGGGTCGACGATGAACAACGTGACGAAACTAGTTACGTACGCATTGATCATGATGAAGGGCTAATATTTAAAGGAAAATAAGCAAGTACAATAAGAATGTATATGTGAAAATGTGTGATGTAGTCAATTTTGAGATGTATATGTGAAAATGTGTGATGTAGTCAATTTTGAGATGTATATGTGAAAATGTGTGATGTAGTCAATTTTGAGATGTATATGTGAAAATGTGTGATGTAGTCAATTTTGAGATGTATATGTGAAAATGTGTGATGTAGTCAATTTTCAGTTGTGTATGTGTGACAAAAATGAATGCAGATTGAGAAAATGTGTAAATGAATGCAGCTGGTAGGTAGTTGATCATGAATGCAGATGGTTGGCTGTTGATCATGAATGCAGATGGTTGGCTGTTGATCATGAATGACTACAGTCGGGCATAGGCTTATCACAGACGGTTCTAAACTTGGAACCGTCTGTGATATTAATATCACAGACGGTTCTAAGTTTAGAACCGTCTGTGATAAGCCTACTATCTCAGACGGTTCTAAACGTAGAACCGTCTGAGATAGTATGCTTATTACAGACGGTTCTAAACTTAGAACCGTCTGTGATAGTCTTATCACAGACGGTTCCAAGTTTAGAACCGTCTGTAATAATCCGCTATATATACCCGTGTCTAGGGTTTTCCGTGTATTCTGCAGTTATTCTAATATCTAAATCCCGATCTGCCTCCCCCGAGCCCTCGCCGCCGCCTCCCTCGAGCCCTCGCCGGCCGCCTCACTCGAGCCCTCCCCGGCCGCCTCACTCGAGCCCGTCGTCGCCGCCGCCTCCCCGAGCCCGTCGTCGCCTCCTCCTCCTCCTCCGTCGTCGGCGGCCGCCTCCCCGAGCCCGTCGTCGCCGCCGCCTCCCCGAGCCCGGGGCCTCCTCCTCCTCCGTCGCCGCCGCCTCCTCCTGCGTCGCTGCCGCCTCATCCTGCGTCGCCGCCGCCGCCTCCTCCTCCTCCTCCGTCGCCGCCGCCTCCTCCTGCGTCGCCGCCGCCTCCTCCTCCTCCTCCTCCGTCGTCGTCGCCTCCTCCTCCGTCACCAAAACCCTAAGGTCATCAAATCCCTCCCCGAGCTTCATGCTTACTGTTAGGGTTTAGGGTTGATGCTTGATACTTCATACTGAGTGTTAGGGTTTAGGACTTACTGTTATATGCTTACTGTTATGTATATGGTTAGTTGCTTACTGTTATATGCTTACTGTTATGTATATGGTTAGTTGCATTCATGTATATTCAAGTTTGTTAATCTTCCATATACTGAGATTGCCTGTGGGATTTACAGTTGCTCGATGATGATAAATTCATATACTGAGATTGGTTCATTCGGTCTTTGAGCTCTAATAGCTGTTATATACAATCTTCCATATACTGAGATTGCCTGTGGGATTTACAGTTATGGCATGTTATTGAATTGATCTGTTAGGATTTCATCTTGACAAGTTAAAAGTTAACTGCTGTCTGAGTATATGCATGCTGAATATATCTTGATCTTGAGATTGTAGAGTTTGTATCTAGAGCTCAAAAGACTGAATTCATTATTTGGCATAACCAATCAAGGAAGAGTATATGATTTAGTAGCGGGACGGCCAAGATTAATCTTGTGCAACCCTACAATTTGAGAGCACATATTCATGTTGAGACTGTTATTGATTCTATTATTTGGTTTATAGTATTAGCAACTAAAGTAGGTGCTAAGATAGGCACATCACCCCCTCTTTATGTCCATATTACCCCCTCCCTTCTCCCCCTCCCCTCTACTCCTCTCTTCCAATTCAATATGATTACATTCTCATCTTATCTTAATAGACCCACAAAATGAGCAACATGTCACCCGCGCATTCTTCAGCATCATCGCCGGAGGCGTCCGCTCCAACATCAAGACGCCAAGGAAGAGGGCTATCAAAGAAACCTCAGAGCCGACAGACCATCACAGCGGTAAACGCAGCTGGGGTCCCTATCCTTCCTAAGCAAGCGGTAAACGCATTCCGAACCATGGTCGGAATAGTTGCACGAGAACGAATTGAGATCACATACAATTCATGGAAGAACGTGCCTGACACTCGGAAACGTGAGCTGTGGACCGAAATTTTGGCATCGTTCGAGTTCCCAGAAGAACACTTACACGCTGTGGAACGACAAACCTACCAAGCGGCGTGCAAAGCATGGAAGAACTTCAAGAGCACGCTTGTCAAGAAATACGTGGAGACGGACGAAACACTTTTCACTAAATACCCATTCCTGGAACCATAATGGGAAGAGTTCAAGGCGATGAAAACGACCGAAGATTTCAAAAGTACAAGTGTGGCGCACAAGGCCCTCCAGGCAAAAAACACGCACCCCCACAGACTTGGCACAGCTGGGTATGCGGGTAAAATCCCGCAATGGAGGTTGGAGGATGAGCTGGCAGCTGCAGAGGACATCGCCCCGCCGTTTTCCAATATCCCGGATGACCGCGCTCGAAATTGGCTTAGAGCAAGGTCATCTACAATGACATCGGGGGACGTCTCCTTTCGAAACCCTGCAGACCAGCAAGTGTCCCAGCGCCTGGTAATATATCGATCGAACTACGTAGCTTGTAATTACTCCACAACTTCGTACAAATTGAAATGACATGTCGTGCTCTTGCAGGAAGAGCTGAGTTTTCAATCTACCGAGGGATCATTCCAGGGAACAAGGGAGAATGATATGCTCTCCGTGGCCCTGGGAAACAAGGAGCACCCGGGCCGTACGAGAGGCCTTGGGCTTTACGTTCCATGGAAACATGGTTTCCAAGATGACTCCGACATGTATCGGCGCAGGAAGAGAAACAAAGGCGAGCGTGACGCACAGCTACGAGAAGAGATCAAGGCATCTCTTAAAGAGGAGCTACTGGGTTCGATGGCTGATATAATCAGAGATGAGGTGCGGAAACAGACAGAAAGTCAGCAGGCCGCCACCGCCGCTGCTGCGCTAGCTAGCCCAAACAACCGTCCGAGTAGCTGCGCGTCCAATCCGACGCAAATCCAGTCCAAATTTCCTGTGGACGACATCCAGGTAATAATTATTACCTCTCGAATGCTTGCTCCATTGGTAGGCCTATTCAAGTAGCTAATTTTGTATCGTTATGTAGGAGCCTACGAATTGCAAGCTCCAAGTGAGATATGGTTCCGTTCCCTTGTACGCTGCTTGGGGCCAGGCATATTCGTCTGGTATCGGGGCCATGGTGCACGGTCAAGCTTTAGCGCTAGGCTTCGCAAAAGTTAATGTGGATGGTGTGCATGTCAATTTTGAGGTGGTCCCGCTACCGAAGCCCCCCAACGACGAGATCATGACTCTAGGACAGGCCATCGGAACATTCATCCAGTGGCCCAAAAGCGACATCTCCCTGGAGTCTTCTTCACCGGTGGCAGAACCAGAGCAACATGCACTGGTTCCATCTCCATTACAACACCAGTCGGTTCCACCACCGGATACTGCACCGGTGCTATCTCCACTGGTCATACTCTCGCCAGAGCAACTTGCACTGGTGCCATCTCCATTACAAGACCAGTCGGTTCCACCACCGGATACTGCACTGGTGCTATCTCCACAGGTCCTATTCTCGCCAGAGCAACTTGCACCGCTGCTGCCGACTGCCGTTAAGTCGGCCTATAGCCGAAGCAGCAAGGCCAGTAAGGGCAAAGCAAAGAAGACCAATGATGATATTGCGTACCTACCTTTGGCCCGCAAATTCGTGCTTGGTCAGCCGTTGCTCGAGGAAAAATACCTCCGAAAGCTACCATATAGTTGCACGCAATTGCACATGTGGTATATTCAGCAGTCCAATAAGCTAGAGGCAGAACGGACTTCAAGTATCAGTGTCAAATTCACCGAAGAAGATTTACACCACAGTTTTCAAGAGTGTATGTTCGTGGTCGCCTTTGAGGATTTATTCGATCTGTTCACATTCAACGCTCTTGACGTCTCAATCATTCGATGCTGGACGCTGTAAGTGTGTACAATCACAGTCTCTGTTAATGTCATATCGATAAATGCCATATCTAATTTTTTGCTTTCGTGTGTATATATATAGACACATGCTGATTAAAGCTAGATCATCCAACTTATCAGTTGGTTTCTTGGACCCACAATTGGTCGCCAAGGAAACCATCGACCAGGATACACCCCTCGTCGAGAGGTACATTGCAGCAGGACTGCTACGTTGCGTCAAGAAGGATTATGTACTTATGCCCTTCCTTCAAAACTTTCATTGGATTTTAGTAGTAATTGTACCAAAATGGAACAAGGTATATTACCTTGATTCCCTAAGTAAGAATAAAATGGACTTCACAGTTCTCAACCAAGTAATCGATAGGTAAGCACATATTTCCCATACATATCTACATTGTACTTTCTTTCCTTCCGAATGATTAAGGTTAACTTTTTCGAATTACGTAGGGCGTTCGCCACCTACATTGAAAAGGGAGGTGACTCGAAGCGCGGGGCCAAATGCCTGCTGACACATGTTTGAGATTTTAAGGTATTCGCTATTTCACATTAATTAATCCTATGCAACAGTTGGTACTAATGCCTCTTGAACTAACACATTCCATTTTTTGCAGTGTCACCAGCAGGAGCCGGGCAACACATGTGGATACTACGTTTGCCAACATATGGAACTACTCCTCGATTCCTCGAGGCTCACCAATCGCAAGGTTTGTCACTCTTCCCATAATTACTTCATACTTAACACGTTACATATATACGCACATTGATATTCCTATCGACAGGCTGCGTCCATCCCGTCAACTGCATTGAAACAGCCTGTTCTTGGAGGGATTCGAGGAGAGTTGGCGTACTTTTTGCTGACTCAAGTCATAACGCCAGGAGGACGGTTCCACTGCGCACTATGATTTCTTATTGATCTTATCACTAAGTGCAAATGCAGTGCACATCTTTTATAAATGAGATGTGTTAATGGACATTATATTTCATTTCAATTCAATTAATCGATTTGCGAAATAGATGCATGCTTTATGTTTGTGAAATGAAGTGTGATGTCAATGGGATGTTTTATGTCTGTGAAATGTATCTGAAAGGAAATGAGATGTGTGAATTGTATGTTTTTTGTCTGTGATTTTCAGCTTGTTTCAGAGGGCATGGCTAGCATTTCCTGAGGCTAGCTATAAACAGAAATAGATTCTGCTGGGGGGAGGAGTATCACAGACGGTTTTTCATTAAAAACTGTCTGTGATTATGCGATATCACAGACGGTTTTTTTATTAAAAATCGTCTGTGATTATCCGATATCACAGACGGTTTTTTTAAAAACCGTCTGTGATATCGGATAATCACAGACTGTTTTTAATAAAAAACCGTCTGTGATATCGCATAATCACAGACGGTTCGAAAACCGTCTGTGATAACTTGGATTATCACTTACCCATAATTTCAGACGGTTCAGAAAACCGTCTGTGATTACGATTTCGAACCGTCTGTGATGACCTTTTATGTAGTAGTGCACTCCGGGTAGTTTGTCTTCATCAGCATCGGGTATTGGACAGACGCCGCTGACTCCTTGACGAAGCGCTCGATGATGACTTCGCCGCCGCGGTGGCGCCCTCGGCGCGTCGTAGGTGAGTGCGATACCCGTCGTCGGGGAGGGGGTGATGGCGAACGATCACCACCACCAACGGGAGTCAATTGGACTGACATGACGGCTCTGATACCACATGTAGAAACCAAGACTAGATTTTGGCTTTGAAACGACGCCTGGGATACACGTCCTCTCCGGCGGCGCTGCCCGTGCCGTTGAGGGTCTTGAGACTCTCAGCCACCACTCGCGCTCCGGCTCTGTGCCTGCCTCACGCTCCGCTACGCGACTCTGATGCTCTGTGGTGAATACACACAAAACGCACGCACGCGAAAGGAAGTTGACGATGTAGACTGCGGCTGCTCTGAATCAACTTATTCTTTACTGATTCCATTGAACTATATATACACAACATAACACATCAGTTATACACAGCCGTTGCCAGCCTCAAGCGGAAGCGACGCCTTGCTTCGCCGTACGCTAAAACGCTGCGACGTTCCGGCAACCGACGCGTGCGTACGTATACATGAACAGTAACCGTATACATGAACAGTGTCATGCACGGGATTTATTCTATCATTTCACCCCCTAATCCCGTGCCACTTCTACTACACCCAGCTGCTGTCGTAACTAGCTCGAAATTGAGCCCGGCACCCCAAAACTGCCGCTGCCGGTCGCCTCGGCTTCTGCCCGCATGCGCATGCCGCTTGGCCGTCATGTGCCACTGGCCCGATGCCGTTGCATACTGCCTCGCCGTCCCACAGCTAGCCTCGCCCTCGGTCGCACGTCGGCCCGCAGTCGCACCCGCGTCCGCACGCGCGTGCCGCCTCGGACTCTCCGCTCGCCGCCCGCATGCGTCCACCTCCTCTCGATCCCCACTCGGCCACCACCCGGGGTAGCTACGTCTGAAGCGCCGCGCCACCGCCGCACTTGAGCTGGCCTGCAGCCACTCGGCGCTGGCGCCGGCCCTGACCGCTCGGAGTCGAACCGCTCATACCAGCGCCACGCATCGTCGTTTGCATGTGTCAGGAGCGAGATCGGTCGAGCGAGCGCGAGGGAGATCTTGTACAGTCAATTCGTCGATCGCCGTACCGCGGCGAGAAGCTTCCTCCTCGGATCGCGCACCCACAGTACGCCGTCCTCGATCAACACTTGGCACTCGACCTCATCGAGTTGTCCCAAGCTAATGATGTTGCTACGCAGACGTGGGATGAAGTACACATCCGACAGCAGACGATGGTGTTCACCCCGTGCAGCAAACATGATCGTGCCGCGCCCGAGGATGTCCACCATTGATCCATCGCCGAACTTTACCGTGCCCGCGATGTCGCGGTTCAGCTCGGAGAAAGCCGCGCCGTTTCCCGTCATATGGTTCGACGCGCCCGTGTCGAGGTACCACACGCCGTCGTCCTGGCTGTCGGTGTGGTTGTCGGTGTCACCCAACTGCACCATCGCACGTTCTTCGTTGAGGAAGAACCGTCCGCTGACGTGCACAGGTGGAACACGCCCTGCAAGCCACGCGGGCTCTGGTGAAAAAGAGACCACCTGGGCCATCAAGAGGGACGGCTCGAGGTCATCGTCCACCTTGGCTAGCAGCGCTGCGGCCGCCGCCTCGTCTCTCTTCTTCTTCTGGCACTCCTGGGCCCAATGCCCAGTTTTCCTGCAGTATTTGCACGTATCCTTGTCGATGACCTTGCTGCCATCGTCCTTGCATGCGTTGTCGGTATCGCGCTTGGGTGGCTGCGTGCCGCGCTGTGGCAGGACCGAGCCGCTACTCGTACCACTTCCGCTGGCACCAGCGCTACCGACGCGTGCACCCTCCTCGTCGCGCTTGCGTAGGCGACGGATGAGATCCTCCTCCTTCGACGAGAGAAGCAGCCGAAAACCCAACTCTGCGGCCACTGCTCACACGTCAAGCCGCTGCTCGCCCGTGACCTCCTCGATGGATAACTCCTCGATGTCCAGTAGCGTCTCGATTGAGATCGCGACCTGCATGAACCGATCAGGAACCACCTGGAGAAACTTGCGAACAACCTTGGCTTCGTCGATCTCGTCGCCAAGAAGACGTAGATTGTTGGCGAGACCCGCAATTCGCATCGAGAAGTTATTAACGTTCTCGCCTTCCTTGAAAGCGATGTTGTTAAAATTGAGCCGAAGCTTCTGCGCGTTCGCCACGCACACCCGCTCGACGGCCATCCGCATGACCTTGACCACCTCTCACGCCTCCTGTGCGGTCTCCTTGCTGCCGATCAAACACAGCATCTCCGTTGGGACCGAGCGAGTCATCGCTGCTAGTGCCAGCCGATCCTTGTTGTACTCGACGTCGCCGGGTTCAATTGCGCCCCACAGGCCTTGTGCCTGCAAGTTGATGCACATCATCACCACCCACTCCGGGTAGTTTGTCTTCGTCAGCATCGGGTATTGGACAGACGCCGCTGACTCCTTGACGAAGCGCTCGATGATGACTTCGCCGCTGCGGTGGCGCCCTCGGCGCGTCGTAGGTGAGTGCGATACCCGTCGTCGGGGAGGGGGTGATGGCGAACGATCACCACTGCCAACGGGAGTCAATTGGACTGACGTGACGGCTCTGATACCACATGTAGAAACCAAGACTAGATTTTGGCTTTGAAACGACGCCCGGGATACACGTCCTCTCCGGCGGTGCTGCCCGTGCCGTTGAGGGTCTTGAGACTCTCGGCCACCGCTCGCGCTCCGGCTCTGTGCCTGCCTCAGCTCCGCTACGCGACTCTGATGCTCTGTGGTGAATACACACAAAACTCACGCACGCGAAAGGAAGTTGACGATGTAGTCTGCGGCTGCTCTGAATCAACTTATTCTTTACTGATTCCATTGAACTATATACACTACCGGAAAGCTGCTATATGCCGAGTGTCTGGAGTTTTGCCGAGTGCAATCTATCGGGCACTCGGTAAACAACCACTTTGCCGAGTCCCTCCACGGGCTCACTCGGCGAAAATAAAACACTCGGCCAAAATCTCTTTGCCGAGTGCTGCATATTAGACACTCGGCAAAAAAAGCTCTTTGCCGAGTGCTGACAAGAAAACACTCGGCAAAAATATAACACTCGGCACCAACCGCCGTTCGTTACAGGTCAGCCGCCGCCGTTAGAACTTTGCCGAGTGTCTGGAGCTGACACTCGGCAAAGAGATCTTTGCCGAGTGTTTTTTTTGCGGCACTCGGCAAAGAAATAACACCTTTTCCTTTCCTACCCTTCAAACTTTTTCTACTCTCCACATACAACATATGGTACTCCATGTTAAAATTTGGTATATTTTTGTATTTGTTTGCTATATTTAATTAATTAATTGTATTTCAAGCAATTTTTTGAATCAAGTCAAATTTGAACTGCAAGTGATTCAAATAATAGGAAAAAATAAGTAGAAAAATGATATTCATTTTATTCAGCCTGGTTTGAGGCCTTACCTGTGAAATGAAAAGGAATTTCGAACATCTTGTTCAAGAAACACGACCATGAACGTGTGGCCGAATGGTTTTTAAATTTTAAAAAAATCAAACGAAGTCTGAAAATCGTGAGATTTGTCAAGATGTCATGATATCATATGTGGAGGCTGTGGTAAAAAATTGAGAAGATTTCGCATAAGTTGTCACGTACGATGCTTACAAACCGAAGCATTTCTGAAGAAGAAGCATAGAGTCGAGAAGGATCCGGTAAGATTTGGAGTCAAAGTGACGGTCGAATTGTGGTTTGACTACAAAACTTTTTGTACAGGCAATAGACAACAGAGATTGTTTCATGTGAAAGTTTGGTAATTTTTCAGATCCGTTTGATTATTTTAATTTTTAAACTGCAATTATAGAATTTTAATTGATATAAATTGAATTTGAGCTATAACTACATGAAATAATGGTCTAATATTCGTAGAAGCATCGAATATGCATTGTTGAGTGAATTTGACATGGCATTTTCAAAGTACATTCGAACAAATTTGTAAAACACGTTATGGAAAAGAAAGAGAGGAAAGGAATTAAAAAAAATCTTTGCCGAGTGCTTTGTGGGCGACACTCGGCAAAGCAGGAGGGCTTTGTCGAGTGCCAGATCGGGGGCACTCGGCAAAGGAGGAGGGCTTTGCCGAGTGCCAGATCGGGGGCACTCGGCAAACAACACAAAAACAAAACCTTAGTTTCCCCGCGGCCGCGCTCACACACGCCACAAACTTTAATTTCCCCGTGGCCGCCGCCCCGCCCACGCGCGCCCCGCACGCCCGCCGCCGCGCCCGCGCCAGCCCGCCGCCGCCCCGCCCCGCCCCCGCGCGCCCCGCACGCCCGCTGCCGCGCCCGCGCCCGCCCGCTTCGACTGCCGCGGCCGCCCGACGCCTCCCCCGACTGCCCCCGCCCCCGCGGCCGCCCGCCGCCTCCCCCGACTGCCCCCGCCCCCGCGGCCGCCCGCCGCCCGACGGCTCCTGCAGGTTGGTTTGGCTAGCTCACTGAAGAAAATTCTTCCTATTGCTAACTGCAATGTATATATTTAGCTACTATTGCTAATATCACTGGAGTTGATGGACTATTGATCAACATAGGCACTCCTTAGTTAGTGACCCCTTAATTTAACTATTTGAAAACTGGCCCATACATCATAAGCACATTTGAAAATTTATAATATTCGCAGGCAAAGGAAATCATATATACGATCCTGTCAACAGTACGTTGTCCAAATGACCTAACTTGTAGGCTAGCTAACAACAGTACGTTCGGCCGTATATGTGGTTGTTGGCCATCGTGCCGTATATGTGGTTGTCGGCCATCGTGCCGTATATGTGGTTGTCGGCCATCGTGCCGTTGGTGTGGTTGTCGGCGTGCTATTCGTTTGTTGCAGGTTTTGGAAACCTCACCGTGCAGGGGAGGTGCTGCCGAAATTTTCAATTGACACTATTATGTTCCTTTTTTTGCAGGAGAGGCTATTGCACTGTCCACCGCCACCGCTGCCTTGGCTGAGGGCGGTTCCTGGGCTCCCGACTGCGCGGTGTACCTCTGCTTCTCGGGTTGGAGCCGTGGACGTCTCCCTCGGCTCCGACAGCTTGTCTTCCCACGTAGACAATCTACGTGCTGTGAGTTACCCTTTTCCTTGCTCGGTTTACAGTTCAGCTATTTATTCATGTTCATAGATTACGTCCGATGGTGAAGCATGGACCCACTTTGATGTGATTCATCGTGAGAAAGCTCTAGAGGCTCGTAATGTACGTGTTGCGCTGGCAACAGATGGGTTCAATCCTTATAGAATGATGGCCGCCCCATACACTTGTTGGCCCGTGTTCGTTATCCCCCTCAATCTCCCCCCGGCGTCCTCTTCCAACGACAAAACATATTCTTGTCGTTGATAATTCCTGAACACCCGGGGAATAATATGGGTGTGTTCATGGAGCCTGTGATTGATGAATTGGTCCAGTGCTGGGCACAGATGGTGGACAAGTGGTGCGCCGCCGAGTGGGAGGAGACGCACAACGCTTGCCGGGAGCGGCGTTTGATGATGCCAGGTGCACCACACCATCAAGGCAACCGTAGCCTCGACGAATTCGCGGCTACATGGGTACGCGAATTCATTTCTTTATTATAACGCTCAATTCTGCATAATTTCTAATCATCTTGCTGTTTTTTTCGCAGTCGTCGTCACATGGTAGCCAGCCTTGCTCCCAGTTCAAGGCATGGGCTTTGGCCCACAAGGGCAAGGCGACGTCCGACGTCGACTACAACCCGGAGGACCCGCCCTCGGTGTACAGCAATGCGACCGTCCACAGCCGCCTCAGTGAGTACACATCGATGGCAAGGGCGGTCCATGGGCCAGAGTACGATCCGAGCACCCAGGACCTTGATGGAGAAGTCGTCATGAGGGTGGGAGGAGGCAAGAAGCATGGGCGGTACTGGATTGGCGACAGCACACTCGACACGGCCAGTACTCCCACTCTCTCCCAGATTCGAGCAAGGAGCACGAGCTCAAGCCCGGCTATACGCCCACGGCCGGACACTGCACAGTCCCGGATGGAGGCACTCCAGGTTATTTCTGTTTTATTCGTCGTTCATTAATTTTTACATACCTTTGCTTTGCATTGTAACATTGGGGGTGAAATATTGTAGGCCCAGCTGGAAGAAGAGAAGAGGCTACGGGAGGAGATGGCGGCGAGGATGGAGGCCGATCGGCAGAGGAATGAGGCCGAGCGGCAGAGGATGGAGCAGATGTTTCAGTGGATGCAAAGTCTTGGCGAGAGGATGGGTAAACCTCTGCCACTGGAGCTATTCCCTCCTCCACCTCCTCCTGCAACTACTCCTGTGCGTTTGCCTTCTCTACCTTGAGCTCTTTACTTACCATGTTTATTGCTTTCGTTTGTGCTTTGCTTGTATGAGCTATACCTTCTTAGATTAGCTAGTGGAGTATGAATGTTTAAGTTTGTATGTTCCTACCTTAAATCTTGTCTCACACATGCAATCTCTTCTCCTTTGTGCAGAATCAATCGGCGGCTTCGAATAATCTGCCTCATGACCCACCACATCAGTCGGGGTGACCAGCTTGGTGAATGATACTTGTGGTTGTGATGCTTATTATGAATGGTACTTAGAGATACTTGGATTTGCATTTGTAGTTCACTTGTGGTTGCACTTGGATATATGTGATATATTATGGTTGCAGTTGATTCACTTGGTGAATGATTGTGAATGGCACTTGTGGTGATTACTTTTGGACTATATGTGATATATTGTTGATATATCTGTGATATATTGTGACTTGTTTGAGTGGGGTGCAATAAACAATTGAAATAGGCAGTTTTTGGCCACTTTGCCGTGTGTTACACTCGGCAAAAGGAGGCTTTGCCGAGTGTCATGGTAAAAACACTCGGCAAAGTAACTTTTCTGGGCATTCTGGGAACGTACTTTGCCGAGTGTTTTAACTTTGCACTCGGCAAAGTAACATTCTTTGCCGAGTGTCTTTACCATGACACTCAGCAAAGCTTAGATTTTGCCGAGTGTCATTACCGCGACACTCGGCAAACTGGAAGGATTTGCCGAGTGCCATTCTGTCCTGACACTCGGCAAAATACGCCGTCACCGTGTTCTCACCGTCCACTGAGCTTTTTTTTGCCGAGGGTCGTTTCGGCACTCGGCAAAGCCTTTGCCGAGTGCTCGATGAAAAGCTCTCGGCAAAGATCTCTTTGCCGTCAGAAACTTTGACGTGTGAGCTATGCCGTGGGTGACACTCGGCAAAACCTTTGCCGAGTGTTTCTCGTGCTTTGCCGAGTGCCACCGGCACTCGGCAAAACTCCTGAGCCCGGTAGTGATATACACAACATAACACATCAGTTATACACAGCCGTTGCTAGCCTCAAGCGGAGGTGACGCCTTGCTTCGCCGTACGTTGAAACGCTGCGACGTTCCAGCAACCGACGCGTGCGTACGTATACACGAATAGTAACCATATATGTGAACAGTGCCATGCACATGAACAGTGCCATGCACGTGATTTATTCTATCAACCCCTCCCTTGCAGCCAAAGCACGCGCCCGATTTGGGGTGCTCATTTCGACCTTGAAGCTTAAGTTTCTAGTTTTTTTTGGGTAGTGCAGTAGTTTTTTTTGGCACTACAGATAATGGTAGTTTTTTAGCATAATTAATTTAAAAATAAAAAATATACCATCACAGATAATACATAGAAATAAAGAGAAAACAAAATTATAAAAAAGCTAAAAAACAAAAAAAATAAAATTAAGAAGTTAGAACCTAAAAGTTTAAACCTAAATAAACACCCATTTAGGAAGCTAACAAAGCTTGCCACGCCGGGCACGCGTGGCCGCTGCACCCGTAGCAAAGTTAGAATAAAGCGCGACCACCACAATTCGTGTTAGAATACCTTCGTGTTGGCAAAGTTAACCGCCGCAATTTTGCTCCGAATTACTGTTGGAGTTCGTGTTGTCTGTACGTAGCCTCCAGACGTCGTCACGCGTTCTAGTAGCGCACGGAGGCTTGATGAAGTCACGGGCCCGACGTCACAAACCTGACGTCGTGTAGCACGGTAGCAACGTAAGCATCGGCATCTCCTTGTGTCCCACTAAAATAAAAAATCGTGTAGCAGCCTAAGCATCGGCATCTGCCTCTTGTCGAGGGAGCTTGCTGCGTCAAGTTCCCATCGCAATAAATAATAATGCTGCCCCCGGCCGCTTGGCCTTGATCGTTCAAATCGCAAGGCCAGATCGACCCATCTTTGATGCACTAGCAACTACCGCACAGTGGAGAAGTCGGCGCCATTGATGCACTTATTTTATACTATATCTATTGATAGTATTTTTTGGTGTAATTAAATTTAAAAAAATAAAATAAAAATAAAAAGTTAGTCTATCATGAACAATACAAAGGAATACGGAAAAAAGACAAAAAAATCTCATAAAAACCAAAAAGACGAAATTAAGGAATAGTAAACTAGAAACCAGAAGCCTAAAACTGAAGCCGAAATGAGCGGGGTGGCACTGCTCACCTTTCTTGGTCCTGCTCAACTTGGCATTTTATGTAGCTTATGGCTTTTTTATTACAACTGACTTATTTTGCACTATAGCTGCTAGTAGCTTTTTTGGCGAAATTAAATTTTAGAAAAAATTAAAAATAAAAATTGGTTAGCCCGTCATGTACAATGCAAAGGGATTTCGGGATAAGTACGGGACTTAATCACGTAAAAGGAGAACCTCTTTGAAAAAACCAACGACCCATACGTAATTTTGGGAAAGCGGAGGGTCTTTTTCATGAAAATGTTGATGTGGTGAGGGCTTTTCCACAAACATCAATGACTCATACATAACTAAGAAAAACAGAGGGTGTTTTCGCAAAAAATACTGATGTGGCAGCGCCCCCTAGGGCGCAATCCCCCGGGAATAATGAGGGAGTATGATTGCACACATAGGCACCAGTCTCCACTTGACCAAGGTGTAGGCTCCGCTCTAAATGGTTTTAGTTTCTGGTTTTTTGTTTTTGGTTTATTTAAATTAGAAGCTATTTAAAATGCATCGACTTCTAATTTTGATTTATTTTGGTTTTTTTATCTTTTTCCTCTCTTATTCCTTTGTATTGTCAGTGATAATATAACTCTTTGTTTTCTATTTTTCCTCATAAAAAGCTAACAATTATTATAGTGCAATTTCATCTAAAAGCAACAAAAAACAACTTAAGCCAAAAGCTAATTGGAACACCATCTAGGCTCCCAAGTCTTCATGCTAATCAAGACAAATGGTACAAAACAGAGTTTAACTAGTGTAGATTCTAAATACTCGGTAGCTACATAACAAAGAACTAGCCAAGCCGGAAAAATATGTGACTCTAACTTAATTAGTGGATGAGGTATAACAACACATCATGCAATTGATTATCACTAATTATTATATTAATCATGTATGTGAATTTAGCTGCTACTATGCAGTTGTGTACATGTTAGTCCGAAGGTGCGAGCCAATAATTTTGTCTTGTGTCTACCATTTTTCCAGTAGGTACGGACCATAAGCTTGCGCGCACGAGGCCGACGGTGCAAGCGCAGGTCGTGATTGCATCGATCACACGTGTATCCATCTACGATGTCGATGTGGGCAACTGAGGAAGCTTTGGCCTACTAGCTCCTCTATTTTCCTTCTGGTTTCACCACTGATTTTATCCCATAGAAGACCATAATTTATGTTTGTTTCCCACGTAGGATTTGATAAATGGAGACATCTCAAGCTATATGTTGTTTTTAGCTTTTCTCATTATATTCTACCTACTTGGTTTAATTTGAAACTTAAATTTTAGTACCGCACAAGCTTAGATGTACCCTTCTACGGTGTTGTTTGGATATGGAAATGTTCATGGTATGCATAGTTTGAGCTAGCTCATGGAAATGTTCATGGTATGCATAGTTTGAGCTAGCTCTGTTTTTGTTGCTTTTCTGGGACCAGCAGTTTGGAATAAGAACCCGACTCATCGCGTTCCGCACCATGCATGCGTCTCGAGTTACAGCCCTCCGCACCAGCGACATGTACCACGTACTCATCACATCAGGTCGTACATGTGCATGTGCAAGGCCTTCACTTCCTCTTTTTCCTGTGTTTGAAGTTTCTGCACCCATGGAGAGAGCAATTGCCTGCTGTAAGGCCGCATCATCATCCACAGAATCAGCGATGGGAAAACCCCCGCCCGAGCTGCTGTCACAAAGTTTCTGTAAGGCCGCATCATCATCCAGAGAATCAGAGAGCAATTGTCCGCTGCACCAGGTACTCATCACCTGGTCCTAAAGTTTCTGCACTCATCGCAATCACAGAATTTCCTAAAGATTCTGCCATGCAGAGAGCAAAAGCCTCCTGTAAAACTCCTGCCCGGGCTGCTGCCGCTGGGATGCATGAATGAGCGTGTGATCTACTGCCCACAGCTGCACAGTGCGCGTGGGTCCGTCTTGACCCGACCCGCTGCGACCGGCGCCTACTCCATGCGTGTGTACGCCAACATCCAGCGTATCTATCTGAATGCGTACATGCGACGAACGCAATAGCTTGGCGGTCCCAGGGTCGCGACATCTTATCTTTGGTCTTTCTTGTGAACTGCAGGTCGGTGATCAAGCAAAAAGTTAGATCAAAGTCCGCAAGCTGGCGAGATTAACAGACATCTACAGCCAGCAAGCAACTACTAGATGCAGGGGCGGACCCACCCTTCGGGCAAGCCTGGGCGGCCGCCCGAGCTCCGTCGCCGGCCGGACCCCCACCTCCCCGGCGGCCCCTCCTCGGAGTCGGAGGTGGCGGAGGACGGAGTCGTCGGCGAGGAAGGTGGAGTTGGAGGTGGCGGAGGTCAGGAACGCGGTGAGCTGGTGCGACGACGGGTGCAGCAGCGGGTCGTCGGGGCTGTGGACCGCGGCGAGGAGCGTGAACGCGAGGACGGCGGCGACGAAGAGCGCGAAGAGGAGGTTGCCCCCCGACCGCAGCGCCGCGCGCAGGTCGAGCGCGCCCCCGCGCCACTGCAGCGCCGAGTCCCGACAACGCCGCCGCACGCCCCAGCATTCGCGCGGATCTGGATGACGGAGACCTGGATGGATCGGGGGAGCGGCAGAGGCAGTGAGGACGAGGAGGGGTTCTGAGACGCCGACAAGGAGACAGGAATCAATGACGGATGAGCGGACGTGCAGTTCACTCCAGTGTTTCACTGGGGGACGCGGCCGCCGGTGTTTGGGGGAGTCGCTGCCTTTGACGGATGGCCCGTTGACTGTTGTGGCCCGGGAATTTCGGCCTGTTTTTCGGGGTTTCCATGGACCCTTCATGGGCTTCGTTGGACTAGTCTAGATGCATGAAGAAACGAACGATGCTGTGTATAAGATGCAAGACAGAAATGGAGAGTATGATGTAAAGGGAGGTATATGTAGGGCCGGCGAGATCTTACAATTAAATAGAGCTGGCTACTGCATACTTCATAATAGGTCATGGCAAAGTGCACCAATATTTACAACCAGACATATGGTGATCGGTTCGGCTGAAAAGCTCATGGCTTATGGCTGAAAACATTGTAGCTGGCTGAAAAAAGCAATGTAGCTGGTAGAGGCTTATTTAGCATAATTAAATTTAAAAAATTAAAAATAAAAAAATATGTTAGCCCATTACGTATAATACAAACAAATACGGGAAAAAAAGAACCGGCAAAAAAGCTCAACAAAAAGCCAAAAATTCAGAAAAAAACAAACTTATGAATAGTAAAAAATAAGACAAAACTAACGTGCATGGCTTTCAATGGTAGTAAACAATAGAGCTCCGTCTGACAAAACTGCAAAAGATCGTACTTTTAAATTTCAATTCTGCAAATTGACAATAATTTATTACAACAATATTTACAACCTGCTTACATGATCATTCATAGGCCGAATAAAACAGCAAAAAGGGATCACAACAAGTAAAACATGTAAATGCCAAATGAACGAATCTATGGATGATTGGATAAAGATTTAGGTCCCATTCAAAACAGCTTCTGACTTCTAAAAGTCGAAAATCATTTTAAACACGTTGGTTTCTTAATGTATCTTTTTTCTTCTTTTTCCGTTTTCTTTGTATTGTTTGTAAAGATACAACTGTTTTTTTCTTTTTTTCCTCTTTTTTCTTTATTTTCCTGTAATTGAATGCTTCAGCTAAAAGTTAACAAGTGTTACAGGAGCTATTTTAGCCAAAAACAAACAGCTGTACTCAAAAGCCACTAGTAAAAGTGTTTCAAACAAGGCCATGCTTTCATGACAACAGGTCGGGCTGCTAAGGGTCAGGCTGAGGCAATGCAATACCCACAATGTCGCCGTCGACATCACTGCCCTCTGAAGGAATGCTAAGGTGGACGCCGGCAGCATTAGCGATTGTGGTGGCGGTGTCGGCGGCAGCGGCGATGGCAGATGTGCCCTGCATACATGAGAAACAACTTAATTATTCTACATTTAACTGCTGAGAGAAGCGTTACTCTCTTTAATAACCAGTACCATTAGTAATTTATAGAGAGGCCATACCTAGCTAGCTAGCATAGGAGTATATATAGTAACCTTTTTTTCTTTTTGAACTTTGTAGCAGAAGCGATGATGTTCACATGATTTTTGTCAAATATAAAAGGAATTCGTAACCATTTCAACTCACATACGTTGACGTAGCCCGGTAGTAAAGTATCTACCCTTGGAGTAGCAGGTATTGGGTTCAAACCTCGAAACTGCATTTTTTTATCTTTTCGTTGAACTTTAAAAAAACCAAATTTTAATTTGAAAATATCGGTCGAATTTAGCTGAAATTTTCCAAAAATCAGAAAATTCGGTTGTATCGCTGCTCCCGTTGTAAAATTTTAAATTCGATTTTCAAAACCCTGATCGTAGGTACATACTTGGATGCTATCTGCAATCAAATGGAGGAGACGATTGGTGTCGACGTCTCTGCCGACGTAGTAGAGCTGGAGGTACATGTCAATCTTCTTCTGCACCTGACGCAGATGTCTGGCCTGCTTCCAGCCCATGAAGAAACGGTACGTGATGCTGCTGTCCCGGAACGACCTGACGAGCATGTATGCCTCCCAGAGCGTATCCTCCAGCCCTAGCATTATTGCCTGGTGCTGCATCATCATCTCCGCTTCTGGCAGAATCTGTAGCAGGCCACGGATCATATGCACACGCTGCTCCAGCTGCATGTACTCCTCATCGTTGGAGTGAAAAGTCCGCAGCAACTGAAGGATTATCGAGATAAGCGTTATCGCGCCCATCCCAGCTGACAACTGAGCAATGGTGGCGGCCTCGTTCAGGCGGTCCCAGGGTCGCGACATCTTATCTTTGTTCTCGTTCAGGCGGTCCCAGGGTCGTTAACTGCAGCAAAAAGTTAGATAAAAGTCCGCAAGCTGGCGAGATTAACAGACATCTACAACAAGCAAGGAACTACTACATGCATGAAGAAACAAACGATACTGTGTATAAGATGCAAGAAAGAAATGGGTACCTCTTATCTAATCTGCACAAGTCCTCAGACACAATCTCTCTCTCTCTCTCTCTGCTCAGACAAATTAAAGCTTTAGAAGATGCGCGCAGCGAAATGGAAAAGGATTGGAGTATATGATGTGAGGGAAAGGGAGGTATATGTAGGGCCAGGGAGGTCTTACAATTAGATAGAGCTGGCTACTGCATATTAGGTCATATTTCCACGTTTATTAGGGTTTGTATAGTTCAATTTATCTAATACTCCACACTATTGTTCTATACTTATTAGAATATACAACGATACTGTGTTTCATATATAAAAAAGCGAACAATTAGGATGTATGACTGCATCAATGACTTCGATAGTATTTCGTAGATTGAACTTAATTCATAGAAGAAATAAAGAAATCCCTATTCCAAACTGCTGTCCCAGAAAAGCAACAACGATTGTTTAAGAAGGATGGGGAAGTTTCGGTGAAACTCCGTGGCAAGAGTACTATATGTGCTTAATTGTCATCTCAGGGACCACATGATAAGTTCTGGTGAAGGGGTAACAGAGAACGCATGAACGTATTTTCACAAAAGAAATTGAACACAATAACACCAATCAAGTATAAAACTATAGTGTGGAGTATTAGATAAATTGGTCTGTCTATACATTATTTAACTATTTTTTTAGCAAAAGTAAGTCAGATTTTCTGATCATCGGATGTAGATCCAACGTCCTAGATCCATCCACCCAAATCTTATTTAAACCTAACCCTATCCCTCACCCCCCCGGCGCCGCCGCCGCCTCCCACCCTGACCCGCTACCTCCCACACTAACCCCGCCGCCTCCCACCCTATGCCACCCCTCCTCGTTGCCCTCCGTGCCGCCCCCCTCCTCGTCTCCAGAGCAGCTCTGCATGTTTCCCCCTGCCCCTCCTCCACCACCCTCGACCGGCGACGCCATCGTCTCCCTGTGCCACCCCCTACCCCTCCCGCCGTGCCACCTCTGTCCAACCTAAAAGCTACTACCTTCTGCCACCGCCACCCTCTGGCACCACCCACCACCCTCTTATCCTGCCCATCGCCCCCTAGCCTCCCTCTATGTCGGCGCGGGGGCAGGATTCCCCCCTCGGGCTCACCGACGAGGAGAAAGAAGGGATCACCAGAGAAAAGGAAGGGGTCGCCAGAGAATAAGGTGGGGGTGGGGGCACACGAATCTTTACGCACATCCAAAGATGAGAAATCTAACTGATTTTCCCCAAACAATCATGCGAATGTTGTATAGCTCTTCTGTAGATAAATTGAACTATACAAATCCTAATTAATAAATGTGGAAATATGACCTAATATGCAGTAGCCAGCTCTATGTAATTGTTTTGAATACGTTGGTTTCTTAACGTGGCTTTTTTCTTCTTTTTTCCTTTTTTTAACATGGCCATTTCTTAACGTGGCTATATAAATATTTTTTGCACATTAGTGTTTAAAGTTTTTGGAAAGATTGTTCCACACATTCTAGAATGACATATATTATGAACTAAGGGAAATGTCCATTTCTCTACATTCATAGATCTAACCTCCATTGAATTCAACAACGTATGATGATACCAAGCTCCTGAACTACTGAATGAGGAGAACGTAGTTCCAAAACTACGCATGAAGGAAGGTAGCCACGATCACATGAATCAATGGTACTTGGATAATGGAGCAAGCAACCACATGACGGGAGATCGCTTCATGTTTCATAAGCTCAACAAGAAGATTTGGGGCAAAGTCAAGTTTGGCGACAGCTCCACGGTGGAGATAAAAGGCAAAGGGATGATGATGTTACAATGTGAAAATGGAGATAAGAAGTTGTTGACAGGGATTTATTATATACCAAATCTATGCAACAACATACTTAGTCTCAGGGGGTGTTGCAAGATGAGTTCTTGTATGTGTATGACAAGAACAAAGATTTGTTGATGAAGGTGAAGAGGCACAAATGGACGAGGTGCAGAGTCAGCAGGAGGCTTGGATGGCGCGCATGCAGGCACGATACTCCATCCTCATGCAGACAATGCTGAAGGAAGTGGTTCGGGTCAAGGCGGATCTCGCAGAGACTCAACGCATGCAGTCGGAGCGAGAGGCAGTGGTCTCGCCCGTGGACCACAGGCGCACGGTGTGCATGCAGCCGGTGTGGGAGACATATGCAGCACACATACAAGTCGAGCACACGCAACGCAAAGGGAGATCATGGTGAGGAGGTGCACGAGGCACTGGAGTGTTCCAGGCCAAAGCGGGATATGCGAGAGCGGCATCAGTGGGATGTGCAAACGCAAAGACCGGAGGTGGCGTGATCTCAACCAAGATATGTGTTGGACAAACATAGGAGACTCAGGTAAGGACAAGGTGACTGTGGGAATAGGTGCTCCAGCCCAGGAAGGCATGCAAGGAAGAAGCGGAAACAAGAAAGAAGATCGACGTGATCAAGATAGAGAAACAAGATTAAGGAGGTAATTGTTAGAGTTAGTAATCTTATTTTTAGTTTAGAAGTCAAAGTGTATTTGAGTTGAAAGTTGGAGTCGTGTACGAGTTGGTAGTCATGGTCATGTACGAGTTCGAGTCAATCTGTCGAGTCCATGGTGGAGTCATATATAGTAGTCGTAGCCGAGCCCGCTCTATAGTCGTAGAGCAGGGTATAAAGGGCCGAGCATTGTATTGAGAGATTGCAAGGAGAAAACAGAGAGCAAGGAAAAATAGAGAGAGCGATCAGGGTGATCGTAGCGATCGGTGTGATTGAGAGAAAGAAATAAAGAAGAGAAGAGCGGTTTGGCTTTGGGAAATCTATCGAGTACATCGAGTTCACAGACGTGGTCGTAAATGGAGTTACGACCATGTCGGCGAGCGAACGTGTCCGCAGGTGCTGAAGACATGGTCGTAAAGGAGTTACAACCATGGTCGTGGAGCAGAAGCTGTGGTCGTAAGGGTTACGACAACGGTAGACGATAAAGCCTTCAGCGTAGTTGACAGCATCACTGTGTGGTCATAAACGAGTTATGACTACGATGATCAAGCCTACTACGTGGTCGAACGAAGTGCAGCACAATGGCGGTGAACATGGTCGTAACTTCAGTTGAAGTTACGACTACGTGGTCAGAGCAGCGAGACATGATCGGAGATGTCACAACGTAGTTGTAACAACTGTCAGGATGGTCGGAGAACCAACAAAGTGGTTGTAACGACTCAGGAGGTGGTCGTAGTGACAACAGCGTGGTCGTACAGCTCCTGGGAGTAGTTGTAGACTTCAACAGGCTTATTGTGGGAATTTCTAGCCGTCTAAAGTCAAAGATGTGCCTTCAATCTCACTAGTTGTTTGTATATATAGATGGCTATGCTGATTTTAGCATTGTACGTTCTCTTATTGCTGTTGATGTGGCCTTTTAGCACTAGTATCTCTGATGGACAAAAGTCAGCACCATGCTGAAATCACACGGCCCCTCTTGTATAGGCACCGCTTGTTTCGGCTTTAGGTTCTGGTTTATTTTTTACTATTTATAAATTTTACCTTTTTCTGAACTTTTGGCTTTTTTGAGATTTTTTGCCGGTTCTTTTTTTCCCATATTCATTTGCGTTGTCCGTGATGAGCTAGCATATTTTTTCTATTTTTAAATTTTTTAAAATTTAATTACGCCAAATAAGCCACCTTCACCTATAGTGAAATTTTAGTCGTTATAGTGCAATTTCAGCTATAAGCCACAGCTTTTCAGCCCAACCGAGCGGGGATATTGCTGTTGATTTTAGTATTGTACGTTCTCTTAGCGCGCGTTGCAGCTGCTTGCCCCTGGCCATCTGAACGAGATAAGCGTTATCACAATCACCTAACCAAAGTGTGTTAACCCGTGCTTCGTATCTTTGTTCCTATCATTTGGACCAATACTTTAAAGCATTCATTAGGGCACTCCCAATGCATGGTTTCTATAGGTAGTTTCTAGAGGAGAGATGGTGTAATTTAGACCCAACCATCCCAATGCATGGTTTCCTATAGCAGTTTCAATAGAAAATAACATTTAATTAGCACTTGCATGCACTACAAACAAAGAAGATCAGCTATGACAAAGTAACCGTGTGACATAGTATGCTGCTACATCTCAGAATCAAAAATAAAAATGCAGCTGAATCAGAAATAGCTTGCGCCTCAAACTGAATCGTTCACCAAGATTCCAAAACAGCTGAATCAAAAAACTCAGCAAGATTCCAACACAGTTTAGTTGACGCCATGAATCGTCCATTACAATAATAATAGAAATCTAGATACCAATGCCAAAATAAATAGAAAATAATATTTAGATAATCTTGAGCCATCCATCATCCTCCACGCAGCAGAACTCCAAGTCCATCATTGAGCAACCTGTAAAAAAGACGATGGGCTAGTAAATTTACAAATTTATAGTAATATAGGGATAGGCAAGTATACAAGTAAATCTAAATTTTAAAAGTTGTTGAGCATAGACAAGTGTGTGTGTATAAATTCATATTTCTACCTAATTAGTTTGATTCCCAAACTTTTGCCAGATATGATCAATCAAATCAGATTGAAGCTGTTTGTAAGCTTGACAATCACGAATATTGGCATTCCTCTGTAGTACTTCTTCCATCTCTGGATTTTTCCCATGAGAGATTGTAGATGCTTGAACAGCCGATGTGCTTGCTTCCTCATTCAAATCAAGAGAATCTTGCTCTATATCCTTCTCATCCTCGATTATCATGTTGTGAAGGATTATGCAAGCTAGCATGATATTCTCAAGGTCCCCTTGTTCATATAGACGTGCTGGTCGACGCAAAATACAAAAGCGAGATTGCAAAATCCCAAATGCGCATTCAACATCCTTTCTTGCCCCCTCTTGATGTTCAGCAAACAATTTATGCTTAGCTGATTGTGGTTCGCGTATTGACTTAACAAAAACAGCCCACTCTGGGTATATGCCATCTGCAAGGTAATAAGCATTGCTATATTGCCTTCCATTCACATAGTACTACACCTGGGGAGCTTCTCCTCTCAACTACTCAATGAACAAAGAAGATTGATTAAGCACGTTGATGTCATTGTTGGATCCAGCAACTCCAAAGAAGGCATGCCATATCCATCGATCGTGTGAAGCAACGGCCTCTAGAATGATTGTAGGTACACCATGGTCACCACGGGTATATTGTCCCTTCCATGCGTAGGGACATTTTTCCCAATGCCAATGCATACAGTCAATGCTCCCTAACATTCCAGGGAAACCACGACGCTCACCGATCTGCAACAAACGTTCCACATCTTGTACGGTGGGGCGTCGCAGATACTCTTCACCATAAACTTCAATAATAGCCTTAACAAACATTTTCAAGCACTCCACGCTAGTACTTTCTCCAATCTTCAAATATTCATCAAGTTGATCTGCAGGGCTGCCATTTGCCAGTTGATGAATTGCTGCTGTGCACTTCTGAATTGGCGAGAACCCTGGCCGATCAAGAGCATCTGGTCTCATGGTGAAATAAGGAGACCATCCACTCAAGGCCTCAACTATCTTCAGAAAGAGGGGTCTCCTCATCCTAAATCTTCTACGAAACATCGTATCATTGTAGACTGGATTAGGCGAGAAGTAGTCATCCATTAGCCGCTGCCTGGCTTCTTCACGAGGTCGCTTTTCTCCATCGTTTTCCAAATTCACCACTGGAGCTGGGTTAAGCTTTGCACTGTTATCCTTTTCCTTGTTTAACCTATTTAAATATGATGACCACTTCATATCATGCCGTACTACCTTCCATATATGCTGCAGTGTGAAGGGCTTACCATTATTTTGACCGGCATACATCTCCATTGCTTTATCCATCATCTGGTCGTCACTCAACCCACTTTGCCACACTCTAGTAGTTTTTACCCAACATCCATGGAAATCACTTAATGGTTTCTTAACACGCTCCCAACGGACTTTCAGTTGGTTTTGATTTCTCATACGTTAACTTTCTGTGGTGCTGTTGTATGTTTCAGTAACATCCGCCCAATACTGATCTGCCTTCCTACCATTTCCTTCGACTGAGTCCTTTGAATTGTGCAACCAAGCACTGGCCTACAATTACAAAAACAACAAAGCAGAATAGTTTCATTACTATGGGCTGGCATGGACATAGCTTGGAAGTTTACAAAGAAGGAAAGATAACTTACCAATCTAACATCTTCTTGATGTGACCAGTTCAATCGCTTGTCGGTTCTGACCTCCTGGAGGGTGTCATCCACATCAATGTCAATTGTCTCTTTGTCTTGTGCATCTACATCATGAACTGGATTGCTTGCAGCTGGTGACGGGGTTCCTTCAGAACATGGATCATTTGGAGACATTGTAGGCTGGCTCATTGTAGCACCAACAAAATGAAAATTTTCTAGATCTGATTGTAAATAATTTGTGAACCCTCCTGGTGGGTACAACCTGAAAAATGAAAAAGAGATGTTTTGGTGGGTACTGTGAACTATGCCATGTGCTTGCACTGGGACAACAGAAAACAGATGCATAGCATCTCAAATTAGCCGCCAAATTTGACAGGGATTGTTCTCTATACACACACCCTGCTTTGAGCTTTAAGGTCTGAAGTAACTTCACAAACTCTTACTATGCTAGAGAGGGCAAACTCTTACTATGCTCTAATCTTACCCTTCACTAAGAAAATGATTTTTTCTGCCATGAATCAGTAGCACTACTACGGCAGGAGATGAATCAATAGCAACTTACCCTTCGCTGGGAGATGCATCATGACTGAAGGAGGCGGCAAGAGATGACCACCATCCACCGACGGGCGAAGCACCAATTGAAGGAGCACAGTTGCCAGGAACATCGACAGCTTGAGCAGCGGTTGTACGAGTACAAGCAGCAGGAACACGGGCACCTTGAACATCCGCTATAGTAGTACGGGCAGCAGGAGCACCATTGCCTCGCCGAGAGCTTGGATTAGGCTTTCTTTTCTCATGCCCAACGGCTTCTTTTCCTGGCCGATTCATTTGCTCAGAGATTGGGGATGGATTTTGGGTAACGGTGGTTGGGGGAGGAGATCAATTGGAGGGGCTAGGTCATGAATTGGGGAACGGACCACGGTTTGGAGCCAGAGACCGGAATGAATCCGCGATTGGCGCCTATAGACGAGAGATCGATGCTTCTGGGCGGGAGAAGGGGGAAATTGCCGCCTTTTGCTGGATCCGGCGGGAGATAGCGCGCGTGGGGGAGGGAGTCGCGGGCGGCGGCGTGCTCGAAAGGGGGAGGGAGCACGGGATCTAGAGAAACGATGCCCTGTTCCCCAACGCAGTTTAGATAGTTTCTAGCGATATCGATGCACGTGAAGACACCGATTCCTAATGTAGAAACCGTTTCTCTATTTTCTCCTCTCTCTCTCTTCATTAAATCCCTTGCCACATCAGCAAACTGGTTAGCTGGCAGGATAATAAATGCATATAGAAACTATAGTAGTTTCTGCATTGGGAGTGCCCTTAGCCAAATCCTCGCTAAGATCATAATATCGGTGACGTACCGACGTTGCTTAAAGTGTGCATTCCATTACCAAAAAGCCTTTTGCCAAAACGAGTGCACGAGGGGTATTGTGTCGCTCATTTGAGCTTTCTTATGACTTATGACTTATTTTTCATTGTTTAACACTGTAGCTGGTTTATTTTGTACTGTAGCTGCTGGTGGTTTTTTGGCGTAATTAAATTTAAATTTTTTTAAAAAATTAAAAAAAACAGATTAGTCTATCACAGACAATATAAAGGAATACGGGGAAAAAAAGCTTAAAAAAAATCAAAAAACCAGAAAATGATGAAACTAAGAAACTAGAAGGTAAAAAATCAGAAGGCAAAAGTTGAAGCCCAAACTAAGGGGCCGCTCATTTCTACTAAAATAAGCTGGTTTATAGCTGAAATTGCACTGTAACTGATAAATGCTTATTTAGTGTAATTAAATTTAAAAATCTTTTAAAATAAAAAGGTTAATCCATCGCAGACAATGCAAATGAATAAAAAAAATAAAAAGCCTAAAAAGCTAAAAACCAAAAAAACAAAATTTAAAAAAAATAGTGAACTAGAAATCAAAAATTATATGAGTCAAAACTAAAATGAACGGTCAAATCAGAAGCCAAAGCTGAATCCAACCGAACCAGGGCTATAGAAATGCACATGGGCTCGCGCAGTCTAGTCCATTAAAGAAAGGCACTTCCGATTGTCGTCTTGCGCCGCGTAGTCATAACCAGCCAAAGCTGAATCCAACCGAACCAGGGCTAAAGAAATGCTACACCGGTCCAAGGGGACAGGTAAAGTTGACTACACCGGGCCCACCGGATCGCCAAGAGGGCGGGCTAGGGTGCTAACTTGCCATTTTACTTAAAGATTTTTTACTGTAACTAAATTATTTTATACTATAATAGTTAGTAGTATTTTTGGTATAATTTAATTTAAAAAAATTAAAATAAAAATAAAATGTCAAAAACCCAAAAAATCTCAAAATGCACCGCTTCTAATTTCGGCTTATTTTGGTTTTTTTACCTTTTCCCCTTTGTTATTCCTTTGCATTATCCGTGATAATATAACTTTTTTTTTCATTTTTCTATGTTTCCTCATAAAAGCCTAACAATTGCTATGGTGCAATATCAACCGAAAGCAATAAAAAAAACTTAAATCAAAAGCTAATTGGAGCACCATCGTAGGCTCCCAAGTCTCCATGCTAATCAAGACAAATGGTACAAAACAGAGTTTAACTAGTGTAGATTCTAAATACTCGGTAGCTACAAAACAAAGAACTAGTCAAGCGGAAAAATATGTAGCTCTACTTAATTAGTGGATGAGGTACAACAACAATCATGCAATTGATTATCACTAATCATTATATTTAACAACACACCATGCACACGCGTCTCGAGCTACTGCCCTCCGCACCAGCTACATGCACCAGGTATTCATCACCTGGTCCTACAATGTGCACGTGCAACAGTGCAAGGCCTTCACTTCCTCTTTTTCTTGTGCTTGAAGTTTCTGCACCCATTGCAATCACAGAATCTCCTAAGGAGAGAGCAATTGCCTGCTGTAAGGCCTCATCATCATCCACAAAATCAGCGATGGGAAAACCCACGCCCGGGCTGCTGTCATGGGGTCCTTTGCCAATACTGCTCCGCTTGCTGCCGCTGGGATGCGTTGCAACGAGCAGAACACGAACGCGATAGCTTGGCGGTCCCAGAGTCGCGACATCTTATCTTTGGTCTTTCTTGTGACTGGCCACTAACTGCAGGTCGGTGATCAAGCAAAAAGTTAGATCAAAGTCCGCAAGCTGACGAGATTAACAGGCATCTACATCAAAAAGTCGGAATTGTTTTGAACAGGTTACCTTTTTTTCTTCTTTTTCCATTTTCCTTTGTATTGTTCGTAAAGACGATACAACTGTTTTTTCTTTTTTTTTCTTTGTTTCTTTATTGTCCTGTAATTGAATGCTTCAGCTAAAAGTTAATAAGTGTTATAGGAGCTATTTTAGCAAAAAATCAATAGTTGTGTTTAAAAGCCATTAGTAAAAGCCGTTTCAAACAAGACCAACCTTTTATGACAACAGGTCAGGCTGCTAAGGGTCAGGCTGAGGCGATGCAATGCCCACAATGTCAGCCTCTGAAGGAGTGTCAAGGTGGACGCCGGCAGCAGTAGCGATTGTGTTGGCTGTGTCGGCGGCAGCGGCGATGGCAGATGTGCCCTGCATACATGAGAAAAACTTAATTAATTAGTCTACATTTAACTGCTGTGAGAAGCGTTACTCTCTTTAATAACCAGTACCATTAGTAATTTATAGAGAGGCCATACCAACCTAGCTAGCATATGAGTATATATAGTAACCTTTTTTTTTTCTTTTTGAACTTGTAGCAGAAGCGATCATGTTCACATGATTTTTTCAAATATAAAAGGAATTCGTAACCATTTCAACTCACGTACGTTGACGTAGCCCGGCAGTAAAGTATCTACCCTTGGAGTAGCAGGTATTGCGTTCAAACCCTCGAAACTGCATTTTTTCATCTTTTCGTTGAACTTTAAAAAAAACCAATTTTTAATTCGAAATTTTCGGTCGAATTTAGCTGAAATTTTCCAAAAATCAGAAAATTCGTTTGTATCGCTGCTCCCGTTGTAAATTTTAAATTCGATTTTCAGAACCCTGATCGTAGGTACATACTTGGATGCTATCTGCAATCAAATGGAGGAGACGATTGGTGTCGACGTCTCTGACGACGTGGTAGAGCTGGAGGTACATGTCAATCTTCTTCTGCACCTAACGCAGATGTCCGGCCAGCTTCCAGCCCATGAAGAAACGGTACGTGACGCTGCCGTCCCGGAACGACCTGAGGAGCATGTATGCCTTCCGGAGCGTATCCTCCAGCCCTTCCATTACTTCCCTTATTGCCTGGTGCTGCATCATCATCTCCGCTACTGGCAGAATCTGTAGGAGGCCATGGAGCATCTGCACACGCTGCTCCAGCTGCATGTACTCCTCATCGTTGGAGTGAAAAGTCAGCACCAACTGAAGGATCATCGAGATAAGCGTTATCGCGTCCATCCCAGACAACTGAGCAATGGTGGTGGCCTCGTTCAGGCGGTCCCAGGGTCGCGACATCTTATCTTTGCTCTTTCTTGTGAGCGGCCACACAACTGAGCAGCTCGGTGATCAAGCCGAAGTCCTCAGACACAATCTCTCTCTCTCTCTCTCTCTCTCTCTCTCTCTCTCTGTGTTTAGACAAAGCCTTAGCAGATGCGCGCAGCGAAATGGAAAAGGATTGGAGTATATGATTCGAAAGAAAGGGAGTATATATAGGGCCGGGGAGGTCTTACAATTAGATAGAGCTGGCTACTGCTTATTAGGTTATATTTCCACGTTTATTAGGATTTGTATATTTCAATTTATCTAATACTCCACACTATAGTTTTATACTTGATTGGTGTTATCGTGTTCAATTTCTTTTCTGAAAATACGTTCATGCCTTCTCTGTTACCCCTTCACCAGAACTTATCATGTAGTTCCTGAGATGAAAATTAAGCACATACAGTAGATTTTGAAAAAGCTTATGATAAGATTAAATGGCCTTTCTAGTATCATGTGATGAGAGAAACATTTTTTGGTAACACTTGGTGTGTTGGATAATAAAAGTAGTAAGGGGAGTTAAAGTGAATGTCAAAGTAAATGATACGATGCATGGGTCCTTTTTTCAAAAATAAAAGGGCTTAGACAAGGAGATTTTTTAATTAACTCCCACGACAGAGGGAAACAAGACTTTTTACTACTCATCTCTTTATTTATCCTCTACGCAGTAAGTTTTGTTCCCAACAAACTCGGGTGGCCTGTTGCCCTGTCCAATTTTGAGCGGATCTACGGTTTTACCGTTTCCATACCACGTATCTCGCTCCCTCCACCCTTTGTAGATATTCAATCGAGTTGGGCAGCTGCTAGATCAGGTTTGACGAATCAAAACTTGTGATTGAGCGATCATTATGTTCTTTACTTAGCATAAGTTTCTAGTCCTTACTTTTCACTGAGGCCACTTTCATCCACAATCCAAATCCTCAGTGCTCTATGGCACTGCCCCTCCTGCGGTCATGGAACCATTCCATCTAGTGGCTTCCCATGATGCCTCCTTACCCTAGTACCACTTTTAAAACTTTACCGGTAAAATGCGAAGTCTCTTAATAGTGTAAAGAGTTTGTTGTCTACCATGATTATTTAAGTAGTATTTTTTTAATAATACTAAGTCTTGTCATGTGGCCTTCAAAGTAAACTGTGATTTCTCAGATGGTAGGACTTAACTAAGTATCATGTCATTCTAAACAGTATTTATACCATAAAATAACAGTGCGTAAATAAAATAATAAAAATAATGACAATCAAATAATTAAAGAAATATAGATTCAATATGATAAAAGACATATGACTTACCTTACTATTCAAGGTATTCTAGAGTTTGTATTCTCCGGTGTCTTGAACAAGCAGTGTGTTGAACTTGTTCTTGAAACTCTCTCTCTCTCTCTCTCGCTCTCTTGGATGTGGGGCTCAGTGACGTCATGTGCTAGTGTAAAGTAAAAGAATAACTTAATTCCATGCTTAGAAGAATAATTGGATGTGTGGCTCAGTGACGTCATGTGCTAATGTAAAGTAAAAGAATAACTTAATTCCATGCTTAGAAGAATAAGCTGCATCGTCATTGCTGCGTCATGTGCTTAGAAGAATAAGGAGGTGTTTGGTTGCCAGCCACAGTTTACCACGCCTAAGGTTAGGCAAGTTTGACCAACTCTGCGAGCTGTTTGGTTGCAGCCACAGTTGTGGCAAGATTCCCTTCCAGCAAACTAGGTCCCACGCGTCAATGACTCAAAAAAGTGTGGCAAGATTCCCTTAGGCTTGCTAAGGTGTGGCAAAAAATTTGAGCATCTCAACTTAGGAAAGTGTGGCAATTTTTGTTGGTAAAGTATGGCTAGCAACCAAACAGCCCCTAACTCCGTGCGAATTTCAGCGACAACTCTGTGTGTTGTAGGCGGCATGGCCCAGCCAGGCAACCGACAGATGCCCTTTTGCCGATCCGGTGGGCCCGGACGACTCATCGGTCGGCTGGATCGATGAGTAAGCATGGAATAGTAGTTGACTGTGTGCCGTCAACTCATCGGTGTTAGCCGAAAGTCCTCACTGACGCTCTCAGGGAACAAAGACTCGCATTGCACTCTGCACTCAGCGTGTTCGGGAAATGAACAGTAACTGAAGAATGCAAGGAAACTTCAGAGACAACAAAGGATTGTATTGAACTGTAAAACAATCAGATTACTGGGAATGAGCCAATCTTTATTCTGGGTCTTCTCCCCTTTTATAATACATAACAAATATGCATCTAATCTAATGCTTAAGATCCTAAAGACTCGGTTTATTCAACTGAACTGACAGACTGAGCAAAAACTGAAAGGACTCGGTTACTTGTACCAAGTCTTACGCAAGACATCTTGAAAACCTGGACTCCCTAGACTTAGCAAACAAGAATTAGTCAACATTTCACCCCCCTAATTCTTGATGCGCTTGATCTCCCTGATCCCGATCCTTTCTCGAAGCTCCTGGAACCGAACTCTCCCAAGCGATTTTGTAAAAATGTCTGCAAGCTGATCTTCAGTTCTGACAAACTCGAGTACAATCTTGCCTTTCTCAACGCAATCTCGAATGAAATGAAATCGGACGTCTATGTGCTTACTCCTGTCATGAAAAACAGGATTTTTACACAAAGCAATAGCTGAACGATTGTCCAATTTCAACTTTGTAGGCGCAGTCTTCTCATGCTTCAGATCACCCATCAGCTGACTGAACCATATGCCCTGGCAAGCTGTAGTTGTTGCAGCAATATACTCCGCCTTACAAGAAGAGAGTGCAACAACCTTTTGCTTTTGTGATTGCCATCCAATTGGACTTTCTCCAAAGAAGTAAATTACTCCAGTGGTGCTTTTCCTGTCATCAGTGTCCCCTCCCAGGTCACTATCGCTGAAACCGATCAGACTTGGTTCCTTGCCTTCTTGCTTGGAGTAATGACACCCAAATTTCAGCGTACCAGCCACATATCTGAGTATGTGTTTGACTGCCAAGAGATGATCTCGCCTGGGATCTTCCATAAACCTGCTCACATATCCAACTGCAAAGGAAATATCAGGACGCGTATGCACGAGATACCTTAAACTCCCAACAATGCTTCGGTAGACAGTGGCATCTACAGCAGGTTCTTCACTCTTCTTTGACAGTTTCAGCCGAGGTTCCATGGGTACTGCACATGGATTGCAGTTTGAAAAACCGGCCTTCTCAAGCAGTCTCTTGGCATATGCATGTTGATTCAAGGTGTTGCAACCAGTCTTTTGCTGAACTTCCACACCCAGGTAGTAGCTCAGCAGTCCCAAATCAGTCATTTTGAACTTCTTCTTCATCTCTGTCTTGAAACTGCTGACAGCTGAAGGATCTGCACCTGTGATCACTAAATCATCAACATATACACCAACTAGCAGCATGTTACCTCTTGGACCTTGCATATAAATTCCATGTTCTGTCATGCTCCTGGTGAAACCGAGTGTGATCAAGGTATGATCCAATTTGGCATTCCAAGCCCTTGGTGCTTGTTTTAGCCCATACAGCGCTTTATGGAGCCGCAATACTTTGTGATGCTGCTTGTCTTCGACAAAGCCTGGAGGTTGAACAACATATACCTCCTCTTCCAGCTCCCCGTTCAAAAAAGCTGATTTCACGTCCATGTGATGGACCATCCAGCCTTCTTGCGCTGCCATTGCAAACATCAATCTTACAGATTCCATACGGGCAACAGGAGAAAAAAACCTCATCATAATCGACGCCATGTTGCTGGATGTAACCCTTAGCGACAAGACGAGCTTTGTGTTTGATCACGGCCCCGGTCTCATCACGTTTCAGTTTATACACCCATTTCAAACCTACTGCATGATGCCCTGGTGGCAAATCCACCAAACCCCAAGTCCCATTGCTCTCAATGGCTTGCATCTCTTCTGCCATTGCTTGTCTCCAGGATTGATGCTGTTGAGCTTCTACAAAGGAAGTCGGTTCCTCAGCCACCGTCAAATGCAACTCTTCCACTAGGTGTGAAGTAGCCAGCACATTTTCTACCATGCGAAAACGTGGTAGCATTTCCTCATCATCAACTGTGGCAAGAGCTTCAGTGGTGGGGGAAACAAATTCAACAGTAGACGCTGTTGCCGCTGGAGTTTGGCTTGCAGTCGGGCTGCCTTGACCAGGAGATCCTCCTCCAGCCTGATCAGGAAAGGCTGAATTCTCCACGGGCTCTTCCTGATGCTCGATGACAAACTCTCCAGTGCTGAAAGTCATCTACTCCGAAGACACACTTGTCCAGTCCCAGCTCCGTTCTTCATCAAACACCACATCACGTGTCACGTGAACACGATTTGTGGCGGGATCATACACTCTATATCCCTTGGTTCCGGCTGAGTAGCCAATGAAAACCATTGGAGTGCTCCGGTCATCAAGCTTCCCTTGTGTCGGCTTCGTGTTCTTCACATGCGCAATACAACCAAATGTCCGGAGATAGTGTACTACAGGTTTGCGCCCGTACCATGCCTCAAACGGAGTTTGACCATTTAGGCTCTTTGTAGGTGACCGATTGAGAAGATAAGCTGCAGTGACAACCGCCTCTCCCCAAAATTCTGCCGGTACCTCCATTGCCTTGAGAAGACACCTTGCCATGCCGACAATGGTCTGATTACGCCTTTCAACTACGCCATTTTGCTGTGGCGTGTAGGCCGCAGAATAGTGCCGCTCAATGCCGAGACTAATGCAGTACTCCTCAAATTGGGTCAAGTTGAATTCACCCCCGTTGTCAGTGCGGAGGACACGCGGTTTCCTTCCGGTCTGATTTTCCGCTGCTGCCTGCACACGTTTGATTGCCACCGGTGCTTCACTCCTCGACGTCAACAACTCCAACCACATGTAGCGGGTGAAGTCATCAACTAAGAAGAGGAAATATCGTCGGCCTCCATTGGTAGCTGGGGTGATAGGACCGCACAAATCTCCGTGCACCAGCTCCAGCCGTGTAACATCCCAAAAATTTGAAATTAGAAAATATAAAGTTTTTGAATTATTTCTGCAATATATTCTAATTTTTGGATTTAGATTTCATGGTGTTTCTTCAACATTTTGGTTGAGGTTCCCAAAAGTTGAAATAAAAAGAGAATATACAAATAAGGAGGTAAATTCAAATTTTAATTTAGAATCTGAAAAGATGATCCAGAAAATTCGGAGGGGAGAATTTAAAATAAATCTGGATTTTATATCAAGATATGTGCAAAGAGCAAACCCAAAAATAAAATTAAAAAAAAATGAAATGGATGGAGTTAGGTTGGCCGAAACCAGCCAGCCCAAACCCATCCCTTCTTCGGCTGTGCGGCCCAATCCACCGCCGGCCCAGTCCCCGGCACAGAGCGCAAGCGCCACTGGCGGGCGGACCCCGCCCCCGCACCCGCGCTCTTCCTGGCAAGCGGGCCCGTGCCCGTTCTCTCACTGCCGCTGGCCCCGCCTCGCGCCCGTTTCTTCCTCCTTCTCCCTGCGCGACCGCGCGTGCGCCTCGCTCAGAGCCTCTCCTCCTCGTGGCGCTCATGCCTCCGCCAGCTCCGCCCGAGCCGTCCCGTCACCCGGTGGGAGCGCCTGCGAAGCCGTCACCGCCCCTGGTTTCGCCGCCTCCGCCCTGGAACGAGCCGCCGCCTGCAGCTTTCCTCCGCCCGGTCACGTCGCTCGGCCGCGTGGCGCAAGCCTTCTGCACCCGGCGCGTGCGCGGCGCAAAGCTGCAGTGGAGGGTCACACTCCAAACCCCCTCCGCGTCTCTGCCCCGAGCAGTCACGCGTGGCCCAGATTCCTGCTGCTCCGCCGCCTGCCATGGCCGCCCGAAGTGACAAAATGGTGCCCCCTCGTTGCCAGCTCCACCCGAACGCCTATATAAGGCAATAAGCCCTCCGTTGAGCTCCCCACGCCGCACTCATCGTCCTCCAGCAGGTAATTGAACCCCTGTACACCGTAGTCGCCGGCGAGCCTAGCTTCCTCCCCAACTCCGGCGACCACCGAACCGCCAAACCAAGCCTTTAGCCATCGATTCCTCGCGCCAGGACCTTCTCCAGAGCATCGCGAAGTGACCCCCGGCCTCGCCTGGGCTCCCGACGCACGTACGCCGCCGTCACCGAGAGCTTCTCCGAGTCGCCGCCGCCGCACGACACCGACCCATCTCTGAACCTCCTCGGCCCCGGGCGACTGCGTCATCGTCTTCACCGTAGCTCGAGGAGCGCATTTCGCCTCTCCACCGGACCTCCCCGACATCCCCTCGCTGCCGGCCACCGTCGTCCCCGACTCCTCTGCCCGACCCGACTGCCGACCCACCTCAAAGGGATTGATTGCCCTATATAGGTAAGATAAACTTCCCGTCTCACTTGGCTATCACCGCTCCCTCCTCTCTCCCAACTCCCCGGTCGCGTGCGTTCGAGCCTCCGGCTCCGCAGCGCCGGGTTGAGTTTTCTTTCTTTTCTTTCGGGCTGACAGGTGGGCCCCACCCGTCAGCCGCTATAGTCGGAGCCGCCTACTGACCACTGGGCCCCACCGGTCAGTGGAACACCTGTGCAGATCCCGTACTGACAGGTGGACCCCACTGAACAGTAGCTGGACCCACATGTCAGTAGCACAGAGGAGATAAAAGAAAAAAAATAAAATGGGAAAATCAAAATAAACGCCAGAGAATGACAATGGGCCCCACATGTCAAGATTTAATAATTTTTGGATTTGACCGAAACAGAGAACTTTGACCAATCATAACTTCTTCATTTTAGCTCCAAATTTAATGAAACAAATTTGTAAATTCATTTAAATTCAAGATCTGTCTAATGGGACTGAAACCATAAATTTTTGAGTTCATTTGAATTTTCGATTGTGATTTGCATGATTTGCTAATTTTTATCCAAAAATTTCGTGCAACGTATATAGCGTTCGAGGCCCAGCAAGAGGAGGCAGCAGACGACATCAGTCCCAACAGCCCAGAACCGGACACTAGTGATCCAGGCGAGTCAACACTTTGATCATATTGAACCCAATATTTCAAAGCTATTTCCTTTTAAATTATCAACTTGCATGCTACTATTTCATGAAATATGATATGTTTGATTTCAGCAAGTTAGATATACCCTGTTATTGCTATTGTGAATTATTCTCCTTGCCATACTTGGAAATGTGAACCTTGTCGCCATAGTAAGAATTAACTTATGATTTCACAAATTGAGTCCCTATTTATATGACATGCTTAGGAATGTTAGCTACTTGGGGTGACACTAATGCCCAAGGAATATCCTTCAAACTATTAAGAACATGATGGGAAACTTATGGTATGATGCCATAAGCCACATATGGTGCGATGCCATATGTATTGTTGGTGCGATGCCGACAATTAGCGTAAGGTGCGATGTCATACGCCGCCCTTGGTGCGATGCCAAGAGGTAACTTATGGTGCGATGCCATAAGGTTAGTTGGTGTGATGCCAACAAAGAGCATATGGTGCGATGTCATATGCAGTGCGATGCCAAGAGGTAACTTATGGTGCGATGCCATAAGATTAGTTGGTGTGATGCCAACATGATTACATGGATTATTACAACTAATGGTTTAAAATGTGATTTCAAACCTGCTAGGTCATAGGGAATTTTAGTAATTGTATTCAAAAGCACTCTTTGGCAAACAAAATAGCCCTATGCCTTTCCATTGACAAGCCATGCATGTTATACATATTTGCATTCTGTGTGTTGACTTGCGGAGCATGGGGTTGGAGTGCTCACACTCGCATTATCAAACAGAGACAGGGACTCAGGAGCACTATGAGCATGAGGAGGCTCCTATAAATGCCGGAGGAAACGACGTCATCAACTAGGACGCTTATTACGTATTTTGAAACATAGACAAGAGGACTAGATGGAGATTGTGTGCATATATATTATCCAAACTTGGGTAATATGCATGGGACACAATTACCCCCGGCCACTTGCCTGTGGTAATGGTTTCACTTTTGCTTCTATTCCGCTGCTTTAATGTGATGTAACTGTTAGCCAATGTGGCTCCTATGTGAACTATCGCCCAATATGGGGAAAGACCTTTATGGTATGTAATATTTTGCGATGTATGTGTATGATTCAGCAATGTTACTGTGTGCACTATCTCCTGGGAATAGTGCAATAAAACACAGTGGATTTGGATTGAAAAATCCGGGTCCGACAAGCCGATCCACCGCGCGAAAATTGGCCTTCTGTGGAAATGGACTTCCCCTTTGCTTCCCGGCGAGGCAGGCTTCACATAGCTAGTTTACATGCTTCAGCAAAGGCATGCCACGCACCATGCCTCGGCGTGCCAGCATATTCAAGCTGTCGAAGTTGAGATGGCCATATCGAGCGTGCCATCGCCAAGCCATGTCGCCCTTCTGCGCCAATAGACGTACTGGCCGTGCCACTTCGAGTTGCATCACATAGAGGCTATTTGGCCCCCTTCTCACCTTGGCAAGTAACTGATGTTGGCTGTCCCAGATCTTCAGAACTCCGTGCTCAATCTCCACTTTTGCGCCATTCTCATCGAGTTGTCCCACACTGAGAATACTGGCACGGAGGTCTGGGATGAAGTAGACACCTGTAAGTGCCCGCTGTGCACCCCCATGGCCGGTGAGCAATACCGTGCCGATGCCTCGGATGTCGACGTGCGAGCCATCTTCGAATTTGACGAAGCCATTCACGCTGCTCTCGAGTTCTACGAAAAGTTCCTTCTGACCTGTCATGTGGTTCGTGGCACCCGTGTCTACGAACCAGGTGCGGTCGTCGCCGGCTCCATCCATGCCGAGCAGCATCTGGTCATGCACTCAGGTCGACGCCTCCACTCGAGCCTTGGCAGGTGACCCATCAGTTCCACTGATCGGTGCATGCACCTCCAATGGTGTTTGCTCCCCGCGCGCCGCAGTCTGCATTGTCACGCCATAGGCATGCGCCATGAGGAGTGTCGGCTCAACATCTTCGTTCTGCGTCAGCAGTGCCTTGCCGTCGCGTCTTTGTTGGAGGCATTCTCTGGCCCAATGCCCGACTTTGCCGCAATTACGGCACTTGTCGTCGCGGCGCGGCCGACGTGCACCGGAGTCACTGCGTCTAGTATTGACGCTTCGATCGCCCATGCTGCTGCACCCATCATCATTAGTGCGCCTGTGGTCGCCACGTCCGTCGTCATCGGCGCGCTTGTGATCACCACGCCCACGACGTCGATTCCCACCGCCATTGCGGAAATTCTTCGAGGATCCACTCCCTGACAGTCGATCCTTGTACCGGGCAACCCATTCCTCCTCAGTGAGGTAGAGCTTGCCTCCGGTGTTTGAACGTGCGCCTTCATTCAACCGATCTTCGGCTGCCTTGAGGCGTCCCGCCACCTCTTCAACCGTCAGCGTCTCCAGATCGAGTAAGGTTTCGATGGAGAGAGCGATCTGGTTGAATTGGGGAGGAACAACCTGCAACATCTTCCGCACCACCCTGGGCTCTTCAATGTTGACGTCGAGTACCCTCAGTGCACTGACGAGACCTGTGAGACGCATTGTGAAATCGTCCACATTCTTGCCGTCGCGAACTGAGAAGTCCTCGAACTCTCGCCGGAGTTGCTGCTCCTTGGCTCGTCGGACTCTGTCGACGCCAACGCGCAACGTCTTGATGGTGTCCCACGCATCCTTCGCGCTGGGTTTGTTGGCGATCACAGAGATCATCTCTGGCGGTACCGCGCGACAAATGGCCTCCAGCGCCATCATGTCCTCCTGCGGTTCAGCCTCGCCGGACTCGACAATGCTCCACAATCCCCTCGCCCGAAGCATCACCTTCATGAGTGCGGACCAGTCGCCGTAGTTTGTTCGTGTTAGCATCGGATACACCGAGCCTCCACCAACCTCTCTCACCACCTTGTGAACCACCAGAGCCTGACTGCCGCTACCGCTCCCGGCGGTGCCGTCCTGACGTGCTCCAGAGTGGAATGGTGTGGGGGAGCGTCGTGGCGAAAGGGAGCGACTTCCGGCCATCTAGGATCGAGCACAACTCAAGCTCTGATACCATATGTCAGCCGAAAGTCCTCATTGATGCTCTCAGGGAACAAAGACTCGCACTGCACTCTGCACTCAGCGTTTTCGGGAAATGAACAGTAACTGAAGAATGCAAGGAAACTTCAGAGACAGCGAAGGATTGGACGGAGGGAGGGGGGCCAGGGGGGCCACACACCCCCTAATACTCTGGTTGCAATAGGGGACCACCTTTAATTCTTGTGCTAATTAAGTCACCGTAAATGATCTTGGCCGGTTGGCCCCTCCTGCCACCCAGCTACAGCCAGTATCCTGACCCAACATTTCGGCTTCCGAGTTCTAACGTTTCCTCTTCTCACTCACTACACAACTGCGCCTGAATATCCTGTATTCCTGTCCATCATTGCCGCTCCACTTGCCGGCTTGCCGCTACATCGCTGCCTGCCTCTGCCGGTCTGCCCATCAGCCGCAGCCTGCAGCTGCTCTGCTCCTGCAAAACTGGTATGTGACTGTGTGTATCCCCCTCTCTTGGCCTAATTTTTAATAAGGGCGCAATTCAGTAAGCTTAAATTTCCCCATGCTTGTCCATTTATGATTTATCCTTCCTCCAATTTCAGTAATCAAGTCATCCAAGATGAAGAGGAAGAAAACACTTGATTCTTTTTTTCAACGAGTTGGTCCAAGTTCAAGGAATGGACCTGCTGAAAATCTCAATCCAACCACAACCAATGCTCAAGCTGAAGCTGTTGATCCAGTTGATGATTTGCAGACTTCGAATCTGAACGCTGCTGCCACTGAACCAGTCGAAGCCCAACAAGCAAGAATTGTAACTACAGCATTTGAGAGGGACCCAGGTAAACGTGTTCAGATATGTGATCTTCCTCCAAATCAACAAGATGAAGCTCGACGATTTTACATATCTGAGGGCCCATATCAACCAATTTTAGATGAGTACCCTATGAATGAATGTCATGGTCATCGTCGCCGCTTCATGAGCACGTGGTTTAAACAATTCAATTGGCTAGAATATTCACCTCACATAGACCGTGCATATTGTTTGCCATGTTTTATCTTCTCGAAGAAGCCAATTGGGAGGCCTGGTGCAGATGCATTCACGGTTACAAGATTTCGCAATTGGAAGAAGGTTAATGATAGAGATGATTGTCCTTTTCTGAAACATATGGGCAAGAATGCAGACTTGGCTCATAACTATTCAGTTCAATGCTTTATTCATCTGAAAAATAGTCAGGCTCATATTGACAAGGTGATAGTTAAACAAAACGAGAAAATTGTGGCAGATGCAAGACTAAGGCTTACAACTACAATTGATGCTGTTAGGTAATGATACAAATCTCACTTTGTTTTTTATTCTAAAATCAGAGTGAATTTTATTATACTGCCTTATAATTACATGTTGTTTATATTTCCAGGTGGTTAACATTTCAAGCATGTCCCTTTAGAGGTCGTGATGAATCTCTACGTTCCTTAAACAGGGGTAATTTTCTTGAATTGGTGAAACTTTTGGCTTCTTATAACAAGGAGGTCAAGCAAGTTGTATTAGAAAATGCCCCAAGAAATGCAAAGTACACTTCCCCTGAAGTGCAGAAGGAAATTCTAGGCATACTTGCTCGAAAAGTGCAGACCAAAATTAGGGAAGAAATTGGCAGTAGCAAGTTTTGCATTATGGTTGATGAATCTCGTGATGAATCTAAAAAGGAGCAAATGGCGATAATTATTCGGTTTGTCAACAAAGAAGGACTTATGAAGGCTCTAATTCTCAAGGATTGTCCTTATGCATACTATATTCATTGCATGGCTCATCAGCTCCAGCTAGCTCTTGTAGCAGCCTCAAGGGAGGTATATGAGGTGCATAATTTTTTTCAGCATGCAAATTTCACCATAAATGTTGTTAATGTCTCTCCAAAAAGAAATGACGAGTTACTAGCAAATCAAGCTGCTGAGATTGCCCGTGAAATTGATTTGGGGGAGCTTGATACAGGAAGAGGGGCAAACCAATTGGGCTCTTTACAGAGGGCAGGGGACACTAGATGGAGTTCACATTACAAGTCAGTTTTGAGCCTAAAAAAGATGTTTGCTGCCACAGTATCAGTACTGCGTAGTGTTGCACATGATCGTTCAGTCACACAAATATCTAGAGGCGACGTTGCAGGTGCCCTGAGGATTATTGTATCATTTGATTTTGTGTTTGTTCTGTTCATGATGGAGAAGATTATGAAGACCACTGATGTCCTATGCCAAACACTTCAGAAGAAATCTTTAGATATTTTAAATGCAATGGATTGTGTTTCCAACACGAAGCTGTTACTTCATGGCTTAAGAAATGATGGTTGGGAACCTCTTCTTGAAGAGGTCACTAAGTTTTGTGAAGCATGAGATAGAGATACCGGATATGAGTCGCAGGTGTGTTATTTTGCCTAAATTCCTTTCGAGTTGTTCACTACTATTTTGTGTAAAGAATGAAATTTAATTACTTATGTATTTAATTTCGCAGGTATGTTGATGTGACTAAATCTCGGAACAAGCATGATAACACCACAACTCTTCATCATTATAAAGTGGATGTGTTTAATGTTGCCATAGATCAGCAGCTTGTTGAGTTAGAGAATCGATTTAGTTCTCAAGCAACAGAGCTTCTAACCCTCTGTGCCTCTTTGGATCCAAGACTTGATTCATTTGACATGTCAAAGGTATGTACGTTGGTGGAAAAATACTATCCTACTGATTTTTCAAGCCAAGAAAGAGCCCAATTAGAATGCCAATTGCCACATTTCCAACTTGATGTATGCAACCATCCAGACCTACAGAGCTTGACATCACTTGCTGATCTAACAAGTTCATTAGTTAAAATGGGAAAAGACTCTACTTATCCAATGATCGATAGGTTGTTAAGATTGGTACTAACTCTTCCGGTGTCAACTGCAAGTGCCGAGAGAGCTTTCTCATTTTTGAGACTTGCTAAGACACGTGTTCGAAACAAAATGGGAGATGACTATCTACGTCATTACATGATAGTTTACATTGAAAAGGAATTGGCTGGAAAGATAAGTTCTAATGATGTTATTAAATCATTTGATCTAGTTGGTAGTCGTAGGTCTAAATTCAAGATCACAGAGATGTAATTTTTTTTTTGCCATCAAGGATATGGTATTTTGCATTCTATTGTATCGCAAGCTTAATACTATATATGAACCATCATGGTTGGTTGTCAACAATGGACCCTCCTATGTCGATTTTCTGGCTCCGTCCCTGCCAATGCTGATGTGTTATCTATAGGTGACTCATCTTCATTTTTGCTCACGCCAGCTCTATATATCTACAAACAATTAGTAATATTCAAAACAACTCATTTACTTTGAAGATTTAGAAAATCCCCTAATAATCCTTAAATCAGAAAAAAAATTAGAAATTCTCACATTAATCAAGACAAAAAAGAAGATCTACACCACTTATTTTGGTTGGGCTAGATTATGACTATACATATTAATTATATATATGTATATATTATAAATATTACAAGTGTATCATAAATAAAACTATATTTTAAAAAAGCTATAGAGTTATTAAAAAATATGTTATAATATGTAGCAACACAATTGTGCGGAAAATTCCGCTAGTCTATCTTCCTCTAATAAATATTTTCTAAATATTTAGAATGGTCATATTAAAGTGATATTTTTAGATTTGTCATAAGAAATATTTTTATAACATTATACTTTTATGATATTTATAAATGTATTAATATATAATTAACAGTCAAGGTTTAATATTGGAGTCTGTAAAAAATTAACTGTGTCAAGTATTTGCAAATGGAGATGTTTAATATTGGAGACTGACAGACTGTAAATAATTAACTGTGTCAAGTATTTGCAAATGGAGATGTTTAATAATGGAGACTGACAGACCGTAAAAAATTAACTGTGTCAAGTATTTGCAAAGGGAGATAGGAGATAGTATGTGTAGGCTGCTGCTGCTCCCGGTTCATTCCTAGCTAGCTTGCTAGCTGTTTGTGAGCTCTTACGTTTTTCCTTCTTGAAGGCGTCAGCTCAAACATTGCAAGTAGCAAGTGACCCATCGTATTTGACAGTCGACGCCATCAAACTTGTACTTTCTGGTTAGCACCAGCTTTTAGTAGTAGCAGCAGCAGAAGTTGTACCAGGTAGGTGCGTTGACTATTATTGTGCCTCGCTCCAAGGATGCATGCAACCTACCGGTTAGCTAATGACGTATTAATATGTGTCTAGTACGGTTCAATTCGAGTCTTGCTTTGCTTGCGCTCCGTCCAGCTTGCGGCGGCTGTGTGCTTCGGCTTGGCTTAGCTGAAATTGCAGGCAGCGGCGGTTATATTATAATTGTACAGATTAATTATATATATATAATTATATAATAAATAAACTATATTTTAAAAATTCTGTAATGTTATTGAAAAATAAAATATGTTATAATATGTAGCAATGTAATTGTGTGAGAAATTTTGCTAGTCTATCTTCCTCTAATAATTATTTTCTAAATATTTTGATTGATCATATTAAAGTTATATTTTTTAGGTTCATCATAAAAAATATTTTTTATAACATTATATTTTCATGATATTTTATAAAAGTATTAATATATAATTAACAGTTAAAGTTTAATATTAGAGACCGTAAAAAATTAACTGTATCAAGTATTTGTAAACGGAGATGTTTAATATTGGAGACGTTGTAAAAAAAGTTCGAAGTTCGTGAGTTACTCGAGCTCAGCTCGCTCTAGACTCAATTTGAGCTCGGCTTGAGCTTGATCCTGAGCTTGCAAGCTTCAGCGAGCTAATCTCGAATAGCTTACGAGTTTCGACCTTTTCTTACAACCCTAAACACACACTAACTCTTACCGAGCTTACTCGAGCTGAGTTCGAGCTCAAACTTTTTTATTGTTGAAAATTAGTATATGTTGAATTATTTTTTTACAGTTATCGAGCTTACTCAATCTAAGCTCGAACTCAAGTTGTTCTTATTGTTGAAAATTAATGTATATTAAATTATTTAATCAGGGGTGTAGCCAGGTGAGAACGAAGTCTCGGGCCCAGCCACTGAAGAGTATTGGGCCTAGCCCAATTCCTTATTTTCTACAGTGTAAGTTAATGGGTAATTTTGATCTGGGCCTCGGGCCATTGCCCCGGCGGCCCGAGGCCCAACTCTGTCACTGTATTTAATTATTATCAAGCTTATTTGAGCTGAGCTCGGACTCCAATTCAGGCTCGCTCGAGCTCGGACTCCAATTCAGGCTCGCTCGAGCTCGGCTTAAACTTCTACTGAGCTCGAACTTGAAAGGTTGGGTTTGCCCGATCTTGGCTAGTTTATAGACCTAGAGACCGTAAAAAATTAATTGTGTCAAGTATTTGCAAACGGAGATAGGAAAAAGTATGTGTAAGCTACTGCTGCTCCCGGTTCATTCCTAGCTAGCTGGCTAGCTGTTTGTGAGCCCTTACGTTTTTCCTTCCTTGAAGGCGTCAGCTGAAACGTTGCAAGTAGCAAGTGACCCATCGTATTTGACAGTCGACGCCATCAAACTTTTTTACTTTCCTAATTACCACGAGCTTTTTGTAGTATAGCAGTACTACCAGGTGGCGTCGGCGATTTATTACAGTAAGCTTCGCACCCAGGTAAAACTGGGCAGCGGACTCCCTTTCGTTTTGGCATTTTCTGCGTGCATAGTTAAGAAGCTACCTAGTAACTTGTATAAACATACGAGCTCGGCCCCGCTCGTTTAGGCTTGTTTTTTGCTTCTAACTTTTAGTTTTTTAGTTTTGTTTTTTTAATTATTTGACTTTTTAGTTTTTTTTCCCTATATTCCTTTCCTTGTTCATGATAGGTTAGTCTATTTTTCTATTTTTTTAATTTAATGACGTTGAAAACCTCAAACAGTGAAATAATTAAAAGCCACAAATTAAACCCAAATGAGCAAATCACTAGTTTTGCCATCTCTAATATATGGAATTATAAATTTGAAGCTTAGATTTCCGATGTTGATGTTTCGTATCTGTAGGTGGCTCCTCTTGATTTTTGCTCAAGCTCCGATCCGTACGGAGAGCGCATGGATGTTTGCGACCTATTTGGGCGGAGAAAGTTTTGGGCTGCGACAGTTGGCCGGGTCGTGTTACCACTAATGGGCCTCTTCTATGTATGGGCACAGAAATGTCGGATACCGTACGCCCCAAGCGCCGACTACTTGAAAGACTATTGACTCTCCTAAAACAAATATCGCACAGAGCAAGGTCTGCTTGGGTTTTAGTTCCCCCAAAAAAAATTGTCTCCTTTGATTTTCATTTCCCTCCCTCTTAGAAAACAAGGTCTACCTATGTAGCTGCCATACCATTTGACTTTGTTGGCCGAAACTTAATAGTCTCAAGAATCTTCAATTTTCCTAGATGTATCTAAGCATCTAGCCCATGTTTCAGTCCAGATCGAGATTGTACATGTCTGTCCATACGCCCACGTTAAAGAAAAAGATTGCGTATCTGGGCCACTCTTATACATGCATGTAGATCGATCTCAGCTCCTCGCATTCTTTGTGCCATACAAAACTGCAAACTACAGAGATGAACAATGCACCTAAAGATAAGGACGTCCTAGCAAATCTCGCAAAACTGCAAACTACAGAGATGAACAATGCACCTAAAGCTGGATGATACTAGTTAAAGGACGACACTACTGCGCGCCGGTGTGCCGTGTAGTCCTATCGCGTTCACAGGCGTAAGTCGCCGCTTGATAAAGGTAGATTCGTTCCAAACGGTTTTAATTTTTATTTTTTAGTGTTTGATTTTTTTAAATCAGAATCCATTTAAAATATATCAACTTCTAATTTTAGTTTTTCCTTTTCTTTCTTTTGCATTGTATGTGATAATATAATGATTTTTCAAATTTTCATCATTTTTTCTCATAAAAAGCTAACAACCATTACAGTGCAATTTTAGTTAAAAACTATAGCTGTAAACTTAAGATAAAAGCTAGTTATAGTTGGAGCACCACCGTAGCTGCAATTTACGATGATAGAATTCTTTTGATTTTTGGAGGCCAATCAAAATCCAAGACCCTGAATGATGTTCACGCTCTAGACTTTGAAACCGTAAGTTCTATCAGGTTTCCTTTTAAGTTTTTCTTGTTAATGGCTTACTGAAAAATATATCTTGTTGTTAGATGGTATGGTCAAGAGAGAAAACCCATTCCATCACCTCGAACAGGTTGCTGTGGAGCTCTCCGTGGGACTAAATGGTATATTGCAGGGGGTGGAAGCAAGAAAAAGCGTAAGTTTTCATATAGTCGTATATAATATCGCAAATGAGTGGTTCAGTTTCATTTCTAACCCAGGGTATGTATATCTCCTTAAAGAATTGCTTCTTTTGCAACCATGGTTTCTCAGGTCATCCAGAAACTTGGGTCTTCGATGTTCTGGAATTCATGCTTGACTAAATCTTCCATGTCGAGTGACCCAATTACTACAAAGAAAGTAAGTGCAATTCATGCTTGACTAAATCTTCCATGTCGACTTGTCGAGTGACCCAAAAGTAACAACACGATGTTGTATCTTTTAAGGATGTTCCTTCCTAAAAATCTAGAGAAATGCATACTAGGATTCCTCGAAATTTATGATGACTCTTGTATAGAGTTGAAGGCATTGACTTGCTAGGAAAATAAAGATTATCCTAGTTGTTTCCCATGAAACCCATACTAAAGTAGTGAAAGGAAGACCGTCGTAAACATCGATCTGGTGTTCATGATAGCAGAAATAAGTGAATCTCCAGCAGAAAATCCTACTCAAATTCCTGTTTATTCCCATGTTATCATTTTTGTTCTAGTTGCTGAACAACAGAAGATACAACTCATGCAGGGTTTCAGCATGGTTCCTTTGTACTACAGGGATAAGATTGTTCTTGTCGCTTTTGGAGGAAACAAAAAGGAGCCATCTGATAAGGTAAAAGAACAGAGCTTTTAACTAAAAGAATAGCCTCCTTTTGTCAGTATTTGGTCTTCATTTTCTTTTTTCCTTTTTTGCAAGGGGACTTCATTTTCTGATATAAAACATTATTCTGTTCTTCTTCATATTTTGCTTAAGTGCACTTTGTATATTTCTGTGATCAAGCCACTATTCCTGAATTGAAATTTTTTTGTGTTTTTGAAGGTCGAAGTACTAGTGGTGCTGCAAAATGAGCATTGTTTCAGCTGGCGGTCTGCCCCTGATGTAGAACCCTTACTGTACGAGAACTTTCCTCCTAGCTCAAAGGAACACGCCGATCACCTCAACAACTGTGCTCCTCTGTACTCTACTAGTTCTGTAGCGAGGCGTAGTCTCGCCACCACAGTAGAAAACTCATCTGGAAGGAAATCCCTACCTGATTCACTGCTACAGCACCCGAATCTGGTCAGCTCATCACTCCGCAGGCAATTCCATCAGGAGGAGGAATGCAGCCTGGCCCAAAAATTGCAGAAGCCAATCGATGATGACAAATACAAGGATGTTGATGATTGCTCTGAGCTACCCTCGATCACAAACCAAAAGCAGCGGAGCGACGCATATCAGTCTCCTGATGCTGATGCTAAAGCGAAGAGGTTGGGCAGAAGTTCGTCAGACATTAACCATCAGTATGATGCAAAAATAGCAAACCTGGTCAGGAGAAACATGGCATTCGAATGGCAAGCAAAGATGAAGCGGAGAAGAACCTATCTTTGGTCATTGACAGCAAGGAAGAGCTAGAGAAGTGGCTAACTGAGAGAGACAGGGAGGTTGAGGCGCTGGAGGAGAAGGTGACAGAATTAGAATTGGCGCAAGAAGAGTCAAACAACCTCTCAAACACTGTCCATGCTGACAATGTGCGCATTGAGCGTGAAGTGGCCTTCTTGAAGGCCGTCATGGATGACTTCGTACTGACTTCATGCCCAGAAGGCAAGGAAACATTCCTACGATCTCTCCATGCGCTAGCGTTTACATTGTCGTACTGACTTCGTTTTATTGGTACACAGGAGCTGCACTCCATGTCAGAGATCACCGGAGTAACGACGTCGCCTACGTCGCCGGTGAACTCAGAATTCTGCAAACACAGGAAAAACTCACGCGATCTCAATTGGAAGATACTCAGAGACTCAGAGTCATTATATTTGTGCTGCAACAAAACCAAGCAAGCAGCGTTTTCTCTGTTTTATTAGCTTATATAGAAAAACCGATTACAAATTGGCAGCTAATCTGCATGCAATGTTTGTTTCCAAAACAAAGAGCGAAAAATCAGCTAATCAACCAACAGTCGAAGATACATGAATTATTCAACAAATCTCCTCCTAATTCTTGTACACTCTACTACTTACAGAGCTGAAGACCGATCTTGGTGCAGAGCTCCTGGAACTTCCCTTTTCCAAGAGGTTTTGTGAGAACATCACCAAGTTGCTCATCTGTTCTAATGAACTTCACCTCAATCTGCCCATTGTGTACATACTCCCGGATAAGATGAAACCTTGTGTCTATATGTTTACTCCGGTCATGATATACATGATTTTTTATCAATGAAATGGTGGACTTGTTGTCCACCCTAAGTACCGGCTTGCTTACAGCCGAATCCAAGATTTCAGCTAGCAGCCGAGCTAGCCAAACAGCCTGACAGGCAGCAGTAGCAGCAGCAATATACTCAGCTTCACAACTTGATAATGCTACAACTTTCTGCTTTTTGGACTGCCAACTGATTGGACTGTCTCCAAGAAAGAATACTACTCCAGAAGTGCTCTTCCTGCTGTCCAAGCTCCAGCCAGATCACTATCACTGAAGCCCAGTAATTCTGCCTTCACACGTTTCTTTCTTGAATAGAAGAGACCCCAATCACTTGTCCCAGCTATGTATCTCAAAATGTGTTTCACAGCTGCAAGATGTTCCTCATGAGGTGCTTCCATGAATCTACTTACATACCCAACTGAGAAGGCCAAATCAGGTCGGGTATTCACCAAATATCTCAAGCTCCCAACTAAGCTCCTGTACTCAGTTGCATCTACACCTGGACTGCTGCTCTCTTTGCTCAGCTTCAATTTTGCTTGCATAGGCACTTGACAGGGATTGCAGTCCAACATACTAGCTTTCTCTAGGATTTTCCTTGCATAGCTCCCTTGAGACAGAGTAGTCCCCTCTGAATTTTGCTTCACTTCAATACCCAGATAATAAGTAAGTAACCCAAGGTCACTCATTTTGAATTCTCTGCCATTTGTACCTTGAACTTCTTAATGCTACTGCTGGTGGTTCCTGTGATAACTAAATCATCTACATAGACGCCCACCACAAGCCTCTCAGCTCCAGTACCTCTGAAGTAAATTGCATGTTCAGATGGACTTCTCTTGAATCCCAGAACACCCAGTTTTTCATCCAATTTTTGATTCCAGGCGCGAGGAGCTTGATGCAAACCATACAGAGCTTTGTGAAGCTTAAATACCTTATGTTCATGACCAGGTTGAGCAAATCCCGGTGGCTGCACCACGAATACTTCCTCTTGGAGATCGCCATTCAAGAACGCCGTCTTGACGTCCATGTGGTGGACTTCCCACCCTTCATGTGCTGCCAGCGCCAATAGCAGCCGTACCGCCTCCATGCGAGCTACTGGAGCAAACACCTCGTCGTAATCGACACCTTGGCGCTGCGCATAGCCTTTGACGACGAGCCGTGCCTTGTGCCTTACCACTGCGCCGTGCTCGTCCTTCTTAACCTTGTACACCCACTTGAGTCCAATGGCTCGCAGGCCAGGTGGGAGCTCAGTGAGCGTCCAAGTGCGGTTCTCCTCAATCGCCTCCAGCTCCTCCTCCATCGCCCGACGCCAGCTTGGGTCCCTCTCCGCCTGAGCAAAGGATGTAGGCTCCTCTGCACTTACTGCGAAGAGCTAACCATCTCCCAGATCACGTACCGCGTACCTAGGTGGAGTTGCAGGGCCGATGATGTTCTCCAGAGTCCGAAAACGCAGCGGCTCCTCGTCGTCGTGGTCGGCGTCCAGTTGGTCCCCCAGTTCCGCCGGTGGTGAGGCGAACTGGACCCCCGAAGTCGCAACCCCCGCAGTCGTAGGTGTGGTCGGTGGTGACGAAGGGGGTGCTGCTGGAGTAGTCGCTGGTGAAGCAGGGGAGGCTGCGGGCATGTCCAGTGACTCACCGTGCTCCTCCACGACCCTGTACTTGACGGTGAAGATGTCGTCGCCGCTTCTTGCATCAACACCTTGCTCCTCGCTATTTGACCAGTCCCACTGGCCTGCCTCGTCGAAGATCACATCCCGCGTCACGTGCACATGCTTCGCGATTGGATCATACGCACAGTACGCCTTTGAACCCCGCTCATAGCCGACGAAGATCATCTTCTGTCCTCGGTCGTCCAGTTTCTTCAGATGGGGGACTGTATTCTTGACGTAGACAAGGCATCCGAATGTCCGCAGGTGATGGACAGCCGGCTTCTTCCCGTACCACGCCTCAAACGGTGTCACTCCATCCACGCTCTTTGTTGGTGTTCTGTTCAGCAGATACACAGAGATCTTTGCGGACCAGTGGCACCGGCGACACCGAGCAGGAACGTCTACTTCTTGCTGCTAGTCGACGACCGAAGCCGCTACATGTGGGTGACCCTGCTGCCGTCTAAGGAGCGTGCGTCGGCGGCCATCAAAAATTTCCAGGCGCATGCGAAGGCTGAGTCTGGATGCAAGCTGAGGGCACTCTGCACGGACAGAGGCGGGGAGTTCACCGCTAAGGAGTTCATGGAGTACTGCGCGGCTGAGGGTGTTCGGCGACAACTAACGGCTCCGTATTCCCCGCAGCAGAACGGAGTCGTCGAGCGCCAGAACGGGATGGTAGTCGGAACCGCCCACAACCTGCTCAAGGCGAAGGGACTGCCGGGCTGGTTCTGGGGAGAAGCAGTGAATACCTCCATGGGCCAGTTCAAGCGAGCGCTCCGCACGCCACTGTGACTGGTCCGGGAAGGGAGTCCTCTTCTGTTTACCGGCGAGGCATGCCTCGCACAGCTGGTCCACCGGCTCGATCGTAGGCAGGCCACGGACCATCTCCTCCCTCGCCATCTTGCGGAGTGCCGCCATGTTGATGTGGCCGAGCCTGGCGTGCCACCGCCAGGCACTTTCTTCGCCACGCGCAGCAAGGCACACCGGCCGTGCAAGATTGACCTTGAGCACGTACAGCCGGTTCCCCGCCCGTGCGATTTTGGCCAGCAGCCGTCCTTCAGGCTCATGGATCTGCATCACCCCAGAGCTGATGTTGACGCTGTATCCGTCTTCATCGAGTTGCCCAACACCCACTATGTTGGCCGTGAGCTGGGGAATGAAGTAGACGCCGGTGAAGGAGCGATGCTCGCCGTTCTTGCACGCGAACATCACCGTCCCACAGCCTTTGATCTGCGCCACTCCTCTGTCGCCGAACCGCACCGTCCCGTACACCGCCGTGTCCAGATCCGCGAACGCCGCCCGGGACCCCGACATGTGGTTCGTGGCCCCGGTGTCGAGGATCCATGACTTGGCATTCCGCACCTCCTCTGCATCGAGGTGGACGAAAACCTTCTCTTCTTGCAATCGCAGCGGAACACCGGAGCTCGCCCCATTCCCCGACCTCCTCTCGATGGCCGCCTGTGCCTGCGCCTGCGACGACGCACCAGAACGCGCGCTCGGGACCTCTGGCTCCACCCGCGATGGCGCGCCAGGATTCTTGCTCGGGGCCGCCGCGCGTGGTGATGGTGGGCGCGACGCCCGTGGGGATGACGGCAGCGGCTGCGTGGTAGATCTCGCCTACGGTGGAGGCGAGATGGGGCGTTCCTGGGATGGCAGCGGTGGCGGCGTGGTGGATCTTGGCTGCGGCAGAGACAAGGGGAGGCGTCTCGGGGATGTCGGCGGTGGCGGCGTGGAGGAGCTCGGCTGCTGCGGAGGTGAGGTGAGCCGAATGAGTGGCGTGGACCTCAGCAGCATCAACGCCTCCTCCTCCTCGTGCACGACGTGGGCCTGCTCTTTTTTGGGTTTGGAGCGACAGTCGCGGGCCCAATGGCCTATTTTACCACACCTCCGGCACTCATCTCTGTTGGGCTTGCCGGAGTTGAACATCGGCCCAGAAGTCCCAGATGACCCACCGTGGCTCCGACGTCCTTGGCCACGCCCACGCCGGTTCCCACGACGTGCAGAACTCCCACTCACGCCGCCGCTGTTCTGGTGCTCCATCTCACGCCGCTTCCGCCGCGCGTCCCATTCTTCCTCCGTCAAGTACAACTTGCCGTCGTGTTGTATCGTCGCCGGCGGCTCGAACGATTCCTCGGCAGCTTTCAGTCGCCCCGTCAAGTCGGCGACGGTGAGCGTGGAAGTGTCGAGAAGAGTCCGGATCGCCAGCACGATCTGCTTGAATCGCGACGGCACGCTGCGGAGCATCTTCTCCACCACCTTGCTCTCCTCCACAACCTCGCCAAGCGTCGCCAGAGTGGCCACCATGCTGCTCAGTCGAAGCGCATAGTCTTCAACGGTTTCGCCGTCCTTGAACGTCGCCAGGTCGAACTCCCGCCGCAGCTGCTGGGCAGAGTTCTTCACACGGTTGTCGCCGACGCGCATGGTGGCGATGGTATCCCACGCTTCCTTCGACGTTTCTTTGTCGGCGATTGCAGTCGCCATCTCCGGTGGGACGGCGCTGCATAAAGCGTCGAGCGCCATCATGTCCTCCTGGGGATCGACGTCACCCTTGTCGATGGCTCTCCAGAGCCCCCAGCCTTGAGCTTTACCTTCATGAGGCGCGCCCAATCGAAGTAGTTTGTCTTGGTGAGAGCGGGGTAGCTAGTCCCGCCGGTCACCTCACGAACTACCCGCTGGATCACGGCGCCATCCTTGGTACCGCTCGTCCCATCGCCCTTCTCACCGTCCTTTGGTGGCGGCGTCGTCGGCCCCGTCATCAGTGCGAAACGATCGCGCGGTTACGATTCCAACGGCAGTGCTTCGCCGCGATCGAGCCCCAGCCCGCAACGTCGCTCTGATACCACTTGTCAGAGATCACCGGAGTAACGACGTCGCCTACATCGCCGGTGAACTCAGAATTCTGCAAACACAGGAAAAACTCACATGATCTCAATTGGAAGATACTCAGAGACTCAGAGTCATTTGTGCTGCAACAAAACCAAGCAAGCAGCGTTTTCTCTGTTTTATTAGCTTATATAGAAAAACCGATTACAAATTGGCAGCTAATCTGCATGCAATGTTTGTTTCCAAAACAAAGAGCGAAAAATCAGCTAATCAACCAACAGTCGAAGATACATGAATTATTCAACACTCCACTCGCGGAGTTCTAGCAGGCGAACGCGCAAGGGCATTCCAGCTCCAGGTAAATAATCGAAGTGTTGTAGCTTTCACGTTCTTTCCTGATTAATACAAGATTGCCAGTAGCAGTTGATGGCTTGCCATTTTAATGTCCAGTTTTACAGTTGCATCTGAGACTCTTTTTGGTTAATTGTAACACGCTGTGGGTGTTGCTTTTGCTAGGTTGAAGTGTTCCATCTGAAGCAAATGATGCAAACAATGGATGGAATATCACCTACACCAAGAAAACCTCATCAGAATCTGTAGGGTCCAGAAGTCAAGTGTACAGTGCAAGTCCATGGTGATGAGTTTGCATATATAGCTGGTGCAGTCCAGTCCAGTTGTAGCATGTCGAGTCCAGATTGCAATTTTGTAAATTAGTTACTAAGCGTATTTTGCCATGAGTTTTGGTCCATGCATGGAGATATTGTGTGCTAATACTGAGGTTTAACTTGAGAAGAAGATGCTATTAAAGAGCGAACGGATTGATTTGGTGCGTCTGTCGATGATCTACGTACAATTGTGGATGTACTCTTTTCTGAAACTTATCTTGAAAGGGAATTAATCAAGCTGCTCAGGAAAAAGGAAATGAAAACTAGATAAATGTGTTGTTTTATGTGACGCGTGGACAAACACACAGTGAGTCAGGGGCTAGCAACTCCAACTTATATTTTGGAAAGAAATGCTGTGGAATTATATCTTCAAAAATATATTAAACTTATATTTACTCCACACATTTGTTACTGTTGTGAAATGACAGGTCGTAGTTTAATAATTGCATTCATCCTTGCGTTCTCCTTGTCATATGTTGTAAAGATCGTAGATGTCATATCCAATTTAAAGGAATGGAAATCTGGTTTCTAGATGATAAAATATTCAAATTCAGTGCAAAATAGTCCTTCACATAGTAATAAACTATGCACATGATGAGATTGAAATACATCTAATATATACTAAAAGTCAATGACAGACCTTTTAAAGTTGCTAAAAAAGAATAAGTTAAGAATTCTAACAAAAAAACAAAATATCTAGTCCTTAATTTAGTTGATCCGAGTTATAACGTTTTAGATTAAAAGAAATAGTCCATATCAAGTACAATCTAACTTACAAAATTAGGAATAAAAAATTAGTAATTTGATCTCCATACAACTTCCAAAGTAACATCCATAAAAAACTAAAATTTGCAATAATAATTAAACAAAAATAAGCAAATTAAAGGAAAGAGTTCATGACAAGTACAATTCAAATCAACTAAAATTTGGAATTAAAATAAAATTAACAATTTCATTTTCATATGAATTTCAAAGTAAACCTAAAAAATAAATTCAAAATAATAATTAAAGGAAAATATAAATTATTTTTATACGAATTCAGCCTAAAACTAAGAGGAAATCCACACATATAAGATCCAAAAATAAGCAAATTCAGAAGAAAAATTAAAGGATGATTAAACAGTTGATTTTTCAACTAATTTAAAACCTAAATTCTAAAATATTAAATTTTATAAACTTATACGAATTAGACACTCTAAAAAACTCCCATACTAATCAGAAAAATCTAGCCATCTATCTCACGAACCAAGTTAGAATAGTTCAGATTAAAAGAAATAATAACATGTTAAGTACAATCCGAATTAATTGTAATTGGGAATTAAAAAATTAGCAATTAGATTTGTATACGACATCTAAAATAACATCCATAAATAACTAAAGTTTAAAATAATAATTAAATAAAAATTAGCAAATTAAAAAAGAGCCCGTCTCAAATACAATCCAAAATAACTAAAATTTGATGATGAAAATAAAAATTAGCAATTTGATTTCTTTACGAATTTCAAAGTAAATCCCTAAAAACAATATATCTATTATACACTAAAAGTTGATTGCATGAGATTTATAGTTGCTAAAAAGAAAAATAAGCTAGAAATTCTCATAAAAAAGAAAAAAATCCATCCCTTAATTTAGTGGACTCTTATTTTGGCCGGTGAACGATCACTAGTGAATATCTTAAATAAAACAAGAAATCTAATAAGACAAGGCTATCCATTATAGATTTTAAATAAACCTAATAAATAAAAAAAATCATAGATAACCCACACTAAAATCCACGTACTAGAGGAAAAGAAGTATATGGATGTGCAAAATAATTGAGTAAAAGCCATCCTTGAGAAAAAAAAGTAGCACTTTGCAGGAATAAAATATAAGATTTGTTCTACCGGACACTTCTCAGCAATGTGTGTTGTACAAATTTGAATTGTTTTTCTAGAATCACCATTGATGTGGTGGATTCTAATTAAAGTTGAACTGCATCAACTGTTGAGTGTTATCTACTATCATTACTATTATAAAAGAATGAGTTGATGGTTGATGTCCATTCTCCTCCAACCGCTCTATTCCCTTAACTTCTCACCATTCTCCACTTTCCAACCAATCAGAGCAACTCTCTTCTAGCACAATTCTTTATATATTCAGTGAGTTCTGTTGCAACGCACGAGTACGTAACTAGTACAATAAAAAGATTAGGATGGTTGATTACATTGGTTGAGAAAAAGACAAAATATTGTAGAAATTCTCCCAAAAATAAAAAAGAAACATCTGGCCTTTAGCTTAGTGGGCCCTATTATGTTTAGCAATCCGTAGCCAATAGGTATTACCTGATAAATGAGAATTGCTAGAAATTCTTAAAAAAGAAAAGCATCTAGTTTAATTAGGTGGACCCTTCTTATGATTAACAGATCATGACCAATGCTTTTTCTTGATCTATGGAAGTGCATATGAAATTGATGTGGACCATGATATGTATGTATGTATAGTTGGAGAACTCCTGTATGAAATTAAAACGTGAGATGCTAGAAATAGATTGAACTCAAGCGATCCACACACAGGCATGAACTTGTCTACGATATCTATTATAATTTGTATATTTTAATTGTATTAATATGGATACAACTATTATCTATTATTGAAGATGCCAATTAAAAATTATAAAGCACAAGTATTTCCTCTCAAAGATATGGGTGGGTTCTTTTGAGCTAATGGCTTATGACTTAAATATTTGAATTCTAACTGTTCGCAAGAGGTAGTACACAGCGAAAAATAGTCGCATGTGATTTTGACCAGTACAGCTGAACTCAGTACACTTTTTACTATAATTTTCTTATTACTCCATTTTGAATAAATACACCGTTTAAAAGCCAGTTATTGTAGATAGTTTAAACATAAGCCAACTTTAAACCCAAAAGAACCCAGCTTAATATATTCTTTATTTTAATATATACCAGTATATATTAATATTATAAATGAAACCAATTCTACAAATATAAAAATTAAATCGAATTGGCAACATTCTAAAATTCTAATATTTGAATTATTTCATAAGATCTGCAACATTGTAGTTTCCGCAACCCTTTATGTTTTGCATGTAGTTCCTTTAGAATGATGCTAGTACAGATGTGTGGGCCACCATACCAGTTGAGAAAAAGGGTCCCCCATTTGAACCAAATAAACTTAGTAATTATCTGTTCCCCGGGCGAATTACAGTGGATTCCCGTTACGTTACTGTAGGATCGAAAATGACAACAGAGGGGGGGGGGTGAATGGTGCCTTTACAATTCCCAAAAGTATCCACACCCTCTTCTCCGATAGCTACAGAAGCTATGAAGCAAGAGAAGGCAAGCTCAATGGAATTCTAAAAGAAACACAAGTAGAAAAGAGAACGAGACCACAACACAGTCCAGAGAGCGAGAAATCGGGGCCGGTCTGACCGCTATAGTAAAAGCGGTCTGACCGCAAAGCACTTGTCGGTCTGACCGCAAAGCACTTGCCGGTCTGACCAAAAGAGGTGGCAGAATATGTAGCTAAGTGTGATGTCTGCCAGCAGATCAAGATAGACCACCAAAAACCATCGGGATTGTTGCAACCCTTGCCAATTCCCGAATGGAAATGGGATAGCATTGGTATGGACTTCATCACTGGATTCCCAAAACTCGTGAAGGATATGATACTATCTGGGTCATTGTTGATAGATTGACTAAGGTGGCTCATTTCCTCCCAATCAAGCAAATATACGGGAAGGACAAGTTGCATAGTTGTATTTGACAAAGATCGTGACACTCCATGGAGTCCCAAAGAAGATTGTGTCAGATCGAGGAGCACAGTTTACATCCAAGTTCTGGGAGAAACTACATGAAGCTATGGGCACTGATCTGAATATCAGTTCAGCATATCACACACAAACAGATGGACAAACTGAAAGAACAAATCAGATCTTGGAAGACATGTTGAGAGCTTGTGCTATTGTATATGGAGCAGCATGGAATACTTGCCTGCCGTTTGCTCAGTTCTCATATAACAATAGCTACCAAGCCAGCATCAAAATGGCCCCGTTTGAAGCACTATATGGCAGAAAATGCAGAACTCCACTGAATTGGTCAAAAGCAGGGGAACGCCAGCTCATTGGTCCTCAAATTGCCCAAGACGCAGAAAAGCATGTTCAGATCATCAAAGACAGACTCAAGATCGCCCAAGGCCGACAGAAGAGCTATGCTGACAACCGTAGAAAAGACTTGAACTTTGAAGTCAGAGATTTCGTGTACATCAAGGTCACCCCTTTCAAGATTGTCAAAAGGTTTCAAGTTAAGGGTAAATTGGCACCAAGATATGTGGGACCGTTTCAAACAATTGGAAGAGTTGGAGAGGTAGCTTATCAAGTGCAGCTGCTGCCCAACTTATCTAGGATACACAACGTGTTCCATGTATCCCAGCTTCGAAAGTGTCTGCGACAGCCAACAGATGAAGTACCCCTGTCAGATATTGAATTGCAAGATGACTGGACATATCCTGAAGAGCCGTTGCAGATACTCGAGACATCAGAGAGACAGCTCAGAAACAAGAATGTCAGATTCTGCAGAGTTCAATGGAGGAACCATACACCTGATGAGTCCACCTAGGAACGAGAGTCAGATTTGCAGCGAGATTTCCCCAACTTACTCCCTGGACCAAGTTAATCTCGTGGTCGAGATTCTTTAAAGGGGGTAGGTTGAAAAGTCCCAAAAATTCAAACCGAAATTTTCATTATTTTTTGCTATATTTTTTAGTGAAGTTTGGGAACTTTCCCTTTTTGGAAAGTCCTCCGAAAATCCACTTTCCCTTTTTGGCCGGGCGCCTCCCTCCGTTGCTGGCGCCCTCCCCTTTTCCGCTTTGCCCTTTCCCCGGCGCCTCCCTCCTTCCTCTCTCCGCTGGCGCCTCCGCTCCTCCCCACTTTCTACCTTGCGCATACGCTGCACGACCGCGCCCGCTCCCGCACCGCCTCGCGCCCTCGGTTTTGCCTCCGCTCGCACCACCCCAACGTCAGCCGGCAGCACTCCCGCGCTCGTGTCGACTTCTCCTTCGTCGGGTCCCCACCTGCCAGCCCCTTCCCCTTTCTCCCTTCCCCTGCAAGCTCTGCCGTCGCCCATGCCCGCTGTTCACCTGCTCCCGCTCCCATTACGTCTTTACTCTCGCGCGTAGGGCCGGACGTCGCCCCATTGCTCCGAGGTGACGCACCACCGACTTCCCCGTCCTCCTGTGGACCCCGGCGCCACCGCCCATGCCCCTCTCCCTTGGATCCCCGCCCCTCTGCCCGGGGCTTAAAACCCCACTCCTCTCCCCCTCACTGGCCTCCTGCCACTCCAGAGCACCCCCACGCGCAACCGATTGGAACCCCTTCGCTCCGAGCGCCGCCATTCCCCTCCCCTGCGCCGGCGACCCCGAAAAGCAATCCCCTTTTTCCCTTCCTCCATTTGCCGATTCATTTGTCCTCAAGCATCCCCACGGTCAACTAATCCCATTGGTGAACTAACTTGGACAGGAGAGCTGCTGTGAAGCCCTAACGCCGATGATCACTGCCGACCAAGCCGCCTCTCCGTGGCTAGCCTTCCTTGGAGCTCCTCGGCCGATCCTACCACCACCATTGTAAGCATTGGGGCCCCTAAACCGTGAAATCACCCTCCTCTGAGCTTAGGAGCCTCTGGTGTACCCTTGCGCCGCTGTGGGACCGAATCCCACCCCTTCACCGCCGGCTGCCACCAGTGATTCCTTTGCTTCCATTAACCCCAAAATGAAATCCCCTTGCCATAAGCTACCTGTTGGTACTCTTCTTTGCCGCCAGGGTTCATCGACGTCGCCGGAGGGCGGAGGTGCCCGCACCCCTGTCTCGTGGCCAAAATCGGCAGCGGGAGGTTGAAGACAACCCTCCCCGAAGCGTGGCCGCATCCCCTCCGTCCACTCCCTCCGTTACCTTCTAACCCCAACCGCCCGATCAAACCCTCCGCTCCGCCCGCCTTCACCATCCCGCTGCCGTCCGATCTCCACCCACACCGATCCGGGCCGCCCCTCCCACCTCATCCGGGCCGTCCGCCCGAGCAACACGTCGGCTATCCGAGCCACGCGGGCGCGTGTTGGTGTGGGCCAACCCCCCGGCCTGCTCCGTCGCCCGAGCGCGCGTGGGCGTTTGCGGGCCGCGCGTCGGCCTGCCAGGTCGCGCGGGGCGCGTCGCTCGTAGGCCGCCTGGGCCGCTCGCCGCGCGGTTGAATTTTTCCGCCCGGGCTACACTGTAGACCCGGGCCGGCCCGTTACTATTTAAAGCGATTTTCCAGCCTTTTTTCTTTTCCAAAATCCAATTAAATCCTAGAAAATCACAGAAAATTTCAAAAATTCCCAAATTTCACCACTTTGCTCCATTTAATGTCCTGAACCCATTTTTGACCTCCAATTTCCCAAATTCATCCCAGAAAAATTCTTAAAATTCCCTATTTGCATCTTTTGTATTTTACTCCTTTTTAAATAGTTTATTTTTCCTCGCTTGATTAGTTTCAAGCCGGACTTACTTATTTTATGTGTTTGCGCTAGTTTCGGAGATCCCGGATGCTCAGGTGCAGTCCCAGGACCTAGGAGCCTCTATGTTCAAGTTCGCCGAGATCATCCAGATTCACGGCAAGTCGCAACACATTTGATCATGTTGTGCCCTATGTTGTTTAAATATGTTATTATGCTATTTGCAGTATGCTAGTTGTGAAATGGTAGTTCAAAATAAAATAAAATGTTTAGAATGATATGCTATGTAGATACAACCCACCACCGTTAAATGCCATGCTAAATTTGTAGCCCCGCCTTTGTAACCCTAGCATTACCCTAAGCGTAGTATTATCACATGTAGGTTACTATTATCTCATGCAAAACTTTACACTAATAAGGATGTGGCCGTGGGCCGGTAGATTTAGAAAACTCAGAGTTAGGGTAAGGTGGTATGGGACACCGTACCCTAGGGTGGCAGTGCAGCGTGCACAAGTTAGGGTAAGAGTGTTGTGGGGAACCCAAGACGGTCTTTGCCCACCGCTTTACCCTAGGGTCGAGGTTGCGGACCTCGTGAAAATATAAGGACTAGACCCTTATGCCAAGCAAATGACATAGTAACCGCTCAACCACAGGTGTTGATTCGTCAACCCTGGTTTAGTATCTGCTCAACTTAAGTGAAACCCTGCATTGGGAGTCAGTCCAGATCGCCGATCCGGACTAAGACAACGGTAGGTCCCTACAACTCGGACCCGGCTATCCGTGGTGGCCAACGGATACCCGAGGGTGTGCGGATTCCGAACCTATCGGGTGGAGTGTATATCAAGAGTTGAGCAGCGAAAAGACCCGGTTCCTTAACTCGGTCATGAGGGTTAAGGGTGCGTGTGGATAAAGTTGAGCAACTCTGCAGAGTCAAATAAATGGTATTCGAATATGCTGTGCTCCCGGTTAATGGAGCTGTGTCACTTGGGTGATTCCAACTGCGAAGCTTAAGTAGTTTTGTAAATGCTTTAATTGGATTAGTTGGTTAATTATCTTTTTATAAAAACCCTTAATGTTAAGGAGTAGTTGTCTCTCTTTTGAGTTTTTGAAGATGTTTGCAAGAAAAACTGCATCCACTCAAAGTTAATAAAACAAGTATACCCCCTCCCTTGTTGTTCCGTGTAAGTAGCTAAGTTAGGGTTTCCCGTTATGAATTGCTGAGCTGGTTAGCTCACGGCTTGCTAAATTCCCCTTTAGAAGATCAAGACGTTGGTGAAGGTCTCCCCGTTGAGGAAACCCCAGAGGATCTCTTCTTCGACGAGGACCCGTGGCTTTAGATCTTCGCCACGCTCAAGCTGTTCTTGGAGTCTTTTGTAATGTATATACTTTGGGCTTGCATGCCCCGCTGCAGAAAACTGGGTTGTTAAACCATATGTGAAATATATGATGGACTTTTGTTGTAAGCATGCAATGGTATACTCTTGCGCGACACTCTATAACTGTTCATACGTGAATAATTGCGGAATACCGTGTCCGTAGACACCCCTGGAAACAGGGCGTTACAGTCCATACGCCCACGTTAAATAAAAAGATTGCGTATCTGCGCCCTCTTATACATGCATGTAGATCGATCTCAGCACCTCGCATTCTTTGTGCCATACAAAACTGCAAACTACAGAGATGAACAATGCACCTAAAGATAAGGACGGCCTAGCAAATCTCCCTGCAAACTACAGAGATGAACCGCGCGCCGGTGTGCCGTGTAGTCCTATTGCGTTCACAGGCGTAAGTCGCCGGTTGGCAAAGGTAGATTCGTTCCAAACGGTTTTAATTTTTATTTTTTAGTGTTTGATTTTTTAAAATCAGAGTTCATTTAAAATATATCAACTTCTAATTTTAGCTAATTTTAGTTTTTTCTTTTATTTCTTTTGCATTGTATGTGATAATATATCGTTTTTTCAATTTTTCACCATTTTTCTCATAAAAAGCTAACAACTATTGCAGTGCAATTTTAGCCAAAAACTATAGTTATAAACTTAAGCTAAAAGCTAGTTGGAGCACCACCGTAGGCTCCTAAGTCTCCATGTTAATTAAGACAAACGGTACAAAACAAAGTTTAACTAGTGTACAGTCTAAATACTCAGTAACTACACGACAAAGAACTAGCCAAGCCAGAAAAATATGCAGTTCTAACCTAATTAGTGGATGAGGTACAACTACAAATCATGCAATTGATTATCACTAATCATTATATTAATCATGTATGTGAATTTAGCTACTACTATGTAGTTGTGTATGCGTTCGTCAGGTGCGAGCTAATAATATGGCTACAAGCACGGGAGTTACCAACTTTTGTAGATTCCATTTGTAACGCAAGAAATTTTTTATATTCATGTGAGAACCGAAGTATTTACTATAAAATCCCTGTGTTCACTTGGAGCTGCAACTGTTTTCACTTGGGCCTCGCTCGTTTAAACTTGAGTTTCTAACTTTTGGCTTATTTTTCATTATTCCTAAATTTCATTTTTTATGTTTTGGATTTTTTTGAGCTTTTTGCCGGTTCCTTTTTCCTGTATTCGTTTGCATTATACGTGCTGGGCTAACCCGTTTTTTCTATTTTATTTTTGTTAAATTTAATTATACCAAATAAGCAACCGTCAGTTACAGTGAAAAATTCAGCTATAAGCCACAAAAATTCAACCCAACTGAGCACCACCTTGGACTTATGTATTAGTGAGCCAATGAAGGCTTCCAGAAAAGTAGATGGAAGTCAGGGGCGGAGCCACACTCTGGGCAGGATAGATTTCAGTTCGAAGTGTGAAAAAATATATAGTGTATAGTCTGGGTAAATTTAGTCTAGCCTATTAACATTTTTATGGTCCAATCTAAATAGTCTAGATCATTCTACCATTAAATTCGAGACGTAACTAAATTCTGGCTCCATTTGGAAGCCGTGCTTTCTTGACGACCAACGCTTTCTGGACGATGTGAACGTGAGAAATGAGATTCGGATGCCTTCGACTTTACTACTAACTAGCGTGGGCCGTAGTGAACTTGTAGACGCATATCACTATGCATGTGTGTTGAATACATAAGCATATGTAGGTTCAATTTATTCCATAAATAAATCATGACATCAAGCACGCAAAGTAATAGAACCATCACAGGCATAAATGATCTAGACATGTAAACCAGACAACTATACATGAACAGATCTAATAGGGAAAATATGGCTGTGACGTACCGAAGGTCCTGTTCTGATCGATTCACCGGTGTTGACACTGCAGGCACGATGTGAATGACACGAGGTCGATGACGACGCGCCGAAGCCGAACAACGAGGAAGACGAGCCAGAGCTACAGCAAGCAGTCGCGCAGAGCGCTTCCCAAAAACCTTATTCGCCCTCTCCCAGTGCAGAACTTCGAAGGCGACGGTTCCGGAGACCTGCTTTCCCGAACAACGGTGCACGCCGGCGGATGGGATGGAGTAGAGTACGTGGGACGGCGCAGCACAATGGAGGAGGCAAAAACCCTAGATTATTTTTTTGCTATATTTTACATGGAGGCGGCGACTCAGTATTTATAGAGAAATCAGGACGCGTGATCAAAACGCCTGCACGTTCTCCATAACTCGTAACCGAACCGGATTAGTCACGCGTAACGTAACCGATCCGGATTTACCGCCACGCAAAACAGCAAAACACCTGGAGCCGATTTTGGCGGACCATTCACGCAGGTGCCGCGCGCCCTTCGCCCCGCCCCACCCGGTCCGGCCCGGCGAGGCGAGGCGAGCGAGCGCGCTCGTGTGTTCCTCTAGTTCTCTCCCACACATGCCTCAAGTGGCTAGGAGAGCACCCTCCCTTTTAAGGTGGTCTTCCTCTCCTAGAACTAGCAATATGGTACTAAAGTTCACATGCATGCCTCCTTTGCGTGAGTGGGCCTTTGAGATTTTATTTAGGAATTATTCTTCTTATATTGGCTTGGCCCACATAATTCAACAACCCCCCACCAAATCTCAGAGTCCCACAAAGATTTGCCTGAATTCCAATGTATTGTTTATATATCAGTGAATTTCGACGGAGACCGATTAAGATTGAACATCCATCTAGAACTCCAAGCTACACTTACTCACAACTTGAACAATGGACTACGCCTTGAATTGCAAGTTTGGTGCAAGCAAACTTCACTTAGAGACTTAACTGATACTAGGCCGCCAGTAGCCTACCCCTCGGTTGGAGCGTATAAGTCATACTCCTTGGTCTCTTCATGAGCTTAGCAGGAGATTTACCCAAGATCTCCATAGACTGCGACTAACAGTCGGGCTCATATAGATGTGTTCTTTCAAGAACGCTCTGCAGGATAGCGTCTTCGCTTCTAAAAGCCAATGGAACACATTAAGACCTTAGTCAACCCGCCTTGCAGTTTTTGAGAGTATTGCATCTTCACATAGAGAGGGTTGAAATTACACTCCTCCAGTTAACTAATGGCTTGTTTTTCCCAGATCCTAATTCACGGGATCTCCGATCACATAGGTTGGGTTACTAACATAGATAACTCACATGGGTCTCATTCCCATCTCCTTCGATGCACTATCTATCACATTCCGTGATAGTCCCTTTGTAAAGGGATCTGCCAGGTTTCTATTTGTTTGGATGTAATCCAAGGTTATAACTCCGGAGTTTCTCATTTTCCTAACAGACTTCAATCGTCTCTTGACATGCCTAGACGATTTCATATTATCCTTAGAACTGTTCACCTTAGCGATAACAGTTTGATTTTCACAGTTCATAAGAATAGCTGGCACTGGCTTTTCCACTGTAGGCAGATCCATCAATAGATCCCGTAGCCATTCTGCCTCAACAGTAGTAGTGTCTAGTGTCGCAAGCTCTGCTTCCATGGTTGACCTCGTCAAAATAGTCTGTTTGCAAGACCTCCATGAAATAGCACCACCACCAATAGTGAAAACATATCCACTAGTGGCTTTGATTTCATCAGCATCAGAGATCCAGTTGGAATCACTATAACCCTCCAGTACCGATGGGTACCCAGTATAGTGAAGTCCAAAGTTTGAGGTACCTTTCAGATAGCGCAACACTCGCTCAAGCGCCTTCCAGTGATCATCTCCTGGGTTAGAAGTAAACCGGCTCAACTTGCTCACAGCAAAGGAGATGTCTGGCCTTGTTGCACTAGCTAGATACATAAGTGAGCCAATTATCTGAGAGTATTCCAGCTGATTCCTAGCAATTTTCTTATTCTTACGAAGTAACACGCTAGGATCATAAGGTGTTGGAGAAGGATTGCTTTCAGAATAGCCAAAACGGCTCAAGACCTTCTCCACATAATGATATTGCAATAGTGTAATACCATTCTCACCTCTAACCAATTTAATGTTTAGAATAACATCAGCCACTCCCAGATCTTTCATATCAAAATTTTGAGACAAGAATAATTTGACCTCATTTATCACATTGATGTTTGTCCCAAAAATTAAGATGTCATCCACATACAAGCATACAATAACTCCCTCACCCCCACCATAGCGATAGTATACACATTTATCTGCCTTATTGACAGCAAAGCCTGCAGATGTCAGTGTTCTATCGAACTTCTCATGCCACTGCTTAGGGGTGTGTTTCAGACCATACAAAGATTTCAACAGTTTTCACACCTTGCCTTCTTGACCTTCTACTACAAATCCATCAGGCTGTTCCATGTAGATTTCCTCATCCAGCTTTGAAACAGCAGCTTTCCAAATCCATCAGGCTGTTCTATATATATATATATATATATATATATATATATATATATATATATATATATATATATATATATATATATATATATATATATATATATATATATATATATATATATATATATATATATATATATATATAAAAGATCCCGACTTTGAAACAGCAGCTTGCCAGCTTGTGGTGTGCCGGAGGCAGCTTGTCGTATCCGGATGTAAATAGGCGACAACTCTCGTGCGCGGTGTAGGGGGCATGTCCCAGCGAACAATTTCTAGTACATTCTCATTTAGTTTTTTTTTGTGGTTTATAGTTTATTTTTATTGTTTAAGATTTATTTTATACTGTAGTAGATTTAAAAATAAAAAACCTATTATTTTATTATAGACAATGCAAAAAACATAAAACAATTAAACCTAAAAAATCAGAAAAATGAAATTAAAAAATTAGAGTTAAAAGCGAAAATCCAACGGACAAACAGAAATAAGCACAGGAAATTAACCTTTCCTTTTGGCGTTGGGCCCGGACGACGCAAGCAGTCAACTCATCCGGCCCCTTGGACTAAGCTACCTTTCTTTAATGGACGAGGCTACCGCACGCCCGTGTGTCGTGTGCGGCCGCTTGACCAAAGGTTCCATTTTAAATAGTTTTAACTTTTATTATTTTATTTTTAATTTAATTAAAGTAGAAGTCATTTAAAATGTGTTGATTTTTAATTTTAGTTTATTTGTCTTTTTCCTTTATCCTCTGTATTGTTCGTGATAATATAATGTTTTTTCAATTTTTATCTATTTTCCTCTCATTTTTCTCTCATAAAAAGTTAACAACTATTACAGTACAATTTTAGCTATAAACATAAGCTAAAAGCTAGTTGAAGCACCAATGTAGGCTCCCAAGTCTCCATGCTAATCAAGACAAATGGTATAAAACAGAGTTTAACTAGTGTAGAGTCTAAATACTCGGTAATTATGAATGGTTGTTTTGTGTGGTGTGCGGTGTGGATTAGATATTTGGGAATCACATGGGCCTTGCTGTGTGGAATGGGCCGTATGGGTGTGTTTGCAAGCTGTGGTGCCAGTGATAATGGAGGATATAGGCAGTCGGGTTGGTGGTGAATCTGTGGCGTGCCGGTCTTAGCCAGTTGACGTGCCGGACGGGGGAAGGCATGTCTGTTTGGTAGGGCCTTTGTTTGTTTCGGTGAGGGCATTTCTGGTGTAGAGATTTTGCTTTCGGTAAACAGAGTAGAAGCAGAATGCAGTATGTGGTCTGGGTTGTAGTGGACTGGCCTAGCAGGAGTGTTATTACAGCGTACGGTGTAGGTGCAAAAAACATGTAGGCAGGAGGGGAAATAAAAGATACAATCATGGTATGTGCTGGGAACTGAATTAGGTCGATAGAGACCGTAGCGACGATAGCAGTGGTGGGATTATGAGGGAGTAATATATTCTGCTAGGCCAACTAAGCTGTACTATACTATCTGTTAATGAAGCTAGGCAGGGGCATCGTCCCAAGTGTTTGGTAAGCGTAGAAACTGTAGGGCAACAAGTATACCTGGAGCGAGAAGTGCAGGCGAAGATAGAATGTGGCACATCACCTAGTTCATTTGGTAGGGGTTATAATAACTTCAGGTAGTCCTCGGAAAGTCTAGAACATAATAAAATACAGCAACAGGAGTCCCATCAACTGGTCCCTTGATGGTTCTTGACTATACAATGCGTCAGTAAAATGTGTCGGGCGTAGCTTGTTTGCATGAGTGGAGCAATATGTGGCGGTGTTGAAAAGAGATTAGCCGCAATGACCTCAATTGGTCAGCCACCTCTGTATTAATATGTGCCGGACTGTGAACAGTCCATCGGCAACAACTTACAGGCCGATACAGATTGATTAGCATTCGGTTAATTAGAGATAGAATAAGCGCAACTACTTCCAGTTATACAATCCTAGTGAGTAGCATTTACACAAGATTACAGCTATTCAAATCAGTGAATACCTGTTCAATTCTCTTGACATCTGCCCTCAATCTGGACGGGTTGTTACCATGTTCAGATTGCTCCTAAACCGATGAAATAGCTGAATTGACAACGCCTCTGCGAGCTGATCACTTGACGATATGAATATGATGTCTAAAGCCTTACAAGCTACTCGCTCACGAACAAAATTGTTGCAAATAATACACAAAAAAATAGATATAAGAGACACGATTTTTTACGTGGATTAGTAGAGTGCCCGTGCTAACGCTACGGCGGCATTTGAGGGATGCACATGAAAACAACCAAATGACAATATTTTTTTCCTTGCCCGTGCTAACGTTACGATAAAAAACAAAAAGACTATGTTTCTTAAAAATGAAGTAAATAGTGAGATAGATTAAGACTCATGCCAAAAGGGATTCATGATGAGTTATCATATTATCAAATCCATAGCAATTATGATTAAAGTGTATTTTTTTGCAGATAATACTGTAATTTTGTCCACTGTAAAACTTATTACTGTTACCCATGACCCTCCAATAATATTTGACCTACCCTGACAATTTACCACATTGAATGAATATGATTTAATTAGCAAGGATGTATAAATCAACAGCTTCTGTATAAGTGAGATATTTTCCCCTGATGTATTTGCCTAGACTTACCGTGCTTATGGTATATGGCTTTCTCAATCTTCCTCCCCTATGTACAGATACAGCTTCAGTTAATATTTTGGGTGTCCCATCTCACCGTCGGCCATTAGTGCAGTAGCACTGCATTTCTGTGGCGGAGAGCCTTAAGCATTCGGAATCGGTCTTGTAACTTCTGGAGAAAGAATTGAATAGAATTTTCAGTTAGCTGCAGAATCAAAACTCAGAAACCAAACAAATCAAAGTTGCATCCATCTGCAAGGAGAAGATATCATGTGGGCTTTTTGCATTCTTTCCTGGTGATGCAGGTTTACAACCAAGTTTCACATTGTTCTTTAACAGAATACTGAATTGACAAAAGGCAGGTTTATAAACTAAAATTCAACTCGAGCAGACTAAGTTCTATCATACACATCTCCACAGCACATGGGGAAAGAAGATAAGAAAATCAACAAAGAATATTCTGAAAGGGTATTCCCAGAGTATAATGTTGTAAAATAAGGTGAACAAGAACAATTGTCACATATAAATAAGCAGAAATCGTTACAGATTTAACAGTAACCACATGTCACTTGCCAGCATAGGTCAGCAACTCAGCGGAGTTGCTTGATAAGCATTTACAAACCTTAAACACATTGCGTTTGCCCAGAAAAGAAAATCTAGAGGTTAATCGTGGAGAATTAGTTGTGGGTAGGATTCTAATTTTCTGTTGGAGCATTCACATCAGCACACTTATTAATTGCAAACAAAATTAGAGGTACACTTATTAATTCCAAACAAAATTACAGGTACCATGATTTTACTTGTAATACTATGTAAAATTGAAAGCCAAGCAAGAGCAAAAGAAAGCATGAGAATGGCCTTGGAGGCAAAAATGGCATAAAAACATTCACTATTTAAGGAGTTACAATTATATGGAGACAATTCCTTATATGCCACTGAACAACTTCGTATGTTCACTATATGCCACTAATGTCTCACAGATATGTGGGTCTAAGGTCCACATGTTAACCTCACAATGAGTGGCATATAAGGAATCATGTAGTTATTCAGTGGCATGTAGTGATTTTCTCAATTATATGAGAGAATATCCACCTAAGAAAGGAAATCCCACAACAATATCCAAGTAAATGCCTAGGCTGCTATACATTAGCACGACACATCATCAAAGAATGTTACAGTTCAGTACTCAGTATTATATTCTAAAATGAGTATATTTGTAACCATAAAGTAGATGTCAGGATGTAAAATCAGAAAGTATAGATCTTATTCCCTAACTTAAAAGTAACTACAGCGCATTGCTGGCTTCTGAAATATCCATAAAACAACAAATCCTAAAAGCATATCAACTGCAAGTTCCACAAATTAGTAAAAGACCAGATTTTTTTTATACGAAATGCATCCATAATACTTACTGAGTTCAAAGAAACAAGAACATGAGCAGAAAAAATAATAAACTATTTGAGGATCATATCAAACAATCGTAAACACACAAAGGTAAGTGCACAGCTATAATTCTGAATTCCAACATATTAGGTATCGTGCTATTAAAATAATAGCAACAGGCAAGATGGAACACATCATCATATTCATCTTTACTACTATGAAAAATCAATTTCCCTATTGCGAAGTCAGTCAGTCACATCCCAATAGCAGCAATATACAAGGTACAAAAACCTTTGGCGCCAATATAGACAAACTTCATATACTCTTATCCTACTATTAATAGTCGTGACACTATACCCAGAAGGCCAGAATGGTGCAACAATCATAGTATAACACAAATAAATGATAATAATTTAAAGGAGCTCATAAACCATTTTCAGGCAAGTCCCCCCCCCCCAAAACATCGATGCATTACAGTATGCTTCTATCTGTGCGATATTTCACAAGATTCAAACAACACAGCATGTTAAGTTATCTAACCCTATAAGCTTTAGGTAATCTAAGCCCCAAACAGAGCTACCTTGTAATATTTAATCCAAATGAAGCTATTCTCCACAATTGATCATTAATACTAAAGCAGCACAATCAGACCAGAAAGATATAATAATACAAGCAGCAACAATAATAGCAGTATTATACTACAGCACATCGTTGTGATGAACAGGACAACAATCATTTGTCCACGCCAAGCAAAACTTAAATGACAACAAAAGAACAAAAATCATTTCACCTTATGTCCTTCAGCAGGTAGGCTCTCCTCCGGTGCCGATGCCTCTGGCGACACAACCATGCTCTCCTGAGCCTGCACATCTCCAGCTCCATATTTCCCCACCGCAGCTGCCACATCCACTGTCGCCCTCATCTCTGGCTGCGCTGTGTAGTAGTCTGATGCCATGATCCTGTCCAGCTTAGCCCTTACCCCAGAATCTACAGCCAAAAAGCCACACAGATGAGCTCACCATCCCACCCATATGGTGCAGGTTCCTTCTCCCACTTCTTGTATTTTGCCTCTGCCGACTCCTGCGTATCAAGCATGAAAGACTTTGACAAGTCCAGCCCGTTCGAGTCGAGCAGCTTCCCGATTTTCTTCTTCCTGTCTTCCAGCCACTTCTGCTTAGAAACACCTCTACTCTCAGGGCGAGGCTCCATCCTCTTCTTCTCCGCAACCATCGCCTGCTGATTTGCCTTCCTAGCCTCGTTCTGCAGCACAATCAAACACCATGGATATGAATATCCTAAGCTGCAGATGGACCAGCTGCATTATCTAAATGACGGACACAGAATCACCGATTCACCATACCATCTTAAGCCGCAGCTCGAACAGCTTCTTCTGCTTTTCGATCATCTGCAGGTAACCATCATCTGCGCCAGCGTCCTCCTGCCGTCCGGCATCACCATCAGCCTGGTCTTGGGCGACGTCAGATTTGCCGGAACCTCCAGCAGGCGGTTCTTGCTCCCCGCGCTCCGATCCTAACGAGAAGTCAATCGATAAGCACGCAATCAACTTCAGCCTTCAGGACGGAATAAATCAACCCAAATAATATCTATTGGCGAAGAATCCAGGCAGCACAATTATTGAAATTACAGACGAGAAGAAGAGGTCGCGACCTAATTTGGCGTCGGCGATCGTCTTGAAGCAGTACTCGGAGCAGTCGTGGTAGGGGTTGGACGTGTTGATGCAGTCGGGGTGGACGGTGCGCTCCTCGGGGGGCCGCTTCCACTCGTTGTCGAGGCGCCGCTTGGCCTCTTCGATCTTGCGGAGGCAGAAGTGGGAGCACTCGTGGAACGGGTTCGACGAGTTGATGCACTCCTGCCGCGACGTCCCCTCCGCCGCCCCCTCCTCCTTCCCCATGGAGCTCCCGCGCCGGAACCCTAGATTCGCTTCGCTACGCTTCCGTCGGAGACTTGGGCGCGGAGGGTGCGCTCGGGTGGAGACGGGTATCGCGGGGTGGAGGCAGCGTCGGGGGCATGTGCTTGGGCGCGGGGTGGGGCGGAGGAGGCGGTGGCGGCGGCGGCGCGGGGTGGGGGCAGGAGGAGGCGGCGGCCTCGAGCGCGGGGTGGGAGGTGGGAGGCGGCGCGGGGTGGGAGGGAGGGGAGGAGGCGGCGGCGCGGGGTGGGGAGGAGGAGGAGGAGGCGGCGGCGGCGCGGGGTGGGGGGAGGAGGAGGCGGCGGCGCGGGGTGGGGAAGAGGAGGAGGCGGCGGCGGCGCGGGGTGGGGAGGAGGAGGCGGCGGCGCGGGGTGGGGAGGAGGAGGAGGCGGCGGCGGAGCGGACGGGTGGGGGGAGGAGGAGACGGCGGCGGAGCGGGGGAGGAGGAGCGAGGGCGGAGTGCAGAGGTGGGGGGCGGCGGAGGAGTGGGAGGAGGAGCGGAGGAGTGGGAGGTGGGAGGCGGCGGCGCGGTGTGGGGGGTTGGGGGCGGGGTGAGCAGCGATCGGGCAGAATTTTCGCGAGGTGGGGGATCAGAGAGAGCGGGTGGGCCACGCGGGTATTGATTTTCAGTATGTGCATGATGTTTGCATTTGGATCGTTGGATATGAGTGGGTAAGGAGAGAGAAAGGTAGGAATTGATCCTTGATCGTTGATTTCACTGGTTGGTTTTCCTGGGGACACGAATTGGTGTGGACGCAGGAAAACTCATGACTGCTGGGGGCACAATTTGGGGTGGACGTAGGAAAGAACTGAACTGGTGGATTTTAGGGGTAGAGAAAACCCTGTGACACTCTGGTCCATGATGGCCCATATGTGTGTGTGCACATGGGGTGTAGGTTAGTCCCATCTTGCTAGCTTAGCTTGAGAAGTGTTGGATTGATCTCTCTCCCAATTAGCCCAACGGCTAATCGGGGCCTTGATCCGCGCCCTGATCGGGGGCGCCCAGCCCATCTATTGGCTGGTGGGCCCCCGTCGCGCTGCACAATATATAAAGGGGTGGGGGCCGGCGACTCTGCGTACAAGGTTCGCCTGAGCCGCACATACCCACCGACACAAACCCTAGACCGATCTAGAGGGACGCGCAGTCAGCGGCGGGAAGCTCCATCACCGTCTCCTTCACCGGATCCACGCCGCCGCCACTGCCCTCCTCTTCCTCGACCGTCGCTGCCCGTGCGCAGACTTCACCGACGAACCAGCGATGGCCAGCTCCTCCTCCAACGCGCCGGACGGTCAGTAACGTTGACTACTGCTCTCTTCCTTTACCCTTCACTCTCAAATCCGATCATGAACACCCTTGGATCTAGACTCCTAGGCGCAAAAGAATCTAACAATGGTATCAGAGCCTGATTAATGGATCGGTTAGCGATTAGAAGGAGATGATTCTTTTGCAAATCCTGTTGAAAAGTCCCTAGATCCCGAACCATAAATCCCCATATCTTCCGATTAAAATCTTGGATCGGCAATCAATCAAAAAAAAAGGAAAACAGATCGGGACTTACGGGCGCTGACGCCGCCACCGTGCGCCGCCGCTCCATGGCCGTCGCCGGTGCAGTCCGCTCCGTGCGCCGTGCGGGCGCCGCCGCCCCGCCGTCGCCACGCTGCGCGGGAGCCGCCGCTCCGCCCCCTCAAGGGCGCGCCGTCGCCCGCGCGCTGCTGCTCCGCCGATGGAGCGCCGCCGCGTGCCGCCGCCGACGGAGCGCCTCCGCGCAAGCGCGCGCCGCCATGGTGCCGCCGCCTCCCGCTGGCGCAGTGCCGCTTTGCGCGAGCGCCCGCTGCCGCCTCCCGCAGACGCCGCGCCGCTCCGCTGGGGCCGCTGCGCGCCGCCATCCGTGCGCCGCCACGCGGGCGCCCTGCTTGGAGCCGCCGAGAGTCGTGCCTCCCGTCGCTCGCCACCGCCGCCGCCGCAGCTCCTCCGCGCACCGCCAGTCGAGCCCCGCGCTTGCTGCGCCCAGATCCATTTTTTTCGAGTTGGGCCGGTGGAAATGAAGCTAGGGTTAGGGTTTTTTGGGACTTATTCCCACCGCCCACACGCATGGCCATTGGATCTGATCCGACGGCGCACATGAGGTTGAGGGGGCGGCATTTTTTGGGCCGTGCGGGAGTTTTGGGCCCCGAAGGTTTTTATGGGCTAAATGCTTTTGCACATGCCGGGGCTGTTGGGTTTTTTCAGCAATGCATAATCTTATGTTTTTAAGCATATTTTTGCATCAAATCTCTGTAAATTTTGCACCAACGTGTTACTTTTCCAGAGATTGGATGAGTACAGTATTAATGCTTCTGAGTAAGAGTTAATTTTTATAATAATTTAATGTTTCTGCTGCAAAAGTTAATGTTGATTAATTTTTCATTATTAAATTCGAACCAACGGGAGAATTTAATTTTGGAAAAATAGATATAATTTCTAGATAATTATGGTATTGTTATTTTCTGACCAACGTTGATAATAATAGTATTATAATTTTTTAATTGATGATTTTATGCATTATTTCTATTTCTGCCCAACGGTGATGTAGATTTAATGTATAGATAAAATTGTATGTCGTATTTTTGACCAACGTTGGAAATAAGGCATATAATTTTGTTGTTATGTTCTCACTTTATTTGAATTATTTTTCAGGCGGATACAACTTGATGAGTTGTATCAAAGAGATCCCCACTCTCAAAGAGATAACTATGAAGAGTGGAAGAAAAAGATAGACTTTGTGTTTATCTTGGCTGAGGTGGACTGGGTTCTCACCACAGCACGTCCCACTGAGCCTGAGGCGCCAGTGAGAAAAGAAAATGAGGACGACACTGCTTGGCAGAAAAGACTGAGGGACCATGCTCCCTTACAGATGTCTTATGACCTTGAGCATAAGAAATGGACCACAGCCAACAAGAAATGTATGGCTGTGATAAAGAACACGATTGAGCCTGCAATTGTGGGCTCAATCGCAGAGTGTGACACTATCACAGACTACCTTGAGAAAATAAAGAGTCAGTTTACTGGCTCTTCAAAGACTTATGCTACACAGCTGATTAAGCAGCTTGTGACAGAAAGGTACTCTGGTGGTGGCAGTGGCATAAGAGAGCACATACTAAGGATGAGCAACTTGGCATCCAAGCTTAAACCAATGGATTGGCTCTCAAGAATGAATTCCTTATTCATTTGATTTTTGCTTCCTTACCGAAAGAGTTTGACACCTTTGTTGTCAATTACAACATAGAGCCCGAAAAATGGGACTTAGAAAAGTGCATAGCTATGTGTGTGCAAGAGGAGGAAAGAATTAAATCCTCACATGGTGGTTCTATCAACTATGTGAAGGAAAACAAGAAAAAGAACTTCAACAGTAACTCCTTCTCAAAGAACAAGGGAAAAGCCTCTGTCCATCAGCCTCAACAGAATAAGTTTGCAGTAGACAAAGATCAGTGTCTTCACTGCAAGAAGACGGGACACTACAAGAAGAACTGTCCTGATTACTTAAAGATGATAATGGCAAAGAAAGGTAAGAACATTATTACCTTTATAAATGAATCCCTGTTTGTGCAATATTCGAAATCTACTTGGTGGATTGACTCAGGAGCAACTGTTCATGTTGCTAATTCTTTACAGGGATTCCGTTCGACGAGGACTACGCAAAGAAAAGAAAGATGCATTAAAGTCACAAATGGAGTCCAAGCTGAAGTTGAAGCCGTTGGCGATCTTTCCTTAGAGCTAGCTGATGGCTTCACTCTTTTACTTAGAGATGTTCTTTATATTCCCTCTTTACAGAGGAATTTGATTAGTGTTTCATGTTTGGACAATGATGGTTATGATTGTCATTTTGGAAATGACAAGTGTGAAATAATGTTTAATAAAGAATGTGTTGATCTTGCCATCTTACAAAATGAGCTTTATTTGTTATCATTACGTGATGATATGAATGTCGTATGCGATAATGGGAACGTCGTGTGCGAGAAAGTGAATGAATCCTCGTCTATGAATGTAAACAGGAAACGAAAGAGAACTCTAGATGCGTCGTCGAAATTATGGCACTGTCGTTTAGGCCATATTTCGAGGGGGAGAATAGAAAGACTAGTTAAGAATGATATTCTTCCTCCATTAGAGTTCTCAGACTTAGAACAATGCAGAGAATGCATTAAAGGAAAATATGTAAAGAAAAATTAAGAAAGACGCCAAAAGAAGCACAGGAGTTCTACAAATTATTCACACAGACATTTGTGGTCCTTTTCCTGTGAAAAGTGTGGATGGTTATGACTCGTTCATAACATTCACGGATGATTACTCCCGTTATGGATATATTTATCCAATCAAAGAAAGAAATGAAGCCTTGGATAAATTCAAAATATTTAAGGCTGAAGTTGAAAACCAACACGATTTAAAGATTAAGATAGTCCGATCTGACCGTGGGGGGGAGTACTACGGTTGACATACCTCATATGGACAAGTTCCTGGACCTTTTGCAAGGTTTTTACAGGAAAATGGCATAGTGGCCCAGTATTCTACACCGGGCGAACCTCAGCAAAATGGAGTAGCTGAAAGACGCAACCGTACCCTGATGGATATGGTGCGAAGCATGATGAGCTATTCCACACTGCCATTGAGTTTATGGATGGAGGCGTTGAAAACCGCCATTCATATTCTCAACAGAGTGCCTAGTAAGTCGGTGCCCAAAACACCGTACGAGTTGTGGACAGGAAGAGTTCCCTCACTAAACCACTTACGTGTGTGGGGGAGTCCTGCTGAGGCTAAAGTATTTAACCCAAACCTTGGGAAGCTTGATCCCAAAACAGTAAGTTGCCATTTCATTGGCTACCCTGAAAAGTCAAAAGGTTTTCGTTTCTACTGTCCAGACAGATATACAAAGTTTGTAGAAACGAGACACGCTGTCTTCTTAGAGGATGAAATGATGAGGGGAAGCATGGTAGCTCGAGAGATTGACCTTGAAGAGAAGCGGGTGTATACGCCCACTCCGATGATTCAAGAGCCATTCTTCACACTACCTGCTGTCGCTGCACCGACGGTGCAAGACACTATGGTGCCAGCACCTGTTATTGTTCCTCCTGTGACAACAATGAATGAGAATGAGGAACCTGTTCTTCAGGATCCTATAGAACTCATTGCCACAGATGAGGGGGAGCAACATCAGCCTCAAACAGAAGATGTACCAAATGAGGAGGCCCCGAGGAGGTCTCAAAGAGTAAGAAGATCAGCTATTTCTGATGATTATCAGATTTATCATACAGAGGAATTTCAAATGGAGGATGATCCCACCTCATTTGAAGAAGCCATGAGAAGCGAAAATTCTTCAAAATGGCTTGAGGCCATGGAAGAGGAAATGAGGTCCATGAAGGCTAATAAAGTCTGGGACTTGGAAATTATTCCTAAAGGAGCCAAAACAGTAGGCTGTAAATGGGTCTACAAGACAAAGCTTGACTCCCAAGGGAATGTAGAAAGATACAAAGCGCGACTTGTGGCAAAAGGCTTTACGCAAAGAGAAGGGATTGATTACAATGAGACCTTTTCTCCAGTCTCATGTAAAGATTCCTTCAGAATCATAATGGCATTAGTAGCACATTATGATTTAGAGTTACATCAGATGGATGTAAAGACGGCATTTCTTAATGGGGATTTGGAGGAAAATGTTTACATGGCACAACCGAAAGGTTTTGTCGTGGAAGGAAATGAAAGAATGGGATGCCGCCTAAAGAAATCGATTTATGGGTTAAAACAAGCTTCAAGACAGTGGTACTTGAAGTTTGACAGTACAATAAGAAAATTTGGGTTTAAAGAGAATGTAGAGGACAACTGTGTTTATGCAAAGTTTAAAGATGGGAAGTTTATCTTCCTAATCCTGTATGTGGATGATATCCTACTGGCTAGTAGTGATGTCAGTCTGCTACTGGAGACAAAGAAGTTTTTGTCCTCAAACTTTGATATGAAAGATCTTGGTGAAGCTTCGTTCGTTCTAGGGATCGAAATTCACCGGGATAGAAACAAAGGGGTATTGGGACTGTCACAAAAGGCATACATAGAGAAAGTCTTAAAGAAATTTGGTATGCATAAATGTAGTCCTTCACCTGCACCTATAGTCAAGGGCGACAGATATGGGGATTTTCAATGCCCCAGGAACCAGTACGAGCTCGATCAAATGAAATCGGTTCCATATGCTTCAGCTGTCGGAAGCTTGCAGTATGCTCAAGTGTGTACGCGCCCTGACTTAGCGTTTGTTACCGGGTTACTTGGCAGATTCCAGAGCAATCCTGGAATAGAACATTGGAAATTGGTAAAGAAAGTCTTGCGTTATTTGCAAGGAACAAAAGGCCTCATGATGACATACAGAAGATCAGATTCACTCCATATAGTGGGGTATACAGATTCTGATTATGCGGGAGATGATAGAAAGTTGACATCCGGATATGTGTTCACTCTCGCTGGAGGAGCTATATCGTGGAAAAGCTCAAAGCAAACCGTCACTACATCGTCCACAATGTATGCCGAGTTTGTAGCATGTTATGAGGCTACGGGGCAGGTGAACTGGCTAAAGAAGTTCATACCCGGTTTAAAAGTGGTTGACGACATCAATAAACCACTTAAGTTGTACTGCGATAATGAACCCGCTGTAACGTATGCCCACAACAATAAGTCAAGTGGTGCTGCCAAACACATTGACATAAAGTACTATGTTGTGAAAGATAAAGTTCGGGATCAAATTATAAGTCTTGAGCATATAAGTACCGCAAAGATGTTAGCGGATCCGCTTACTAAAGGCTTACCACCCAACGTGTTCAGAGAACATGTAGCCGGCATGGGTTTAAGGGAAAGCCTATGATTCCTGGACTAAAAGATGGCCCAAAAGATTAAAGTAACTATTTCAGAATAGAGAGGTGTATTGTAGCTGTTAAATCTATCGGCGATTGACCGTGACGATGAGACATGTTCTATGCACTAATCTGTGATGGAATGAGTAAAGTCAAAAGTAATTAAAGTTAAAGCATAGAGGAGATCAAGGGGGAGAATGTTGGATTGATCTCTCTCCCAATTAGCCCAACGGCTAATCGGGGCCTTGATCCGCGCCCTGATCGGGGGCGCCCAGCCCATCTATTGGCTGGTGGGCCCCCGTCGTGCTGCGCAATATATAAAGGGGTGGGGGCCGGCGGCTCTACGTACGAGGTTCGCCTGAGCCGCACATACCCACCGACACAAACCCTAGACCGATCTAGAGGGACGTGCAGTCAGCGGCGGGAAGCTCCATCACCGTCTCCTTCACCGGATCCACGCCGCCGCCACCGCCCTCCTCTTCCCCGACCGTCGCTGCCCGTGCGCAGACTTCACCGACGAACCAGCGATGGCCAGCTCCTCCTCCAACGCATCGGACGGTCAGTAACGTTGACTACTGCTCTCTCCCTTTACCCTTCACTCTCAAATCCGATCATGAACACCCTTGGATCTAGACTCCTAGGCGCAAAAGACACTCCGGCCCATGATGGCCCATATGTGTGTGTGCACATGAGGGTGTAGGTTAGTCCCACCTTTCTAGCTTAACTTGAGAAGCACTTACATATAAGCCTAGGAGTTCCAATGGTAGCACCCTCGGTTAACCGTTTTGCGCGAAGCGAGGACGAAAGCGCAAGCGGGTTACTACGTGTGAGTGGCCGATCCAGAATGGGGTTAGGCCTAAGCCGGTTTGGACCCTAGGGCATTACACATGGATGCTTGAAGGCAAATCACTATAATAAGAAGAGATTACAATGGAGTGCCCCAAGGAGTGCCTCTTATGGAGCACATCTCTTCCTATGGACTACTAGGTACATATATAGAGTGAGGGAAAAAGTTCCATACGGAGAGGAAACCGAATCAGAGTCGGTTGCTATAAATTGACACCACATTTGATACAACTTACGTATGGCCCAGCCATGACTAGCAAGTGACAAAGTGTCCTTCACAAACACAGTACGAATTTGGATCAATTTTAATAATCTCCACCTTGAACCAAATTTCCTCCAGTAGTTGAAATATGTGATAAGCTATTCCAATAAAATCAGCATGTACACCTTAAGCACCAAAAGCCCAAAGGACTAATCTTCAAGTAGAAAGACTGAAATAGTCTTGTCCAAATGCTTCTTATGAAGCAAAATTAAGCAAACCACCAGCAGATCTGAACACATAGCTATCAATAAAGCAGACTAACAAATCTGGGTCTTCAACAATTCATAACCCCAGCAAAGTCTGAGTCTGTGCAACTGACCTTCTGAAGCAAATGCTCAATCGTTGAATGGTATAAGCTAAAATATCACCTATGGCGCTGGATAAATAGCAAAAAACTCATATCATAGAATCTGACATGCTCCACCTGGAACACAAAACTCGGCAAACAACACTCATTGAAAGATCAACTCTTCAACAAGAAAGACTAGAATGGTCTTATAGCACGTGTAACCATCACGTATGTCAAACTGCTGACTTCAAAGGTAATTGTATTCCATGACATGGTTGAAACTGCTCCTGTAAAACTGTTCGGATAAAAGAAACTCTTATGCTATCAATGGAGAATAAACTACAGTAGACCCCTCATATCGAGCTACGACAACTAAAAACGTTATAGTAGCCACGCAAAAAATAAACTCCTTCTTGCACTTAAATCCTTCATCTCAAACTGAAATTAGATCAAAATCTTCACTTTCAAACAGCAAATCTCCATAGAGTATCATGCTGGCTATCGAGTATTGTAGCTACGACCATGAAGGAGTGTTGTAGCTATGATTACCTGCTGTGATCGTAAAACCGAAGTCGTACTGCCGTGGTCGAAAGTTCAAAGTCATACTGCAGTGGTCGAAGCCAGATGTGGTCGTAGTCGAATTCATGCCGTGGTCATAAGAGTGTCTGAAGTGCTGTGGTCGAAATCTGCCATGATCGTAAGAGTGTATGAAGTGATGCGATCACTTGTAACTAAGCAAAATCACTCGAAAGCAAAGACATCAGGAGCAAACGACCAAGTCTTTCACAAACGCAAAATCAAGGCAAACCAAATGTCAATCATTCATCATCTTTTTATTTACGACCATCCACATGGTCTAACATCCATCTTAAAATTCTAAACTGTCCATAAAAAATAAAGTAGAGTGATGTTCTCATCAATATTCGGTTTCTATTCTGAAATCTTTGTATCGCATTCATGTCAAAAGATAAAAGCAGAGCATCAATGACCAGCGGGACTGTTAAAACCAATAGAAATTCCAGAATGGAAATGGGAAGATATATGCATGGATTTTATTACCGGTCTACCCGTTACCCTTAAGAAGAAAGATGCTATTTGGGTTATAGTAGACTGTCCGACAAAGTCAGCTCATTTTATTGCCATCAACCAAAAATATTCAGTGGATAAATTGGCATATTTATATGTGGAACGAATTGTTTCCCAGCATGGAATACCTAAGACTATCACCTCAGATCGAGGATCAGTTTTTACTTCCAGATTTTGGCAAAGTTTAAATAAAGCTTTGGGTACCCAGTTAAATTTCAGCACAGCTTATCATCCCCAGACGGATGGTCAAATAGAAAGAGTAAATCAAATTCTTGAAGACATGTTGAGAGCTTGTGTACTGAATTTCGAAGGTCTATGGGATAAATATTTACCACTAGCAGAATTTGCCTATAATAATAGCTACCAGGCTAGTATTCAGATGGCACCATATGAAGCATTATATGGACCAAAGTGTCGATCCCCTGTATGTTGGTATGAACCAGGAGAAAAACCGCTAATGGGACCGGAACTAGTAAGAGAGTACGATGAAAAGATCAAGGTCATCAGAGAAAGACTTAAAATAGCTCAAAGCAAACAAAAGAGCTATGCAGATCAACGTAGGCGAGACCTTCACTTTGAAGTTGGGGATTATGTCTATCTTAAGATCTCACCGTTGCGAGGAGTCCATCGATTTGGAGTAAAAGGCAAATTAAGCCCCAGATACATAGGACCTTTTCGGATCTTACAACAAAAGGTACCCTACCGTATCAGTTAGAACTTCCTACCCAGCTGTCCAGGATACATAATGTCTTTCATCCCCAGGCAGATTTGACCTATGAAGAGCACCCTGTGAAGATTTTGGAAATAGAGGACCGCCAATTATGGAATCGAACCATTCGCTTCTGTAAAGTCTTATGGAAAAACCATTCGGTCCGTGAAGCTACATGGGAGAAAGAAGAGGAATTACGTGAGGCCTACCCTAATCTATTCAAGCGAAGACCCAATTTCACGGACGAAATCACCTAAAGGGGGGAAGGCTGAAAGAACCCTAACTCTAATACCCTAATTAAGTAAGTAATTAGCAGAAAATTTAATCTAATTATTGCATTCCATCAAACTTTATTACAATTAAGATTACAAAACTAAATTATATTTCTGGCATTACATTAACAACAACAAAGTACATTATTTTTTTACAAGTTCTTTTTTTCAAAAATAGAAATAAAAATCCGATCGACGAGATCTGCGGCATAGAAGATGAAGCACGTCTCGTATCTTTTACCTGCAATAAGAGTTTTCATTAGTATCTCAAACCAGATATATTTTTATGTAAATAAAAGATTAGATAATTAACAATCCAAGGGAGAATAAATAAATTAAATAAAAATTGCCGTCAGTGCCCTTGAGCTGCTAGGGCCATTGCAAGAATGTCTTAGAGACTTCCCAGACCATCCCGGGCCGGTCGACACCTCTCGTCTCGGTGGGCGTCATCATCCGGCAATTTTAAGAAATCGAGCCCACGACCCTTACCTTAGCCCAAAACCCACAAGCCGTGCATTTCAGCCCAATCATTTCAGCCCATCATATACTCTTTTAGCCCACAAAAGCCCACAAGTTCAATCTTCACATTACCAGTCCACAAGTCCAAGCCCACATTAAATTCCAGCTGCAATTTACAATGATAGAATTCTTTTGATTTTTGGAGGCCAATCAAAATCCAAGACCCTGAATGATGTTCACGCTCTAGACTTTGAAACCGTAAGTTCTATCAGGTTTCCTTCTAAGTTTTTCTTGTTACTGGCTTACTGAAAAATCAATCTTGTTGTTGGATGGTATGGTCAAGAGTGAAAACCCATTCCATCACCTAGAGCAGGTTGCTGCGGGGCGCTCTGTGGGACTAAATGGTATATCGCAGGGGGTGAAAGCAAGAAAAAGCGTAAGTTTTCATATAGTCGTATATAATATCGCAAATGAGTGGTTCAGTTTCAGTTCTAACCCAGAGTTTGTATATCTCCTTAAAGAATTGCTTCTTTTGCAACCATGGCCCATGGTCATTTTATAATACAATGTCCTCTCTCTCTCAGGTCATCCAGAAACTTGGGTCTTCGATGTTCAGGAAATCATGCTTGACTAAATCTTCCATGTCGAGTGACCCAATTACTACAAAGAAAGTAATTAAGTGCAATTCATGCTTGACTAAATCTTCCATGTCGAGTGACCCAAAAGTAACAACACCGTCACAGCAGCGTTGGAAGGTTGATCTTGTATCTTTAAGGATGTTCCTTCCTAAAAATCTAGAGAAATGCATACTAGGATTCCTCGAAATTTATGATGACTCTTGTATAGAGTTGAAGGCATTGACTTGCTAGGAAAATAAAGATTGTCGTAGTTGTTTCCCATGAAACCCATACTAAAGTAGTGAAAGGAAGACCATCGTAAACATCAATCTGGTGTTCATGATAGCAGAAATAAGTGAATCTCCAGCAGAAAATCCTACTCAAATTCCTGTTTATTCCCATGTTATCATTTTTGTTCTAGTTGCTGAACAACAGAAGATACAACTCATGCAGGGTTTCAGCATGGTTCCTTTGTACTACAGGGATAAGATTGTTCTTGTCGCTTTTGGAGGAAACAAAAAGGAGCCATCTGATAAGGTAAAAGAACAGAGCTTTTAACTAAAAGAATAGCCTCCTTTTGTCAGTATTTGGTCTTCATTTTCTTTTTTCCTTTTTTGCAAGGGGACTTCATTTTCTGATATAAAACATTATTCTGTTCTTCTTCATATTTTGCTTAAGTGCACTTTGTATATTTCTGTGATCAAGCCACTATTCCTGAATTGAAATTTTTTTGTGTTTTTGAAGGTCGAAGTACTAGTGGTGCTGCAAAATGAGCATTGTTTCAGCTGGCGGTCTGCCCCTGATGTAGAACCCTTACTGTATGAGAACTCTCCTCCTAGCTCAAAGGAACTCGCCGATCACCTCAACAACTGTGCTCCTCTGTACTCTACTAGTTCTGTAGCAAGGCGTAGTCTCGCCACCACAGTAGAAAACTCATCTGGAAGGAAATCCCTACCTGATTCACTGCTACAGCACCCGAATCTGGGCAGCTCATCACTCCGCAGGCAATTCCGTCAGGAGGAGGAATGCAGCCTGGCCCAAAAATTGCAGAAGCCAATCGATGATGACAAATACAAGGATGTTGATGATTGCTCTGAGCTACCCTCGATCACAAACCAAAAGCAGCGGAGCGACAGATATCAGTCTCCTGATGCTGATGCTAAAGCGAAGAGGTTGGGTAGAAGTTCGTCCGACATTAACCATCAGTATGATACAAAAATAGCAAACCTGGTCAGGAGAAACATGGCATGGGAAGAGCAACTTGCAGCTACAATGGCAAGCAAAGATGAAGAGGAGAAGAACCTATCTTTGGTCATTGACAGCAAGGAAGAGCTAGAGAAGAGGCTAACTGAAAGAGACAGGGAGGTTGAGGCGCTGAAGGATGTTAGATAATCTGCTGCTATTTCCATCCGTTGCTGTACGTGTTGGAGTCGATATTTCTGTTCACGTCCTGTACTCTGTTTAGGAGTCCGACTTTGAGTTTGATTAGGAATTAGATTCCGTTTCGCTAGCAGTTTGCTCTTTGTATTGTTGTATATAAAGAGAACCAAGTGCAGCGTTTTAGAGCAGCGCAGCACAGCAAAGCAACATTGCGTCTTCTTCTGTTTGGCTGCCTCAACTTCGTTGCGAGAGTTCGTGGGAGCGTGAGCGTCGTGAGTTCGTAGGAGCGTGAGGATCGTGATTGATCCATTGCCAACATTTGGTATCAGAGCAAGGCTATTCGATCCCTGCGCGATGGCGGCTCCAGCAAGCGATGGTGACCGGAGTATGTCGCCGCGCCGTGGAGGCCGAGGGCGGCGCTTGGCCTCGCCGTTCGTCCCTCGTCGTGGTCGCACTCGCGGCCGTGACATGGTGGTCCAGAAGACGGTGCGGGAGGTTGGAGGCGCGTCCTATCCGATGCTCACGCGCGACAACTACACGGATTGGTCGCTCGTAATGAAGGTCATGCTCCAGGCGAGGGGCTTGTGGGACGCCGTCGAGTATGGCGACGCCGATCTGCAGGAGGATCGTGCGGCACTCGAGGCGCTCCTCAAGGCGGTCCCGCAGGAGATGATTCGCGCGCTCGCCATCAAGCGATCGGCCAAGGAAGCATGGGACTACGTCAAGTCTATGCGAATTGGGTCCGATCACGTCCGCAACTCGAAGCTCCAGAAGCTGCGCACCGAGTTCGAGTTGCTCGCGTTCAAGGAAGGCGAAGATCCTGAGGATTTTGCGCTTCGCTTGAGCTGCCTGGTCGGCCAGCTTTCGGAGTACGGCGAACCCGTCGACGAGCAGAAGGCCGTCGAAAAGTACCTTCGCGTCGCCCCGCCCCGGTTTGGTCATGTCGTCTACACCATGGAGACCATGCTTGATCTCTCCAAGCTGTCCATTGAGGAGGTCACCGGGCGTCTGAAAGGCGCCGATGATCGTTGCATCTCGCGAGCGGCGCCACCGACTACTACCTCGGAAGCTAAACTCTTGCTTACCGAGGAGGAATGGATGGCGCGCCTCAAGGAGAAGCAAAGCGGCGAGGGATCGTCGAGCAAGTCGGGTGGCCATGGCCGTCGCCGTGGTAGGGGCAATCGGCGACCCAAAGGCGAGGGTGGCCGCGACGCCGGGCATGACGGGCGCGATCCAGGGCGCGAGCGCAACGTCAGTCGTGACAAGTGCCGCAACTGCGGCAAAATTGGCCATTGGGCCAAAGATTGCCGGCAGCCAAAGCGCGAGCAGGTCCATCTCACCCGGGAGGATGATGATGATCAGACGCTGCTCATGGCACAGGTGTGCACCCTCACCGACGACGTCAAGCAGCCGCTGCCAACTTTCGTCGAGCTCGACGAGACGCACGCCCAAGTGAACCTCAGGTGCGAGGGAGAGCGGCGCAACGACGTGTGGTATCTGGACACTGGGGCCAGCAACCACATGACCGGCTTCGACAGCCTCTTCGCGGAGCTGGACACGGGCATCATCGGCTCGGTGAAGTTTGGTGACGGCTCGGTGGTCGACATCCGCGGGCGTGGCACGGTGCTGTTCACCTGCCAAAACGGTGAACACCGAGCGATTAGCAACGTCTACTACATTCCCAGGCTCAAGAGCAACATCATCAGCATTGGCCAGCTCGATGAGCGTGGCTGCCAGGTGCTGATCGACGGGGGAGTGTTGCGGATCCGCGATCGGCAACATCAACTACTTGCCAAAGTGAAGCGCGCCAAAAACCGCCTATACATGCTCAACTTGAACATTGCGAGGCCGGTGTGCTTAATGGCGCGGCAAGATGATGAGGCTTGGCTATGGCATGCACGCTACGGCCACCTCAACTTCGACGCTTTGAAGAAGTTGGCTCAAGACGGGATGGTGCGCGGACTCCCGGTGATCAGTCATCCCGGTGAGATCTGCGACAGCTGCCTCATTGGCAAGCAAAGGCGTGCTTCGTTCCCAGCGACGGCCTACTACCGTGCCGAGGGACTGCTCGACCTCGTGCATGGTGACCTGTGCGGGCCCATCTCACCGGCGACTCATGGTGGCCGGCGCTATTTTCTTCTCCTCGTCGATGATTGCAGCCGCTACATGTGGCTTCGCCTCTTGACGAGCAAGGATCAGGCGCCTACCGTCATCAAGCAGTTCAAGGCTAGTGTCGAAGTCGAGACCGGGCGGCGTCTGCGCATTCTGCGAACTGATCGGGGGGGAGAGTTCACCTCGATCGAGTTCGGGCAGTATTGCACGGATCAAGGAGTTGCACGGCAACTCACGGCACCATACTCGCCACAACAGAACGGCGTCGTTGAGCGGCGCAACCAGACAATCGTCGGCATGGCGCGCTGCTTGCTCAAGGCGAAGGGCATGCCGTCAGAGTTTTGGGGGGAGGCGGTGACCACCGCCGTCTTTCTCCTGAACCGTGCACCCACCAAGAGCTTGGACGGCATGACGCCGTTCGAGGCCTGGCACGGGAGGAAACCCGACGTCTCCTTCCTGCGCACGTTCGGATGCATCGCTCACGCCAAGGTAACTCGCCCAAATCTAAAGAAGTTGGATGATCGCAGCGTGAAGATGGTGCTCCTCGGGTTCGAGCCAGGGTCGAAAGCGTACCGGCTGTTCGACCCGGTTGCGCGCCGCGTCCACGTCTCCCGCGATGTGGTGTTCGACGAGAAGGCCAACTGGGATTGGGCGAATCCCGGCGAGCTGGAGAAGACGTCTAGCACGGGCACGTTCGTCATCGAACACGAGATCATCGCTGATCCAGTGGAGGTCCCTGCTTCGGGAGAGCAGCTACATACACCACCTGGCGCTCCGGATCACGCACCGAGTGGGCGGTTCGTGTCGCCAACGGCTGAGGCGCTTGCCGAGCTTGATCACGACGATGACGGCGACGCACAACACCGGTTCAGGACGCTGCGGGACATCATTGGTCCCGCACCCGCTGGTGCCCCGATACGGTTTCTGGAGCCAGAACCGATCGCCCCTGCCGAGCTGCACATGGTGAGTGCAGAAGAGCCGACCACGTTTGGTGCGGCGGAACGCGACCCATCTTGGCGCCGGGCGATGCTGGAGGAGATGAAATCTATCGAGGAGAACAACACTTGGGACCTCGTCGAGCTTCCTGCCGGGCATCGCGCGATCGGGCTCAAGTGGGTCTTCAAGGTGAAACGAGACGAGCATGGCACCATCACCAAACACAAGGCGCGTCTCGTGGTGAAAGGATATGCGCAGCGCGAAGGGATCGACTTCGAGGAGGTCTTTGCCCCTGTCGCGCGAATTGAGTCGGTACGACTACTGCTGGCTCTGGCGGCGCACAAAGGGTGGTCCGTGCACCACATGGATGTGAAGTCCGCGTTCCTGAACGGGGACCTTGCTGAGGAGGTCTACGTCGAGCAGCCGCCGGGTTTCGTCATCGACAAGCAGGAGCACAAGGTGCTCAAGCTGCGCAAGGCGTTGTATGGGCTGCGCCAAGCCCCGCGCGCTTGGAACGCCAAGCTGGACGCCAGCCTCCAGGAGCTGGGTTTCAGCAGGTGCATGGATGAGCATGCGTTGTACACGCGGTGGGCACCCGGAGGACTTTTGATCATTGGCGTCTACGTCGACGACTTGATCATCACCGGGACAACTCAAGCAGGCATTGACAAATTCAAGCGCGAGATGATGTCCATGTTTCGCATGAGCGACTTGGGACTGCTCTCCTACTATCTTGGCATTGAGGTATGTCAAAGCGACAGTGGGATCACGCTCTGTCAAAGCGCCTATGCTGGGAAACTCCTGGAGCAGAATGGCATGGCAGAGTGCAATTCTTGTCACACGCCGATGGAAGAGAGGCTCAAGCTGTCCAAGGCATCAACGGCACCACCTGTGGACGCAACTCGCTATCGGAGCGTTGTAGGGAGCCTGCGCTATCTGACTCATACCCGGCCGGACATCACGTTCGCCGTAGGGTACGTGAGTCGATTCATGGAGGATCCGCGGGAAGATCACCTCGCCGCGGTGAAGCACATCCTCCGGTACATCGCCGGGACACGGAGTTTCGGCGTCACCTACCCGAGAGAAGAAGGAGGCGGGCTGGCTTTGTCAGGCTATAGCGATAGCGACATGGCCGGAGACCTTGATGGGCGAAAGAGCACCACGGGTATCCTCTTCTTCCTCAACAAAAGCCCAGTCTCCTGGCAGTCTCAAAAGCAGCGGGTTGTGGCTCTTTCCTCGTGCGAGGCGGAGTACATCGCTGCTACAACGGCAGCCTGTCAGGGCGTCTGGCTTCACCGGCTGCTGCAGGAGCTTTTGGAGCAGAAGCTTCCGGCGCCGGGACTCAGGGTGGACAACAAGTCCGCCATCGCTCTCAGCAAGAATCCAGTCCTCCACGACAGAAGCAAGCACATCGACACTCGATTCCACTTCATCCGTGAAGCTGTCGATGGAGGACAAATCATCCTCGAGTTCGCTAAGACTGAGAAGCAACTCGCGGATATTCTCACTAAGCCTCTTGGTCGTGTCCGCTTCTTGGAGCTGCGTAACAAGATTGGCATGATCGAGGTCAGAAGGGAGCAGCAGAATTAGGGGGAGTTTTGTTAGATAATCTGCTGCTATTTCCATCCGTTGCTGTACGTGTTGGAGTCGATATTTCTGTTCACGTCCTGTACTCTGTTTAGGAGTCCGACTTTGAGTTTGATTAGGAATTAGATTCCGTTTCGCTAGCAGTTTGCTCTTTGTATTGTTGTATATAAAGAGAACCAAGTGCAGCGTTTTAGAGCAGCGCAGCACAGCAAAGCAACATTGCGTCTTCTTCTGTTTGGCTGCCTCAACTTCGTTGCGAGAGTTCGTGGGAGCGTGAGCGTCGTGAGTTCGTAGGAGCGTGAGGATCGTGATTGATCCATTGCCAACAAAGGAGAAGGTGACAGGATTAGAATTGGCGCAAGAAGAGTCAAACAACCTCTCAAACACTGTCCATGCTGACAATGTGCGCCTTGAGCGTGAAGTGGCGTTCTTGAAGGCCGTCATGGATGAGACCTAGAAGGCAAGGAAACATTCGTACGATCTCTCCATGTGCTAGCATTTACATTGTCGTACTGGCTTCGTTTTATTTGTACACAGGAGCTGCACTCTGTTAAGAAATATGTATTCAGAAATACGTATTCTCTCTGTACTCAATACCGGGCCCTACGTGGTAACCGGGTTGCGTCTGTTGCATGTGGTGAACTGTATCGCGTCAGTTGCCGATACTGTGTTGAGTCTGTTGCCGAGTTAGTCGCCACGTTTCCACTCTCTCCGAGAGTTGTGGATCCGATTGTTCTCTTTGGTATATATGTGAAATGAGATCCCAAGGGAACTCTTGCGATTGCCAATTCAGTTCTTCATTAACTTCTTTTCATGGTATCAAAGCTATCGATCCAATCGCCATGCCCACTACACCGCATTCCGCTGTCTCTAACATCTCAGCTTCAATGGAGACACAGCTGCCCACGCCTACGCTCAACCATGTTCATGTGAAACTTTCGCAGGAGAATTATCTGCTTTGGAGGACACAGATGCTTCCATGCTTGAGGAGTCAGAATCTCTAAGATATGTCGACGGTTCCATTAAGCGCCCGACGCAAACCATCATTGCGCCTGTAGCGCCCCAAAAAAAAAAGGAAGAAAAGAACTAACCATAATCTCTCTCCCGTAATACTCTCTCTCTCCCGTAAAACTCTCTCTCTCCCGTTTTATCTGTTTCCTCTCTCCTTTATCCCTTAAGACCTTCCTTTCTCATTCATCTCTCTCTATTTTGCACCAAACTCTCTCTATTTTGCGTCGGCGGAGGCGGCTACGCTGGTGGCGGCGGCGGCAGCAGCCGTGCGTGCGCTCGGCTGTGAGCGTGCATGGCCATGGCGGCTGGGCGGCAGCAGCGGCCGGTCTGCAGGTGGCGGCGGCGGCGGCCTGGCCAGAAAGCGGCGGCGGCACGCACGGACGCCACGCCGCGCTCACGCATGCGCCGTTCGCTCGCACGCAGCCGCGTGACCTTGGCAGCGGCGGCGGCGGCAAGGGGGCCGTGGCCGGCCGGCGAGGAGCGACGGCGGCGGCGGTGACCGGCTTGGCGGCGGCTGGCTGGCGAGCGGCGGCGGCTGGCCGGCGAGCTGTGGCGGCCTGCACGCACGACGGCGCACGCGCCGCATGCACAAAAATGCGCCTGTGCGCGGGCGGCTGCAGTGGCAACGACTTTGTGCGGCGGCGGTGGCATGAATGGCAGCGCCCCGGCCGCACGCGCACGCACGCCACAGCATGGCAGCGGCGGCACTGGGGAGCGGCACGGCGGTCGTCCCGACGCACGGCAGCAGCGGCGCCATGGCGAGCGGCTGCGTAGCGACCGGCGCACGGCGGCAGCGGCGCCATGGCGGGCGGCGATGCAGCGGCCGGCGGCTGCCAAGGGAAGGCGATCAGGCGGGTTCTGCCCGAGCGGCGGCGACGCAGTTCGGCGTGGGCCGGTGTGAGCGCGGCCGGGCGTTGCGGGCAGCGACGCGAGGCCGAGCGGTGCGGGCGGCCGAGCAGCATGGCCGAGCAGTGCGCGATGGTAGCACAGGCCGGGTCGGCGGTGGCGCAGCTTGGGTGACGGCCGGTGGTGGCCGAAAAAGCCGTGGCTGTCATTTTTCACGGTCGCTTGTTGCCAATCAGTTGTGCGACAGAACCACGCATTCGCACGGTAGTCTGTTGGTTCGCGCAGTGCGTTGTTGTTGTTTGGCCGAACGTCGTTCGCTTGACCGGACGGCGATTCGCGCAGCGAAATTCTAGTGAACGCGATTCTTTTCGGCCGAATGATCTCTTCATGTTCTTCCACCATTTTATCATAACTCTCGTCTGATTCATTTCCGTTCCATCATGTAGGTTCGCACGCAGCCGTTGAGAAGCGTTCGTGCAGCTCTGCATCCCAGTTCCTTCATGCAACCTGTCCGTCGAGCGTGCTCAAGGCAAGTACCTCGCGGCCATGACCGTTTTCGTTTCGCATATCATGTGTTCCAGTTTACTTGTCACCTTGTTATTGAGTATTATTATCATGTCATTCATGCTTGCGGGATTAATATCATATCGTTAAAATCATATCATTAAGATATCACCTGGCTAATATCACATCGCTAAAGTTACCTGGCTCCTAGTGTATCACTAAAGCTTTTCTGGTCCATATCATATCACTAATGTTGTTTGGTTATTATCATATCGTTCATGTCTGTCTGTTTATAGATGTTTAATATTGTATGCATGCCATGATGTTCTAGGTTTTATTATTTAACCTGCTACTATGTTAATTAGGATGTTTAGTTAAAATGTTCTAGAGTTCATGCTTTTATTTAGTGTTCTAGAATCTATGCTTAACTCATAAATAGGGGTAGCATAGGAATATGTTTAACTTTGGTTTAAATTATAGATGCTCTTTTGATGTTAGAGCTGCTATGCTTTAGTTTCTAATATTATGTTCCAATAATCGTATGATGTTGTATTTGAACCATGAAGGATGTATGTATTAGACTTGTTAATCTGACCAATAATCATTTATCACATAATAAAACTTGGTTGGTTGATAACCTTGTCTGAGCTACATTATAATACCTCTTTAGGTTGATTACTATATCACTATCATCTTATCATTATTCCACATCGCCTCATATCAGAAACTTTGTCTTTCCATTTTTAACCCTAGTACATCTTTTCACTTCTCATAACTTTATTATAGCCTTATAGCTACCCTCATAACCCTAGTACTTTTTATTATAGCTCTGAGCTACAGCTACCCTCGAGCACAAACCAAAAGCAGCGGAGCGACGCATATCAGTCTCCTGATGCTGATGCTAAAGCGAAGAGGTTCGGCAGAAGTTCGTCAGACATTAACCATCAGTATGATACAAAAATAGCAAACCTGGTCAGGAGAAACATGGCATTGGAAGAGCAACTTGCAGCTGCAATGGCAAGCAAAGATGAAGCGGAGAAGAACCTATCTTTGGTCATTGAAAGCAAGGAAGAGCTAGAGAAGAGGCTAACTGAGAGAGACAGGGAGGTTGAGGCGCTGAAGGAGAAGGTGACAGGATTAGAATTGGCGCAAGAAGAGTCAAACAACCTCTCAAACACTGTCCATGCTGACAATGTGCGCCTTGAGCGTGAAGTCGCGTTCTTGAAGGCCGTCATGGATGAGACCCAGAAGGCAAGGAAACATTCCTACGATCTCTCCATGCGCTAGAGTTTACATTGTCGTACTGACTTCGTTTTATTCGAACTCAGGAGCTGCACTCCACTCGCGGAGTTCTAGCAGGCGAACGCGCAAGGGCATTCCAGCTCCAGGTAAATTATCGAAGTGTTGTAGCTTTCACGTTCTTTCCTGATTAATACAAGATTGCCAGTAGCAGTTGATGGCTTGTCATTTTGATGTCCAGTTTTACAGTTGCATCTGAGACTCTTTTTCCATGTAACACGCTGTGGATGTTGCTTTTGCCTGGCTGAAGTGTTCCATCTGAAGCAAAGGCTGCAAACAATGGATGGAAGATCACCTACACCAAGAAAACCTCATCAGAATCTGTAGGGTCCAGAAGTCAAGTGTACAGTGCAAGTCCATGGTGATGAGTTTGCATAGCTGGTGCAGTCCAGTCCAGTTGAAGCATGTCGACCCCAGTTTGCAATTTTGTAAATTAGTTACTAAGCGTATTTTGCCATGAGTTTTGGTCCATGCATGGAGATATTTGTGTGCTAATACTGAGGTTTAACTTGAGAAGAAGATGTTATTAAAGACCGAATGGATTGATTTGGTGCATCTGTCGATGATCTATGTACAATTGTGGATGTACTCTCTTCTGAAACTTATCTTGAAAGGGAATTAATCAAGCTGCTTAGGAAAAAGGAAATGAAAACCAGATAAACACACAGTGAATCAGGGACTAGCAACGCCAACTTATAGTTTGGAAAGAAATGCTGTGGAATTATATCTTCAAAATATATTAAACTTATATTTACTTCACACATTTGTTACTATTGTGAAATGACAGGTCGTAGTTTAATAATTGCATTCATCCGTATGTTCTCCTTGTCATATGTTGCAAAGATTATAGATGTCATATCCAATTTTAAGCAATGGAAATCTGGTTTCTAGATGATAAAATGTTCAAACTCAGTGTAAAATAGTCCTTCACATAGTAATAAACTATGTACATGACGAGGTTGAAGTACATCTAATATATACTAAAAGTCAATTATAGACCTTTTAAAGTTGCTAAGAAAAAAGAATATGTTGGAAATTCTCAAAAAAAGCAAAATATGTAGCCCTTAATTTAGTGGACTTGAGTTACAATGCCTTAGATTAGAAGAAATGGTTCATGTTGAGTATAATCCAAATTACAAAAGATTCAGAACTAAAAATAAAGAAAAATTAGCAATTTGATTTCCATAAAACTTCCAAAGTAACATACATAAATAACTAAAATTCACAATAATAATTAAACAAAAATTAGCAAATTAAAAGAAAGAGTTCATGCTAAATATAATTCAAATTAACTAAAATTTAGAATTAAAAATAAAATTAGCAATTCTATTTCCATATGAATTTCAAAGTAAACCTAAAACATAAATTCGGAATAATAACTAAATGAAAATAGAAATTAGCTTTTTATACGAATTCCAACCTAAAACTAAAAAGAAATCCATGCATGTACGATCCAGAAATAAGCAAGTTTAGAATAAAAATTAAAAGATGATTAAACAATTGATTTGCAAATGAATTTGAAATATAAATTCTAAAAATATTAAAATTTGTAAACATATACTAATTAGACACTCTAAGGAAACTCCCATGCTAATCAGAAAAATCTAGTCGTCTATCTCGCGGAACCAAGTTAGAATAGCTTAGATTAAAAGAAATAATATGTTGAGTACAATCCAAAATAATTGTAATTGAGAATTGAAATAAAAAAATTAGCAATTTGATTTGTATACGACATCTAAAGTACATCCATAAATAACTAAAGTTTAGAATAATAATTAAATAAAAATTCACAAAATAAAAAAATAGCCCATCTCAAATACAATCCAAAATAACTAAAATTTGGGGAAGAAAATAAAAATTATTAATTTGATTCCCATAAAAATTCCAAAGTAAATCCTCGAAAAACAAAATATATCTATTATATATTAAACGTCGACCGTATAAGATTTACAGTTGCTAAAAAAGATAAATAATCTAGAAATACTGATAAAAAAGAAAACATCCATCCCTTGATTTTGTTGACCCTTGTTATAGTTATTAAACGATCACCAGTGAATGTCTTAGATAAAATAAGAAATCGAATAAGACAAGGCTATCAATTATAGATTCTAAACGAACCCAATAAATAAATAATCCGACATAATATACTAAAATCTACGTACTAGAGGAAAAGAAGGATACGGGTGATCTCTTTTGTGCATGGTAGTTCCGAATAGGGCCACCGGTAGTCGCGTAGTCATAACCAGCAATTAAGTGCATCAAAGATGGGTCGATTTGGACAGGATCGATAAGTGAAGTAGAATGCGTACGACACGAGTAAAGCTCAACAAGAGCAAACCCCTCCCTTGCAGCCCATGCGCGCACGCGCCCGATTTGGGGTGCTCATTTGGACCACCGCAACTCGTGTTAGAATAAAGCGCGACCACCACAGTGTTAGAATACCTTCGTGTTGGCACAGTTAACCGCCGCAATTTTGCACCGAATTTAGTGTTGGAGTTCGTGTTGTCCGTACGTAGCCTCCAGACGTCGTCACGCGTTCTAGTAGGGCACGGAGGCTTGATGAAGTTACGGGCCCGACGTCACAAACCTGACGTCGTGTAGCACGGTAGCACCCTAAGCGTCGGCATCTCCTTGTGTCCCACTAAAGTAACAAATCGTGTAGTAGCCTAAGCATCGGCTTCTCTGTAACACCCTTATTTCTGGGAGCGTTATGAATCCCTCGTAACTGTTCAGGACTGTTCAGCTGCGAGTTATATCAATTGAGTGTACAACATTGCCAACACATGCTTAAGAACAAAAGCCAACTTTATTACAATATAAAGGCTTAAAGCTAAGTTTTACAATAGGGCAAACGGCCCTTAGATGTTGGAAATGTGGGCAATATTTTAATTCTAAGTTTTATTAGGAGACAAAAACAATAAACTAATGATGCAAAACTTACAACTAACAGCAGGCTACTCATCATACTTCAGAATATACATAAGAAAAAAATGTAGTAATAAAGTCGAATGTGCGCGCGAACGACTTACTTTTTCGCCTGATGAAGAACAGGAAGTAATACAGGCTTGACGTAGTGCAGAACGTAGATGACGCAGTGCAGCGAGCGGTCGCGCAGATGCGCTGCCCAGAAACCTTATTGCTGCCCCGTGCAGGTACTCTCTGCGGCAACGGTTCAGAGATAGCCGCTCTATCTCCTTCCAGGTGCACGCCGAGAAGAAAGATCGACGAGGTTCAGACGGTGAAGTACAACAGCACGAGAAGACAGAAGTAAGAGATGCAAACAGTGAGGGATTCTCTCTTCTCTATACCTTGGACGTCTCCAGGTATATATAGATATGCAAATTACTCTCTAGTAATTGTCCCATTGAACTGAAATAATTCACTGGTAACTGAAAACATTTAACCAGTGATTTACCCACTGATAACTGCCTGTCATCAAAAGCCCATTTAAGCCTCAAAATCAAACGTTTGAATCTCATTCAAACAGAGAGAATGAGGTGCAGGGTTCAGTAAAAATAAAGATGGACTGGGTTTGCCAAGTGGCACACCATGTCATGGCATGGTCGCGCGTCACAAGTTACAAGTCACAAGTCATGCGATTTTCACGCGAAAATACGCGAATACACGCGCGCGCGTGCGCGCGTGTGTGACTAGACAGAACCCTCCTCATACCATCTCTATCCATATTCAAGGAGTGGTGAGGACTCCACCTTATAAATCGGTCTTCCTCACATTGCCTTAGCAATATGGTACTAAACCATGCATGCTTTGGAATTAAGAAAATAGGCCATAATTAAATGGGCCAATTTCTAACAATCCCCACCAATTCCAAAGCAGGAAATAAACATATGACAAAGATATTGTGCTGAAGTACTTTTAATATATCAGTCTTTTAGTGTAAGTCCCGTCTGGGTTGAACTTGCATCTAGAATAACAAGATTCATCTTCTCACAGCTGATGAATGGACTATGCCTTGAATTCATAGCTTTTCGTGATCAGATTTCAGCTGAAATCTCAACTGGTACTAGGCTGCCAATGAACCACGCCTAAACGGAGCGTTATATGATCATGTTCCCTTATCTTCTTATGAGCTTTCTAGAGAATGCCCTGTTCTCGTGAACTGCGACCACACAGTTAAGCTCAAGTAGGTGTATTCTTTCTAGGTATCCTGCAGGCTAATACCTTTTCCTCATTTGGACAACAGAATACATTAAGGCTTTTTAGGATCGGAAATGGCAACAGAGGGGGGTGAATGGTGCCTTTTAAAAATCGCCCCAAAGTATTCACACAAATCTCTTCTCTCTGATAGCTATAAAAGATATGAAGAAAATGATTCAAGCTCTCTGGAAGTCCATACTCCCAAACTCACTTCCACTTCCATTCCCAAACTCCACACCCACATGAGGCAAAAGTCAAACTCTTTCATCAGAATGAGGGAAACCAGGATTCAAGCCCACACATGCTCCAAACCCTAAACATCTCTACAGCCATCCACTAACGGGTCTCCAACCCATTATCTTCAATTAAATCCGCTTCCATTTTGCAGCCTTGTGCATTTTACCGAAATGCCCCTGCCACACCTTCCTGGAAGCTTCCTGTCCTCGCACAACCGCACCCGGCATCTTGACCATCTGGACCTCAACTCCTCCCTGAGCCTAGTCCCGGTCCTCCTCGCCGTTGCCCATCGTGTCCACCTCCGGTAGCTCTAGCTCCAATTCCTCGTCTCCCGGCTTGCAACCACCTCAGCAGCCTCGATCATCTCCGGCGTCTCCGACCGTCTGGACCTCAACACCTCCTGTGCCTAGTCCCGGTCCTCCCACGCCTCACCATGACCTAGCTCCGAAGTCCTGCAGCCACACAAACAAGCAAACCGTCATATAGTACCGCTCGAAACATCATAATCAACATTAGCATCAAAAGAAGGTACTCAATCATGAAATACCCAAATCGACCGATCGAGAAAAGGAACAAGAATTCTAAGCACGTCCGACCGCATTCGACCAAGTCGAACCGAACTAGACTGCGTTAAGCACCGACTTGGCGCGAACCAACCAAATCAAACTCAAACTTTCCAGCGCACGTGTCAATTACTCATCACAAACATGGGGACACCTCCACATGGTCTCTCAATCTCCCTCTTGATGTGTATATTGACAAACACAGAAAAAGCATAAAGTTGAGTTAGTCATACATGGTCTGAAAGAAGAACAAGGAGACTTAAGACCATGTTGACAAAAAGGAGCAAAAACAAAAAGAGCAAGTTTTCCTCAAAAACTCCTAGTTTTTCCCTTGAAAAGGCTTTTTCTCCAATATTCTCCCCCTTTTGGCAATAAAATCATCAAGAGGCAAGGAGGAAAGAATAAAGCATGGTGTGAGTGAAATGACTGAGAATTATTCATGTTAAGCATTCGGAGCCATGAAGATTATCCAAAATGACCTTTTGAGTATTGCACCAAGCCATAACGCATATGAATGCTATCAAGATCATGACAGGATATGTATAATCAAGCTAAGCCAAATAAGTCACAATCTGAAAAGTAGTCGAATTTCTTAGCATGTCAAGTTATACAAGAGTATAGTCTAGCTAAAGGTATCCAAAGATGATGTAAGCCATGTCAATAATCTAAGTGGAACCAAGAAGCTAGAATTGAGTCAGTTTAGAGTGCTACAAGTTCAAGAATGAATCATTTGTTCGTGAAGCATTGTCTGCTGTTTTCATAGGAAAGATATTCTCAAAAAATGAAGCATCTCTAGACTCCATTATTGTATTAGCAATAATCTTAGGTGTTTCTGATTTAACTACTAAAAATCTATAGGCCGTGCTATTTTGAGCATATCCTAGAAAAATACTATCGACTGTTTTTGGTCCAAGTTTTCTCTTTTTCTGCAATGGTATATTGACTTTTGCCAAACATACCCAAGTTCGCAGAAAATTAACATTAGGTTTTATCCCCTTCCATCCCTCATACGGAGTAATCTCACTCTTTTTAGTGAGTGATTACTCTGTTTAGGACGAATGTTGCTGTTAGAATAGCTTCCCCCCACCATGCCTTAGGCATACCGAAACTCTCTAACATGGCATTATCCAAATTTGTTAGTGTCCGGTTTTTCCTCTCAGCTACCCCATTTGATTGGGGCGAATATGGTGGTGTAAATTCATGAACTATTCCATGCTCATAACAGAATTGGAAGAATTCATGAGAGACATACTCTCCTCCACGATCAGACATCAATCCTTTTATTTTCTTTTGTAGTTGTTTCTCAACCTCGGCCTTATAAGTTTTAAAGTAGTTTAAAGCTTCATCCTTAGTTTTCAGCAAATACACATAGCAGTAGCGTGTTGCATCATCAATAAAAGTTAGAAAATATCTTTTGCCTCGTTTTGTCAATAATCCATTTATTTCACACAAATCTGAATGAATAAGATCTAAAGGTGCCAAGCTCTTTTCATCCTCTAATCCCTTAAAGGGTTTTCGAGGTTGCTTTGCTTGCACACATGACTGGTACTTTGATCCTTTGACAATTTCACATTTTGGAATTAAATCTAATCTGGACATTCTAGCAACACTATCAAAACCAATATGACATAAACGAGAATGCCAAATATTTGCCTCATATTTATTTAAACCAGTTGCAACATTCAGATTATAACAAGATTCTAAAATACTTAGGCGGAACAAGCCTCCGTTCTCATAACCTTTACCAACAAATTTTCTGAACTTAGACATTACAATTTTATTTGACTCAAAAACTAGTTTATAACCATCCCTGCATAGGAGAGAATCACTAGCGGGGTTCTTCTTTATTGTAGGAGCATGCTGCATGTTCTTCAAGTGGACAATCTTCCTTGAAGTAAGCTTCAGATCCACCATGCCAACACCAAGAACAGAAGCATGCAACCCGTTTCCCATTAGGACGGAGGAAGCCCCTGCTGCCTGATAAGAAGAAAACAAGCAAATATCAGAACATACGTGAATATTAGCTCCAGTATCAACCCACCAATCAGTGGATTGACATGCTGAAAAGACAACAGGTGAATTACCATACCCTCCTGAAGTCGAGGCCTCGCCTATGGTTACGTTAACAACCTTCTTCTTAGGCTGTTCACTATCTCTGATCTTGCGGAAACGACAGTCCTTCGCCATATGGCCATCTTTTCCGCACACAAAGCAGGTGATGTCCTTCAAATCCTTTTTCTCAGTTTTCTTCTTAAAGCTAGTTGTCTTGTTCGGTTTGTTGGATTTGTACTTCTTAGCAACAGTCTTTTCTGTATGACATTTGCATTGTTCTGGCAAGATGTGCTAGGTGCATCTTTTGCTCTTGCTTTTTCTTCCACATCGAGGGCTGCAATGAGATTCTCAACAGAAATCTCTTCCCTCTTATGTTTCAAGCTAGTAGCAAAATCTCGCCAAGAGGCAGGGAGTTTAGCAACAATGCCCGTCGCCACAAACTTTAGAGGCAACACACAGCCCAGGTGCGCAATCTCACCGACTAGTAGCTGGAGGTCATGAGCTTGTCCAACTATGGACTTAGACTCATCCATGCTAAAGTCAAAAAATTGCTCACATATGTAGAGCCAGCGACCTGCCTCTGCCTCTGTATATTTGTGCTCTAGTGCATCCCACAACTCTGTGGCGGACTTGTAGTCGATGTACACATCATAAAGCTGATCTGCCAGAACAGTCAGAATGCAGCCAAGAGCAGTATTATTCACATTTTCAAACTGTATGTACTGCCCAATCGTAATGGATACTGCGGGTGGATAACCCACCATAGCCCCAAAGACATGAGCCAAAACTTGGCTCTAGTCTGCCATCTACGAAAGTTCTGACTAGAAAACCTCTCAGGTTTCATCGCATCAGAAGCACTAGCCATTGTTGTATTGCAACAAAATTCACAATAAGGTTTCTGGAATGTTGGAAATATGGGCAATATTTTAATTCCAAGTTTGATTTGGAGACAAAAACAATAAACTAATGATGCAAAACTCACAACTAACAACAGGCTACTCATCATACTTCAGCATATACATAAGAAAGAATGTAGTAACAAAGTCGAACGTGTGCACGAATGACTTACTTTTTCGCCTGATGAAGAATAGGAAGCAGTGCAGGCTTGACGCAGTGCAGAACGTAGATGACGCATGCAGCGAGCGGTCGCGCAGATGTGCTGCCCAGAAACCTTATTTCCACCCTGTGCAGGTACTCTCTACGGCAACGGTTCGGAGATAGCCGCTCTACCTCCTTCCAGGTGCACGCCGGGAAGAAAGGTCTACGAGGTTCAGACGGCGAAGTACAACAGCACGAGAAGACAGAAGTAAGAGATGCAGGCAGTGAGGGATTCTCTCTTCTCTATACCTTGGACGTCTCCAGGTATATATAGATATGCAAATTACTCTCTAGTAACTGCCCCATTGAACTGAAATAATTCACTAGTAACTGCTCAATTATTCATTGGTAACTGAAAACATTTAACCAGTGATTTACCCATTGATAACTGCCTGTCATCAAAAACCCATTTAAGCCTCAAAATCAAACGTTTGAATCTTATTCAAACAGAGAGAGTGAGGTGCAGGGTTCAGCAAAAATAAAGATGGACTGGGTCTGCCAAGTGCCGCGCCATGTCACGGCACGGTCGCGCGTCGCAAGTCACACGATTTTCTCACAAAAATACGCGAATACGCACGTGCGTGCGTGCGCGTGTGTGTGACTAGACAGAACCCTCCTCATACCATCTCTATCGATATTCAAGGAGTGGTGAGAACTCCACCTTATAAATCGGTCTTCCTCATCTTGCCTTAACAATATGGTACTAAACCATGCATGCTTTGGAATTAAGGAAATAGGCCATAATTAAATGGCCCAATTTCTAACATTAGATACATTACAGCAAAAAGGACACCACAGGCAACGCTGAGCGGAAGACGACCCTAATTCCACGCATCATCTATCTCATAGAATTCCACTTCTTCGCCTTCGTCTGCCTCCTCATTGCAGGCTATTTCTGTTAAAGTTTTTAGTAAGTATGAGTACAACTACCGTACTCAACAAGTCACACGGAGATTACTATTAACTACATGCAGGGTACATCATATGATGGGGAAAAAGGTCTATTATTGTATGTGGATGCAGTTTTAGTTGTAAACAGGTTTTAAGCATAAAATCATAGCCTTCTATAAACATTGGGGGGGTTTAAAGTTTGACTACCAGATTATCAACATTACCAAATCATTCCCAAGTCTACTTATGCTTTGTTGTTGGATTCACCCATTAAACACAGCTTTATTTACCGGAAGCACAGCGTATTCGAATACAATTGGTCATGACTTTGCAAAGCTGCCCTGCTTTACCCACAAGATCTCTTAACTCCCGCGACAAAGTTAAGAAAATAAGGTTGTTCGCTGCTCAATTCTTTATATAGCCTCAACCTAGTAGGCTTCCCCAACAAGCTCTGGTGACTCCTCGGGTCTACCCAACTTATCTCAGCCTACTATTGTGTGGACAACTGACAATCAAATCAATAATAATAAAAAATAACCACCTTCCATACGGCCCTTCTTAACCCCTTCCACATGAACTCACACTTGGCCTCAACCGCCCATGTAGAGGTTCAATCGAATTTGAGCAGCTACTAGACCAGGTTTGATGTATCAACGCTTATGGTTGGGTGATCACTATATTCTTTACTCAGCACAAGGGTCTAGTCCTTATATTTTCACTAAGGCAATCTCCTCTCACAAACCCATGTTTAGCGCCACTACACTGCCATCGGTTTGTAATTCTTACCTTCACCCTAGGTTAAGGTCATGGGATCCAGCTTACTTTTAAGGCCACCAGCAATCCTCGCTTACACTAGATCCAATTTCCAAAATCCATCAACAAGTATCAAATCCTTTTAATAACAGAGATTTTGTTGATTCTCTAACTACCATGATTATATTAATATATTTAGTATTACTATGTCATGTCATGGTGAATATAGCCATCAAATTAAACAGGGCTTTTTCGGGTGGTAGGACATAGCTAATATCATGCCATTCTAAATATTTGTACATAAAATAACGGTGCGTAAATAACATAATAAAAATACTGATAAATAGATAAGTAAAGGAAATGTAGGTTCAATATGATCAAAATGTGTGCGACTTGCCTTGCGGGTCTACGATTTCAACTAGTTCAAACTCCTCGATGGACTGGGCTTGAGCTTGGGCTTCTCCTTCTGGTTTCTGAGAAACTTTGACGTCGGGAGCTAACGCAAAAACAATCAAAACAAATTAATTCCACGCCCGAAGGATTGAGTTAGGAATAAAGAAAGAAAAGAAAGAAAATCCGAAAAATCCAATTGAACAGGGTTTTGGGCTTTTAGGATGGTCAAAATGGTGAAATGGGCCAGAGAAATGGGTCAGCGGGCTCGAAATGGTCAAAATGGGTATAAATATGTATTTTGGGTTTCGGATGGACAGTAATGGGCTGGACACTATTCATTATGGGTTTTTACTGTTCACAATGGGTTCGGCAGGTCGGATCCGCTACGGTTAAACGGGTTTTGATCGATAGCTTGTCTTATCAAGTCAGACCAGATTGCAAACTCGTTTTGATCGATAACGCGGTTGAACCGCTGGGAAATAACAGCAATGAGTGCATTGCTGACCAAGACAATCACTACTGACCTCAACAAAGCATTGCACGCCACTAATAATTCACCGAACTCCAGAAATATGCAGCATGACAGCACGTGAGCAAGGCTGATAACGAAACTACCATGCACAAAAGTAGCGAACACAAAAATAGTAAACAGTAGATCCCCTGACACCCTCTGACAACTCTTGTCGTGTGGCATGGCCCAGCCAAAGACACACGGCACACGCCCGCGCGGTATTCGCGCGGTATTCTCGCCCAATTGGCAGTTGACTACACGTAGTCGCGTATCGCCCAATTGGCAGTTGACCACAGGTAGTCGCGTAGTCATAAGAGCAAGTCCAATAATAGAGTCAAATATTTGGCTATAAATCAAATTATAAGAGCCAAGTTATACAATAACTTGTCTACAAAATATTTTTTATTAGTATGTGGTACCATGTCTCACATTCGCTTTCCTATTCCTCCTCACATACATTTATTATCTAGGTCCACCACTGTATAGACTCCCGTGCCAAGCTTGTTGCTTGCATGAGAGCCAAGCTCTCATCTCTCTCCTCTCTTCTCTCTTCCACATCAGCAAAAATGCTGACTAGCTTGGCTATAAGACCATTGTTGTACTTGCTCTAAGTCATAACCAGCAATAAAGTAAAACTAATTCGAAGGGACGGGTGAAGTTGACTACATGCGTGGCTCCGGGCCCACGGGATCGCCAAAAGGGCAGGCTAAGTGTGCTAACTTGCCTTTTTTATACTATATCTGTTGATAGTATTTCTGGTGTAATTGAATTTAAAAAAATAAAAATAAAATATTAGCCCATCATGAACAATACAAAAGAATACAAAAAGCAAAAAATCGCAAAAAAACCAAAAAGACGAAATTAAGGAATAGTAAACTAGAAACCAGAAGCCAAAAACTGAAGCCAAAATGAGTGAGGTGGCTCTGCTCACCTTTCTTGGTCCTGCTCAACTTGGCTTTTTCTATAGCTTATGGTTTTTTTATTATAGCTGGCTTATTTGTACTATAGCTGCTAGTAGTTTTTTTGGCAAAATTAAATTTTAGAAAAAATTAAAAATAAAAACAGGTTAGCCTATCATGTACAATGCAAAAGGGATTTGGGGAAAGCATAGGGCTTAATCATGTAAAAGGAGAGCCTCCCTGAAAAAAATCAAGGGTCCATACGTAATTTTGGGAAAGCTAAGGACTTTTTCACGAAAGTGCTGACGTGGCGAGGGCTTTTTGGGCAAAAATCAATGACTCATACGTAATTTTAGAAAACCAAAGAGTGTTTTCGCAAAAATGCTGATATGGCAGCGTCCCCGGTGCGCAATCCTCCAGGAAAAATGAAGGAGTATGATCGCACACACAGGCACCAGTTGCTGCTTGACCAAGGTGTAGGCTTCACTCCAAACGGTTTTAGCTTTTGGTTTTTTTGGTTTTAGTTTATTTAAATCAGAAGCCACTTAAAATGCACTGTTTCTAATTTTGGCTTTTTTTTTGGCTTTTTTTCCTTTTTCCCTCTTTTATTCCTTTGCATTGTTCATGATAATATAACTTTTTTTCATTTTTTCTATTTGTTCCTCATAAAAAACTAACAATTGTTATAGTGCAATTTCAGTCGAAAGCAATAAAAAAACTTAAATCAAAAGCTAGTTGGAGTACCACCGTAGGCTTCCAAGTCTCCATGCTAATCAAGACAAATGGTACAAAATAGAGTTTAACTAGTGTAGATTCTAAATACTCGGTAACTACATAACAAAGAACTAGCCAAGCCGGAAAAATATGTAGCTCTAACTTAATTAGTGGATGAGGTACAACAACACATCATGCAATTGATTATCACTAATAATTATATTAATCATGTATGTGAATTTAGCTGCTACTATGCAGTTGTATATGTACACGTTAGTCCGAAGATGTGAGCCAATAATTTTGTCTTGTGTCTACCATTTCCAGTAGGTATGGACCATAAGCTTGCACGAGGCCGACGGTGCAAGCGCAGGTCGTGATTGCATCGACCACGCGTGTATCAATCTACGGTGTCAATGTGGGCAACTGGGGAAGCTTTGGCCTACTAGCTCCTCCTCTTTTTTCCTTCTGGTTTCACCATTGATTTTATCCCACAGGAGACCATAATTTATGTTTGTTTCCCACGTAGGATTTGATAAACTCAATGGAGATATCTCAAGCTATATGATGTTTTTAGCTTTCCTCATTATATTCTACCTACTTGGTTTGATGCTGAAACTTAAATTTTAGTACCGCACAAGCTTAGATGTACCCTTCTATGGTGTTGTCTGGAGATGGAAATGTTGGGTTGATCTCAGCTAACTAACCCCGAGATTTCAGGGAGGCCACGCACTCCACTCGTGCCATGATCGGAGGTGCAACCAACTGTTTTTGGTTTCGGTCCCGGTCACCTAGCGCTATATAAAAAATTAGAGGGGATTTGGCAGGTCTTGAATCACGAGTTGTTCAAGGCTACGAAACCCCATACACGCCCGATCTCTCACGAGCGCTGAGGTGGACGAAGACCGGCCCTCTTTCGTCCCCGTCCACGGCATCAACTACACCGTCGGCCACCTCTGCATCAACCGAGCACCGACCGTCTCCAAGGCATCTCCATGTTCGGGTACGCTTCCGCTCTAAGAATCTTGCTAGGTGTTCATGTTTGATCTAGGGTTAAAGATTATTGTTCATGTTTAGACTTAGATCCATTTAATAGGAAATGTTCATGGCATGCATAGTTTGAGCTAGCTCTGTTTTTGTTGCTTTTCTGGGACAGCAGTTTGGAATACGGACCCGACTCATCGCGTTCCGCACCATGCATGCGTCTCGAGGTACTGCCCTCCGCACCAGCTACATGCGCCAGGTACTCATCACCTGGTCCTACATGTGCATGTGCAACAGTGCAAGGCCTTCACTTCCTCTTTTTCTTGTGCTTGAAGTTTCTGAACCCATTGCAATCACAGAATTTCCTAAAGATTCTGCCATGGAGAGAGCATTTGCCTGCTGTAAGGCCGCATCATCATCCACAAAATCAGCAATGGGAAAACTCCTGCCCGAGCTGCTGTCGCGGGGTCCGCTGCCCCTCAGCAGCGTGTGCTCCGCGTGTGATCTACTGCCCTCAGCTGCATACAGTCCTCTGCCGCTGGGATGCATGCGCGTGTGATCTACGGCCTACAGCTGCATGCAGTACCGTGCGCGTGGGTCCGTGTTGACCCGAGCCGCTGCGACCGGCGCCTACTCCATGCGTGTGTACGCCAACTTCCAGCAACTGCATGCAGGTCGGTGATCAAGCAAAAAGTTAGATCAAAGTCCGCAAGCTGACGAGATTAACAGACATCGACAGCAAGCAAGGAACTACGAACGATGCTGTGTATAAGATGCAAGACAGAAATGGAGAGTATGATGTAAAGTGAGGTATATATAGGGCCGGCGAGATCTTTCCATTAGATAGAGCTGGCTACTGCATACTTCATAATAGGTCATATTTCCACGTTTATTAGGATTTGTATAGTTCATTCTATCTATTTATTATTAAAAATTGATGACCGACGATGTAGAGTTGCTAACAAAAAAAAAAAGCTATAGATTCTCACAAAAAAATAAAACATCCGGTCTTTAATCAAGTGAATCCTAATTAAATAAAACTATAACAGCAATTAGATGTTATTACTTAAAGATATATTTCTTCTTAATTTAAAATAGATGATAATCTGTCTTTTGAATCGTGTGGAGTAGGGCTGTAAACAAGCTAAACTCGAGTGAGCCTAACCTCCCAAGCTCGAGCTCGATAGAAGGTTGGCCCGGCCCAAGATCGAGTTTGGCTCGAATAAGCTTGATAATAGTTAAAATAATTTAATATGCACTAATTTTCAACAATAAGAAAAACTCAAGCTCGAGCTTGGTCTGAGTAAGCTCGATAACAGTAAAAAATAATTTAACATACACTAATTTTTAACAATAAAAAAACTCGAGCTCGGCTCGAGTAAGCGCGGTAAAAGTTAGTATGTATCCAGGGTTGTAAGAAAAGCTCCAGGCTCACGAGCTATTCGATTTGACTTTCATTTTGACTTCACCACGTATCCCATAGGTGACCGTAATTTATGTTTGTTTCCCATGTAGGATATGATGAACTCAATGGAGATATCTCAAGCTATATGATGTTTTTAGCTTTCCTCATTATATTCTACCTACTTGGTTTAATGCTGAAATTTAAATTTTAGTACCGCACAAGCTTAGATGTACCCTTCTATGGTGTTGTTTGGATATGGAAATGTTCATGGTATGCATAGCTTGAGCTAGCTCTGTTTTTGTTGCTTTTTCTGGGACAGCAGTTTGGTGTTAAGCGCTTTTACTTGTCACATCATTTTACAAATTGTTTTCGTCCTCGCCGTTAAGGTTCCGAGAGTGTTGTAATCAGTGGCGGACCCAGGAAAAAAATATAGCTAGGGCGGAATCAGGTATGAGTAAAGCAACAACTACATGAGTAGAAGGATAAAAAATGCATATTTCAGATATCAGATAAGAAGAAAGAGTGGATACCCGATACCTAGTCTTTTGACTTACTATCTTTCAACTTGGTTTTGAGGCCTAATTTGATACAAGGAGACAATCCAAGTTATAATGTATCTACAACATATTGTAGAGTTGATGTGAATGATACCTAACAACGGGAAGCCATGAACAGATAAGATAATTTTTTACCTTTCGATTAGGGTATCGAATCAACTAAAAATGGCATAATATGACATGTCGATAATAATATGTTCATGCCATTTACAACTGCACTTGATCAATTACCTAGAACAACAATCTAATAACTGACTCATCGTCACTTTGTATGGCAGATATGGCTTTTTTTGAGAACAATGATAGAGATAGCCCGAAAAACAGAAAGAAAGGAGCATAGCAAACTTTTTGTATTGAAAATAACATTAAGCCGTTCTCTGCATACGTTGGTCATCAGTGAAAGCGTGATGAATTTAGGTGAACACACAATAATTATTCATGTGTCAAGAGATTACATAAATAGCCAAAGGCGCAGCCTCCTTAACCGGTTTATAGTAGTAGTCAGCCGAGAGATAAGGAGCGCGAATGGCAATACGTGATTAGCGGCCGGCCGGGCGTAACAGTAGCATGCATGATTAAGCCATGCGTAACAGGTGCTAAGCCTACACGGGTACACACATACGTATACGCTGATACGCATACGTATACGTCTAACAATCAGGAAACGCAAATTGCACCAGTACTTCAGAAAGCACCATGATCCTCGTCGACCAACACCCCGTACCACGCAGCTCCACCGCGGAGGACCAGCAAGCCGCCGTGCTCCCCGACCACGACGTGAACTCGGCCGAGCTCGCGTTTCAGGAGTCGGACATCATCGGCCGGAGCCGCGAGAAGGCTGAGTTGACGGGGCTGATGTCCGGCAGCAACGGCGCGCTGAGAGACCGCCGGGAGAGGGGGGCTGGCCGGCGGCGGAGCTCGGGCGGCCGCCCGAGCTCGCCCGAATGGTGGATCCGCCCCTGGTTGTAATTGTTTATCGCTCATCAATTTCAATTTAGATGAATACATAGAGAAGTTTAATTTCTCCTGTATTTTAGATCATTAGTTACACAATTAATTCCACTTAACGTCGTAACTTATCATTTAAGGTTAATCAAAGACGTAGATTGTTACATTCTCTCCTCCTTAAAAATGATTTCATCCCCGAAATCAGAATTGACTTAGGGATGTGGTGATAGGTCTCTTGTCAACTCTTTACCGGACGTATTTTTAGATTTTTCCTATTTATTTCATCTTTTTGGTAGATACCCTGCCTCTATCTTGTATCGTTCAATGACTCGTGCGGAGTAGGGTTATAAATGAGCTGAACTCGAGCGAGCCTAGCTTCCTAAGCTTGAGCTCGATAGAACCTTAGCCCGGCCCAAACTCGAGTTCGATTCAAATAAGCCCGATAATAATTAAAATAATTTAATATGCACTAATTTTCAACAATAAGAAAAACTCAAGCTCGAGCTTAGTCTAAGTAAGCTCGATAACAGTAAAAAATAATTTAGCATACACTAATTTTTAACAAAAAAACTCGTGCTCAGCTCGAGTAAGCGCGGTAAAAGTTAGTATGTATCTAGGGTTGTAAGAAAAGCTCCAGGTTCACAAGCTATTCGATTTGACTTTCATTTTGACTTTGCCATGTATCCCATAGGTGACCGTAATTTATGTTTGTTTCCCACGTAGGATTTGATAAACTCAATGGAGATATCTCAAGCTATATGATATTTTTAGCTTTCCTCATTATATTCTACGTACTTGGAGTAATGCTGAAATTTAAATTTTAGTACCGCACAAGCTCAGATGTACCCTTCTATGGTGTTGTTTGCATATGGAAATGTTCATGGTATGCATAGCTTGAGCTAGCTCTGTTTTTGTTGCTTTTCTGGGACAGCAGTTTGGTGTTAATAAGCGCTTTTACTTGTCACATCATTTTACAAATTGTTTCCGTCGTCGCCATTAAAGTTCCGAGAGCGTTGTAATTGTTTATCACTCATCAATTTCAATTTAGATGAATACATAGAGAAGTTTAAATTCTTCTGTATTTTAGATCATTAGTTACGCAATTAATTCCACTTAACGTCATAACTTATCACTTAAGGTTAATCAAAGACGTGGGTTGTTACATTCTCTTCTCCTTAAAAATGATTTCATCCCCGAAATCGGAATTGACTTAGGGATGTGGGTGATAGGTCTCTTGTCAACTCTTTACCGGACGTATTTTTAGATTTTTCCTATTTATTTCTTCTTTTTGGTAGATACCCTACCTCTATCGTGTATCTTTCAATGACTCCTCACACGTCCAACTAGTAAACTCTTAAGAAATTTAGGGGTTATTGATTATCGTTACTAGTGGCTTCGTAGCGTTAGGGTCAAGACTATACTTCATATTAAGGTGGGGAAATTCGTTTGGTGTCTCCCAGGATGCACCAGCTAGGAATTTTTTTTTGAAGCATTTATTTTTTAAAAAAAATAGCGCCCGTTACTCCCCTCATTAATTCTTTAGCTGCCACTTGATTCCATCGGGCCGGTTATTCTATCGGTTCTGCACATCTTGTTCTTCGTGCTGTCGTGCGCATGAATCCTCGTCTTTCGCAGTTGGAGCATGTTTTGTTGTGCGTCTTGAAATCTTTAGTACTAGAGTGCTACTGCTATGGGTGATGGTTTAACAGAGCGGGTCAAAGAGGGTGGCATTACTTAAGGTAATTGGGTTGGAATATTGTCTCGTGGTAGGGAGATTTGAGACTGGAATTGTCTTAGTGTCTTAAGTACTATGTTGGGATTGTACGGGTTGGGTATTTCAGTTTGGTCATTCTTGGTAGGTCCTAATTGGATGGCACGATCGAGGTTGATCCGGTTTTAGTTATTCACACTACTACAGAAACATTACTACAGAAAGACTAATACTAGACGCCATATCACAGACAGTTTGATAAAACCGTTTGAGATCGATACTAACACAAACGGTTTTAACTTGGACACCGTCTGTGTTGATGGCGTCGGAGAAAACGAGTATCACAGACGGTTCTTACCGATGAACCGTCTGTGATATTTTAGTATCACAAACGGTTTTTATTAAGAACCGTCTGTAATAATGGCGCTAGACATTTATTGCGCCGCTCAGAACCGCATCTGTCCTCATTTCGATCTAGATCTAGCCGGTGTTGCACTCTTTCGCTCAGGAGGCAAGCTAGGCGATTTCAGGCCAATTAATTTGGTGGGAGGAGGCAGAGATTGAGCTTTGAAGATTTATACGTTCCTGGTTGCTCTAGATATGGTTAGTAATGAAATTTATTTTTCTTTGAATTACGATTTAGATCTAAATTTTGGTGAGTGTTATTGAAGATGGTTTGCATCTACTTGACTATACATGATCAGTTCTCCCGTCATGTAGGAGGCCAAATTTGTCAAAATTGTTGGTTATATACCTTCAACAATCGCTGGGGAAATAGCTGTTGTGTTTATAATATGAATTAAGCTAGCAAAGCCTTCAGCGATCGCTGGGGAAATAGCTGTTGCAGCTAGATCATCCAAATCATCGGTTGGTTTCTTGGACCCACACTTGGTCGCCATGCATACCATCAATGAGGATACACCCTTCGTCGAGAGGTATATTGCAGCAACACTGCAGGCTTACCGCGATAGGGAATATGTACTTATGCCCTACAATCAGGAGTTTCATTGGATTTTAATAGTAATTGTACCAAAATGGAACAAGGCAATATACCTTGATTCCCTAAGTAAGAAAAACGGACTACGCAGTTGTCAGCTAAGTAATCGATAGGTAAGTATATTTTCTCTATACATACCTATATTGTACTTTTTCTTTATATTTTCTCTATACATACCTATATTGTACTCTTTCTTTCCTTCCGAATGACTAAGGTCAACTTTTTTGAATCACGTAGGGCGTTCGCGATGTACGTTGCAATGGCAGGTGTCTCGACCTTTCACAAATTCGAGGAAAGTGCGCGTACGTTTTGGTGGCTAGAGTCATAAACTCAGATAGAGAGTTCCACAATGTACAATGATTTTTTTATTGCTCTTATTACTCTGGAATCGAGGTCTAGCGAAAGGAACATATTCATAATCAACGAATTTGTCAGGCTGCACAAGCAATACTTGGATGGCAATCATGCACCATCCAAGTATTGCTTGTGCAGCCTGACAAGTTCGTTGATTATGAATCTGTTCCTTTCGCGAGACCTCAATTCCGGAGTGATAGAGCAATAAAAAAATGCAATGTTACCATCTAAGTGCAAATGCAATGTAGATCTTTTGTAATTGTGTATTTGTTAATGGATATTTTATTTCATTTCAATTAATTGATTTGCGAAATGGATGTTTTATGTTTGTGAAATGAAGTGCGATGTGAATTGGATGTTTTATGTTTGTGAAATGAATTGAGATGTGAATTGGATGTTTTATGTTTATGAAATGAATTGAGATGTGAATTGTATGTATACATGTACATGTTGATCTGCTTGTTTCAGAGGGCATGGCTAGCATTTCCTGAGGCTAGCTAATAAACATAAATAGATTTAGGGGTAGAAAAGAATATCACAGACGGTTTGTAAGTAAAAACCGTATGTGATAGCTGATAATCACAGACGGTTTGTAAGTAAAAATCGTCTGTGATAGGTAATAATCACAGACCGTTTTTACTTACAAACCGTCTGTGATTATCAGCTATCACAGACGGTTTTTAGTTACAAACCGTCTGTGATATTTACACCACAGACGGTTCAAAAATCGTCTGTGATAACCTTCGATTATCACTGACCTATAAATTCAGACGGTTCAGAAAACCTCTGTGATGACGTTTCTGAACCGTCTGTAATACGATTTTCTGTAGTAGTGTACAATTAGATAGAGCTGGCTACTGCATCTTAGGTCATATTTCCACGTTTGTTAGGATTTGTATAGTCCAATTTATCTAATTCTCCACACTGTAGTTTTATACTTGATTGATGTTATCGTGTTCAATTTCTTTTCTGAAAATACTATACGTTCATGCCTTCTCTGTCACCCCTTCACCAGAACTTATCATGTAGTCCCTGAGATGAAAATTAAACACATACAATACTCTTGCCACGGAGTTTCACCGAAACTTTCCCATCCTTTTTGAACAAACGTTGTTGCTTTTCTGGGACAGCAATTTGGAATAGGATTTCTTTATTTCTTCTATGAATTAAGTTCCATCTGCGAAATAATATCGAAGTCATTGATGCAGTTATACATCCTAATTGTTCGCTTTTTTATATATGAAACACAATATCCTTGTATATTCTAATAATTCATATACACGACTAAATGAAATTTGGTTAGTTCGGATCAGAATCAATTCATGAGATTTTAAATATTTTACAATATTGGGTCCACTAGGCTATTTATTTTTATTTCTTTTTTCCTTTTTTAATACACTGCTTGTCCTATATATATATATATATATATATATATATATATATATATATATATATATATATATATATATATATATATATATATATATATATATATATATATATATATATATATATATATATATATATATATATATATATATATATAGGAAAAATACCTTTTACTCCCGGGTGTAATTACACCCACCTCTAATATACCACCTAAATAAATTTGAAATACTCCTTTATCACTTTAGGTATACTCATATACTAATTATAAGATATTCAAATGTGAACCACACGAAAAAATTGCAAGGGAGTCCATAGTTTTTAACGTATTTTGTAAATATATTTATATACGTACATAAAAAGGAGTATGTTGAAAAACATGTGTATACCACATTTGAAAAATTATTCATACCACCTATATAGTCTTAAATACTCGTATACTACATGTACATACTCCTTGTTACGCGAGATACTCCCTACGTTGTGAGATACGATATAGGGTGTAATTACACCCGGGAGTAAAAAAGAGGCTTCATATATATATATATATATATATATATATATATATATATATATATATATATATATATATATATATATATATATATATATATATATATATATATATATATATGTATGTATGTATGTATGTATGTATGTATGTATGTATGTATGTATGTATGTATGTACACACACGTAAGCATGACAGCACCAGAACGACAACATGACCTCAGTCCTCAGCTAATAACTAGCAGCATAGGCGCGGCGACACGCCGCGCCAGCCACCGTGGGTACCGAAGTAAAAGAGGCGATAATTTGTGAGGAGTTTTTTAAAAAAAATCGAGGGTACATGCGTATTTTCGAAAAAGTTAAAGGGTTTTTTCGTAAAAATTGAGGACCCGTATGTAATGAAATGAGGACCCGTACGCAATTTAGAAAACCGCGGGGCGCCATCCTGCAAATTGGAGGGGGTTTTTCAGAAAAATCCGCCGCAAAAAAAACCCGCCAGGACCTGTTCGCGAAGAAAAAGGACCTGTACGTAAATTCCGGAAAACAGGAGGAAAATCCCTCCCCTGGCCGTACAGGAATCCCCCCGCCACGCGGCGGCCAGCGCGCGGGCGGGGGACGTGGCCGAGCGGGGGGGCGGGGAATCCCCCCGCTATAATAGGGGGTAGTATTCGCCGAACTCCAGAACATGCAGCATGACAGCACGTGACCAAGGCAGGGTGAGCAGGGCCCGAAACACGAAGCATGACGCACGACAGCATGTATGTATGTATGTATGGGACATGCTGACCTAAGCATGACGCACGACAGCATGACCTCAGCGAAATAACATGCAGCATGGCAGCACGTGAGCAAGGCTAGATAACAACAAAATAACAGTAGAGGCCACTTAGGGGGCATGGCCCAGCCAGGCAGGGACCGCGGTAGTCACGACAATTAAAGAAAGGCGCTTCCGATTGCTCCCGGCGAGCCATGCATCACAAAAAGGGCATGGATACACAAATGATGCAAGCAACAACCCAAAGTAGCCCTAGCTATCACACGCACAACATAATTGAGGTTGGAAAGCTCAGCTTAAATCTCCTTGACACAATGTCAAGACCCCTCATGCACACTCTTTTTGGCAAAATGTTTATTGGTAATGGAATGCACACTTTAAGCAACATTGGTACGTCACCGATATTATGATCTTAGCCAAGGATGGCTAACTAATGAATGCTTTAATGTATTGGCCTAAATGATAGGAACAAACGTAGGAAGCTACAGGGTTAACATACTTTGGTTAGGCGATTGTGAAGCCGCCGACACAAGGCGAAGGCCACGGCAAGCCAGGCCGAAGACGCGAAAGGCACGCACTGTGCAACGAAGGCACGCACCGGCCGAAGGGAGACAGTTGGAGCATACCGATTCAACCAGAACGCAGCAATTCCTTGGCCTATAATAGGTTTATTATAGAAAAATAGAGGATTTTTATACATAATTTCGGGAAAAGTGTGAAGCTTAATCATGTAAAAGGGAGCCTCAGAGAAAAAAAATCAAAGGCCCACACGTAATTTCAGAAAAACGGAAAAATATGTAGGTCTAACTTAATTAGTGGACGAGGTACAACAACACATCATGCAATTGCTTATCACTAATAATTATATTAATTATGTGTGTGAATTTAGCTACTACTACTACGTGTGAATCATCTCGTTCCGCATCGTGCACATCAGGTCCTACTCCTACATGCCCATGTGCAAGCCCTTCACTCCTGTCTTTCCTCTACATGGTGGGTCCGTCTTGACCCGAGACGCTGTGACCGGCGCATACTCCATGCGTACTGTAACGCCCCCGTTTCCAGGGGCGCGTACGGACACGGCATTCCGCAACTATTCACGTATGAACAGTTATGGAGTGTCGCGTAAGAGTATACCATTGCATGCTTACAACAAAAGTCCAGCATATATTTTACATAAGGATTAACATCCATTTTCAACAGCGGGGCGTGCAAGCCCAAAGCATAATTACATCACAAAAGCTCCAAGATCCGCTTGAGCGCGGCCAAGACCTAAAGCCACGGGTCCTCGCCGAAGAAGCGATCCTCCGGGACTTCCTCAACGGGGAGACCTTCACCTTCATCTTGATCCTCTAAAGAGTGGATTAAGCAAGCCGTGAGCCAAACAACCGGCTCAGCAAGTCCCAAAGGGACCCTAATTTACTATATGCACGGAACAACAAAGGAGGGGAATATATTTGGTTTATTAACTTTGAGTGGATGTAGTTTTATTTGCAAACATTTTAATAAAACGGACCCAAAACTACTCCTTAAGATCTCAGGGGTTTTTCATGAAGAATTAATTAACCAACCTAATCAAGTTAAAACATTTACAAAACTACTTAAGCTTTGCGGCTGGAATCACCCAAGTGACACAGCTCCATTAACCGGGAGCACGGCGTATTCGAATACCATTTATTTAACTTTGCAGAGTTTGCTCAGCTTTACCCACACGATCCCTTAACTCCCGCGACAGAGTTAAGAAAGCCAGGTCGTTTCACTGCTCAATTCTTTATATAGGCTCTACCCGGTAGAATCCACTCGGGTCTGGCTCACACACACACACACACCCCCACAAACAGAGAAAATAAACGTCCGCTTCGAGTGAACTCTACCGTTGTTAGGCACCCGCAGCACGGCCTGCCTAACCTCACTGCTAATCCTCCTCCTCCTCCACACCTGTAGAGTTTCAATCGAGTTGAGCAGCTACTAGACCAGTGTTGACAAGTCAACTCCTGTGGTTGAGCGATCACTGTGACATTTGCTCAGCGTAAGGGTTTCAATCCTTATATTTTCACATGGTCCGCAACCTCACCAGGCCTGCGACCCAACCTAAGGTAAGCGGTGGGCGTAGACCGTCTCGCGGTTTCCCACTCACCTTTACCCTACTCCAAACCTAGGGTAACAAGATGGGCAAAGACCGCCTCGCGGCTCTTCCCCAACCCTTACCCTACCTTGTGCACGCCGGCACTCTCCGCTCTAAGGTACGGTGTCCCATACCACCCTACCTTAGAGTCGGGTTTTCCAAACTCTATTGGCCCACAGCCACAACCTTATTAGTGTAACACTTTGCATGATAATAATATCCTACAATTATCTAGATTAACAGATAATTATTTCTAGGGTTATAAAGGCATGGCTACAAGTTTATCATGGCATTTGTCGGTGGTAGGTTTAACTACATAACATGTCATTGTAAACATTTTATTTTATTTTTGAACTAACATTTTAGAACTAGCTCAATGCAAATAGCATAATAACATAATTAAATAACATGGGTTGCAACATGATCAAAGGATTTGGGACTTGCCGTCAATCCGGATGATCTCAGCTAGCTCGAACGAAGAAACACCTGGCTCCTGGGATTGCACTTGAACCTCCGGGATCTCCGACACTAGCGCAAACATATAAAACAATTAAATCCAGCTTGAGACTAATCAAGCGAGGAAAAATAAACTATTTAAAAAGGAGTAAAATGCATAAACCTCCAAATTGGAATTTTAGGAATTTATCTGGGATGAATTTTGGAAAGTGGAGGTCAAAAATGGGTTCAGGACAATATTTGGAGTAAAGTGGTGAAATTTGGGAATTTTTGGGATTTTCTGTGATTTTCTAGGATTTATTTGGATTTTCTGGGATTTTAGAAATTGAAAAATTGCTGAAAAATCGGATTAAACAGTGCTCAGGCCGGCCCAGCGCTACAGCGCGGCCTGGCACTGTGCGGCCCGCGCGACCGAAGGCCAACGCGGCCCACGGCGGCGCGCCTCAGCGGCCCGCAGGCGCGCGCGCGCTCGGGCGATGGAGCAGGCCGCTCGGCCCACTCCCACGCGCCTCCGCGGTCCCGATGGGCGACACGCGTCTCGGGCGGACGGGTCGGATGGCGAGCGGGTGGGTGGACGCGATGCGGTAGCGGGGAGATCGGACGACAGTGGGGTGATGAGGGCGGGCGAAGCGGTATGGAAGGATCCGACGGCCGATGTTATATGGCATCGGATGGAACGGGTGGAGAGGATAAGGCCACGTCGCGGGGGCGTCATCTTCCTCCTCCAGCCGCTACAATGCACCCGAGGCAAGGCAGCGGTGACGACGGCGGTCCGGGCGCGGGAAGGAACTTCGCCGGCGATCAAGGGCACCAGGAGAGATAGGGGAGCGAGAGGAATCCATTTCAGGGCTTTGGAGGGTGAGGGAACCAAAGGGGAGAGCGGGAGGGAGATGGACGTGCTTCGGTTATTTGGTGGCGGAGGGGGTCGCCAGCGGCGAGAGAGTTCCATCGGGGGCGGCTACACCGACAGGGGAACCGAGGGCTCACATTGGTGGCGGCGGTGAGTGCTGGAAAGCTTCGGAGAAGTCTGGCCACGGGAGAGGTGCGACGGCCGGAGAGGAGCTTCGGCGCCGGCGCAGCACAGAGCTTCACCTGGCCAGGGGCAAGCACCAAAATGATTAGCACACCGACGAGGTGCTCTGGTGGAATGCAATCGAAGAATGGGGAAGAGGAGAGGGAGTTTGGCTCCCGAGGGTCGCCGGCTCACAGGGCGGCAATGGTGGAGCTACGGGCGGTGAGGCTTCAATCGGCGGCTCAGGGAGGTGGCTGGGAACGATGGGAAGCAATTGAGGACGGTGGAGAAGCTCGGGAAGCAAAGGAGGGAGAGGGAGCCGAGGGACGGGTTTTATACCCGAGCGGAGTGAAGCGGAGCCTTAGGGGAGAAGGCAACGGGCGGGGCTCCGGGTCAACAAGGGTGGACGGGAGTTGTTGAGGCGTCTCCTCCGCGTAGGGATGACGCCAGCTCTACATGGGAGTAAAGGCGATGGACGGGAGCAGGTAAGCTTCGGCAAGGGCGGAGGCGCGTCCGCGCGAGGGAGAGGAAGAAGGCGGCCTCTGGCAGATGGGACCGGAGCAGAGGCGGGGCGACGTGGCGCGAGGGTGTCCACCCCTTCGGACCGAGGCGGTCGGGACGGCGTGGGCGCGAGGCGAACCCGGGGTGGCGCGGAGACGGGCGCGGCGCGGCCCAACACGCAGCGCAAGCGCGTGCGCGGGGAGAAGGCGGAGAGGAGCAAGGGCGCCAGCGGGAGAAGGGAGGGGAGCGGCGCCAGGGAGGAGAGGAGGCGGGAAGGGAGGGAGGCGGGGGAGGAAGGCACTAGCGGGGAGGGGCGCGAGCGCCGGGGAGAGAAGAAAGCGGAAAGAGGCGGAGCGCCAGCGGAGAGGGGAGGTGCCCAGCTGAAAAAGGAAAGCGGCAGCGAGGGGAACTTTCCCAAAATGGAAAGTTTCCAGAAAATCACCCAAAAAAATGCAGCAAAAAATAAAGAAAATTTTGGTTTGAAATTTTGGGGCTTTTCACGTACATGTAAGAGCAGAGCACGAACGCAATAGCTTGGCGGTCCCAGGGTCGCGACATCTTATCTTTGCTCTTTCTTGTGAGCGGCCACTAACTGCAGCTCGGTGATCAAGCAAAAAGTTAGATCAAAGTCCGCAAGCTGACGAGATCAACAGACATCTACAGCAAGCAAGGAACTACTACATGCATGAAGAAACGAACGATGCTGTGTATAAGATGCAAGACAGAAATGGGTACCTCTTATCTAATCTGCACAAGTACATAGACAAATTTCGGTTTATTTCGGCTTTTTACCTTTTTTTACTCTCTTATTCCTTTGCATTGTCCATGATAATATAACTCTTTTTCATTTTTTCTATTTTTTCCTCATAAAAAGCTAACAATTGTTATAGTGCAATTTTAGCCAAAATCAATAAAAAACTTAAGCCAAAAGCTAGTTAGAGTACCACAATATGCTCCCAAGTCTCCATGCTAATCAAGACAAATGTTACAAAACAGAGTTTAACTAGTGTAGATTCTAAATACTCGGTAACTACATAACAAAGAACTAGCCAAGCCGGAAAAATATGTAGCTCTGACTTATTTAGTGGATGAGGTACAACAACACATCATGCAATTGATTTTCACTAATCATTATATTAAGCATGTATGTGAATTTAGCTGTTACTATGTAGTGTGTACACGTTAGTCCGAAGGTGCGAGCCAATAATTTTGTCTTGTGTCTACCATTTCCAGTAGGTACGGACCGTAAGCTTGCACGATGCCGACGGTGCAAGCGCAGGTCGTGATGGCATCGACCACGCGTGTATTGATCTACAGTGTCGATGTGGGCAACTGAGGAAGCTTTAGCCTACTAGCCCCTCCTCTATTTTCCTTTTGGTTTCACCACTGATTTTATTCCATAGGAGACCATAATTTATGTTTGTTTCCCACGTAGGATTTGATAAACTCAATGGAGATACCTCAAGCTATATGATGTTGTTAGCTTCCCTCATTATATTCTACCTACTTGGTTTAATGCTGGAACTTAAATTTTAGTACCGCACAAGCTTAGATGTACCCTTCTATGTTGTTGTTTGGATATGGAAATGCTCATGGTGTGCATAGTTTGAGCTAGCTCTGTTTTTGTTGCTTTTCTGGGTTTATTTTACCAAATCGGGTGTGCAAGCTCTACTTTAACCAAACTAGGAGGGTGGGTAAGATACTCAATAATAGGTGGTTTTTCAAGTAATTTTTGTGGTAAGGACTGTTCTAGGATTCAAGGTTAAGGAAACTGATTTATCTACAGAGGTAGGTTAGGTAGGTTTGGTGGGGTCATCACTAAAGCAGACATACTATTTTTGGTGGGTCTAGTGGGTAGTTATTCAAGGGATGGCATCATGGTTTCTGAAATTTTTGGCTTGAAAGTACATGTCCGAGGTTGGCACTAACCTGGCGAGCATGCTTTATATTCTCGGCATTGGATAGATATCTCTAGATAAATGAGTAAGCCTAGAGAGTTATTCGTTATGTTCAGGAGCTTGGTATCATCATCCGTTGTTGAATTCTGGAGGTTAGATCAATGATATTAGAGAAATGAACACTTCCCTTAAATTCATAATATGTCATTCTGGAATGTATGGAACGATCATTCCTAAAACATTAAACACTAATGTGCAGAAAATATTTAAATAGAATGATGCAATTGGGTTTTGTGAAATAATATTTTCCTAATGCCAAGTAAAAACCACATTTGTTTTATTTTATAATTTCATGGTCAAATTTATGCCCTGTGGATTATGCCCAAGGTTCCTAAAATCATATATTTATGAATTTAGAGAAGTGCACCAGACATAAATAACAAAACTAACGTGCATGGCTTTCAACGGTAGTAAACAATAGAGCTCCCGTCTGACAAAACTGCAAAAGATCGTATTTTTAAATTTCAATTCTGCAAATTGACAATAATTTATTACAACAATGTTTACAACCTTCTTACATGATCATTCATAGACCGAATAAAATAAGACAGACTTTTTAACAGCAAAAACAGATCACAACAAGTAAAACATGTAAATGTCAAATGAACGAATTTATGGATGCTTGGATAAAGATTTAGGCCCCATTCAAAATGGCTTTTGGCTTCTAAAAGTAGGAAATAGTTTTGAACACGTTGGTTTCTTAACGTGCCTTTTTTCTTCTTTTTTCCATTTTCCTTTGTATTGTTCGTAAAGATATAACTGTTTTTTTCTTTTTTTCTCTTTTTTCTTTATTTTCCTATAATTGAATGCTTCAGCTGAATTTTAACAAGCATTATAGGAGCTATTTTAGCCAAAAACCAACAGCTATATTTAAAAACCATCAGTAAAAACCGTTTTGAACAGGGCCAAGCTTTCCTGACAACAGGTCAGGCTGCTAAGGGTCAGGCTGAGGCCATGCAATGCCCACAATTTCGCCGTCGACATCACTGCCCTCTGAAGAAGTGTCAAGGTGGACGCTGGCAGCAGTAGCGATTGTGTTGGCGGCAGCGGCGATGGCAGATGTGCCCTGCATACATGAGAAACAACTTAATTAGTCTACATTTAACTGCTGAGAGAAGCGTTACTCTCTTTAATAACCAGTATATATAGTAACCTTTTTTTTCTTTTTGAACTTGTAGCAGAAGCGATCATTTTCACATGATTTTGTCAAATATAAAAGGAATTCTTAACCATTTCAACTCACATACGTTGACGTAGCCCGGCAGTGAAGTATCTACCCTTGGAGTAGCTGGTATTGGGTTCAAACCCTCGAAACTGCATTTTTTTTCATCTTTTCATTGAACTTTAAAAAAAATCAAATTTTAATTTGAAAATCTCGGTCGTATTTGGCTGAAATTTTCCAAAAATCAGAAAATTCGGTTGTATCGCTGCTCCCGTTGTAAAATTTTAAATTCGATTTTCAAAACCCTGATCGTAGGTACATACTTGGATGCTATCTGCAATCAAATGGAGGAGACGATTGGTGTCGACGTCTCTGACGACGTGGTAGAGATGGAGGTACATGTCAATATCCTTCCGGACCTGACGCAGATGTCCGGCCTGCTTCCAGCCCATGAAGAAACGGTGCGTGACGCTGCTGTCCCGGAACGACCTGACGAGCATGTATGCCTTCCGGAGCGTATCCTCCAGCCCTTCCATTACTTTCCTTATTGCCTGGTGCTGCATCATCATCTCCGCTTCTGGCAGAATCTGTAGGAGGCCATGGAGCATCTGCACACACTGCTCCAGCTGCATGTACGACTCATCATTGGAGTGAAAAGTTTGCACCAACTGAAGGATCATCGAGATAAGCGTTATCGGATCCATCCCAGACAACTGAGCAATGGTGGCGGCCTCGTTCAGGCGGTCCCAGGGTCGCGACATCTTAACTTGTGAGCGGCCAGTAACTGCAGCTCGGTGATCAAGCAAAAAGTTAGATCAAAGTCCGCAAGCTGGCGAGATTGACAGACATCTACAACAAGCAAGGAACTACATGCATGAAGAAACAAACGATGCTGTGTATAAGATGCAAGAAAGAAATGGGTACCTCTCCTCTAATCTGCACAAGTCCTCAAGACACAATATCTCTCTCTCTCTCTCTCTCTCTCTCTCTCTCTCTCTCTCTCTCTCTCTCTGTGTGTGTGTGTGCTTAGACAAAGCTTTAGCAGATGCGCGCAGCGAAATGGAAAAGGATTGGAGTATATGATGTGAAAGAAAGGGAGGTATATATAGGGCCTGGGAGGTCTTACAATTAGATAGAGCTGGCTACTGCATATTAGGTACGGTTATATTTCCACGTTTATTAGGTTATATGGGACCTACTGGACTGTTACCGTCGCGTGGACTCCCAACGTAAGCAAACACCCCCACAGGTGGCAGCCAGGGATGATTCCACATCCTGGCCGAGTCGTCCGTAGTGTCTGTCTCGGTGCGTATTCCTTCCAAATTTTTTTTACGAATAATTTTTTTATTTAAAAATACAGAAATATACCTACGGCCACATTTTTTTTACATAAATAGACTCTAGTCGTCCAACGGGGGGACGATTGGAACCATTCGCCCAACGGCCAGGCGACACGCAGGCCAGTCGCCCCCTATTGGGCGACTGCAACCAATCGTCCGACCATGGGCGACTGGCCTGCGTATCACCCACCCATAGGGCGACTGCAAGCTTCCACCCCGTAAATTTTGTAGGTTTTGTTAATTTTATAGTTTATAACTGGAAGATAATTTTATGGATTTGTAATAAAAGTTTATGGGTATGTTGTAGGAGTATAAAAAAATTTATGAAACCTTTTTTAAGAACGATTGGCCTTAGAACGATTGGTAAGCACAATGGTAAATGATATTGTGATGTTACTGGGAAATTGTATACGGAGGAAAACTGGTATGTTAATATTGTTGAATGACTTGCTATGTGAATAATCAAATGCGAAAAGACGAGGAAATAAGCTTGTCTGAATTTAAATATACTTCATAATACAATTGGGAGTAATATGCCACGTACTTTTTGATTACATGCATAACATATAGCATCATGTGCGACTAACCCACCCAATTGCTCGTACGACCTACTGTGTGGACCGGGGCCATTTTTCCTTTCTTGCCAGCTCGGCATTAAACTCCTTGGCCTCTTTTGCCTTGGTCGCCATTTCTCTCTTTTTTCGCGCTTCCTCTTGCGAGCCTCCCGCTCCTTACGCGTGCACGCCTCGAGATGAGCTTTTGTCTCGCGTTGTATACGCAGGGTTTGCTCGTCTTTGCGGTGTTCCTTCTCCCGCATCTCAGACGACCTTGAGATGTTTCACTCGAAGTCAAGGGCCCACTAGTCCTCTGGGTGGATCTCAAGATCGATCCATTTGCGGTAGCCACATAGACGTTCCGGGGACTGTGAATATAGGGGAGAGGTTGTTAGTGCATACTGTGAAGGAGAAAAGGTAGGGGGAAATTGTGCACCTGGTCCTTACCGGCTGCCAATAGGTTGCATTGTCTAGACGGCGATCGGGGTAGTCACTGGAGTAGTTTGCGTGACCCCAGTAATGCATACCCCTGTAACGCTCGATAGGAACGTTCAGGGTGGGGTTGTTGCTATGTGGGACGTCATTGAGGGGAGCTGACCTCATAGCACGGTGGGCTTGTTGTGCCCGAGCCGCAACAGCCTTACTTTCTCATCGCGGCGGGAGCTGACCACGCTAGGTCGCGGGTCTCCTCCCATCGCTTCATCATCTTGTCCCATTGCTTTTTCTGCCTTTTGTCCATCCCAGTGTGGTGAAGGTCGCGCCGGTGTAGTGTGTGGTTTGCTTATGCAGTGTTTTGTGAGAAATCTCTTCGACCTCCTTTTATAGGGCCCGTTGTTGCCCTGTCGGTACATGAAGGTTCCTATGTGATCCCGTCCCTGCGCAAAGCTAGCTAGCGTGGAAAGCTGGTAAAGCTGGGCCATGAGGTCTTATCACTGCGCAAATCTGGCCCGTGCTGTCATGTCACTGCGAAAAGCTGGGCCGTCATATCATGGCACTGAGCAAAGCTGGCCCGTGCAGTCACGTCACTGCACAAAACTGGCGCGTGCGGTCTTCTCAGTGATTAAAGCTAGCGCGTGTACTGTTGGCACTAGTGAAAGCCGGCGTCTGTAGTCTTGGTGCTACTCAAAGCTGGCGTGTATAGTCTTATCGCTGCGGAAAGCTGGCCCATGTGGTCTTGTCGCTGAGCAAAGCTGACCTGTGTGGTCTTGTCGCTGAGCAAAGCTAGCACGTGCGGTCTTCTCAGTGCTTAAAGGTGTCATGTGTATTGTTGGCCCTGGTGAAAGCTGGCGTCTGTAGTCTTGACATTGCTCAAAGCTGGCATGTATAGTCTTATTACTGCGAAAAGCTGGCCTGTGTGGTCTTGTCGCTGAGGAAAGCTAGCCCGTGTGGTCTTGTTGCTGCGGAAAGCTGGCCCATGTGATCTTGTCGCTGAGCAAAGCTGGCCCGTGTGGTCTTGGCGCTGAGCAAAGCTGGCGCGTGCGGTCTTCTCAGTGCTTAAAGCCGGCGTGTGTAGTGTTGTGGCTAGTGAAAGCTGGCGTCTGTATTCATGTTGGTGCTCGAAGCTGGCATGCATAGACTTGTCACCACGAAAAGCTAGCTTGTGTGGTCTTGTCGCTGCGCAAAGCCGCCCGTGAGGTTTGGTCGCTGGGCAAAGCTACCATGTGTTATGAATGGCGTCGTGACACCGTAGTCACGCTATAAAATGAATGGATGAGGTATTGCTGCTTGGAACAACTATCTTCCCTGTCATAGAGTAAACCACCATGACTGATGTCGTGGGGCCAGTCGGACATGGGTCACCAAAGGAGGACCTTTCGCTTGAAAGGAAGGAGGACTTCAGCGCTACATACCGCTTGTTGCCAAATAGGCGCACTCAGCCAGTGTGGCCGAAATGCAAACACATGCAGGACGCGGTGGTGCAGGTGGCAGAAGGCCATACAGATGGCGGTCGACATTTCTTTCGATGCCCATACTCGGGGGTACAAGTTTGTACTCATCTATTTTGTTGTACTACTAATAGAGTTTCAATGTTAACGTTCGTTTGTAGCAAATGGATAAATGTGAGTTCGTGCGATGAATTGATCCTCCCAATGAATGGTATGTTGCAGTGTACATGCATACGTTGTGGGAGCGAATCGCTAATTTGGAGGAGCGGATTGAAACTCTTGAAGAGCAGAACGATGACCTCCGTCAGCAGATGAAGCATGAGAGGGGCAACGAGGAGGTCATCAATATAGGGAGTTCATATGACCCAACATGCTGTTGCGCAAACCCTAGTTGTATATGTGCTTGCCACTACCACGACAGCCAGCCACGTCAGAGGCGGCCAACTCAGCAATACTCCATGTGGGTATCACGAGACTCTTTCCACCTGTAGGCAACGATGTGTATGGTTGTGCCATTGTACTCATGACTGTTGTTCTAAATAAATTTCAATGTCGTTAACCATGTAATTCAATGGTTCGCACGTTGCTGCGGTTGCCATCAATGCAGTTTAGTATCCGTTTTGTGGGGGCGTCACGAAGGTAAGGAAACGTAAAAGTAAGCTCGCCACAGTATTGTAAACATCAGTACCATAAATAACAAACGTAAGTAGTACATAAACAAAAATTGTACAGTCAACAATACCGTCCCCCAACAACATCCCCAGTCCCCCCTCCATCGCCACCCTGCCTCCCTCCGTCTCCGCGTCCGCGTCCTCCCATATGGCCCCGCTTGGCCGTCCTCTACTTCAACGGGTGACGATGGACTGACAATGTAAGATGATCAGGAGACCGTCGCACCCACCCCTGAGCTGGTGGAGTGGGCTGCACCACTGCCTATGTGCCCTGTGGTGCACCGGTCAGGGCACTCCCAGAGAGAACCTCTAGTGGTGTGGCCCTAGGTGCAGAGCTCGACGCCTGCCCAAGCCATTCTAAAAAATACTGGTCTGGATCGTCTGGGACCGGGGAGACCCCCCATCCCTGCTCGGGGAAGAGAAAACCTATAATACAAACATCGTTAGTTTGTGAGATAAAGCTATGGGATAAAACCGAGAAGAGGCGAAGTGTACCCTCAATTAGCGCCATCGCATTTGGAGGGATGTACGGCACAGAGTACACCCCTTGCGCAGGGAAGCCGGAGATGTACGTGTCCGGACTGTCCAACAAGGGTCTAGTCTCCATGCCACTCGAGGTGTGCGTGTCCGAACCACTCCCAACTCAGTTGGCTCCTCCCCGCTCCCCGGAGGCGAGACACGACGAGAAGTGTGATGCGGCCAGTCAACGTGCTTGTCCAACAGGCCGTAAGGCCAGTCCGGACCCACGAAGATCACGAGCCATACCTGGAAAATGAATTAAAGTTAGCATTTGTACTGATAAAAAAACATCGCATGTAAAGTAGCAGTAAATACAACTTGTATGTAAATACAGAGAGCAATACTAGGCTACCAGCACAACACCAACTATATTACTGAAAAGAGGATGTAACGTAGTAGTTATACAAATGGTACATGAAATATACGATACATTTAGTACGACATTACGCACGTCAAAAGTGTCTACTAACAAAATAAAATTTACAATGGAAATTTATTGCTAGTCTCCAACAACTTCTTGTTCGACACACCATGTTGCTTTGCCTACTGATCAGCACATGCATTGCATCGTCTAGTTGTGTGCCCTTCCTGACATGTTTGAGTAACCACAATCAGCTTTCGAAAGACCCGAAACGCTTTTCCAACGCCTTCTGCTTCGCACACCACGCCTTCGTGTAGCTAATCTTGTACTTGAATTTTTCTCAATAGCTACCATGATGTGCGTGGCCTCCATGTCTTTCTTCTCCACTATCTCTCCATACATCAAATTGGCTATAAAGGCGGATGTTAGGTTTCGATGCCTTGCCAAAACACTGCTGAGGATGCAAGAGTGCGGCTCCACCTTGGACACAGTCCAGTGAGTCGCATACTTGGGTCTACGTGCGTGCACCCTCCAAGGACAACCGGCCTGCTCGCACATCATGGTGTATTGCTCCTAGTTAGATTTCACGACCTGAAAAGTGCGTTGCATTGAAAGTGCCCACAGCTTGATGGCATCCTGCAGCGATGCCTTGTCAGCAAACATTGAATGCAGGTGAATCTCTGTCTCATGATACTCTCATGCTTATTCGTGCTCATCATGTGTGGAAACACCCTCAGCATTACACCGGTTGCATTTCTGCGGGACAGGAGCTTCATCCTCATCCGAACTGTCCTCGTCGTCCTCCTGTACAGCTTCCTCTTCAATCCATGCCGTTTGGTCATCGCACTCCATCTGCTGCACTATGTACTCTATATGCTCCTCTTCATCGGCCTGTCATGTTCCCTCTGCATGGCTTGACTATTGTACCTCTCCTCCATGTACCGCATCGGCTTCATCACGAGTAACTTCCTCCTCTTCGCCAACATGCGGGCCGCCCGAGCTGCTAGCACCTCCTGGGGCAAGGCCGTACGCATGACCTTACATAGCTTCTAATGTGTATGGTTGCACAAGCAGCACAAACTCGTATTCACGGCACCGGCACCCCTTGCACAACCCCTTTCACGTAACAGTGCGAAGCAATGCACCGCCTCCAAAGCCCTTGTACGACGACGCTGCACACCTCAGGGTTCAACGAAAAACTCCGGGTGAGCCAATGCATCACATCTTAGATTCGAGCATTCTTGCCATCTGGATGTACTAGAGTTTCTTGTAGAAAACCGCTCAAATCCACACCATTCGAACCTTCACGAACGGTTCCAGCACCGTAATGCACTCTCAATATAGTGGGTATCGACATTGCTGAGGTCTGCCTGCATATATGTTGTATTTTTGCAACATGTCAAATCGCATCGCACAATACCAAAATACTGACGTACTGCAATTCACATTTCACTGATCGTTCGTATGTCCGAACCCACAACAATAACCTCGTACTCTGAACTTCATATCAATTTTTCCAACATTTTTCAAACATACTAACGACATTACATTCATTCATATTTAACCATCAAAATTATGTATTATTGTTATTTACATACTAAATTATTAAATTCTAACATAAATATTTACTGCATTTTGTAATACGTGCAAATTTCTACAGACGATTAATTTGTAGATTACGGTGACTAAATTTTGCTATAACTACAATTTTGTACGTATGCCAATTTACTAACAATGCTAAATTTCTAAAACTATGTTCGCTAATTTATGCATAACTACACGCTTCTACGGCTGCTATTTCATAAAACTAAATTAACTAAATTTTGTATACCAAAAATTAAACTATCTGTATCTACGTCTACAATTTTCTACTAACACTAACGGTGATATACAACATTGCAGATACAAAAAATACCTACTATTGCTTCTTCCTCTCCTCTCCTTTTCTACGCCTGCTTATTTTCTATAACTACACTAACTAAATTTTCCATACCCCAAATTGAACTATTCAAATCTACATCTACAATTTTTAGTAACACTAACAATCAATAAAAAATGTACTGCAAATACAATATTACAAATAAAAAAATTACCTGGCTTTGGTTCTTCCTCTTCTCTCCTCTCCTCTCCCCCTTCTCCTCCTCTCCCTCTCCTCGTCTCTTCTCCCCTTCCTCTCCTTTTCTCTTCTCTCTTTTCACCTTCTCTACTCGGCCAAATGGCTCTCCTTCTGTTTGACTCGGCGGCGGTGGTAAGTGCTAGCGCCATTTACCCCCCAGTCGCCTGCCAGTTGGGCGACTGGAGCTCCAGTCGCCTAACCGTTGGGCGACTCGAACTCCAGTCGCCCGGCCGTTGGGCGACAGCAATTATTCACCCAACAGCCAGTGAATTGCACGCATGTCATCTGACCGTTGGGGGATTGGCTCCAGTCGACCCCCCGTTGGGCGACTGGAGCCTGTTTGTGTAAAAAAATGTGGCCGCGAGTATATTTCTATATTTTTGAATAAAAAATAGATTATTCGTAAAAGAATTCTATTCCTTCCCACTAGCAATTATTGAGGCTGTGAATGTCAGGATCAGTACTTGATGCCTTTGCACGCGCGGAATACACAGTCGCTACCAGAACACCTCCATGTTCACCTGAATCCTGTATTGCCAATTAATATTGGCCCCACTCGGTTGGGATGAAAAATAGTGGCTTATGGCTGAAATTATACTGTAGCTAAATGTGGTTTATTTAGCATAATTAAATTTAAAAGAATTTAAAAATAGAAAAAATATGTTAGCTCATCACGGACAACGCAAATGAATACAAGAAAAAAAAAGAACTGACAAAAAAGCTCAAAAAACCAAAAGTTTAGAAAAAGACAAAATTTATGAATAGTGAAAAATAAGCGAGAAGCTCAAGCCGAAATGAGCGGAGCATAAAACAAGCCTTCAGGTTGGAGTGAGCCAACCACATCAATGGGCGGAATTGGGCCCTGACATGATAGACTTTAGTCCAAAGTGTGAAAAATACGTTTGTATATAGCTCAGATATTTTTAGCTCAGCCTAGGGTAGTATTGCTAGGATTCAGCTCAGGTAGCCCAGTAGCCTATAACGCCATACTACTGCCCGCCACTCTGCGCGCTTCGATTTGGCCCACTTCGCACGTTCAATTCGGCCCACTCCGCGCGCTTCGATTCGGCCCACTCCGTGCGCTTCGATTCAGTCCATTATGCGTGGGCATCGCCCCAGCCCGCCACTCCCTCTCGTGCTCCCGACGACTCGGCCCATGACTTCAATACGTACATGATCCACTGGATAGCCGCTGCTCGTCTGCCTCAATTGCAAACCCTAGCTTCACTCCACGTCTCCATAGTGCATAGGCGCACCGCAAAAGGTGACGCCCCGCCTCCCAGCCCGCCCCCTCCCGGCGACACCTCGCCTCCCAACCCACCCCCCTTTTGATGCCGCCCCGCCTCTCAGCTAGCGCCGCCTGGCTCCGAGCCTATCCAATCAGTAATGCAATTAGCCAATTATGATATATTTTTGTTATATCGTGGTATGGGTACAAATTAGTGTTAGTTTTAGATTATTAGAGTTCAATCTAGAACGTAGCTAAATCCTAGTTCCGCCTCTGCACATCAACGTACGTAGTTGCAATTTTGGATCATGTAAACACATTATAATATACTAGGGTCGAACATCTTATCTAACATCTGGCGAACAAGGATTCGCTTACATGATCAAGAGAAAGGCAAAGGCGTTGATGGAAGGGATGAGGCCACAATAGGACTCAATGACATTAAGCACATCGCGGAACTGGCTGGCCATGCTCCTACCCCTGCGGAGGTGGGACCAAAGCGTGCTCTTCTTATTGGACTCGACGGGGGTGTCGGGACCCCGGATTTCCGAACCCGGACCCTCTGTGTATTACCGCACTAGTCCCAGATCAAAGCTAGTGCACACAGTCAAACAGTGATGATTCGTAACCAACAACGCTTTATTACAATAATTGAGAGTACAGACCGAAAGGTCTCTTATTACAACTGAGGTTTCAAGACCTCACACACACACACACACAAAACACAGCGGAAGCAGAAATAAATCCAGTGAAGACCCATCAATACGCCACAGGCAATTGACTGGGGAAGCGCGACCTAGAACTCCGGGAAGCCTTCATCGAATCCACACGCGAAGTAGTCGTAGTCTGCCTCTTGAGCTTCGTACTCCTCTGGGGTTTATTTTAAGTGTAGCATGTGAGTACATAAAGTACTCCGCAAGTCTTGGGAAAAATGCATAGATGCAAGGCTTAACAAAGGAAGGTTATATGGTTCTTTTGCACAAAGCAACATTTTAAAATTCAATTACTACTAATTATTTTCGAAGGCATCAATTTAATAAAATAAATGTTTTAACAGAAACTATCATTAATTCTCTAGTGAAGGTTCCATCCACCAACACTAGTTTAATCAATCCTAACTGATCAAGTTTAAAACTGCGGGTTCCATCCACCCTCTCTGGCTCCATCCGCCAGGATTCCCTTCCGAGAGTTCCCTCCACCCTCGGAATACAAAACTTTTGATTTTAAAACAAAGCCAGAAATCTACCATGTGAATGCATTCCTTGCCCGCCCTTGACCGTGGGCACGGCTATTCGAATAGTTTTACACTCTGCAGAGGTTGTACAACTTTACCCACAAGAGATAATTTATCCTAAAAGTCAACACGCTTCCTTTGGCATGAGACCCAGATAAAATATCACAAAGCCTTTACCTTACTCTAATCTAGCTAGATACCACCCGCTGAGGTTTCACCGCAGGTAGGCTAACTGCCCGAACCGAAGCCCCCTCTTGCGCCATATGGGTACAGTAAATCCCTGTCCCTCACTGTGAATAACCAGTCCATCCCTGGCATCCACTTTCCACTGGTGGCACCTAAACTAGACTATCGTAAGTTAGTCAGCTAGGTCGTACCCATATAGACTTGTGGTTGTACGGTTAATGCTCAGTCTGGACAAACACAAGCGTCGGTCCTTAATTGATTAGGGTGGAACATACACATTACAAGATCTCGTGCTTCCTGCACCAATCCAAACTAACCATCCACCCTAATCTAAACCAATTTTCACATTTTAGTTTATTTTAAAAAAACAGTGGCAACTCCAATTACCACTAATTTTCATAAACACAGGGGTATTACAATAAATCATAATTTCCCATTTTCAAGATTATCCAAAGTATTAGATAGCATGACTAAGCATTATACTACCAGTCTATTATTCACAAATGATTATAATAATCTCATTATTGAGACAAAGGAAATTATAGGGTTACAAAGGTACATGGCATTCAATCTCAATGGAGGGTATAACAAAGTTGGATTAGCTATCACCTTAAGATTTAACTAATGCTTTATGTAAATAGCGATGCACATAATTTAAAATAATTAAAACATTTCAAAATCATAGGTTCAAGATGATCAAAGGAGACTTGCCTTCTTGTGCACTGGTTGGTCCCTCTTGCTGCGGTTCGACAAACTCTTCGGCGACGTCGGGTTCTACGCGCGAAACGACAAAACAAACAAAATAAATTCAAATAAAATTCAAATGAACTCCAAAAACTGCAAACCCAGAACCAAAAGATATAGCTCAATTTTAGATGAATTTAGGAAAAAGATTCGGGTCAATCGGAGTTCGGACGAAGGAGAACGAGCGATCCAAAGTTTGCCGGGGCGAGAAAATGCTGGAAATTCGTTCATCCGAGAACAGTACTTTTGGCGAGAAGGCTAGCGCTGGCGAGAGGAGGCATGGGAGATGAATCTAACTAGCAAAATGGGTTGCTAGGGACCCAAGGCACACATAGGAACTGACGGCACGCCAAACGGAGACCGTTGACGGCACGGGCGGCTACAACGACATGGGTAGGAGAGAGGAATAAAATCCGGGCAAGGAACGTGGAGAAGTAGGGTGAGCACGGGCTGGAACACGGCTTGGTGAAGCTAGGAAAATTATCGGCTTGGCCAGAAACCCACCGGAGACGACGCAAACGACGTTTGAACGACATCGGGAAGGAAAAAGAGAAACTTAATATCTTGGTGCTCGGTGAACGAAATCTAAAACCACTTGGAGGGTAGCTACCTGGGATGGTTTGGCACAAAGTGACGCGAACGGATTGGTGAAAACATCACCGGGTAGATGGGGGACACGAGATGCCATTGGCGGCCATGGCGAGGTTCGGAGGCAAAAATTTGTGGAGGCTTTTCGGGGAAACGGAAGTGAGCACGGCGTAGAACGCGACGAGACAAGTCTAAGAAAAATTACGTCATGGGCTAAAGCTTACCGGAGGCGATGAATTGACGTCGGGAATCACAAACGGCCATTTTCACGGAAAGCTCAATTCCTGACAATTGGCTCCACGAAAAATTAAACAAAATGGTATAAAAATTTCTTAGAGGCTAGGACACAATATGACGCGAACAAAAATCGAAGCGCTTACCAAAAAGGGGTGTACGCGCGAAGGTACAGTTTTAGTGTCTAGGCCTGACAAGGTCGACGAGGACTCGGGGAATCTTTAGGTGATGGCGATGGAAGCACGATGTAGAACGTGTCGAGGCAAACTCAACGGTGCAAGCGGCTCGGCCAAAGGACCTCGGATGGTGGCGAAACACGGCGGAGAAGACTTTTGGTGACCGTCGGGTTGACATCGGTGTTCCGGGCAAACGAAGAGGAGTTAGCGGGTGATGTTTGCGGCGAAATGAAGAGGAGAATGTAGGGAACACAATGCTCACCTCGGTTATGGCGGAACATGCACGGTCGGCTCGCAGCGAGGAGAGAAGCGACGGCGCAATTTTGCCACGGTGCTCCGGCGATGTTCCGGCGAAGTTCCGGCGAAGCCGAGGAAAGCACCACATAGAACGCGCAAAGGCGAAGCCAACGGTGTGACCAAATGTGGCGGAGCTCCACTGTAGGAGGTGCAATCGGCTGGAGAACGCCGTTTTGTTGGCGAGAGAAAAATGCCGATTGCGGCAAGGAGGAAGGGAGAGAGGCCTTGAGATTTCAGAGGCTTGGTGAGGATGAGGAGAGGCACCCGGTGCTCCCTTTTATAGGCGCGGAGGTGGACCGGATGGGGAGATCCGCGAGGGAATGTCCTTCGGTGGCATGGCATATTCCTGCGAAATTGGTGCATGAAATTGGGGGGCCAAGGCTGGGAATGGAAAGCTCTTGATGAGAGGATTTGAATGCACTTTATTTCACAAAAAACCGTTGAGAAATTCACAAGTTCTGAAAGGTTCAAGATCCACCCATGGCTGCGCGCTCGGGACGCTCGGAAACGATTCGTAACGTGGAAGAAGATGAATAGCGGAGGAGAGAGAAAATAATAAAACAATAAATAATAATTTTTCCCAAAAATAAAATAAATTCGAAAAAAATCAGGAAAAATTCCACAAACATCCTTGGAACCCGAAAATACCAAATAAAATAATTTTGGATTTAATTGAAGTATATTTTAACTATTAAAAATAATTTTACTTTCTAAGCTTTAATTTAATCCAAATAAATTCAAAAACTCCAAAAATTTGAAAAGAGGATAGAACTGGATAGATTGGAATTTTTGATGAATTTAAAAATTTAAATGGGCTCAATCGAAGTTTAAATGAAGAAATACAAGCATTTGGAAGTTTGAGAGGAGAGAAAAAGAATAAATTCATTTTCTGGAATTATTTTTGAATTGAAAAATCAGATTATGATGTCATCAAGAGAAATGATTTTGAGAGGAATTATTTTTCAATGGGAAAGGGATTTATATGTCAGGGTGATATCAGCAAGGATTTCGATTTTCTGGCCGATTTATTTTTCAACAGAAAAAGAGTTTTATTCACTGACAGGTGGGACCGGCTTTTGTGGATAGGTCCATAAACCGGGGAGAAGGTTGAGGTGGCACGCAGTTGGCCGTAACGCTTGCGTAGCTCACGGTTGCTGAGGTGGCGCACGGGTCTAGCGAAGGTGGAGGCGACGAACGGCTATCGGTTACACCAAAGTTAAGGTTGGCATAAAAACGAGTAAAGAGGGAGATAAGCGGGGTTTAAAGTGGGGAAATGGTGGAGGTTGAATGCGGGAGTGATTAGGCTTTCAATTGTAGCAAATGCCCGGGCTAACGAGAAGAAACAGCGAAATTCAAAAGCTCAGGCGGGCATTAATGGTGGCGGTGGAAGGTTGAAGAAGGCAAGAAGAAAGAAGAAGCTGACAGGCGGGGTTGGGCTGTCGGCGAGACGGAAGACAGAGGAGGAAGGAGTGGACGGTCGGATGAATGCCACGAGGCGAAAGAAAAATCAGGGCCATCGGATTAAAACAAAGGAGTAAGTGAAGGCGGGTGGCTGAGATTAAACCGGGCGAGGATGGATTGAATCAGGGAGCGACACGTGATGGCCGAGTAGAGAGGTTGAGGATTAAATTTGATTTAGATTTTGAAAAAAATTTAGATAAATCCAAATAAAGTTCAAATACTTTAAATTAATTAATTTGAAATTAAATTTTTCAGAGAGCGAAATTTTGGGATGTTACAGGGGGCGTCTGCCTCCTCTATTGCCTTGCTAACCAAATCTCCCATCTCCGAGTGCTGAATCATAGTCCGGGCCTGTTTTTTCTAGCTGAGGCTTATGGCTTTTTGTTTGGTATTGGCCAAGCTGGTAGAAAGCACGGTTGGCGATAAATTGGAAATATAATTTCAAGAGCTGATTCTAATATTTGTGGCATATCAAGTAATACTTCCATAATTTACAAGGTTGTGCATATGTTGTGCCTATATTTTTAGTATCAGGAATGGAAGATTTAGCTATTTGCTCTATTATTTTTGTATGCACAAAAGACAAAAAGAGTATCAATTGGCATGTATGAATCACTTAAGGACTCACCATCTGAAACATATACCTTAAATTTATTTTCGTCCTTCTACAATGTAAGGATCTCATTTTTGTAATGCTTAACTATGATATGGTGAAACTGGAACAGACGAACAGTAGTTGGCTCTGTATCTTTCATTACTTAATTATCCAAGTTGTAATTAAAAGCGGGGGTGAATTAAGGTAAAGTTATGAAAGTAATGGTTTGATACAGTTGAGACCGAAGAGACAGGATTTATGATACAAAGCGATGGAGAACAAGATCTGGTGATAGTGTAATAGAACCTGTCCTAGAGAGGATACTAACCGGAGTCACATAAGGGTTGTCAATCATACAATTTTATTATCTGATAAGTGATTATTAGTCAGATTAATATACTACAACTAAATCAGCCACGGCTCACAATTAATAATGAATAGTTAACTAAATCAGCCACTAGTTAAACGATTACTAGTGGTTAACCTTAGATTTGAACATGCTTATACGCTATCCTAACCATAATTTAAGCATTTATTTTGATTCCTAACTAGGCGTGAACTCTATAGTTGAGCGTTATACCAACTACCAGTGTACAATACTAACTAGCCCAGCGCAATCGATCAGATAAAGATGAATTTAATAAAGGAATGACAGGAGATAAATTTGACTGGAAAAGAAATAGCCATTCGACCGAGCAAACAGCCGTTCGGCCGCACGAACGGTCGTTCGGCTGAGCGGAATGCTGTTCGATTGAGTGAACACACGTTCGACTGCACAAACACATGTTTGGCCGTGTGAACGGCCGCCATCGGCTGTCGCTGCCGACCGTCGCCGCGCGCTGCCGTCGGCAAAACCGTGCACGCGAGCTCATAAGCGTGCGTGCAGGCCTATGCGCCGCCGCCGCTGCACCTCGTACCGCCGTCATGCCATGGAGAGCGCATGCGCGTGCGTGCGACGCGTGCACCGCTGCGCAAGTCGCTGCCGCTCGCTGGACGGCCGCCACCACCGCCGTCGGCTTCCCCCATGTGGCTGTGCGGAAGCGAGAGAGAGAGATTAGATTGGAACCTGGATCTGGAAAAAAAAACCACGCACGGAAGGAGTGGAAAGGTCCCCTTTTAAGGCCATATGTAGACTAGTGTTTACTACTACTACTACTACTACTACTACTACTACTACTACTAGTAGTAGTAGTAGTAGTAGTAGTAGTAGTGTGCCCATGCTAACGCTACGATAAAATACAAAACAAGATAAAATTTGTAAAAAATAAAACGAACAATCAGATTCATTAAGATTCACGTCTCATATATTGTATAACCAAATATTTTTTGTCACATAATGAATGTCACATAAATACGTGACTGGTCGGAACCACCCAACACGCAATGCTCAAAAGCCTACGACTGATTCCCAGGTCTTGCGACCGCTTCGCGAGACCATACGACCGGTTAACAGAAGCTACGACCATTTATCGCGTGATTTAAACACCTTCCTGACATACAATTCAAAATGCGCAACAAAATGCGCAACAACATACAATTCATGCCACTGTCTCACTGAAATTATCATAGAAAAAGCCATTGTATCAAATGCAAGTATATATACCTCATAGCATTATAAAGAGGGCAATACCATAACACATCTGCACCAGGAACCTCAAAGATGAAGTAGATGATTGCCAGAAACCAGATCTTCACACCTGAAAATGGATAAACCATTCATAAATAAGTGTTAATTAATTTTCTAGATGCACATTGCACAGGCAACACCAAAAGGGCTTACCTTCCCCCTTGATCCAAGCTGAAGTAACTGCAATGATGTTCCAGAAGAGACAGCAAACCAACCCTATTCAATGCCAGAGAAAGCTTTCTTAGTTTTGCTGATAACGAAATAAAACAGTCGATATATTTAACACAATATAGGAGGAATATTTATTCTCACTATGGCCTCCCATTTCTACCTTTAAAAATAGAATTGGAATGTGTTCACCTGAGATTGCAAGGTCCAGATCCCACAAATCTTGTATAAGATGAAGCACTGTTAAAAAGCTTGGGTAATCTTGCCATGCTATTTACTACCACATCCTTATATAGGATTTAAAATGCTTGCACTGTCTGTCACATATATCTGGTCCTTTTTGTTTTCTCATTTTTTTTCAGTTTTTAATGGCATCAGTCATTATGGCTACAAAAGTTATAGCACTTTCAGAGAGTTAATCAATTTCTGAAGTTGCCAGGCCTGCTGCTATACAATGAGTCAATGGGGGCATATGTGGTCTGGATGCAGGACCAGATCATGAATATTTGATTTTGAGACAAAGCTTTCTTACCTTGGAAAAGGAATAAACAGGCGACAAATGCAAAATTTAGTCCTTCACATTGGCGCATAAACGGAGATGAAGTACATGGGTACGATCCTTCTGCTGCCATCAAGAGCAAATTGTTTAGCCATCGTTTGAACACAAAATGCAACCTGGTGTAGCATTTCCAGATATAGACCTCTAATGCCAATCAAGTTTGAGACAAAATTTTTCTGCTACTACAAACAAGCACGTAAGTCTCATCACACTTCTAAACTTGCACAATGTAAAGCAAGCCTGAACAACCAACGTGAAAATCTTGTAAAGCCAAAATTGGCTTCTCTCCATTCTTTCTGATCCTCGCCCTGCAATCTCTACCCCTCTACACTCTACCAACAGAATAGAACAATATTCTCACCACCGAAACTGGCATATCCATTACCCTTATGCCTCGATCGCACAATACAGCACAGCTTTATCGTCAAACAATTTTATCCTCATTCCAAAAGAAAATCCCAAATAAGGTAATTACTTTCCCTTTTACTGAGGACCATCCCTTCTCATCAATCATCACCACCCCCGCCATCACACATTGTAAAATCGGACTGAGGTAAGCTGAAGAGCACTCACCAAAAACATAGGCTATACTTGGGTTGTACTCATTGCGCACCATGTTGTCACCATCCGCGTACCACGCCACCTCGTCCCCCTTGTTGATCTCTCTCGGACTACACCGCCAAACACACACAAACGCTCAGCTCAAAACCCAAAACCCCACGCCCTCCACGGCACAAAGCGAATGAATAGGCAGCAAGCGGCGCACCTTAGCGGGCAGAAGCGGACGGTTACCATGATGTTTTCCTTGGCATTGACCACGTCCACCGCCGCGGCGGACGGCGCCCTCCCGGTTGCTCGCGAGGAAACCGACGACGGCGTGGTGGGGCACGCGGAGGACAGGGTGGTTGGGCGCGAACGCGGCGAAGGGAGTGGTGGGGCGGCCGCCGGAGGACGACGACGGGGTGGTGGGCCGCGTGGAGGATGAGGAAGGCGTGGACGGGTGGCCTCCCGACGAGGTCCTCGCCGGAGGCCCCGTCGCCGCCGCCTGCCCCGCCGGCGAGCGGCGGGATCGGAATGGGGAGATACTCGAGCGTGTCGATCTCGATGACGACATTGCCGCGGAGGTGGAGCTCGGAGCAGAGCCAGGGTTTGGGGAGGGTTAGGGTTTTGGTGGAAGCACGCGACGGCTTTTGATTAGGAGGCGGCGGCGGAGTGGAGGAGAGGGGGAGGAGGCAGCGGAGCAAAGGAGTGGGGGGAGGAGGAGGTGGCGGCGGCGCGGGGTGGGGTGGGGAGGAGGAGGCGGCGGCGGTGCGGAGTGGGGAGGAGGAGGTGAGGGGAGCGGCGGCGTGGGGGAGGACGGGGGGAGCGGAGGGAGTGGAGGCGCGGGGGAGAGGTGGAGATGGGGGAGTGGCGACGCGGTGGAGGACGGGTGAGCGGAGGGAGTGGCGGCGCGGTGGAGGACGGGGGGAGCAGCGGAAGTGGAGGCGCGGGGGAGAGGCGGAGATGGGGGAGCAGCGGGAGTGGAGGCACGGGGGAGGAGGCGGCGACGCGGGGTGGGGAGGAGGAGGAGGCGGCGGCAGCGCAAGGTGGGGGGAGGAGGAGGCGGCGGCAGAGCGGAGGGATGGGGAGGAGGAGGCGATGCGGGGTGGGGAGGGAAGGAGGAGGCGGCGGTGCGGGATGGCAGGGCAGGGGAGGAGGGGCGATGCGGGGTGGGGAGGGAAGGAGAAGGAGGCGGCGCGTGGGGAGGGAAGAGGAGGAAGGAGGAGGTGCCGGCGCATGGGGGCGGAAGAGGAGGCGGTGCGGGATGGGGAGGGAAGGAGGCCGCGGCGGCGGCGGGTGGGGAGGGAAGGGATTCGTGGGAGGTGAATGGCGCAACAGGTGCTCGCGAATTTTGAGGGAGGAGAGGGTGCGGGAGGGGGTGGGGAGCGGAAGTGGCTCTCTGGGTTCAATGATGTGTATGATCCGGATGATTTTGGCCTTAGGATATTCAACGAGTAAGAGAAGAAGGTTTGAGGAGAGATCCAAGCCATTCATTTGTATGAAGTTGGATTACTTTGGTACACAAATCTGGGTGGACTTAGATTAGGCATGACTGTGGGGTGGTTGACGGGGGTGGATTTAGTAAAGAAAATTTTGGTGTATTATAGAGTAGGGTAGATTATTACTACTATTACTATTACTATTATTATTATTATTATTATTATTATTAGTGATACAATAGTTTTATACTTGATTGATGTTATCGTGGTGTCTAATACTCCACACTATAGTTTTATACTAGATTGATGTTATCGTGTTCAATTTCTTTTCTGAAATACTATACGTTCAATTTCCTAGGTTGTTTTGGCCCTTGGATAAGTATCGACAGCAAAATATACTTTCGCTTCATACACAACCAAGGAGGAAGGTTATAGATGCAGAGAGTCACGAGCCATGTGCTATGTCGGCTGCTCATGCTACTGAAAGGATTCATTCCATCTGTACTCAGTCCAAACCTTATATTCCTAGGTTCTGCACCAAAGTCTGCAAAACTCCTATCGATGTTTCTCCACTGGACGGAATCAGCAAGGTGTCTTAGCATTCCATCCTTCTTGCGCTCCTCCGAGTGCCAACGCAGTAGTTTTGCCTCCTTTGGATTTGCAAAAAACCTTTTCAAACAGGGAATTATAGGAAAATACCATGCCACCTTAGCAGGAGGTCCTTTCTTCACCTTTGTTCCCTCGCCGTCATCTGATTAATTATTACGTTTGTATCGGGATGCGTTGCACACCAGACATACATGCATGTTTGCATACTCTTTACGGTACAGGATACAGTCATTCAAACATGCATGTATTCTTTCTACTTTCATTCCCAATGGACAAAGAACCTTCTTGGCTTTATACATGGTTTTAGGCAACTCATTTCCCTCCGAAAGCATGTCCGCTAAAAGACCTAGCAGCACCGTGAAACTCTTGTTGGACCAACTGTTGCTTGCCTTCAATTTCAACAGTTGAAGCACGGCCGACAACCTCGTGTACTTTGACCTACAACACGTGAACAAAGGTTTCTCCGAGTCCTCCATCAAGCCCTGGAATTTAACATACTCTCTCTCATCATAATTCTCTTCTACATCACGAAGCATCTGATCCAGATTGTCATCGTGAAATCTATCCGAATCCGAACAACAATCGACATCATCCGGCGGCATGTCATTCACTTCACCGGCGATGTCATCCGGCGGCATATCATTCACTTCACCAGCGATGTCATCCGGCTGCGTATGATCGTTGACTTCACGATGACTGGTCCAACACGTATAACCCTTTTTGAAACCCCTCCGAATCAAATGCGCTTCAATTTGCCCTCGGTTCTTAAACATCTTTAAATTCTCGCAGTTAGTGCATGGACAGTACATATATTCCACCCTCTTATTCAACATATCCTCATGCCATTAATGTACTCTTCACTCACACGGTTCGCGGCATACATCCAGCTTCGGTCCTACGTTATGTATATATGTAACAACTTAGTATTAAAAATTAAATTAATTAATTATTGCTACATATATACCACATGCATTCAGGCTTTGCTAGCTTAATTCATATTATAAACACAACAGCTATTCTATAACCAATAATTTTGCAAACCATCTTCAATAACACTCACCAATTACATAGATCTAAATTGTAATGCAAAAAAAAAAATAAATTTCATTACTAACCATATCTAGAGCAACCAGGAAAGTATGAATCTTCAAAACTCAATCTCTGTCTCCTCCCACCAAATTAATTGGCCTGAAATCGCTTAGGTTGCCTCCTGAGCGAAAGAGAGCATCACCGGCTAGATCTGGATCGAAATGAAGACAGATGCGGTTCTGAGCAGCGCAATAAATGCCTAACGTCATTATCATAGACGGTTTTTTATTTAAAACCGTCTGTGATAATCCTGAGATTATCACAGACGGTTTTTTTATTAAAAACCATCTGTGATAATAAGCTTATCACAGACCGTTTTTAATAAAAAACCGTCTGTAATAATACCAGATTATCACAAACGGTTTTTAATACAAATCGTCTGTGATACTCGTTTTCTCCGACGCCACCAACACAGACGGTGTCCAAATTAAATCACGCCGTCTGTGATTGGCCGTCTAGTATTATACTTTCTGTAGTAGCGGTAATTTCCACTACCAATATATGTGGACCACGCTTGAGAAAGATCCCGACTTTGAAGCGGTAGCTTGCCAGTGGCGCGCCGGAAGTAGCTTGGATCATATCCAGCAGACCGGATTGCAAACTCGTTTTGATCGATAAAGCGGTTGAACCGCTGGGACATGACAGCAATGAGTGCATGCTGATTAAGACAACCACAATTGACATCGACAAAGCATTGCATGCAACTACTATTCACGTAACACCAGAACATGCAGCGTGACATCACGTGAGCAAGGCTACAAAACAAAAAACTAACATGCACAAAAGTAGTACGCGGTAGTCACGACAATTAAAGAAAGGCACTTCCGAATCTTGCCTGCGTTGCGTAGTCATAACCAGCAATACTACCTATATAGTATTCCCCTCGGGATTGCTCCCGGCGTGTCATGCATCACAAAAATGGCATGGATACACAAATGATGCAAGCAACAACCCAAAGTAGCCCTAGCTATCACACGCACAACATAATTGAGGTTGGAAAGCTCAGCTATTATGGTGATGTTCGGTTGGGCTGAATTATTATGGCTTATGGCTGAATTTCACTGTAGCTGGCTGAAATTACACTGTAGTTGATGGTGATTTATTTGACATAATTAAATTTAAAAATAAAAAAACAGGTTAGCCTAGCACGTGTAATGCAAACGAATACGGAAAAAAAGAACCGGTAAAAAGCACAAAAAATCCCAAAAAATCAGAAAAGGACGAAATTTAGAAATAGTAAAAAATAAGCCGGAAGCCAGAAGCCGAAGCTGAAATGAGCGGGGTCAACACAATGTCAAGACCCCTCATGCACTCTTTTTGGCAAAATGTTTATTGGTAATGGAATGCACACTTTAAGCAACATTGGTACGTCACCGATATTATGATCTTAGCCAGGATGGCTAACTAATGAATGCTTTAATGTATTGGCCCAAATGGTAGGAACAAACATAGGAAGCTACAGGGTTAACATACTTTGGATATGGAAATGCTCATGGTACGCATAGTTTGAGCTAGCTCTGTTTTTGTTGCTTTTCTGAGAGAGCAGTTTGTAGTAAGGACCCGACTCATCGTGATCCGCAACGTGCACGCGTCAGAGCTACAGGCCTCTGTACCAGTTACATCCCCATGAACTCATCACATGAGGTCGTACATAAAGATGTATACAATAATGTGCAAAAGAATAGGTTATGGCTACGAGGTATTTGCTTTGAACACGCTCGATGGGCATGCTGCATAACGGGTCCGAAATACGTAACTGCCCAACTGCTCCCTCAACAGCTGCGTGCAAACCTACAGAGTGGTATGGAAGGCAATCGATCAAATAAAGATTAATTTAATAAAGGAATGACAGGAGATAAATTTGACTGGAAAGGAAATAGTTGTTCGACCGAGCGAACAGCCGTTTGGCCGCACGAACGGTCGTTCGGTTGAGCGGAATGCTGTTCGGTTGAGTGAACACACGTTCGACTGTGCAAATGCATGTTTGGCCTCGCGAACGGCCACCGTCTGCTGTCACTGCCGACCGTTGCCGCGAGCCGCTGTCGGCAAAACCATGCGCGCGAGCGCGTAAGCGTGCGTGCGGACCTATGCGACACCGCCGCGCGCTGGCTGGCTGCCAGCCGCTGCCGCCGCACCCCGTATTGCCCGTCGCCGCCGCGCCATGGAGAGTGCATGCGCGTGCGTGTGACGCGTGCACCGCCGCGCGAGTCGCTGCCACTCGCTGGATGGCCGCCGCCACCGCCATCGACCGCCGTCGGCTTCCCCCATGCAGCCGTGCGGAAGCAAGAGAGAGAGAGAGATTAGATTGGAACCTGGATCTAGAAAAAAACCACGCACAAAAGGAGTGGAAAGGTCCCCTTTTAAGGCCATATGTAGACTAGGGTTACAATAGTTTTATACTTGATTGATGTTATCATGGTGTGAGTGGCGGAGAGAGGGGGGCTGGGGCCTGGCACCCCCCAACCTTCTATTAATCCTCCATTATGTAGTTAATTACATGTGTTTAATTAGTGGTTTGGCCCCTCCCAATTTAGCCCAAATGTAAAGTATGTTTAAAGCCCAGTCATATGTAGCCCAATGAGGCCTAGTAGTTGAGGACTGATGCTTCATATTTGAGCCTTTGGCTCTTTGCCGGCTTGCCGCATGCTCTGTCTGTTCATCTTCTTGCCGCACGCTCTGTCTGTTCGTCTCCGTGAAGGTCGGCCTGACCCTCTTCCGACGCACCGAGAAGGCCAGAAGGGCGCGTGTGAGTCCTCACTTCGATCCCCTTCCGTTCCCAATATTATGGGATTCGGTCACTACTTACTACTATCTGAATCAATTAGTACAGGAGTACAATTCGTGCGAAATTGGAATTCTTAGGATTCGAGTGTGTTTCTGCTGTGAATGTGATTTGTAGTGTGCTTGGATGGAAGCGCGCCATCTGCAGAGAGGGTCTGGGAGTGGATCTCAGAGCTGGTTCATAGTTTCCCTTTACAATTTTAGATGATATGAAGACTAGTTAAGACTGGTAAAGATTTATCTTATCCTATGGTGGACAGGCTGTTAAGATTAGTCTTAACTCTTCCGGTTTCAACTGCAACCACCGAGAGATGTTTTTCAGCTATGAAACTTGCGAAGACGCGACTTCGAAGCACAATGGGAGATGGATTTCTACAAGATTGTTTGATAATTTATATTGAAAAGGAATTGGCCGCAAAGATTAGTAATGATGATATTATTAAGGCCTATGGTTTTGCTGGTAGTCGTAGAGCTAAGTTTAAGTTAATAGAGATGTAATTTTCTTTGCATTGTAACTTGTGAAACATATTACTCTGGTATGTGACTATTGGATCGGTAAATCCGGCATGATTCATTGGTTCTACTCTACTTGTTGTCCATGTTGCCCCCCATATCCAATTTCTGGCTCCGCCCCTGCGTGGTGCTAATACCCCACACTATAGTTTTGTACTAGATTGATGTTATCGTGTTCAATTTCTTTTCTGAAATACTATACGTTCATGCCTTCTCTGTTACCCCTTCACCAGAACTGAAAAAATCAGAAAGGGATGAAATTTAAAAATAGTAAAAAATAAGCCGAAAGCCAGATGCCGAAGCTGAAACGAGCAGGATCCTTGACACAATGTCAAGACCCCTCATGCACGCTCCTTTTGGCAAAATGTTTATTGGTAATGGAATGCACACTTTAAGCAACATTGGTACGTCACCGATATTATGATCTTAGCCAGGATGGCTAACTAATGAATGCTTTAATGTATTGGCCCAAATGGTAGGAACAAACATAGGAAGCTACAGGGTTAACATACTTTGGATATGGAAATGTTCATGGTACGCATAGTTTGAGCTAGCTCTGTTTTTATCGCTTTTCTGGGACAGCAGTGTGGAATAAGGACCCGACTCATCGCGTTCCGGGATTGGTGAGGATAAGCCACAGCAGCAAAACATGTGATCCGGGATTGGTGGTGATGGCTGCCGACCAGGCAGCGCCCTATCCAGAGACCAAGGGGGTAAACGAGGAAAAGGACATGATTAGGGTTAATTTAGGCCCTGTTTGGATCAGTTTCAGATTCTTAAAAACCAGCTATTACTTCTAGTTTTTAAAAGCTGGTTTCTAAGTAAAAACTGGTGGGGTGTTTGGATCCCCTAGTTTTTAAAAGCTGGTTTCATTTATGATTGGTGCTAATAGACTATTATACCCTTACATTTATTGCTTTTGAACAGCACATTAAACAGCCATGCGTGGTCTTTAATGAGGGTAAATGGGTATTTGTGCAAAAAAAACTGGCAAAAGCTGGGTATCAATAGCTTCTTGGTTTTTAAGAATCTGGGTAGGTAGATTTTAAAAACTGCCCCAAAAACTGGTCTGTTTGGATCCCACCCAGTTTCCAAAAGCAAGATTCTTAAAATCTGGGTGGATCCAAACAGGCCCTTAATTGCTCAGCAGTTTGTAGTAAGGATCCGACTCAGCGCGTCAGAGCTACAGCCCTCCGTACCAGTTACATCCCCCATGAACTCATCACATGAGCTCGTACATGCGCATGTCAGTCTGGAAACGATGCGCCGCATTGCCCGTGTGCAACCACCAGCACTCTTGCCACGGATTTTCACCGAACTTCCCCATCTCTTGTGACAGACGTTGTCGCTACCCAGAATTATTCACTCCTTCAAACATATATACCGGTGCCGTTGGATCCAAATTATTTTCAATCACGGCCATCCACATTTCCAGTTAAATTGTGCTTCCATGTTTCATCTGAGCATCTGAGCCCGCCCCGTGTCTTGGGACTCTTTATGTGAATGCTGCTGCACTGCACGGAGCCCGCCTGTGCCTTGGGACTCTCTATGTGAATGCTGCTGCACTGCACCTCTGTTAACTCTAGGGACCACACTTAACCCACCGGAAATTACGGGAAAGACAGGTGCGGCTCAGTGCAGATGATTTTTTTATATAAATAATCTTTATGTTATTCAAAATTGTAGAAATATACTCGTGCCAATTTTTTACACAAATAGCCTTCAGTCGTCCAACCACCGGGCAACCCGAAGAAGTCGCCTAACAGCTGGACGACACGCATGCAATCGCCTAGCAGTTGGGCGACAACGTGCAATCGCCTAGCCGTTGGGCGACTACATGTCCAGTCACCCAACCACCGAGCAACTGGAGGATATTGTGGAAATATTAAATATTTTGTGCAGTAACAGTTTGGAAGTTTGCATGTAGTTGTAGTAACTGCCACTTCATGATAATTGGGGGAAGATAATCTTCCCCAATTTCTTTCTTCAGAATTGAACAAAAAGAAAAAGGAAGAATCAGAATTGAACAAAATGGAAAAGGAAGGAATGGATCTACATGGCAGTGGTGCCCCCCTATATCTGCTAGTGTATATTAGTGTATATTTATTACGTCCTTGCAAAGTAAATAATGATCATTATAGTCGTTATCATAGAATAAGAATACGACCCTAATCGGTAAGAATTTTTTTTGAGGAGGATTAAAACAACAACGACTGGTACGAAGGTAAGTGATGTTGTGATGCAAACTGGAAGAAATATATGGAGGAGACGTGAATAATTGCATATGAGAAGACGAGGAAATATGCTAGTCCGAATTAAAATAGAGTTCATAATAAAGTCAGGAGTAACATGGCGTGTAGTATTTGGTTGCATGCATAAGAAAGAGCTTCGTGTACGATGGAACAAACCGAACTGCTCGTACAATACATATGCGCCTTTTTGGAATGAAACCAAATTCGACCTTTAGAGGACTAGTGCTGAATGGCCCAACCTACTGCATAGACCAAAACCATTTTCCCTTCCTTGCGAGCTCCGCATTGAACTTCTTAGCGGCCTCTTTTGCCTTACCCTCTTTTTCTCACGTGCCTCGTGCTCCCTACGTGTGCACACCTCGAGATGAGCTTTCATCTCCTGCTGTATACGCTTGGTTTGCTCGTCGTTGCGGTGATCCTCCTCCTGGATCTCGCAAGCCTTTTTGACATTCCACTCCTTGAAGTCGAGAGCCCACTGGTCACGCGGGTGGATTTATAGGTCGATTCACTTGTAGTAGCCACATAAGGGTTCCGGGGACTGTGGATAGACGAGAGAGGTTGTTAGTGCGTACTTTAAAATAGAAATAGAATGGGTAATAAACTGTAAGTGGACCTTACTGGCTATCGATAGCTGGTGGTGTCCTGACGACAGTCGGGATAATCGCTGGATTAGTTTGCACAACCCCAATAATGTATGCCCAAGCTGAGGCGGTACTTAGACTTGAAGAACTTGCACGGTTCTCTGCACCAACATAGGGGCAGTGCCTCCCCCTCAGGCGGGTTTTGCGGTGAACGCTTTGTTGGAATGTTCAAGATGGGGTTGTTGCTACGTGGGACATCATTGTAGGGAGCTGACCTTGTGGCACGCTCCGCTTGTTTGGCCCATGCCGCAGCAGCCCTTGCTTGTTCCTCGCGGGTTGTAGTAGACATTGCTAGTTCGCGGGTCTCCTACCATTTCTTCATCATCATTTCCCATTGCTTCTTCTGCCCGTTGTCCATCCCGAAGTGGTCTTGTTGCTAGCCGCGGTGTAGTGTTTGGTTTGGTTGTGTGGCATTCTCTCCCATATGCATTGCACCTCCTTTTATAAGCCAAAGGGTTGGCACAGTATAGTTTGTTTCTTATGAGTAACCTGCGAGGCCGAGTGGTGGCGTGTCTTCCGAAAAAGTTGGTGGCATAAAGCTGGCATGTGTGGTCTTGTTGCTGCGTAAAGCTAGCTCATGCGGTCATGTCGCAGTGTAAAGCTGGCCCGTGTGGTCTTGTCACTGTGCAAAGCTGGCCCGCGTGGTCTTGTCACTGCGCAAAGCTGCCTCGTGTTGTCTTGTCGCTGTGCAAAGCTGCCCAGTGTTGTCTTGTCGATGCGCAAGCAGTTCCGTGTTGTCTTGTCGCTAAGCAAAGCTGCCCGTGTTGTCTTGTCGCTGTGCAAAGCTGCCTTGTGTTGTCTTGTCGCTGCGCAAAGCTGACCCATGTTGTCTTGTCGCTGTGCAAAGGTGGCTTGTATTGTCTTGTCACTGCGCAAAGGTGGCCTGTGTTGTCTTGTCGCTGGTGCGTATGCAAAGTTGGCCTGTGTGATATTGATGCTGTGCAAAGCTACCCACGGGCTATAAAATGAATCCCACACCCCTTGACAGTTGCGATGAGAACTGCCTTCTCCATCCTTCTCTGTCCTAGGTTACCATACCATGGCAGACGTCGAGAGGCCAGTCGAACATGGGTCACCAAAACGATGGCTAGGGGCAGATTTTGATTGTTGCCATCAAAGCCAATGGCCGTAAGGATCTGGCCCTAATATTTGCCGGACAAGAATGTTCCGTCAATTGAGATCACAGGAAGCATATGCCTGAATGCCTCGATGCACACACTGAGAGCTAAGAATGTCCTCTACAATAACGTAAAATCTAGCGGCCTTGTAGATGGCTTGTCCTTCACAGCAGTGTACGTGCCTAGGTTCCTATCCTGCAACACCTAAAGCATACGAGGAAGGTTGCTGCACGCTGTCTCGAATGATCCGAACCGTTTCTCCAAAGTCTTTTGCTTCGCACGCCATGCCTTCATGTAGCTAATCTTGTACTTGAATTTCTTCTCGATAGCCACCATGATGTGCGTGGCCTCCATGTCCTTCTTCTCTATTATCTCTCCGTACACCAGATTGGTTGTAAATGTGGATGTTAGGTTGCAATGCCTTGGCAAACCACTATTGAAAATGCAGGAGTGTGGCTCCACCTTCGACATAATCCAGTGAGTCTCATACTTTGATCTACGTGTGTGCACCCTCCAAGGACAACCGGCCTGCTCACACTTCATGGTGTATTGCTCCTGACTTGATTTCATAACACGAAAGGTCTGCTGCATGGATAGGGCCCATAGCTTGATAGAATCTTGCAACGATGCCTTGTCAGCAAACATTGAATGCAACCGAACCTCTGTGCTATGGTACTCCCATAGTGATTCGTGCTCATCATAGGCGGCAACACCCTCGGCATGAAACCGGTTCCATTCCTGTGGGATGGGAGCATCATCCTCATCTGAATTGTCCTCGTCTTCCTCCTGTGGAGCTTCCTCCTCAGCCCAAGACATCCAGTCGGCGCTCTCCATTTGATGCACCATGTACTCCACATGCTCCCATTTATCAGCTTCTCCCGTAGCCTCATCATGCTGTGACTGTTCTTCCTCTCCTCCATGTACCGCAACAAACTCGTCATTAACAAGTTGTGCCTCTTGACCAACGCGATGGGCACCGGAGCTGCTCACACCTCCCGGATAATATTCGTCACCACAATCTTGCACAACTTCTACTGGGCATGGTTGTACAAGCATCACACAATCGTATCCACGGCGTCGGCACCCTTGCACGAACCCCTTCTATGCAACGGTGCGCATCAGTGTTCTCAACTCCCATCTAATTTCTGTGGGAGACCGGCTCTAGAGACCTTGTATGACGACACTGCACACCTCAGGGTTCAAGGAGAAACCGCGGGTGAGCTAGTACATCACATCTCCGATTCGAGCGTTCTCACCGTCTGGGTGTACCAAAGTCGCTTGTGCAAGACCTCTCAAATCAACACCGTTCGGACCTTCACAAACGGTATCGACACCGTAATGCACTTTCAATGTAATGGATATCGACATTACTGACATTTGCCTGCACATATTTTTAATGTTGCACCAAGTCAAAACGTATCGAACATTATGCAAGTCATGATGTTCTGCAATTTACATTTTAACGGCCGTTTGCCTAACATAAGCAATTACACTACCCTTGCAGCATTACCTCCCTATCGACAGACCACGCACCGACGTCGCTCTTGTCTCGCTGCACGAGGTCTGTCCTATTGTACATAATGCATAATGGTTTTTGACAATTTTCAATACCTACAAATTTTTACGAAGGTTTAACTTCTACATTATATTGACGAAATTTTAACTTGTACATTACATTGACTACGTTTTCTACAACTACAATTTTGTACGATTGCTACTTTACTATAGATACTACATTTCTACAACCATGTTCACTATATATTGTACAATTACATGTTTCTATGGCTACTAATTTTCTATAACTACATTGACTAAATTTTCTATACCAAAATTGTTATATTCTTTTGTACATCTATAATTTTCTATGGATAGTAATTAAACACTAAATAAACTATTTACTTCATACAAAAAATACTAACTATAGCATACAAAAAAAATTACCTAGGAAAAATAGTTGCAGCTATTCTTCTTCTTCCTTCCCTCTCCTCTCCCTCTCCTCTTCCTCTCCCCGTCCCCCTCCCTCTCCTCTTCCTCTCTCTCCCTCTCCTCTTCCTCTCCCTCTTCTCTTCCTCCTCTCCTTTCGCTCTCCCTCTCCTATCCTCTTTCTTCTCTCCTCTTCTTCCTCTTCCCGGCAGTCTCCTTCTCTTCTCCCTCTCCTCTTTCTTCTCTCCTCTTCTTCCTCTTCTCTTCTTTCTTGGCGGGGCTCAGGTTGCTTTCTTTCTTATTTTTCTTTTTCTCCTTTCTGTGCCCGGGCGAAAGAAAACCACGCTCCAGTCGCCCTCGCGGTTGGGCGACTAGACGTGCAGTCGCTAACGGCAGGGTGACTGCATGCAGTCACCCAACCGCGGGATGATTGGAAGCAATCGCCCGCGGGATGGGTCAGGTGCACGCGTGTCGCCCTTCCGTTGGGTGACTTCTTCGGGTCGCCTAGCGGTTGGGCGACTGGAGGACATTTGTGTAAAAAATATTGATGCGGATATATTTCTGTAATTTCGAATAAAATAAGGATTATTTGAAAAAAAAATTCTAGTGCCGATAGCCCCTCCCTCCCCTGTTGATCGTTGTAAATCTAATTTCAATCTCCGGTGCCGGTAGCCCCACCGGACATTACGGGGAAGACAGGAGCGGCTTGAGCCCACCCTCCGGTGGAGCCCCTCACTCTCCTATTGGTCGTTATAAATCTGTTTTCAATCTCACATACAAGATCATATTTTATGTGGGAGAATGAGAAAGAGGGTTATACGGAAAGAGAAAATTATATATTAATTTGAGATATTGATATTGTGAAATCTTGCGTACCAATTTTCATTGCGAAATGACATATCTACACACTAAATTTAATTATTTAAGGATGAATATCTGAACAGGAGAACTATCTAACTAAAAAGTTAATAGCAAGTTGAATTAAGAGAATGAATTTATTTCCTTTGTCTATCTAATTTTAGGATCAATTTTAGTCCAAAACTACTATGATTGCGAGCTTCGCATGCATGATGCATAAATCGACTTATTCGCAATGAATTAGCCATATTTAGGCTTGTCCCAGATAAAATTTTGCCTTGTGTCCACCATTTCCAGTAGGTACGGATCATAAGCTTGTGTGAGGTCAATAGTGCCAGTGCAGGCCATGTGTCAACGTAGGCAACTGGGGAAGCTTTGGCCTACTTGTCCCTCTATTTTCATTTTGACTTCACCACTGATTTTATCTCATAGGTGACCGTAATTTATGTTTGTTTCCCACGTAGGATTTGATAAACTCAATGGAGACATCTCAAGCTATATGGCGTTTTTAGCTTTCCTCATTATATTCTACCTACTTGGTTTAATGCTGAAATTTAAATTTTAGTACCGCACAAGCTTAGATGTACCCTTCTGTGGTGTTGTTTGGATATGGAAATATTCATGGTATGAATAGTTTGAGCTAGCTCTGTTTTTGTTGCTTTTCTGGGACAGCAGTTTGGAATAAGGATGTCTTTATTTCTTCTATGAATTAAGTTCAATCTGCGAAATACTATCGAAGTCATTGCTGCATCCTTTTATGTTCAATGTTGAAGTTCCCTGCGAATTGATGCAGTCATACATCCTAACTGTTCGCTTTTTATATATGAAAACAATATCCTTGTATATTCTAATAAGTCATATACATGACTAAAAGAAATTCGGTTAGTTTGGATCAGAATCAATTCATGATATTTTAAAGATTTTACCATATTGGGTCGACTCGGTTATTTATTTTTATTTTCTCTTTCTTTTTTAATACACTGCTTGCCCTACAGATTGAACATAACATTTAAAACAGCAGCTTGTGGTGCGCCGACGATGAGGAAGCGTTAGGTGGAGGTACGTGTAGCCATATGGACGCAATCGAAGTATCGAACTAACGAGGCGGGTGCGTGTTAGTCCTACTAGAAATAGGACACAATTTTCATGTAAATCAGCCAAATTTGATCTTGAACGAAAATAAGACCGATTTGACACAGCCTGCTCTTTTAAACAAGCACCAAATTGGTCATTCAGCCTGAAGTGGAAAACAAATTTGGCCCCGAAACTTGTCGAATTTTCCGCAAAATAAAAGAGTACTTACTTTTGGAGCCTGAGACAGGTGTACTCATTCAGTATATTAGGTTTCTCCAATAAAAAAGCTGCTCATAAGTTGGACCAACTCGATCGACATCCATAAAGATTAACAGAAGGGCCAGACTGAATGTCACTCAAGGCCAAACAAGCCCGACCACTGAAAAACATTTGATGATTAAGTTGGTAGTGTTGGTGCTTAATGACTGAACTTGTTTTTCTAGCTACTGTGAGTTTGTGACCTTGCAAACAACTGAATAAGCGGTTAAGTACGCTTGATTCCTGAACTATCAAGTGACTTCTCCATGACCTAGCTGCTAGGTGGCACACCGTGATTCATCAACAGGGAGACTATAACGCCCTCATTTCTAGGGCTGTCGTGTTTCTCCCGCAACTGACAAGGACTATTCAGCTGCGAGGTACTATAAACGAGTGTACATTATTGCCATCACAAGTTCAATTATAAAAGCCAAACTTTATTACAGGATAAAAGCTCAACAGTCTAGTTTTATTGTGGGACGTGCGGCCCTTAGATATATTACAGTACAAAAGAACACCACAGATGTATCTGAGCGAGAACAACCCTAATACCAAACATCATCTACATCGTACGGTTCCTGAACATCGTCTTCGTAGACTTCCTTATTTTCTTTCCAAGCACCTTCTGTTAATGTTTTTAGCAAGTATGAGTATAAATAACCATACTCAACAAGTCACATAGGGAAATACTATTTAATTACATGCAACGATATCCAAGGAATGGGATAATAAGGGTTTTATTATTTTATGTGAATGCAATTTTAGTTGTAAACATTTTTTAGCACAAAATAACAAAACATAAACTTCTTAAGGAAATCGGGGTTACATCAACTTGATTACCAAACTTTACAATTTCAAATCTACTTATGCTTTGCTGTTGGATTCACCCACTAAACACAGTTTCATTTACTGGAAGCACGACGTATTCGAATACCATTTATATATGACTCTGTAGAGTTGCCCAACTTTACCCACAAGATTTCTTAACTCCCGCGACAGAGTTAAGAAAACAAGGCTTTTATTACTCATCTCTTTATTTAGCCTCTACGTGGTAAGTTTTGTACCCAACAAACTCGGGTGGCCTGTGGCCTTGCCCAATTTGGAGCGAATCTACTGTTGTTAAATATGGTTTTACTATTTCCATACCACATATCTTTGCTTCCTCCACCATTTGTAGATGTTCAATCGAGTTGAGTAGCTACTAGATCAGGTTTGACAAATCAAAACTAGTGCTATAATATCTGTTAATGAAGCTAGGCAGGGTAAGCGTGGAAACTGTAGGGAACATGTATACCTGGAGCGAGAAGTGCAGGCGAAGATAGAATGTGGCACAGCCTAGATTCATGATTAAGGCTATAGGCCGTTCTATTGCACAACGTGAATTCTGTATAGACAGTAAACGGTGTACGGCCATGACATCACCTAGTTCATTTGGTAGGGGACAAAATAACTTCAGGTAGTCCACGGAAAGTCTAGAACATAATAAAATACAGCAACAGGAGCCCAACTGGTGCCTTGATGGTTCTTGACTATACAATGCGTCAGCAAAATGTGTCGGGCGCAGCTTGTTTGCATGAGTAGAGCAAAATGTCGCGATATTATTCCCAGTTGTTTTTTTGCTGTGAGGAGAAGATGCATCAGCTAATTAGTATGGGAAACAGGCACTGAAAGCTGATCTAATCTGACAGAAGACCGTGTATATATATGAAATGCCTTTTTGAAGGCTAATTGGGTGGGCTGTCTTGGAATAAACGTTTCTTAGCGGAAGGCCTTCGCTGGGGAACGTTGCAACCACTTGTTGTGATAGGAACAGTGAGTCAGGCGCTGCAGATGTATACGGTAGCAATGCATATTTAAATGGCAGTAAGAAAAGAACCTTGCTTTGTCTTCAGAAGCACTGAGTTCCTCGTCATCAACGTGTAATGGGCGTTTTAAGGTATCTTCTGGTTCCAGTCGTATCTGCAGCTTGTGGAAAACAAGTATGAAATAATCTATAGGCTGTACATTTGTAAATAAGGAGAGCGGTTGTATAACGGTTTGGAAGGGTAACCTGTTATGATGGTGGTGTTCCTTTTAGTGGATCCTTCTGTAAAACAATTGATTGGGTGTGGTGCTCCAAGACACAGAGGCATACGGCATGTTCAGTGCCAGGTAGCTGCATTGTTGATGGTTCAGTAGTAAGCACTGCAGGGCCAGTATCTCCTGAGCCAGTGGGTACCGTGATCTGAACAGGTGTAGCCTCTGTTGCTGTAACGGGTAGATTGCTTGTACCAGCAGGTATCTCAGTTTGTATTAGTGCACTGGTTGAAGTAGATATTGACGAAGGTAGAGCTGATATAGCATCAACTTGATATGATATGTTTGCTCCTTGCAGTGAAACAGAGACTTTTAAACAACATTGTCTTCCATAGAGTCTCGTTTTCTGTGGTGGTCCAGACCAGTTGTTCGTCCATTTTGGCAAAAAAAAAAAAATGAACTCTGCTATTTTGGCGTTTGGTTTGGTCATTTCATTCGGCTCGATGGCATGGATAGTGATTCGGTACCTATCATGTTAGATATAGGTGCTAATGTGTTATATATGCTGAGTATGTTGTGTGTAAAGAGGTTTGTATAAAGAAGTAATAAATATGCACCGTGTCTCGGCCGTGGTTATGCCACATCTAGGGCATCTACAGGACTCTCCTTCAGAGGTTACCGTTCTTTTGCAAGTAGTGCATCCTTCAGAGGATACCACCATGACTGTTCTGGAACAAGCTCTTTGATAGCGATGTCTACAGTGTAGGTGTTTCCCTAAATACACGAAGATATAATTATTTGTAAGCAAAGAGATTAGGACTTCAAGGGTACAGTTTAGATAACGTGGAACATTGAAAGGGTGAGATCTGGGCTTACCAATACATCATGTGGGTTGAGATTATAGATTTCTGGAATGGTGGCAGCAATAGGTTGGCTCTGTTTCGGCGATAGTCCAGTCCATTTTATCTCGTGTGCCATAGTTGCGAGGTTATGCAATGCATAGCCAATGATATACATTGTGCGCGGTGACATTAGCCGCAATGACCTCAATTGGTCAGCCACCTCTGTATTAATATGTGCCGGACTGTGAACAGTCCATCCGGCAACAACTTACAGGCCGATACAGATTGATTAGCATTCGGTTAATTAGAGATAGAATAAGCGCAACTACTTCCAGTTATAGAATCCTAGTGAGTAGCATTTACACAAGATTACAGCTATTCAAACCAGTTAATACCTATTCAATTCTCTTGACATCCGCCCTCAATCTGGACGGGTTGCTACCATGTTCAGATTGCTCCTAAACCGATGAAATAGCTGAACTGACAATGGCTTGGTTAACACATCTGCGAGCTGATCACTTGACGATATGAATATGATGTCTAAAGCCTTACAAGCTACTCGCTCACGAACAAAATTGTTGCAAATAATACACAAAAAATAGATACAAGAGACACGATTTTTTTTTTGTGGAAAACCCTTACAAGGAAAAACCACGGACGCTCAAAGACAAATCATTATAATAAAAAGAGATTATAATGGAGCGCTTCTTATGGAGCACATATCTTCCTATGAACTACTAGGTACATATATAGGATGAGGGAAAAGAGTCCCATACGGAGAGTAAACCAAATCAGAGTCGGTTGCTATAGATTGACACCACATTTGATACAACTTGCGCATGGCCCAGACACTTGTCATGCCACGAATGGCAGGTGACGAAGTGTCCTTCACGAACACAGTACAAATTCGGATCAATTTTAATAATCTCCATCTTGAACCAAATTTCCTCCAGTAGTCAAAATATGTGATAAGCTCTTCCAACAAAATCAGCATGTACACCTTAAGCACCAAAAGTCCGAAGGACTGATCTTCAAGTAGAAAGATTGAAACAGTCTTGTCCAATGCTTCTTACGAAGCAAAATTAAGCAAACCACCAGCTTTGAACACACAACTATCAACAAAGCAGACTAACAAATCTGGGTCTTCAACAATTCATAACCCCAACAAAGTCTGAGCCTGTGCAACTGACCTTCTGAAGCAAATACTCAATCGTTGAATGGCATAAGCTAAAATATCACCTATGGCGCTGGATAAATAACGAAAAACTCATATCATAGAATCTGACATGCTCCACCTGGAACACAAAACTCGGCAAACAACACTCATTGAAAGATCAACTCTTCAACAAAAAAGACTAGAATAGTCTTATTGCACGTGTAACCATCACGTACGTCAAACTGCTGACTTCAAAGGTAATTGAATTCCATGACATGGTTGAAACTGCTCCTGTAAAACTATTCGGATAAAGGAGCTCTTATACCGTTAATGGAGAATAAACTACAGTAGACCCCTCATATCGAGCTGCGACAACTAAAAACGTTATAGTATCCACACAAAAAATAAACTCCTTCTTGCACTTAAATCCTATGTCAAACTGAAATTAGATCAAAATCTTCACTTTCAAACAGCAAATCTCCAGAGAGTATCATGCTGGCTATCGAGTACTGTAGCTATGACTATGAAGGAGTGTTGTAGCTACAATTACTTGCTGTGATCGTAAAACCAAAGTCGTACTGCCGTGGTCGAAAGGTCGAAGTCGTACTGCAGTGGTCGAAGCCAGACGTGGTTGTAGTCGAATTCATGCCGTGGTCGTAAGAGTGGCTGAAGTGCTGTGGTTGAAATCTGCCATGATCGTAAGAGTGTCTGAAGTGCTATGATCACTTGTAACTGAGCAAAATCACTCGAAAGCAAAGACATCAACAGCAAACAACCAAGTCTTTCACAAACGCAAAATCCAAGGCAAACCAAATGTCAATTATTCATCATCTTTTTATTTACGACCATCCACATGGTCTAACATTTATCTTAAAATTCTAAACTGTCCATAAAAAATAAAGTAGAGTGATGTTCTCATTAATATTCGGTTTCTATTCTGAAATCTTTGTATTGCTTTCATCTTGTTTCTGTTTTAAACAGCATGCAGCAGCCATGGTAGGGAGTAAAATGATAGTCTTTGGTGGTGATTTCGGTCATCATTTGCTGGATGATACGAAGGTAATGGATGTTATGTTTCTCAAGGAGCTCATCTGCTCATGTTGCATGGCTTTATGTCAGTTTTGAGCCAACTTCATGATCTTGTCATTATATATCCTTCACATACTGAGCTTAGACAATCTTACATGGGATTCTGTGGCTCCTAAAGTTCGTGTATCACCAGGTGGACGTTCTCCAAAGTTTCGACCGTGCAAAGGTCATTGTCTGGTATACTTCTTGGAGCCCATTGTTCTCTCACTACTCTGGCCCTTTCCTCGATTTCTTACATGGTATTGTAGTATATATTCAGGATTGTCAATTGATGTGTGCTTGGGTTTTTAGTTCGTCATCTTTATAATTTTACTAGAAGTTGCACTCTGATAGCCTCCTTGGCGAAGTAAAAAAGTATGCAAACAGTGATTAGCATTAATTTTCATCATGTTTTTCAATTTTCAATGATCTTACTTGGCAGTGATCACAAATCTTATTTGAACTGATGACCTGAAATGAGAAAAAAATATTGTTTTTGTTTTATGTTCCATGGGGGAAGAATGTCATTCTTGTTGGAGGGAAAAGTGAGCCACCATCTGATCGGATATCAGGTTAGACTGTGCTATGTAATCCTCAAAAGCGCATGGGTTTGTTTTATTTATCTGGTACGTTGTCAAACTTCCAGCAGAAATAATTAGGCCTTCATCATTTATTTTACTGCAGTATGGACCTTCAATACGGAAACTGAGCTCTGGTCGCATATGGAAGCAAAGGGCGATATCCCGGTACTTATTTGAACATTGATTTTATACCCTGCTTTAAACGTCCATGCAAAATTTCAAGAGATTTTTCCTTGATTAATAATTTCAGGTGGCTCAAAGTGGCCATACAGTGATTAGAGCAGGTCCTGTTTTAATTCTCTTTGGGGGCGAGGATGCCAAAGGGAAGAAACTGCACGACCTTCATATGCTTGATCTGAAGTCTTTAACATGGCTTCCTTTGAACTATAATTGAGTCATCCTCGCTAGAACTCAGAAAAGTGTGTAACGCCCTAGAGTCCAAACCGGCTTAGACCTAACCACATTCTAGATAGGCCACGCACACGTAGCAACTCGCTTGCACTTTCATCATCGCTTCGTGCAAAACGGTTAACCCAGAAATTCATATGCACACACACATGGGCCGGGGTGTCACATACACCCCCCTTAAAGGACTCGCCGTCCTCGTCAGACCAACATACCCATACCGGGGCAAATGATAAGGATCTCCCCTCTTGGCACATGTCCATGCGTTCAGTGCCAGCACATATGCCATGCCGTGTGTGCACTTTGGGCCTACATGCGCCATGCGCCATATGCCCACGCCCTTGACCTGCACGCGCCCATGTAACTGCGAGAGTCGGCTCTGATGCCATTTGTAACGCCCTAGGGTCCAAACTGGCTCATACCTAACCACATTCTGGATAGACCACGCACACGTAGCAACCCGCTTGCATTTTCGTCCTCATTTCGCGCAAAACGGTTAACCGGAGGTGCTACCATTGAAACTCCTAGGCTTATATGTAAGTACTTCTCAAGGTAAGCTAGTAAGGTGAGACTAACCAAGAAATTTATATGCACACACACATAGATCAACATGGACCGTGGTGACACAAAGTGCCATGTCAATAAACAAAGAAAAGAAAAAAGAAGCTAAGCAAGAAGGTTTCTTCAGTTGGTCACTTGGCTTCTCCACTATGCCTTGAAATGTCAAAGTCCACAGTTATCTGCAAATCTAACACAGTTTAGAAATCCCTGCATTAAAGATTATCAATTTTAGAATCATTCTCTTACTTTGCTATGCGTTTTTCTCGTATTGATTATAAGTTCATTGTTTTAGAGGTGCTGGACCTTCTCCAAGATCGAACCATGTAGCTGCAATTTACGATGATAGAATTCTTTTGATTTTTGGAGGCCAATCAAAATTCAAGACCCTGAATTATGTTCACGCTCTAGACTTTGAAACCGTAAGTTCTATCAGGTTTCCTTCCAAGTTTTTCTTCTTAATGGCTTACTGAAAAATCAATCTTGTTGTTGGATGGTATGGTCAAGAGTGAAAACCCATTCCGTCACCTCGAGCAGGTTGCTGTGGAGCTCTCTGTGGGACTAAATGGTATATTGCAGGGGGTGGAAGCAAGAAAAAGTGTAAGTTTTCATATAGTCTTATATAACATCGCAAATGAGTGGTTCAGTTTCATTTCTAACCCAGAGTTTGTATATCTCCTTAAAGAATTGCTTCTTTTGCAAACATGGCCCATGGTCATTTTATAATACAAAGTCTTCTCTCTCTCAGGTCATCCAGAAACTTGGGTCTTCGATGTTCTGGAATTCATGCTTGACTAAATCTTCCATGTCGAGTGACCCAATTACTACAAAGAAAGTAAGTGCAATTCATGCTTGACTAAATCTTCCATGTCGAGTGACCCAAAAGTAACACCACCTTCACAGTAGAAAACTCATCTGGAAGGAAATCCCTACCTGATTCACTGCTACAGCACCCGAATCTGGGCGGCTCATCAGTCCGCAGGCAATTCCGTCAGGAGGAGGAATGCAGCCTGGCCCAAAAATTGCAGAAGCCACTCGATGATGACAAATACAAGGATGTTGATGATTGCTCTGAGCTACCCTCGATCACAAACCAAAAGCAGCGGAGCGACACATATCAGTCTCCGGATGCTGATGCTAAAGCGAAGAGGTTGGGCAGAAGTTCGTCCGACATTAACCATCAGTTACAGTATGATACAAAAATAGCAAACCTGGTCAGGAGAGAAACATGGCATTGGAAGAGCAACTTGCAGCTGCAATGGCAAGCAAAGATGAAGCGGAGAAGAACCTATCTTTGGTCATTGACAGCAAGGAAGAGCTAGAGAAGAGGCTAACTGAGAGAGACAGGGAGGTTGAGGCGCTGAAGGAGAAGGTGACAGGATTAGAATTGGCGCAAGAAGAGTCAAACAACCTCTCAAAAACTGTCCATGCTGACAATGTGCGCCTTGAGCGTGAAGTGGCGTTCTTGAAGGCAGTCATGGATGAGACCCAGAAGGCAAGGAAACATTCCTACGATCTCTCCATGCGCTAGCGTTTACATTGTCGTACTGACTTCGTTTTATTCGTACACGGGAGCTGCCCTCCACTCGCGGAGTTCTAGCAGGCGAACGCGCAAGGGCATTCCAGCTCCAGTTCATGGCTTGTCATTTTGATGTCCAGTTTTACAGTTGCATCCGAGACTCTTTTTCCATGTAACACGCTGTGGGCGTTGCTTTTGCTAGGTTGAAGTGTTGCATCTGAAGCAAAGGCTGCAAACAATGGATGGAAGATCGCCTACACCAAGAAGACCTCATCAGAATCTGTACGGTCCAGTAGTCAAGTGTACAGTGCAAGTTTGCATGGCTGGTGCAGTCCAGTCCAGTTGTAGCATGTCGAGTCTAGTTTGCAATTTTGTAAATTAGTTACTAAGCGTATTTTACCATGAATTTTGGTCCTTGCATGGAGATATTTGTGTGCTAATACTGAGGTTTAACTTGAGAAGAACATGTTATTAAAGACCGAATGGATTGATTTGGTGCATCTGTCGATGATCTATGTACAATTGTGGATGTACTCTTTTCTGAAACTTATCTTGAAAGGGAATTAATCAAGCTGCTCAGGAAAAAGGAAATGAAAACTACATAAATGCCTTGTTTTATGTGACGCGTGGATAAACACACAGTGAGTCAGGGACTAGCAATGCCAACTTATAGTTTGGAAAGAAATGCTGTGGAATTATATCTTCAAAATATATTAAACTTATATTTACTCCACACCCACTACTACAGAAAGCCTCATAGTAGACGCCTCATCACAGACGGTTTTGTGAAACCGTCTCTGATGAACACTATTACAGACGGTTGTAATTAGGAGGCCGTCTGTGGTATTTGTGGCGGGAAAATGGATTATCACAGGCGGTTATTACCGAAGTATCACAGACGGTCTGTATTAAAAACCGTCTGTGATAATCCCAGATTATCACAGACGGTTTTTAAATAAAAACCGTCTGTGATAACCATGTTAATTATCACAGACGGTTTTTAATAAAAACCCGTCTGTGATAATTCACAGACGGTTTTTAGTTAAAAACCGTCTGTGATAATGGCTAAGGCATTTATTGCGCTGCTCAGACCGCATCTGTCTTCATTTCGATCCAGATCTATCCACTGTTGCGCACTTTTTCACTCGGGAGGAAGCTAGGCGATTTCAGGCCAGTTCATTTGGTGGGAAGAGGCAGAGATTGAGCTTTGAATATTCAGTCTTTCCTGGTTGCTCTAGATATGGTTAGTAATGTAATTTATTTTTTCTTTAATTGCATTACAATTTAGGTCTAAGTAATCCATGAGTGGTTATTGAAGATGGTTAATTTGCAAAATTGTTGGTTATATAATAGCTGTTGTGTTTGTAATATGAATCTAGCAAATAAAGTCTCAATATAATAAATGTGGCCGGTATATATGTAGTTATAATTAGTTAATCTAGATTTTAATACTAAGTTGTTATATATGTACGTAACGTAGGACCGAAGCTGGATGTATGCCGCGAGCCGTGTGAGTGAAGAGTACATTAATGGCGTTTCTGCTTTTATAAGAGCTGCCGAGGAGGATATGTTGAATAAGGGGGCGATATATATGTGCTGTCCATGCACTGACTGCGAGAATGTGAAGATGTTTAAGAACCGAGGGCAAATTGAATCGCACTTGATTCGGAGGGGTTTCAAAAAGGATTATACGTGTTGGACCAGTCATGGCGAAGTGAATGATCATATGCCGCCAGATGACATCGCCGGTGAAGTGAATGATATGCCCCCGGATGACATCGCCTGTGAACTGAATGACATGCCGCCGGCTGATGTCGATTGTGGGTCGGATTCGGATAGGTTGCACGATGATAATCTGGATCAGATGCTTCGCGATGTTGAAGAGAACTATGATGAGAGAGAGTATGTTAAATTCCGTGGCTTGATGGAGGACTCAGAGAAACCTTTGTACACGGGATGCAAGTACACGAGGTTGTCGGCCGTGCTTGAACTGTTGAAATTGAAGGCAAGCAACGGTTGGTCGGACAAGAGTTTCACGGCGCTGCTAGGTCTTTTAGCGGACATGCTTCCGGAGGGAAATGAGTTGCCTAAAACCACGTATAAAGCCAAGAAGGTTCTTTGTCCGTTGGGAATGGAAGTAGAAAGAATACATGCATGCCCGAACGATTGTATCCTCTACCGTAAAGAGTATGCAAACATGCATGTATGTCCGGTGTGCAACGCATCCCGATACAAACGTAACAATCAATCAGTTGATGGCGAGGGAACAGAGGCGAAGAAAGGACCTCCTGCTAAGGTGACATGGTATTTTCCTATAATTCCCCGTTTGAAAAGGTTTTTTGCAAATCCAAAGGAGGCAAAACTGCTGCGTTGGCACTCGGAGGAGCGCAAGAAGGATGGAATGATAAGACACCTTGCTGATTCCGCGCAGTGGAGAAACATCGATAGGAGTTTTGCAGAGTTCGGTGCAGAACCAAGGAATATAAGGTTTGGACTGAGTACAGATGGAATGAATCCTTTCAGTAGCATGAGCAGCCGACATAGCACATGGCCCGTGACTCTCTGCATCTATAACCTTCCTCCTTGGTTGTGTATGAAGCGAAAGTATATTTTGCTGTCGATACTTATCCAAGGGCCAAAACAACCTGGGAATGATATCGATGTGTTCCTAGCACCGTTGGTGGAAGATCTAAAAGTAATGTGGAACGAAGGGGTAGAGGTATGGGATGCGTACAAACGAGAGAACTTCACTCTGCGCTCCTTATTGTTCTGCACCATAAATGATTATCCTGCCCTTGGTAACCTATCGGGCCATAGTACAAAAGGTGCCAAAGCTTGTACTCACTGTTTAGATGGTACCGAGAGTGTGTGGCTGAGACACTCACGCAAAACCGTCTACATGCGTCACCGCCGGTTCCTTCGGAGGGCTCACCCATACCGCAAGATGAAGAAACAATTTGACGGAGAGAAGGAAGATGGTTCAGCTCCAAGGCATTTAAGGGGACGCGAGGTTTATGATATGGTTAAGGATTTAGATGTTGTCCTCGGAAAGGGACGTAAATTGAGGGCTCATGAGAAGAACACCTGGAAGAAGAGATCAATATTTTGGGACTTACCTTATTGGGAGTACCTAGATGTTCGGCACTGCATCGACGTCATGCACGTAGAAAAGAATGTGTGCGACAGCTTGATTGGTCTCTTACTGAACATCCGTGATAAAACAAAGGACGGTGTCAACGTACGGCTTGACTTGGCTGACATGGACATCAGGCCTGAGTTAGCACCGACAAGCACTGATAATGGACGAACGTACCTTCCCCCTGCGTGTTACACTCTGTCCAAGGCTGAGAAAACAGAACTGTGCCAGTGCTTGCATGGTGTGAAAGTTCCGTCTGGTTACTCCGGCAACGTGAAGAAACTTGTTTCGATGCAAGATTTGAAGTTAAATGGCATGAAGTCTCATGATTGTCATGTGCTGATGACACAGATGCTCCCTATTGCAATTAGAAATATTTTGCCGATCAAAGTCCGAGAGACAATCATGAGGCTATGTTATTTCTTTAACACAATTGCTCAGAAGGTCATCGATCCCGAAGGACTAGATGCTATGCAGGACGAGGTGGTGATGACTCTATGTCACCTTGAAATGTATTTCCCTCCTTCGTTTTTCGATATCATGGTCCATCTCATTGTTCACGTTGTGTGGGAGATAAAAATGTGCGGGCCCGTATTCCTACGCAGCATGTACCCATTTGAGAGGTTCATGGGAATTCTCAAGTCCTACGTACGGAATCGTTCTCGGCCGGAAGGCAGCATCGTCGAAGGTTATGCAAGCGAAGAGGTGATTGAGTTTTGTGTCGATTATATGGCTCAGATTCAACCGATAGGTGTCCCTCAATCTCGTCATGAAGGGAGGCTGAAGGGTCTCGGAACTATCGGAAGGAAAGCAATCACTCCAGATATGGACACGTATACTCAAGCCCATTTCACGGTGTTGCAACACATGACTGAAGTGGCGCCTTATGTGGACCAGCACAAGGATGTGCTTCGGCAACAGAATCCAGAGCGGCCGGATGTTTGGATCATGAGGCAACACAACCGTTGGTTCAACCAATGGTTGAAGGAGCAAATTGCTAGGAGCTCGCCGAGTGAGACGCTGAGATGGTTGGCAAAAGGGCCGACATTTACAGTTGTGACATGGCAAGGATATGACATAAATGGGTACACATTCTATACGCAGTCTCAGGATGTCAAGAGCACTAACCAGAACAGCGGAGTCCGCATAGATGCATTCAGTACCGATGGGTCGAGAAACTCGTACTATGGCTTAATAGAAGAGATTTGGGAGCTCGACTATGTGGTTTTCAAGATCCCCTTATTTCGCTGCCATTGGGTGCATCTCCCACAGGTGAAGGTTGACAAGTACGGTGTCACGACCGTGGACCTCCAACGTGTCGGGTACAAAGACGAACCATTCGTACTCGCCAATCAAGTTGTTCAATTTTCTATGTAACCGACCCGGCAAATAAGAAACGCCATGTAGTTCTTCATGGAAAAAGGAGAATTGTCGGAGTGGAGAATGTAGTGGACGAGGAGGAATACAATCAATTTGACGAGTTACCTCCTTTTGGAAATGGCATAAGGGTCGACGATGAACAACGTGACGAAACTAGTTACGTACGCATTGATCATGATGAAGGGCTAATTTTTAAAGGAAATAAGCAAGTACAATAAGAATGTATATGTGAAAATGTGTGACAATTTTGAGATCTATATGTGAAAATGTGTGATGTAGTCAATTTTGAGATGTATATGTGAAAATGTGTGACAATTTTGAGATGTATATGTGAAAATGTATGATGTAGTCAATTTTGAGATGTATATGTGAAAATGTGTGATGTAGTCAATTTTGAGATGTATATGTGAAAATGTGTGACAAAATGTATATGAGTATTGGCATTTATGTATATGTGTGATGCACATGTGATGGTTGATATGAATGCAGCTGGTTGGTGTTGTATATGAATGCAGATGTTTGGTGGTGGATATGAATGCAGCTGTGCTTATTGGTGTTGTCTTAATAACTACAGTCGCAAAGGCTTATCACAGACGGTTTTAAACTTGGAACCGTCTGTGATATCAATAAAACAGACGGTTCTAAGTTTAAAACCGTCTGTGATAATATGACTATCACAGACGGTTATAGACTTGGAACCGTCTGTGATATTAATATCACAAACGGTTTTTGAGTTAGAACCGTCTGTGATAACCTCCCTATATATACCCTCTGGCTAGGGTTTTCCCTGTGCGCTGCGCAGTTATTTCGACCGCCTCCCCGAGCCCCTCGCCGGCCGCCTTCGTCGAGCCCCTCGTCGCCTCGGCCTCCCCGAGCCCCTCGCCGGCCGCCTTCGTCGAGCCCCTCGTCGCCTCCGCCTCCCCGAGCCCCTCGTCGCCTCCGCCTCCCCGAGCCCCTCGCCGGCCGCCTTCGTCGAGCCCCTCGTCGCCTCGGCCTCCCCGAGCCCCTCGTCGCCTCCGCCTCCCCGAACCCTCGTCGACCGCCTCCCCGAGCCCCTCGCCGGCCGCCTCCGTCGAGCCCCTCGTCGCCTCGGCCTCCCCGAGCCCCTCGCCGGCCGCCTTCGTCGAGCCCCTCGTCGCCTCGGCCTCCCCGAGCCCCTCGTCGCCTCCGCCTCCCCGAACCCTCGTCGACCGCCTCCCCGAGCCCCTCGCCGGCCGCCTCCGTCGAGCCCCTCGTCGCCTCGGCCTCCCCGAGCCCCTCGCCGGCCGCCTTCGTCGAGCCCCTCGTCGCCTCCGCCTCCCCGAGCCCCTCGTCGCCTCGGCCTCCCCGAGCCCCTCGCCGGCCGCCTTCGTCGAGCCCCTCGTCGCCTCGGCCTCCCCGAGCCCCTCGTCGCCTCCGCCTCCCCGAACCCTCGTCGACCGCCTCCCCGAGCCCCTCGCCGGCCGCCTCCGTCGAGCCCCTCGTCGCCTCGGCCTCCCCGAGCCCCTCGCCGGCCGCCTTCGTCGAGCCCCTCGTCGCCTCGGCCTCCCCGAGCCCCTCGTCGCCTCCGCCTCCCCGAACCCTCGTCGACCGCCTCCCCGAGCCCCTCGCCGGCCGCCTCCGTCGAGCCCCTCGTCGCCTCGGCCTCCCCGAGCCCCTCGTCGCCTCGGCCTCCCCGAGCCCCTCGCCGGCCGCCTTCGTCGAGCCCCTCGTCGCCTCGGCCTCCCCGAGCCCCTCGTCGCCTCCGCCTCCCCGAACCCTCGTCGACCGCCTCCCCGAGCCCCTCGCCGGCCGCCTCCGTCGAGCCCCTCGCCGGCCACCTCCCCTCGATTACCGACTGCATTGTGAGCATTGTTTACTGCAGTAGCTTAATTAGTTTGCTATTTGGTACATATTGCTATTTGGTACATTAATTGTTTACTACAGTTGCTCGATGATGATAAAATCATATACTGAGATTGGTTCATTCAGTGCTTGAGCTCTAATAGCTGTCGGTTCATGCAGTTTTCAGGTTATAGCATGTTATTAAATTGATCTGTTAGGATTTAATCTTGACAAGTTAAAAGACTGAATTATTGGGCAAAGTTAACTTGTGTGGTCTTGATCTGTATGAATACTGCTGTTGCTTGTTGCTTCATATTGCTACCATTATATATGTATATATGTAGGTATGTATATGTATATATGTAGGTATGTATATGTATATGTATATGTATGTATATACACATATAGTATGTAGTATATAGTATAGGCACATAACCCCTCTCTGTGTCCACATCACCCCCTCCCTTCTCCCCCTTCCCTCTACTCCTCTCCTCTCTTCCGAACATTGAGCATCATGTTTCACTTTTCGTGCTTCCTCACTTTGAACATTCTCATCTTATCTTAATAGACCCACAAAATGAGCAACATGTCACCCGCGCATTCTTCATCATCATCGCCGGAGGCGTCCGCTCCAACATCAAGACGCCAAGGAAGAGGGCTATCAAAGAAGCCTCAGAGCCGACAGACCATCACAGCGGTAAACGCAGCTGGGGTCCCTATCCTTCCTAAGCAAGCGGTAAACGCATTCCGAACCATGGTCGGAATAGTTGCACGACAACGAATTGAGATCACATACAATTCGTGGAAGAACGTGCCTGACACTCGGAAACGTGAGCTGTGGACCGAAATCTTGGCATCGTTCGAGTTCCCAGAAGAACACTTACACGCTGTGGAACGACAAACCTACCAAGCGGCGTGCAAAGCATGGAAGAACTTCAAGAGCACGCTTGTCAGGAAATACGTGGAGACGGACGAAACGCCTTTTACTAAATACCCATTCCTGGAACCACAATGGGAAGAGTTCAAGGCGATGAAAACGACCGAAGAATTCAAAAGTACAAGTGTGGCGCACCAGGTAATCAGAGAAGAGGCCTTGGGCTTTACGTTCCTTGGAAACATGGTTTCCAAGATGACTCCGGAATGTATCGGCGTAGGAAGAGAAACAAAGCCGAGCGTGAGGAGCAGCTACGAGAAGAGATCAAGGAATCTCTTCGAGAGGAGCTATTTGCTCAGATGGGTGAAGTAATCAGAGAAGAGGTGCGGAAACAGACAGAAAGTCAGCAGGCCGCCACCGCCGCTGCTATGCTAGGTAGCCCGCACAACCGTCCGAGTAGCTGCGCGTCCAATCCGACGCATACCCAGTCCAAATTTCCTATGGACGACATCCTGGTAATAATTATTACCTCTCGAATGCTTGCTCCATTGGTAGGCCTATTCGAGTAGCTAATTTTGTATCGTTATGTAGGAGCCTACGAACTGCAAGCTCCAAGTGAGATATGGCGCCATTCCCTTGTACGCTGCTTGGGGCCAGGCATATTCGTCTGGTAACGGGGCCATGGTGCACGGCCAAGCTTTAGCGCCAGGCTTCGCAAAAGTTAATGTGGATGGTGTCTATGTCAATTTTGAGGTGGTCCCGCTACCGAAGCCCCCCAACGACGAGATCGTGACTCTAGGACAGGCCATTGGAACATTCATCCAGTGGCCCAAAAGCGACATCTTCCTGGAGGCTTCTTCACCGGTGGCAGGACCAGAGCAACATGCACTGGTGCCATCTCCAGTACAAGACCAGTCGGTTCCACCACCGGATACTACAACGATGCTATCTCCACAGGCCCTATTCTCGCCAGAGCAACTTGCACCGCTGCTACCTTCAAAGTCGACTTCCGTGAAGTCGACCTATAGCCGAGGCAGCAAGGCCAGCAAGGGCAAAGCAAAGAAGACCAATGATGATCTTCCGTACCACCCTTTGGCCCGCAAATTCGTGCTTGGCGAGCCGTTGCTCGAGCAAAAAGCCCTCCAAAAGCTACCATATAGTTGCATGCAATTGCACACGTGGTATATGCAGCAGTCCAATAAGCCAGAGGGAGAACGGACTTCAAGTATCACTGTCAAATTCTCCGAGGAAGATTTACACCACAATCTTCAAGAGTGTACATTCGTGGTCGCCTTTGAGGATTTATTCGAGCTGTTCATGCTCAACGCTCTTGACGTCTCAATCATTCGATGCTGGACGCTGTAAGTGTGTACAATCACAGTCTCCGTTAATGTCATACCGATAAATGCCATATCTAATTTTTTGCTTTCGTGTGTATATATATAGACACATGCTGATTAAAGCTAGAGTATCGAACTCATCAGCTGGTTTCTTGGACCCACAATTGGTCGCCAAGACTACCATCGACGTGGAGGCATCCCTCGTCGAGAGGTACATTGCATCAGGCCTGCTGAGTTGCCGCAATAAGGACTATGTACTTATGCCCTTCAATCAGAGCTTTCATTGGATTTTAATAGTAATTGTACCAAAATGGAACAAGGTATATTACCTTGATTCGCTAAGTAAGAATAAAATGGACTTCACAGTTGTCAGCCAAGTAATCGATAGGTAAGCACATATTCCCCATACATATCTACATTGTACTCTTTCTTTCCTTCCGAATGATTAAGGTTAACCTTTTCGAATTACGTAGGGCGTTCGCGATGTACATTGAAAAGGGAGGTGACTCGAAGCGCGGGGCCAACGGCCTGCTGACACATGTTCGAGATTTTAAGGTATTCGCTATTTCACATTAATTAATCCTATGCAACAGATGGTACTAATGCCTTTTGAACTAACACATTCCATTTTTTGCAGTGCCACCAGCAGCAGCCGGGCAACACATGTGGATACTACGTTTGCCAACATATGGAACTACTCCTCGATTCCTCGAGGGTCACCAATCGCAAGGTTTGTCACTCTTCCCATAATTACTTCATACTTATCACGTTACATATATATGTACATTGATATTCCTATCGACAGGCTGTATCAATCCCGTCAACTACATTGAAACAGTCTGAGCTTCGAGAGGTTCAATCAGAGTTGGCGTTCTTTTTGCTGACTCAAGTCATACAGCCAGAAGAACGGTTCCACTGCGCACACTGATTTCTTATTGGTCTTATCACTAAGTGTAAATGCAGTGTAGATCTTTTGTAACTGTGCATTTGTTAATGGATATTTCAGTTCAATTCAATTAATTGATTTGCGAAATGGATGCATGCTTTATGTCTGTGAGATGAAGTGCGATGTCAATTGGATGTTTTATGTCTGCGAAATGTACCTGAAAGCAAATGAGATGTGTGAATTGTATGTTTTTTGTCTGTGATTATCTGCTTGTTTCAGAGGGCATGGCTAGCATTTCCTGAGGCTAGCCAATAAACAGAAATAGATTTTGGTTTAGGAGGAAGGAATATCACAGACGGTTTTTAAGTAAAAACCGTCTGTGATATGTATCACAGACGGTTTTTCATTAAAAACCGTCTGTGATTATCGGTTATCACAGACGGTTTTTAATTAAAAACCGTCTGTGATATCTGATAATCACAGACGGTTTTTAATTAAAAACCGTCTGTGATATCTAATAATCACAGACGGTTCGAAAACCGTCTGTGATAACCTTCGATCATCACTGACCCATAAATTCAGACGGTTCAGAAAACCGTCTGTGATGACGTTTCTGAACCGTCTGTAATGTCGATTTCTGTAGTAGTGACCTTTGTTACTGTTGTGAAATGACAGGTCGTAGTTTAATAATTGCATTCATCCGTGTGTTCTCCTTGTCATATGTTGCAAAGATCATAGATGTCATATCCAATTTAAAGCAATGGAAATCTGGTTTCTAGATGATAAAATGTTAAAACTCAGTGTAAAATAGTCCTTCACATAGTAATAAACTATGTACATGACGAGGTTGAAATACATCTAATATATACTAAAAGTCGATGACAGACCTTTTAAAGTTGCTAAGAAAAAAGAATATAATGGAAATTCTCATGAAAAAGCAAAATATGTGGCCCTTAATTTAGTGGGCCTAATTTACAATGGCTTAGATTAAAAGAAAGAGTTCATGTTAAGTATAAAAAAAATAAGAACTAAAAATAAAGAAAAATTAGCAATTTTATTTCCATACAACTTCCAAAGTAACATACATAAATAACTAAAATTTGCAATAATAATTAAACAAAAATTAGCAAATTAAAAGAAAGAGTTTATGATAAGTATAATTCAAATTAACTAAAATTCAGAATTAAAAATAAAATTAGCAATTTGATTTCCATATGAATTTCAAAGTAAACCTAAAAAATTAAATTCAGAATAATAACTAAAAGAAAATAGAAATTGGCTTTTTATTCCAACCTAAAACTAAAAAGAAATCCATGCATGCACGATCCAAAAATAAGCGAATTCAGAATAAAAATTTAAGGATGATTAGACAGTTGATTTGCAAATGAATTTGAAATCTAAATTCTATAAATATTAAAATTTGTAAACCTATACTAATTAGACACTCTAAGAAAACTCCCATACTAAATAGAAAGATCTAATCATCTATCTCACAGAACCAAATTAGAATAGCTCAGATTAAAAGAAATAATATGTTAAGTACAATCCAAATTAATTGTAATTGAGAATTAAAATAAAAATTAGCAATTTAATTTGTATACGACATCTAATGTACATCCATAAATAACTAAAGTTTAGAATAATAATTAAATAAAATTAACAAATTAAAAAAGAGTCCATCTCAAATACAATCTAAAATAACTGAAATTTGGGGACGAAAATAAAAATTACCAATTTGATTTCCATACAAATTCCAAAGTAAATCCCCGAAAAATAAAATATATCTATTATATATTAAAAGTCGACCGCATATGATTTACAGTTGCTAAAAAAGATAAATAAGCTAGAAATTCTGATAAAAAAGAAAACGTCTGCCCCTCGATTTAGTTGACCCTTATCATAGTCATTAAACGATCACCAATGAATGTCTTAGATAAAACAAGAAATCTAATAAGACAAGGCTACCCATTATAGATTCTAAATGAACCCAATAAATAAAGAATTCGACATAATCTACTAAAATCCACGTACCAGAGGAAAATAACGATATGGATGTGCAAAATAATCGAGTAAAAGCCATTCGTGAGAAAAAAGTGGCACTTAGTAGGAAAAAAAGACAAGATTTGTTCTACTGTACTCTTTTAAGCAATATGTGTTGTACAACTTTGAATTTTTTCTAGAATCGCCATTTGGATTCTAATTAAAGTTGAATTGTATCAACCGTTGAGTGTTATCGATTATACAATAAAACATTAGGATGGTTGATTACATTGGTTGAAAAAAAGAGATATATTATAGAAATTCTCTCAAAAATAAAAAGAAACATCTGACCCTTAATTTGGTGGACCTTAATTATGTTTAGCAACCAGAGTTGATAGATATTACCTGATAAATGAGAATTGCTAGAAATTATATAAAAAAAAGCATCTAGCTTAATTAGGTGAGACCATTCTTATGATTAACAAATCATAATCAATTGTTTTTCTTGATTTATGGAAAATGCGTATGAAATTGATTTGCACCATGATACGTATGTACTTATAATTAGAGAACTCTTATATGAAATTAAAACGTAATGTGCTAGTGATAAAATTGAACTCAAGCGATCCACGCAGACCGAACTTGTCTACAATATCCATTATAATTTGCACACTTTCAATTATATTAATATGAATACAACTAATGTCTATTATTGAAGATGCCAATTAAAAATTATAAAGCACAAGTATTTCTTCTCAAAGATATAATTTATATTCTTTATTTTAACATATACTACTATACATTATTATTATAAATGAAACTAATTCTACAATTATGAAAATTAAATTGAATTGATAATATTCTAAAATTATAATATTTAAATTATTTCATATAATTTGTAACCTTTTATTTTTCGCAACCTTTATTTTATGCATATACTTCTTTTATAATGCTGTCCGTATAGGTGGACAGGCCACCATGTTAGTTGAAATAAAAAAAAACGGTCCGCCACCGTTCCCCAGGCGAATAACAGTGGCGGACCTGAGAGGAAAGTACGTAGAGTAGTACTCCATGGTGCAAATCACACACACATGTACATATTTACTATTACAAAAATAGGAGTTAGTGATCCGTTCTCTCTAGAGTGAGTTGGTGAGCATCACATTTGTATCTCACCCTCCTACCTCTAAAAAAATCGAGTATCCATGTGAGGACCCTATCTCTTATGTGATTTTTCAGCAACTCCTGCTATTTTGTTTTTCCATTAACGTAGATCCGAAAAATCCATTCAGATATGCTCGTAGCCTGTGAGACCCAAGCGTGCATACACCCCTGCGGCCCTACAATCCAAAAACTTCGCGCAGAATTTTCTCCTGCTCCATTGGTCCCTCACGTTCCTCTTTACTTCTTTACCATATAATTGAAATATTTTCTTATATTTTGCAACAACATACAGGGAATAGTCAGACTGCCTACCACATCCGGTGAGACCGGATTACATACTCGGTTTTACCGATTCTCCAACGCGGTTGGACCGCTGGGACATAACAGCAATGAGTGCATGCTGATTAAGGCAATCACTATTGACGTCAACAAGACATTGCATGCAACTAATAATTCACCAACTTCAGACCATGCAGCATGACTTCACGTGGGCAAGGCTAGATTAACATGCATGGCTTTCAACCGTTGTAAACAATAGAGCTCCTGTCCGACAAAATCGCAAAAGATCGTATTTTTAAATTTCAACACTTCAAATTGACAGTAATTTATTTTAACAATATTTAAGAAGGATCACATTTTTAAATTTCAACACTTCAAATTGACAGTAATTTATTACAACAATATTTAAGACCTTCTTACATGATCATTCATACACCGAATAAAACAACACATACTTTTTAACAGTAACAACGGATCACAACAAGTAAAACATGTGAATGTCAAATGAATGAATCTACAGAGGCTCCATTCAAAACGAAATTGTTTTGAACATGTTGGTTTTTTAACGTGCCTTTTTTCTTCTTTTTTATAACGGTTTTTTCTTATTTCTTTATTTTTCTGTAATTGAATGCCTCGGCTAAAGGCTAACATCCGCTACAGTATCTAATTTAGTCAAAAGACAACGGTTGTATCTAAAAGCCATTGGCGGTTTCAAATAGGGCCTTAAGCTTTCATGACGACAGGTCGGGCTGCTGAGGGTGAGGCTAAGGCAATGCAATGCCTACGATGTCGCCGTCGACATCACTGCCCTCTGAAGGAGTCTCAAGGTGGCCGCCGGTAGCAGTAGCGATTGTGGTAGCTGTGGTAGCGGTGTCGGCGGCAGCGGCGATGGCAGATGTGCCCTGCATACATGAGAAACAACTTAATTAGTCTACATTTAACTGTTGAGAGAAGAGTTACTCTCTTTAATAGCCAGTACCATTAGTAACTTATGGAGAGGCCATACCTAGCTAGCTAGCGTACGTAGGAGTATATATAGTAATCTTTTTCTTTCTTTTTCTTTTTGAACTTGTAGGAGAAGCGATCATTTTCACATGACTTTTATCAAATATGAAAGGAATACGTAAGTTATAACCATTTCAAATCACATACGTGGATGTAGCCCTAACTGCATTTTTTCATCTTTTTCATTTGAACTTCAAAAAAAATCAAATTTTGATTTGAACATTTCGGTCGAATTTGGCTGAAATTTTCTGAAAATCGGAAAATTCAGGTGTATCGCTGCCACCAGTAAAATTTTAAATCTGATTTTCAAAACCCTGATCGTATGTACATACTTGGATGCTATCTGCAATCAAATGGAGGAGACGATTGGTGTCGACGTCTCTGACGACGTGGTAGAGATGGAGGTACATGTCAATCTTCTTCTGCACCTGACGCAGATGTCCGGCCTGCTTCCAGCCCATGAAGAATCGGTACGTGACGCTGCTGTCCCGGAACGACATGACGAGCATGTCTGCCTCCCGGAGCGTATCCTCCAGCTCTTCCATCACCTTCCTTATTGCCTGGTGCTGCATCATCGTCTCCGCTTCTGGCAGAATCTGTAGGAGGCCACGGAGCATCTTTACACGCTGCTCCAGCTGCATGTACTCCTCATCGTTGGAGTGAAAAGTCAGCACCAACTGAAGGATCATCGAGATAAGCGTTATCGCGTCCATCCCACACAACTGAGCAATGGTGGCGGCCTCGTTCAGGCGGTCCCAGGCTTTCTTGTGAGCGGCCACTAACTGCAGGTCGGTGATCAAGCAAAAAGTTAGATCAAAGTCCGCAAGCTGACGAGATTGACCGACATCTACAACAAGCAAGGAACTACGTACTACATGCATGAAGAAACAAACGATGCTGTGCATAAGATGCATTGCGGCCACTAAGTGCAGCTCGGTGATCAAGCAAACAGTTGGATCAAAGTCCGCTGCATGAAGAAACAAACGATGCTGTGTATAAGATGCATTGCGGTCACTAACTGCAGCTCTATGATCAAGCAAAAAGTTGGATCAAAGTCCGCATGCTGGTGAGATTAACAGACATCTACAACAGTCAAGGAACTACTACATGCATGAAGAAACAAGCGATGCTGTGTATAAGATGCAAGAAAGAAATGGGTACCTCCGATCTAATCTGCACAAGTCCTCAGACACATACAATCTCTCTCTCTCTCTCTCTCTCTCTCTCTCTCTCTCTCTCTCTCTCTCTCTCTCTCTCTCTCTGCTTACAAAGCTTTAGCAGATGCCCGCAGCGAAATGGACCAGGTTGGAGTATACGATGTGAAGAAAAGCGAGGTATATATAGGGCCAGCGAGGTCTTACGATAAGATAGCGCTGGCCAGGGGTAGAATTAGGCTCATATCAGGGTAAGCTTTAACCGGAGCATGAAAAAAATACCTAATATATAGCTCAGGTAATTTTAGCCCAGCTTATAGTAGCATTCCTATGGTTTAGCCCATGCCTACTCCTTACAGCAGCCTCGTGAAGCCCGTTTGCTGGCGGCCCACTCGATCGCACGCCGACCGCAGGTTTTTTTTTTCCTAGTTTTAAATTTTAACTAAGGGGACCGGTAGGTTCGGTATGGCTGAAAATCAAAAACTTTCAGAGGATTTTGGGATGAAATTTTCAAATCAAAATTTGAATTTTGAAAAAACCGGCTGATAACCAGTTGAAAATATCGACCGAAAATTTTGAACCAAATTTCAGCAAAAATCCCTTCTAAATTTGACAAAATTCATGCAAACCGAATTTTTTAGAGCCGATTTAGAATTCTACCAGGGGTCACTAGTAAAACCAGTAACCAGCCAAAAAAATGCCTAGCCGACTGTAGCCCAGCTCGCATGCGAATCACCATTCAGCCTCGCGAAGCTGCTTACTGGCCATTAGTCCATTCTTCATCCATTGCAAACTGGCAAACCCTACCCTACCTCGCACGACGCACGACCAACGTGTAGCCTTGCACGCCGTGCTGCCCTAGAATCTACCCAGCGTCGCCCTTCTCCCGGCGACCCGGCCTGCTCGGCACTCCCCTCCTGACCCCCCTGCCTGTGCCGCCCCTCCCTATGTGGTTGTGCCCGCCACCCCTCCCAAGCCGTGTGTGTAACACCCTCAAAAAAAAGGAAGCTAACCGAATTCTCTCTCTCTCTCCCGGATATCTCTCCCTGCCGTCACTTATTCTCTCTTTCCATCTATTCTTCTTCTCTCCCAGATATCTCTTCTCTCTCTCCTCTGTCCCTAATTTGCCTAACTTCCTCACATTTCCATCTTCTTCCTCTAACTCTCTCTCTCTCCCTCAACCTCTCTCTCTGTTTGGCACCATGGGGCTGCATGGGTCATTGGCGGCTGGCCGGCTGACGCGCGGCGGCGGCGGTGCCTCCAGTGTGAGATTAGAGTTAGGGTTTGAGAGTGAGTGCATTGTGTGCTCTTTGCCCTCCAAGGTAGAGTGGCTATATAACCAACCTCCTTAAGTGGCAATGCATCAATTTTTTATCCTCTCCATGTCTATCGCTTGTTTTTTATTGATTTGCTCTTGTTTGGGTTGGTTTTATCTCTTCTCTTCTCTTTTCTTGATCTTGATGTGCCAAGAAAGTGTAAGAAATGAAGACAATCTCTTGGAATCTATCTGTACGTAGCACATGAAAAATAGGGAGTATTGCAACTATTCAAAAACTGACAATATTTTAATTAGCGATTAAATCAATTAATTATCTCCCTAATCTAGATTGAGGGCTAGTTAAAAGGGTATGCCCTATTCCCATCATGGGGAGGCTTGATTGTCGCGCGTGCAGTAGATTCCATCACCTGACTCCAGCGGCCACACGCCGTGCTTGCGCTGCACTACCATCCCTCCCATGCATTGCGCTCCCGTCGAGCCATTGCTACCTCGTTTGTGTGCCACGCCACATCGCCCGCGAGTTTGCCTGCATCGTCACTCGGTCGTCGTGCTCGCGTGTGAGTACGCGCCATGCGCCGCGTCGCTGCTCGCCGCCAATGCGCTCCTGCACAGCGCCATCACGTAGCTCCATGCCATCTGCGTCTACGCTACTGTGCACAACCGTGGGTAGCTATCGTCATCATCACCGAGTCCGATGCATAGTCAATTACCATCTACTCTGCCGAAGCCATAAAGGCTGTTGATCCTCACGTGGAGCTACATCTCGTTCATGCGTGCTGTCCAAGCAAGGGGCATCACATCCGGATGCAATCAACAGCAAAGTCAACAAGTCACATAGATTATCTAGTCACCCTTGAAGATGAGCGCAAGGCAAAAATAAGTTATCTAGTCATGGCTCAAGCACACATCAACAACAACTACACACGTGAAGACAAAAGTTTGATCTAGTTCATACGTTGTCTTTGAGGGAACATTTGGACAGTTGCGCATCTCTGATTGTTTGTGCAGCGAGTCTATCGAGCGTATTCAAGGTAAATATCTCGCTGTTGTGTGCCATTTGTTTTCAGATTACTTGTCACATTGTCATTGAGTACAATTATCATATCTCTAAAATTACCTGATTATTATCATATCACTACGATTACCTGGCTGATCTCATATCACTACAGTTACCTGATTATTGTCATATCACTAAAATTGCTAATTTCGTATCACTAAAGTTACCTGGCTATTCACATATCACTAAAGTTACCTGGTTATTATCATATCCCTAATGGTTGCCTAGTTGTTATCATATTACTAATACTTGCCTGGTTATTAACATATTATTAATGCTTGCCGGTTTTATACTTTTAATATTTTATTCATATTGTGACGTTCTAGGTTATTTTGTTTCACATACTTTTACGTTTATTAGATTACTCAGTTATTAATGTTTAGAGTTCGTGCTTAAATCATAAATGAGGGTAGCGGATGATCATGTTGTAGACTTAGGTTAAAACCAGTAGCAATCTTTTAAATATCAATTTCTATAATTAATCTTTCTGATATCATGATGCATTGCTAGTATGGTTTCTTATGTGATTTATGACCGATATATATTAATAAATGTTAATTTGACTAATAATCACCTGTCACGTAATAAAACTTAGTTGGTTGTCAACCCTTGTATGAGCTATGTTATAATATCTCTTTTAGAATAATTCCAAGACTATTATCACCGTGTTATCATTTCACATCAACATCTATCGGGATCTAATGCTTCTCTATTTCAAACTTTTAGCGAATCATTCCACTTATAATAACCTCATTGTAACGCCCTAGGGTCCAAACCGGCTCAGATCTAACCACATTCTGGATAGGTCACGCACACGTAGCAACCCGCTTGCACTTTCGTCCTCGCTTCACACAAAACGGTTAACCGAGGGTGCTACCATTGGAACTCCTAGGCTTATATATAAGTGCTTCTCAAGGTAAGCTAACAAGGTGGGACTAATCCAGAAATTTATGTGCACACACACATGGGCCAACATAGGCCAGGGTGTCACATACACCCCCTCAAAGGACCCGACGTCCTCGTCGGACCAACATACCCACACCGGGGCAAATGATAAGGATCTCCCCTCTTAGCACATATCCGTGCGTTCAGTGCCAGCACATATGCCATGTCATGTGTCCACTCCGGGCCCACACGTGCCATGCGCCATATGCCCGCGCCCCTGACCCACACGTGCCCATGTAACCGCGAGAGTCTGCTGTAGCATCCAAAAGAGAGAGAGAGAGAGAGAGAAAACCCCTAACCGAAATATCTCTTTCCCCGTGTGTCTCTCTTTCTCATTATCTCTCTTTTATCTATTCCAACTCTCTCTCTCTCTCTCTTCCGTTTCCATCTCTTCCTCTCTCTATCTCTCTCTCCCGCATGGGGCTACATGAGGGTTGCAAGGCATCGGCGGCGGTACGGCCGAATCGCATGCACGCACGCACGCGTGTGTGCCGCTTGCTTGCGTCGCCATGGCACGGTGGCAGCTGTAGCGACGGGGCGTCCATCGGCAGCGACGGCTGTGCGACGCTCACACCAGCCGCATGCATGCACGCGCTTGCACACCGGTGGCGGCACGATTCATGGCGCGCTCGCATGCACGAGGCCGTGCGCATGGCCGTGCCGGTGGTGGTCGGTGTCGACAGCGATGACGTGGTGGCGGTCGGCAGCAGCTCTGCTGAATGCTGTTCGCACAGCCAAACGCCCGTTCACGCGGCCGAACGCACGTTCGCGCGGCCAAACGGCGTTTCGCTCGGCCGAACGACCGATTGTGCGGCCGAATGTGTTTCGTGCGGCCGAACGACTGTTCACGCGACCGAACGACTATTTCCTTTCCAGTCAAATTTGTCACCTGTCGTTTCTTTATCATATTCGTCATATCTGAGCAGTGGTTTTTGTATCACCCTGTAGGTTCTCACGCAGCTGTTAAGGGAGCAGCTGAGCAGTTGCGTTTCTCGGATCCATCGTGCAGCGTGTCCGTCGAGCGTGCTCAAGGCAAGTACCTCGCGGCCGCAACCTTTTCGTCCCATATTTAATCTGGTTATTTGGCTATGTCGTTGTCCTAGATCATAATTACTACATTGCGATGAATGCCTGGTTACATGCTATTAGATATTTTCATATTGCAATGCTTGATGTTAATTAAGGCCCTAGACTCCTAGATATATTAAAATGCTAAGGTTAATGTTTAGTTGCTTGCTTTAATTAGTATTAGAATTGGTGTTTAATTTGTGGATGGGGTAATATAGCAGTGACTTCAACATAAGGTTAACCACTAGTAATCTTTAACATTGGGATGATATGTTTATTACCGGTTTCCGGATTCTTTACTTGTATGTTATTACTTGTTGGTTCCGATAGAATTATGCATGATATTGTTAACCTGACTAATAACATCGTATCACGTAATAAAATCTAGTTGATTGACAACCCCTTTGTGTGAGTTAAGCTGTAATGATGGGTTAGAATAATTCCTGGATATCTACCACCATTGCATCATCCTTCTTCATCTGATACCTGATTTTGTCTCCTGTTCTCAACCCTAGCAATCCTTTTCACTTCTTGTAATCGTGCCTGAACTCATCTCCAATTGCTTTAATTCCACATTTCACCTCTTTCATGTTTACTCATTACCATTGCCATTGAGTACAATTATCATATCACTGAATTACCTGGTTATTATCATGTCAATGGATTACCTGGTTGTTATCGTATCACTAGATTACCTGGCCCTGATCGTATCACTAGATTATCTGGCTATTACCTTATCAACAAAGTTACTTGGCTAATTATCATATCACTAAGTTACCTGGCCAATATCATGTCACCAAATGACCTCACTAATACCATATCACTAAGGTTCCCTGGTTATTATTATATCACTAATGCTTGCCTGGTTATTATCATGCTTGCCTAGTTATCATCATATTGTTAACGTTTGCTGGGTGTATAATCATATTGTTAACGCTTGCTGGGTTTATAATCATATTGGTAACGCTTGCTGGGTTTATACTGTTAATATTATATTCCTACCATAATGTTCTAGGTTATCTTATTTCACATGTCTTTAGGTTTGTTAGAATACTCTGTTAATAATGTTCTATGATTCATGCTTTTAAGTAATGTTTAGTGTTCATGCTTAAACCGTTAGTAGGGGTAGTGGGTGATCATGTTGTAGACTTACGTTAAAATCATTTGTAGGCCCTTAAATACCAAAGCTTCTATGTTTAATCTTTTCGATATTGTGATGCATTATTGGTATAGTTCCTTGTGTGAGTCATGACCGATATATCTTAATAAATGTTAATTTGACTAATAATCACTTATCACATAATGAAACTTGATTGGTTGATAATCTTTTGTGAGCTACATTATAATACTTCTTTAGGTTGATTACTATATCACTATCATCTTATCATTATTCCACATCGCCTCATATCAGATACTATATCTTTCTATTTTCAACCCTAGCACATCTTTCACTTCTCATAACTTTATTATAGCCTTATCCTCGCCATCTTTTAGTTACCTTAATTTTGTTCTATATAATCTATCCATGATGTATCGGTTACCTTATCACCTAGTAACACCAATCCTGTCTCTCTGGTCTCATTGTATTAAATCGTTACCCTCATAACTTTATCTTAATTCATTCATGACTCCTTAATTATACATGGATAATTCGCTAAATAAAGAACTAAGGGTTATCACACCGGGGCTATCCACATATAGGGGTCATTTCCACCCAACCTGGTAACGTACAGGGGCCGTACATTCTCGTTACATAGGATATTACACCCCGTTTGCGGTTATACAGTCGAGGACAAGGTTGTGCCTGGCTATTCTCGTATAACGGGGTATGTGGGATGAGGTCGCCGGCACCTTTGCTATAACTTGCTTTAACTTGTCACATAACAACTATCTTTAATACATAGTCTCCATGATATCTATTTTTCATTTATGACAGTATATCCGATGTCAGTTGTTCTTTGCTTCCATGTTGTACCCGTTGTTTACTTGTGATGCTTGTCCTTTATTTCACGTGGTTGCATTACTTGTCTTTACTCATTGTGTTGCGACCGTTGTTAGGTACTTGCTGAGATTTTCAAATCTCACGCTTGCTCTTTCAGTCTCAGGTAAAAAGGCCAGTGGAGTGATAGCATCATGCATGGGTGGGAGCACTCGAGTTTTCAGCACCGTGGTTTGCCACTGTTTTGTTGTTTCTTTCGTTCTTTATTTGGTTAGAAGTGGACCGGTCCCATGTTTTAAATATTTATTACAACTTCCGTTGGTTCTCTATTAAAGTGTTAATAAATTTTTAACCTCTTTGTGATTTCTTTTGTTGTTCTTATTTTATTTTTCACTTTGGCGATGACGTTCCATAGTAGTATCCCATATGGTTATGTGGGTGCTACACTCATCTTAGCTTTTGCTCAGTTCCATTAAATTCACACAATTTTACCTGTTAACAATATGACAATTACCTGGCCTGGGGTTACCCACATATAGGGAAGATTTTCACCCACCTAGTGACGTAGGGGGCCATAAACTTTCGTTACTCAGGATATTACAACCCGTATGCGGTTATACAGTCAAGGATAAGATTGTGCCTGACTACTCTTATATAATCGGGTATGTGGGAAGTAATCACTGGTGCCATTGTCGTAACTTGCTAAATAACAATTATCCCTGTTGACAATATAACAGTTACTTGGCTTGGGGTCATCCACATATAGGGGAAATTACCACCTACCTAGTAACGTACAAGGGGTTGTACACTCTTGTTACTCAGGATATTACACCCCATCGGTGGTTATACAGTCGAGGACAGTGACGTACCTAACTATTTTCGTATAACCGGGTATGTGGAAAGTGATCGTCGGTGCCATTGTCATAACTTGCTAAATAACAATTATCTTTAATTCCACTGTTCCTGTCACCTCTATCTGACATTTATTAGTGTTTCTGTTGATCTGGTTTCATTGCATTTAACCTGTGTCAATTGCTTGTTTGCATTACTTGTCTTTTACTCACCGTGTTGCGACTGTTGTTGGGTACTTGCTGAGATTTTTAAATCTTACGCTTACTCTTTTCATTCTCAGATAAAAATCCAATGAAGTGATAGCAATATGTATGAGTGAGAGCACTTGAACAATAAGACATTTATCTTATGAATCAGTAGGCAAATCTCTTGGAAACACATGAAAATCTAGAAAGTTGGTAGTGGGCAGTGAGCATGTGAGTGTCAGGTACTTGAAGGGCGCTAAACATGTGAAAGTGTCAGAGACGGATAGATTCTGGAATATTATCGCAGAGCACATGAGATTAGATGTGAGGCCAGATTGTGACTGCAATTGACAAAACACGATCCTAGCTAACATTAATTAGTGGTCCATGTCCGTCCTGATGGAATCTTAGAGCCTCTGTCCGATTGCAAGTAGTGTTTACATGGGAACATGTTGTCGCGTTGAGGGAAGAAACTGTGTTGCAATGTTCAAGTGCCCTAGGAAAGATTAAAGAAAACTTGGGTTGGTGAGAGCTTGGAAAGCAACCCTGACAGGCCCCAGATGTACTTAGACAGGTCAGCCTGTCATGTACTTAAATGACAGGTCAGGACCCCTTCACCAGAACTTATCATGTGGTCCCTGAGATGAAAGTTAAGCACATACAGTACTCTTGCCACGGAGTTTCACCGAACTTCCCCATCCTTTTTAAACATACGTTGTTGCTTTTCTGAGACAGCGGTTTAGAATAAGGATTTCTTTATTTCCTCTGCGAATTAAGTTCAATCTGCGAAATACCATCGAAGTCATCGCCGCGTCCTTTTATGCTCAATGTTGAAACTCCCTGTGAATTGATGCAGTCATACATCCTAATTGTTCGCGTTTTTATATATGAAACACAATATCCTTATATATTCTAGTAAGTCATATACACGACTAAATGGAATTTGGTTGGTTCGAATCATAATCAATTCATGAGATTATAAAGATTACATGACTAGCCAACCGTTCCACCATCCTATCCCATACTTAGTTACTAATGTTTTGTTAATTATAGTAAAATTAGCACCGGTTGTTCGAAAAGTTATCATTGGTTGTGAAGAAAGTTATTACCGGCTGTGTACTGTGAGCGTTGGTAGTAACTTCACTCACTACCGATGGTAACTTCATGCAGAACTGATGGTAACTTTTCGGCACTGTAAAGATTTGGTAATAACTTTATTCAGAACTGATGATAACTTCATTCAGAAATGACAGTAACTTTATATGAAATTATTTTCGTAGTGTCAAAATATATTCAAATGGATATTGTTTTGTTAAGCTCGTAATTTTGAACGCAATAGTGAAAATGGATTGCAGATTGGATTTTTGGTAAAAAAAAGTTATTGTATTTTTAGCTTGTAAATAAGATAAAAAATCATAAGTCAAATGCATTTATTCTCTTCTCTCTTCTACTGCATGCATGTATGCAAATCAAGTTTTTACCCGTTGTGAGAAAAATTATGACATATTATGAGGAAAGTTACCATCGGCTGTGTACTGTGAGCTTTCGATTGTAACTTCAGCCACTACCGATAGTAACTTTATTTAGAAATACCAGTAACTTTACACCTGCATGCTGATTTTCTTCAATTCATGAATTAATGATAATTTTATATGTAATAGACTATAACTTTTTATTACAAGAGCGATAACACGGCAGCAACAACTGTCTTCTCGTGTGCGTTGTTGGGGGGCATGGCCCAGCCAGGCGGCCGCTAGATTAGAAATTTAGAATTGACCACCCCTTTTGGCGGTCCCGTGTGCCCGGACGACGCGTGCCGCCAACTCATCCGTCCCTTTGGACTAGTTATTAATCGCCGGACCATGAAAGATTCGGAAGAAGTTATACCCAACTGCCGGACCATGAAAGATTCGGAAGAAGTTATACCTAATTGCCGGACCATGAAAGATTCGGAAGTGCCTTTAATGGACGAGCCTTCTGCGCGCCCGTGTGTCGTGTCGTCCTATTGTGTACGTACTCTTGACCAGGTAGATTCTGTTCCAACGATTTTAGTTTTTAATTTATTTAAATTAAAAGTTATTTGAAATATTTCAACTTTTAATTTTGGCTTAATTTATTTTTTTATCCTTTTGGAGAAGACAGTAGAAGAAGCTCTTATTGCCCTATATTAGATAGGTAATAACGAACAAGAGGGAAGGGGGAAAGAGAGAAGAGGGGACAAGAAAGGGTTAAAAGGACCGAATCCAGGAGCAAAGAAAAATTTTCCTATATTAGATAGGAAACAACTGAATTGTTTATGTGTGGAAGTAGTGGTATTACGTGTGTTAAAAATGACAGGAAGAAATCCACGTGTGAAGCAAAACAATTATGAAAGATTTTCATTGACTCTGGAACCAGTGGCGTAGCCAGGATTTGTAGCTATAGTGGTCCATTGTCTAAAATTTATTTAACCGCTATAAAATTAAAATGTCGGTACGCAAGTATATGAATTACGAAATGCAATTAAGGTAAAAAGGACATACGAACTTCATAAAATAGACGAATATAGCTCTCTTAACATAGAATTGAAATATTACATACCCATAGTAGTTGAAGAACAATACGTCACTACTTCTTCTTCTTGTCAGACCTGCGCCTTCTAATAGCCATGAAAGTGTTGATGATCTCTTCTTCACTCAATTGTAAGAAGATATCCCGCTCAATAAAAGTGACTAGACAATCATCCAGAAGGCTATCACCCATCTTATTTCACAACTTATTCTTGATAAAGGTCATTGCAGAAAATATTCTTTCAACACTTGCGGTAGCCACCGGTAGAAGCAATACCAATTTGATAAGTAAATAGACCCAATGATAAACTTTATCCCTCTTTGTTTCAACAAGTTTTACTGAGAGGTCAACAAGATCGTTTAGGCCTTTGAACATTTCATCTTTTCTCATGTCATCAATAAAGGTTTCAAGTTGCAAGTCGAGTCTTAGCAAGTCAGAGCTTGAAAAATCATTAGGGTAAAATTCAGCAAGTCTATGTACCTTGTTTACATCAAAAGAAGCGAAGGAATCCGCTGGATTCAAAGCAGCCATACAAGTAAGCAACTCCATATTTACCTCATCAAACCAACTGTCAAGCTTTTGACTAATTTTATCAACGACTCCAATATATACTTCTCTTCTGAAGTGATCATCATTTGTTTGGTTTTGAGCAAAACGTGCTGATCTTCCATACGGCACATAATTATGTTGCATTGCAGGAACTTGAATGCCATGTTTGTTGCAAAATATTGTAACCCTTTGAAGAAATGAAACCCACCCTTCAGACCTCATTTGCTGCATTTTACTCTTTGCCAAACTGACAAGTGACATTGCATTAAGAATATCTTGGTCTCTTCTTTGCAAACACTCAGACAATTCATTTGTGTGTCCAAAAATCTCAAGCATCAAATGAGCACTAAAAATAAAATCAAATGACTCAAGCAATCCAACCATAGTATGTATTTTTGGCCATTCACCCCTTTGTGATGTATCTTCTCCAAGAGCTATGAGTACATCACGAATTGTGGGATATATAGCAATCATGTTGACCACAGTTTTATAATGAGAGCCCCACCGAGTCTCACCAGGTCTAGGCAGCCCCATCTCTTGATTTAACCCACTTCCAGATTCTAGTATACCACACTCAAGTGCTTTCATGACATTGTCATATTGGTGATGTCGAAGCATGCCATGACGCTTACAAGAAACACCAACAATATTTAGCAAAAGTGATACTTGATCAAAAAACCACACACAATCATTATTTCCTTTGGCAACAGCAACAAGAACCAATTGGAGTTGATGTGCAAAACAGTGTACATAATAAGCAGAAGGTGATTCTTTCATGATCAAGGTTTTTAGCCCTTTAATCTCTCCTTTCATGTTACTAGCCCCATCGTAGCCTTGACCACGGATTTGAGTTATAGTCAAACCATGACTAACTAGTAAAGATTGAATTGCTTCCTTAAGTGATGAAGAAGTAGTATCATCTACATGAACAATTCCAAGAAACCGCTCACATGGCCTTCCTGATTTATCAACATAACGCAAGCAAAGGGCTAGTTGTTCTTTATGAGAGACATCACTAGACTCATCAGCTAAAATTGTATAGTGATCTTCACCAATTTCCTTAATGATTTGATCTCTAGTCTCCATAGCACAACATTGAATAATTTCTTTTTGTATGTCTGGGCTAGTCAATGTGCAATTACCTGGAGCATTCTTCAAAACAAACTTGTCTACCTCTTCATTATTTGCTGCAAGCCACTTCAAAAGTTCAATGAAGTTCCCTCTGTTGCTAGACTCTTCACTTTCATCATGCCCACGGAATGCCAATCCTTGCTGCAAAAAAAACTTCAAACATCTAAGTGAATAAGTCAACCTGATCTTGTAGAGACGTCGCTCCTCATTATCCACCTTCACAATTTTATCATCAATTGCTCCATGGGGAGTCATAAATAAGTTGTATCTTTCTTGAGCTGCGTTGTGAGCACTTGTTACACCACCCACATGTAAATCAAGTGCATCATTTCTATTCCAATTTATCCAACCACCTTCAACAAATGCAGATTTCTTAGTTTTCTCCTTTGCAAACAAGTAGCACACAAAGCAAAATGCAGCTTCCTTCTTGATACTATATTCAATCCAAGGATATTTATAAAACCATATAGCATTGAATTGCCTATCCCTATTACCGATTTTTCTACTTTCAAATTCATGTGCATAAGGTTGGAATGGGCCTTTAATAATATATGATCGTTGAACTGCATCTTGATCATTGACGGGATAATTTGCAATGGATTGCCTCTCCCCTGGATCAAGTGGAAGCCGACTGATATCATAAACCGGTTCTTTTTCAGCGACTGGAGGTGGACTTGGAGGCATTGGAGTTGGAGTCACATTTTCTTCAATCACTCTATCTTGATCCGATCCACCTTCTTGTTCTTCAATTTGCTCTTATGGAACAGCTGCAGCCACGGAAGGAGATGGAGAAGAAACCTTCTTCTTTGATGCATATTTCTGAAAAAGAGAGGCAATATCACCACTCCTCTTCATGTTTTAACAAATCTGCAAGAGAATTATATAAAGTTTCAATTTATCAAACTAATAATCTTATACTACAAAAAAACATATAATCACTGTGATTGAATGATTTCCAACTAAAAAATCTGCAAGAGTATTTGCTCGGTCCAAAGGCCGGTAGCTTTGTTTCCATGTCAATGTCATGCACGGATGCACCGCTTGGCGCTTGCAGATTAAGGGGCGTGTTATACGTACCTGGGCTCGATGGCCGTCGCGCCGTCGCCGATGCTCGATGCCGTCGCGCCGTCGTCTATTTTATGAAGTTCGTATGTCCTTTTTACCTTAATTGCATTTCGTAATTCATATACTTGCGTACCGACATTTTAATTTTATAGCGGTTAAATAAATTTTAGACAATGGACCACTATAGCTACAAATCCTGGCTACGCCACTGCAAAAAGCAAAAGCAAACGTGGGACCCACGTTAGAAACATGACGTGAGGAGTTGCTGCAATCGAACGGACACGAGATGCAATAGCTGCAATCGAACGGACACGAGGCGGTTGCGCGTTAAAACTAATGCGCACCTAGACGTGCGATAGATTTTCTTTAATTCGCATATGGGGAAAAGTTTCTCTTATGGTAAATTTTGGAAGGTTTTGTTAAATATTATCCGGATATTTTCTTCCTAACTATCATCTAGATTTAGGACTGTTGGATTAAAGATCCAATGGCCATGAATTATCATCTCTCCCTCTTGAATTCTACCTCCTTCCCTTTGAAAAAAATCCCCCCTCAAAAACAAAGGGCCCCTTGATCTTTAATCCAAGGGTCATATATTTATATGATAGTTAGAAAGAAAACATCTGGTTTACAGATGGCAATGGGTACCCGAAACCCGATACGCGATAGATTTTTACTCTATTAGGGTATGGGTCTGAGTTAATTTCCTAACCCATGGGTCTATTAATGGGCAAAAAGCCCTACCCATCAGGTCTGCCGGGTTCGGGTACGTTCCTATAGTACCCAAACTCGTAAACCCATGGGTAATATAAACCCGATCCATAGGAGTTATAAACCCAGACTCCCAGCCTCCCAGACAAAGCAGCCCAACTCATAGCCCATTAGCCATTTAGCCCCAAGCCCCCTATGCGGCAATGCCTTATACAACCCATAGCCCATTAGCCATTTAACCCTAGCTAGCACTCAAGACTCACTAGTCACTCTGTCACTCGGTCTGTCGGTCACTACGCAGTAATGATATGCTATGCCTGTGAACTATGAACTGAGAATTGATGGAGTGAACTAGTGATGTGCATTGTGGATTTGTCGTTACTTGTTTCATGCATAGTAGCATATAAATTGAACTTATTGTTGACTTGCTAAACACTGCACTGTCTGCAATCTGCACAGCTGTTGTCGGGCACGGACGACCCGTGGGTACCCGTTACCCGAGTGGGCATGGGTCTGGGCAAAAATCTAAACCCGTCACGGGCATGGGTTTTTTAGCGGGCACGTCCAACTTTCATGGGCACGGATTTGGTATAGCAAAACCCAGCGGGTTTGTGCCCGTTGCCATCTCTAATCTGGTTGATGTCTAGATACTCCCATTTTGGAATACCCTTATTGCATATACTGATACTAGTAATTGAAGGTTGGTGGTGCTCGCTCCGAGAAGACAAGGACTTACAATTACATGGTACCAGCACATTTTTGTCATCTCATGGTGCCATGCCACTGACACATGTTTATGTTATGAACATTGAAAATATTTTGTAGTAAATTTAGAGTCTCTTACATTTGCTTACAGGAATGACAGACCATCTGTTGAAGAAGAAGAAGAAGAAGAGCAGTGAAGGTATGACGAGCTGCCCAGTTGTACTTCTTTGCTTCCACCAGACCCTAAAAAACAGATGTCATCGAACGGAGGATGCGTTGATGAAGATTGATGGACGATTCGGGTTCCGCATACGCACTTGACGTGCTGACCATGATCGTCAGTAATGTCAGAAAACGTAGGGATGCATTTGAGTTTCCCTGACGGCAGCAGATTTCGAGTAGCTGGAAATAGACATGATGTGTACAATTCACGGGTCGCATAGTTACTATATGGGTCACCAACAAGGCAACAACAGGGTGTTTGTCGACAGTAGTTCTGTGACTTCTGTCCCTTTCAATACCGGTATTGACCGAGAGGACATGCAAGGACCAACAATGACAGAAATTGTTTTGTGTAGTTCAAGGTTGAATGACTAGTGCTGCTGCAAAATGAGTCTGCCCCTGATGTAGAAGTAGAACCCTTAGGTCTTGTTTGGGAGTCTAAAATATCTGACCTATCCATGAGTATGGACTGGGATTTTGGACTCTCAAATAAGTCCGTACTGCATGAGGACTCTCCTCCGAGCTCGAAGGAACTTGCTCATCACCTCACCTCAACAACTGGGCTCTCCTCTGTACACTAGCTCTGTAACAAGGACTAGCCTTGCCATCATAGTGTGTTAGAGTTTAATCTTGATTTTTTAGATGTATTTGAGTTGTACATGTGTACGCATACTTACCGTATACGTAGAAGTCTAGTCTGTTTGCGAGTTGGTTTCCGAGTCGAGGTTGTCCATGTATACGAATACGTATACAAGTTAGAGTCATATACAAAGCCTCCGTGTCCAAGTATGAGTAGCCTTACGTGCAGGTTATTTAAAAGCCATGCAGAGCTTCTGAACGTGCAGATTGGGGTGTGGTCAAGAGAAAGCAAAAGTAATAAAAGAGAAGGAGAGCAAAGTATTTTGCATGTTGTGCTGTTGTCTCAGCGATTGAGTTTTTAGTGCTTATCTTCCAGCAGGCACGCGACGAGCACGTCACGAGGAGAGGCTTGGGCAGAAGTTGTCCTTTGCATATGAGAGCAGAGGTGCTGTTGGTGTTGCCCGCTTTTCGTGTACAGGAGCAGCAATACGTTCGGGTCACAGCGAAGAATTTGGAGAAAATTGTAACAAGTAGTATCAGAGCATGGGTGATAAGGCGAAGGCTCAGGGTGGACTAATCTCCCTCCAGTACCCTCTCCTGGCAATCGACAACTACCCGGTATGGGCAATGAAGATGAAGGCGAACATGTGCGCCTAAAGAGTCTAGGGCGCAGTCGATCCGAAGGGGAAGGATAAAGAGGTGGACAACAAGGTAGATCAAGCGGCTTTGGCCCTCATCTACCAGGCGGTGCCAGACATGATGATGCATCAGCTCATCGGCAAGGAGACGGCACGGGAAGCGTGGGAGGCGCTTCAAACGATGCACGAAGGAGTTGATCGTGTCAAGGAGGTGCGGCTCCAGAATTTGCGAAGCGAGTTCGAGAATCTGAAGATGAAAGAGACCTAGTCAGTGGATGAGTTCGCCGCAAGCTGAGTTCGTTGTACAATCAGATTAACTCTCTTGGCGACAAGATGGAGGAATCTGTGGTGGTGAAGAAGTACCTACGCGTGCTTCTAGAGAAGTACATACCTGTTATCACAACACTTATGTACTCTCCGATCTGGACAAGAAGAAGATAGAGGACATCACCGGATCTCTCAAGGCGCATGAGGAGTTACTGAAGGGGTTTCAGTCGCGCAAGGAGCAGGAATCTCACAACAAGCAGGCGTTACTAGTAAGAGGAGATCCGAGAGATGGTCGTGGCTCATCATACAACCGCGGGAGGTGGCGCAATCGAGGTGACCAGAGTGGTCGAGACGGCAGGGGTGGCTGTGGAGACAAGGTTGAGTAAGGCAATGGTGAGATATCTTATGATTTGTCACATGTCAAGTACTTTGAATGTGGCGAATATGGCACTACACGATAAGATGCCGGAGCAATAAAAAGTGCTTCAACTATAACGAGTTTTGGCACTTTGCTTTGGATTGCAAGAGCAAGAAGATGGATGGGGAAGTGAACCTTGCTAAAGACGAAGAAGAAGATGATAGAGAGCTAGTACTTCTCTCCTTATATGTTGAAAAAGAGTCGGTCATGGTGGAACTGAATGAGGAGAACGTAGTTCCAAAACTACGCACGAAGGAAGGAAGCCATGATCACTCAGATCAATGGTACTTGGATAATAGAGCAAACAACCACATGACGGGAGATCGCTCCATGTTCCACAAGCTCGACGAGAAGGTTTGGGACAAGGTCAAGTTTGGCGATGGCTCCACGGTGGAGATAAAGGGCAAAGGGACAATGATGCTACAATGCAGGAATGGGGATAAGAAGGTGTTGACAGGAATCTATTATATACCTTGTCTATACAACAACATACTAAGTCTCGGGCAGATGACAGAGAGAGGGTGCAAGGTGGTGCTGGAGGATGAGTTCTTACGAGTGTATGACAAGAACAGAGATTTGTTGATGAAGGCGAAGAGATCTCCAAATCGGTTGTACAAGATTCCTTTGAAAACTTGTAAACAAGTTTGGGTGGAGAGAGGCACAGATGGGCGAGGTGCAGAGGTAGCAGGAGGCAAGCCTGGTGCACAAAAAGTTTAACGAGGAAGGGGACCGAGTCGGCAAGAAAGCAAGATGAGGAAGAAGGAATGGTTATAACGAGGAGCAACCCCGGAAGAGCTTGCAGCGAGCATGCAGTGGTCGTAGCAAGCAGCGCAGGAGGTGCGCACAGACATGCAGTCAACTCCGAACGAGCGCGTGCAGGCGGAGAGGAGTGAAGCAACGGCTTGGGTGGTCAGCACCAACCACATGCAGCTAGCATGGTCGTGGCAAGCAGAGGCTCGGGAGGAGCTCTCACGAGGGCAGCAGAAGAAAGTCAGAGATGGGTCCCGAGGTGGCGAGAGGAAGCATAGCATGGAGGATAGTGGTCGTTGGAGTTTTCTTTTGCGCCTGGGAGTCTAGATCCGAGAGGGAAGGGAGAGAGGGAGAGGGTACCGACCGTCCGATGCATTGGAGGAGGAGCTGGCCATGGCTGGTTCGTCGATGAAGTCTGCGCACGGGCAGCGGCGGTCGGGGAAGAGGAAGACGGTGGCGGCGGCGCAGATCCGGTGAAGGAGACGACGATGGTGCTTCCCGTCGCTGACTGCGCCCCCTCTAGATCGGTCTAGGGTTTTGTCAGTGGGGATTTGCGGCTCAGGCGAACCTCATTAGTCGAGCCGCCGGCCCCCACCCTCTATTTATTGCGCAGCGCGACGGGGGCCCATCAGCCAGTGGTTGGGCTGGGCGCCCCCGATCAGAGCGCGGATCAAGGCCCGATTAGCCGTTGGGCTAATCGGCAGAGATCAATATAACATTCTCCCCCTTGATCTCAATCTATGCTTTAACTTTAATTACTTTTGACTTTACTCATTCCATCACAGATTAGTGCACAGAACATGTCTCATCGTCACGGTCAATCGCCGATAGATTTAACAGCTACAATACACCTCTCTGTTCTGAAATAGTTACTTTAATCTTTTGGGCCATCTTTTAGTCCAGGAATCATAGGCTTTCCCTTAAACCCATGCCGACTACATGTTCTCTGAACACGTTGGGTGGTAAGCCTTTAGTAAGCGGATCCGCTAACATCTTTGCGGTACTTATATGCTCAAGACTTATAATTTGATCCCGAACTTTGTCTTTCACAACATAGTACTTTATGTCAATGTGTTTGGCAGCGCCACTTGACTTATTGTTGTGGGCATACATTACTGCGGGTTCATTATCGCAGTACAACTTAAGTGGTCTATTGATGTCGTCAACCACTTTTAAACCGGGTATGAACTTCTTTAGCCAGTTCACCTGCCCCGTAGCCTCATAACATGCTACAAACTCGGCATACATTGTGGACGATGTAGTGACGGTTTGCTTTGAGCTTTTCCACGATATAGCTCCTCCAGCGAGAGTGAACACATATCCGGATGTCGACTTTCTATCATCTCCCGCATAATCAGAATCTGTATACCCCACTATATGGAGTGAATCTGATCTTCTGTATGTCATCATGAGGCCTTTTGTTCCTTGCAAATAACGCAAGACTTTCTTTATCAATTTCCAATGTTCTATTCCAGGATTGCTCTGGAATCTGCCAAGTAACCCGGTAACAAATGCTAAGTCAGAGCGCGTACACACTTGAGCATACTACAAGCTTCCGACAGCTGAAGCATATGGAACCGATTTCATTTGATCGAGCTCGTACTGGTTCCTAGGGCATTGAAAATCCCCATATCTGTCGCCCTTGACTATAGGTGCAGGTGAAGGACTACATTTATGCATACCAAATTTCTTTAAGACTTTCTCTATGTATGCCTTTTGTGACAGTCCCAATATCCCTTTGTTTCTATCCCGGTGAATTTCGATCCCTAGAACGAACGAGGCTTCACCAAGATCTTTCATATCAAAGTTTGAGGACAAAAACTTCTTTGTCTCCAGTAGCAGACTGACATCACTACTAGCCAGTAGGATATCATCCACATACAGGATTAGGAAGATAAACTTCCCATCTTTAAACTTTGCATAAACACAGTTGTCATCTACATTCTCTTTAAACCCAAATTTTCTTATTGTACTGTCAAACTTCAAGTACCACTGTCTTGAAGCTTGCTTTAACCCATAAATCGATTTCTTTAGGCGGCATCCCATTCTTTCATTTCCGTCCACGACAAAACCTTTCGGTTGTGCCATGTAAACATTTTCCTCCGAATCCCCATTAAGAAATGTCGTCTTTACATCCATCTGATGTAACTCTAAATCATAATGTGCTACTAATGCCATTATGATTCTGAAGGAATCTTTACATGAGACTGGAGAAAAGGTCTCATTGTAATCAATCCCTTCTCTTTGCGTAAAGCCTTTTGCCGCAAGTCGCGCTTTGTATATTTCTACATTCCCTTGGGAGTCAAGCTTTGTCTTGTAGACCTATTTACAGCCTACTGTTTTGGCTCCTTTAGGAATAATTTCCAAGTCCCAGACTTTATTAGCCTTCATGGACCTCATTTCCTCTTCCATGGCCTCAAGCCATTTTGAGGAATTTTCGCTTCTCATGGCTTCTTCGAATGAGGTGGGATCATCCTCCATTTGAAATTCCTCTGTATGATAAATCTGATAATCATCAGAAATAGCTGATCTTCTTACTCTTTGAGACCTCCTTGGGGCCTCCTCATTTGGTACATCTTCTGTTTGAGGCTGTTGTTGCTCCCCCTCATCTGTGGCAATGGGTTCTATAGGATCCTGAAGAACAGGTTCCTCATTCTCATTCATTGTTGCCACAGGAGGAACAATAACAGGTGCTGGCACCACAGTGTCTTGCACCGTCGGTGCAGCGACAGCAGGTAGTGTGAAGAATGGCTCTTGAATCATCGGAGTGGGCGCATACACCCGCTTCTCTTCAAGGTCAATCTCTCGAGCTACCATGCTTCCCCTCATCATTTCATCCTCTAAGAAGACAGCGTGTCTCGTTTCTACAAACTTTGTATATCTGTATGAACAGTAGAAACGAAAAACCTTTTGACTTTTCAGGGTAGCCAATGAAATGACAGCTTACTGTTTTGGGATCAAGCTTCCCAAGGTTTGAGTTAAATACTTTAGCCTCAGTAGGACTCCCCCACACACGTAAGTGGTTTAGTGAGGGAACTCTTTCTGTCCACAACTCGTACGGTGTTTTGGGCACTGACTTACTAGGCACTCTGTTGAGAATATGAATGGCGGTTTTCAACACCTCCATCCATAAACTCAATGGCAGTGTGGAATAGCTCATCATGCTTCGCACCATATCCATCAGGGTACGGTTGCGTCTTTCAGCTACTCCATTTTGCTGAGGTTCGCCCGGTGTAGAATACTGGGCCACTATGCCATTTTTCTGTAAAAACCTTGCAAAAGGTCCAGGAACTTGTCCATATGGGGTATGTCGACCGTAGTACTCCCCCCCACGGTCAGATCGGACTATCTTGATCTTTAAATCGTGTTGGTTTTCAACTTCAGCCTTAAATATCTTGAATTTATCCAAGGCTTCATTTCTTTCTTCGATTGGATAAATATATCCATAACGAGAGTAATCATCCGTGAATGTTATGAACGAGTCATAACCATCCACACTTTTCACAGGAAAAGGACCACAAATGTCTGTGTGAATAATTTGTAGAACTCCTATGCTTCTTTTGGCGTCTTTTTTAATTTTCTTTACATATTTTCCTTTAATGCATTCTCTGCATTGTTCTAGGTCTGAGAACTCTAATGGAGAAGAATATCATTCTTAACTAGTCTTTCTATTCTCCCCCTCGAAATATGGCCTAAACGACAGTGCCATAATTTCGACGACGCATCTAGAGTTCTCTTTCGTTTTTTGTTTACATTCGTAGACGAGGATTCATTCACTTTCTCACACGCGACGTTCCCATTATCGCATACGACATTCACATCATCACATAATGATAACAAATAAAGCTCATTTTGTAAGATAGCAAGACCAACATATTCTTTATTAAACATTATTTCACACTTGCCATTTCCAAAATGACAATCATAACCATCATTGTCCAAACATGAAACACTAATCAAATTCCTCTGTAAAGATGGAACATAAAGAACATCTCTAAGTAAAAGAGTGAAGCCATCAGCTAGCTCTAATGAAAGATCGCCAACGGCTTCAACTTCAGCTTGGACTCCATTTGCGACTTTAATGCATCTTTCTTTTCTTTGCGTATTCCTCGTCGAACGGAATCCCTGCAAATTATTGGCAACATGAACAGTTGCACCTGAATCAATCCACCAAGTAGATTTTGAATATTGTACATATAGGGACTCATTTATGAACGTAATGATGTTCTCACCTTTCTTTGACATGATCATTTTTAAGAAATCGAGACAATCTTTCTTGTAATGTCCCTTTTTCTTGCAATGAAGGCACTGATCTTTCTCCACTGTGAAATTTTGTCGCTGAGGCTTTCCTGTCTTTGAGGAGGAATGATTAAAGTTCTTTTTCTTGTAGTCCTTCACATAGTTGATAGAACCACCATGTGAGGATTTGATTCTTTCCTCCTCTTGCACACACATAGCAATGCACTTTTCTAAGTCCCATTTCTCGGGCTGCATGTTGTAGTTGACAACAAAGGTGTCAAACTCTTTCGGCAAGGAAGCAAAAACCAAATGAATAAGGAACTTATCCTTGAGCCAAATCCATTGGTTTAAGCTTGGATGCCAAGTTGCTCATCCTTAGTATGTGCTCTCTTATGCCACTGCCACCACCAGAGTACCTTTCTGTCACAAGCTGTTTAATCAGCTGTGTAGCATAAGTCTTTGAAGAGCCAGTAAACTGACTCTTTATTCTCTCAAGATACTCTGTGACAGTGTCACACTCTGCGATTGAGCCCACAATTGCAGGCTCAATCGTGTTCTTTATCACAGCCAAACATTTCTTGTTGGCAGTGACCCACTTTTTATGATCAAGATCATATGACATTTTTATGGGAGCATAGTCCCTCTGTCTGGTCTGCCAAGCAGCATCAGCCTCATTTTCATCTCTCACCGGTGCCACAAGCTCTGTGGGACACGGTGTGGTGACTACCCAGTCCACCTCAGCCAAGATGAAGGCCAGGTCAATCTTTTTCTTCCATTCACCGTAGTTGTCTCCTTTGAGAACCGGGATATCCCTGATGTAGCCCATCAAAGAGTATCCTCCTGAAACCACAATTCATATACAGTGAGAACATTTAAACATAATAACAGCAAAATTATATGTCTTATTTCCAACGTTGGTCAAAATACGACATACAATTTTATCTATACATTAAATCTACATCATCAATTAAAAAATTATAATACTGTTATTATCAACGTTGGTCAGAAAATAACAATATCATAATTATTTTGAAATTATATCTATTTTTCCAAAATTAAATTCTCCCGTTGGTTCGAATTTAACAATGAAAAATTATATCGCAGCGGAAAAGAATTCTCTATTTTTCAGAAGCATCTTCTATATTTTTCTATTCTGTCAAAAATATCTCGTTGGTTCAATTTTTGACAGATTTAATTAAGCCAAAAAATAGCCAAATTATCAATTAAAGTGCTTCTGAAGAAAATCCCACAATTACCAGCGCGCGCAGCCTGAAAATGCCCGAACGGGCCAAAAAAAACCAGCGCGGCCCACTAATCCCGCGCTTGGGCCAGCCATTCCCATCGGCCCAGCCGGCCGCCCTGCCTTCATCACGGCCGTCCAAAAAATCGCACGGCCAGGAGGAAAAAACGGCCAAACAAAATGCCCCCCCCAAAACCCTAACCCTAGATTCATTTGAGCCGGCTTGACCCGAAAAAATCGGATCTGAGGGGAGGGAGCGGCAGCGCAAGGGCGCCCGCGCGTGGCGGAGCGGCGGCTCCACATGGCTGCGGCGGGGCAGAGCGGCGGCGGCTGGGCGCGCGACGGCGACGCAAGGCGTCGGCGCGGCCCGCGCGGAGGGGAGCGCGGCCACTCGGGCGGGGCGGCCACGAGCGGGGCGGTGGCGGCCCGAGCGGCGCGGCGGCCACGAGCGGAGCGCGGCAGCGGCCGAGCGCGCGAAGGGCGGCCCGCTGCGGCGACCCGATGGCGGCGGTGCGGCGGCCCCAGCAGTAAGTCCCGATCCCCTTTGCCCGCTCTGATACCATTGTTGGAGTTTTCTTTTGCGCCTGGGAGTCTAGATCCGAGAGGGAAGGGAGAGAGGGAGAGGGTACCGACCGTCCGATGCATTGGAGGAGGAGCTGGCCATGGCTGGTTCGTCGATGAAGTCTGCGCACGGGCAGCGGCGGTCGGGGAAGAGGAAGACGATGGCGGCGGCGTAGATCCGGTGAAGGAGACGGCGATGGTGCTTCCCGTCGCTGACTGCGCCCCTCTAGATCGGTCTAGGGTTTTGTCGGTGGGGATTTGCGGCTCAGGCGAACCTCGTTAGTCGAACCGTCGGCCCCCACCCTCTATTTATTGCGCAGCGCGACGGGGGCCCATCAGCCAGTGGTTGGGCTGGACGCCCCCGATCAGAGCGCGGATCAAGGCCCGATTAGCCGTTGGGCTAATCGGCTGAGATCAATCTAACAGTCGAAAGTAATGGCACACGACAGTGAGAGGAGGTGCTCGTGGAGGAAGCAGGAGCAGGTGCTCTAGCCTAGGCAGGCATGCAAGGAAGAAGCAGCAGCAAGAGAGACGATCAACATGATCAAGAAGGAAAACCAAGATTAAAGAGGTGATTGTTAGAGTTTAGTCTTGGTTTTTTAGACGTATTTGAGTTGTACACGTATACACATACTTGCCGTATACGTAGAAGTCTAGTCTGTTTGTGAGTTGGTTTCCAAGTCAAAGTTGTCCGTATATATGAATACGTATACAAGTTAGAGTCGTATTCAAAGCCTCCGTGTCCAAGTATGAGTAGCCTTGCGTGCAGGTTATTTAAAAGCCATGCAGAGCTTCTGAACGTGCAGATTGGGGTGTGGTCAAGAGAAAGCAAAAGTAATAAAAGAGAAGGAGAGCAAAGTATTTTGCGTGTTGTGCTGTCAGCGATTGAGTTTTTAGTGCTTGTCTTCTAGCAGGCACGCGACGAGCACGTCACGAGGAGAGAACTGGGCAGAAGTTGTTCTTTGCATACGGGAGCAGAGGTGCTGTCGGTGTTGCCCGCTTTTCGTGTACAGGAGCAGCAGCACGTTCGGGTCACAGCAAAGGATTTGGAGAAAATTATAACACAGTGGAAAACTCATCTGGGTGGAAATGCCTCCCTGATTCGCTGCTACAGCACCCGAAGCTGGGCAGGTCGTCACTACAGGCAGTTCCGTTAGGAGGAATGCAGCCTGGCCTAAAAACTGCAGAAACCAATTGACTGTTCCTAGTTACCCTCAGTCACAAACCAAAAGCAACGGAACGACACATACATAACAGTCTTCAAATGCTGATGCTAATGCGAACAGGCTGCGGAGAAGTTCGTCAGACATTAGCTATCAGTATGATACCAAAATAGCAAAACTTGTCAGGAGAAACATGGCATTGGAAGAGCAACCTGCATTTGCCATGGCAAGCAAAGATGAAGCCAGGAAGAATATATCTTTGGTCATTGTCTCATTTGACATCAATGAAGAGCTAGGAGTGGCTAGCTGAAAGAGACATGGAGGTTGAGGCACTGAAGGAGGAGGTGGCCGAGACAGAATTGGCACAAGGGAGTCATGAATGAATTAAGGTAAAGTTATGAGGGTAACGATTTAATACAATGAGACCATAGAGACAGGATTGGTGATACTAGGTGATAAGGTAACCGATACATCATGGACAGATTATATAGAACAAAATTAAGGTAACTGAGAGATGGTGATGATAAGGCTATAATAAAGTTATGAGAAGTGAATAGATGTGCTAGGATTGAAAACGGAAAGATATAGTTTCTTATATGAGGCGATGTGGAATAATGATAAGATGATAGTGATATAGTAATCAACCCTAAGAGGTATTATACTGTAGTTCACATAAGGTTATCAAGTTTTATTATGTGATAAGTGATTATTAGTCAGATTAACAGGTTTAATACATACATCCTTCATGGTTCAAATACAACATCATACGATTATTGGAACATAATATTAGAAATTAAAACATAGCAGCCCTAACATCGAAAGAGCATCAATAATTTAAATCTAAGTTAAACATATTCATATGCTACCCCCCCCCCCATTAACGATTTAAGCATAGATTATAAAACACTCATTTAAGGTATGAATTCTAGAACATTATTAATCGAGCATTCTAATAAACCTAAAAGCATGTGAACAAGTTAGCCTATAACATCGTTGCAAGAATACAATATTAAGAGTCTAAAACTAGACAAGTATGACCGATATGATAATAACCAGAAAAGCATTAGTGATATGTTAATGACCAAGTAACTTTAGTGATATGATACTAGCCAGATACTTTGGTGTTATGATAATGGCCAGGTAACTTTAGCAATAAGCCAGGTGACTTAGCGATATGGCAATTATTAGGTAATTTAGTGATATGATAATGGTAATCAATGGCAAGGTGACAGGTATTCTAGAAACACGTGATATGCAAAACGTAAAAGTTACGGCCGCGAGGTACTTGCCTTGAGCATGTTCGGTGGACACGCTGCACAAGGAACCCAAGGTGCACAACTGCCCGAACGCTTCCTCAAAAGCCACATGCGAACCTGTGAGGAGGAGATGGAGGCGAATTAGGTGAGGGTTAAGATAAAACTATGGAAGGACTGAAAGTGACTGTTCGGCTGGAAGGAAACACGTTCGCTGGATTTCACTGTGCGAATGTCGTTCGGTCATGTGAACCACGTTCCGCCAAATGGACGGCGTCCCGCAGCGCGAATCAGCAAAACTCCCAAGTGAAACTACATTCGGCTATGCTCCCGCCAACCCGGTCGCTCTGGCCATCACTATCGCCGGCGCCGGCGCCGCTGGCCACCGCTGCGGTCGGCCGCCGCCCATGCCGCCTATGCCGGCCAACCGTGCGGCCAAACGACTCTCACCGACTGCCACTGCTCGCCGCCTCAGCCAGCTGCCACTGCTCGCCGCCTCAGCCAGCTGCCACCGCCACTGTGATGCCACCCTGCGCCGCACCTACGCTGCCATGCTACTGCCCTGCGTCACACCAACGCAGTCGAGCTCACACCACCGCGCTACGCAATTGTTGAGAGAGCAGCTAGGCAGTTGCGTATTTCGGATCCATCACACAGCGTGTCCGCCTAGCGTGCGCAAGGCAAGCACCTCGCGGCCGTGACCTTTCCGTTTTGCAAATCGCATGTTTTAAGTTTACTTGTCACCTTGTCATTGAGTATAATTATCATGTCACTCATGCTTGCTTGACTGAAATCATACCATTAAGGTCACCGGGCTAATGTCATATCGCTTAACTAATATCACACCGCTATAATCACGTAGCTAATATCATATCGCTTAACTAATATCACATCACTATAATCACCTGGCTAATGTCATATCGCTTAACTAATATCACATCACTATAATCACCTGGCTAATATCATATCGCTTGGCTAATATCATATCGCTAAAATCACATCATTAAGGTTACCTGGCCTGGGGTCATCCACATATAGAGATTTCCACCTACCTGGTAACGTACGGGGGGCCGTACGCTTTCGTTACACAGGATATTACACCCTGTCGACGAGGACGATGGCGTGCCTGACTATTCTCGTATATCCGGGTATGTGAGAAGTGATCGCCGGTGCCACTGTCATAACTTGCTAAATAACATTTATCTTAATGCCACTGTTTTTGTGATCTCTATATCCAATCTGTATCGTGTTTTCGATAACCTAACTGCATTGCACTTAATCTGTATCAATTTCTTGCTTGCTTGCTTGCTTTGCTTATCAATTACATATCTTGTTTGCATTACCTGTCCTTTACTTACTGTGTTGCGACCGTTGTTAGGTACTTGCTGAGATTTCCAAATCTCACGCTTGCTCTTTCCATTCTCAGGTAAAAAGCTAGTGGAGTGATAGTATCATGCATGGGTGGGAGCACTCGAGTTTTCAACACCATGGCTTACCACTATTTGTTGTTTTATTTGTTCTTTATTTAGTTAGAAGTGGACCGGTCCCATATTTCAAACATTTATTTCAGCTTTCGTTGATTATCTAAATGAAAGTACCTTAATGGTTTTAATTTTCTTATGTTTTTTATTGTTGCTTTATTATTATTTCCTCTTTACTTTGGCGATGCCGTTTTGTGGTAGTATCCTAGTTTGGCTGTATGTGAGGTGCTACAACAAAGGGTTGGCATTGACATTGAAGTTCCACGTGGAACACTGGAGAAGACCCATGTGAGCTTAGGTAGTAGGTACACAACCCGTACAATATTTCTTTTTCAGCCTTTTGTCCTTTGATGAACAAAACAAGGCAATAACATCCCCGTAGCAATTTCATAATTTTGTTTTTCCAATTAAAAGGAAAAAATTAGGTCTACTTTCTTTAAAACATGGGCACATCAAGATATCTACACCCTCTTTGAGAAAGATTTGAGTTCTCATAAAAATTAGAACAAAGTTGATCTGCGTACCTCTCTAATTAGAACAAAGTTCAGTGTAAAAAAGGAGTCAAAACCACTTTTGACACTGTTTCGCACTGTATTTACTAAAGTAGCAGTATGCCGAGCGTATTGGCAAAAATGCCGTTCCTGTCATCCGGGGGGCCGAGCGGCAGCACCCGTGAGGTGACACGCGGCGCTGCCGCCGTCGGCATGCGCCTACCGCCCCTCACTAGACGGCAGCAGGCAGCCTGCCGCCCAGGGAGACGGCAGGCTTGCCTTCTGTCCAGTGGCAAGGCGGCAGGTAATTAAGTCGACTAATTAGTTGGCTTAATTACCTGCCCTATTCTTTTTGTTTAGTATTAGTTTGAATTTTTAAATATGTCAAATGAGCTCAAAAAATTATGAAAATTTTGTACAGCCTCTCGACACAACGTACCTCGCAGTGTAATTTTGAGTAATTTTATCCATTGCGAATGTTGCTCCAAAAATTACGAGCAATTTTATCAAATTCGGATCATGTAAAATTTTCAAAAAAAATTACACAATAACTATTATTGTATTGGAAGGCTTCAAATAAAATTTCGTAATTTTTGGAGTTTGTTTTCTATATGTAAAAACTCATAAAAATATCAAAATTGTATGAATTTTTTAGCAGCATTCGCAATGGATAAAATTACCCAAACATTACACTGCGTGGTACATTGTGTCGGGAGACTGCACAAATTTTTTGTAATTTTTTGAGCTCATTTGATATATTTAAAAATTTAAATAAACACTAAACAAAAAAATTAGAGCAGGTAATTTGCCGACTTACCACTGCACCGTCCCCCCTCCGGGTGACAGGCTGCATGCGTGCCGTCCGGCCCTGCCCGCAGATGTACATTGTCCAGCGTGAAACCTAACTCCATGCCCCGCCGCCGCCTATAAATACAACGCCAAGGGGAAATCGTGATTTGCTTGCTTGGCAGGGGAGTTTCGTGTTGACCTCATCTGATCCAGGTTCTAGTTCACATGAACGCACAAGCGGATCTGAGGGAGAGGCTGCGGAGCGAGAGCTCGGCACAGGGCTCTGAGCGGATCTGAGGGAGAGGCTGCGGAGCGAGCTCGGCCGATAATCATATCGAAGGAGGAAAAAAACCATTAGAGATGTCGTCCCCAGATCTAAGAAACGGAGAGGCGAACGAGGTGGAGGTGATTATAGGCATCGAATCGGACGAGACAAACAGCAGAGTATGCAAAGCTCGGTTAATCGCCAGAATAATCGCTTATTCGGCTGTAAGTCTTCGAAACTCATCTTCGTCTATGCCTTGTGTGCTTGATTGTACTCTGCCTTATTTGCTATGTGCTTGATGGTACTCCCGATTTCTCTTTGACGTATGCGTTTTTTTTCTTCTCAAAGCTTGTTTTCTATCGAACTGACCGACATATTACCGCATATATTCAACACGCAGAAAATCAGCCAGCCTGATTAGAGTTGGCCCCTTTTTTTCTGCGCTGAAGGGGGCGAAGAATTCACTTTTCTCCTGGTTTGGTCAGGAACACGAGGAGTTTGCAAGACCGAAAATACTTGTGAGGTTTTGTTCAGCTGATCCGGAACTAGATATGATCCGCAGCAGAACAGCGTCATGTGACCCAACGAAGAAGTTACCGCAAATAGAACATTAAATATAACAGATCCAAACAACGAAAACAGAGAACTACGGTGTCTTCGTCCCCGAAACCATCCAAGTATCCATAGGCATGGATGCACATCGGATTTATTTTACCACAACATCTGATTTTATGGTTTAAGCTTTCCATCGGAGCAAATTTTCATTTCTCTCTGAATTCATATCAACATACTAAAATCACGCATAAGAATGAACGAGAGTTGGTTTAATTGAACGGAGTAGATTCAACATGGGTTGAGGTGTGTTTGGTTGATTGAATAGCACATTAGCGATAGGTAGATTTAGCATAGGAGTTGACGGATAGGTTTATTTCCTTTTATTTCTAACTTTCAACTAATTGCTCCAGGCTATATTTGTACAGTGCTGGTTGGTTTGTGGTGGATCACTTTTTAGACTAAGGAATTAGCATTGTGGCTCTTGATGCCATCTTATGAGTTTTTTTTTTTTTTGCTAAACCACAAGAACAATTCGTCTTAGCTTGTTCTGATGTTCTTTAAACACGTAAACTTGTTGGAGCAAAGATCTAAAAGCTTAGTGGTCATAAAATATATAAAAATGATTTCACTTCGCTCCTAGATGATAAAGATGCTATTTCACTTTATTTTTATTTCATTAGCCCCCTCCATGTTTGTCTTTAGAGCAATGAAAGCCCAATGTTAGAAATTGTTAGTATAGTTATATAAGCTAGAATATACGAAAATGAAGTATGTTAACATATGCTTTAAGTTTTTTTTCATTGATTGGTCATAACTACAATATAGTAAGGTTTTTTTTGAAACAAGTATTCATTTTAATTGGGGTTAAATGAAATTATTGCTTATACATGTATTTTCAGCAACTTATGTAAAAATAAATTGAGATCTGCCTAATTTAATCTGCTTTTTTTAATCTAAACTGTACCATGCTTAAATATATATATTTTACCAATAAGTAAATACATTTTCTCAAAGAAACGAATATCCTAAAATCAGGTGAGCAGCCAAAAAGAAAAGAAAGTTGAGAGCACATTGTTCTTGTGAAAATGCTAATTCTCAAATAATAAACAACAAAGTAAAAACAGTTCAGAAGAAAACAAATACCTGCGGATTCTTTTGGTTTTTAAAGAAAAACCTACAGATTCTTCTCTGCTATTAATCTGAGCATTATTAGATGCAGTGATTTTTCAGATAATTAAGTAATAACCGATGTAATTAAATGAGGGAAGGCAGGGCAAACTTGTTGTTGCTTGCTATATTCGTTCTTAAAAGCCAAAAATGTTAAAAAGGCATGGAAAAACTAAATATGACAAGCTAGATATTCCTACTCGGACGATCAGGAAATAAATGCACAAAACTTGGTGACTTAGTAAAGAATAACTCCTACATCTATAGGAGTACATACTTTTATTAAGTCACGATCATGTCTTCTTTTGGACGACCAGTATGCCTTATCTCCAAATCTCATTTTCCGCTGACTGTTATGGTTTTGCGGTCTGTTCTTTTCGTGGCGGTAGCACCTGCTTACTCCTTGATTAATGATTATGTCTTATTTTGCATCTGTTACTATTTCTTTTCATTAGGTCTATATTTTTCATCTTGCATTTTTATTTTACACTGACTGTTATGGTTTTGCAGTCCGTTTTTTTCGTGGTGGTAGCAGCTGCCTATGTCTGCCTGATAGTGGGAGCGCTGGTTTATCTTAGATGGTGGGCAGGACTAGCGTTGATCGCTTTTCTGTCGCCGTACTTCATAATGATGCTACGAGCTATACCCTTTCTGAGGGATGTTTATATTAACGACTATGCGACGATGCCTGCACCCAAAGGACTACCAAACTAGTGGTGATCTATAATCGTGTGTACGTCCCTATCCTAATCGCTGGAAGCGACCGCTGCATTTGCAATTTATCTTCAGCACAACATCTATGTCATTGTGTGTACGCATCTACATGCGTATGTGTGGTTCTGAATCTACAATTGTAAGTTCTTGAGCACAATGATAATGAAATTATATTGTCGGTTTGAGAATCATGCCTTGGGGAGTTGCATTCGTATTTTAGGCTGTGATTTTGATTTTTGGTTTATAGTTTTTAAATTTTGGTTGTTTATGAGAGACAATATGTAGAGAAAAATAGTTATATACAATTTTAGACGGTATAGTTGAACTCGGTACAATGTTTACTATAATTTACTTGTAGTTATTGTTTTAAAAAATATACCGTGTAAAAACTAGTTACTATAACCATGAAAACCAAAGTTGAAGTTTAAGTCCAAAAGAACCTAACTGCTAATTGTTTGCCTGGCCTGATGTGCGCCATCGCAAAGAAGTAATTATATTGCAAGGCAGTTTCGCGCCTTGGTTTTATTAAGACAAAACAGTTTAAAAGTTTTTAAGACTGAATCTATTTGTGTCTGTTTTTTTTGGCTTAGATTTATAGTTTATAGTTGTGATTTATGATTTTTTTGGCTGTTCGTAAGAGAAAATACGATTGATATAAATTAAGTCGTTACAGTTTGTATTACAATTAATTTGTAAACTTCATTTTAAAAAGACATTTTTTCAAGCTAGTTACTATAAAAAAAAATCGAAAAGCAGTTTTTAGAAACTGAAAAAAAAGAGGCCCAACATCATTTTTAGTCTACAAGTAGTATACACTGACAGGAAACGACTTTTTGGCACATTTGGCCTTTTTTGAACCTGGATTTACAAGAACTAAGTAGTCATGCAAATTTAGCAAAATATCGTTTCTACTGCACGGTAGCTGTGCGGTAGGCCCAAGAGGGCGACATGTGGCCTCTGCTGCATGGCCACCATGCAGCAGCGCGAAGGCCACACGACCACCATGCAGACCCAATTAGTAGAGTAATTAGCGTTAATCTAATCCTAATTAGAGATTTAGTTTAGGTGCACTGCTTGTTCAATTTTTTATATATAGCAAATAAGCTCTATAAATTATGAAATTTTGTATGGAGTCTTTTGACGTAGCGTACTTGGTTGTGTAATTTTTTTTGTAATCTTATACATCCTAAATTTCACTTGAAAATGCGTTATTCATCACGTCGAGCCCCTCTGCTCGGATCACCTTGTATTGGAATAACCAATCGGGTTCACGTCGGGCCCGATCATCTTTGAAGCCGTCAGTTCGGAGTCCCAGCGGCTCTCCATGGATTTCGTCCCTTGCATGGAGGCACTAAGGCTGTTCCAAGGAGCTGCGGACTGCGCGGATGCTACTCTGGATTGGTGCTTGCTTTCTTCTTGCGGGCCGGAGCTGCTGGAGAGTGCTCTTAAGGAGACGGAGATGAAGGTATGATTATGACAGTGTTTTCATTGTTTGGTTTGAATTGTTGCTGATGCGTAGATGCCGCATAGGCCCTTGCTTTGCCTCGTGCTCTGCAGACGATGAGGTACCGCGAGCGGAGCGATCTGCAGGAGCGCGTAACCTCCGCGGAGACGGAAGCATCTTCCGCTCGGCAATCCGCCGCGGACACGATGGTCGTGATTGTGGCGAAGGATGAATGTATCCGCTTCCTAGAGGCGTCCGAGCGGAGGGGCTCAACGCGATGAATAACAAACTTTCGAGTAAAATTCAGAATGGGTAAAATTACGAAAAAATTACACAATCAAGTATGCTACGTCGGGAGACTCCACACAAATTTTGATAATTTTTAAAGCTCATTTGCTATATCTGAAAAATCGAACAAGTAGTGTACCTAAACTAAATCCCTAATTAGGATTAAATTAGCGCTAATTACCTTACTAATCAGCTCCTCCATGGTGCCCGTGCGGCAACCCTCTACCATACGGTGGCCTTGCGGCAGAGGCCACATGTTGTCCTCCTAGAGCTGCAGCATGGTCATTTATGATAGAAACGATATTTTTGCTAATTTCACACTTACTACTATCGTTCTTGTAAATAAAAGACAAAAATACCAAAAAAAAGTCCAAGTGCTCGTACCAACTGGCCAACTGTGTACATTGATTGACGGCTTACCCGTGCCATACCTGCATGTTCCCCGCGGCCGGCCGGCGTTTTGGACAAATTTCAATGTTTTTCCGACAATCCGTACCCGTGTCATATACACCGGCGCAACCGGGCAGCGTGCATACCCACCCGGATGTGCCTATAAAGGCATGTACAAAGGCAATTAATAGGTGACTCATAGAAGTGCCAACTAGACAACCTTACTGATGTGGATGAGAGAGGAATGGAGGAGAGAGAAACACCGTCTCCTCGTGAGACATCGACTCTTATCGCGGAACGAGGCGGAAGAGCTCCTGAGAAGTGTTGTTTCTTGATGATGTGGAGTGCTTAGGAGCTTGTGTCGGGCTCAACCCTTGTACTTGCCTGCATTAGTGTTGTCTCTTGATGATGTGGAGTGTTTAGGAGCTTGTGTCGGGCTCAACCCTTGTACTTGCCCTAATCGCACCACGCCATGGCCACCGCCCCCTCGCCTTCGCCCTTCTTGGCGCCTGTGAGCCCACCTTGGTCGGAATTCAGTTGAATCTTGACTACTTGAAGAATGCACTACTAACATACCAGGCTTGTAAAGTTGTGCCCTTTTGCGCACTAAGTCACGGACTATCGGACGCTCTTTACTGTTCTTATGCAGCGTTGTGCCTCCGCGTAAGCGCTTCAGAACATGTACTATTTGGTCCCTGGAAACTCATTTTAGGTGGTGCTCGATTGAATTTTTATAGTTTATAGCTGAATTTTTATTGTAACCGGCTAAAATTATACTATAGCTGATTATGGCTTATTTGATATAATTAAATTTAAAAAATTCAAAAATAGAAAAAGGGGTTAGCCAAGCACGTGTAATGCAAACGAATACGGAAAAAGAACCAGCAAAAACTTCAAAAAATCAAAAAAAGTCGAAATTTATAAATAGTAAAAAATAAGCTGAAAGTCAAAAACTCAAACCCAAACGAGCGGGGCCTAAAGTCTCGCGTTTCAAATTGGCCACCTAGGTCTCCGAAGTTGTCCATTTGGGCCAAACATGTCCTGGGATGACTTGTCATGCCACGTCAACATGCCAATTCAGCATCCCTCTGCTCCTCAACCTTGCTGTAATACTCGTAACATGTGAAATGATCCTTTTGCCCTTCCTACAGTAAACAAGACCAGATCAAATATGAATCGGTCGAACAAACTCCTGTCAGAACCGTTGCACCTCACACCAAAAAAGCAAAAAGCGGTCGAGCCGCTCCGTGAGGAGCTAGGGTCTCCTAGGGTGGGAGGGAACCTAGTTGATTAAGGAGCATGGATGTAGGGGTAGAATAGACATTTTGCTCGAGATGACTCCGCTACTAGAAATTAGATCAGACTCAGCATGTCCACGTGGATCGCCATGTGTACAGAGGATCTTACTTGGCCTAGAATAAAAACCTTGAGGACCTAAGTGGCCCTTTTGATAGGTGGAGGACCGAAGTGAGCTACTTAGGAAACTGACCAAGGAGGCCATTCACCCATTCAGTTACTAGTGCTATCATTTTTGTTGCCTGGCCCTCTCCTTGGATATAAGAAAGTGTGTCAGCTTCTGGCTTCCGGCTTATTTTTCACTATTCATAAATTTCGTCTTATTCTGAACTTTTGACTTTTTGTTGTGCTTTTTTGCCGGTTCTTTTTTTTCCGTATGTGTTTGTATTATACGTAATAGGCTAACATATTTTTTTAATTTTTTTAAATTTAATTATGCTAAATAAGTCTCTGTCAGCTACAGTGATTTTTAGTCTGCTACAGTGCTTTTCAGCCATAAGCCATCAAAAAAAGCCCAAATGATCACCAAATTGATTGATTTGCAGCTACTGGTAGCAATGCAATGTGCAGGCAGCATGCATCTCATCTTCGTCTTGGGGGTCGTAGTAAACCAGTACGTGAAACTGGTGGTGCTGGTGTTGATGGAGTTGGAGCAGAGCATGTGGATGCCACCGCACATGAGATGCAATTGCATATGCATATACACGCCCACAAGGAGTAGCTAATTGCATTTTTTTTTTTAAAAAAGGAGTAACTAATTGCAAGTGAATTGTATCATGAAAGGCATGTTGGGTTACGATCCTTAGTGGATGGATAGGTTGATGTCTTGCTAGAAATGTGACCTCTTGAATTGTATCATGAAAGGCATGTTGGGTTACGATCCTTAGTGGATGGATAGTGTTGATAAACAAATTTGGCTTGACAATCATCGTAAAGCCGAAAGCAAGTTAACAAGGAAACGCTGTGCAGATATCATGGTCGTGAGTAGTTACGATCACGGCAAAGCAAGTCGGAAGTCAGAGGTGATCGTAAAGTCCTACGAATTCAGCAAGCTACAGTAAAATGCACGATTATGTCAAAGAAGCGTGGAGCTTGGTCGTGGTCAAGAGCCATTACGATCACTTTGATCGTGGTCGACAGTCGCCGGGTAGTTTACGACCACATTGCAGCATTTGCGACCATGTTATCACTAATCGGAAGCCAGCTGAACCGATTACGACCACGTTGGCATGGTCGGCAGTCGCCAGATAGCTCCACGACCATGTTGTGGCGTATACGACCACTTTGGGCATGGTCGAATGTCTCCCGAGAGGTTTACGACCATTCTAACCATGGTCCAAGGGCACCAGAAGGAATTACGACTACTTTGGCCGTGGTCGAAAGTCACTATGACCGCATTGGTCATGGTTGGCAGTCGACAGACAGATCTACGACCACGGTGGAGCATACGACCACGTTGGAGTCTGCGACCACGTTGGAAGTTACGACCACGGTGGGATCTACGACCACGTTGAAAGCCACGGTCACGTTGGAGTCTACGATCAGACGCTGCTACGACCACTGTTGGCCATGATCAGAAGCCTGGTTCACAGTCGACGACATCAAGGTTGATAGTCGGCAGTCGAACTTACGCCACGATGAGAAGTCGATGGCTTGCGCTCACGTTATAACGAGAAGCGATAGCAACTCCGACCACGTTGAAGGAAGTGAACGTGGTCGAAAGGGTGTTCGACTACGGAAAAATGATCGCCAGCGTCACTGTGTGCTCATTGAAGGTTTCGATCACGGTATTTCGAGCGGACAGCGCAGCGATACATACGTATATATAGGGGGAAGCTGGTCCTAGCTTCTTTTGGAAACAACAGTATTCGAATCGAATTAGAGTCCAGACCGAATAAAACTTATCTTAGTTTATTCGGTTGTGATTTTACCACGCGGCAGAGATCGTTTCAAGATCGTTTCCTGATCCTTTCCAAACTGCTGCCCGCGCGTGCATGCTGCTCCTATTGATCTTCTTTTACGCACAATTGATCTGCATGTATGTAGTATTTGCTTCCTTTGCACGCAAGATTTTTACCCTACCAAATTTCATGACTTCCCAAGATCGTTTATGACCGGTCAGCGCCGCTTGCGACCGATCCCGAGTGCTCTTGATACTGTACGACCACTCCAAAACATCCCTTTGACCATGCTCACTTCCTTCAACATGGTCAGCATCGCCTCTGGCACATACTGGTCTTCTTGACTTGGTCGCTGCTCCTTACGACTGCTTTCACCGCGGTCGTAGCCTTCTCTGCGTGGTCGAACCCTTTACAATGACCGGCCAGCGTCTCTTACGACTTCCCAGGACCGTTTACGACTAGTTAGAGTCATTTACGACCGGTTAGAACTGCTTATGACCGGTTCTGGATGCTTACGACCATCTCCGATCCTTCTATTGCTTTACCGATCAACTCTCCTTCGTGATCGTAAACTTACTGTAGCAGTTTACGACCGCTCCACTGTATCGCTGCGCTGTCCGCTCGAAATACCGTGATCGAAACCTTCAATGAGCACACAGTGACGCTGGCGATCATTTTTCCGTAGTCGAACACCCTTTCGACCACGTTCACTTCCTTCAACGTGGTCGGAGTTGCTATCGCTTCTCGTTATAACGTGAGCGCAAGCCATCGACTTCTCATCGTGGTCGTAAGTTCGACTGCCGACTATCAACCTTGATGTCGTCGACTGTGAACCAGGCTTCTGATCATGGCCAACAGTGGTCGTAGCAGTGTCTGATCGTAGACTCCAACGTGACCGTGGCTTTCAACGTGGTCGTAGATCCCACCGTGGTCGTAACTTCCAACGTGGTCGCAGACTCCAACGTGGTCGTATGCTCCACCGTGGTCGTAGATCTGTCTGTCGACTGCCAACCATGACCAATGCGGTCATAGTGACTTTCGACCACGGCCAAAGTAGTCGTAATTCCTTCTGGTGCCCTTGGACCATGGTTAGAATGGTCGTAAACCTCTCGGGAGACATTCGACCATGCCCAAAGTGGTCGTATACGCCACAACATGGTCGTGGAGCTATCTGGCGACTGCCGACCATGCCAACGTGGTCGTAATCGGTTCAGCTGGCTTCCGATTAGTGATAACATGGTCGCAAATGCTGCAATGTGGTCGTAAACTACCCGGCGACTGTCGACCACGATCAAAGTGATCGTAATGGCTCTTGACCACGACCAAGCTCCACACTTCTTTGACATAATCGTGCATTTTACCGTAGCTTGCTGAATTCGTAGGACTTTACGATCACCTCTGACTTCCGACTTGCTTTGCCGTGATCGTAACTACTCACGACCATGATATCTGCACAGCGTTTCCTTGTTAACTTGCTTTCGGCTTTACGATGATTGTCAAGCCAAATTTGATTATCAACAGATAGGTTGATGTCTTGCTAGAAATGTGACCTCTTGATCTGAACAAACTGACAGGAGATTGATCCTCCTCCTGCTTCCACAATTCCACTTACTCCGGGTAGGGTTTTGCTAGAGGGCCTACAAAATGCTAAAGTAGCAGCTATTTTGACAACTTGAAATTGTCATGTAATCGCAATTAATCTAATCTTGTATGATGTTCTGTTTCTGAGATATCCATGGTTTCCTAAGGAGGAAGGAATGAGAATGCAATGGGGCTGGTGGGCACATAGGGATGGCCTTAAACAAGCTCGATGTGGATACTGGAGAAAACTATACCCCATGAACCATGTGACAACTTAGGTACACAACCGGTTCAATATTTCTTTTTCAGCCTTAGTCCTCTGATTACTAAAACAAGGCGACAGCATCCCATTAACGATTTCATAGTTCTGTTTGGAATTTGCTAAGGAGTACTCGAGCATTTTCTCACCTTCGGAGTAATCAAATTTTGATCCATTGGATTTTCATCACCATCCGTGCTCCTACGACATTGTTGTCTCTTCAGCGATGGATTCCAGCGAAGCCAACTGGCTGCCGCCATCACCGATTGCATCTGACGCCGAATGTCGCCCAATGAAAGCCCCTTGCACCGAATGCCCCCTTCTTTTCATTATACTAGTCACGTAGGCGTGGCGCAACGCCACGCTAGCCACCGTGTAGACCGAAGCAAAAAAGACGTAAATTCGAAGGAAAAAGAAAGCGCAGAGGTTTTTTCGCAAAAAATCAAGAGCCTTTTCGCAATAAAAGGAGAGCGCAGGGGTTTTTTTGCAAAAAAACAAGGGCCTTTTCGGAAGAAATAAGGGCCTGTTCGTAATTTTGAAAACCCACGGGGCGCTATCAAAAATTTTTTTTAAAAAAAAACTTGCAGGGACCTTTTTGCGAGGAAAAAGGACCTTTACGTAATTTTCGAAAAATACGAGGAAATCACCTCTCCCGGCCGTACGCCAAATTCCCCGCCACGCGCCGGCCGGGGACGCGGGCGGGGCGACGTGGATGCCCTGCGGGGGCCGGAACCCCCCCGGCTATTGAGGGGGTTTGATTCAGGAGATGTGCTGGGGGTGGTGACAAGGAAGAGCGGTAGGGAGGGGCGCCGCCGGAGAGGATACAGAGCAAGAAAGGCACAGCCGACACCGATAGCCGTGTAAGGCGGCGGGGGTAGTGGCGTGCCGGACGACGATGACATGACTGCAGGGGGTGCACGGCGGCAAAGTTGGGGTCGGGTGGCGGCTAAGGTTTAGATGGGAGGTGGAAGAGGATGGGATTATACATGAGAGGAGAGAGAGGAGCAGACCTATTGAAAGGGTCACAAATTCGAGTATGACAAATAAAATAAACACTTAGCTTATCCCTAGACACCTCCGTTCCAATTCACGCTCAACTTATCCCTAGACACCACCATTCCCAATTCACATTTGGAAAAATTAGGTATACTTCACAACATGCATGGACACATCAAGATATCTTGACCCTGTGTGAGAGTTTTTGAGTCCTGATAAAAATTAGAACAATGTTCATGTAACAAGACATCAATGGGCAGCGCTAATTCGCGCGCGCGTTGCCTACCGTCTCACCTAGCTGTCGGATTTGGACCGCACATGACTTTTTCCCTCCTCCTCCCTCATGCTTTGATCCCCCTCCTCCTTTCAACTTTAACGAAAATAGAAAACCAAACAAAACCCCTGAACATTTAACTCAAAATCATGAACTTTCAAATCGAAGAACTTTCGATTCGCGGGTTGAAGCTTTCAATTTGAGCAATTTTGAGCTTCAAACAACTTTCACACCCACAAAATTCACAAATTCATACTTTCAAATTGACAAGATTGAGCTTTCATCTCACATATTCAAACTTTTCACTCACAAATTTGAACTTTCAACCCCAAATTTCAAAAGCTTTCAACTCCAACAACCAAACTTTCAACTCCAGATTTTTCACAACTTTCAATTGGAGAGGAGAAACCTTTTCACATGGGCATCTTGGAGGCACAAGGTTCCTCACCGTTAGTGAAGGCGGTGGTGCACGTGCATAGGGTTTGTATGAGGGGGGAGAATTCGACGAGTTACCAGGGGAGCAAGAGAGAGGCAGGCGAGGTGCCGCTTGGCTCTACCAAACGACGGCAGCAGCGTAGGGCTCCACGGCGGCGTGCGCACGGATCTTCCCCCGAAAGGCCATAAGCAGGTGGGACCTCGGCAGCGGCTAGGCGGGCTATCACGGTGGGCCGTGCCAGGGCCGTCACAGCACGACGGCGGCACGCCGTGCCTGGCTTGCCGGAGGCGAGACGGCGAGTCCACCGGTCCCGTGTCCGATTCAGAGATCTCGTGAGGAGTGGGTTGGCTACGGAGAAAGAGAAGCGGATCCGTTTATTCTGGAGTGGGTCCCAAACGAGCGTGCGTTGCAACGAGCGATTGTTTATTGGGAGTGTCTCATGTCTACGTATCACTAGTTATTTTCTTTCTATTTGTCATTTAAATTTATAATCTTTAGACTAGAAATCAAAAGATTTTTTGTTTTTAAAGAGAGGAGATTTTTTTCAAGAGGGAGGAGGAGAATTTATGACTATTGGATTTCTAATCTAACAATCCTAAATTTAGATAATAATTAGAAAGAAAACATATAGATCTAGATAATATTAATAAAACCCTTGTTTATTAGCCTTCCTCCCTCTCCTTCCTAAGAGCCATTCTTTAGCATCTAAATGAGGTATTAAAATGGACACATCTTATCTCTCTATGATATTCCTGTTAACTACCTTTATTTTAATTCTTAGCATCATCCATATATGCTAAACTTTTAACTTTTTATAACGTAGCATCAGCTTTCAATATTTACTTCGATATCATACAATCCAAATTTAGCAACTGCTTCCTATCTATTAGCATCGGTGTTAACAAATTCTCTATAGTATTGCTTTAGTAAGAAGGAATGCACGTGATTTAAGACACGTAAAAAATGAGGCATTAGTTAAGGCTCTTCAGCTTTGCTCCTAATGCCTGCCTTTTTGTCCTCCACCTCGTTTTGCCACTGGCATTTCGTCGAACATCACCACCCGCCCCCGCCATGCCCGCCGCCAAGCCCCTCGCCTTCCTCCTCCTCCTCGGCGCCGTCAACTTTTGTTTAATTTTGGCAGGAAGTTGTTTCTATTATAGTTCTTGCTACACTTGGAACTAGATTTATGCTATTAAGCAACAATAATTCATAGCTCTCATGCACCATCCAGATTTGGAGTTCGTACTACTATTTAGGCAAGGAATAGAATTCAATACTTAACTCGACCTGTGGGGGTAAGACAGCCCCCGGGCATTGTTTTAAGAAGAAGATCTTCTCACGCAGATCGAGAAAATCCCTGAACCCTTGCCCCACCCTGACACAGCGGCATCAGCCCATGTGAGAACGACCAGGGTGATCCCTAGACCAACGACCTGGCGACGACTAGCGACCTGGGCGAGCCTTAGACCTGTGCTTTGGCTTATGGGGCAAGCGAGGGGATTTTTTACTCTCAGCCTGAAATTCGCTCCCACTGGGAGTCGAACCCAGGACCTGAGGGGCAGTGGCGGATCCAGGATTTTACCTAAGGGTATGCCGTCCAAAAATTTTCATATACAATTCGGTAAAATCATTTGGCAATTCGGCAACAGTTGTAAAATTTGCAACGTAATTCGGCATATATGCACTAAATAACATGATAAGTCTTAAATTTGAAGATTAAGTTGAAAACATCCACAAATTACAATATGAATAGTTCAAACGCCATACTGATAGTTCAAAATATAGGCATAAAAGAGAGTAAGAGACTTACAATACTACTTATCTGACTTTTTTAGCCGACGCTTTCTAAGGGACATGAATGTCTCGATTATATCATCTTCATCCACTTCAAAGAAAATATCCCGCTCAATGAAAGTGACTAGACAATCATCCAAAGCGAACCGTCTCGGTGCCGACGGCGCGTCACGCGCGGGCAGCGATCTGGCGAGCGAAGGAGTCAAGGAACCGTCCTATTAGAGCATGTCCAATGCAGGCTCTTAGAGAGATGCTTAGTAATAAAAAATTAATTTTTCTTGCCACATAGGATAGATAAGGTGCTTATTTTGAAGCATCGATGCTTAAATAAGCACCGGTGCTTAATATGTGCTTATGTGTATAACTATATCTATTAATAGATAATATAGTATCTAAGCACCTATGGAAGAGATGCTTGCATTGGAGGAAATAACTTTTACATAGATGCTTGATGATGTGGCTATATTCTCTCTCTTTAAACACTTATATATAAGCATCTTGCATTGTACATGCTCTTATATGCCCCGACGATCTGGCGAGCGAAGGAGTCAAGGAGTCCGGCGATCTGGCGAGCGAAGGAGCGAAGGAGTCAAGGAGTCCGGCGATCTGGCGAGCGAAGGAGTCAAGGAGTCAGGCGATCACGCGCGGGCAGGCGATCTGGCGAGCGATCCGGCGTTCGGCAGGCGAGGAAGCCGCGAAGGATCGATTCTCATTCGAGCCGCACGCCTGCACGTCACGTATGGTAGTCGGTAGAGTACGTATGGCCGTATGGGTGATAGACTCACGTATTGGAAAAGATTATACGTCTCGTTCAGTCGTTCCTCTGCATGCATGTCATTTATTTTTCGTCTCGTCTCACCGGCCGTGCGCAGATTTCTTGCCTGTACTTCGCTGGGGCCCACCGCTACAGGGTATGCCGGGGCCCACCCGGCATACCCTGTAGATCCGCCAATGCTGAGGGGTGCTACTAGAACGCTCTAACCGCTAGGCTAGAGGCCCGTTCGCAATAGAATTCAATACTTGCACCTTATTTTCTGACGAAAAAAAGGATCTCTTCATGTTCTTGTCCCTGGCTATCACGAGGCAGCATGATCATTGATTGATTAATCGCTCTTACTTATTGGAGAAAGGCTTGGCACCTTTAGGAACATGTGTGTGGGAGGGGATAAATGCCTTGTTTCTAGGATCAGCTGGGTGGTTGTGACTTGTGAGCCATCACCTTGCAACAATCGACATGTGCGGCATGTGGATTAATTGTAGGTTAGGGAATGAGTGCCTTTGTCTATATGCTTACAATGTGTGCCTGAAATACTGTATTTAATCCTCATGTGCATGTGAATACCATGATCAACTGATTTTTTTTTTAAAAAAGAACTTTTTTAAGGCAATCGACTGTTTTTTTGGCAGATCAACTGTTGTTCTGGACGTTGATGTATTACAACCTGGTTCAATATGTCTAGTATATTGTTCTTTTGTTGCTGTAGACTCAAGTAAAACAGCCAAAAAATTATGTGCTTCCTTGCATGCTTAGTTTTGGAAAGTAACATTGAACAATGCTGCTGCTTTCTGCCAACAATATTGTTCTGAATTCCCATAACATTGTGCTGACATCACATGAACATTTTTTTTACTGCCGGTTGTCTTTAGCAACCGCATTACAATTTTCCATGATACATTGCAAAAATAATCAGTGTAACATCACCAAACACAGAGTTCTAACATTAGACAACAGTGTCAACCATTTAGGTCGAACAGTGGCAACTCTATAACTGTAAAAGTGGCTTGGAACTGTAAAAAACTGGAGTACTCTCCTGTTCACTGTCATATTGTCGTGGCAGTTTTAGATTGGAGAAGCCCGGAGTTTTCTCAGTGTAACGGAAGTTCTTCTATGCTGCTCAAGTTCCCTGCCATCCCACAGCTGACCACCTGGCTTGCGGTTTATCTCGTGCTTCCAGAGATATCGCGCATCGCCTGACATGAGAACAAGGGAGCCTGGTTTCAGGTAGATAGGGACATATGTAGATTCACCCTCCCGATGCTTCACTGTATCACAGGCAGCGCCTCCTTGTTCTGCCCGACTGAAGTGCATCACACAAGCTGACTCGAGAGAGACTATTGCGATTCCATCATCGAAGCGCATTAGATCAACATGAGCACAGATGCCCTAGATTGCAAGATCGAATTGTCACGTTAGAGTGCAGAAAATGCATCTCTTTATTTAATTTCACTTTTGTTTGTAATATGAATTGCAGCAAGGATGTTTAATGTTGTGAATATGAACTACAATAAAGATAGCCTAGACAAAACTCTGAGCATAGCAGCAGTCTTTTGTTTGCTTGATGTTGAACATAGTGCTGAGTGCTCCAAATTATTGGGAGAACAACAGTTTCGCACCTCACCTGGCTTGTATCTATTTGCAATCAGCTGATCAAAAAGTGGTTTCCTCCACAGTATATCTGATGGCAAAGGACATGTATCTTCATCCTCATTTGTCAACTCCGTGCCGACACCAACATTGACATCACCAACACAAACAGCTTCATGAATGAGCGCAGAAAGTTCAACAGCCCATGAAGGTAGATCACCAAATCTCATTGCCTAAACAAGAAAGGTAAAAAAGAATTCCAACATTAAAATCAATTGATGCAAATGTAAATTTATTGACATTAATGAAAATAACACTGCGGTAGTTTGAACCGTTTTAACCATCTTGACACTAATGAAACATATCTTCTGTTCATGAAAAACCTACTGTAAAAGTACATTGGCAGATACTGAAACAACGAGGAAAACAAAAGCTCACTTGGTTGTGTGCATCACTGAACCATCCTTCTGCAAAACACAAATGGGCACATCCACACTTAAGACTCATCAACGAACAACAGTAATCTGTTGAGCAATAACAAAATAAAGCTAAAGCTTCTTCTGCATTGCTACCATTCACGCAGCAAATAGACAGTCCTAGGCAATTCAGAGCTAAATACATGATAAAGCATGAACATAGCTGGACAATTTGATGAGATTAAGACATGCTATTATTCCATTTAGCTATTTTTCCATCAGAAGAGCCTTAGTCTTGTGAAGCAGACAACAATTTGTTACATAAAAATTGAACAAAGTTGGATGCTTCATAAAAGTCGAAGAAAGTTGCAAAGGCATTCATAGTAACAATTAAGCATCCAAAACCGTAATTAATCAGGTAGAAGAACATCCCCTTTGCATCGAAAGAGCCTTTTTTCCCCTCTGTGAGGAAGAAAGGGGGAAAGCTACAAATTGCCCATGTTACTAATTACCAGCATGCAGTTGCCCAAACTAATGGCCTATTCTAATCATCACATGAAACAAAGATGGAATATTTACAAACAAACAATATCCTAAAATTTGATGACTCGGACCAAATTGAAACCAACAAGCAGCTAAAGATCCAACCTTTGCCCAAAGGAAGGACACAAGAGAACGCAAACCCACGGCTCACCTTCTTGGATCGCGGTGAGGAGGCGCGACTGCTCGTCGGCGGAGAGGAAGGCGGCGCAGAGCCACAGCCCCCTCACCCCCGCCACCGCCTCCCACCTCCACTGGGGCCTAACCTCGCGGGGTGCGTCGGAGTCGCTGTCCGATGAATCGCCGAACGCCTCAAGGAGAGCTGCTCGGCGGCTCAGCTCCTCGTCGTAGTCGCCGGCGGCGGCCGCCATGGTGGCTTCGTTGCAGGGTCTTTCTGAAGTCCGTTTTCTGATCTGACACAACTCAACGATACATAGCAGTATGTGCGTATCCATGAGAATTCCGTGTTCGTTTCGGGTTTACGTAAAGAGCAAGCCCGCCTTCTAAGGAAGGTTGAATATCTCTTCGGAGGCTTTCTTTCAAATCTACACAATCTCTCCCTCTCTGCTTAGACAAAGCTTTAGGGCACGTTTGGTAGATTGCATTAGAGTTGAGCCAGGCTAAGTTGGTGCAGTATGCTTTTGTTTGGATAGCTGCATTTGTATTTCATCCTGGCTTGCTGTATGCACGAGGCAGCCCACAGCCTGGCTCTGTAGAAACGAGAATGAGTTTCGTTTCCAGAGAGCCAGGCTCTAGCTGGCTGGATTAACAATGTGATTATAAAGTGATTAGTGTGTATTAAGTTGTATTAGCATCTAACAAATTATATTATTGTAGATTAGGGTAGTAATTTGTATTTAAGATAAATAAAAATAGTGGTAGTAATTTTTAAAACTTCACATTGATTATCCAAGATCTTAAATACAATCAACCAAACAACATCCTAGCAAATGCAGTCCTACCACATCAAAGCAACCAAATAAGCGGTAGTTGCATTCCAATATCCTGGCTTAGACTAACCAGAATGCTTTTATTGAGTCAGGCTAAAAACATGCGAGCAATCAAACGCCTCCTTAGCAGATGCGCACAGCGAAATAGAAAAGGATTGGGGTATATGATGTGAAAGAAAGGGAGGTATATATATACTGGGCCGGGGAGCCTAGATATTGACGTAATCCACGTATCTACTAATGACGATAGCCGCAACAGCAAATCATTTGACGGGGGTTGGTGGCGATGGCCGACTACCAGGCAGCGCCCAATCTAGAGACAATAATGGCCCTGCTGGCAGCTACGTGCGTGCGGCACCTGAGCCCATCTCGCATCTTTCCAAACGAATTGGCCTGTCCTTTTGGCGATCCGGTGGGCCCGGAGCCACGCGTGTGTCGCCGCTTGTTCCTTTTGGCGATCCGGTGGGCGGTCAACTTCATCCCTATGAGTACTTGACGCTATGACAAGATTGGGTTAAAAGTTAGTTAGAACATCATCGTACGCTCCCAAGTTTCCATGCTAATTAAGATAAACGGTACAAAACAGAGTTTAACTAGTGTACAGTCTAAATACTTGGTAACTACACAGCAAAAAACTAGCCAAGTTCGAAAAATATATAGTTCTAACTTAATTAGTGGATGAGGTACATCTATAAATTATACAACTGATTATCACTAATTATTATATTAATTATGTATGTGAATTTAGCTACTACTAGGTTAAGATACTTTTTTAAGCCATGGATCACTTCAACTTTTTTAAGCCATGGACCCACTCAATCGAAAAAGCACTGTCAACCACAAGTGCTTTCATGTTTCATGTGAGCATTGTGCTTTGGGAGTGAGTGGTCGGTAGAATTAAGATTCTGCTTATTTTAGCTTAAGCTTCTGATTTCTGGTTTATTTTTTATTATTTCTAAATCTCGTTTTTTCTGGCTTTTTAGCTTTTTTGAACTATTTTGCCAGTTCTTTTTTCCGTATTTGTTTGCATTGTCCATGATAGGCTAACCTGTTTTTTTTATTTTTAAAATTTAATTACGTCAAATAAGTCACCATCAGCTATAGTACAATTTCAGCCAGCTATAGTATAATTTCAGCTATAAGGCAGCTTATTTCAGCCCAACCGAGCGGCACCTAATGCTTATTTTAACTGTAGCGATTTTGTAAGGAGCAATAGTGTAAGGCACACATGATTGGCTACATAGCAAGATAATTAAATGTATGTTTGCCATATCAGTTTTGGGCAATCAGCTGGTAATGTTAACAATATAAGCTCGAATGCAGTATGTGGAAGGACAAACAATGGGAGTAACACACCTAAACCAAAAATATAAGACAGAGAAGTGAGCTAGATATACTTTCAAACCACTATATACATCTTAGGGCGCATAGAAAGCCTAATAGAAAAGGCAATGATCATTGCAAACTCGTTTTGATCGATAACGCGGTTGAACCGCTGGGACATGACAGCAATGAGTGCATGCTGAGTAAGACAATCACTATTGACCTCAACAAAGCGTTGCATGCAACTAATAATTCACCGAACTCCAGAAATATGCAGCATGACAGCACGTGAGCAAGGCTGATAACAAAACTAGCATGCACAAAAGTAGTAAACAGTAGAGCACCGTCTGACAAAACTGCAGAGGATCGCATTTTTAAATTTTAACTCTCTAAATTGACAACAATTTATCACAGTGACGGACCCAGGATTTTACCAAAGGGTATGCCACACAAAAATTTTCATATGCAATTCGGTAAAAACCATTTGCCAATTCGGTAAATAATTGTAAAATTTGCACGTAATTCGGTATGCAGGCACTAAATAATATGATAAGTCTTAAATTCAAAGATTAAGTTGGAAACTTACACAAATTACAATATAAATAGTTCAAACACCATACTAATAATCTCAAATATACATAAAAGAGATTTACAATACTACTTGTCTGACTTTTTTAGCCTACGCTTTCTAAAGGACATGAAAGTCTCGATTATATCTTCATCCACTTTAAAGAAAATATCCCGCTCAATGAATGATCCATTATTCAACTGGTTTATTGAGAGAATTATTATTCATTTAACATAATAGAAGTACCACAGACGAAGCATTAAAATTGAAGTGACAATTCCCAGAAGCAAATAGAGGGTAAAATGAGCACAGGAAGAAGAGTAAGAGAGAAATTGATGCTAAACCGTCAGTATTAGAGATCCACAGCAATAGACTGCAAATCATGGAACATAGATTAACGAAAACTTACTGGCTGATAAAGTTTGCAAACAATTCAGGTAAAACCAGCAACAATCTCCCAGGCTCAGTTGGAGCTGTAAATCCTGCAAATGAGGAAGCAGTACGCAAAGAAGGATTAAATGGTGCATTGTAAGTTCGAAGTTAGATTACTTGTCAGCTTCGAAGTTAGATTACTTGTCAGCCAACAAACATGCAAAAACCACATGCCTATATAAGATGACTGCTCCTACCTTATTATGACAACCAGATGACAATAGAACCATAAACCTACAAGCATGGAAGCCAAGAAATCAAGTAGGTCCTCACATAGTTCATCCAAAACAAAATAACTACAAGAAATGTCCAATCATTAACCATTAAGCTGAACCGATATAATTCTCTACAGGACACAGAGAACACAACTATATAAAAGCGCAAGAATTGAGCAAAGAAAACAACAGCCCTCTTATACAAGAATTGTCCTATCTTTTACCGTTTAAAACAGTATGCCTGCTGCTATGTAATTTTAATATGCTACAAAGAATAGCAACATAAAACTACCGGAATTGTGTCGAGAAACAAAACTAAGTACTCTTTTTAGTCTTTTAAAACTAATTAACCACAACAATTACCGAATCATTCACTGTTGAATACAATAAGCTGGCTACTGTGTAATCTTGGCAAGCTACAGAGCATTGAACCATAAAACTACCAGAATTGAGCCAAGAAACTAATTAGATCCTCATACAAGTTATCCAGAAGCAAACCACCACAAGAAATATCCAATCTTCCACTATTCTAAAGAAAAACTTGGCGAATTGGGGAACAGGGAGACTTACACATGGCCACGGAACATGGAGATCGAGAGTTCCAACCCTGCTCTGAACACATGGCAGCCACCGTCCACGATGCAGCACCGCTCCCCACCTCTCACCGGCCTCTTCTCCTCTTCCGCCCTCCCCCGCCGCAACCACCACCTCACCCCCTCCTTTTACTGGCCATGGCGACCACGCCTCCCGCTCCGTCGCCGTCTCCTCCCTCGCTGCCGCCGTGCCGCGGCCGACGCCAGCCCCTCATCGGCTGGCGGCGCGGCCTCCTCCTTCACGGGCGGCGTTTTGAGAGGGAGCGTGTCCGGGAAGAGCACGCGGTCGAAGAAGGGGAGGTTGCCGGCGACGGCGGCGCGGGGGTCGGCGGGGATAGGGGTGGGGTTGGTGATCATGCCGGACTGCGAAGTCTGCGACGCCGCCGAGGCGAGGAAGGGGAGGCGGCGGCGGCGGCGGGGGTGGTGGTGCTGGTGGGGGCATCTCGGGAAAAGCGGGGTCGCGGTGGCCATCGTCGCGGCCGCCGCGGCGAAGGCTGAGGATAGGAGGCAGCGGCGGCACGACCTCACGGCAGCGGCTGCGGCGGCGGCGAGCCCGGGCATGTGGAGTACTTGGCTGGGCCTCAGGGTATGCCGTGGCCCACCCGACATACCCTATAGATCCGCCCCTGATTTATCATAATAATATTTAGAACCTCATCACATAGTCCTTTAGAGACCAAATAAAACAAGACAGGCTTTTTAACAATAACAACGGATCACAAGTAAAACATGTAAATGTCAAATGAACGAATCTACAGATGCTTGGATAAATATTTAGGCCCCATTCAAAACGGCTTTTGATTTTCATTCAACACATTGACTTCTTAACGTGGTTTTTTATTCTTTTTATGTTTTCCTTTGTATCGTTCATGAAGATATAACTGTTTTTTCTTTATTTTCCTTTAATTGAATACCCTAGCTAAAAGCTAACAGTACTTATAGTGTCTATTTTAGTCAAATACCAACAGCCATATCTAAAAGCTATTAGCAAAAGCTATTTTGAACATAACCTTTCATAACGACAGGTCCGGCTGCTGAGGGTCAGGCTGAGGCGATGCAATGCCCACAATGTCGCGCGTCGACATCACTGCCCTGTGAAGGAGTGCCAAGGTCGGCGCCGGCAGCAGTAGCGATTGTGGTGGTGGTGTCGGTAGCAGCCACGATGGCAGATGTGCCCTGCATATATGAGAAACAACATAATTGGTCTTTTAACTGTTGAGATAAGCATTACTCTCTTTAATAGCCAGTACCATTAGTAGTTCATAGAGAAGCTATACCTAGCTAGCTAGCGTAGGAGTATACAAGTAATCTCTTCTCTTTTTTTTTTTTGAACTTGTAGGAGAAGCGATCATTTTCACATAATTTTTGTCAAATATAAAATAAATTCGTAGCCATTTCAAATCACATACGTGGATGTAGCCCGGTAATAAAGTATCTACTATCTACCCTTGGAGTAGCACGTATTAGGTTCAAACCCTTAAAACTGCATTTTTTTCATCTTTTTCATTTGAACTTGAAAAAAAAATCAAATTTTGATTTGAAAACTCCGATCGAATTTGGCTGAATTTTCCCGAAAATCTAAAATTTTAAATTTGATTTTCAGAACCCTGATCGTAGGCACATACTTGGATGCTATCTGATTTCAAATGGAGGAGACGATTGTTTTCGAAGCCTATGACGACGTTTAAGAGCTGGAGGTTCCTGTCAATCTTCTCCTGCACATAACGCAGATGTCCGGCCTGCTTCCAGCCCATGAAGAAACGGTACGTGACGCTGCTGTCCCGGAACGACCTGAGGAGCATGTATGCCTTCCGGAGCGTATCCTCCAGCCCTTCCATTACTTCCCTTATTGCCTGGTGCTGCATCATCATCATCTCCACTACTGGCAGAATCTGTAGGAGGCCATGGAGCATCTGCACACGCTGCTCCAGCTGCATGTACTCCTCATCGTTGGAGTGAAGAGTCTGGACCAACTGAAGGATCATCGAGATAAGCGTTATCGCGTCCATCCCAGACAACTGAGCAATGGTGGCGGCTTCGTTCAGGCTGTCCCAGGTTCGCGACATCTTATCTTTGCTCTTTCTTGTGAGCGGCCACTAACTGCAGCTCGGTGATCAAGCAAAAAGTTAGATCAAAGTCCGCAAGCTGGCGAGATTGACAGACATCTACAACAAGCAAGGAACTACATGCATGAAGAAACAAACGATGCTGTGTATAAGATGCAAGAAAGAAATGGGTACCTCTTATCTAATCTGCACAAGTCCTCAGACACACAATCTCTCTCTCTCTCTCTCTCTCTCTCTCTCTCTAAGCCTTAGCAGATGCGCGCAGCGAAATGGAAAAGGATTGTAGTATATGATGTGAAGCCAAGGGAGGTATATATAGGGCCGGGGAGGTCTTACAATTGGATAGAGCTGGCTACTGCATGTTAGGTCATATTTCCACGTTTATTAGGATTTGTATATTTCAATTTATCTAATACTCCACACTATAGTTTTATACTTGATTGATGTTATCATACGTAATTTCAGAAAATTAGAGGGTGTTTTAGCAAAAATGTTGATGTACACCGGCACCGGTCGCCACTTGACCAAGGTTAGGTTTCGCTCCAAACGGTTTTAACTTCTAGTTTTTTGTTTTTAGTTTATTTAAATCAGAAGTCATTTAAGATACATCGACTTCTAATTTCGATTCATTTTAACTTTTTTTTTGCCTTTTTCTGCTTTATTCCTCTGCATTGTCCATGATAATATAGCGTTTTTCAATTTTTTCCTCATAAAAAACTAACAACTGCTACAATGCAATTTCAGTTAAAAACATATATAAGCTTAAACTAAAAGCTAGTTGGAGCACCACTGTAGGCTCCCAAGTCTCCATGCTAATCCAAATGGTACAAAATAGAGTTTAACTAGTGTAGAGTCTAAATACTTGGTAACTACATGACAAAGAACTAGCCAAGCCAGAAAAATATGTAGCTTCAACTTAATTAATGGATGAGGTACAACAACACATCAATGCAATTGCTTATCACTAATAATTATAATAATCATGTGTGTGAATTTAGCTACTACTACGTATTTGTGTACGCGTTAATCCAAAGGTGCGAGCCAATAGTTTTGTCTTGTGTCTACCATTTCCAGTTCCAGTAGGTATGGACCGTAAGCTTGCGCGAGACCAACGGTGCCAGCGCAGGCCGTGATGGCATCGACCACGCATAACGTCGATCTATGTTGTTGTTTGGATATGGAGATGTTCATGGTATGCATGGTTTGAGCTAGCTCTGTTTTTGTTGCTTTTTGGGCAGCAGTTTGGAATGCTAGCTCTGCTTTTGTTTGCTTTTCTCGGACAGCAGTTCAGAGTAGGGACCCGACTCATGGCGTTCCGCATCATCACCCCTCCGTACATGCCCTTCACCAGCCTATTTTTTTGGGCTGCGGCTTATGGCTTTTGACTGAAATTTTTGAATTTTGGCTGTTCACGGTACAGATTACAGAGAGATCGATACTCACTTGCGATTTTGGCTGGTACAGATGTTGGGCTTTTAACGTGTATTACGTTTAATTTGTAGACCTCGTCTTAAGAAAATACTCCATTTAAAAGTTAAGTACTGTAGCGGTTGTGAAAAATCAACTGGCTTGTGGCCAACATGCCCTTCCTCTCTTTCGTGAGCTTGGAAGTTTCTGCCGCTGGGATGCATGCGCGTGGGACCTACTGCATACAGTCCACATGGTACCGTGCGCGTGGACTCCCAACGTAAGCAAACACCCCCTACACCCCACAGGTGGCAGCCAGGGATGATTCCACATCCTGGATTGCACTGCCACACAGGATTGGTAATTAATCCTAGCTTGCTCCTCCATGCATCATCAATGATGTGGCCTCTCTCCAATTGATTTAAAACGTTAGCATTTTCAGACATACCAAAATATTCCTACGAGGGTTAAACCGTTTCGTGTAAAATCCGTAAAGTTCTCGTGAAATTCCTGCGATGGCCTCAATCTTACCATCAAACGTTCTATTTGACTCGGTTCATGTGCGTGTTAACTTGTGTGGTCATGGCAATTGCATGCAGGGCTGAACAGGTGTGGCAAGAGCTGCAGACTGAGGTGGATCAACTACCTGAGGCCCAACATAAAGCATGGGGACTTCACCCCAGAAGAGGACAGCATCATCTGCAGCCTCTACATTAGCATAGGGAGCAGGTAGACACACAGAGAGCAAAGTTAACCACTCCCTGTCCTTATTCCTTAACACCTAGCGCAATTATTATGCTAAACTCCGCGATAACCATGAGCGTGCTTAACATAACCAGGTGGTCAATCATAGCAGCACAGCTGCCCGGAAGGACTGACAACGATGTCAAGAACTACTGGAACACCAAGCTCAAGAAGAGGTTCCTCGGCCGGCGCAAGGACCGCCAGAGCGCCGCCGCCGCCGCGAAGTCCATCGACAGCGCGAACGACGGCGAGCGGTGCGCGCAGGCGCTGAGCGCGTCGGAGATGGAGAGGATCCAGCTCTGCATGCAGCTGCGGGAGCTGCAGAACCCCCTCAGCGTCGTCCAAAACCCCTTGCTGTGGCCAAACAGGGCCGCCACTCAAAGCAACAACAGCAGCAGCAGCAGCAGCTTCAATGTAACAGTAGCCGAACAAGGACAGTCCAGTTCTCTGAATGAGCACCTCAACGGGCAGCTGGGCGGCGCCGCCATGGACTGGCTTCGCCGTCGAGCACGGAGAACTTGAACGTCGTCACCATCGAGGCCGAGCTTCAGGAGCTGCTCTACGGTGAGGGGACCGGGGGAGGGCCGGCGCGACCGACGGCGGTGTGGCGCAGCAAGGGGATGTCTGTCTCGGTGCGTATTCCTTCCTGCTGGCAATTATTGAGGCTGTGAATGTCAGGATCAGTACCAAATGCCTCTGCACCGCTGAACACCCAGTCGCTGCCAGAACGCCTCCTGATGCATGTTCACATGAATCCTGTATTGCCAATTAAAACAAGCCTTCAGATTGCAGCGAGCCAACCACATCGACGTACGTAGTTGCAATGTTGAATCATGTAAACACATTATAATATACAGGGGCGGATTTGGGCCCCCGGCAAGGTGGGCTTCAGCCCGGGGCGTGAGAAAATTTGTAATGTGTAGCCCAGGTTAGCCCGAGGTGTTATTATTAGTATTAAGCCCAGATAGCCTATATATATTTCACAATTCTGCACAAAACCAGCGGCCCACCGGTCTCTCCGTCTCCGCGCAGCCCACGTCCTTCACGCGGCCCACCACTGTCTCCCCGTCTCCACGCGGCCCACGGTCTTCACGCAATCACGCGGCCCCGCAACCGATCCAGCGTGATTGCGCCAGCCCCGCCCCTCCGTCTCGCATGATTTCAGACCTCAGAGGAAACCCTAGCTCGTCCAGCGCCGCCCTGCAACCGATCCAGCGCCGCCCCCGGCCTCCGCCTCGTCGCCTCCGGCCCTCTGCCTCGTCGCCCCCGCCTCCCGGCCCGCCTCGCCTCCCGGCGCCGCCCGCCTTGCCTCCTGGCCCGCCCCGCCTCCCGGCGCCGCCCGGCCCGCCCCGCCTCTGGCGCCGCCCGCCTCGCCTCCCGGCGCCTCCCGGCCGCAGAAGCCCGAAGCCAAAAAAGGAAGGCGACGCCGCACCAGCTGACCGATCCAGCGCCGCCCCGTCTCGGTGCCGCCCTGCCTCCTGGACCGCCCCGTCTCGAATCTCCGCAGGACGACTTGCCGCTGGTGGGGAACAAGGCGCCGGACTTCGAGGCGGAGGCCGCGTTCGACCAGGAGTTCATCGAGGTATGCGGTAACCCACCTGCATTGTGCACGCGTGTTGTTGTAATTCGAACTTTGAGAAGCAACTGGTTTGGACCAGCAAAACTGGCCGCTCGATTGGTTTGTTTTTTTTTCTGAGGAATGATTGGTATGGCATAGTTTAGATTAGATGTTTCATCCATCCGCACGATTCATGAATGTAGCAGCTGTATGTATGGTTGGTGATGCTTGTGATTGATGTTGTTGTTGATGATGCCCTTTTGTGCCTGCAGGTCGAGCTGTCTGATTACATTGGGAAGAAGTATGTGATTCTCTTCTTCTACCCCCTGGACCTCACATTCGTCTGCCCAACTGGTGCGTCACCATCTTGTGCTCTTTGACGGTAAACTTTATTTGGGTTTGTCATTCTAAAAATGCATTTTTTATACTTTGCATTGCAGAGATTACTGCTTTCAGCGACAGATACGAGGAGCTTGAGAAGATAAATACCGAAATTCTTGGTGCTTCGATTGATAGTGGTATGTTAGTTTTCATTTGCATGACTTTCTATGTAGTTACGGCTATACCACCCATTTTCAGACTCCAGTGTAGCAATCTCATTACTTGCTTCATTGCCCTGTTGTAGTCAGAATAATCTCAGTACTTGCTTCATTGCCCTGTTGTAGTCAGAATAACATATCATCTGGACATGTAGTTGTTCTCTTGAAACTATTTATCTAGCTTTGACATGCATTGAGGTCATCATGTAGAAATTAACTGTGGAGTGTTCCTCTGTTTGTGTGAGTGAATATCTATCTGTCCTTAGAGTGAAAAGTTAAATCCACTAACTTTCGTAGCGTAAGTGCTAACGTTGCAGTGACAATGTTGGAGCTTATGTGACATCTATTATGCCTTATGCGAATATGAAAGTAAAGCGTGCTCTGTATGAATCAGAGAAAAACAAGGTGGAAATTTTTGATTTCATGTGTTAAATACGCTCACCAACTCCTTTGAGAATGATGTGGGGCTAACATATTTATATTCTGCTTTCCTTCTGCCAAGAAGATGCACTGTACTCAACTTATTTACCTAACTTATATTCAGAAAAACCATTAACTTCAGTTTTAACTAGTGACGTAAGAAACAATTATCTCGTGCTAGTGGTAAGTTAGCTTTTTATAAATGTAAACTTCATGTTGTTTGTATTTATTCATACACATGTTTAATTTACTCTTATATGTTGTCTTTACAGGTTCTGGTTTATGTCCAACTATCAATGAAGAAATGACAGGATAGAATAGAGAGCGAATCTTCGTAATTTAGGTACTCAAATTGTATCTCTATCATATTACATTTTTTTATATTTTGATATTATGCCATGTTTTTCTTATTATACTTTATATTTACTTGTTTAGTATTGAACTCAAGTTTCATATCAGTAATGCAATTAGCCAAGTATGATATACTGTTGTTATATCATGGTATGGGTACAAATTAGCGTTAGTTTTAGGTTGTTAGAGTTCAGCCCGGGGCGTAGCTAAATCCTGGTTCCGCCACTGATAATATACTAGGATCGAGCATCTTACCTAACATCTGGCGGACAAGAATTCACTCGCATGATCAGAAGAAAGGGACGAGGCCACAGTAGGACTCGATGACCCTGCGCATGTCGCGGAACTAGCTGGCCATGCTCCTGCCCCTGCGGAGGCGGGACCAAAGCGTGCTCTTCTTGTAGGACTCGACGAGGACGTCTGCTTCCTCGATTGCCTTGCAAACCAAATCTCCCATCTCCGAGTGCTGAATCACAGTTCCGATCTGTTCTTTTTTTACTGGAGTTTATGGCTTTTTATCTAGTATTGGCAGAGTTGGTAGAAAGCTCGGTTGGCGATGAGCTAGAAATATAATTTCAAGAGCTGATTCTAATATTTGTGGCATATCAAGTATTGCTTCCATAATTTACAAGGTTGTGCATATATTGTGCCTATATTTTTAGTATCAGGAATAGAAGATTCAGCTATCTACTCTTTTATTTTTGTATGCACAAAAGACAAAAAGAGTATCAATTGGCATGTATAGATCACTTAAGGACTCACCATCTGAAACATATATCTTAAATTTCTTTTCTTCCTTCTACAATGTGAGGATCTCATTTTTGTAATGCTTAACTATGATATGGTGAAACTGGAACAATAGTTGGCTCTGTATCTCTGGCTATGATGCAAGATAAAATGGTAAATAACAAAGCCCAAGGAAGTGAATATAAACATCTACATATTTCAGAAAACGAGATGCACACATCAACAGTATGACAACATTGTTTGAAAGGTTTCAAAGCTGCGACAAATCTCTGTGTTGTGTCAAGCTGGTCGAGGAAGGGTTAATATCTTGTAGCTTAATGTCCACATTGTGAATTCAAAAATTGTCCTTTTTTTCAATAGAAGATGATGTGCAACAACTTTTGATATACTTGAGCATCAACTATCAAGTTCCAATCGAGGTCAAAGACATGCTTTTAACCTTTCGATGAGAATACATGTGTAACACCTCACATATCAATATGAGATATTACTATGAAATGTCATCGCCAAAGTAAAGAATAAATAATAAATGTAACAATAGAAATCACAACAAAAATTAAAACTTTAAAAGTACTTTATTAGGGAACCAATAAAAGTTAAAATAAATGTTTGAAACAAAGGACCAGTCCACTTCTAACTAAATGAAGAATAAATAAAATGACATAAATAGTGGCAAACCACGGTGCTAAAAACTCGAGTGCTCCCACCCATGCATGTTGCTATCACTCCACTGACCTTTTACCTGAGAATGGAAAGAGCAAGCGTGAGATTTGGAAATCTCAACAAGTACCCAACAACGTTCGCAACACGGTGAGTAAAGGAATGTAATGCAAGCAAGATATATAAAGCACAAGCAGTATAGGCAAGATGTGCAAAGGACAAGCAATGTAAGCAAGATGTGCAAAGGCCAAAGGACAAGCAATGTAAGCAAGTAATTAACACAGGTTAAATGCAATAAAACTAGGTTACCAAGGACACTGATACCTATTAGGGATGGAGATAATGGGAATGTGGAACCAAGGTAATTGTTATTTAGCAAATTATGGCAAAGGAGCCGGCGATTGCCTCCCACATACCCGGTTATACGAGAATAGTCAAGCACATCCTAAACAGGTATTATACTATAGCTCACACAAGGTTATCAATCATTCAAGTTTTATTATGTGATGAGTAATTATTAGTCAGATTAACATGTTTAATACATATATCTTTCATGGCTCAAAAACATCATACAATTAATGGATCATGATATTAGGAAACTTAAACATAGCAGCCCTAACGTCAAAAGAGTGCTAATAATTTAAACCTAAGTTAAAACATGTTCATATGTTACCCCTATTAACGATTTAAGCATGAATTCTAAAACACTAATTAAAAGCATGAATTCTAAAACATTTTAACTGAGCATCCTAATAAACATAAAAGCATATGAAACAAGATAATCTAGAACATCCTATTATGAATACAATATTAAAAATCTATAACCAGGTAATATGAGCGATGTGATAATACCCAGATAAGTATTAGTGATACGATAATGACTAGATAAGTTTTAGTGATATGATAATAGCCAGATAACTTTAGTGATATGATATTAGACAGGTAACTTTAATGATATGATACTAGCTAAGCAAGCATGAGTGACATGATGATATACTCAATGACAAGGTGACAAGTAAACAGGAAATACGTAATATGCGAAACGGAAAGGTCACGGTCGCGAGCTACTTGCCTTGAGCAAACTCGGCGGACACGCTGCACGAAGAATCTAGAATGCGCAACTGCACGGGCGCTCCCTCAACAACTGTGTGAGAACCAACACGGTGGAACGAGGGTGCATTAGGTCCGATTCAGTCGAAATAGATGAAAAACGATGAACGATAAGCTTGAACGGATGGAATCCGTGCGAAACGCCATTCCGCCACGTGAACCGCCGTTCGGCCGTGAAAAACACGCTCCGCTGCATGACTTAGCAAAGCACCGCGCGAAGACGTGTTCGGTCGCACGCTCGGCCAACCGAACCGTGTGACCGTGAAAACGGTCACCGGCTGTCAGCCACCATTGCCATCGCCGACCGCCGCCGTCGGCCACCACCGCCTGCTATGGCCCGCCGCAGGCCACCACTGCCACCATGACCCGAGGGCGCCTGCCACGGTCGGCCGCCGCCCACCATGGCTTGTTGCCGCCTCCAGCCCCCGCTCGCGCCTCTCGGCCTGCGTCGCCGCACTGCCTCTGGCTCGTACTAGCTGCGCTGCTGCCCTGCGCGCCATGGCCGCCGCCGCACCTGCGCACTATGCTGCCCGCGCCGCCACACGCTGTCGCCGCGCTAGTCGCCGCCACCTCCTACCCTCGCCGCTCGCACCCCTTAGCTTGCGTCGCCGCACCGCCTCCTACTCACGCTAGCTGCGTCGCACACTGCCACCCTACGCACCATGGCCGTCATCGCGCCTGCGTGTTTTGCCGCCAGTGCCATCGCGCACGTCGCCGCCGCGGCAGCCTGGGCTTGCATGCCGCAACCAGCCACGCCGCCGCTGGCCGCGTCGCCTCTGGCCCACACCTGCCCGCACAAGTGCCCAGCCGTGCCGTCGCCTTCGGCCCACATGTGCGCCTGGCCGCGCCAGCCGCCGCGCGCTGCAGCTGAGAGAGGGAGCGGTTGGATAGATGGGAGCAAGAGAGATGTAAACTAGAGATACACGGGAGAGGGAGAGGAAAATATAGAGAGATAAAGGTAGAGTGGAAGGGGGAGAGAGATTAGGAAAGCAATCAATTCATTTAAATGCTAATTGAGATAGTGGCCAGCTTTTGAAATATGAGGCACTAACCAAATATCAGGGTGCTACAACATGTATTAAATTAGGGGGTGTCTATCGCACAGTCAACTGAAAAAAATACATTTCAGTCGATTCTGAGAGCCGTTCGATTCTGATCGTGTGGTAGTTATTGCAGGCCTATTTTTCTGTTCTTTTGTATGGCCAGCCCACTTGCAACTTTAACGGGCGCGCACTTCTCAGGTTTCAACCCGTTATGGCCCAACACGAAAACCTCAAACAGAAGAGATTGGCCACGGTGCTGGCCCAACTAAAATTGTGAACGCAGAAATAACCCTTAAAACGTGCAAACCTAGCCCTACATGAAAAACCAAGAAAACAGAAGAAAACCTAAAATACAGCACAGAAGAGGATTGCATAGAGGCGGCGGAAGCTAATCCAAGAAAAACAAAAAACCAAAAACAAAAGCCAAAAACAGAAACAGAAGAGGGCGATTACAGAGAGGCGGCAGAAGAAAAAAAGATAGGAATGACGAACTGGCCTGTGCAAATGGATCCGACATTGCAGAATCCTCAGGTTTCTTTTTCTTCATTGTTCTTCCTGTTTGCTGCATGTGAACTCTGATTCATCTCCCGACTTGTTGTCATCTTGTTTTCTTCTGTTAACTATAATTCTCTCCGAATATCATTTCTTGTGGTTGAACCGAAACAAACCAGCACAATAATTTTCCAGTCATTTTTTAGAACAAGAACCTATTACATCCAATCCCTACAAAAATGTGCTGAAAAAAGCGTATAATCCAGACTAGTTCAATGCTGCACATACATTTGAATTGTGTACTGTAGTCATCCATAAAGCAGTAAAATGCATATTATAGTTCTCCCCTACTTGCTGTCATCTTGGTTTCTTCTATGAACTATGACTCTGTAGTAATATTATTTCTTGTGGCTGATCTGAAACAAATCAACATAATAATTTGTCAGTCTTTTGATAACAAGTAGGATCCAGTACATCCAATACAATCACTACAGCAAGTTGGTGATAATAAATGGATAATACCTAGTAAAAATTGCATAAAGTTTAAAATGGAAAAATGTATATTACAGTAGTACAAAATTTTTTTTGTGAATCATTACTTCTCCTTTACCAATATGAATGTTAATTGCAAATTTATCAATACAGGACAAAATAATCATGGATCCCGGAGGACAATCAGAACCTACAAAACTGAGAAATTTGGATACAAGCCTCTATGGTAGTAACATCACAGAAGAATACCAGGTAAACTGTAACTACATTATAGAAGTTGCACTACATATACTATAAAATTGCACAATAATTATAGCTGAAATATTGATACATGTGGCCTACAAAATGCAGATTCATGCACAACTGTTACCAGATTGGATACAATTAATATGAATGTTAATTGCAAATTTATCAATGCAGGACAATATAATCATGGATCCCGGAGGACAATCAGAACCTACAAAACTGAGAAATTTGGATACAAGCCTCTATGGTAGTAACATCACAGAAGAATACCAGGTAAATTGTAACTACATTATAGAAGTTGCACTACATATACTATAAAATTGCACATAAATTATAGCTGCAATATTGATACATTTGGCCTACAAAATGCAGATTCATGCACAACTGTTACCAGATTGGATGCCAGAAGAACAGGTAAACACAAAAAAAGATATAAAGAAATATTAGCATATACATGAACTTGTGCATCTATTAGTACTATATTAATGATATGAATGTCAGGCAATTTATACTCCATAACAAAATAAAAAATAAAACATGAAGCACCTAACAATAAGATATAACAATTTGCGACAAATAAATCTATTGCAGGATAGCAAGAGCACATATACAAGTTTGCTACAACAGATGGTTATACTTGGAAGCCAAAATGCTGAAGACAAGGTAATAAGAGTTTCTTTGACAATCAAATGCACGGGAATTTTGTGATAATACTTGAAAATCAAATTATATTGTTATTACACAAATAATAAGAGTTTCTTTGACAATCAGGCACCACCTATGATGCACGGACACGGATACGTCGACACGACACCGACACAGGAATTCACCGTTTTCCCAAAAATACCGATACGCCGACACGGCTATATATATTTAAATAATAAATAAATTATATATATGTATTATTTTCTATGTTTTCACATGCTTATTATCTAAAATAATGTAAATTGTAAACTTGTAATTTGTAAAGTGTATACTCGGAATATGTACCTCATGAATTGTTTTGTTAATCCTGGCGATAATTGTTGATGTGAACACCATTTCTAGAAATAAGAACTCTATTAACCTGGGAAAAAGTAATATGATCAGATTGGCAATACTACACGGGAGAAGATGCGAGAGCTGGCGTCGCACGGGAGATGTAGTCGGCAGCGAGACGCGAGAGATGTAGTCGGCGGTGAGATGTCGTCGGTGGTGAGATGCGGGAGTGGTGAGATGCGGGAGCCGGCGAGCAGAGGAGATGCAAGTGAGGAGATGGAAGCGGCGGCGAGATGCGTGAGCGGGCGGCGGCGCGAGCGGCTGATGCGGAGAAGCGCGAGCGAGCGATGGGAATGATGTGCTCGAGAATCGGCGCTTATGGTTAGGGTTAGGGATGGGCCGGCCGTGTCCTAGGCCATTCTTGGGCTGGCTATGTCCAGGTCGTGTCCGACTCGTATATGTACTGTATTCGACACGTGTCGAGAATTTAAATAATTAAAATTAATTCTAAAATCGGCCGATACGTCGCCGACACGTGTCGGAGACGTGTCCGTGTCGTATCCGTGTCTGACACGTGTCGGACACGGATACGGCGGTTTTGACACGTATCCGTGCTACAGAGGGCACCACAAGGAAGTTACACAAACCTGCTGACGGCTCCATATGTATTTGAGGTAAGGCTGAACAAGAAAATTACAAAATGTACTCATTGAAAATTGGCAAAAATGAAAAAAAAAGAATTGACAATATGATTGCCTTTGAACACAGAACCACCTGTATATATATAACCACCAGCAGGACTGATGAAATTGGACAAATCAAGGCTGAACATCTGCAGAATAGATGCATAGATCACAATCAAAACAAAGAATGTACAATAATCTACGACGCAACAAATGTAATCCATGATGAAAATGCAGACAATGCAGAAAATCAAATAAATACAGAAAATGAAGTCTATGGTGTGGAGACTCACATGAGTGGTAGGTTAATTTTCAGTGTAAAATTGTTATGCAATTTTTTTCTTGTTTCTTGTATTTGTTGTTATGCTATTTCCTATTTGCAATTTTGTACATATTCTTTCGTCATTTTTTTATAATGACATGCATGAAATAAAATATACCTGGTTTCTATCTTATGAAGCAAATCAGACGTCAATAACTGATGAGGACAACCACATATCAATACCTGACCAAGTCAATGCAGAAACTAACGAAATTGCTGAACATGATGAAGTTGAGGAAAATCAGGTTATTGCAGAAGTTGAACACGATCAGACATCAATAATTGGCGAAATCAATTCAGAAAACAATGCGAATGAGATTCAGACAACAAAAAATTTTGAAAACATAACAGAAGAGGACATTGAGATATTCCTAGAAAATGAAAGTATCAAGGCAGCACAGAAAGGGGATATGCAGATAGAAACTCATCATGTTCCGCAATTAGACATGACTTCTCAAACCGAAGACGAAGCACAAAAGTTCTACAACAGCTATGCATTCGTAGTTGGGTTCTCTGTGCTCAAAGCTGGAAATTATCACTCTAGAAAGAAAGAAGCTAACAATGCTGTCACCAGGGTAACATTCGGATGCAATAAGTCGGGAAAGCCAAAAGAAGACGATCAGCTAGCCAAAAGAAAGGAAGACAAGCCTGCAGAACCATCAAAGAAAAGGAATAGAAAATCTAAAGAAGGAACCTCAACAGAACCAGCAATAGGAAAGCGAAAAAGCAACACAGTGATATTAACCGGATGCCCTGCAGCAATGGTTATAAAGCTGAAAGACACTGTATGGCAAGTTATACGACTCAATTTCGAACACAATCATGAGCTCAGTCCCCCAGAAGAGTCAAGGTTCTTGCGGTCACACAAAAATATGTCAGATGCAGAAAAAAAGCTAATAAGGACACTCAACTCAGTGCAAATACCAAACAGAAAGATAATGGCCATATTGTCATTTCTGAGAGGAGGCCTGTCAGCTGTGCCATTTACCAAGAAGCACGTGAGCAACTTAAGAACATCAATGAGAAAAGAATTAAATCAGAATGATATGATGCAAGTGCTTGCATTCTTCTCACAGAAGCAGTCAGAGGATCCTAGATTCTTCTATACATTTCAAGCAGATGAAAATAACACAGTGAAAAACATCTTCTAGTCAGACGCAAATTGCAGGAGCTGTTATTACCAATATGGAGACTGTGTGAGCTTTGACACAACATACAGAACTAACAAATACAACTTACCTTTTGCACCATTTGTTGGCATTAGTGGACACGGTGATAATTGCTTGTTTGGGTGTGCATTTCTAAAGGATGAAACCATAGAAACATTTATATGGCTATTCAGAACATTTCTAACTTGCATGGGAGGCAAAGCACCAATTAGTGTTATCACTGACCAAGACATTGCCATAAGAACAGCAATAGGCAAAGTTTTCCCAGAAACAAACCACAGAAATTGCTTGTTTCACATTCAGAAGAAGGCACAAGAGAAAGCAGCAATGTGTTTTAGAAGAATCCCAGGTTTGCATGATGAATTCATGGATATACTAAACAACTCTCTTACAGAAATGGAGTTTGAGAATCTATGGGTGGAAATGATCAGAAAATATCAAATTGAGAACATCAAATACTTTCAAGACATGTGGAATACAAGGAAGAGGTTTGTACCTGTTTATTTCAAGCAACAGTTCTACCCTTTCATCCAGACGACTGCAAGAAGTGAAGGCACTAACTCAGTTTTCAAAGACAATGTTGCCTCAACGTACAACATAATAAGTTTCCTTGGAGAGTATCAGAGAATAGTTGACACAATTGAAAAAAAGCAGAAACAGCAGGACTCAGTCACAAGAGGGACAAAACCATCATACTGGTCTGAATATTACTTTGAAAGACAAGCTGCAAGATTGTACAATAGAGCTATATTCTATAGGTTCCAGTACGAATTGAAAGGAACAACAAAGCTAAACACAGAGGAAATAGAAGTGAATAAAACATATGAAGTTTTCAAATCAGAAATGCATGCAATGAGGGAATTCAGGCCAAGAAGATTTATAGTGAAGATTGACAAACAAAATGAACAATACAGCTGCATTTGTGCAAAGTTTCAAAAAGATGGCATTCTGTGTATGCATGTACTCAAAGTGCTAATTCAGATGAACATCACTGAACTCCCAGAAAGATACTTCCTTGATAGATGGCGACCAAAAGAAAAGACGAATATTAGAGCTCATGATCACAACATTCCAAGAGACCTAGGTGGTGAAAATAGTCAACTAAGATTCAATATTTTGTCTAGGAAGATGGTAGATTTGGCATCTCAAGGATCAAAGACAGCGGAGAAATATGCTTACATGATGAAGGAAATGGATAGGATAGAACAAGAACTTGAAAACATCTCATCAACAGAAGCAAGAACAACAGATAAACCCAACATGTACCATCAAATCTCATCGACTGATCTAGCAGATGGAAGTACAACTATTGAGCTCAATGATCCACTAAATTCAAACCCAAAGGGCCGACCACAAAAACAAAAAGGAAGATTGAAACCACTTGCTGAACAAGTGAAGCAAATCATCACATGCAGCCATTGTGGATCTCATGACCACAATGTGCAAACTTGCCCAAAGATGCATGAAGACATGAGCAGAGCAAAGAAAAAGAAAAATTCAGCACATAAAGTAACAGGTAATTGATTGGCAATAAAACAAGTTACTTTGTGTTGCAAATTACCATGGCAGTAAATAAAAAACTAAGATACCATTCATCATTTTTGGTATGCAGGACAAACAGGAGTACCGAACAAGAAATAGAAGAACAAAGCAGCGACTACAGAAAACAACTTACCGACAGAAAATAGTTGACACAATTGTGTCCCAAAGATGCCATTCATCATTTTTGATATGCAGGACAAACAGGAGTACCGAACAAGAAACAGAAGAACAAAGCAGCGATTTCTGTGGTTTGTTTCTACCTGTATATCCACAGGTGGTTGCAACTATGGGAAGCGCCCGGTGAGTATTATGTGTAAAGTTTGCATTTCATTTGTATGTTATGTATTAGTTATTGATAGTAATACTTTTCTTTGCCATGTGATTTTCAAGTATTATCACAAAATTCCCATGCCATACCTTTATGTCTTCAGCATTTTGGCTTCCAAGTATATCCATCTGTTGTAGCAAACTTGTATATGTGTTGTTGCTATTCTGTGATAGATTTATCTGTCGCAAAATGTTATATGTTATTGTTAGTTGTATCATGTTTTATTTTTTATTTTCTTATGGAGTATAAATTGCCTGACATTCATATCATTAATTTATTACTAATAGATGTGCAAGTTCATGCATATGCTAATATTTTTAATATCTTTTTTTGTGTCTACCTGTTCTTCTAGCATCCAATCTGGTAACAGTTGTGTATGAATCTGCATTTTGTAGGCCACATGCTTCAATATTTTATGAATTCATCATAAAATAGTACTAATAGATGCGCAAGTTCATGTATATGCTAATATTTCTTTATATCTTTTTTTTTGTGTTTACCTGTTTCTACCTGTATATTCATAGTGCACAGTTTCTACGCAATTGCTAGTGCACAGTTGCCTGGAATTTTATTTGTCTTCAGTCGATTTTGTCATCCGTCGGATTTTTTGTTGAGATCTTCGCCAAAACGGGTCTTTATATTTTGTTGAGATCTAATATTTCTTTATATCTTTTTTTTGTGTTTACCTGTTTCTACCTGTATATTCATAGTGCACAGTTTCTACGCAATTGCTAGTGCACAGTTGCCTGGAATTTTATTTGTCTTCAGTCGATTTTGTCTTCCGTCGGATTTTTTGTTGAGATTTTCGCCAAAACGGGTCCGTAGCCTCTTATCAGATCCACCTGTTAGCGTTTTGGCCCGTACGAATTTATTTTTGTTTTCATCATTCCGCGCGCCCTCCTTATCGCTTCGAAATAGAGAGAGAGCGGAGGATTCGAGAGAGAGCGAGAGAGGAAAAGGCGAGACTTTTTGGTGCGGGTGTTCGTCTGCTCGGCGAAGTGATTAGGGATCTCCGACTCGTCGGCGAGAGAGAGCGAGAGAGGAAAAGGCGAGAGACTTTTGGTGTGCCTGTTCTTCTGCTCGGCGAAGTGATTGGGGATCTCCGACTCATCGGCGTTTTGTCTACTCGGTTAGACATAAGGGAGGTGGCGGAGAGCAGGTGATTTGCAGTTCCCGTTCTTGTGCAGTTTGCTGGCGCTGTCTTTTTCTGCGAGTTGCTGGTGAGTTACATGTGCATTGTGCGATTTTGTGTTCAGGCGGAGGGTTCGAGAGTGCGAGAGAGGAGAAGGCGAGAGTCTCTTTGGTGCTTCTCTTCGGCTGCCCGGCGAACTCATCGGCGCTTTGTCTCCTTGTTTAGATCTAAGGGAGGCGGCGGAGAGAGGAGGTGATTTGGCGTTCCCGTTCGTGTGCAGCTTGCCGGCGCTCTCTCTTCTGCGAGTTGCTGGTGAGTTACATGTGCAATCCAATCAGAGCTGTGTTTTGTTGTGTGATTCAAAACTTACATTTGTAGTATGAACACATCTATAGTTTTTATTTGTGCACAATGCTTGATGCAACAATCTTTGATAAGGCAAATCACAGATCTGGTCATTGTCGGAGCTGGGCCGTAGAGAATGTATGTGAGATACAGTGGTGTTGTTGGTATTTTGCCCCCCCCCCCCACATTTTTGAGTCCGACAAATGTTGTTAGCACCTGTTTTATGGATATAGTTTTGTGGTTTGATTGACATGTTGTTCTCAAAATTTTTTAATTGAGCATTTTTAGTCTGATCTGAGGTCAAGGTATTGGGGGGGGGGGGGGGGGTCATGCATGTATGTTGATTTGAAACATACATTTGTAGTATGAGCAGAATATGTATTTTATCTGTGCACATCACTTGATGCAACAATGATGGCTAAGGCAAATCATAGTTCTGGTAATTGTCAGAGCTGGACTGTAGAGAATGTATGTGAGATATAGTGGTGTTGTTGTTGTTTCTTCCCCTCCCCCCATTTTTTAAGTCCGTCAATTGTTGGGAGCACCTGTATTATGGAAAGGGGGTGTCTATCGCATTGTTTTGTGGTAAGTTTGATCTGTGTTTCTCAAAAATTTTCAAGTGAACATTTTGGTCTAAACTGAGGTCAAGGCATTTTGGAGGGTCATGCCTTTGTGTTTTTGCACTGTTAGTTGATGTGCGGTTACATATACTTTTTTAAATCTATGCCAATTTGCATGTTCTTTTATTTGTGCATTTGTGTGAAATCAATGCTCTCCAATACACATCGATAGTGGAGATCTGCATTTTTTTTAATAATGTGTTTGGTTGGAAACAAATTGCAGTCAACATGCATTAACATTGCATGTGCAATTTTGTAGCACATGTAGTGGAACTTCTATAATATATTTTTTTAATCTATGCTAATATACATGTTCTTTAATTTATCCATTTGCGTGAAATCAATGCTCTCCAATACGCATGGATAAGTGGAGATCTGCATTGTTTTAATAATGTGTTTGGTGTGCTTTTGCTGGTGTGCTCTCGTTGCTTGGAGGTGGAGTTGACTTGTTCGTCGTGGTCACCGTTAGCTAGCTGGTTCTCGTCCTTCGGTTCAGTGATTTTGTTTGGTGAGTACTCCTTGTCCTTCTCTTGTTGATTTTTGTTTAGTGATTTTAGATCTAGCGATTTCTTGTTGATTTGTGCCTTTTGCTCGCCTTCTCGCTCCCCATTCTGCTCGGTGTGTTTTGTTGGTGTGCTCTCGTTACTATTTTTGACTGCATCAGGTGGGTATGTGTAGGGAGAGGCAAAACAGAATACTGAAGACAACGCCTGTGGGCTCTGGTGGCCTTGCTCAACAACAAAACAATTTGCTGGCTGAGGTGGTCCTTGCAGTGCTAGTCTGATTTGTAGTTGGGAGGTAAGCTACTAACTCTATATGATGGTTAGTACAACAGTTTGCCATTTACTTCATCAACCACCAGTATATAATTCTTCACTTATTTGGTTCAAATCAGACTATGTACATGGGAAATGTACATAGTACATGGCGAATGTCCAGATTATTATGGGAAATGTCCAGATTCTTATTACTGAACTTTTCTGAATTGACGATGTACATGGCATGCTCTGAACTAGTAGTACAATTTTCAGATGTTAAGATCTGTCATGAGATGAGACATTCATCCTTATAGCTGAATCAAAAAGCATTACAATTAAAATTTTCAGCATGTTCTGGAAATTATGCTGGAGTTGCAGTACTATGGGCGATGAATCAATAGAAAATCTTTGTTATCCATTGCATGTTCCTTTTGGTGTTGCTTGTGTTACATATGTGACAGTACCACTTTGTGTGACTTGGTTTGTAATGTGCTTGGTCTTGGGTCAGGCTCATGAACAAGCCATTGTGAATGTAGTCTGGCTTCCTCTAGAGTACGGGGATGCTATAGCAGTATAGCTTGTGTACAAGGCTAAGTAGAAACTAGCTAATGATGCACTGTTTCTTTATTTCTTTCTTGTACAATGCTAAGCAGAAACTACCAGAAATTAACTTTGTTGGTGTGACTTGAACTGCAAAAAAGAGTTATTGTTTCTTCAAGTGTTCTGGAATAAAAATATGCCTAGCTTAGTGTTTTAGGCGTTCTGCATTCTGTTGTTGCCAATATTCATTCATGACTAAATTTGTGCAGTTTTTTAGGCATTATAAAATTTTCCTTGGTTAGCATGTAATTGCAGTGCAGTTATATAAATCTTGCATCGTTCAATGATGTGCAATTTATTAGTAATTTGACTGCAATTTTTTTTAAGGTTTGCATGCAAGATCAAACCCTGTTTTCTGTGTGTGGTTATGCATCACCGTCTGTTGATAGCAGAGAATGCATTCTATATGTGTGAATATATATTAGCATATATTTTGTTTCGGTTGTCTTTAGAGTTGTTTAAGCTCTTATTTTGGCGAGCATGCCATTCTCCCCCTTGCTTTGTTGTGCTTTTTTTTTCAATTTATTTTATGATAATATGGATATCTTGATTTTAACATGCTTTACTTATGGTTCTTTGCAGCTTTTGCAATATTGATTTTGAGGGATAGGCAAGGAAGGTGCTTGGTTGTTCCCGTGTCATTGTCAAGGTAACGAATTGATTTCCCACTGCAATACTGCAATGAACTATTTTGTTTATGTACGTAATTATTAATGTTTGACAACCTCTTACTATCTGGGCAAGTTATTAGTTGACAACCCTTGAATGCTGAAGCACCCTCTAAACTAAATTATTAACCGCTCACTGTCTAAGCTAATATTGTAGTGCCAAATTACTTTGCAATTTTTCTTTCTTGTGTCATGTAGTTCTTCTATAATTTATAGTAGTTTGTTCATTGATTGGAATAGTGCAGATTTTACATTTTTTGTGTCCTGTTGCACATCTATAATTTTTAGACAAAGATAGCAAGCATTTTTACCTAATTGATGTAGTGTTATTCCTTTTCGAAGCTTAAGAGTACCCACCTACTATGTAATGGTCTGTAATTTGTTTAGTTGTTAGAATTCTGGACCTTCTGGTGAGTTCATCATTACTTCATTCTAATATACCTTTTGCATTGTTAGTTGATGTATGTCTTCTTACGTGTATATGCTTGCTCTGTTCAGGCAAAGGGTTCGAGAGTGCCAGAGAGGAAAAGACGAGAGTCTCTTTGGTGCGCCTCTTCGGCTGCTCGGTGAACTCATCGGCGCTTTGTCTCTTTGGTTAGATCTAAAGGAGGCGGCGAGAGAGGAGGTGATTTGGCGTTCCCGTTTGTGTGCAGCTTGCCGGCACTGTCTCTTCTGCGAGTTGCTGGTGAGTTACATGTGCAATCCAATCAGAGCTATGTTTTGTTGTGTGATTCGAATCTTACATTTGTAGTATGAACAGATCTGCAGTTTTTATTCGTGCACAATGCTTGATGCAACAATCTTTGCTAAGACAAATCGTAGATCTGGTCATTGTCGGTGCTGGGCCGCAGAGAATGTATGTGAGATATAGTGGTGTTGTTGGTATTTTGCCCCCCCCCCCATCCAATCTATTTTTTAGTCCGACAAATGTTGTTAGCACCTGTTTTATGGATATAATAACTTGTAGTTTTGTATACCTGTTGGCATAGATGCAATCGTCACATCCACAATCGTTGCCTACGATTCAAAACTTGCACCATTGTTTAGTATATGTTGCAGCATCAGGTCATATGCAATTTTTTCCTTGAATGTGTGCAATTTTCTTGTAGTGTCATGCTAGTATCTCTGATTTACATGATGTGGTTTGTGCATATATTTTCTTGCTTTTTCTTTTGAAGTTTGCATTCTCACCATTCTTATTCCTCCTTGTTCACCATAGTTTGTGATTAGCATTGTTCCTACTATTGTTTGTCCAATATTTTCATCATTATAGGTGTTATTAGACCATGGAAATAACATCTGAACAATTATATGGAGTTAAGTTATGTAAAATTAAGAATATCATATCATGTAAAAACTTGTCAAGTGTAAATATATTGGAAGTTTCATTATTGTCTATAAGCTTATTTGTTGAAATGTTATTTCAGTAAATGGGAGTGTTTTTGCTTACGTCCATCTTTTCTTGAATGTGTTCCGCCCAGTTGCATCTATTTAGATTTGATTGACATTTTTTGGGAGACCTTCTTTTTGTTTCTTCAGTTTTATAATTTGTCTGTGGTGTGGTATTCGAGTTTCAATATGGTGCCATGTTATTCAGCATAAGTTAAATTATATCATGTGTTCACCTTGTATTCCAAGTTTGCATATGGCTTCCATGTGCAAACTATTAGTGTCAAGTGTTTTAGAAGTTTTATAAACAGAACTTTCAGCTCCATGTAATGTGTAATTTTAGTATCCTGCATGTGCAAATTCCAGTTTGGCCATATTTAATAGGTTCTCTTTTTTAATAGAAATGCAGTGTTGTCAAGTGTAAGTATATTGGAAGTTTCATTATTGTCTATAAGCTTATTTTTCTGCACAATGTTTTGCATTTAGTTTTAGTTTGGTACATATCAAGAAAAATAGCACTCTATATTGTCCATATTGGAATAGCATTTTTAGTCTAGACTGAGGTCAAGGTATTTGTTGCGGGAGGGGGTCATGCATGTATGTTGATTTGAAACATATATTTGTACTATGAACAGAATATGTATTTTTATCTGTGCACAACACTTATGCAACAATGATGGCTAACGCAAATCATTGTTCTGGTCATTGTCGGAGCTGGACTGCAGAGAATGTATGTGAGATATAGTGGTGGTGGTGTTTTGTTTTCTTCCCCTCCCCCTATTTATTGGGTCCGTCTTGTGATTTGCAGAGAATGCATTATGGTAATAGTTTTGTGATATGTTTGATCTGTTTTTCTCAAAAAATTTCAAGTGAACATTTTGGTCTAAACTAAGGTCACGGCATTTTGGAGGGTCATGCCTTTTGTGTTTTTGCACTGTTAGTTGATGTGTGGTTACATATACTTTTTTTAACTATGCTAATATGCATGTTCTTTTATATTGTCCATTTTGTGTGAAATCAATGATCTCCAATACACATCGATAGTGGAGATCTGTATTTTTTTCAATAATGTGTTTGGTTGGAAACAAATTGCAGTCCACATGCATTATTATTGCAGTTTTTAATTTATGTGCAATTTTGTCGTACATGTAGTGGAACTTCTATAATGTATTTTTTTTAATCTATGCTAGTATACATGTTCTTTAATTTCTCCATTTGTGTGAAGTCAATGCTCTCCAATACACATGGATAAGTGGAGATCTGCATTTTTTAATAATGTGTTTGGTTGGAAACAAATTGCAGTCTACATGTAGTAATATTGCAATTTTAATTTATGTGCAATTTTATAGTATATGTAGTGGAACTTCTATAATATATTTACTGGTTAGAATTTACATTATTTTTGAATAAGCATTTGTACAATGCTTTTGTATGCTACTCTGGTATGGCTCTCACATTCATGCTTTCTTGTTATTTGTGTAGTTTTAGAATGGCTAAAGAAGATTCTGTTTTAGGAGACAATCATTCTAGTTCTAGTGGAGATGGTGATGTTCCGACAAACGATAGTGATTATGTTCCTTCAGATCGTGGTCCTGCTAATGAAGTTGAAGCAGATTGTGAGTTTTCAATTTTTATTCCTGTTTTTTGTGTTTGTTTTTATGCTATTTGCACTGACCGCTGTATTTTAAATTTTAGCATATGATGAATCTTTAGATGATGATTTGATTTTTTAACACTTTTAAGAAGATGGTATGTGTTTTTGTCATCAGTTTAGATAATGAATTCATTTTAAGCAGTTTAACCAAAATTTGATATCATTGCCTTGTATAATTATTCAAGTTGTGAAAGCAGTTAAAAGAAAGACTGCAAAAAAGGATGTTAAGAAGCAAAATTCTAAGGTTTCATGAACAATTATTATTTATCCTTTTTTCTATTTTCATTAAACATATGTTTTATTCTATTTTGTAGAGTCATAAAGTTGAATCTAAGAAATGTTCTAAAGATGCCAATGTCCGAAGAGGATTTAGTAGATGTAATACCTCATATTTTGCTGAAATTCTCAATGGTCTCAGTCAGTCCAAGAAATCTGCTATTGAGCAGTATGGTTTTTCTTCTCTTTTGAAATTTGAAGACTGTTCTGTTCCAAGATCTTTTGCTCAGTGGATAGCAGACCACGTAGATACTTCCAGCTCTAACATAGTTCTTGAAGGAAAGGTTATCCCTGTCAGTGCATCTTATGTCCATATGGTGTTACGTATACCGATCGGTGGTATTGAAGTTAAAACTGAGAGAGATTGTGGAAAAAGTTCTTTGCTTCAATTGTTTGACCAATCTACACTACCCTCAATTAAGTTTTTTGGTAATGAGTTGCTTAAAGAGAATCTAAGCGATGATCAAACAGTGAGATACTTTATGGTAGTTGCCCTTTCCACATTTCTTTGTCCAAATTCAAGTACACATCCTAGCACGAAATACTTTGGTGCTTTAGTAGATGTTGATAAAATCAAAAATTTTGATTGGTCAAAGTTTGTCTACAACTGGTTGATGACTTGCATTCAAAAGTATCTTCGGACGTTGTCCATTGAGAATTTCAGCAAAATATGAGGTATTACATCTACTAAATGCTCTTCGGACGTTGGCATCTTTAGAACATTTATTAGATTCAACTTTATGACTCTACAAAATAGAATAAAACATATGTTTAATGAAAATAGAAAAAAGGATAAATAATAATTGTTCATGAAACCTTAGAATTCTGCTTCTTAACATTCAAAAGTATCAAAAAGATAGGGCAAGTTCTTCACATGCGTCATTAACTTTGGGTGGCTATCTTTTTGATACTTTTGAATGCAAGTCATCAACCAGTTGTAGACAAATTTTGACCAATCAAAATTCTTGATTTTATCAACATCTACTAAAGCACCAAAGTATTTCGTGCTAGGATGTGTACTTGAATTTGGACAAAGAAATGTGGAAAGGGCAACTACCATAAAGCATCTCACTGTTTGATCATCGTTTAGATTCTATTTAAGCAACTCATTACCAAAAAACTTAATTGAGGGTAGTGTAGATTGGTCAAACAATTGAAGCAAAGAACTTTTTCCACAATCTCTCTCAGCTTTAACTTCAATACCACCGATCGGTATACCTAACACCATATGGACAGAAGATGCACTGACAGGGATAACCTTTCCTTCAAGAACTATGTTAGAGCTAGAAGTATCTACGTGGTCTGCTATCCACTGAGCAAAAGATCTTGGAACAGAACAGTCTTCAAATTTCAAAAGAGAAGAAAAACTATACTGCTCAATAGCAGATTTCTTGGACTGACTGAGACCATTGAGAATTTCAGCAAAATATGAGGTATTACATCTACTAAATCCTCTTCGGACATTGGCATCTTTAGAACATTTCTTAGATTCAACTTTATGACTCTACAAAATAGAATAAAACATATGTTTAATGAAAATAGAAAAAACAAAAAAAGGATAAATAATAATTGTTCATGAAACCTTAGAATTTTGCTTCTTAACATCATTTTTTGCAGTCTTTCTTTTAACTGCTTTCACAACCTGAATAATTATACAAGGCAATGATATCAAATTTTGGTTAAACTGCTTAAAATGAATTTATTATCTAAACTGATGACAAAAACACATACCATCTTTTTAAAAGTGTTAAAAATCAAATCATCATCTAAAGATTCATCAGATGCTAAATTTTAAAATACAGCGATCAGTGCAAATAGCATAAAAACAAACACAAAAAACAGGAATAAAAATTGAAAACTCACAATCTGCTTCAACTTCATTAGCAGGACCACGATCTGAAGGAACATAATCACTATCGTTTGTTGGAACATCACCATCTCCACTAGAACTAGAATGATTGTCTCCTAAAACAGAATCTTCTTTAGCCATTCTAAAACTACACAAATAACAAGAAAGCATGAATGTGAGAGCCATACCAGAGCAGCATACAAAAGCATTGTACAAATGCTTATTCAAAAATAATGTAAATTCTAACCAGTAAATATATTATAGAAGTTCCACTACATATACTATAAAATTGCACATAAATTAAAATTGCAATATTACTACATGTAGACTACAATTTGTTTCCAACCAAACACATTATTAAAAAAATGCAGATCTCCACTTATCCATGTGTATTGGAGAGCATTGATTTCACACAAATGGAGAAATTAAAGAACATGTATACTAGCATAGATTAAAAAAATACATTATAAAAGGTCCACTACATGTACTACAAAATTGCACATAAATTAAAAACTGCAATAATAATGCATGTGGACTGCAATTTGTTTCCAACCAAACACATTATTGAAAAAAAATACAGATCTCCACTATCGATGTGTATTGGAGATCATTGATTTCACACAATGGACAATATAAAAGAATATGCATATTAGCATAGTTAAAAAAAGTATATGTAACCACACATCAACTAACAGTGCAAAAACACAAAAAGGCATGACCCTCCAAAATGCCTTGACCTTAGTTTAGACCAAAATGTTCACTTGAAATTTTTTTAGAAAAACAGATCAAACATATCACAAAACTATTAACATAATACATTCTCTGCAAATCACAAGACGGACCAAATAACATATCAACTAATAACTTGCCCAGATAGTAAGAGGTTGTCAAACATTAATAATTACGTACATAAACAAAATAGTTCATTGCAGTATTGCAGTGGGAAATCAATTCGTTACCTTGACAATGACACAGGAACAACCAAGCACCTTCCTTGCCTATCCCTCAAAATCAATCTTGCAAAAGCTGCAAAGAACCATAAGTAAAGCATGTTAAAATCAAGATATCCATATTATCATAAAATAAATTGAAAAAAAAGCACAACAAAGCAAGGGGGAGAATGGCATGCTCGCCAAAATAAGAGCTTAAACAACTCTAAAGACAACTGAAAGAAAATATATGCTAATATATATTCACACATATAGAATACATTCTCTGCTATCAACAGAATGTGATGCATAACCACACACAGAAAACAGGGTTTGATCTTGCATGCAAACCTTAAAAAAAATTGCAGTCAAATTACTAATAAATTGCACATCATTGAACGATGCAAGATTTATATAACTGCACTGCAATTACATGCTAACCAAGGAAAATTTTATAACGCCTAAAAAACTGCACAAATTTAGTCATGAATGAATATTGGCAACAACAGAATGCAGAACGCCTAAAACACTAAGCTAGGAATATTTTTATTCCAGAACACTTGAAGAAACAGTAACTCTTTTTTGCAGTTCAAGTCACACCAACAAAGTTAATTTCTGGTAGTTTCTGCTTAGCATTGTACAAGAAAGAAATAAAGAAACAGTGCATCATTAGCTAGTTTCTACTTAGCCTTGTACACAAGCTATACTGCTATAGCATCCCCGTACTCTAGAGGAAGCCAGACTACATTCACAATGGCTTGTTCATGAGCCTGACCCAAGACCAAGCACATTACAAACCAAGTCACACAAAGTGGTACTGTCACATATGTAACACAAGCAACACCAAAAGGAACATGCAATGGATAACAAAGATTTTCTATTGATTCATCGCCCATAGTACTGCAACTCCAGCATAATTTCCAAAACATGCTGAAAATTTTAATTGTAATGCTTTTTGATTCAGCTATAAGGATGAATGTCTCATCTCATTACAGATCTTAACATCTGAAAATTGTACTACTAGTTCAGAGCATGCCATGTACATCGTCAATTCAGAAAAGTTCAGTAATAAGAATCTGGACATTTCCCATAATAATCTGGACATTCGCCATGTACTATGTACATTTCCCATGTACACAGTCTGATTTGAACCAAATAAGTGAAGAATTATATACTGGTGGTTGATGAAGTAAATGGCAAACTGTTGTACTAACCATCATATAGAGTTAGTAGCTTACCTCCCAACTACAAATCAGACTAGCACTGCAAGGACCACCTCAGCCAGCAAATTGTTTTGTTGTTGAGCAAGGCCACCAGAGCCCACAGGCGTTGTCTTCAGTATTCTGTTTTGCCTCTCCCTACACATACCCACCTGATGCAGTCAAAAATAGTAACGAGAGCACACCAACAAAACACACCGAGCAGAATGGGGAGCGAGAAGGCGAGCAAAAGGCACAAATCAACAAGAAATCGCTAGATCTAAAATCACTAAACAAAAATCAACAAGAGAAGGACAAGGAGTACTCACCAAACAAAATCACTGAACCGAAGGACGAGAACCAGCTAGCTAACGGTGACCACGACGAACAAGTCAACTCCACCTCCAAGCAACGAGAGCACACCAGCAAAAGCACACCAAACACATTATTAAAACAATGCAGATCTCCACTTATCCATGCGTATTGGAGAGCATTGATTTCACGCAAATGGATAAATTAAAGAACATGTATATTAGCATAGATTAAAAAAATGTATTATAGAAGTTCCACTACATGTGCTACAAAATTGCACATGCAATGTTAATGCATGTTGACTGCAATTTGTTTCCAACCAAACACATTATTAAAAAAAATGCAGATCTCCACTATCGATGTGTATTGGAGAGCATTGATTTCACACAAATGCACAAATAAAAGAACATGCAAATTAGCATAGATTTAAAAAAGTATATGTAACCGCACATCAACTAATAGTGCAAAAACACAAAGGCATGACCCTCCAAAATGCCTTGACCTCAGTTTAGACCAAAATGTTCACTTGAAAAATTTTGAGAAACACAGATCAAACTTACCACAAAACAATGCGATAGACACCCCCTTTCCATAATACAGGTGCTCCCAACAATTGACGGACTCAAAAAATGGGGGGAGGGGAAGAAAAAACAACACCACCACTATATCTCACATACATTCTCTACAGTCCAGCTCTGACAATTACCAGAACTATGATTTGCCTTAGCCATCATTGTTGCATCAAGTGATGTGCACAGATAAAATACATATTCTGCTCATACTACAAATGTATGTTTCAAATCAACATACATGCATGACCCCCCCCCCCCCATACCTTGACCTCAGATCAGACTAAAAATGCTCAATTAAAAAATTTTGACAACATGTCAATCAAACCACAAAACTATATCCATAAAACAGGTGCTAACAACATTTGTCGGACTCAAAAATGTGGGGGGGGGGGGCAAAATACCAACAACACCACTGTATCTCACATACATTCTCTGTGGCCCAGCTCCGACAATGACCAGATCTGTGATTTGCCTTATCAAAGATTGTTGCATCAAGCATTGTGCACAAATAAAAACTATAGATGTGTTCATACTACAAATGTAAGTTTCGAATCACACAACAAAACACAGCTCTGATTGGATTGCACATGTAACTCACTATCAACTCGCAGAAGAGAGAGCGCCGGCAAGCTGCACACGAACGGGAACGCCAAATCACCTCCTCTCTCCGCCGCCTCCCTTAGATCTAAACAAGGAGACAAAGCGCCGATGAGTTCGCCGAGCAGCCGAAGAGAAGCACCAAAGAGACTCTCGCCTTCTCCTCTCTCGCACTCTCTCGAACCCTCCGCCTGAACACAAAATCGCACAATGAACATGTAACTCACCAGCAACTCGCAGAAAAAGACAGCGCCAGCAAACTGCACAAGAACGGGAACTGCAAATCACCTGCTCTCCGCCACCTCCCTTATGTCTAACCGAGTAGACAAAACGCCGATGAGTCGGAGATCCCCAATCACTTCGCCGAGCAGAAGAACAGGCACACCAAAAGTCTCTCGCCTTTTCCTCTCTCGCTCTCTCTCGCCGACGAGTCGGAGATCCCCAATCACTTCGCCGAGCAGACGAACACCCGCACCAAAAAGTCTCTCGCCTTTTCCTCTCTCGCTCTCTCTCGAATCCTCCGCTCTCTCTCTCTCTATTTCGAAGCGATAAAAAGGGCGCGCGGAACGATGAAAACAAAAATAAATTCGTACGGGCCAAAACGCTAACGAGTGGATCTGATAAGAGGCTACGGACCCGTTTTGGCGAAGATCTCAACAAAAAATCCGACGGATGACAAAATCGACTGAAGACAAATAAAATTCCAGGCAACTGTGCACTAGCAATTGCGATTAAATTAATACAGAGGCGATAGATTGACTCCTTTCCCGCTGCTAAGGGAGAGCAAGAAACTAAATCAAATGATTGTTTTTTTCACCAGCACCCTTTTTTTTCAGGTACTAAGAGTCATCTCACTACCAACCAGCAGACATCATCATCTGGCTGGGTCTTGCCAGTATCAACAACAAAATAAAATACAGATTTGGGAAGATTGTTGGAGGGATTTTTTTTGGTATATGATATGGTTAGTTCATGTCCACATTCTGTAGATGATTATTTATTACCATGAACTTGAATCGAGCCTTACATTATGAAGAATTGGGGATGATGTCATTTATTTTAATTAAAAACAAAAGGATGTTATGCATTCATTGAATTGATTTATCATTGTTCTTTTCTCTCTTTTTAGTTTACAGTGGTGGGATTGCAAGGAACGAGGATGACTAGATATGCTATAAATTGCAATAAAATGGAACATGTTAAATTTCTTTTGGACTTATTTATAGTATCAATTACTAGCGAACCATTACAATACATGGGCATTCGGCTAGTGTCTCAAAAAATATGAATGCATGTTCTTCGAGATAAATTTACTACACAAGAAGACCACATCGAAAAAAGCAACATGCATATATATCATGTCTTTTTATCCCATTTTCTTTCTCCATTGTACTACCAACGCCTCTTAAAGAGCTATACACAATTTCTGCCATTGCAAATTGCGTTGTAGCTAATTTGTTCATCAATGACCGATGTAGACTTCTTTTCAACTTCAATAACCCTACTGACCACCAGCAAACCCTCCTATCCACAAATCTGAACAAATCTAAATAATAAAGAAAAAGAAACAGCAGGAATAATAGATAAATATGACGGGATTTTACCTAGAAACAATTAAAATGGTTATCTTGAAAGATAGCCGAAGATCACAATGGATGATCAGGTTATGCCTTAGGGCTATATATATTATCTCTTTCACTCTATGTATATCATGGGGCAATGCTATGATGGCAAATAAAATATTTCAGGTGTTATCATCTTAACAATATTGGAAACAAAATAAAGCAAATCAAGAGCACTGATAAGATAACAAAAGCTATTGGCTTATTAGGAAAACCAAAAGCTTGTTAGGGAAGATGGCATATACTATAAGAAACCTCAATCTAGATTTTGTCATTTGGATATCTGAACACATCTAAATAACCAAGAAAAAGAAACAGCAGGAATAATAGATAAATATGACAGAATTTTATCTAGAAACAATTAAAATGGTTACCTTGAAAAATCATCGAAGATCACAATTAAAATGGTTACATAAGACTGCTTGTATTTGCAATAGAAACATAAGACTTGTCATTCATGGAGTAGCCCCGTGGTATTACTTGACTGCAAAAAAAGAAGAAGAAATTAGAAGAATCCTCTTGCTACAATCGCCCAGTGCATTGATTTCTCCTCATCAGCATAATAACTATCATACGCTATAATCTTTAGGGATCATGTATGGAGATTAACACTGAAGGAGGATGCAAAACAGAACATAATGCAGCCATTGGTATCTACAACAGCAACTGACCTGACACAAACATTTTTATTTTTCTAGCCTGAAACATTGAGAGCAATATATTGAAAACCAAAATATATTGAAAACCGATAGTCTGCTCAATCTTTTTCCTCTGCTGAAAAAGATATGAAATTTGGACAGTTCTCAAAATCTATGCCTCTCACACAAACCATCAATTGTTTCAGATTTATACTCTACCTTGTAATGTTATGAACTATTGCCATAAAAGTATGGTTTGAACTAACTAATTTCAGCCCTCATAGCTCAAACCTAAGTTTGCAAATCATGAAGAGAAAGCAATTGTCAATAGGCAAAGATAAATCTTTTCGAATGGTAAGTTGGTAACAAAAGCAGTCTAGATCAGTAGTTTAAATTTTAAAATCCATATATACCCCTAGTCCAAATAAAGCATGTTTCAGTAGGCCCATGTATGGCACAACTTCTTCTCTGGCATGTTATGACTGCAAAATGTAAGGCCAAATCAAACCTTTCTAGCATACATAATTCAGATATATCTTGTTTGGCTGTTTGATGCACTGCATATGAAATATGAATGCATATATTGCACTGTGATAGCCAGGCAATGAAATAGCGGTCAAACTACTGACAGCAGGTACATATGTCAACAAATATGCTTGAGATTCATCATTTAGGCAACAATAGAACATACTGCATTAGATACCACCAATTCAAGGTGAAAACATATGGGAATAGTATGAATAGAACCTTACATCTTTTAGCTCGGGCATTTGTGGATAACCGTAGCCATTATGACTAGGAAAATCAAATGGTTTGATTAGGCACGGCTATGGCAAAAAAACATACAACATAGAATACCATATAAATTAGATGAGCATGGTTAAACGTTTGATGTGAATCCCCTCATACCCTACAACCTTCCAGACACCTCCCCAAAAGAAGAGAAAAATATATGAGACGAATGAATTAAGAAAGTGTAGAAGCAAATTTCTAATTGCTGACACTACACACTTACCGCAGGAATGATGGAGCGTAGCCACAGAACATTAGGTCAGGGATGTCTTTGAGGGACGTTTGTTAAGGCACTTGCCTACATCATGCAACGGTAGCACACCTCCCTCCAAAAAAATTACGTCAGCCCAAAGACATCTCTTAGATCCCCACACATCACAAGTTAATAAGAAATTATGTCCTTTTTCATGTTTCAACATTTAAGTAAAAAATTATCTAAAAGCATTCCACACAAGGAAAGTAGACCACCTTGTACAGAGATCGCTTGAATCATGCAGTATGTGCACTATCAATAATAAAGATATTCCAACTGCTAGAGAAAAGCGAAGGTTACACTAAGCTTACTAAAACGAGTACTTCACTCCCCTTCATATAATCCTAGCGTGCCAATAGCCTAGTGTATAGAGCTCTGGCACTAAATTCTATTGCAGGAAGCTAACCGTAACAGGTGTAGGATCAATTGGCGTGCATTATCTAGCGAACATAATCATGGACATCGGGAAAGGTATAATTACCAATCCCAAAAATCAGTGAATCATTTTTAGAGGGGATTCATACGTCGCCTGGGGGAATTCGACCTACGAATTGGGGGAATCAGGTGGTGATCTCGGTAGGGAAAAAAAGTTCAAGGAATTTCGTGCCAAGAAAGATCTGGAATCCTGTAAATTGTAGTGCAAAAGAACGCATGAAATGCACTGCATTTCGCAATTACCTTGCAAATTCACTAATGGAAAGAGCAGCAAAACAAATCTAAACTATCATAAAAAATAGAGACAGAGAAAACGCAAAAAAATCGAGACAAGCATAAACTCATAGAAGCGATGGGAGAAGGAAATCACAGGACCAAGAACCCGGCAGGCAGGTCGAGCTCGGGAGAGGGAGGTTGTCGCCGCGCCGATGGGGGCCACCTGGGAGGAGTGGGAGCCTGAGGCAGAGCGGGCCCGGTGGGAAGGCGGCCGTCCGATCCATGCTCCACCACCGTCGATTGCCTGATCACCTGTAGCCACCGACATCTCCGTCAGCCCGGAGGCCGACAGTGTAGGCATGCGATGACGGCGCACGATGAGGGTTCAGCTAGATCGAAAGGGAAGCGAATGGGGGAAGGAAACCACGGAACCAAGAACCCAGCAAACAGGCCGAGCTCGGGAGAGGGAGGGTGTCGCCGTGCCGGCGGGGGCCACCTGGGAGGAGTGGAAGCCTGAGGTGGAGCGGGTCCGGCAGGAAGGCGGCCGTCCGATCCGTGCTCTGCCACCGTCGATTGCTTGGTCACCTGCAGCCACCGCCATCTCCGTCAGCTGGGAGGTCGATGGCGTAGGCAAGCGGCGACGGCGCACGAGGAGGCTACAGCGAGATCGAACGGGAGGAGGCGAGACGACGGCGAGGATAACAGGAGGAGAGCGAGAGGGGGATGCGGGGAATGAGGCGAGGGCGAGGTGAGGAGGCGGTGTCGTCTGGAAGGTGATCGGGAGAGGACGGGCGGATGCATCCCTTGGAGCGATCGGATGGCTAGAGTCCACAGTACCTTCGAAGAATTGTAAGAAACACGAGGTGTTTTATGCAAAGTAACACGCACAGAAATCATCGGGCTGTGGCTCGGGCGGGGCGGCAAGGCGATTTTGGGAAACACGAAGGGGCTTTCTGCAAACCAAGTGACATGGACGCCCTGGTTGGAGAAGTTTTACTGTGTAACGGGGGCACGGATGGCTGTATATAACAAACGAATTGGAGACTGACATGTGGCGTAAAAACACTGTTTCAATACAGTTTAGCACTATAGCAAATACTGTTGGTCTCAGTAAAACGTTGGGACACTAAAAATATTTCTGCTACAGTAAAAATATATGTGCTACAGTTTGGTACAGTAAACAATATGTGCGCTTCAGGGCTATATGCCGCGTGTCACCATTCTATTCGCTGATATACACATCCGGCTGTACCCCGTTACATAATAAAATTTTTCCCTTGGTTGGCCCTGCATTCCTTCGCCTTTCGTAGGACTTTTCATTTGCAGCTTCTAAAAACAGTATTTAATTTTTGTTATAGTATTTAATTTTTAAATAGAGTATTATTTAAAACAAGGTATATAAATATAAAGTTAATTATAGTACATATTAAAAATCCAGCATCTGTATCATTAAAAATCACAAGTATGTCTCTCCATAATCACTATCGTAAATAGCTAAAATTTAAAAATTTTAGCTAAAATTTATAAGCTACAATTATATCAAATAGATCCATAGTTGTATGATTGCACAGACAGGTGCAAGTCGCTGCTTGCCTAATAAGCTCCCAAGTCTCATGTAATTAAGACGAATGGTACAAAACAAAGTTTAACTATTGTGCAGGCTAAATACTCAGTAACTAGACGACAAAGAACTATCCAAGCCAGAAAAATGTGTAGTTCTAACTTAATTAGTCGATGAGGTACAACTACAAATCATGCGATTGAGTATCACTAATCCTTATATTGATCATGTATGTGAATTTAGCTCCTACTAATATGGCTCCAAGCACAAGAGTTACCATCATTTTTAGGTCCCAGTTGTAATGCAAGTATTTTTCTATATTCGTGTGAGAACTGAAGTATTTACTATAAAATTCCTACATTGCAAACATAACCTTAACAAATTATCACTCAAAGTACTACCTATAGTTTTGAAAAATTAACACCTTATTTTTTAAAAAATAGGAATCCGCAAAAACTTCAAAAGTTATCTCAATTGAATCCCTAAGTTTTCGTACACATATGTAACACCCCCATTTCTGGTAGCATTATGGAATCCTCGCAACTGCCCAAGACTGTTCAACTGCGAGTTACATCAATCGAGTGTATAACATTGCCAACACATGCTTAAGACAAAAGCCAGCTTTATTACAATATAAGGGCATAAAAGCCAAGTTTTACAACGGGGCAGACGGCCCTTAGATACATTACAGAAAAAGGACGCCACAGGCACGCCTGAGCGGAAGACGACCCTAATTTCCACGTATCCTTGACCTCGTAGAGCTCCACCTCTTCACCTTCATCTGCCTCCTTTTTGCTAGCTATTTCTGTTAATATTTTTAGCAAGTATGAGTACAACTACCGTACTCAACAAGTCACACGGAGCCTAGCAATAACTACATGCAAGGTATAACAAGTAAAGGGGACCAGGTCAATTATTTTATGTGGATGCAGTTTTGGTTATAAACAAGTTTTAAATATGAAATCATAATTTCTATAAACTTTAGGGGGTTTTCAAGGTTCAATTACCAGACCACCAACATTACCAAAACCTTTCCAAATCTACTTATGCTTTGCTGTTGGAATCACCCATTAAACATAGCTTCATTTACTGGAAGCACAGCGTATTCGAATACAATTGGTCATAACTTTGCAAAGCTGCCCTGCTTTACCCACAAGATTCCTTAACCCCGCGCTAAAGAGTTAAGAAAACAAGGTTGTTCACTGCTCAATTCTTTATATAGCCTCTACCTAGTAGACTTCCCCAACAAGCCCAGGCCACAACCTCTAACTTATCTCAGCCTACTATTGTGTGGACATCTGATAATCAAATCAACAATAAAAACAACAATGGCTCCAACTTCCATACGACCCTTCTCTGCTCCCTTCCGTATGGACTCACACTTTGCCTTCACCTTGCGTTTGTAGAGGTTCAATCGAATTTGAGCAGTTACTAGACCAGGTTTGACGTATCAACGCTTGTGGTTGGGCGATCACTATGTCCTTTACTCAGCATAAGGGTCTAGTCCTTGTATTTTCACCGGTGGCAAATTCCTTTCTACAAATCTGTCCAGTGCTTTAACACTCCCATTGATTTGTAACATTTGCCTTCACCCTAGGTCACGGGATCCAGCGATCCTCGCTTATCCTAGAATCACTTCCCAAATAAATACCAATTCTTTTAGTAACAATAGATGTTGATTCTCTAAACTACCATGATTACATATTATTGTATTTAATATTACTATGCCTTGTCAAGGTGAATATGGCCATCAAATTAGACTGGGCTTTTTCGAGTGGTAGGACATAACTAGTATCATATCATTCTAAGCATTTATTGTACATAAAATAACAATGCGCAAATAGCATAATGAAAATACAAGTAAATAAATAACTTAGGGAATGTAGGATCAACATGCTCAAAAATATGTGTGACTTGCCTTGCAGGTTTACGATTTCGATTAACTTGTATTCTTCGACGGGCTGGGCCTGGACTTGAGCTTATTCCTTCTGCTCCTGCGAATCCTCGACTTCGGAGGCTAACGTAAAACAAATAAAATAAATTAATCCAGGCTCGAAGGATTGAGCGAGGAATAAAGAAAATAAAGTAAGAAAGAAAATCTGGAAAACTCCATTAAATTGGGATTTTGGGCTTTTAGGAGGGCTACATGGGGAAATGGGCCTTGGATTTGGGTTGGTGGGCTCGAGACGAATCCAGGGAGTATAAATATGCATTTTTGGGTTTGGGTCAAACACTGTTCATCGGGCTCGGTTGGTACTATTCATTGGGCTCGAACCCGACGCGGCTAGGCGGCTTAGCGCAACCACGTTTATCGGGTCCGGTCGGATGCAACGGGCTCGGCCGAAGCGGCTTGGCTCAACCGGGTCGGGGGAACAGTGCACGTGCACTGTTCTTCTTCCCCACTCCATCGCGCACATGCAGAGGAACAGGGGAGAAAGGCAGCAGCTTGCGGCAGGGCTAGGGTGGCTTGCGACGGCTTTTGTAGGTATGGACGGGTTCGGGGAGGTCACGGGGGCCCATTTTTGGGGTCGGCCGGGATGGAAAGTCCGGCGATAGCCGGCGGCGAGCTAATTTCTTTCACGGCCATTTTCGACATCGTGGGGAGATGGGAGCTTAAGAGGGCAATTGGGCCGGTATTTAAGCATTAGTGGAGCTAGAGGGAGCTTATAGGGGTGATGGTACGGGTTGGGGAGGCCGGGTTTTAGCTGGCCACGACGAGGTAGGTTGGCCGTGCGGTGGCTCTTGGCGCCGGGGTAGGTGAGGCTTTGGGGAGCTAAGGCGGCGATTGGAGAGGGTTCAAGGGAGCTCAAGGATGCTACCGGCGAAGGCAATTGAAAATCTATGGAGCGGGGAGCTGATATTACACTAGGGATCACCTTTTGGGGGATTTGCAATTGCGGGGAGTGGAGAGGGTGATTGGAGCTCTAGGGTGATCGGTTAGCTTTGGGGAGGTGTGAGGTTCACCTCAAGGGACTTGGCTTGCTTAAATAGGCAGGGATAGGCGGTTGGCACCGGTGAGGGAGAAATCCACGGCGGCGGTGATGGTTTCGGGAGATTGCGGTTTGCCGTGTGAAACCGGCGAGCTTGGGCATGAAGAAAGCAGCGGTCAAGAGTGGCAGAGGGGGCTGTTGTCGGCTGAGAGGAGAAGTTGTGAGAGAAGGCAGAGGTGGCGGCAAAATAGCGGGCAGACAGTGGCGGCCGTGGCCGGGAAGGCCTGGCACGGGTTTAGGGGCATTGATGGAGGCGTACGGCTGCTGACAGAAGGGATGAAGCTGGCAGGGGCGCGCTGGCGCGAGAAGGTGCGAGGAGAGCGGTGGCGACAAAAATCGGCAGCAGCAGCGAAAATATCGGATGTGAACAGTGCCGCGGCAATTCTTCTCCGTTCAAGCGTTACCGACAGGGTTTAGGGGCGAGATTGGGTCAAGATTCGTGCAGGATAGGGTTAAGGGGCAAGGAAGCAAAACAGAAACGAAATTCAACTTCAATTTTTGATTTTGCAAAAAATTGTTTTGTTTCAACATATTACCACCCAAGTCCAAAATTACCATTAGTTAGAGCTCCAATAAATTACCATTAGTTAAGCCCGAAGTTACCATTGGTAGATTTAACAAATTATCAGCTCAAAGTATAAAAAATGCCAACATTTATACCCTAAGTTACCATATGAGATTTTAACAAATTACCGGTCTAAGCTCAGTATGATAAAAAATAGCAAACCTTGTTAGGAGAAACCTTGTTAGATCCAAAATATAAATTGAACTTCACAAAATAGTCTAACTTGAATATGTGTATATATGTTCACTATACATTCTTGTATGTACATATTTAGGGAGAGTTCACTCTATATTTTGAGGTTTCATTAGTATTGATTCCTGTCCATCTTTCCACATACTAAGGATGTTTACTTTGAAACATATCTGTTAGTGTTATAATACCGATCTTATGTATGATTTGTTTGGATTCGGGAATTCTCTTAGAAGACTAAACTAGGATCTTATGGAAGATGGACACGGGAATTTTTATCCAAGTTAAAGCCTTCTCCTGGGAGAATAATAACCCTATGTCATGTGTGATTACTAATCAGAGGAAATGATTACAATTGTGTAATGCAGAAAAGAGACTGCACGATCTCTTGCTTGGATCAAAATTTCCCCTTTTCCCTCTCCAATATCAACCTTTATATAGCTGGTGAAGCAACGGGTGTCATCCCGCACTAGAAGATGCTTTAACGCTTCGGGTGATAACCATCTGACGGAAGTTGTTGTTAGAGACATAGCGATCGTTCACCATGTAGCGGTTATTGTCAGAGAAAGATCATGTGTGGTTATTGAATAAACGCACGTTCTTATTGCCTTATCAGACGAACCCATGATGTAGTTTGTTGTCGTAAGCAAGTTGGTTGAGATAGGTTGGTCGCAGGAATGTCTACGACTATAAGGTGGTCGCAGGACAACTTACGACTACGTGGTCGTAGGAGAACTACGACCAAGGAGTAGTCGCAGTAAGACTTACAACTACGTGGTCGTAGAAGGACTTACGACCAAGGAGTAGTCGTAGTAAGACTTACGACTACGTAGTCATAGTAGAGCATACAACTATGTGGTCATAGAAGAGCTTACGATCATACGGTCATAGGAGAGCTTACGACCAGGTTATGGTCGTAGGAGAACTTACGATTATGTGGTCGTAGAAGAGCTTAAGACCAGGGTATGGTCGTAAGAGAACTTATGACTATCATGTGGAACTTTTCTTTTATCGATAAGGGGTATATTCAAGGAATATAATGATGTAATAATTTGAGGATTATTCCATCCTCGTCATCTATCCCCCCAACCTCAAGTGAAAGTAACTTACTCATGCAAGTGACATCGTAAAAAATGTGGTCGAAAGCATAGCCTTTTCTACCTTTATCGGCCAGGAATAAGCTTGATCAATTCGGTAATTTCACTTGAGTTATCAATACAGACAAATATCAGACAGAGGAAGTGCAATCAATTTCCATCATTCTATCCGTCGAATCGGTTCCTAAGATGAATGTTCGATTCTCGAGACGAGTAACCAACCCATAAGGTTATAAAGACTTACCGAGGGTAATTTTTAGTCTCTTACTTTCTCCATTTGCTCCAATCTATTCGAGCTTTCTGCCACCAATCAATCCCCCTCATTCTTTCTCAATCTCGCTCAAATCCATCCTAATCATCCAAAAGAATGACGCGGTCTTCATCAACTTGGGCTGTATCAAAGATGGATTATGCCAAGCTGAAGGCATTGGAGATTGCGGTAAAGATTTCGCCGTGGCGATTTGTCAGATGGATCGAAGCTGCTAGGCAACACTGGCCATCGGGATAAATCGGAGAGATCCTAGTGTTTCAGGCCTATTGTGAGTGTGGTCTTCATCTCCCTGCTCATCCCTTCCTTACGGTTGTTCTAGAGTATTTTGAGGTTGAATTGGTGAACTTGGTTCCCAATTCAATCACGATGCTTAATGTCTTCGTATACTTATGCGAAGCATATTTGGGTATTTTGGCAGATCTTGAGCTTTTCCGATACTATTACGAGATGAGCTGGCAAACCGGGATCACCAGGGGCTGCGGACTGAAACTCCACGATGGCAAGACAGAGCTTTATATCCAAATGTTTACGAGGTCTTCATGGCTGGGATGGAAGAAGAGGTGGTTCTACTGGGAGTGACCAGAGAAGATAGCATTTCTTTCGTTGGGAAGGTTGCCGAGAAGAATAGTCTTTGGAACTCGGCTCCCAAAGACCTCACGAGAATAGCCCCTACATCGCAGTCATCAAGGAGCTGAGGGACAAAGGGCTCCCATCCTGGTTAATAAGTTTTCAATTAAAGATTAGAGCATCCTCTTGAGACCTTAAGCTTGCTGTGTACAAAGTTTTATGGCTAGTTGCTCTTTGATTCAAAAGTTATGTGGTGTTTGGATCTGGCGGTCGTACGCTCACTTGCTTCCTCTGTTCTTTCGAGAAGCTTATGACCACGTTCAATTCTTCGACCACGGTCAAGTTTTAGACCGCAGTGCTTTACTTTTCGACCGCGTTCATTCTTTCGATCGCACATGTTTCCGACTGCTCGATGGTCGTAGATCTCATGGTTGTGTGCCCTTACTACCTTATGAGTTGTTTATGACCGCAGTTGGTTACGAATGCTCGATGATTTTCGACCACATCTGATGGTGTCTGTCAGGCGCCTCTTGTACTTCTAGTCATTTACGACCAAACTTGCATTCTATCACTCAATGGTCCTAAGTCGTGTGGTCGCTCGACTTCTCTGTAGCCTCTTGTCGTTTACAACCGCACATGGTTTCATTCACTCAATGGTTGTAGATCTCTTGGCCTTTTTCAGATCTGTTACGACCACATTCTAGTTTTCGACTGCATGTGTTTTTTGTGTGCACCTTGGCCATAGACTACAGTGGTGTCAACCATACATTGGTCTTCGACCATGTAGTTCACGATCTCATCGGTCTTTGACAGCGTCAGTTTCCAACCACTCATTGGTCCTAAACTACACAGGTCTTTCGACTGGACATTGGACATCAACAACGTTGGTATCGACCATGTTAGTCTTCGGCGACGTTGGTGTTCGACCACGTTGGTTTCGACCACGGTGGTTACGACCACGTTGGTTGCGACCACGTTGGTTACGACCACATTGGTTTCGACCACGTTGGTTACGACCACGTTGGTTTCGACCACGTTGGTTACGACCACATTGGTTTCGACCACGTTGGTTTCGACCACGTTGGTTACGACCACATTGTCTGCTTCAACCATGTTGTCTACCTTTCGACCGTGTTGCTTTTCTCTGCTAACCAATTGCATTCAGTTTGGCTATCTGGTGCTTTCCGACCAGTAGTCGTAATCGACCATATTGTGTTTTCGCCAAGTGGTCGCAATCGACCACGTTGTGTTTCCACCGAGTGGTCGTAATTTGACCACGTTGTGCTCTGATCTGGTCATATGGAGTTCTGTATTCCTCTATTTTTCAAGTGGTCTTCACTTCCTAATCTTCATAGCTATGTAGCTATCGGAGTAAAGGATTCATGAATATTTGAAGGAAAAATTTAAAGTCACCATTCACCCCCCTCTGTTTCCTGTACAATCCTACAAGTGGTATCGGAGCAAGGTTGGCTTTATGTTTGATCTTAATTGATCTTGAGCATGGCAACTAGTAGGGAACCTTGCGAGCTTTTCTTTGCATCTCTTTGGGGTGTTTTTGCCAATGATGTTCTTTGTGACAAGAGGCTTGAAATTAACTAGAGAGTTATTTTATTTTCAAGAAACCATAAGTGTGAGCTTTGTGGTACATTCTTTACCTTTGGTTGTTCAAGTGCCAGGGAGAAAAATGTCTTGGAGTCCACAGGTGATGATGCTAAGGAGGACGAGCGTCAACTCATCATGAGCAAGGTAGAACCTCAATGTGATCTTGGCCTTGTCCAAGATGAATATGCTTGCTCTTACGGATATTGTGAGATGCCTAAATGATAAAATTGCTTCATGACGATTTTGCTAGGTTGGAATCTCATTTATCATGTGTAGGTTGTGAGTTTTACATGTGGATATCAAAAATTTGAATACCTATCTTGCATGCTTAAAATCTAAAAATGAGAAATTAAAATTGACACACTGCACATGTGTAGAGGAGCTTGAATTTGTTAGGACTAGGATTAGTGAGCCAAGTGCTTTTGTTCATGTTTCTTGTATATGCTCAAGTGATTATCTTGTTAATAGCCTAGCTTCTCTTGTTTTATGTTTATACTAGTTATGTTCCTCATGTTGGTCCAATTCATTAGCTGTTTGCATTTTCATCTCTAGCATATATTTGTCATTCTTTGAGAGATGATGTAAATGCTTTGAGAAGAGAGCGTAATGATATGAGCGCTGTATCTTGCGACTTAGTCTCCTCCGTTCATTTGGATTTGGAGCTTTCTTGTAGTGAGCATAGTTCTATCGTTGTTGGTATTTGTGCCATATCTTTAAATGCTCATATTTTGGCTAGTGCAATTCTTGTTGGCTCTTCTAGTGTTATCCAAGAGACTTCTCTTTTTGAGTAAGGATGGTGCTTTGTCCTTTCAGACCATGTCTCATAGTAGACATTTGCACCATTGCTCATTTTGTGAGAAGGATGGACACCATCGACGTCGTGGACTTGATTCTTATGATTTTGGTTTTTATCCACGTGCTGTCCCGAGGAAGGATTTTCGCCGTTTCTCAAATGGTAGACCTCATTCGCCCAATCGAGGTACGCACTTACGGCGAAGAGGTGTTGTGAGTTCTTTTGATGCATCGGTTGGTTCTCATCTTGGTGCTTTCAAGTAAGGCATTCGCCGCTTTTTCAGAGATGGCACTCATATTACTTGTCGAGTTGTCCACTTGCGGTGTGCCTCCAAGATCGGATTTCCTTGCATGAACCATCCATTGTATCATGCTAACTCGCATACTTCTATTGTGAGTGTGTCAAAGTCTTGGGTTCCCAAGTACATGCTTACTAACCCTTCGGGATCCAAGATTTGGACACTTTGTTCTTGTCATATGTAGGTGTCAAGACGCGGGATGGAGAACATGTGATTGATTGGGTTCTAATCTTTTGCTTCATCACGTGATTAGAACACTTGTTGGTTCTCCACTCTTTTTGATGGCTTCCAAGAGGCGTATGCTTTCACGTTTGATATTTCCACCTACTTTGTGAGCTATTCTATATCCTCATGCTCTTATATTCATGTGTTAATCATAATTGGCATGTTGTGCATGTCCATGTGCTCACTTGTACCATATTGGCATGTTTTACTCTTGATACCTTCTTGTCATGCCTTTATGTGTATGTTGCTTAGGTATCCATGTATCATATTATATATGTTAGTTTATTGGATTGCTTAGGTATCCATGTATTATGTTATATATGTTAGTTTATTGGATGATTAAGCTTTGACTTGACTTCATGAACATAAGTGACTTGTAGAATGTGTGTATTAGAAGTCAAGTATCATCCTGACTTTATGCCTTGTTGTATCTATCATGGTTTATTGCTTACATCTTGCTCCTTATGTCCATTCACCATTATTTATACATGTTAGCATACTTTTCTATGATTTTGTTTTGTCATGATGTATGCTTGTTTATGGACATTTTGAGCTTGATTATATCTTAGATAGTTTTCTATGTCATGATGCTATGTTTATTCATGCTTTCTTATCTTTTTTGGTTCATGTGTACATGCTTATACTTGTATCCATGCTAGCATATGCTTCTGTGACTTTTCCTTGTCACCTGCTATGTATGTATGGTTGTGATTCATTGAGATGCATGTATATCTTGATCTTATTCATTTCTGTTTTGGCATAAATCTTGGTAGCTTTAGATTGTGCTTATGCTTAGATATCATGAGAACTGTGGTTAGTTCGCAAGCTTCTTCTAGAATTGGGTTGCACTAGGCTTGTTATTCTAGATGCTTTGATGAGGGCTAGATTGAGCTTGTGTGGGGATGTGTTCTCATGTGTTCTTTGTCATTAGTACTTGTGATGCTATTTTTGTTGTCATATGTCTCAGTACTGGATCCATGCTTACATATCATTTACCCCAGTACTAGGACAACAATTGTCCTTGTGTGTAAGTTACAGGTTGTGGATATAAGGGGGAGACCATATGGGTTATGTTGATGCTATGGGTCTTTCACCTCCTTTGAGCTTTTTGATTTCATGATACAACTTCAGTCAGCCTTCACCACATCAAATACACCACACCACCGAACGATGTGACAGAGGTTTGCTCTCTTGTGATCTTCAGTTTCTTGCTTCCCACCACTTGGCTCTGCATAGTATTTTTATTCTAGTGGTAGAAAGGGTCTGATTGGATAGATAGGAGCCAACTCTAGGTGATATTGTCTCAGTCACACCTCTCATCCAAATGGTTCTCTAGGATTATTTACTGCCTAGTTTGTGTTGTGGTTCCTAGAATTATCTACTACTTAGTTTGAACCTTCTTGGCCGCTAGTGTCTTGTGCTTTGATAGCTAGTGTGCTTTTTGCTCCATGGTATGAGGTCATAGGCTAGAGACCATGAGGAAAAGGTGTGTTTGGGAATCATCTCGTTGAGTTTGAACCCTCATTTTCTATATCTTACGCCCAATTTCTTGGTTCTTCTCAATTTGCCTTCTTTAAGGGGAGTTGGAGCTTCTCTTTCTTTTTGGGCTATTTTTCAGGGCGAGCATACTTGTTGTGCATTCATTTGTGTCATGTTGCACTGTATATACATGAATGCTTGTACAAATCATGGAGCCTTGACTATTATCCTTATATAACATGATATCATGCTTTACATCTTGCCATGTCTTATAATATCTTGCTAGATTTATCATGTCCTTCTATGTGCCGCTTAACTTTTGCCATGTTAGCTTAATTAAATGTGAACAACTTGAATTAAATCATGTCTTGTTCGATCTTGTGACTAGTCTGGCTCTAGTGATCCTCTTATGTTCATGACATGTAAAATAAGCTGAGTTGAGTCTTGAATCTGCATTGAGCTTTAGATTGAGTTATGTTAGTTCATTAGTGAAGTATGAGTTAGTATTAACTCTTTGTTCTTGAACTAAGTCAAGAAAATGCAAAAAGATCTCTTTTGTGCGAAAAAAACTGATATCACCAATCCTTTCTCATGAGATGGCTTGCCATTACATTAGGCATGAACTCAGGGGGAGTTTTGGATGACCAAGATCATTTCCTTAAACTTCTTGCTTGGAGTGATCGCATAAGGCTTGAGATCTAGCACATGGCTAAGAAAACAAAAATTATTATGAAAAATAGTTGAAACCAACCATGAATTTCTAAAAATGTCAAATGTGTTAAATTTGCTCAATTATAAGTGATATCAAGAACTTGGATAAATGTTTCATTTTTGAACTTGTAGCACTCTAAATTGACTCAATTATAGCTTCTTGATTCCACTTAGAATATTGACATGGCTTGACTCATTTTTGGATACCTTTAGCTAGACTAGGATTTTGAGTGACTTGACATGTTAAACAATCCACTTAATTTCAGATTATGGCTTATTTAGCTTTAGCTTGGCAATACATGGTTTGTCATGATCTAGATAGCACTTTCACCTTTTATGGCTCGGTGTAATATTTGGAAAGTCACTTTGGATAATCTTCATGGCTCCCATTACTTAAAATGAATCAAATGCAGTCACTCCAATTCATTCATGCTCTATTTTCTTCCATGTATCTTGATGACTCTATTGCCAAAAGAGAGAGAATGATAGAGAAAAGGCATTAAGGGGTGCAAAAGACATTAAAAAGGGGAGAATGCTTGGTCATCTTGCTATGTAAATGGTCATGGTGAGCAATTGCTCTTTTCTTTGGACCATGAGCAAGATTGGGCTTTTGTGAGGTTTTAGGTGTGATTTGGAGCTTTTGTAGAAAACTTGCTCTTTCTTGGTGTTTGCTCTAGTTCACACTTTGTCAACATGGTCATGAGTTCCTTCTTCACTTCTGTTAGACCATGTGTGGCTTTTGTAACTTCTTGCTTGCCTCTTCAAAAACAAACTCATCTTCATGTCTTTTCTGTGTTTGTCAATATACTCATCAAGAGGGAGACTATGAGACCATGTGGAGGTCATCGCACGGTTGTGATGAGTAATTGACCTTTGGATTAGAGTTTGTGTATAGGCTGAGTTTGGTTTTTGAGGGTTGTTGTAACATCCTGAAAAATCTGAATTTGAAAATCTAAATTTCTTGAATTATTTTTGCAATATATTTTAGTGGGATTTGGATTTTGTGGTGTTTTTCTGAATTTGGTTGAGAAAAAAAAGAATAAATTCATAAAAGATAAAGGCCATAACGGAATATGCAAATAATAGAAAATTAAAATTTCAAATACGAATCTGAAAAGATGATCCAGCATAAAGAGGGAGAAACCGGAGTTAAAAATATAAAACCTTATTATGAAAATATTGGCATAAATAGCAATAAAAGTACATGACTAAAATACAAACACCAATGTTGTATATATATACACACAAGTGAAACAAAAAATGCAAATACATTAGTATAAATATTATGATAAGAATAGCCATGGGAAAAATAAAAGCTGAAAATTTCAAATGGCATGCAAGACTTTAAATAACTAACCCCAAAATATGAGATAGAAACTTAAATTTAAAAAATCCAACATTTGCTAAAGCTTTTCATTTTCTTTCCTTTCCCATTCTCCCCTCTCTCTTACAGGTGGGCCCCCCACTCTTTTCTTTCTCTCTCCCGATCTTTTTCCCTGGCCGCTGGGCCCTCTTCCTCCCTGCCTGCCTCCCTCTCCCCGCCTTCACTCTGGCCAGCCGGCCCCAGCCCTGCGCCAGCTCCTTCTTCCCCCTCCTCTTTCTTCTCCCGAACGCCGCGCGTGCTCTGCCGCGCCCAGCCTTCCTCCGCCCCGTGGCATCCATGCGCCTGCCCTGCGCCGCTCTCTGCCATGCGCCGCATCACCAGGCTCCGCCTCGTCTTGTCGCCGCCTGCCATGCGCCGAGCCCCGCGCGGCGCTATGCCCTGCAACAGCCACGCCGAGCCCGACACCCGTGCCCTGCCCGCCGCTCGTTTCTCCGGCTACAAAACCCCATCCATCGCTTCTAGCCACACCGTCCTACTCCATTTCACCCCCCAATCGAAGTAATTGAACTCCCGGAGCTCCTAGCGTCGCCGACAGCTCCTCTTCCCCAGCTCCGGCCGGTGAAGGAACCCGCCGCTTGGAGCCACGCCGGTCCGATTCTTCTCCCCGGAAGCGTCCTAGGAGCAAGGCAAACTCGTTCCCGTCCTCAGCCGGGCCTCCCCAAAGCCGGAACCCCGCCGGCGGCATGAGCCTCCTCGCGCCGCCCATGGCCATCGCCGCCCGCCCGCCACGGCCATCCTCCCCGCCCGGCCAACCCGTGGTGAGCATCCTCCTCTCCTGCTCTTGCTACAGCGTCGCACATTTCCCCTTCCCATTTCCCCGGCCGCCGGCGCCCCGTTCCTACCTCGCCGCCGGCCGCCTCAGGCTGCCGCCCGCCCTCCTCGTCGTCGCCCCGGCCGATGCGCCCCCACCTATAGCTCCTTACTCCCACGCGCAACCCATTTTGGCGGAGCCCAATCCCCTCCGGTCGATGCTCGCCGCCGGCCAGACCATGCCCCCGCCGGCATCGGCTTCCTCTGTTTGGAGCCCCGGTGCAATCCCGCATAAAAAATGTCTGGGCCTTTGCTGTCAGCCCAGGCACTTTGCCCTCTTGGCTAGACCGAGCGCGTTTAACATTCGGCATGTTCCCAGGTCCTGAGTTCGACCCCATTCGGCTGCAATTTCTCCCCACTTTTTGTTTTAAATTTTTGTAGCCCTTTTAAATTAATAAAAATCAAGATAAATTTAGGGATAATCTAGAAAAGCTAATAAATTTAATTAGGTCATAAAATCAGAGTGATCTATATTTAAATGCAGATTAGTTATTATGCTTGAACAATTAATACTATTTGAATAATTAACTAAAAGACTAAATATTAATTAAAGAATTCGATAAAGAAAAACAGCTTATGGTAACTAGTCAAATAAGGATTGCCATTAAATAAAATTAAGATTTATGCCCAATATTTAAAATGCTGCCATTAAATAAATTCTAATGGAAAACTTTGTTGATTAGCAAACATAGAAATGTAACCCTGCTAGATAGATAAAGTCAATAACAACTAAAATGTAGAAACTTTCTAAGTAAAAGTATAAGTGGTTAGAGAAATGCGGATAGCATGTATACAGCCCACTAGCAAATATAACAGTACAATTCTTGCATCCACCGTAGACCCTAATAAAAATATGTTATACATGAAGACACTATCATTAGGACACTGCCAATCATGAAATCTTGAATGGTAGCCTCAGTTAATAGTGATAATCGAATGTCATCGGATATAGCAGGCTCGAGTTATAAAGGAATAAAATATCGGTAGGAGTAATTTTCAGAGAACACTCAAATTAAGAGGTCATAATAATATACAGGTGTTAAAATATAGTAGCCCTAGGTCATCGAATATCAGAATAATCTCATAGACCTATAAATACTTTAAAGTAAACATTTAGCCATTAACACGAGTAACTAGGGTCACATAAAATGATACATGCCAAGTTTGCCCAGATAACTAAGTTTAGAGATGAAGATAAGCCTAATAGTAGCTAAGATAAATGTAAGATAATAAAAGTGACTTTAATCAATCATAATGTTAGTTTTAAATGAATAGTGATACTGAACATAAATTTATATAACAAGCTAGGACTCGAATAAATAGACCCCAACTCAAATAAAACTTAGCCTAGTGATAAAAGGAGGTACATAAAATATCATATCACAAAATGCTATAAACATATACCATAAGATTAACTCGGTAAGCTAAAATTTGCAAACATTACTTATATATATACATATATCATATACCCTGAACATTAGCACTCGACAAAATACACCAATTCATAGGTCTAACCTAACTCATGGAACTTCCTTGATAAATACAAAAATGATAAAAGAAATTATTAATAAAAGGTCAAGCCTCGCTTTTCCCCAATCGGCCATGTATGGCCACCTTCCTTTCCCAAAAGCAGATAATTCCTGTAGGTACATTTTCACTTTTGATCCCTCGTATTTCTAAAATTTTCCCTCATGGTAAAGCATTCAGACAACTCGTCCTCCTCCTCAAACCCAGCTACCGCTGTGCTTACAACACATAAACCTAAATCATCCTTCTATTCTCCAACCATAATAAATGCATAATTTAAAGTAAATCGGGTATTTAAAGTGATTGGATTTATTTGGATCTCTTGAGATAATTGTTTTTATTTGGATTCAGTCGCTTATCGCATAGTTAGAAACTGGAGTTCCGAAGAATCAATGGATCAAGCAAGACCAAGATCAAAGTGTAGAAAAGACCAGCAGAGCAGCCCCTCAAATGAGACAGCTTTGAGAGAGCACAAGACCGCGGTAAACCGCGCAAGGCGAGTTAATACTTTGATCATGTTGAACCTACATTTTCTGCAAATTACTTTGGTTTAAATTATCAAATTGCATGCTGTTATTTTATATGCAAATACATGATAAATTCAATATTCTAGTTATATGCCATTGTTTGCCTTGAATAATATTACACTCCCCTTGGAATATTTGAATTTGCGAACCTTGTCGCCCTAGCAAAATTATAATGGTAATTTTTCAAAAGTAAGTCCATAATTATATGCCATGCTTAGTTTTGCTTAGATACTCGTGGGCGCAAGAGCGTCCAAGCATCACTTTTAATCCTGAGAAAAATTGGTTGGGCAGTCATGGTGGTAATGACTGGTGTATGTTGAATATGGTTATTTTATATTCCCAAAAACCTCAAATTGCTTATTTATCTGGGCGGATGGTTCGGGGGTATGGTGCAGGGGTGCACAAGAGAGTGGTTTGTGGTAGAACCGCCCAGATACCATTAAGGACTGAATCTTGTCATGTCAACCCGTGTAAAACAGTACAACCACAAGTCTGTAAAGTACAACTTGGCTAAGTAAACTTATCGAACTCTGGACTCATCTCACTGGTAGTGGATTGATGGGGCTACGCTATGGCAAGGGGGCCTGAAGGGACACCAGTGGTGGGTGAAGTTTCCCAGCTGTCCTAACGTTGCGGGAAGTAGAAGCCCAAGCTGCGTTAGTGGCTGTGGGAAACATCCCGCACATAGATGGGACCCACCGCAAGTGGGCGGCTACCCATAAGGTGAGATGAGAGAAGGAACTAGATATTTTGCAAAGTCACTGTGATGGTCTGCTCAACCACATGTCTAAGGCATCATGTGGGGCAACGAGTTGATTGTCTCTTGTGGTGAAAGTGTACAAACTCTGTAGAGTCAAAACTATTCGAATAGCCGTGCCCACGGTCAAGGGCGGACATGGGACTTAACTAGATATAGTTTTATTTCAGAAACTTTATGAATGGGATTGGAAAAGTGAAGGGCAGTGGGAAGCCCTGATTTGAGTTGTCCTGGGTGTCGTCCCAGTGGTAAGTTAAGCGGCTATAACGCTGAAAGATGCTATATGGTGCAGATACCATGTAACGGTAGATGGAATCTGGATCGCTATTATTATTGCATTTTCTTGAACACTATGTTTTTGTCAAAACTGCTAGGTCCCAGGGAATTTTTATGTATCATAATTCAAAAATAAAATGTTTTCCCTTCTTACAAGATGAAATATATGGAGGAATATATATAGAGTCATGAGTAGAGGAGATGTGTGTTTGTGGTAAATATATAAATGTAATGATGGATTCATGTCAATCATAAATAGGAGACAATAGTGTGGATTCTAGGAGAAATAAATTGGTGGAGCCCAAATCGGTTTATAGACTAGATAGATGAATTATATGATTTTTGGAGTATTAGGAAATGCAAAGGTAATAGTTGGACTACAACACTAATATTTATATTTCTTGGAAGATGTTGACAATATAGGGATTAATAGGATTTGAACGAGTTCTGGATGGATGAATTGATTTTGGGAGTTTGGGGTATGATAACAATTCTTGGAGTACAAACTTGATCAATGATATTCCTGGTGGTTGAATACTGGTGAATCGTAGACCTAATCAATGATATACTTGGTGGATATATACTAGTGAATCGTATACTTGATCAATGATATTCTTGGTGGATGTAAACTCATGAATTAGTTAGAGATAGATAAGGGAAAAATAAGATTGATTATTGAAGAAGCAAATTATGGATGAGGATCAATAATGAAAGTATTGGATTGTTAAGAATTTAGAATGCAAAAGATACTGGTGGATTAAATAAATGAAATTAGATAAATGATGTCACTAGCTATTTGGAGTATTAGACAGCAATCAATAAAGAAAGCGTATATTGGTGGGTTAAGTCGATTATGGTAGTCACTAGGTGGAGTATAGGCAGCAACAATAACACTATGATTAAATAATAACAATGCTACTAAAAGCGATTTTTGACAAATAAAATAACCCGAGCCTCTCCTTTGATAAGCCATGCATACTATTTATTTGCATTCTGTGTATTGGCTCGCGAGCACGGTGGTTTGTGCCCACACTCGCTTTTGCGACAAATTCAGAAGCAGGAATCAGATCACTGCGCTTCAACAATACTTTTGGATCATGATGGCGAAGAAGATGAAGATGTCAAGAACTAGGTCACGCACCTCCAGTTGGCTGCCTGTGGGCATGTCCTGAAGGTCCCACCTGTGTGCTTCGTTCTTCCGCTGCTGCAATTTAATGATTTCGGTCTAATCAGCCCATATGTAAGTTTACTATTATATTTACGCTTCCGTATGATATGTACTTGGATATTCAGAATTGTAATCTGTGAGCACTATCTACTGATCCAGGGAATGGTGCGGTGGAATCACAGAAGATTCCGGATTGTAAAATCTGGGTCTGACAGTTGTGCAGAAGTTGGCTCTGTCTGTGAGTTCTAAAGCTCATGCCTCTTTCGACTTGTGGTCTAAGCCTCTTACGACTTGATGATCGGCAGGCTTCATGACTTCTGCTCTTACGACTTTGTGGCCTGCGAGTGCTTCTGTGTGAGTTCTGGAGCTGTCGCTGTTTACGACTTAGTGGTCAGCAGGCTCTACGACTTCTGGTTTTATGACTTGGTGGTCACAGAAGCTGTTATGACTTGGTGGTCACAGAAGCTATTACGACTTGGTGGTCACAGAAGCTTTTATGACTTGGTGGTCGTAGAAGCTTTTATGACTTGGTGGTCGCAGAAGCTTTTACGACTTGGTGGTCGGCAGTGGCATTCACGACTTGGTGGTCGGCAGTAGGGTTTATGACTTGGTAGTCGGCAGTAGGTTTTACGACTTCGTGGTCGATAGTCGTAGCTTTGTCTGGCTGTGGTCGATAGTCGTAGCTCTGTCTGGCCATAGTCGATGGTCGTAGCTATGCCTGGTCGTAATCGATGGTCGTAGCTTGTTCTGAGCATAGTCGTAAGTCATAACGACCAGATGCTGTGAGTGATAGTCGTAGACTGGTGATCGATGGTCATAGCTTACTACCTGGTCGTGATCGGCAGTCATAAGCTGTGTTGTTGGTAGTTGTAGCTCTGCCTGTGTGATCGTAAGTCGTAGCCTATGATCGATGGTCGTAGGCTGTGGTGCTCGATAGTCATAGCGATCGGGTGCAGAAGTCGAAGCCTGTGTGATCGGTGATCGTGGCTATCGGTTGTGGTAGTCGTAGGTCGTAGCGACCTGGTTTGGTTAGTCATAGCTGAAGTAAGCGATGGTCGTAGCAAGATGCGTGGTGGTCGTAGCGGTTTTGTGTGTAGTCGTAGGCTGTTGGAAGAACCTTCTGGGCTACGAGTACCTCTTTTCTTGTGGATCTGAGTACTCGTAAGTCTTTTCGGACCAGTCTCTGTGCCGAGTTTGTTTCACTGGAATTTTTGGTGTTTTGGTCAGGGTTGACTAGGGTGTTTGTTGCCTTGTGCACATAAGGTTACTACTTGGTTCTAGGATTAGAATCAGTATTTTGGGTGCATTCATTTTGTTTGTGCTAATGGATGATCTTTATGTATGGTGCGGTGCTACGTGATGGTTTGCTTGTTGGTGTTGGTTGCAGAACTTTGGAGCTAGGTTATAGTGAGGTGTGAAAGGACCAGGACTAGGCACAGGGAGGTGTTGAGATCCAGAACGGTCAGGGAAATGCCGAAGATGATCGAGGCTGGTGAGGTGGTGGACTAGGCACCGGGACGACGAGGAACCGGAGCAGCAGTTACCTGAGGTGAACATGACGGGCAACTGTGAGGTGGACCGGGACTAGGCTCAGGGAGTAGTCGAGGTCCAGACGGTCAAAGATGCCGGGTGCCGTCATGCGCGAGGAAAAGGACGTGGTGTACCAAGTGACTTGGTCGTTTTAAAGCAAGGACGGTTCCGGTGGGATTTAGACGCGTGAGAGGCTTGACGACAAGTCATTGGGGCCACATGTAAGTTGCTTTGAGAAGCGTGCGTGTGTAAAACCCGGTGTTAGGTGGGGTTAACGGGTCATCCCCGGCTTGGACTAATGGTAAGATCCATTAGGTCTAGGGTTCGTTTGTGAGACTATAAAAAGGGGAGGGGATGCAACAGTTAGGGTTGAGTAGGTTGGCCAAGCCTTGGAGGCTGGTGCCTCTCCCTCCCATGGGAGTTAGGTTAGAGAGTGGCTATTTGAGAGTGAGTGTTGGCTCTAGGGTTAGAGCCTAGTCCTCGCGAGGGGAGTGGCTGTGAAATCATTTATCTGAGCAATACATCAATCTTCGACTATGTGTTTTGTGTATCTCTTTTGTTTGAGTTTGCTCGGCTTGATTTGGTTTCTTCTCTGTTCTTCCTTTTCTTGAGTTCTTCGTTTTGTTCCTCTCTCTTCTTGATCTGGAAGTCTCTCTCTTCTTGATCTAGAGTGTTCTTGGCTTGATCTCGTTGATGCTCTGAATTGCAGTGATAGGTGGGAATACAACCAAAGCCATCCTGGCTCTTTGACAGCGTTGGTTTCCGACCACTCATTGGTCCTAAACTACGCAGGTCTTTCGATCGCACATTGGACATCGATAACATTGGTATCGACCATGTTAGTCTTCGGCGACGTTGGCGCTCGACCACGTTGGTTTTGACCATGGTGGTTACGACCACGTTGGTTACGACCACGTTGGTAACGACCACAATGGTTACGACCACGTTGGTTTCGACCACTGTGGTTTCTACCACATTGGTTATGACCACATTGGTTTCAACCACGTTGGTTTCGACCACGTTGGTTACGACCACGTTAGTTTCGACCACGTTGGTTACAACCATATTGGTTTCAACCACGTTGTCTGCCTTTCGACCACATTGCTTTTCTCTGCTAACCAGTTGCGTTCAGTTTGGTTGTCCGGTGCTTTCCGACCAGTAGTCGTAATCGACCACGTTGTGTTTCCGCCAAGTGGTCGTAATCAACCACGTTGTGTTTCCGCCGAGTGGTCGTAATTCGACCACGTTGTGCTTTGATCTGGTCGTATGGAGTTCTGTGTTCCTCTGTTTTTTAAGTGGTCTTCACTTCATGATCTTCATAGTTATGTAACTAACGGAGTAAAGGATTTGTGAATATTTGGAAGAAAAATTTGAAGGCACCATTCACCCCCTCTGTTGCCTGCCCGGTCCTACAAGGGAGAAGGTCACCGTCAGAAGCAAGCATGGTCTGCTCGTAGTCACAGCAGGCCTCCATGTCGATATCTGCGTAGTCATCCAAGTCGAACTAGTTCTCCTCGTTCCATTCATCTGCCATGAGGACATCAGGAGGAAAAAGTGAAACCTGTCGGTGAGAAAATTACCGGAGTCTTGGAAGAAGAGTCCCCACAGATGGCGCCAACTATCGGTGTTCTAATACTGATCTTATGTATGATTTGTTTAGATTCGAGAGTTCTCTTAGAAGACTAAACTAGGATTTTGCGAAAGATGGACACGGAAATTTTTATCCAAGTTCGGGCCTTCTCCTAGGAGAATAATAACCATCTAGCGAAAGTTATTGTCAGAGAGATGTAGTGGTCGTTCACCATGTAGCGGTTATTGTTAGAGAGAGATTGTGTGTGGTTATTAGATAAACATACATTCTAACTGCCTTATTAGATGAATCCACGATGTAGTTTGTCATCGTAGTCAAGTTGGTTGGAGATAGGTTGGTCGCAAAAAATGTCCACAACCATACGCACCGGCGACCACCGGCTCCCCGAATGCCCGTATGCGCACCGGTCGGCTACTCACCACACGCTCGGCCGCTGGCCATACACGGCCACCACCGCCCGCAGCGCTCTAGCTGTCGCCGCTCGTCGTACGTGTCAGTACCGACTTCGCACGACCATCGAGCTGCCGCGCCTCGCACTGCCCACATGCTTCGCCGAAGTCGCCATGCATCGCACGCCCGCATGTGCCGCTGCACCTCACACCGCCCGCATGCACCGCCGTGTGCTGCGCCTACATGTGCCGCTTCAAAAGTCGTCATTCGGCCCTGCGCTGCTGTGAGATGCACCGTCGTTAGCTCCTGCACGAGCCGCCACCACGCCGCCACTGGCTTGGAGCTGTATTGCTGCTCGGTCACCGCCCCACACGGCTTCCAATGCCACTCGGCGTAGCATGGCGTCGCCACTAGCAACACCGCCATCACCCGGCATCCTCGTATGGCCGCCGCCACCCACAGCACCCGACCTCGGACGACCGCTTGCTCACGACCACGTGCCACCTCAGCCGCCAGCTCCATCCGCCGCTGGTCGCATGCCTCGGCTACTGGCTCCATCCGCTGTCACTCGAGCGCCCCGGCCACCGATCTCCCAATACGCACCGCCAAGCGTATGAACAGGGGTAGGGGAAACCCTACCCCTTTCCCCTTTTGCGTCGGTAGGCAGCGGGCCGAGTGGGCCAGAAGAAAGAAAAAGAAAAAAGGGGCGGGAAGGTACTCAGAATTTTTAGATAGGTCCTAGATTTTGCAAAAGGGCCCTCAAAAAATAAAAAATTACACAAAAAAAAATTATTAGAATTGAAAATTTGCGGATAAGCCATTGGAAATTGTAGAATTCACTGGAAATTCGTATCCTAGCATAAAAGGGCATTGGGATTTCAAATTTTGAATTATTTTTTGTATTTGAAGCATATTTAGCACTGTTATTATTACTTTCTATGCTTTCATGTATTTATTTACTGTTTTGATTGATCGCAATTATTTAAATTACCTTTAATTGCTGAAATCAACAGTACAATTATAGAAAATGCATAGAAAATTCTAAAACATTACAAGAGTCCTTTTGTACCATTGTCCAATTTATTTTATGCATATTTTGCCTGCAATAAATTTATACATTCCTTTCATGCATGTGTAGATGACAGGCATCACGAACCGGGAGTTTGAGGAGCTGACCCAGCATGGCCAAAATTATTTGACTTGGGTTTCCGATGTCGAGATCGTACTTGGAGTCAAGAAGCTCCGCGCTACCATTGGGATTGGTACATCAGAAGATGCCAAACCCACACCTGAGGAAAATGATCAAGAACTTCACTTCTTCAGGCACTACCTCTGTCTCACTCTCAAGAATGAGTACATGGCAGAGAAGAGCGCGCTAGCATTGTGGACTGTACTCAAGAAGCAGTTCGAAAAGCTGAAGTACACCATTCTTTCTTATGCAGAGTAAGAGTGGATTCGACTGAGGTTTGCTGATTTCAAAACGGTCAGGGAATACAACTCTGCTCTGCATAGAATTTGTATCAATCTTTAACTTTGTGGAAGGCAGATCATAGTGAGCAGAAGATTGAGAAGGCCATCGCCATCTTCCAGCCCCGATGCAGTGCAGTCTATGCACAATTATCATCAAGACGGCTATAAGTAGTACGCTGAATTGATTGATATTATGCAGGTTGCAGAGGCTCAGGATGAAGTTCTCTGCAAAAACTTTATCGCACAGCCACTTGGGAGCTCCGCTGGCCGCGAGGCCAACCCTAGGAGCTATAAGGTGCGGAAGCCTATAATGAAGAAAAGAGGAAGGAAGAGTAAGGCTGCAGCCTAGAAAGGCAAGTCAAATGCTCCACGGGAGACTAAGGCCAACAAACTAAAGCGGGACGACAAGCCCTATGGTCAGCAAGACCAAACCTGCTACAAGTATGGCAAGTGGGGCACTGGTCGCGGATCTGTAAAGAGCCGCAACATGTCATCGATGCCTTCTAGGCTAAGAAGAAGAAGGGTGGCAAAGGGCAGCATGAAACCCACTTTGCCTTTATTGAGGGGGAGAATTCTCAGCAACTGCCTGCACCAATGGCGATTTACTCCACTCCTGCAGCAGCACCCCTCTTGACATTACAGCTGCTGCCGACATGATTTCCCAAGAAGAGCATCTCACCCCTGAGAAGATCACAGCCGAAGTTTCTGGTTTTTTAGTAGACTCGGTCTAATGCACAGAATGCATTTAGACTTTAATTGTCATTCATTTAATGTGCAGAAGGAATAAGCTAGATTTTGCATTGTCGGTACTCAAACAATTTACTTTCTTCATTTAAGACTGGACTATACTACACTAATATTAAGGCACCCGCAACCTATACTGCCTTGAAAACAATATTTATAATTTCTGAACTCTTCTGTCTCTAGCATGATAGATTAGGCCACCCAGGTCTTAGGATGATGAGAAATATAATTAATAATTCACAGGGACATAATATCGATGTAAAGAATTTTTCGAATCAAGAAGATTTTGTGTGCCCCACATGTGCCACTGGGAAATTAATTACTAGACCTTTTGCTCTGAAAGTGAATGATGAAGTCCCTACATTCATGGAACGTATCCAAGGAGATATTTGTGGACCTATACAGCCCTTGTTAGGGCCATTTAAATATTTTATGGTGCTCATCGATGCTTCCTTGAAATGGTCGCACATATACTTTCGCAAAGCTGATTTCACAGATAATTCAAATTAAGAATAATTTTTTCGATCATCACATAAAGTCTATCAGAATAGACAATGCTGGAGAATTTACTTCAAAGGTATTCGATGATTATTGCATGGCAATGGAAATTAAAGTTGAGCATTCTGTACCACATGTCCACACTCAGAATGGACTAGCAGATACATTAATTAAGAGAATTAAATTTATTGCCCAACCACTTTTACAGAATTGTAATTTACCATCTACATATTGGTAGGGGTGAAAATGGATTGGATGCGGACGGATAATGCCTCTACCATATTTGTTTTCATATTTTTTTCGGATACGGATACGAATACGGATAACTCAAATACGAATAATATCGAATACAGATACGGATCGAATACGAATCAAAACGAATACGGTTACGAATATTTATCGGAACATGAATACCCCTTAAACTATACATCCAAAATTAACGAAAATACGTAAATAGTTCAATTTTTTTAGGGGGAATTTCTCGGCAAAAAAATCTAACAGAAGCGCAAAGGTTGGTTCTTGAATCTCGACGGGATCTTTCCAACGGATTCGAGCAAGAACAGATGCACCTTTTTCTCTTCACCAAATCTCCAAGCTGATCAAAAATCAAGAAGAAATCCGCTCGCTTTGTGGAGTGAGTGATTGATATCAAGACCAACAGAACGCCCAAGCTCCCAAGGTGGGTGGCGATCTAAACGCCCAAGAAGAAAATATAATCTTCTGTTCTCCCAAGGTGGGTCGTCTGCGCTTCATTATGGGCTGGCTGGTTATGGGCTAAAATCCCGGATATCCAGTTTCGTATTATCCGGATTATCCGTATCCGTTTTCGACGGATACTAGGTTTACCGTATTTGTATCCGTATCCGATAAAAAAATCCGTATCTGTATCCGATCCGAGAACTATCCGAAAAAAATCCGATCCGATACAATCCGTATCCGTATCCGTCCGGATCCGGCGGAAACTATCCGATCCGTTTTCACCCCTACATATTGGGGACACGCAGTCCTATTTGTAGCAACTCTCATCAACTTTAGACCATCGGCATATAACATCTATTCACCAATGCAACTAGCGCAAGGGTTAGCATAAAAAATTTCTCATCTCTGGAGGTTTGGGTGTAAGGTTTATGTACCTATACTCCCTCCAGGCGTACAACAATGGCCCCTCTCCGAAAGTCTGGGATATATATTAGTTTTGAGACAGTATCCATAATCAGATATTTAGACCCTATGACAGGAGATTTGCAAACTGCCTTTTTCGATGATAGTATATTAGATGATGATAGTTTCCTGATATTAGGGGGAGAAAATCAACCCCTTGATAAAAAATGTCGAGAAATTACGTGGCAACCCACAGGAATCCGTGCACATGACCCACGCACTGGTGAAGCAAATAGAGAAGTTCAGAAGATCATTGACCTACAAGCATTAGCAAGCCAACTGTCGGACCACTTTAGTGCTTTAAAGAGCGTGACCAAGTCGCATGTGCCTGCACGCAATGCATCGGAGAGAGTTGAAATACCGAAGAAAGCTGAAGGTATCTCTAATCTCATCCAGAGGCCTCAGAATAAAAGGATGAGAACTCCAACTCCCCAAATCCCAAGTAACCGAGAACGTCTGGTGAAAAAGCATAAGAAGGATTTGATACAACCAATCAATGAAGTTCCCCAGAACCAGAAGGGGAGCCAGTTGAGGCCTGGCACCAGTATGGCACTTTCAGAAAAGGGCATACTGGATCTGAACATTCTCATGGGGGAGAAATCAGCATAGATGTGTGCACACACATCGGAGCTAAAAAACTAAAGGAACTTACCCCCGCAACTAGGAGTGGTGAGCAAGTAGAAGCACTAGAATAACCACTCCATGATGAAATAGCTATAAACTATATGTACACAGGAGAATATATGAATAGGATAACAGCAAATGTTGATATTTATTTTGCAAAGAAAATTGCCACAATCATCGATCTTGATCCAGAGTTTGCATCGCTCACTGAATGTAAGAAAAGATCAGATTGGGAGGATTGGAAAAGGGTAATAGAAACTGAATTATTATCTCTAAACAAAAGAGAAGTGTTTGGGCCTGTAAGTCGCACGCCTCCCCATGTGCACCCCATAGGGCATAAATGGGTATTTGTTTGAAAGGGAAATGAAAGAAATGAAGTTGTAAGATATAAAGAAAGGCTTGCTGCACAAGGTTTCACCCAACGAATGGGAGTTGATTATGAAGAAACCTATTCCCCGGCCATGGGTAGTATTATCCTTAGATATTTAATCTCAATGGCAGTAAACATGAATTTAGAAACGAAATTAATGGATGTGGTAACTACATACTTTTACAGAGACTTGGATTTGGACATTTATATGAAGGTGCGTGAAGGTACCCCTGTCCCGAACCAATATAGAGCAAATAGAGGTCCGTACAGTGTGAAAAATCAGAAAATCACTTTATGGACTTAAGCAATCAGACAGGATTTGGTATAATTACTTAAGCAACTTTCTATACAAGAAAGGCTACACAAACAATAAGGATTGTCCCTGTGTATTTATATGACGATCCCAGAATGAATTTTGTATAATCTCAGTGTATGTAAATGATCTGAATATCATTAGAACCTTGGAAGATATAAAGGAGGCGAGTTCTCACGTAGAGTCAGAATTCGAAATAAAAATTTTGGGTAAAACTAAATATTGCTTAGGCTTGCAGCTTGAGTATGTCCCGGAAGGAATATTAGTTCATCAATCCGCATACACTCAAAAGGTGTTAGAAAGGTTTGGCTTTGAAAAGGCATACCCTTCGAAGGTACCGATGGTCAGGAGATCTTTGCAGCAAGACAATGATCCGTACAAACCTAGAGAAGAGGGGGGAGGAAGTCCTGGGACCAGAATTCCCGTACTTAAGTACAGTAGGAGCACTTATATATTTAGCAAACTGCACTAGACCAGACATTGCATTTGCCGTAAACCTATTAGCAAGGTACAGTGCAGAATCTACCAAAAGGTATTGTAAGGAATAAAGGATATTTTCCGATACCTCCAAAGAAGCAAAGATCTTGGACTATTCTACAGAAAGAACTAAGACTTGAATATGACTGGCTGTGTAGATGTCTGGTACCTGCCAGACCTGCATACAGCTAGATCGCAAACAGGCTATATATTCCTATGTGGTGGAACTACAATTTCATGAAAATCGTCTAAACAAGTCTTGTATCGACTTCGACGAACCACTCAGAAATCATAGACTGTACGAAGCCGCACGAGAATGTGCTTGGCTTCAACGAATAGTTTATCACATCCAGTAGTCATGTGGATTGAACATCATATAAGCTTCTACAATTATCTATGAATATAATGCAGCTTGTGTTGCACAAGTGCAGAAGGGGTACGTAAAGAGCCATCTTACAAAACACATCAGCTCTAAGTTCTTCTATGCTCATGAATTGCAAAAGACGATGAAATTAAGATATTGCATACTAAGTCAAGTGAAAATTTTGCAGATTTATTCACTAAGTCACTTTCAGCATCTAATTTTGAAAAATGTATACGTGAAATTGGAATGATGAGACTTAGAGAAGTGCAGAATTCAGGGGAGACTCTTCACGAGTTCACTATTAAAACTTGATTACGAAGATCGAATACCCAAAAAATAAATCATGTAGATTGAATGAAATTGAGTGGATTGTACTCTTTTTTCTGAAGTTTCTAGGCCAAGATTTTTAATGAGGCAATTCGTGTAACACAATATTACATGTATCATGTATTCTTTCTCCAAATTTTTCCCATTAGATTTTTTTGGAGTTTTGATGAGGCATGATCATGTTGGATGAATACCAAGAGGGAGTGTTGGAAAACCTAAGCCGGGCCTACAAGCCCAGCCTATTGGTGGCCACCCTCCACATTAGCCTATAAATATGGGTCTCATTGTCATCACTTATTTCTTTTAAGAAAGAAAAACAATAAAGAAGAAGGAACTCCTCATCTCTTTGTGTTTAACTCTTGCATTATTTTGTGATTACTTTATGTTTAATTTATCTACTTTGGTATAGAAAGGATGATCAGACTGACCTCGGCGGCTACGGTTTCTTAACAGTAACAGGGAGGGAATATGCACCGCCACACAGGTGGTAGGAAACGAGAGGCCCAAATAGAAACATCAGGCCATGCGGATTCGCCCGGAGGCCGGAATCGGGTGGTGACTGGTGAGCAGGAAACCGTAGCCTGGAGAACCTTTACTAGCGGCAGGCGCCGCCACAAATATATGATTCCTGAAGACGCGCCGCGCCGCGCCCGGCAAGAATTAGGATAACAAGGCTGTAATGAAGTTGCTCCAAACGGAGAAAGGCCAAGCGGAGAAGGGGAGGGAGAGTAAACAAGGCATAGCGAACGAGCCGGCGGAGGACCCAATCAGCAAGAACCGCAGGAGATTGCTGATCGCGTTCATCGCTGTAAGAACCTGAAATCCCTGTTCCTTATGTGTGATTACTCGTTTAATTAGTCGTATGAATGATTGCTCGTCGCCGTGTTCCTCATATAGATTTAGGAATAACCTTTAATCTTGACGCGGAAAGCTTGTTTCTTTATATAATTTTTCGATTAATCTTCCTAGAGACTACCCGAGAAATTTCATTGTTTTTAACACACCTAGCATAGCATACTTCTTTTGATCGTCCACTACAAATAAGGTGCGACCTGACAGGAGTTGACCTTTCATTTTACCCTCTGCGATTAAGGGGCAAGTGAATACACTTTTCCCGGAGGTTTCCTCATGAACAGATGTATTTTACAATAGCAAACACATCAAATATTTTTGCTCTGCTAATCCAAATTCTGCTGAAAAAGGAAATTCGAAATAAAAAGGAAACAGATAAGGCTACTATTCACTGAAATTTCTCTTTTTTCTCTCCATATATACACTGTGTCTCCATTTGAAAATTTGCAGGATGCTTGATGGTATCATACCCTATCTAAACAAAAAAAAATTGGAATTTTGCATGACAATTTGAATCTTCTGCGGAGTTGGAGCACGATTATTATTATTATTATTATTAATTTTATTTAATAATGTCAATAGTACTCTCTTTGGAACGAAGCTGCTTACTCCGTTATTAATGATTATGTCTTATTTTGCATCTGTTGCCTTTTCTTCTCATTATGTCTTATATTTTTCATCTTGTATTTTTATTTTCCACCGACTGTTATGGTTCTGCAGTATGTTCTTTTCGTGGTGGTAGCTGATAGTGGGAGCGCTGGTTTTATCTTAGATGGTGGGCAGGACTAGCGTTGATTGCTTTTCTGTCGCCGTACTTCATGATGATGCTATGAGCTACACCCTTTCGGAGGGATGTTTATATTAAGAACCCGCTTATTTGGGTTTAGGCTTCTGACTTTCAGCTTATTTTTCATTATTTCTAATTTTCGTTTTTTCTGACTTATCGGTTTATTTTGAGCTTTTTTGCCCCTTTTTTTCCGCATTCGTTTGCATTAGAAGTGATGGGCTAACCCATTTTTACCGTTTTTATTTTTTTAAATTTAATTATGCCAAATAAGCCACTATTAGCTATAGTGTAAGTTCAGCTAGCTATATAAAAAATTAGCTATAAAAAACCAAAATTTAGCCTAAGAAAACACCACCTAAGGGCTCTGCGACGAGCCCTGCTCCAAAGGACTACCAAATTAGTGGTGATCTATAATCGTGTGTACATTCCTATCGAATATTTAATTCTGTTATGATCTCTAAGATTATGAGTTACGCGTTATAGTGGCAAAGGCACTGGAAGCGACCGCTGCATTTGCAATATATCTTCAGCAGAACATCTATGCTATTGTGGGTCCGCATCTACATGTGTATGTGTGGTTCTGGATCTACAATTGTAAGCTCTTCAGCACAATGATAATGAAATTATATTGTCGGTTTGAGAATCATGCCACCTGGAGTTGCATTCGTAACTATCTAGTTGACCAAATAAATTTATCGCCCCACGTTGGACCGTATCACGTGTTCACGCAAAGAATAAATTTTGATGTGTGCTTGCACCATTCGTTTCAGCTTCGATTTATGGCTTCTGACTTCTAGTTCATTTTTTTTTGGTTTTTTAGCTTTTTGAGCGTTTTTGCTATTTTTTCTCTCGTATTTGTTTGCATTGTTCGTAATAGGTTAACATGTTTTTTACATTTTTAAAATTTTTAAAATTTAATTACACCAAATAATTTACTATTAGTTACAATATAAAATAAGTCATCTACAGTACAAAATAAATCATAAACTAGCTTATTTTAGTTGAAATGAGTATCCTTAAATTTTGAGTATACACCTGATATTTACCCGTACATATAATACCACTAAAAATGAAGCAAAAAAGGAGCAACGTACTCACTACTTCCTGGTTTGGTTTTCCAGCTCCTCTTAACGTGGATGTCTTCCTACAACAGTGATGCAAAGTAATCATTAGCGAAGAAATGATCAAAATTACACCAATAACTCCGGAAAAAAGCAATGTACACTACTCGAAAACGAAAGAGGATGTAGCCATAAACACATTCCTCAATTTCTACAGAAGACACTTAGCACAGATTGTATCTACAATTTTAACAGTCTTCCCACACACTGACATTATTATGGATGGAATAATCAAAATAACACCGACAACTCCAAATAAAAGCAATATACACTAATCGGACATGAAAAAGAATTTAGTCATAGACATGTTTCTCAAGATCCTCTAAGTTCTATTGAAGACACTTAGAGTTATAATTTTAACAGTTTATTAGCACTGATTAGAGTTATAATTTTAACAGTTTAGGATCAGGCTAAATAATAAATAGACAATTTTTACTTCAATCAGCAAAAAACAATCTTCGAATCCGTAAACAGTAGCAGCTCAGCCTTCATCAATTGTGTCATGTTGATTTATGATATGGAGAGAAGGGAACTACAATACTTCAAATCCACCTATTTGTTTGCATTAGTTGGCAACTAAAACTAACACTTACCACTAGGGTGTTGTGCTTGCCGTCCTGGTACCTGCTACGGCTACAGCTTGATGTACTGCATGTGCTTGCCTTCCTGGTGACTGCTGTGTGGCTACAGATTGATGCGCATGCCCTTCTATGTCTTCAGCTGGACTGACGGTCCCTCGTGAACTCAGTTCTTGCCCGGCGGTCGATGCCTCTCGTGCTATACATGGCATGTATTTTACAAAAATCTAAAAAAAAGAATGTTTCTAAAGCTTAGAAACTTATATGAAATTAATGTAGATTTGCTATCCATATGGGTAGCTACCCCTTGCAAAAAGTGCATGAGAGCCAGTGCTGTAACTCCCCTAAACATCGTGGGGGAAAAAATCAGAGATGTAATAATGCGATGCAGTATGCACATCACCTAAATTTTAAGATCAGATCCATCGGTAATTATGTTGTTCATGAGTGGTACTTGTATTTTTGAGTTCCCTAAGCTAATATTGAATTTGATCTTGAATTTGCAGGTATGTACTATATTGGCACTAGTGTTCTCTCAAATACTATTGAATTTGATCTTCAAATCTTGCAGGTATGTATTGGTAGCAGTGAATCCATAATTTTTTTGTAATGCACATGCAAATGGGGGTAGCATGCTACCCATATGAGTAGCAGAGTTTTCCACAAAGAAGAAAAGAAAACTTAATTAATGATTAGAAGCTTACCATTGGACGCTTAATTGTAAAGCACCAGCAGATGAAGATCACAATAGCCAATATAGGACCAACAGTGCAAACAATGCTGACAGGGACATGAACCAATTTGCATAAAAGCAGACCAGAATAAGGCACTATGTATTCAATTAAAATGAATACCATGAGTGCCGCTAAATCAATAGCATTAGCAGATGGTTGCTTTTCTGCATAGTAGACAACCATCAGAGCGACAACGGCATAGAGCAAAAAGAGCACTGTACAAATCAAGATGACCTCTTTAATCACATTTGACTCGCCAGTAGCAAATGCTCCAGCCAAATTGAATGTAGTGTACACAGGTAAAAGTGCAAGGACTATCCTCTTGAAAAGCTTTAGTAGGTCCTGGCATTTGGAAAGACAACAATATCAGTTTCAAAAACAATAACACTGAAAACATACATTAACAACTATATATACCCCTTAGTCACAATAGATTCAGTTTAACAATTCAAGTAGGCGAACTTTCAGTCTAGTTAGACACCATGGTTTCCAATATATATATATATATATATATATATATATATATATATATATATATATATATATATATATATATATATATATATATATATATATATATATATAGTAAAAGTATTGAGGACTTTTGGGTGTCCAGACTCCTCGTTCCGGAGCCGTCCGATCGCTGAGTCGTAGCCAATACGATTAACGGGTTGGGCGGCTGAGACCCGGCTCTCCGTCACGCTTCTTTCCCAAAATCTCGCATTCTCCCGTTGCCTGCACATTTTCCCCGTCACTCGGATATGCCCTATTATTACTACACAATCTACTTTAAATGGTATGTATCCAATACCAAAGCTTATTTTCCCATTGCTTTCCGCGTGTGTCTGGATATGTATTCATCTGCTATTTTCTATTGCACTCATCTTCTCCAGATCACGGCAATACGCATCCAAGCCAAACAACAATACTCGGTAATCAAGACATGAGTGCAACATCAGTATAAACCGCCTGCACGAAGCCTAACCATACGAAGAAAAATCAAAATTCTGTGATCTGGGAATCCGGGGAAATTCTGATTCACAGTCGTTGCGCAGTGGTACACAATGGAAGGTATGTTCCGTCAAGAGTTCTAATTCTACATTGATTTTCATGTGAGGAAGGATATGTATGTATATGTTATTTTCTCCCATCTCTTCTCCCAGATCACGCCAATTCGCCTGATGCTTCAACTGCGCCCAGCAACGCCATTCACGACAACACCAGATGCTTCACTGCCGCCTCAGCTTCTGGTACCCCCATTGCCATTTTCTTGATACTTTTTCCTCTACTACAATTACGGGATGGTATCTAAATTTGTATGCTTCTTGGCTGATGGATGTTTCATAAAGACATGTCCGAATTTTCTTGGTCCATGACTGTTGATAGTGTATTACGGAGTGTATAGTATATTGGTTGTTCAAACTGCACATGACCAGTTAGTTTATTTTATTTTCATTTGATATCTGGTAATCAAGACTCGAATTTCTGAGCCCAAATGATCCACACTATTTCTTTCGAATATACCTTGATTATAAGAAAAGATATATTTCTTTCGAATATACCTTGCTTTTTTCTGTTATTTCTACTGCCATTATCAATTCTTCGTTGCTTTTGTTGATAGAACCTACAATTTCAGCGATGAATACTCTGTCATGTGTTTAGTTCTTTGTATGCTTTACTATCATATTTTCCTCCGACCTTAATTACAGAAATCTTTATGTTATTGCTCTCATAATTTTAACGTTTGTTGTTATGTCCCAAAACAATATGTATTCCCATAAATACAAAAAATTACCGAAGATAATTTATAGACAATATACAAGCATATGAAATGCTTTACATGATCTGTTTGACACAATGTCTATTCATTCCGCAGAACCTATTCATTTATCTCCCCAACAAGAAATACCAGCTGATGGGAACCATCAATCTAACAACAACGTCAACAGGTTTTCAATTTACAATAATTCTTCATGTTTACCTACATTGTTATTTCTTATGTTGGCTAGTTGAACTAATTCATTCTTTTTACTCTTTTTGTATACCAGCTCGGAGTTGCGTAACACTTTAAGATAACATTTGATATCCTCCAAAAACAATATCATGAAGGAATAGATCGCTGCTATAAATCATTCATTGCGTCATACCCATTTTTTTAACCCGACTTTCTCCACGAACAAATCAACAAAAATGTGTAGCTCAAATGATACGAAAACATATGTACGCTCAAATTTGTAAAATTGGAGGTCAACACATGCAGATTTATGTACGCCGTTCTTGTCCATCAATAATTCAACGAGCGTTTGTTACTCGAATGAGATGAAAATTTCACATAAGATTATTACGTTAACCTCTTACATGACGTAAAAATTCGCCGCTCTAATTCAATTCGTGTGGCGTATAGAAAAATATGTAAGTACACAAACACGTTTTATCGGTGCCTTTCGTCTCCACACAATTAATAAAGTTTTTTGTTGTCCGATTTAGATGAAAAATTCACATAAGAATCTAACCTTTAATGATAACATCACAAACGTTTTTGTTACTCATCATAATTCCGTGCGACATCAAAAAATTAATGCAAATAACGCAAGTTAACATACTCGTTTTTTCTTTGACGTTCGTGGCCGTAAATAAAACGCTTAATTTTTTACAGACTTGCACACATACTCGTTGATTTGGGACTAATGATCTATACACATATTTTTCATGGCACTTCATACACATATTATTCATGCACTTCATACACACATACTCGTTAATTTTTTTACAGACATTCTATTCATGGCAACTAATGATCTATACACATATTTTTCTACTCGTCAATTCCAAATGACCTACACACATACTCGTAAACGAGCTAGCTATTTATGGAAATAAACACTCCGGATCAAGCATGCACGGCAAGCCGGACAACTCGGATCAAGCACGCACATTCAAACCGGAGAAACGACGCACATTCAAATCGCTGCAATTAATAATCCGTCTTGCACTAGTAAATGTCCCGTTTGAATACTATAGCAAGTATTATTGGCTAATGGGTATACCCGTTAATCTCATACCTAATATCAAGTAGTGAGAGTATCAATGCGATCTGATGGTTGATAGGTTAGGTGCCTGGACTCCTAGGAGTCCCATTTTCCCTTCCTATATATATATATATATATATATATATATATATATATATATATATATATATATATATATATATATATATATATATAGTGAACTCCGTTTGTGGACCATCGGATGTACCTCAAACGGCCTAGATCCTTGAAGGTGGAAGCACCCAATCCACTTATACATTTTTGCAGAAAAGTCCTTACCGGTTCACTATTTTTTTTCCTCCCCCGCCTCCCCGTTTCCCTCAGCGCGGCGCCCCGCTCCCCTCCCTCTCCCCTCCCGCCGCACTCCTGCTTCGGCTCGCTCCCCGGTGGCTCCCTCCTCGGCCCCCGCCCCCCAGTGCCGCCCTCCGGCCCCCGGTGGCTCCCTCCTCGGCCCCCAGTTCGGCCCTCCGGCCCCCGGTGGCTTCCTCGGCCCCCAGTGCCGCCCTCCGGCCCCCGGCGCCGCTCCACCTTCTCGCCCCCGCGCCGCCTCTGCCGACGGTGCCGCCTCCCTCCACCACCGCCGACGGTGCCGCCTCCCTCCACCACCGCCGACCGTGGAGCGGCGCCGACCACCTTCCAGACCCAACTAGGGCTTGGGCCGACGGTGCCGCCTCCCTCCACAACCGCCGCCCTCCTCCCGAAGACCCCGGCCGCCGGTGCCGCCCCGTCCTTTCCCCCGCCTCCCAGAGCCGCGACGACGCCCCCCTCCACCACCGCCGCCCTCCCCGATCCCTCGGCGCTCCCCCGGCCAGCTCCCTCCCCGGCCCCCCACTGCCCCCCTGGCGGCACCCTCCCCGGCCCCCGGCTCCCTCCCCGGCCCTTGGCGACGCCCCCCGGCCCCTACGCTGCGCACCAGCTCCCTCCCTGGCACCATGAATGAATATCTTGTAAATCATGGTAAATGTATACTGAGATTGAATGTTTGGGTGCAATGTGTATTCAGATTCTGAATGTGTACTGTGAAAATCTTGACTATTTTTGTTCAACAAATTGTATACCGAGATTCTAAAATTATATTGAGATTCTGAATGTTTGGGTTGTGCAATGTGTATTCCAATTTTGAATGTATACTGTGAAAATCTTGACTGGTTTTGTTCAACAAATTGTATACTGAGATGCTGAATGTTTGTGTATGCTCTTCTCTTGACCTGATAAGCATGGGCCAGCAAGTTGAATTTGTGGGAGGATCAATGCATCAAAGCTTCAGTTTGCCATTTGAGCAAAGTTTCAGTTTGCCCTTTGCTCCAGTGCAACTTTTTAATTTAGATAATGTTGTTTTGGTCCCTCATGTAGGGAGTGACATGGAAGAAACATGCAGGGCAATGTCTGATCAGGTTGCAATGTCTCTGGCTTTCACACACATCACAAAACATAATCACAAGTTGCATAGTCTGTGGCTTTCACACACACAAAAGCATTCTCAGGCTTAGTAGATTCAATGGTTTAATGGTTGCTTTAGTATCACTGATTGAAACAACAACCTCACAACATGTATCACTGATTGAATTTAATTTGTTGTTCTACTAGCCATGGATTACCTAAGGAAGCACAACAATTATGAAAAATATTTATCTCCATTTGACTGTTACATGTAGCACAACAATTACATGATAGTTTTTCTGGCAGATTACATGATGCTGCTGATTTCTGGTTGTCAACACTGCTATTCTCAGAGAACCTGACAATATACTCAGAACTTGCTGGCAGCTCTGGAAGATTAAATGTAGAAAATGCCCTGGAAGTTACAGAGAACATACTCAGAACTTGCTGGCAGCTCAAAAAAAGTTTCTTGTTTGCATTCAAAACTGATCCAAAACTTGCCTAGCATTCTCAGAAGTTACAGAGAACATGATCCACATTTACACCATCACAACCAATTCAGGTAGTCTTGCAACACAATCTGAGAATGCAAAAAATAAAAACAACCTTACAACACAATTCCTCAAATCTTCCAATTCAAGCGAAAATAAACCTCATAATTCCTCGATCCAATCATCCGATCAATTCAGAAATGCATTCACCACATTCTCAGTTTGAAATCAAATACATGGACAACAAATTCCAGACGTTATTTATTCATAGACAAGGATACAAGGATATCACATTCTCAAGTTACAGAATATGCATTCTCACAATATGTAATTGCATTCTAACAACCCTGTAGCACACAGGTCCAGACCAAACAACAGCTACAGAGGAACAAAAGCTATATGTAATTGCATAAGAGAACTTGTTGCTACTCCTTTGCCTCGACTGTAGATGCACAGAGATCGGGGAGGGCGGCGGTGGTGGAGGGGGGCGTCGTCGCGGCTCGGGGAGGCGGGGGAAAGGACGGGGCGGCACCGGCGGCCGGGGTCTTCGGGAGGAGGGCGGCGGTTGTGGAGGGAGGCGGCACCGTCGGCCAAGCCCTAGTTGGGTCTGGAAGGTGGTCGGCGCCGCTCCACCGTCGGCGGTGGTGGAGGGAGGCGGCACCGTCGGCAGAGGCGGCGCGGGGGCGAGAAGGTGGAGCGGCGCCGGGGGCCGGAGGGCGGCACTGGGGGCCGAGGGAGCCACCGGGGGCCGGAGGGCGGAACTGGGGGCCGAGGAGGGAGCCACCGGGGGCCGGAGGGCAGCACTGGGGGGCGGGGGCCGAGGAGGGAGCCACCGGGGAGGGAGCCGAAGCAGGAGTGCGGCGGGAGGGGAGAGGGAGGGGAGCGGATTGGGAGAGATGAGTGCGGCGAGGAGCGGTAAGATCGAGGGGGCGCCGCGCTGAGGGAAACGGGGAGGCGGGGGAGGAAAAAAAAGAGTGAACCGGTAAGGACTTTTCTGCAAAAATGTATAAGTGGATTGAGTGCTTCCACCTTTAAGGATCTAGGCCGTTTGAGGTACATCCAATGGTCCACAAACGGAGTTCACATGTTAGCACCGAATAGTGCATTAGCACTAGATACGTTCCCATATATATATATATATATATATATATATATATATATATATATATATATATATATATATATATATATATATATATATATATATATATATATAGTCTATGCCGGCCACGTGAATTTGAAGTTTAATTATCAAAAATAATTTTGCCAGGTTGCTTTTTAATATTTACTACCAAGATATTAGAAATTTAGAATCAATGGTCAAAGTTGTATATTAGAGAATAAGAAAAATCAGAAATCACACTCATCTAGGGATATAGATGACGTAGTAAAATACAATCATCTTTGTTTGTAAATCACCCCTTATCTATTAACAAAACACACCTAAAAACTGGGTTTCAAAAACCAGCCCGGCTGGTTCCCGCTGGTTACCCAGTTTTCCCAGGAGGACTGGGTGAACTGTAGCACCTTGTTGAGATATAGTTATTTGGGTATTTTTGTATGATTCAGCAAGTACTCGATGTTGTATGTTGTTTGGAGTAAAAATTGTAGAAAATTTCAACCAAAATCGGAAGAAAATTCAAATTTGGCTAGAATTGGATGGTAAATGGCCAGTTACATGCCTATGTCAAGGAAAATTCCCAAAACTAAGTTTGCAAACGCTGCCTGCAAACATGGAAAAAAGAAAAGAAAATCACTTTACCCCAGAACCATATGATAGGGTCATTTATTTTGCGCCATATGTTCCCGGCCAATTTCAGAGCAGGACACAAACAAAACAGAACTAAAGAATTGCTAACTTACCCTCCATTCCTCACTTAGGGAGTTCTCCCTTGGCATTGGGTGAAAATCGCGGTTTCCAAACGTGTACTCCATTTGGGCTGCAGAAATAGATTTGTCAGTAAGTTGAAACCCAAATCAAACCTGCTGAGCCATCCATACTCAAATGCCCGCCTTACCAAATCGAAATAGTAACATCCTACATATAGCCCAACAAAATGTAGGCCTCCTGAGTTTCAAACAGGGCCTTATGGGTTGTTCAGCAAGTACTAATGACCATATGGCTTACAGAAGTTTTCTAAAAAATATGGCTTACAGAAAGTTTAAACAACATAAATACAAATTAACTTCAAACAGGGATGAATTCAAAGTTCAGTAACTAAATAGATTTGCTAACTGTAACGTTGGATAACAGTTCGAGCAACATTTTAATAGTGGATTACAACTGTCAACTTGGAAGAGCCACGATAAACTCAACAACACTAATCCTATTGTACCAGCTATTGTTTACAAGTCATCAAGATACAGAAATATTAAGGCTAATAGTGGGCTGATCACGTATATAGTGAGAACCATTTCTCAGTGAGAACCTCATGAAAACTAAGCATATAAATCTTCAAAAATTCTCATATTATTTGTAGATGTGGGAAAGGGCATATACATGATCCTGCAAAATTTCATGAACAAATTCAATCAACCAATACAATTAGAAGGTGATAGTGCTGATACTGTAATGTGAGACAAAATTAAGGACAACAAGCACCCTAGGATCCAAAATCTACTAGAAGTCCAGCAACACTTAGCAACTCGCTAGGGCTTCCGTACTTACTTTCTTCGTCCAAAAAGGTTAAATAACCAAAGTTATATGCTGGCCAAACCTATCCAAACTACATGTGAAACTAATCTTAGCACTTCCACTACACTTGGGCCACCACTAATGGGACGGGATATTTCAGATACTTTGTGAAGAACAGCTAAAATAGCACATAGTTGCTATTCCCTTTTCATGCATCGTTATTGCTAACTAAATCGTCCAGAGATCATGAAATCCAGAATTCCTTAATGATGTTGATGATGATGGGCCTGTTCTTTTGTGGTTGTGGTTTATGTCTTGTGGTTTTTGGCTGTTTATGTGAGAGATTAAAGAGTAATTGAAATTCACGTATGGCTTTTGCCGATATAAATGAAGTCGGTACAGTATGTACTACAATTAACTAGTAGACTCCATCTTAAAAAGACACTCTGTTTAAAAGCTAGTTACTGTAGAAAAGCTAAAAGCCATAAAAGAACAGGATGACACAAACCATTTTGTTGAAACAGAGAATAAATGTTTTCAAAACTAAAAATCAGTACAACATCTTGCAGTGTTACACAAAATAAACAAAGTGAGTGACATGTTTTTTCAGTAGGAAAGGCGTCAGTGATGAAGTCATGGACTGTGTTCCAAACCTAATAGCAAAACAAATTGTAAAGTTGCATAATAAGTTGTTAAGTGCAACTGATGATGCATGAAACTAAAACATTTAGCAATGGTCAGAAACTCAGAACGTGCATATATTTTGACAATCACAGCTCAGCAATATCCACTGATTTTCGCTCTTTTATGAATCTGCAATTTGATGCTTACTGGACAAATATTGATTGTTGAGAGATTTGCTACGCATTATTCACAATAATAATATCTATATCCACAAACTGGACAACAGTATGATTGTATTATAATGAGCAGGACTGCACAAAATTTGGCAAACAAATTTCTGAAAACATTTGAAAACTTAAATGAAAGATGAACCTTTTTCTTGTGATCACTTAAGAGTTTACAACAAAAACAATAGCAGCAAACCAGCAATACGAACAGTCATGCTTACACTATCAATCCCAGTATCTAGCGCACGCGCTACACCAGACAAACCCTCATGCGTTCCTGGCTTTAAAGATGTACAAAAAATCTGAAATTTAATTAGGTAGCGGGAGAGGCATCCGATCCAGAGGCGTAGTTTCTAATTCAAATTCTCATATCTTCTTCTGTAGATTGAGTTTAATTTTCGAAGTCTGCCAGCAAGTAAAACACCTGTCCATCTACTTAAACCTAGTTTTTCAGAAGTTTAGAAGCCATTCAGGTCAAGAGTGCACAGGTGCACCGTAACTAGGTGGTGTACTACACACAAACTTTTGACTATAGTACCTAGTGGCATATTTGGTTCTCTTGCCTAGGCTAGCCTTGCCTTGCTAGTGGGCAAGGAAATATTAGCTAGTGAAGGAGAGCCAATTTGGTTCACCATGAAAAGCAACAACGGCGAGAGCTTACCAAGAAAAGGGAGAGGCAGCGGTGTGGTGCTCCTAGCTTCTTAGAACTTTTTCCTCTCAGTTGTAAGAAGACTGGGAGTCTGAGCTATGAGCTCAGAGAGAAGTGGAATCTGTTCTTTTCAGCTTCTAAAATCTGCTTTTCAGCTTTTTTACAGTAACTAATTTTTAAATAGAGTATTTTTTCAAAATAGGATCTACTAGTTAATTGTAGTACATACTTTACTGATTTTATTTATATTGGCAAAAACCGCACATGAGTTTTTATTATTTTGTAATCTCTCATACAAATAGTCCAAAAGTCATAAGCCGTAGCTAAAAACCACAATCCGTAGCAAAAAAAAAAAAAAACAGGCCCAGATCAGGACGCTGCTGCTTCATGGACGACTCATTGGCTCGCGAGAACATGCTCACATATTGTCTTGATCGAGGAGGGAGCAGCCATGACCTTCCGGCCATCTCATTGGTTCGCGCAATCGACGGCCCAGATCGAACATCCTCACATATTGTCTTGATCTGAGCCATGTACCGGCGATCCAACGACAGGGAATACCTTTCTCACCCTTCGGAGCACCGAAAGTTCATACAGCACTGTTCTGAATACTAGTTAATAACCTCCAAGATCAAGATATGCAAGTGAATTCTCTCCCTCAGTTCCCTAGGCAGATGGGGTGGAAGCTTCTCAGTATAATCCGTTGCTCTATTAAAGGCAAGTATTTGAGCTAAAGAAAAGCAAAACCCATTCATCCAGTAGTATCCCTTCGTCCTACGTAAACCTCCCTTCCTCAAGTTCCCCATTAACTATTCAACACAAGGAAGCAACAGACGACTGGGAGGCGGCGGCGAAGGCCTCGGCCTCGACGACGGCGGCGGCACACTCGGCCTCGGGCTCCGGGACAGCGCCGTAGCGCTGGGAGAGGACGCTGGGCGCAGCCAGCGTCTGCACGAGGCGGCGCACCACGGCGTCGCGCGTGCGCTGCGACGGCGGCCACTCGAGACCACCCGCTCGCCGCTTCCTCGTCGCCTCCGACCACGTAGTTGGCTGGGCCCCAGGGTATGCCGTGGCCCACCCGGCATACCCTGTGGGTCCGCCCCTAACTAAAACCATCTCGAAACCACACAACAGAAGGAAGCAACCGACTAAAACCATCTCGAAACCACATAACCACTCTAATGGAAATCAAGCACTTCAGTGAAGAGATCGTACGGATGTGTATATGAAGGAAAGAATGGCAAGAGCTTACCAAGAAAACGGAGATGGAAGCATGTGATGCTCCTAGCTTCTTAGAACTTTCTTCTTTCAGTAACCACTCTAATGGAAATCAAGCAATTCAGTGAAGAGATCGTACGGATGTGTATATGAAGGAAAGAATGGCAAGAGCTTACCAAGAAAACGGAGATGGAAGCATGTGATGCTCCTAGCTTCTTAGAACTTTCTTCTTTCAGTAACCACTCTAATGTAGATGGAAGCAAAGTGTGAAAAGTGGGCCCTGCCGCTACCTGCACTCCTTTTTTTTTTTGTTTGATATGGCTACCTGGACTCCTGGAGGAGGAAAAGACGGAATCCTTCCGGCAAGGAAGCAACGGAATCCTTCCGGCCATCTCATTCGTTCGCGCAATCGACGGTCCAGAACTCCAGATCGAACGTCCTCATAGATTCTCTTGATCTGGGCCGTGTACCGGCGATCCAACGACGGGAAGTACCTTTCTCACCCTTCGGAGCACGGAAAGTTTTCTGTTAGGGCTTTATCCTACTTAATTAGCTGACTAATAGATATTCTAAATCTCATCACAAATACATGGGCCCTGCTATCTTTGGGCATAAGATTTCGTTGGAACAGTCAGTGAGATATTAGGTGTGATTATAGTGTGTTGAACTGAACTGAAATGATGGGAATTTGGGACTCAAAATTGTTAAGTAGACTGCTTCCTTCCCCCATGACTAATAAGCAAGGGGGAGTTACTAAAACCACCCTATGCAAGGGGGAGTTACTAAAACCACCCTATGTTTTTTCTTCTTTCTATTCAACATCCTCAGCCAGATCCCACTCAATTTTACGTGTAGTATTATATGGCGTAATTAGAGGGGGTGAATGATTGCTTCCGCTTTTTTAAACCTGAAATCAAAAATTCAAACCAGAAAAGTAATCTAAAATACCAGATGTAGATTTTGACCCCTCTCTCGACTGCCTTTGCATGTCGTCGAAATATTCCCCTACTCGAACATTTTGATTGCTCGAACGGGGCCGCTCGAGTACTTCAACTACTCAAATCGAGGACTAGCGAGGACACAGAAAAACAATGCATAGAAAACACGTCGCTGACACCAACTAACTTTTCTTAGAGTAGATCTGATATATTATTTCTATATCATGTTTGTGGTTACAAAGCGCCCTCATAGCACCCCTAAAGTTTTTTTTCTATTTTCTTCATTTTTTTTTGCCTTTTTTTTTTTGTCTTTGATGGACTCCTAACACAAACACATACATTTTTCAAATTTTATTGAATTCGGCATTGTGGGCCAAGTCGTCCGTAGTGTATGTCTCGCTGCATATTCCTTCCTGCTGGCCAATATTGAGGCTATGAATGTCAGGACCAGTACCAGATTGCTCTGCACGTGCGCAAGACCCTGTCGCTACGCCTCCTGATGCATTGTTCACCTGAATCCTGCATTGCCAATTAAAACATGCCTTCAGTAGGTTGCAGGGAGCCAACCACATCGACGTACGCAGCTGCAATGTTGGATCATGTAAACAAATCCTAATATACTAGGATCGAACATCTGACCTAATATCTGGCAGACAAGAATTCGCTTGCATGTTGATGGAAGCGATGAGGCCACAGTAGGACTCGATGCCTTTACGCATGTCACGGAACTGGCTGGCCATGCTCCTGCGGTCCTGCCCCTGCGGAGGCGGGACCAAAGCGTTCTCTTCTTGTAGGACTCGACGAGGGCGTCTGCGTCCTCGATTGCCTTGCTAACAAAATCTCCCATCTCCGAATGCTGAATCACAGTCCAACAACCAGTCGGCCGCTGCAGTAGCGCACGGAGCGCCTGCACGCGCCCCTCGAGCTTCTGGCATTGCTTCTTGTTCTGCGGAAACAGTAGGAAACACACGATCACAGTCCAGTCCAAGCAGCTGCACGAGATTGGCTGCCTTCCCCAGGATGTCCCAGAGCGACGCCATTTGGTCACTACTCTGTTGGCAAGTGACAAATTAACTGACAAATCCTGCAAAAGTAAACAGTCAGGCCGAGCCGAACCAACACGTTCAACTGTTCAAGGATAGCTTGACAAAGAGGCGTGGTAGTACCTGTAGATCCACGCTAGTATGCAAAGCGGGAGATCAATCTGCTGGTCGAGAGGAAACTGTAATTTGACGAAGGATTTCGATGCTACGTGCAGGCCTCTTATACAGATTCCGTGGAGGGTATAAGACATTTGGAACTTCATGTGTAAAGTTTTGGTTTATTGTTCATATTTCTGCATATTTCGAAGGTTGGGGATGTTCCCCGCCCCTCAACCTCTTGTGTCTTCTAAACATCAATTCTACATATTTGGAAGGTTGAGGATAATTTGACTAGGAGTTGCCCGGTCGCACCATGTGAGTAGCTTTGGTACGCTTTAAAATTCCACTACATACCAGTGCCTCATGAGGCATCCATTGGAGATGTTCAAACCATCTCAAGTGATGTTACACAAGCATATCTTTAATTGGTGCTACCCCCACCCTATCACGTATATCATCATTACGAATTTGATCCCGCCTTTATGTGACTACAGATCTACCACAACATTCTTATCTTGGCCACACTCATCGTCTATATATGTTGTCTTTGAGTCGCCCAGCATTTCGCTCCATATAGCATCGCAGGTCTGATCGTCGTCCTATAAAACTTACTCTTTAACTTTTGAGGGACCTTTTTATCACACATGACACTTGATGCTTGGCGCCATTTCACCCATCCCGCTCTTATCCTGTGGCTCACGTCTTCATCAATATCGTCATCCCACTGTAGCATAGATCCAAGATATCGAAATGTGTCTTTCTTAGGCACTATTTGTTCGTCCAGACTAACATCTCCATCATTTGCCCTGACACCGCTGAAATCACACCTCATATACTTAATTTTAGTCCTACTAAGTTTAAAGTCTTTCGATTCTAAGTTCTTCCTCCATAACTCCAGAATCTTATTGACACCTATTCTACTCATCAACTAGCACTACATCATCAGTGAAAAGTATATACGAAGGGATATCTCCTTGTATATTTTGTGTAACCTCATCCATTACTAGGGTAAAAATGTATGGGCTCAACATTGACTCTTGGTATAGTCCTATCTTAATAAAGAAGTCATTAGTATCATTACCACATGTTCTGACGTTAGCCACAACATCTTCGTACATATCCTTGATTAGGATAACATATTTTGTTGAGACTTTTTCTTTTGGAGCGCCTACCATGACTTCTTGGTACGTTGTCAGAGGCTTTCTCCAAGTCGATAAACACCATATGAAAATCTTTCTTTTGCTCTATATCTCTCCATCAACTGTCGTGTCAAAAAAAAAGCCTCCATGGTTGACCTCCGGGGCATATAACCAAATTGGTTTGTCGTCACGCTAGTCACTCTTCTTAAACGGTGCTCAATCACTCGCTTCCAAAGCTTTATTGTGTACCTTATGAGTTTAATTTCTCTATAATTAGTACAACTTTAAATGTTGCCTTTTTTAAAAAATAGGTACTAATGTGCTCCTCCGTGACTCGTTAGGCATCTTATTCGACCTAAAAATGATATTGAACAAATAAGTCAGTCAAACGATCACTACTTTATCAAGGCATTTCCACACCTCAATAGGAATGTTGTCAGGCCCCAACGTCTTACCTATTTTCATCTTTTTTAAGGTCTTTCTTATTTTCGACTCTTGAATTTTTCACACAAACCGCCTATCGGTGTCGTCAAAAGCATCATCTAGTTCAATTATACGATCCTCATTGTCTCGATTGAACATCACGTCGATGTAATCTCTCAATTTATCCTTGATTTCATCGTCTTTCACCAAAATTATGTTAGTGTCGTCTTTGATGCATATAACTTGGTTGAAATCTCCCGTCTTCCTCAAAGTTTAACCATCTTACAGACATCCTTTTCGCCCTCCTTTATACTTAGCTTCTGATAAATTTCCTCATAGGCCTTGCCTCGACCCTCATTCACCGCTTTAGTTGCATTCTTTTTTATTGCTTTGTACTTCTGTACGTTATCGTCACTCATATCATGATGCATGTGTTTGTAGCATGTCTTCTCCTCGATAGCCTTTTGCATTTCCTCCTTCCATCATCAAGTGTCTTTAGGTTCGCATCTTATCCCTCGAGTTGCTCCAAGCACCTTCGTAGTCACCTTCCTAATACGGGTTGCCAACTCCGTCCACATACTACCCGCTTCTCCCACGTTTCATGTCTCTTCCACGATCATCCTCTCCTTAAACGCTCGTGAGGCGCCCCCTTGGAGTTTCCACCACTTCATTCTCGTAGCTTTTGCGATGTTAGCTTGTCGAACCTATATCCTAAAACGAAGATTGGAGACTACCAACTTATGTTTCTAGACAACACTCTTCAAGTATAACCTTATAATCTATACAGACTTGTTTGTCCTCCCTCCTGACAAGTATAAAATCGATTTGGTTAGAATGCTGACCACTGCTAAAGGTAACTAAGTGGTTTCATATATCTAGTTTAATAAAATGTGAAATCCTAGAAGAGATGTGGCTTTAAAATATGTGCGCCCATGAAGTTAGAGCATCTTTTACCTAGGGTATAACAACTGTTTCTTAAAACAGGGAAATTATTGTTTAACCTAAGGTTTTTTTGCAACAAGTTTTCATTTTAATTGGGGTTAAATGAAATTATTGCTTATAATTGTGTTTTCAGCAACTTATGTAAAAATAAATTGATCAGGTATGCCTAATTTAATCCGCTTTTTTTTTATCTAAACTGTACTGTGCCTAAATAGATATATTTTACCAATAAGTAAATACACTTTCTCAAAGAAACGAATATCCTAAAAGCAGGTGAGCAGCCAAAAAGAAAAGGAAGTTGAGAGCACATGGTTCTTGTGAAAATGCTAATTCTCAAATAATAAACAACAAAGTAAAAACAGTTCAGAACAAAACAAACACCTGCAGATTCATTTGGTTTTTTTAAGAAAAACCTACAGATTCTTCTCTGCTATTAATCTGAGCATTATTAGATGCAGTGATTTTTCAGATAATTAAGTAATTACCGATGTAATTAAATGAGGGAAGGCAGGGCAAACTTGTTGTTGCTTGCTATATTCGTTCTTAAAAGCCAAAAATGTTAAAAAGGCAAGGAAAAACTAAATATGACAAGCTAGATATTCCTACTCAGACGATCAGGAAATAAATGCACAAAACTTGGTGACTTAGTAAAGAATAACTCCTACCTCTATAGGAGTACATACATAATAAAATTCACGATCATGTCTTCTTTTGGACGACCGGTATGCCTTGTCTCCAAATCTCATTTTCCGCTGACTGTTATGGTTTTGCAGTCTGTTCTTTTCGTGGCGGTAGCAGCAGCTTACTCCTTGATCATATGTCTTATTTTGCATCTGTTACTATTTCTTCTCATTAGGTCTATATTTTTCATCTTGCATTTTTATTTTACACTGACTGTTATGGTTTTGCAGTCCGTTTTTTTCGTGGTGGTAGCAGCTGCCTATGTCTGCCTGATAGTGGGAGCGCTGGTTTATCTTAGATGGTGGGCAGGACTAGCGTTGATCGCTTTTCTGTCGCCGTACTTCATAATGATGCTACGAGCTATACCCTTTCTGAGGGATGTTTATATTAACGACTATGCGACGATGCCTGCACCCAAAGGACTACCAAACTAGTGGTGATCTATAATCGTGTGTACGTCCCTATCCTAATCGCTGGAAGCGACCGCTGCATTTGCAATTTATCTTCAGCACAACATCTATGTCATTGTGTGTACGCATCTACATGCGTATGTGTGGTTCTGAATCTACAATTGTAAGTTCTTGAGCACAATGATAATGAAATTATATTGTCGGTTTGAGAATCATGCCTTGGGGAGTTGCATTCGTATTTTAGGCTGTGATTTTGATTTTTGGTTTATAGTTTTTAAATTTTGGTTGTTTATGAGAGACAATATGTAGAGAAAAATAGTTATATACAATTTTAGACGGTATAGTTGAACTCGGTACAATGTTTACTATAATTTACTTGTAGTTATTGTTTTAAAAAATATACCGTGTAAAAACTAGTTACTATAACCATGAAAACCAAAGTTGAAGTTTAAGTCCAAAAGAACCTAACTGCTAATTGTTTGCCTGGCCTGATGTGCGCCATCGCAAAGAAGTAATTATATTGCAAGGCAGTTTCGCGCCTTGGTTTTATTAAGACAAAACAGTTTAAAAGTTTTTAAGACTGAATCTATTTGTGTCTGTTTTTTTTGGCTTAGATTTATAGTTTATAGTTGTGATTTATGATTTTTTTGGCTGTTCGTAAGAGAAAATACGATTGATATAAATTAAGTCGTTACAGTTTGTATTACAATTAATTTGTAAACTTCATTTTAAAAAGACATTTTTTCAAGCTAGTTACTATAAAAAAAAATCGAAAAGCAGTTTTTAGAAACTGAAAAAAAAGAGGCCCAACATCATTTTTAGTCTACAAGTAGTATACACTGACAGGAAACGACTTTTTGGCACATTTGGCCTTTTTTGAACCTGGATTTACAAGAACTAAGTAGTCATGCAAATTTAGCAAAATATCGTTTCTACTGCACGGTAGCTGTGCGGTAGGCCCAAGAGGGCGACATGTGGCCTCTGCTGCATGGCCACCATGCAGCAGCGCGAAGGCCACACGACCACCATGCAGACCCAATTAGTAGAGTAATTAGCGTTAATCTAATCCTAATTAGAGATTTAGTTTAGGTGCACTGCTTGTTCAATTTTTTATATATAGCAAATAAGCTCTATAAATTATGAAATTTTGTATGGAGTCTTTTGACGTAGCGTACTTGGTTGTGTAATTTTTTTTGTAATCTTATACATCCTAAATTTCACTTGAAAATGCGTTATTCATCACGTCGAGCCCCTCTGCTCGGATCACCTTGTATTGGAATAACCAATCGGGTTCACGTCGGGCCCGATCATCTTTGAAGCCGTCAGTTCGGAGTCCCAGCGGCTCTCCATGGATTTCGTCCCTTGCATGGAGGCACTAAGGCTGTTCCAAGGAGCTGCGGACTGCGCGGATGCTACTCTGGATTGGTGCTTGCTTTCTTCTTGCGGGCCGGAGCTGCTGGAGAGTGCTCTTAAGGAGACGGAGATGAAGGTATGATTATGACAGTGTTTTCATTGTTTGGTTTGAATTGTTGCTGATGCGTAGATGCCGCATAGGCCCTTGCTTTGCCTCGTGCTCTGCAGACGATGAGGTACCGCGAGCGGAGCGATCTGCAGGAGCGCGTAACCTCCGCGGAGACGGAAGCATCTTCCGCTCGGCAATCCGCCGCGGACACGATGGTCGTGATTGTGGCGAAGGATGAATGTATCCGCTTCCTAGAGGCGTCCGAGCGGAGGGGCTCAACGCGATGAATAACAAACTTTCGAGTAAAATTCAGAATGGGTAAAATTACGAAAAAATTACACAATCAAGTATGCTACGTCGGGAGACTCCACACAAATTTTGATAATTTTTAAAGCTCATTTGCTATATCTGAAAAATCGAACAAGTAGTGTACCTAAACTAAATCCCTAATTAGGATTAAATTAGCGCTAATTACCTTACTAATCAGCTCCTCCATGGTGCCCGTGCGGCAACCCTCTACCATACGGTGGCCTTGCGGCAGAGGCCACATGTTGTCCTCCTAGAGCTGCAGCATGGTCATTTATGATAGAAACGATATTTTTGCTAATTTCACACTTACTACTATCGTTCTTGTAAATAAAAGACAAAAATACCAAAAAAAAGTCCAAGTGCTCGTACCAACTGGCCAACTGTGTACATTGATTGACGGCTTACCCGTGCCATACCTGCATGTTCCCCGCGGCCGGCCGGCGTTTTGGACAAATTTCAATGTTTTTCCGACAATCCGTACCCGTGTCATATACACCGGCGCAACCGGGCAGCGTGCATACCCACCCGGATGTGCCTATAAAGGCATGTACAAAGGCAATTAATAGGTGACTCATAGAAGTGCCAACTAGACAACCTTACTGATGTGGATGAGAGAGGAATGGAGGAGAGAGAAACACCGTCTCCTCGTGAGACATCGACTCTTATCGCGGAACGAGGCGGAAGAGCTCCTGAGAAGTGTTGTTTCTTGATGATGTGGAGTGCTTAGGAGCTTGTGTCGGGCTCAACCCTTGTACTTGCCTGCATTAGTGTTGTCTCTTGATGATGTGGAGTGTTTAGGAGCTTGTGTCGGGCTCAACCCTTGTACTTGCCCTAATCGCACCACGCCATGGCCACCGCCCCCTCGCCTTCGCCCTTCTTGGCGCCTGTGAGCCCACCTTGGTCGGAATTCAGTTGAATCTTGACTACTTGAAGAATGCACTACTAACATACCAGGCTTGTAAAGTTGTGCCCTTTTGCGCACTAAGTCACGGACTATCGGACGCTCTTTACTGTTCTTATGCAGCGTTGTGCCTCCGCGTAAGCGCTTCAGAACATGTACTATTTGGTCCCTGGAAACTCATTTTAGGTGGTGCTCGATTGAATTTTTATAGTTTATAGCTGAATTTTTATTGTAACCGGCTAAAATTATACTATAGCTGATTATGGCTTATTTGATATAATTAAATTTAAAAAATTCAAAAATAGAAAAAGGGGTTAGCCAAGCACGTGTAATGCAAACGAATACGGAAAAAGAACCAGCAAAAACTTCAAAAAATCAAAAAAAGTCGAAATTTATAAATAGTAAAAAATAAGCTGAAAGTCAAAAACTCAAACCCAAACGAGCGGGGCCTAAAGTCTCGCGTTTCAAATTGGCCACCTAGGTCTCCGAAGTTGTCCATTTGGGCCAAACATGTCCTGGGATGACTTGTCATGCCACGTCAACATGCCAATTCAGCATCCCTCTGCTCCTCAACCTTGCTGTAATACTCGTAACATGTGAAATGATCCTTTTGCCCTTCCTACAGTAAACAAGACCAGATCAAATATGAATCGGTCGAACAAACTCCTGTCAGAACCGTTGCACCTCACACCAAAAAAGCAAAAAGCGGTCGAGCCGCTCCGTGAGGAGCTAGGGTCTCCTAGGGTGGGAGGGAACCTAGTTGATTAAGGAGCATGGATGTAGGGGTAGAATAGACATTTTGCTCGAGATGACTCCGCTACTAGAAATTAGATCAGACTCAGCATGTCCACGTGGATCGCCATGTGTACAGAGGATCTTACTTGGCCTAGAATAAAAACCTTGAGGACCTAAGTGGCCCTTTTGATAGGTGGAGGACCGAAGTGAGCTACTTAGGAAACTGACCAAGGAGGCCATTCACCCATTCAGTTACTAGTGCTATCATTTTTGTTGCCTGGCCCTCTCCTTGGATATAAGAAAGTGTGTCAGCTTCTGGCTTCCGGCTTATTTTTCACTATTCATAAATTTCGTCTTATTCTGAACTTTTGACTTTTTGTTGTGCTTTTTTGCCGGTTCTTTTTTTTCCGTATGTGTTTGTATTATACGTAATAGGCTAACATATTTTTTTAATTTTTTTAAATTTAATTATGCTAAATAAGTCTCTGTCAGCTACAGTGATTTTTAGTCTGCTACAGTGCTTTTCAGCCATAAGCCATCAAAAAAAGCCCAAATGATCACCAAATTGATTGATTTGCAGCTACTGGTAGCAATGCAATGTGCAGGCAGCATGCATCTCATCTTCGTCTTGGGGGTCGTAGTAAACCAGTACGTGAAACTGGTGGTGCTGGTGTTGATGGAGTTGGAGCAGAGCATGTGGATGCCACCGCACATGAGATGCAATTGCATATGCATATACACGCCCACAAGGAGTAGCTAATTGCATTTTTTTTTAAAAAAAAGGAGTAACTAATTGCAAGTGAATTGTATCATGAAAGGCATGTTGGGTTACGATCCTTAGTGGATGGATAGGTTGATGTCTTGCTAGAAATGTGACCTCTTGAATTGTATCATGAAAGGCATGTTGGGTTACGATCCTTAGTGGATGGATAGTGTTGATAAACAAATTTGGCTTGACAATCATCGTAAAGCCGAAAGCAAGTTAACAAGGAAACGCTGTGCAGATATCATGGTCGTGAGTAGTTACGATCACGGCAAAGCAAGTCGGAAGTCAGAGGTGATCGTAAAGTCCTACGAATTCAGCAAGCTACAGTAAAATGCACGATTATGTCAAAGAAGCGTGGAGCTTGGTCGTGGTCAAGAGCCATTACGATCACTTTGATCGTGGTCGACAGTCGCCGGGTAGTTTACGACCACATTGCAGCATTTGCGACCATGTTATCACTAATCGGAAGCCAGCTGAACCGATTACGACCACGTTGGCATGGTCGGCAGTCGCCAGATAGCTCCACGACCATGTTGTGGCGTATACGACCACTTTGGGCATGGTCGAATGTCTCCCGAGAGGTTTACGACCATTCTAACCATGGTCCAAGGGCACCAGAAGGAATTACGACTACTTTGGCCGTGGTCGAAAGTCACTATGACCGCATTGGTCATGGTTGGCAGTCGACAGACAGATCTACGACCACGGTGGAGCATACGACCACGTTGGAGTCTGCGACCACGTTGGAAGTTACGACCACGGTGGGATCTACGACCACGTTGAAAGCCACGGTCACGTTGGAGTCTACGATCAGACGCTGCTACGACCACTGTTGGCCATGATCAGAAGCCTGGTTCACAGTCGACGACATCAAGGTTGATAGTCGGCAGTCGAACTTACGCCACGATGAGAAGTCGATGGCTTGCGCTCACGTTATAACGAGAAGCGATAGCAACTCCGACCACGTTGAAGGAAGTGAACGTGGTCGAAAGGGTGTTCGACTACGGAAAAATGATCGCCAGCGTCACTGTGTGCTCATTGAAGGTTTCGATCACGGTATTTCGAGCGGACAGCGCAGCGATACAGTGGAGCGGTCGTAAACTGCTACAGTAAGTTTACGATCACGAAGGAGAGTTGATCGGTAAAGCAATAGAAGGGTCGGAGATGGTCGTAAGCATCCAGAACCGGTCATAAGCAGTTCTAACCGGTCGTAAATGACTCTAACTAGTCGTAAACGGTCCTGGGAAGTCGTAAGAGACGCTGGCCGGTCATTGTAAAGGGTTCGACCACGCAGAGAAGGCTACGACCACGGTGAAAGCAGTCGTAAGGAGCAGCGACCAAGTCAAGAAGACCAGTATGTGCCAGAGGCGATGCTGACCATGTTGAAGGAAGTGAGCATGGTCAAAGGGATGTTTTGGAGTGGTCGTACAGTATCAAGAGCACTCGGGATCGGTCGCAAGCGGCGCTGACCGGTCATAAACGATCTTGGGAAGTCATGAAATTTGGTAGGGTAAAAATCTTGCGTGCAAAGGAAGCAAATACTACATACATGCAGATCAATTGTGCGTAAAAGAAGATCAATAGGAGCAGCATGCACGCGCGGGCAGCAGTTTGGAAAGGATCAGGAAACGATCTTGAAACGATCTCTGCCGCGTGGTAAAATCACAACCGAATAAACTAAGATAAGTTTTATTCGGTCTGGACTCTAATTCGATTCGAATACTGTTGTTTCCAAAAGAAGCTAGGACCAGCTTCCTCCTATATATATGTACGTAGGGGTCACGGCCGATTGACAACACACAATCGAAACTCATCTACTATATTGTTTTGCAATCTACTATTTTTCCTCTACCCTATTTTGCTTCTTGTTCTTCGTTGTTGTTTACTCCGTTGCGATAACGAATCACAAGGTCCTAGGGGCGGTCAGACCGACCTAGGGCAGCCCATCGCCGCTCGCCCTGACGGGGTCCCTCCCGGGCGCGTGGGGTGTCGGGTCTCAAGAGCTCTCGCCGGCGTGTCCTGCGTATCGCGCTCCCGGCGAGACTCCTCCGGCGACGTGTCCTGCGTATCGCGCTCGACGCCGGGGGCACACGGTGACGTGTTCGTGTGCGAACACACTTTTTGGCGACTCCGCTGGGGAGTGTTCGCACACGAACACGTCACCGTGTGCCCCCGGCGTCGAGCGCGATACGCAGGACACGTCGCCGGAGGAGTCTCGCCGGGAGCGCGATACGCAGGACACGCCGGCGAGAGCTCTTGAGACCCGACACCCCACGCGCCCGGGAGGGACCCCGTCAGGGCGAGCGGCGGCGATGGGCTGCCCTAGGTCGGTCTGACCGCCCCTAGGACCTTGTGATTCGTTATCGCAACGGAGTAAACAACAACGAAGAACAAGAAGCAAAATAGGGTAGAGGAAAAATAGTAGATTGCAAAACAATATAGTAGATGAGTTTCGATTGTGTGTTGTCAATCGGCCGTAACCCTTACATACGTATATATAGGGGGAAGCTGGTCCTAGCTTCTTTTGGAAACAACAGTATTCGAATCGAATTAGAGTCCAGACCGAATAAAACTTATCTTAGTTTATTCGGTTGTGATTTTACCACGCGGCAGAGATCGTTTCAAGATCGTTTCCTAATCCTTTCCAAACTGCTGCCCGCGCGTGCATGCTGCTCCTATTGATCTTCTTTTACGCACAATTGATCTGCATGTATGTAGTATTTGCTTCCTTTGCACGCAAGATTTTTACCCTACCAAATTTCATGACTTCCCAAGATCGTTTATGACCGGTCAGCGCCGCTTGCGACCGATCCCGAGTGCTCTTGATACTGTACGACCACTCCAAAACATCCCTTTGACCATGCTCACTTCCTTCAACATGGTCAGCATCGCCTCTGGCACATACTGGTCTTCTTGACTTGGTCGCTGCTCCTTACGACTGCTTTCACCGCGGTCGTAGCCTTCTCTGCGTGGTCGAACCCTTTACAATGACCGGCCAGCGTCTCTTACGACTTCCCAGGACCGTTTACGACTAGTTAGAGTCATTTACGACCGGTTAGAACTGCTTATGACCGGTTCTGGATGCTTACGACCATCTCCGATCCTTCTATTGCTTTACCGATCAACTCTCCTTCGTGATCGTAAACTTACTGTAGCAGTTTACGACCGCTCCACTGTATCGCTGCGCTGTCCGCTCGAAATACCGTGATCGAAACCTTCAATGAGCACACAGTGACGCTGGCGATCATTTTTCCGTAGTCGAACACCCTTTCGACCACGTTCACTTCCTTCAACGTGGTCGGAGTTGCTATCGCTTCTCGTTATAACGTGAGCGCAAGCCATCGACTTCTCATCGTGGTCGTAAGTTCGACTGCCGACTATCAACCTTGATGTCGTCGACTGTGAACCAGGCTTCTGATCATGGCCAACAGTGGTCGTAGCAGTGTCTGATCGTAGACTCCAACGTGACCGTGGCTTTCAACGTGGTCGTAGATCCCACCGTGGTCGTAACTTCCAACGTGGTCGCAGACTCCAACGTGGTCGTATGCTCCACCGTGGTCGTAGATCTGTCTGTCGACTGCCAACCATGACCAATGCGGTCATAGTGACTTTCGACCACGGCCAAAGTAGTCGTAATTCCTTCTGGTGCCCTTGGACCATGGTTAGAATGGTCGTAAACCTCTCGGGAGACATTCGACCATGCCCAAAGTGGTCGTATACGCCACAACATGGTCGTGGAGCTATCTGGCGACTGCCGACCATGCCAACGTGGTCGTAATCGGTTCAGCTGGCTTCCGATTAGTGATAACATGGTCGCAAATGCTGCAATGTGGTCGTAAACTACCCGGCGACTGTCGACCACGATCAAAGTGATCGTAATGGCTCTTGACCACGACCAAGCTCCACACTTCTTTGACATAATCGTGCATTTTACCGTAGCTTGCTGAATTCGTAGGACTTTACGATCACCTCTGACTTCCGACTTGCTTTGCCGTGATCGTAACTACTCACGACCATGATATCTGCACAGCGTTTCCTTGTTAACTTGCTTTCGGCTTTACGATGATTGTCAAGCCAAATTTGATTATCAACAGATAGGTTGATGTCTTGCTAGAAATGTGACCTCTTGATCTGAACAAACTGACAGGAGATTGATCCTCCTCCTGCTTCCACAATTCCACTTACTCCGGGTAGGGTTTTGCTAGAGGGCCTACAAAATGCTAAAGTAGCAGCTATTTTGACAACTTGAAATTGTCATGTAATCGCAATTAATCTAATCTTGTATGATGTTCTGTTTCTGAGATATCCATGGTTTCCTAAGGAGGAAGGAATGAGAATGCAATGGGGCTGGTGGGCACATAGGGATGGCCTTAAACAAGCTCGATGTGGATACTGGAGAAAACTATACCCCATGAACCATGTGACAACTTAGGTACACAACCGGTTCAATATTTCTTTTTCAGCCTTAGTCCTCTGATTACTAAAACAAGGCGACAGCATCCCATTAACGATTTCATAGTTCTGTTTGGAATTTGCTAAGGAGTACTCGAGCATTTTCTCACCTTCGGAGTAATCAAATTTTGATCCATTGGATTTTCATCACCATCCGTGCTCCTACGACATTGTTGTCTCTTCAGCGATGGATTCCAGCGAAGCCAACTGGCTGCCGCCATCACCGATTGCATCTGACGCCGAATGTCGCCCAATGAAAGCCCCTTGCACCGAATGCCCCCTTCTTTTCATTATACTAGTCACGTAGGCGTGGCGCAACGCCACGCTAGCCACCGTGTAGACCGAAGCAAAAAAGACGTAAATTCGAAGGAAAAAGAAAGCGCAGAGGTTTTTTCGCAAAAAATCAAGAGCCTTTTCGCAATAAAAGGAGAGCGCAGGGGTTTTTTTGCAAAAAAACAAGGGCCTTTTCGGAAGAAATAAGGGCCTGTTCGTAATTTTGAAAACCCACGGGGCGCTATCAAAAATTTTTTTTTAAAAAAAACTTGCAGGGACCTTTTTGCGAGGAAAAAGGACCTTTACGTAATTTTCGAAAAATACGAGGAAATCACCTCTCCCGGCCGTACGCCAAATTCCCCGCCACGCGCCGGCCGGGGACGCGGGCGGGGCGACGTGGATGCCCTGCGGGGGCCGGAACCCCCCCGGCTATTGAGGGGGTTTGATTCAGGAGATGTGCTGGGGGTGGTGACAAGGAAGAGCGGTAGGGAGGGGCGCCGCCGGAGAGGATACAGAGCAAGAAAGGCACAGCCGACACCGATAGCCGTGTAAGGCGGCGGGGGTAGTGGCGTGCCGGACGACGATGACATGACTGCAGGGGGTGCACGGCGGCAAAGTTGGGGTCGGGTGGCGGCTAAGGTTTAGATGGGAGGTGGAAGAGGATGGGATTATACATGAGAGGAGAGAGAGGAGCAGACCTATTGAAAGGGTCACAAATTCGAGTATGACAAATAAAATAAACACTTAGCTTATCCCTAGACACCTCCGTTCCAATTCACGCTCAACTTATCCCTAGACACCACCATTCCCAATTCACATTTGGAAAAATTAGGTATACTTCACAACATGCATGGACACATCAAGATATCTTGACCCTGTGTGAGAGTTTTTGAGTCCTGATAAAAATTAGAACAATGTTCATGTAACAAGACATCAATGGGCAGCGCTAATTCGCGCGCGCGTTGCCTACCGTCTCACCTAGCTGTCGGATTTGGACCGCACATGACTTTTTCCCTCCTCCTCCCTCATGCTTTGATCCCCCTCCTCCTTTCAACTTTAACGAAAATAGAAAACCAAACAAAACCCCTGAACATTTAACTCAAAATCATGAACTTTCAAATCGAAGAACTTTCGATTCGCGGGTTGAAGCTTTCAATTTGAGCAATTTTGAGCTTCAAACAACTTTCACACCCACAAAATTCACAAATTCATACTTTCAAATTGACAAGATTGAGCTTTCATCTCACATATTCAAACTTTTCACTCACAAATTTGAACTTTCAACCCCAAATTTCAAAAGCTTTCAACTCCAACAACCAAACTTTCAACTCCAGATTTTTCACAACTTTCAATTGGAGAGGAGAAACCTTTTCACATGGGCATCTTGGAGGCACAAGGTTCCTCACCGTTAGTGAAGGCGGTGGTGCACGTGCATAGGGTTTGTATGAGGGGGGAGAATTCGACGAGTTACCAGGGGAGCAAGAGAGAGGCAGGCGAGGTGCCGCTTGGCTCTACCAAACGACGGCAGCAGCGTAGGGCTCCACGGCGGCGTGCGCACGGATCTTCCCCCGAAAGGCCATAAGCAGGTGGGACCTCGGCAGCGGCTAGGCGGGCTATCACGGTGGGCCGTGCCAGGGCCGTCACAGCACGACGGCGGCACGCCGTGCCTGGCTTGCCGGAGGCGAGACGGCGAGTCCACCGGTCCCGTGTCCGATTCAGAGATCTCGTGAGGAGTGGGTTGGCTACGGAGAAAGAGAAGCGGATCCGTTTATTCTGGAGTGGGTCCCAAACGAGCGTGCGTTGCAACGAGCGATTGTTTATTGGGAGTGTCTCATGTCTACGTATCACTAGTTATTTTCTTTCTATTTGTCATTTAAATTTATAATCTTTAGACTAGAAATCAAAAGATTTTTTGTTTTTAAAGAGAGGAGATTTTTTTCAAGAGGGAGGAGGAGAATTTATGACTATTGGATTTCTAATCTAACAATCCTAAATTTAGATAATAATTAGAAAGAAAACATATAGATCTAGATAATATTAATAAAACCCTTGTTTATTAGCCTTCCTCCCTCTCCTTCCTAAGAGCCATTCTTTAGCATCTAAATGAGGTATTAAAATGGACACATCTTATCTCTCTATGATATTCCTGTTAACTACCTTTATTTTAATTCTTAGCATCATCCATATATGCTAAACTTTTAACTTTTTATAACGTAGCATCAGCTTTCAATATTTACTTCGATATCATACAATCCAAATTTAGCAACTGCTTCCTATCTATTAGCATCGGTGTTAACAAATTCTCTATAGTATTGCTTTAGTAAGAAGGAATGCACGTGATTTAAGACACGTAAAAAATGAGGCATTAGTTAAGGCTCTTCAGCTTTGCTCCTAATGCCTGCCTTTTTGTCCTCCACCTCGTTTTGCCACTGGCATTTCGTCGAACATCACCACCCGCCCCCGCCATGCCCGCCGCCAAGCCCCTCGCCTTCCTCCTCCTCCTCGGCGCCGTCAACTTTTGTTTAATTTTGGCAGGAAGTTGTTTCTATTATAGTTCTTGCTACACTTGGAACTAGATTTATGCTATTAAGCAACAATAATTCATAGCTCTCATGCACCATCCAGATTTGGAGTTCGTACTACTATTTAGGCAAGGAATAGAATTCAATACTTAACTCGACCTGTGGGGGTAAGACAGCCCCCGGGCATTGTTTTAAGAAGAAGATCTTCTCACGCAGATCGAGAAAATCCCTGAACCCTTGCCCCACCCTGACACAGCGGCATCAGCCCATGTGAGAACGACCAGGGTGATCCCTAGACCAACGACCTGGCGACGACTAGCGACCTGGGCGAGCCTTAGACCTGTGCTTTGGCTTATGGGGCAAGCGAGGGGATTTTTTACTCTCAGCCTGAAATTCGCTCCCACTGGGAGTCGAACCCAGGACCTGAGGGGCAGTGGCGGATCCAGGATTTTACCTAAGGGTATGCCGTCCAAAAATTTTCATATACAATTCGGTAAAATCATTTGGCAATTCGGCAACAGTTGTAAAATTTGCAACGTAATTCGGCATATATGCACTAAATAACATGATAAGTCTTAAATTTGAAGATTAAGTTGAAAACATCCACAAATTACAATATGAATAGTTCAAACGCCATACTGATAGTTCAAAATATAGGCATAAAAGAGAGTAAGAGACTTACAATACTACTTATCTGACTTTTTTAGCCGACGCTTTCTAAGGGACATGAATGTCTCGATTATATCATCTTCATCCACTTCAAAGAAAATATCCCGCTCAATGAAAGTGACTAGACAATCATCCAAAGCGAACCGTCTCGGTGCCGACGGCGCGTCACGCGCGGGCAGCGATCTGGCGAGCGAAGGAGTCAAGGAACCGTCCTATTAGAGCATGTCCAATGCAGGCTCTTAGAGAGATGCTTAGTAATAAAAAATTAATTTTTCTTGCCACATAGGATAGATAAGGTGCTTATTTTGAAGCATCGATGCTTAAATAAGCACCGGTGCTTAATATGTGCTTATGTGTATAACTATATCTATTAATAGATAATATAGTATCTAAGCACCTATGGAAGAGATGCTTGCATTGGAGGAAATAACTTTTACATAGATGCTTGATGATGTGGCTATATTCTCTCTCTTTAAACACTTATATATAAGCATCTTGCATTGTACATGCTCTTATATGCCCCGACGATCTGGCGAGCGAAGGAGTCAAGGAGTCCGGCGATCTGGCGAGCGAAGGAGCGAAGGAGTCAAGGAGTCCGGCGATCTGGCGAGCGAAGGAGTCAAGGAGTCAGGCGATCACGCGCGGGCAGGCGATCTGGCGAGCGATCCGGCGTTCGGCAGGCGAGGAAGCCGCGAAGGATCGATTCTCATTCGAGCCGCACGCCTGCACGTCACGTATGGTAGTCGGTAGAGTACGTATGGCCGTATGGGTGATAGACTCACGTATTGGAAAAGATTATACGTCTCGTTCAGTCGTTCCTCTGCATGCATGTCATTTATTTTTCGTCTCGTCTCACCGGCCGTGCGCAGATTTCTTGCCTGTACTTCGCTGGGGCCCACCGCTACAGGGTATGCCGGGGCCCACCCGGCATACCCTGTAGATCCGCCAATGCTGAGGGGTGCTACTAGAACGCTCTAACCGCTAGGCTAGAGGCCCGTTCGCAATAGAATTCAATACTTGCACCTTATTTTCTGACGAAAAAAAGGATCTCTTCATGTTCTTGTCCCTGGCTATCACGAGGCAGCATGATCATTGATTGATTAATCGCTCTTACTTATTGGAGAAAGGCTTGGCACCTTTAGGAACATGTGTGTGGGAGGGGATAAATGCCTTGTTTCTAGGATCAGCTGGGTGGTTGTGACTTGTGAGCCATCACCTTGCAACAATCGACATGTGCGGCATGTGGATTAATTGTAGGTTAGGGAATGAGTGCCTTTGTCTATATGCTTACAATGTGTGCCTGAAATACTGTATTTAATCCTCATGTGCATGTGAATACCATGATCAACTGATTTTTTTTTTAAAAAAGAACTTTTTTAAGGCAATCGACTGTTTTTTTGGCAGATCAACTGTTGTTCTGGACGTTGATGTATTACAACCTGGTTCAATATGTCTAGTATATTGTTCTTTTGTTGCTGTAGACTCAAGTAAAACAGCCAAAAAATTATGTGCTTCCTTGCATGCTTAGTTTTGGAAAGTAACATTGAACAATGCTGCTGCTTTCTGCCAACAATATTGTTCTGAATTCCCATAACATTGTGCTGACATCACATGAACATTTTTTTTACTGCCGGTTGTCTTTAGCAACCGCATTACAATTTTCCATGATACATTGCAAAAATAATCAGTGTAACATCACCAAACACAGAGTTCTAACATTAGACAACAGTGTCAACCATTTAGGTCGAACAGTGGCAACTCTATAACTGTAAAAGTGGCTTGGAACTGTAAAAAACTGGAGTACTCTCCTGTTCACTGTCATATTGTCGTGGCAGTTTTAGATTGGAGAAGCCCGGAGTTTTCTCAGTGTAACGGAAGTTCTTCTATGCTGCTCAAGTTCCCTGCCATCCCACAGCTGACCACCTGGCTTGCGGTTTATCTCGTGCTTCCAGAGATATCGCGCATCGCCTGACATGAGAACAAGGGAGCCTGGTTTCAGGTAGATAGGGACATATGTAGATTCACCCTCCCGATGCTTCACTGTATCACAGGCAGCGCCTCCTTGTTCTGCCCGACTGAAGTGCATCACACAAGCTGACTCGAGAGAGACTATTGCGATTCCATCATCGAAGCGCATTAGATCAACATGAGCACAGATGCCCTAGATTGCAAGATCGAATTGTCACGTTAGAGTGCAGAAAATGCATCTCTTTATTTAATTTCACTTTTGTTTGTAATATGAATTGCAGCAAGGATGTTTAATGTTGTGAATATGAACTACAATAAAGATAGCCTAGACAAAACTCTGAGCATAGCAGCAGTCTTTTGTTTGCTTGATGTTGAACATAGTGCTGAGTGCTCCAAATTATTGGGAGAACAACAGTTTCGCACCTCACCTGGCTTGTATCTATTTGCAATCAGCTGATCAAAAAGTGGTTTCCTCCACAGTATATCTGATGGCAAAGGACATGTATCTTCATCCTCATTTGTCAACTCCGTGCCGACACCAACATTGACATCACTAACACAAACAGCTTCATGAATGAGCGCAGAAAGTTCAACAGCCCATGAAGGTAGATCACCAAATCTCATTGCCTAAACAAGAAAGGTAAAAAAGAATTCCAACATTAAAATCAATTGATGCAAATGTAAATTTATTGACATTAATGAAAATAACACTGCGGTAGTTTGAACCGTTTTAACCATCTTGACACTAATGAAACATATCTTCTGTTCATGAAAAACCTACTGTAAAAGTACATTGGCAGATACTGAAACAACGAGGAAAACAAAAGCTCACTTGGTTGTGTGCATCACTGAACCATCCTTCTGCAAAACACAAATGGGCACATCCACACTTAAGACTCATCAACGAACAACAGTAATCTGTTGAGCAATAACAAAATAAAGCTAAAGCTTCTTCTGCATTGCTACCATTCACGCAGCAAATAGACAGTCCTAGGCAATTCAGAGCTAAATACATGATAAAGCATGAACATAGCTGGACAATTTGATGAGATTAAGACATGCTATTATTCCATTTAGCTATTTTTCCATCAGAAGAGCCTTAGTCTTGTGAAGCAGACAACAATTTGTTACATAAAAATTGAACAAAGTTGGATGCTTCATAAAAGTCGAAGAAAGTTGCAAAGGCATTCATAGTAACAATTAAGCATCCAAAACCGTAATTAATCAGGTAGAAGAACATCCCCTTTGCATCGAAAGAGCCTTTTTTCCCCTCTGTGAGGAAGAAAGGGGGAAAGCTACAAATTGCCCATGTTACTAATTACCAGCATGCAGTTGCCCAAACTAATGGCCTATTCTAATCATCACATGAAACAAAGATGGAATATTTACAAACAAACAATATCCTAAAATTTGATGACTCGGACCAAATTGAAACCAACAAGCAGCTAAAGATCCAACCTTTGCCCAAAGGAAGGACACAAGAGAACGCAAACCCACGGCTCACCTTCTTGGATCGCGGTGAGGAGGCGCGACTGCTCGTCGGCGGAGAGGAAGGCGGCGCAGAGCCACAGCCCCCTCACCCCCGCCACCGCCTCCCACCTCCACTGGGGCCTAACCTCGCGGGGTGCGTCGGAGTCGCTGTCCGATGAATCGCCGAACGCCTCAAGGAGAGCTGCTCGGCGGCTCAGCTCCTCGTCGTAGTCGCCGGCGGCGGCCGCCATGGTGGCTTCGTTGCAGGGTCTTTCTGAAGTCCGTTTTCTGATCTGACACAACTCAACGATACATAGCAGTATGTGCGTATCCATGAGAATTCCGTGTTCGTTTCGGGTTTACGTAAAGAGCAAGCCCGCCTTCTAAGGAAGGTTGAATATCTCTTCGGAGGCTTTCTTTCAAATCTACACAATCTCTCCCTCTCTGCTTAGACAAAGCTTTAGGGCACGTTTGGTAGATTGCATTAGAGTTGAGCCAGGCTAAGTTGGTGCAGTATGCTTTTGTTTGGATAGCTGCATTTGTATTTCATCCTGGCTTGCTGTATGCACGAGGCAGCCCACAGCCTGGCTCTGTAGAAACGAGAATGAGTTTCGTTTCCAGAGAGCCAGGCTCTAGCTGGCTGGATTAACAATGTGATTATAAAGTGATTAGTGTGTATTAAGTTGTATTAGCATCTAACAAATTATATTATTGTAGATTAGGGTAGTAATTTGTATTTAAGATAAATAAAAATAGTGGTAGTAATTTTTAAAACTTCACATTGATTATCCAAGATCTTAAATACAATCAACCAAACAACATCCTAGCAAATGCAGTCCTACCACATCAAAGCAACCAAATAAGCGGTAGTTGCATTCCAATATCCTGGCTTAGACTAACCAGAATGCTTTTATTGAGTCAGGCTAAAAACATGCGAGCAATCAAACGCCTCCTTAGCAGATGCGCACAGCGAAATAGAAAAGGATTGGGGTATATGATGTGAAAGAAAGGGAGGTATATATATACTGGGCCGGGGAGCCTAGATATTGACGTAATCCACGTATCTACTAATGACGATAGCCGCAACAGCAAATCATTTGACGGGGGTTGGTGGCGATGGCCGACTACCAGGCAGCGCCCAATCTAGAGACAATAATGGCCCTGCTGGCAGCTACGTGCGTGCGGCACCTGAGCCCATCTCGCATCTTTCCAAACGAATTGGCCTGTCCTTTTGGCGATCCGGTGGGCCCGGAGCCACGCGTGTGTCGCCGCTTGTTCCTTTTGGCGATCCGGTGGGCGGTCAACTTCATCCCTATGAGTACTTGACGCTATGACAAGATTGGGTTAAAAGTTAGTTAGAACATCATCGTACGCTCCCAAGTTTCCATGCTAATTAAGATAAACGGTACAAAACAGAGTTTAACTAGTGTACAGTCTAAATACTTGGTAACTACACAGCAAAAAACTAGCCAAGTTCGAAAAATATATAGTTCTAACTTAATTAGTGGATGAGGTACATCTATAAATTATACAACTGATTATCACTAATTATTATATTAATTATGTATGTGAATTTAGCTACTACTAGGTTAAGATACTTTTTTAAGCCATGGATCACTTCAACTTTTTTAAGCCATGGACCCACTCAATCGAAAAAGCACTGTCAACCACAAGTGCTTTCATGTTTCATGTGAGCATTGTGCTTTGGGAGTGAGTGGTCGGTAGAATTAAGATTCTGCTTATTTTAGCTTAAGCTTCTGATTTCTGGTTTATTTTTTATTATTTCTAAATCTCGTTTTTTCTGGCTTTTTAGCTTTTTTGAACTATTTTGCCAGTTCTTTTTTCCGTATTTGTTTGCATTGTCCATGATAGGCTAACCTGTTTTTTTTATTTTTAAAATTTAATTACGTCAAATAAGTCACCATCAGCTATAGTACAATTTCAGCCAGCTATAGTATAATTTCAGCTATAAGGCAGCTTATTTCAGCCCAACCGAGCGGCACCTAATGCTTATTTTAACTGTAGCGATTTTGTAAGGAGCAATAGTGTAAGGCACACATGATTGGCTACATAGCAAGATAATTAAATGTATGTTTGCCATATCAGTTTTGGGCAATCAGCTGGTAATGTTAACAATATAAGCTCGAATGCAGTATGTGGAAGGACAAACAATGGGAGTAACACACCTAAACCAAAAATATAAGACAGAGAAGTGAGCTAGATATACTTTCAAACCACTATATACATCTTAGGGCGCATAGAAAGCCTAATAGAAAAGGCAATGATCATTGCAAACTCGTTTTGATCGATAACGCGGTTGAACCGCTGGGACATGACAGCAATGAGTGCATGCTGAGTAAGACAATCACTATTGACCTCAACAAAGCGTTGCATGCAACTAATAATTCACCGAACTCCAGAAATATGCAGCATGACAGCACGTGAGCAAGGCTGATAACAAAACTAGCATGCACAAAAGTAGTAAACAGTAGAGCACCGTCTGACAAAACTGCAGAGGATCGCATTTTTAAATTTTAACTCTCTAAATTGACAACAATTTATCACAGTGACGGACCCAGGATTTTACCAAAGGGTATGCCACACAAAAATTTTCATATGCAATTCGGTAAAAACCATTTGCCAATTCGGTAAATAATTGTAAAATTTGCACGTAATTCGGTATGCAGGCACTAAATAATATGATAAGTCTTAAATTCAAAGATTAAGTTGGAAACTTACACAAATTACAATATAAATAGTTCAAACACCATACTAATAATCTCAAATATACATAAAAGAGATTTACAATACTACTTGTCTGACTTTTTTAGCCTACGCTTTCTAAAGGACATGAAAGTCTCGATTATATCTTCATCCACTTTAAAGAAAATATCCCGCTCAATGAATGATCCATTATTCAACTGGTTTATTGAGAGAATTATTATTCATTTAACATAATAGAAGTACCACAGACGAAGCATTAAAATTGAAGTGACAATTCCCAGAAGCAAATAGAGGGTAAAATGAGCACAGGAAGAAGAGTAAGAGAGAAATTGATGCTAAACCGTCAGTATTAGAGATCCACAGCAATAGACTGCAAATCATGGAACATAGATTAACGAAAACTTACTGGCTGATAAAGTTTGCAAACAATTCAGGTAAAACCAGCAACAATCTCCCAGGCTCAGTTGGAGCTGTAAATCCTGCAAATGAGGAAGCAGTACGCAAAGAAGGATTAAATGGTGCATTGTAAGTTCGAAGTTAGATTACTTGTCAGCTTCGAAGTTAGATTACTTGTCAGCCAACAAACATGCAAAAACCACATGCCTATATAAGATGACTGCTCCTACCTTATTATGACAATCAGATGACAATAGAACCATAAACCTACAAGCATGGAAGCCAAGAAATCAAGTAGGTCCTCACATAGTTCATCCAAAACAAAATAACTACAAGAAATGTCCAATCATTAACCATTAAGCTGAACCGATATAATTCTCTACAGGACACAGAGAACACAACTATATAAAAGCGCAAGAATTGAGCAAAGAAAACAACAGCCCTCCTATACAAGAATTGTCCTATCTTTTACCGTTTAAAACAGTATGCCTGCTGCTATGTAATTTTAATATGCTACAAAGAATAGCAACATAAAACTACCGGAATTGTGTCGAGAAACAAAACTAAGTACTCTTTTTAGTCTTTTAAAACTAATTAACCACAACAATTACCGAATCATTCACTGTTGAATACAATAAGTTGGCTACTGTGTAATCTTGGCAAGCTACAGAGCATTGAACCATAAAACTACCAGAATTGAGCCAAGAAACTAATTAGATCCTCATACAAGTTATCCAGAAGCAAACCACCACAAGAAATATCCAATCTTCCACTATTCTAAAGAAAAACTTGGCGAATTGGGGAACAGGGAGACTTACACATGGCCACGGAACATGGAGATCGAGAGTTCCAACCCTGCTCTGAACACATGGCAGCCACCGTCCACGATGCAGCACCGCTCCCCACCTCTCACCGGCCTCTTCTCCTCTTCCGCCCTCCCCCGCCGCAACCACCACCTCACCCCCTCCTTTTACTGGCCATGGCGACCACGCCTCCCGCTCCGTCGCCGTCTCCTCCCTCGCTGCCGCCGTGCCGCGGCCGACGCCAGCCCCTCATCGGCTGGCGGCGCGGCCTCCTCCTCCACGGGCGGCGTTTTGAGAGGGAGCGTGTCCGGGAAGAGCACGCGGTCGAAGAAGGGGAGGTTGCCGGCGACGGCGGCGCGGGGGTCGGCGGGGATAGGGGTGGGGTTGGTGATCATGCCGGACTGCGAAGTCTGCGACGCCGCCGAGGCGAGGAAGGGGAGGCGGCGGCGGCGGGGGTGGTGGTGCGGGTGGGGGCATCTCGGGAAAAGCGGGGTCGAGGTGGCCATCGTCGCGGCCGCCGCGGCGAAGGCTGAGGATAGGAGGCAGCGGCGGCACGGCCTCACGGCAGCGGCTGCGGCGGCGGCGAGCCCGGGCATGTGGAGTACTTGGCTGGGCCTCAGGGTATGCCGTGGCCCACCCGACATACCCTGTAGATCCGCTCCTAATTTATCATAATAATATTTAGAACCTCATCACATAGTCCTTTAGAGACCAAATAAAACAAGACAGGCTTTTTAACAATAACAACGGATCACAAGTAAAACATGTAAATGTCAAATGAACGAATCTACAGATGCTTGGATAAATATTTAGGCCCCATTCAAAACGGCTTTTGATTTTCATTCAACACATTGACTTCTTAACGTGGTTTTTTATTCTTTTTATGTTTTCCTTTGTATCGTTCATGAAGATATAACTGTTTTTTCTTTATTTTCCTTTAATTGAATACCCTAGCTAAAAGCTAACAGTACTTATAGTGTCTATTTTAGTCAAATACCAACAGCCATATCTAAAAGCTATTAGCAAAGGGAAATTTTACCATCCTTGAGAGGGAAGAGGTACCAAATTTGAGCCGTTGATCACGCTGATCGAACGGCTGAGATTTGGCAGTACCTAGTGGTACCGGACGCGAGGTACCAAGAGGTACAAGGTACCAAGAGGTACCGAATTTTGAGCCGTTGATCACACTGATTGAACGGCTGGATCTAATTTGGTACCTCTTGGTACCTTGTACCTCTTGGTACCTCCTCAAGGATAGGAAAACTGCTCATTAGCAAAAGCTATTTTGAACATAACCCTAAGCTTTCATAACGACAGGTCCGGCTGCTGAGGGTCAGGCTGAGGCGATGCAATGCCCACAATGTCGCGCGTCGACATCACTGCCCTGTGAAGGAGTTCCAAGGTCGGCGCCGGCAGCAGTAGCGATTGTGGTGGTGGTGTCGGTAGCAGCCACGATGGCAGATGTGCCCTGCATATATGAGAAACAACATAATTGGTCTTTTAACTGTTGAGATAAGCATTACTCTCTTTAATAGCCAGTACCATTAATAATTCATAGAGAAGCTATACCTAGCTAGCTAGCGTAGGAGTATACATAGTAATCTCTTCTCTTTTTTTTTTTTTGAACTTGTAGGAGAAGCGATCATTTTCACATAATTTTTGTCAAATATAAAATAAATTCGTAGCCATTTCAAATCACATACGTGGATGTAGCCCGGTAATAAAGTATCTACTATCTACCCTTGGAGTAGCACGTATTAGGTTCAAACCCTTAAAACTGCATTTTTTTTCATCTTTTTCATTTGAACTTGAAAAAAAAATCAAATTTTGATTTGAAAACTCCGATCGAATTTGGCTGAATTTTCCCGAAAATCTAAAATCTTAAATTTGATTTTCAGAACCCTGATCGTAGGCACATACTTGGATGCTATCTGATTTCAAATGGAGGAGACGATTGTTTTCGAAGCCTATGACGACGTTTAAGAGCTGGAGGTTCCTGTCAATCTTCTCCTGCACATAACGCAGATGTCCGGCCTGCTTCCAGCCCATGAAGAAACGGTACGTGACGCTGCTGTCCCGGAACGACCTGAGGAGCATGTATGCCTTCCGGAGCGTATCCTCCAGCCCTTCCATTACTTCCCTTATTGCCTGGTGCTGCATCATCATCATCTCCGCTACTGGCAGAATCTGTAGGAGGCCATGGAGCATCTGCACACGCTGCTCCAGCTGCACGTACTCCTCATCGTTGGAGTGAAGAGTCTGGACCAACTGAAGGATCATCGAGATAAGCGTTATCGCGTCCATTCCAGACAACTGAGCAATGGTGGCGGCTTCGTTCAGGCTGTCCCAGGTTCGCGACATCTTATCTTTGCTCTTTCTTGTGAGCGGCCACTAACTGCAGCTCGGTGATCAAGCAAAAAGTTAGATCAAAGTCCGCAAGCTGGCGAGATTGACAGACATCTACAACAAGCAAGGAACTACATGCATGAAGAAACAAACGATGCTGTGTATAAGATGCAAGAAAGAAATGGGTACCTCTTATCTAATCTGCACAAGTCCACAGACACACACAATCTCTCTCTCTCCGCGCGCGCGCTTAGACAAAGCTTTAGCAGATGCGCGCAGCGAAATGGAAAAGGATTGTAGCATATGATGTGAAGGAAAGGGAGGTATATATAGGGCCGGGGAGATGTTACAATTAGATAGGGGTGTTGACAAACATCATTCGAATATTTTCTTCCTAACTATCATCCAGATTTATGACCATTGAATTAGAGATCCAACGGCCATCAATTCTCCTCTCCCCCTCTAAAAAAAATCTCCCCCTCCTCTAAAAAAAATCTCCCCCTAAAAAAAAAGAGGCCGTTGGATCTTTAATCCAACGGTCCCAAATCTGGATGTTTGTTAGGAAAAAAACATCCGGGTAATGCCTAGACACACCCGATAGATAGAACTGGATACTGCATATTAGGTCATATTTCCACGTTTATTAGGATTTGTATAGTTCAATTTATCTAATACTCCACACGATAGTTTTATACTTGATTGATGTTGTCGTGTTCAATTTCTTTTCTGAAAATACTATACGTTCATGCCTTCTCTGTTACCCCTTCACCAGAACTTATCTCATGTAGTTCTTGAGATGAAAATTAAACACATACTGTACTCTGCCACGGAGTTTCACCGAACTTCCCCACCCTTTTTAAACAAACGTTGTTGCTTTTCTGGGACAGCAGTTTGGAATAAGGATTTCTTTTTTTCTTCTATGAATTAAGTTCCATCTGCGAAATAATATCGAAGTCATTGATGCAGTTATACATCCTAATTGTTCGCTTTTTTATATATGAAACACAATATCCTTCTATATTCTAATAATTCATATACACGACTAAATGAAATTTGGTTGGTTCGGATCAGAATCAATTCATGAGATTTTAAATATTTTACAATATTGGGTCCACTAGGCTATTTATTTTTATTTCTTTTTCCTTTTTTTAATACACTGCTTGTCCTATATATACACACATATACATATATACATATATAATTCGCCGAACTCCAGAACATGCAGCATGACAGCACGTGACCAAGGCTAGATAACAACAAAACTAACTTGCACAAAAGTGTGGTAGGGGGCATGGCCCAGCCAGGCAGGGTGAGCAGGGACGACAATTGTACTAACACGAAACACGGGCCCGCGGCGAGTCATGCATCCCGATTGCTCCCGGCGATTAAAGAAAGGCACTTCCGATTGCTCCCGGCGAGTCATGCATCCCGACAGCAACGCGTATATGAAGATATACGCGTAGTTTGAGCTAGCTCTGTTTTTGTTGCTTTTCTGGGACAGCAGTTTGTAGCAAGGACTTGACTCATCGCGTTCACGCGTCAGAGCTACAGCCCTCCGTACCCCAGGAACTCATCACATGAGGTCGTATATGCGCATGTGCAAGGCCTTCACTTCCTCTCTTTCCGGTGCATTGCCCGTGTGCGGAGGGTGGACCACCAGTACTCTTGCCACGGATCCAAATTATTCACTCCTTCAAATATACATACCGGTGCCGTTGGATCCAAATTATTTCCAATCACGGCCATCCACATTTCCAGTTAAATATGGAAGAGGTGGAAGTCCTCTCGACCTCCTCGGACCAAAGTTGTCAATTCTATTCTGGAGACCATTCCAATTTGCCTCTTAGTATGAAAATCGTTGGTACGAATCTATTTTGATGTACCATTTTAAAGTATAATATAATAAATATATGTCTTTAAAAATTACTAAATAATCATCTGCAGCTTATATACAACCTAACAAATAAAGTATACATTAGCTTCAGTGGCGTAAATAGGTAAGATACTGTTTTAAGCCATGGACCCACTTCAATTCTTAAATCAAAAAAGCACTGTCAGCCACAAGGCCCAAAAGTGCTTCCATGTTTCACTGAGCATCTGAGCCCGCCCTGTCTCTTGGGACTCTCGTGTGAATATTGCTACATTGCACCTCTGTTCACTCTAGGGGCCACCGGAAATTACGGGAAAGACAGGAGCGGCTCAGTGCCGATGAATTTTTTTTATATAAATAATCCTTATTTTATTTGAAATTACAAAAATATATCCGTGTTAACTTTTTTTACACAAATAGCCTTCAGTCACCCAACCGCTGGACGACTGAAAAAAGTCACCCAACGGCCCAGCGACACGCATGCAGTCGCCTAGCAGTTGGATGACTACTTGCAGTCAGTCGTCCGGCCATTGGACGACTGTATGTCCAGTCGTCCAATCACTGGACGACTAGAGGATATTGTAGACATATTAAATATTAAATATTTTGTGCAGTAACAGTTTGGAGGTTTGTATGTAGTTGTAAATATTAATCTGCTTGAAGTTTGGAAGTTAAATATTAATCACTGGGCGCCTTGTTTCTCCCGCAACTGCCCAGGACTGTTTACCTGTGAGATACTGTAGACGAGTGTACATCATTACAATCACAAGCTCAGTTATAAAAAGCCAAACATTATTACAGGATAAAGGCTTAACAACCTAGTTTTACAGCGGGGCGTGTAGCCCATAGTTATATTATAGTACAAAAGAACACCACAGGTGTACCTGAGTAAGAACAACCCTAATATCAAACATCATCTACATCGTATGGTTCCTGAACGTCGTCTTCGTAGGCTTTCTCATTTTCTTGCCAAGCACCTTCTGTTAATGTTTTTAGCAGGTACGAGTATAAACAACCGTACTCAACAAGTCACATGAGAAAATACTATTTAATTATATGCAAGGATTCCCAAGGGATAGGATTATAAGAGTTTTATTATTTTATGTGAATGCAATTTTAGTTGTAAACATTTTTGAGCATGAAATAACAAAACATAAACTTCTTAAGGAAATTGGGGTTTCATCAACTTGATTACCAAACTTTACAATTCCAAATCTACTTATGCTTTGATGTTGGATTCGCTCATTAAACACATATTCATTTACCGGAAGCACGACGTATTCGAATACCATTTATATATGACTCTGCAGAGTTGCCCAACTTACCCACAAGATTTCTTAACTCCTCTGACAGAGTTAAGAAAACAAAGTTTTTTACTACCCATCTCTTTATTTAGCCTCTATCCAGTAAGTTTTGTACCCAACAAACTCAGGTGGCCTGTGGCCCTGCCTGATTTGGAGCGGACCTACTGTTGTTAAGTATAGTTTTACCATTTCCATACCATGTATCTTCGCTCCCCCCCATTCTTTGTACATATTCAATTGAGTTGAGCAGCTACTAGACCAGGTTTGACAAATCAAAACTTGTGGTTGAGCAATCTCTGTGTTCTTTACTTAAAATAAGTTCCAGTCCTTACTTTTCACCGAGGCCACTTTCATCCACAATCCAGATCCCCAGTGCTTTATGGCACTACCACCTTCGGTCCAAGCCTCCTCCCTAGGGAAGGTCATGGAACCCCTTCCATCTAGTGGCTTCCCATAATGCCTCCTTATCCTAGTACCGCTTTTAAAATTCTACGGGCAAAATGCCAAGTCTCTTAACAGTGTAAAGAGTTTCTGATCTACCATGATTATTTAAGTAGCACTTTTTAATAATATTAAGTCTTGTCAAGGTGAATATAACCATCAAAGTAAATGGGACTTTTTCAGGTGGTAGGACTTAACTAAGTATCATGTCATTCTAAATAGTATTTGCACATGAAATAATAATGCGTAGATAAGATAATGAAAATACTGATAATTAAATAATGAAAGTAATGTAGAATCAATATGATCAAAAACATGTGATTTGCCTTGTTGTTCAACATATTCTATGAGTTTGTATTCTCCGGTGTCTTGAACTTGTTCTTGAAACTCTCTCTTGGATGTGCGGCTTTGTGACATCGTGTGCTAGTGCAAAGTAAAAGAATAACTCAATTCCATGCTCAAAAGAATGAGATAGGAAAAGACGAAATAAAATAAAGAGGTAAAATCCAGAAAATCAAATAAAATGGGTTTAGGGTTTATAGAGGTCTGGTATGGGGAAACGGAGTTGAAAAATGGGTAGACGGGCTCGAAATGGATGTATATGTGTATTCTAAGTTTTGGGTGAACAGTAATGGTTAAACACTATTCACTGTGGGTTTTTACTGTTCACACAGTGTTTGGACACTGTTTGAAATGGGTCAGATACTACAGTGCTGAACAATAACCAACAGTGAAATTGTCGGCCCAATATGCTACATGAATCAGCCTTTTACTGTTTTGGCCTAGGTTCTAATGTTCTTCCCCATCTAGCAGTTATTGTGGTGACCGAAAAATAGGGCAAATGGTGGTCGCTATTGACGGGGCCGCAGGGGTTTGCGACGGGATTGAGGACCATGGATGGATTCCTAGGGCTATGAGTCCATTTTTGGGGTCGGGGTGGCTGGAGATCACACAATGGCCGACAACGAGGCAAGTTGTTCTCGGGGCTTTTGGATAGCATAGGAACTACAGAGGGTTTCCTTGGTCCAATTGACTGTAGTTTAACCATCTACAAGGGTTTAGGGTAGCTCGGGTGGTGACGGTTTGGTGGTCGTCGGTGGCGAGCTGTTAACAGTGGAGGGGTGTGGTCAAACGACAGGCATAGATGCTAGTGAAGAAGGGAGCAAGAAGGCTTGAGGTAAGGCTTTGGTGGAGTTTTCTATGAGCACAGTGAAGCTACGAGTGCAAGTAATTGAGATGTAATCTACTAAATAACAGGAACTAAAAAACGACTTATATTGGGGTCTCTCGGTGATCGCCGGCGATGTGGCAGTCATCGAAGCAATTGGAAGTGGGTGGTTTTCCTTGGGCACCGACACATCTCAATGGAGGGGTTCGGGGTTTATATAGGGCGAGACAGGCGGTTCGGTATAAGGCTCGGGTTAAGGCAGCAATGGCACGTGGCGGTGTCAGGAAGGTGTAGGAGGGCGTGGTGCAACTAGCTGATGTGATTTTTGTGCTTTCCTCGGGCTTGACATTACGGCGATCAAAAGATTGTAGGGTGTGTTAGATCGGTCCAGAGTGAGCAGAGCGGCACTGAGATGGCGGGACCGATATGGCCATGGCGGTTGGCCAAGTAGGAGCTGCAGCCGAAGCGGAGCCGTCCCGCCGAGGCATTGCCTACTAGGCGGACAGCAAAGTCGCGTTGCTCCGCCGAGGCGATGCTTGCAAGGCGGGCGGCAAGGCGCTGCTCCGAAGCCGAGCCATCCCGCCGAGGCATGCCTACAAGGCGGACGGCGAAGTCGCGCCGCTCCGCCAAGGCGATGCCTGCAAGGCGGGCGGCGAGGCGCTGCTCCGAAGTCGGGTCGTCTCACCGAGGCAGTGCCTACGAGGCGGGCGGTGAGGTGCTGCTCTGAAGCCGGGTCGTCTTGCCGAGGCAGTGCCTACGAGGCGGGCAGTGAGGTGCTGCTCCGAAGCCGAGCCGTCCCGCCGAGGCATTGCCTACGAGGCGGACGGCTAAGTCGCGTCGTTCCGCCGAGGCGATGCCTGCAAGGCGGGCGGTGAGGCCGCGCCGCTCCGCCAAGGCGATGCCTGCAAGGCAGGCGGCGAGGCGCTGCTCCAAAGCCGAGCCGTCCCGCCAAGGCATTGCCTACGAGGCGGACGGCGAAGTCGCGCCACTCTGCGGAGGCGATGCCTACAAGGCAGGCGGGGAGGCGCTGCTCCGAAGCTGGGTCATCTCGCCGAGGCAGTACCTACAAGGCGGACGACAAAGTCTCGCACCGGAGCCGAGCCGTCCTGCCGAGGCATTGCCTATTAGTGCCCGCGGGGAGCGGGCGCTTGCAGCGTAGGCCGAGGGTGCTACGCACGTAGAGGCAAGGAGGCGACACTGTCATTCCCCTATCTTCAAAAAGAGTGCCCGCGGAGAGTGGGCACTTGGAGCGTAGGCCGAGGGCGCTACGCACACCGAGGGAGGGAGGCGAGATCGTCGTTCCCCTACCTTCAAAAACAGTGCCCGCGGAGAGTGGACGCTTACGGCATAGGCCGAGGGTGCTACGCACGTAGAGGCAGGGAGGCGACACTACCGTTCCCCTACCTTCAAAAAGAGTGCCCGCGGAGAACGGGCGCTTGGAGCGTAAGCCGAGGGCGCTACGCACGCCAAGGCAGGGAGGCGAGATCGCCGTTCCCCTACCTTCAAAAACAGTGCCCATGGAGAATGGGCGCTTGCGGCATAGGCCGGAGATGCTACGCACGTAGAGGCAGGGAGGCGACACTGCCGTTCCCTTACCTTCAAAAACAGTGCCCGCTGAGAGCGGGCGCTTGCGGCGTAGGCCGAGGGCGCTACACACGTAGAGGCAGGTAAGCGACACTGCCGTTCCCCTACCTTCAAAAAGAGTGCCCGCGGAGAGCAAGCGCTTGGAGCGTAGGCCGAGGGCGCTACGCACGCCGAGGTAGGGAGGCGAGATCGCCGTTCCCCCACCTTCAAAAAGAGTGCCCGCGGAGAGCGGGTGCTTGGAGCGTAGGCCGAGGGCGCTAATGCACTCCCTAGCGCAACGCACGCGAAGGCGCGATGTCCAAGTGCTGCGTCGCTAAAGCGAGGCACTCCCTGGTGTCTCGGCCATTGCGCAATTTTTATACTCCGTAGAGTGCGTGGGATCGACGTCCACGTCTTATTTATACTTCGGAGAGTACGCATAGGGACAACATCCATGCATGTGCGGGATCCGCGTCTTGTTTATACTCTGTAGAGTGCGCAGGGACAACATCCGCATCTTATTTATACTCCGTAGAGTGCGTAGGATCAACATCCACGTTTTATTTATACTCCGAAGAGTACGCATAAGGACAACATCTATGCGTGCGTGGAATCCGCGTGTTGTTTATACTCTGTAGAGTGCGCAGGGACAACATCCGCGTCTTATTTATACTCCGTAGAGTGCGTGCGGAGGCGGACCTCGACGCTACGTCTTATTTATACTCCGTAGAGTGCGTGTGGAGGCGGACCTCGACGCTACGTCTTATTTATACTCCGTAGAGTGCGTGCGGAGGTGGACCTCGACGCTACATCTTATTTATACTCCATAGAGTGCCGCAGTATGTGCGGAGGCGTGCACCCGTGCGCCGCATTTATACTCCGTAAAGCGCGTGCGGAGGCGGACCTCGACGCTACGTCTTATTTATACTCCGTAGAGTGCCGCAGTACGCGCGAAGGCGTGCCCCCGCGCGCCGTATTTATACTCCGTAGAGTGCGTGCGGAGGCGGACCTCGACGCTACATCTTATTTATACTCCGTAAAGTGCGTGCCGTGGCGGACCTCAACGCTACGTCTTATCTATACTCCGTAGAGTGCGTGCCGAGGCGGACCTCGACGCTACGTCTTATTTATACTCCATAGAGTGCGTGCGGAGGCGGACCTCGACGTTACGTCTTATTTATACTCCGTAGAGTGCGTGCCGAAGCGGACCTTGACGCTACGTCTTATTTATACTCCGTAGAGTGCCGCAATACGCGCGGAGGCGTGCCCAAGCGCCGTATTTATATTCCGTAGAGTGCGTGCATGTGTTGAGGATCTGCGGAGACTTCGGAGCTGCCTGTGCGACGTCGGTGGAGACCCTAGGGGACTCGGCGGAGACTTCGGAGAGCTCTACGGAGACTTTGGAGCTGCTCTCGTGACGTCGGCAGAGACCTGATCCAATGCTGCACGCGCTGTGAGGTCGGTGCCGATGCGCGGGGGCTCGCGGAGGGCGCGAACATTGCACTGATGGATGAACCGGTGGAGCACCTCCCAGCTGCCGCCGTCGTACACCAGGAGGGACACTAGCGCACGGCATCGGTATGCAGCGAGGAGGACGCGGACAGCGACGGAGCGGCAGTCGCGGAGCCCAAGCGTTGGCAGGCCAGCGAGGCAGCCAGCGTAGGCGCGCAGCTGCAGCCACTGGAGGTTCGCGCAGTGCTGCCACAGCCGCCTCAGCTCGCGGTCGCCGGAGCAGATGCCGCGCAGCGGCGACCTCTCCAGCGGCAACGCCCCCGCGGCGTCGCCCCGCTCGTCGTGCATGGATGGAGACTTCATACATGCATGCATGGACGCAGGGTGCCTGTGTGTGCTTCGTCATGGAGGCTGGCGAAGGCTCCCTGGATTCGTCTCGGCGCCGACGCGAAATCACTGTGGAGCCGAGCAAAGGCTAGCGAAGTCGTCGCGGCGCCAGAGCGAAGTCGCTGTGGAGCCGAGCGAAGGCCGGCGAAGTCATCGCGGCGCTAGAGCGAAGTCGCTGTGGAGCCGAGCGAAGGCCAGCGAAGTCATCGTGGCGCCAGGCGAAGGCTAGCGAAGTCATCCCGAAGCCGAGCCAGTGAAGTCGAGGACTAAGGCTGTAGCCGAAGCCAGAGCCTAGGCGTAGGTGCCGAGCAGAGACCGTCGCTTCGCCTGCAAAGTTTGACGCTAACTGCGCGGAAGATGGCGTCGCGTCGAGGCCGTTGCTGCGAATGTTGAGCGGGGGCCGACGCGGAGCCCACGGGAGCTGGCGGAGCCACCCTGCAGACGAGGTGGTCTGATGCCTCGGCCGACGCGCGGAGACATGGAGCTGAGGCTGCAGGCGAGGTGCAGACGCTCGGAGGCTCCGCGGCCGACACTACTCGACGACACGGAGGTACGTCGACGCTGTTGTTGATGGCGATGTAGAAGCTGGTGGCGGGGGCGTAGGAGACCGAGACGTGGACGCCGAGGGCTACCTTGTCGTACCTCCTCATGAGCTCCTCCATGCGGGCAGGGAATGTCGAAGGTGTTGTCGCAGAGGCGCCGGGGCCCGATCGCGCACGCCGGACTCCCCGTCAAAGCGCGTCGTCTGCATGGCAGCGGTGTGCATCGAACTTGCCGGTGGAGAGGAACCCGACCGAGTCTGGCACTCACCGAGCACTTTCTTTCCTGCATGCGGTTGTGAGCCTGGCGACGACGAGCTCGGATGGGAGCTCGCGGTCATCCTCCGCGACAACGGTGCTACAGTGCAGCAACTCGCCCTCGCTCACCATGCCGCAAGCACGCTGGCCGCCGGCTTAGGCTTGCGCCAACCGACGTGCAGCTACAGCCCGCGCTGCCACACCGTCCGAGTCGGGAGCTGCATGTTAGCGTGCAGTTGTGTGGTGACCACGTCCCGTGGTTCCCCTAGTTTGTAGCCGATGCAGTTAGCTCATGTACCTGTATATGTATCCGTAACATTGATCAATACAGTTGCGGTTGTAATCATTCTCCTGCTTACATGGTATCAGCCATCTCCCGATCCTAAAATCTTCCGATCCTAACCTTCCGCTGCTCTTCCCCTCGCCGTCATGAGCTCTTCTTCCTCCTCGTCGGACTCGGACGTCGACTCCGGCCCGCATCTTCCCCACACCGCCAACTCCACTCTAATCCTGCCCCTCCAACGGTGGTTCAGTCCATCAACATCCAGTCCCGGGTCCCCATCGTCTTGGACCTCAACGACGACAACTACACGGCCTGGGCACGCGCGTTCTCCGCCGTGTTCGGCCAGTACGGCCTGGGTGACCACGTCAATGGCTCCCCACCCAACGGCGACTCCGACTGGATGCAAAACGATTGCGCCATCGTTTCTTGGCTCTACAACCGCGTCGCCCCCGACCTCCTCAGCGTCGTCTCCAACGACGAGGACTCTGCCCTTTCTCTGTGGTGCGGCATTCGTAACCTATTTCGCGACAACAGGTCGACTCGTGCTGTCTACCTCAATGCCGAGTTTCGCCGCTTCTTCCAGGGCGATCTGTCCGTGCTCGCCTACTGCACTCGGATGAAGTCCATGGCCGATCGCCTGGCCAATCTGGGCGCCCTCGTTACCGAGCCCGATCTCGTCCTCAACATCATCCGGGGTCTCAGCCCTAGCCTGCACCAAGTCGTTCCACATATCACCATGCGCAAGCGCCTCCCCTCCTTTCTCAAGACGCGCTCCATGCTCCAGCTTGAGGAACATCAGATCGGCGAATCCGCCAAGTTGCAGGCTGCCGCGGCGCTTCTCGCCCAAGCCCGATCCGTCCACCAACCGTCGCAACCGCCGCAAGGCCCCACGGGCGGTTCTTCATCACGTACCAACCACCGCCCACCCGCGCCATCCTCGTCGGCCTCCTCGTCCAACAAAAAGAAGAAGAAGAAGAAGAAGCCGTCCAGCACCGCTTCCTCCACGTCTCCTGCACCTCTAGCGGCGCCGCCAGGCTTCCAGCCCGGCGTCAACCCGTGGACTGGCCTGGTGCATGCCTGGCCGTTCCCACCACCACACGACAATGCCGGCATCCTCGGCCAGCGCCCCGCCGGCGCGCCTCAGCAGGCCCACGTCGCCACTAGTGCCCAGGACGACCCGTCGGCACACGTTGACCCTCAGTTGCTTGCTGCGCTGACGGATCTCTCCCTCCACAACTCCGGCGGCAATTGGTTCCTCGACACGGGCGCCTCTTCTCACATGGCTTCCGATTCTGGTAACATCTCCTCCATCCACCCCCACTCCTCTTCCACCAACATCATGGTCGGCAACGGATCTCTGTTACCGATCACACATGTTGGCTCTTCCACAATTCCCACCTCTCTTTCTCCTCTTGCTCTCCGCAATATTCTCATCTCTCCCTCCCTGATCAAAAACCTCATTTCAGTTCGTGCTTTGACTCGTGATAATCCTATTACTGTTGAGTTTGATAAATTTGGCTTCTCTATCAAGGATCAGCACACCAAGGCGGTGATTCTCCGCAGTGACAGCACCGACGACCTGTACCCGCTACGGCTGTCCGCACCGCCGTCCTCTCCACACTGTCTCGCCACCGTCACTGCTGATCTTTGGCACCAGCGGCTTGGTCATCCCGGCAACGAGAGTTTCCTTCAGTTACTCAAGCATTTCAAATTCATCTGTAATAAAGATTTGTCTCATACTTGTCATGCTTGCCGCACCGGCAAACATGTTCGTCTACCTTTTCATCCCTCAATTCCAAAAACAGCAGCACCATTTGAATTGATTCACTGTGATGTTTGGACATCCCCCGAAACCAGTTTCTCGGGCTATCAATATTATCTTGCTGTCCTTGATGATTTCACACATTTTGTCTGGACGTTTCCTCTTCAACGTAAATCCGGTGTTGCTGCTGCAATTCAGTCATTTCACGCTTATGCTCGCACACAGTTTGATCGTCCCATAAAAGCAATCCAATCCGATAATGGCGGTGAATTTCACAACGACAGTCTACGCTCCTTCTATGACTCCAATGGCATCGTGATGCGCCTCTCCTGCCCATACACTTCCCCCCAAAACGGAAAAGCCGAGCGCATCTTGCATACGCTAAATGACGGTGTCCGCGTCCTTCTTCTCCACGCCGGACTCTCACCCAAGTTCTGGGTTGAAGCTCTTCACACCTCCACCTTTCTTCTCAACCGGCGGCCCTGCAAACCAAAGTCGCTAGACACTTCGTTTCAGCTCCTCCATGGGCGTGCTCCCGATTACAATGTGCTTCGCGTCTTCGGATGTCTCTGCTATCCCAATACCCAAGCCACAAGTGCTAACAAACTTGCTCCACGCTCTGTGGCCTGCATCTTCATTGGCTATTCGCAGGACCATCGAGGCTACCGGTGCTATGACCTGACGTCGAGACGCGTCATCGTCTCGCGCCATGTCTACTTCGACGAAGTGACGTTCCCGCTCCGCCCCCGATCAGTCGCGCCGTCGCCAATGCCCCATGTCTACGAAACCTGGCGCACAGACCTTCACAACATGCACAGCTCGGTCCTCCAGGCACCTCCTCCCGCCCCGACTCAGCAACGAACGGCGCCAACTGCGCCGATCCAACCAGCTAACGACGCGACGCCCGCGACGCTGAGTGCCCCAGCGAACACCGCGGCCCCTGCCGCGCCACTCGAGTCTGCGCCCCGCTCCGCACCTTCGGCCGCGCCGTCCACATCCTCGCCGCCAACAACGGTGTCGGGTGCGCCTGCGTCCACTCCTTCCGTGGAACCGACCGTGCCGACAACGCCGGCGCCAGGCATCCCAGTCGTTCAACGGCACACGATGGTCACTCGGGCTCGGGCTGGCACCTTCAAGCCCAACCCCAAGTATGCGACGGTGGCCACGACAACAGGCATCTCGCCCATTCCCACATCAGTGCATGCAGCCCTGAAGGATCCGAACTGGCGCGCGGCGATGCAGGCCGAATTCGATGCCCTTCAAGCCAACCACACATGGGAGCTCGTCCCCAAACCCTCTGGCAAGAATCTCGTCAGTGGGAAGTGGATCTTTCGTCACAAATTCAAGGACGATGGCAGCCTCGAACGCTACAAGGCGCGGTGGGTTGTACGGGGATTCACTCAGCGCGCGGGAATCGACTACGGCGAGACATACTGTCCCGTCGTCAAGTCGGCCACCGTGCACACTGTGCTCACGCTTGCCGCCTCGCGCGACTGGCCTGTGCACCAATTGGACGTCAACAACGCGTTCCTCCACGGCGTGCTCGACGAGGACATCTACGCCCGACAACCAGCGGGCTTTGCTGATTCGACGCGCCGCGACTACGTCTGCCACCTCTCCAAGAGCCTCTACGGCCTCAAGCAAGCGCCGCGCGCATGGTACAGGCGGCTTGCAAGCTTCCTCGGCGAGCTCGGCTTCCGGCCGACCCAGTCGGACAACTCGCTGTTCATTCTCCACCAAGGCAATGAATCTGCATATCTCCTTCTCTACGTGGACGACATCATCCTAACGGCGTCGTCCAGCGCGCTGCTTCACCAAGTCACCGCCTCCATCAACGCTGAATTTGCACTCAAGGACATGGGCTCTCTCCACTACTTCCTTGGGATTCAAGTTCGTCGAACAGCAACTGGCTTCTTCCTCAACCAGCAGCAGTATGCTCTTGATCTCCTGGATCGCGCGGGAATGACGAACTGCACATCGTGTTCGACACCAATCGACACAGCTGGCAAGATCTCGGCATCCTCTGGCACCCCATTCTCTGCAGACGATGCCTCAGCATACCGCAGCATGGTCGGGGCGCTTCAATACCTCACCATGACACGGCCGGACATCCAATACGCTGTACAACAAGCTTGTCTCCACATGCATCAACCGACAACGGCACACCAAGGCATTGTGAAGAGGATACTGTGCTACGTCCGTGGCACCAGCTCAATGGGACTGCGTCTGTCCGGCTCCAAGCAGCTCGACATCGTCGCCTTCTCGGACGCCGACTGGGCCGGCAGCCTGGATACCCGCCGCTTCACATCTGGGTACTGTGTCTTCCTCGGTGATGCTCTGGTCTCGTGGTCTAGCAAGCGCCAAACAGTGGTGTCCCGTTCAAGCGCGGAGGTGGAATACCGTGGCGTGGCAAACGCTGTGGCTGAATGCACATGGTTGCGCCAGCTCCTCGGCGAACTTGGGCACAACCACAGCAAGCTGACAGTGGTGTTCTATGACAACGTGTCCGCCTGCTACATGAGCACCAATCCTGTCCATCACAAGCGCACCAAGCACATCGAGCTAGATGTTCACTTCGTCCGGGAGAAGGTGGCCATCGGCGCGTGCCGGGTTCTGCACGTTCCTACGACACAGCAGTTCGCCGACATGATGACCAAAGGATTGCCCACAGCAAGCTTCAACGAATTTCGATCCAGTCTGTGCGTCTCCGGCGACTCCAACGTTCAAACTGCGCGGGGGTCTAAAGCGAACAGGCTAGCGACAAGCTGAACTTATCTGTGACGCTTCAGGATACGAGCAACCTAAGATACTTCCGTTCCGCGCTAGGAAGCTCCTTCGGTGGTAGCTGCCCCTAGCATCCTTGCGCAGCTTTTTGCTCAGTCCCCACGGACGGCGCCATCTGTTGTGGCTACTGGCCAAACAGTAAAGAAGGGGACTCATAGAAGAGGAAGAGAAGAGCCAGATCTATGGGAGAGTTGGTAAGAATGAGAGGATGTCCCTCCTCCTGCCCCTCCTGGGGGTTTATATACATAAGTGGGGTAGAATGGGATCCCATTCTACCCCTTAGTATTTACAAGGGATGAGAGTACATTGGTATATTTACATGAGTATATTCCTTTACACTATTGGGCCTATTACATATTAGGCCGGTTGCAAGACCCAGTCACGGGGGGTTAGGCCACCCCCACAACAGTTACATAAGACTGCTTGTGATTTGCAATAGAAACGTAAGACTTGCCATTCATGGAGTAGCCCCATGGTATTACTTGACAGCAAAAAATAAGAAAATGTTTGTTGTGAGAAGAATCCTCTTGTTAGAAGAAACATAAGAGTTGTCATTCATGGAGTAGCCCAGTGCATTGATTTCTCCTCATCAGCATAATAACTATTATATGCTATAATCTTTAGGGATCATGTATGAAGATTTAACACTGAAAGAGGCTGCAAAACTGTCGAGACCCGTATATGCAAATCCAGACTCTCCTGTGTATTCTGCACCAGTTCAGGATCACGCTAGTGCATATAGTATAAACAAAGATGAAATATCAACAACATCACAATTTACTAAGAAAAGACTCAAATATTATTAATAATTATCAGAATTGAGACCCTATGACCAAAGTTACAATTAATAGCCTGAAAGGTTTAAGAAATTTACAGCAGAAAAACAGAAATAAGCGTAGTAGTTATTCGACATGACCACAAACAATCGACTGGGAGCGAAGTCCTAATCCGCGAAGTCGTCGAAGTATCCTCCTTCAAGTACCTCCTGTCATTCTGGTCCTTCTTCCTCAACTAAACAAATATGGATATAGCCGTGATTACATAGAATACTCAGCAAGTCGTTTATAACAAAGATGCAATAAAGTATGCAAGGCTTACCATGGATGGCTGAAAGGTCAATTTACCGAAAGTAACAATTTAAAGTAAATATAATAAATAGATTAAAAAGCAAACTTTGAAAATGATAATAAATAAGTAATCAAAAGAACTAAGACAAACCACAGGTGAACTGACCATTCACTCCAATGAATCACTCGTGAACCAAGATTCACGTAATGAACCACCAGTGAACTAACCATTCACTTCCTAACTCAACCCATCCGGAATTTTGAAAAAACTGTACCCCTTGTGTGAAATCATCGAGCATTGTCTATAAACAAGGACACGGCTATTCGAATAGTTTTAAACTCTGCAGAGGTTGCACAACTTTACCCACAAGAGATAAATCATCTTAATAGCCAGCATGCTTCCTTCGGCATGAGACCCAAATAAATTACATAAAGCCTTTGCCTCACTCCAATCTAGTTACACATCACCCGCTAATGTTTCACCGCTGAAGGGTTAACCACCACAGTCAGAAGTCCCCTCTTGCACTGTATGAGTACAGTAACCCTGTTCGTCACTGTGAGTAAACCAATACCCCTGGTACTCACTTACCATTGGTAATATCTAAATTAAACCTTTGCAAGTTAATCAGCTAGATCTATCTCATATTAGACATGTAGCTGTTCAGTAAGGCTCAGATCAATGGCACACAAAATTAAATCCTTAGACATTACCCAGGTGAAACTTTCACATCCCTGAAGTGCTAACCACACTTCTCCCCTTTACTGCACGATCATTCGTCCAAGTGAAAACTATTTTGTATAACCAACACCGATGACACTACCCATGCCATAGTACTCAAATTTTATAACTGTGGTTGACCACCACGTTTCAATATATCATTAAGTCAAAATTAATTAATTGATCACATGTGATAATAAACCTAACGTACTATAAGTATGGCTAAGCAGGGTAAGCGTACAACCCGTGTGACAACTAATATTGCATCACTAGATAATTACCCATCCTATGGTGACAATGGAATCATAGCAACCAAATTATCAAGTAGGAATTAATCAATTTGGACAATAATTACCAATACAAGGGTTTTATAATAAAGTAGCAATGTATGATAATTTAAAATAAAATAATACATAATAGATTTGAAAACTAAGTTCAACATGATCAAAGGACACGACTTGTCTTGGCTTTGCTTAGTTAATAGCTCTTGATCTTCAAATCTTGCTTCAGTTCCTTCGAAAGCATGATCTAACGAGAAAGAACGAAATGAAACACAAAACAAATTCAAATAAAATTCAAATGAATTCCAAAAACTTTAAAAATAGAACCAAAGGATAGAGATCAATTTTAGATGAATTTAGGAAAAAGAATCGGGTCAATCGGAGTTCGGACGGAGGATCGGTCGGAATGAAAATTTTAGAAAATTCTCAAACAAGAGAATATTCCCTGGCATCTTCTTTTTAGGCTGATTTTTGGTTTATTGGTGTGTATGACGCATGGGACCCATATGTAAGTGGCAGAGAGCATCCATGAAATCTACAGAGCACACGTAGGAGCTTCTGGCCACGGCTTGCACACGAGAGCCAAGGGAGACCAGCTAATGAGCAAAACAGAACCCCGCGGTCCCGAGGACGAGATAGCCAGAGGCGGCGCTGGTTGGTGTGACCCACAGCGACGGCGATGGCGGCAACGACACGGGTAGGAGGAATCATTCCTAGGCATGCAACATGAAGAAGTAGGGTGAGCATGGCCTAGAACATGGCATGATGAAGCTAGGAAAATTGTCAGCTCGGCTGGAAACCCACCGGAGGCGACACAATCAACGTTTGAATGACGTCAATAGAGAAAAGGAAAAAACTTGATATCTCGGTGTTCGGCGGACGAAATCTAAAACCACTTGGAAGGTAGCTACCTGGAATGGTTTGGCACGTTTTAACGCGAGAGGATTGGAGACAACATCATCGGATAGATAGGAACACGAGATGCCCTAGGCGGCCATGGCTAGGTGTCGGATGCAAAAATTTGTAGAGGGTTTTTGAGAAAAGAGAAGCACGGAGTAGAACGCGACGGGACAAGTCTAAAAGAGGTGACAGCATGGGCTAAAGCTTACCGGAATTGACGAATCGATGTCGGGAAGCAATCTCAGCCTAGGTTGAGGAAAACTCGATTCCGAGAGATTGGCTGCACCAAAACCAAATTACTTTGCCAAGATGGTAGATGGTACATGGGAACACGATTTGATGCGAAAAAATCACGAAAAATCTCACCGAATAGCTCGGGACATTAGCAATTTCGAGACCAGAGGGCCTTGATGCCGACGGCGTTCTGGGCTTTGAGGGGACTTGGCATGGCTTGAGATATGCTTAGAAGGGTCAAGGGGTCATATTTATAGGCTTGAATGAGATAGAAACTGACTCCAATTCGCGGATTTAAGTTTAGAGTCTGTTTCAAAAAAATAGCGGATAAAAGGCAAATAGATGAACAAAACGCAAAGAGACCAGATGGGATGAATTCCTTACATAATTTGGCACAACTTTCCTCTTAGGAGGACATTGAGATAAAATCCAGATTGAGAGTTGCCATAGGAGGAGAGAGAGAAAATTCTGAACCAGCCATCGATCTCTGGAATGAAGATGAACAGTAGCTGACTCTAGAGAAGAAAAGGGAGGAAGGTGGAGTCTAACTAGGAAGGAGCAAAGCTTGGCTTGGTGGCTGGTTGCTTGGAAACGTTAGGATTAAGCGTGCCCATCCCAGGGCGATGGGTGACTCCATGGGAATTTTTCTCTTTTTTTATTTTAAATTGAGCTCAAATAAACTCCAAAAAAATCTAAGAAAATACAGAAAAATTTCTTATGACACAAAGAACCTAAATAAACTATTTCTAGCAAATGTTAAAGTTTATTTTAGTCAAATTAAATCCTTTTAATTTATAAAAACTCCATTTAAGCTTTTAGTTAATTCCGGAAAAATCCAAATGGTGAATTTTATTTTAAAAGCTTCAAAAACTCTCTGAAAAACAGGATGTTACAAAAACAGAACCTAAAGCCTACGTTGCGCGGATACTTCCCAAAAGTCACGTACCGGTATCGGATACTGTACCGGATACAGATACTGCCCCGATACGCGCCGATACGTATCCTGTAAGTATCGGAATTTATTGAGTATTCAAAAAAAGAAATTAATTCCCGATACTTCTGCGATACCTCTCCGATACTTTTCTGATACTTGTACCCCCACCAAGCCATCCAGATCCAGATCTGAAACCACCCCACACCGCGCCTCCACCCACGCTCGGCTGGCCTCCTCGCCTGGCGCTCCGCTCGCCCGCCCGCCGCCTCCGTCCGTCCCCTCCGGTCTGCCTCGCCCGCCGCGTCCGCCGGTCTGCCTCGCATCGCCCATCGCGTCGCCTGCCGCCTCCGCCGGTCTGCCTCGCTCGTCGCCTCGGCTGCAGCCTCCGACCGTCGCGTCGCCGACGCCTGCCGCCTCCGCCGGTCTGCCTCGCCCGTCGCCTCACCCGCCGTCTCCGCCCGTCGCGTCGCCCGCCGCCTCCGTCCCTCCCCTCCGGTCGCCACCTCGCCCGCCGCGTCGCCCGTCGCCTCCGGTTGTGACCTCGCCCGCCGCGTCGCCCGTCGCCCGTCGGTCTGCCTCGCCCGTCACCCGCCGGTCTGCCTCGCCCGTCGCCCGCCGCCTCCGGTTGTCACCTCGGCCGCCACTCCGCCAGTCCCCTCCCGTCGCCGACGCCTCCAGTCGCCACTCGCCACCTCAGTATGTGCTCTGTGCTCACTGCTCCCTCAAATTGCTATGTACTGCTCCCTCAGATTGCTATGTGTTGACAATGTGTTGAATGATTCAGTAGGGGAAGTGATCAGTGATGTTGTTTGTTGTCATTAGTTTGTTCATTTGCTATTGGTTGTCCCGATCAGATATGGTATCTGGTGGTGGATTTGGAGACTCGAGTGCATCGTGCAGCACTGGTACTAGTGCGTGTCTTGGCTCATCCAGTGGAACTGCCTCGGCTAGGAGCATCTATTCTAACAGCCAGGAGGGAGAACTGAAGTATCAAGCAAGTTCATACATCAATATTAAGGTATTCTCAATTCCTTATAAGAATTCATTAATTTCTTATTTTTATCTATATATATATATTATATATACACACGTATCGCCGTATCGGTGTTTTTAGGAAAATGGCGAATCGCGGTATCGCGGTATCGCGTATCCGTATCCGTATCGGAGTATCTGGGCAACATAGCCTAAAGCAACCATTGGTATCCACAACAGCAACTGACCTAACACAAACATTGTTATTTTTCTAGCCTGAAACATTGAGAGCAATATATTGAAAACCGATAGCCTGCCCTATCTTTTTCCTCCGCTGAAAAAGATATGAAATTTGGACAGTTCTCGAAATCTATGCCTCTCACACAAACCATCAATTGTTTCAGATTTATACTCTACCTTGTAATGTTATGAACTATTGCCATAAAAGTATGGTTTGAACTAACTAATTTCAGCCCTCATAGCTCAAACCTAAGTTTGCAAATCATGAAGGGAAAGCAATTGTCAATAGGCAAAGATAAATCTTTTCGAATGGTAAGTTGGTAACAAAAACAGTCTAGATCAATAGTTTAAATTTTAAAATCCATATATACCCCAAGTCCAAATAAGGCATGTTTCAGTAGGCCCATGTATGGCACAACTTCTTCTCTGGCATGTTATGACTGCAAAATGTAAGGCCAAATCAAACCTTTCTAGCATACTTAATTCAGATATATCTTGTTTGGCTGTTTGATGCACTGCATATGAAATATGAATGCTTATATTGAACTGTAATAACCAGGCAATGAAATAGCGGTCAAACCACTGACAGCAGGCACATATGTCAGCAAATATGCTTGAAATTCATCATTTAGGCAACAATAGAACAGACTGCGTTAGATACCACCAATTCAGGGTGAAAACATATGGGAATAGTATGAATAGAACCTTACATCTTTTAGCTCGGGCATTTGTTGATAACCGTAGCCATTATGACTAGGAAAATCAAATGCTTTGATTAGGCACGGCTATGGCAAAAAAAATATCCAACATAGAATACCATATAAATTAGATGAGCATGGCTAAACGTTTGATGTGAATCCCCTCATACCCTACAACCTTCCAGACACCTCCCCAAAAGAAGAGAAAAATATATGAGACGAATGAATTAAGAAAGTGTAGAAGTGAATTTCTAATTGCTGACACTGCACACTTACCGCAGGAATGATGGAGCGTAGCCACAGAACATTAGGTCAGGGATGTCGTTGGGGGCCGTTTGTTAAGGCAATTGCCTACATCATGCAACGCTAGCACACCTCCCTCCAAAAAAATTACGTCAGCCCAAAGACATCTCTTAGATCCCCACACATCACAAGTTAATAAGAAATTATGTCCTTTTTCATGTTTCAACATTTAAGTAAAAAAATCATCTAAAAGCATTCCACACAAGGAAAATAGACCACCTTGTACAGAGTTCGCTTGAATCATGCAGTATGTGCACTATCAATAATAAAGATATTCCAACTGCTAGAGAAAAGCGAAGGTTACACTAAGCTTACTAAAACGGGTACTTCACTCCCCTTCATATAATCCTAGCGTGCCAATAGCATAGAGTATAGAGCTCTGGCGCTAAATTCTATTGCAGGAAGCTAACCGTAACAGGTGTAGGATCAATTGGCCTGCATTATCTAGCGAACATAATTACCAATCTCAAAAATCAGTGAATCATTTTTACCCCTTTCTGTAGTTTGGGTTGCACCGCATTCGGAGGGGATTCATTCGTCGCCTGGGGGAATTCGACCTACGAATTGGGGGAATCAGGTGGTGATCTCGGTAGGGAAAAAAAAGAATTTCGTGCCAAGAAAGATCTGGAATCCTGTAAATTGTAGTGCAAAAGAACGCATGAAATGCACCGCATTTCGCAATTACCTTGCAAATTCACTAATGGAAAGAGCAGCAAAACAAATCTAAACTATCATAAAAAATAGAGACAACAGAAAACGCAAAAAAAAAAATCGAGACAAGCATAAACTCATAGAAGCGAAGGGGGAAGGAAACCACGGGACCAAGAACCCAGCAAACAGGCCGAGCTCGGGAGAGGGAGGGTGTCGCCGTGCCGGCGGGGGCCACCTGGGAGGAGTGGAAGCCTGAGGTGGAGCGGGTCCGGCAGGAAGGCGGCCGTCCGATCCGTGCTCTGCCACCGTCGATTGCTTGATCACCTGCAACCACCGCCATCTCCGCCAGCCGGGAGGTCGATGGCGTAGGCAAGCGGCGACGGCGCACGAGGAGGCTACAGCGAGATCGAACGGGAGGGGGCGAGACGACGGCGAGGATAACACGAGTGCGAGAGAAAGGGATGCGGGGAGTGAGGCGAGACTCGAGAGCGAGGTGAGGAGGCGGTGTCGTCTGGAAGGTGATGGGGAGAGGACCGCGGCTCGCGTGGACGGGCGGATGCATCCCTTGGAGCGATCGGATGGCTAGAGTCCACAGTACCTTAGAAAAATTGCAAGAAATCACGAGGGGTTTTATGCAAAGTAACACGCACTGAAATCCTCAAGCTGTGGCTCGGGCGGGGCGGCGAGGTGATTTTAGGAAACACCAAGGGTCTTTCTGTAACACCAGTGACATGGACGCCCTGGTTGGCCCCGCATTCCTTCGCCTTTAATAGTTTCCTGATTGCACACACTGGTGCAAGTCGCTGCTTGGCTAAGGGCAAATACAAGGGTTGAGTCCGATACAAACTCCTAAGCACTTTACATCATCAAGAGATAACACTTAATGCATACTAAGTATAAAAGTTGAGCCCGACACAAGCTCCTAAGCACTTAATGCATGAGACCTTTTTGTGCTAGGATCCATTCTCAGGAGTTCTTCCGCCTCGTTCTGCTGCAAGAGTCGATGTCTCACGAGGAGACGTTGTTTCTCTCTCCTCCATTCCTCTCTCGTCCACATCAGCAAGGTTGCTTAGTTGGCACTCCTATGGACCAGCTCTTAATTGCCTTTGTATATACCCTAATAAGCTCCCAAGTCTCCGTGTAATTAAGACGAATGGTACAAAACAGAGTTTAACTAGTGTACTAGCTAAATACTCAGTAACTACACGACAAAGAACTAGCCAAGCCAGAAAATGTGTAGTTCTAACTTAATTAGTGGACGAGGTACAACTACAAATCATGCAATTGATTATCACTAATCCTTATATTAATCTTGTATGTGAATTTAGCTACTAGTACGCAGTTGTGTATGTGTTAGTCCGAACCAATAATATGGCTCCAAACACATGAGTTACCATTATTTTTAGGTCCCTTTTGTAATGCAAGAATTTTTCTATATTCGTGTGAGAACTGAAGTATTTACTATGAAATTCCTGCGTTTCAAATATATCCTTAACAAATTATCACTCAAAGTACTATCTACAGTTTCGAAAAATTAACACCTTATTTTTTTTAAAAAAAAGGAATCCGCAAAGGCTTCAAAAGTTATCTCAATTGAATCCCTAAACTAAGTTATCGTACACATATTACCACCCAAGTCCAAAATTACCATTAGTTAGAGCTTCAACAAATTACCATTAGTTAAACCCTAAGTTACCATGGCAGATTTAACAAATTATTAGCTCAAAGTATAAAAAATGCCATCATTTATACCTAAGTTACCATATGAGATTTTCACAAATTACCGGTCTAAGTTTAAAAGGTTATCATTTGCTTTTTAAATTAAAAAATGTTCAAAAATTACCATCAGTTTTCTTAATTTCAAAATAGTTCAAAAATTACCATCAATTGTGCCTTATGTTGCAATTCAAAATTTGACCACTAAATTATGTTGTGTAAGTCAAATTTTTCAAAAACACAATTGAAAAAATAAGTTATATATGTTGCCATCAATTAGGTTTTAAGCTGCCCTCGATAGTTTGACAAACTACCATCATAACTTAAAAATTACCAATACTTTGCGATTTGAGAAAGGTAAAAATGTACTATTAGTCAAACCATAAATTATCATTTTAGTTTTAAGAAATTACCACACTAAGTTTAACATTACCACCAGTTCTTTGAATCCAAAAACATTCAAAAAATTACCATTAGTTGTACATAAGTTACAATCCACAATTGCAACAAATTACCCATCCAAAGTTCAAAAAATCATGTACTATCACTTTTGTGAATTTGGAAATTTCAAAAATTACCTTCAGTTGACTCCCAAGCTACCACCTACATTTTCAACAAATTGTCACCTTAAATTCAATATTACTATCCCAAGTTTAAAATTAACTTATGACCAGTAGGATCCTAAGTTGTCATCTATGGTTTTAACAAATTATCACCATAAATTCAAAATTACCATAAGCTTTGTGCATTTTGAAAAGGTTCAAAATTACCATCAGTTGCAGGCTAAGTTATCGTCTATGGTTTTAACAAATTACCAACATAAGTTCAAAAATTAGGCAAACTTTGCTACATAACACTTTGATGGCATTTGCCAAAACACATTGCAAAAATCATTGTTCTGCTAATAGGCCCTGCAAAATCACGTGCATTTGCTACAACACACTTTGAATATTAAAATATGATGTTTTTAGGGATTTGGAGAGAAATAATTCAAAATTCCTGAGCTATCCCCGCTCTCTCCCTACTCTATTCTAAGATGGTGGGCCTATATGTCATAGAAACTATGCCTTTCTTCCTAGCTGTGAAAGAGAATGAGTTAGAGGGGGTATTAGGATGGTATGAGGGCACCTTAGGTGACATTAATTGGCAACGAGGGAGTAGCAATGAGGCAGATGATGGAAGAAAGGAGGCAGTGAGCATGCAATCGCATCATGCAAGTGCATGGTCCTACGCGGTCACATGTGCAGCCAGGTCAAAGAAGCAGGTGCAAATCGTGGGCACAACGAGAAGGCAGTGCGAGGCACGACCCATGTTGGTGCCGGGACCCATGCAAGTTCTTCAAGTCTAGGCATTGCTTCAGCCTGGGTATATGTTACTAAGATTGCGCAAACTACTCTAGTGACTATCCCGACCGCCGTCGAGACACCACCAACTATCGGCAGCCGATAAGGACCAGTTACACTGTGTTTCCCATACTCTTTCTCTTTTAAAGTACACAATAACAACCTCTCCCGTATATCCACAATCCCCAGAATCCCCATGTGGTTACCGCAAATGGATCAATCTTGAGATCCACCCAGAGGACCAGTGGACTCTCGACTTCGAGGAGTAGAACGTCAAAAGGTCTTGCGAGATTCGAGAGAAGGAGCGTCGCAAAGATGAGCAAACCGAGTGTATACATCGGGAGACGAAAGCTCATCTCGAGGCACGAGGCTCGCGAGAGGGAGCGCGAGAAAAAGAGAAAAATGGCGGCCAAGGCAAAAGAGCCCGCCAAGGAGTTCAATGCCAAGCTCGCAAGGAAAGGAAAATGGCCCTGGTCTATGCAGTAGGTTAGGCCGTCCCACACTAACTACTCCACCGATGGTCGAATTTAATTCCATTCCAAAAAGGTGCATATGTATCGTACGAGCAGTTCAATTTGTTGCATCGTACATGATGCTCTTTGTTACATATGTAATCAAACCCTACACGCTGTGTTACTCCCAACTGTACTATGAAGTCTATTTTAATTCAAACAAAAACATTTCCTCATCTTTTCACATTGAATTATTCCTGTAGCAAGTCATCCAACAACATTAACAAACTAGTTCTCCTCCATGTATGAATTTCCGGTTATATTACAACATCACTTACTTTCATATTTACCTATCGTTGTTATTTCAATTAATTTTTAAAAAAGTTTCATGAAATTTCTTTTACTACAACAACATACAACGATCGCAAACTCTTCTTGCGAATCCAATAGATTATCTACCATTCATAATCTACGAAAATCACAAATAGATTAACCTACATTGCCTCTTGTTTGCAGTTGCTGCACAGCCGAGCGACTGCAATTATAGTCGCCCAGCCGTTGGGCGATAGACTGCAATCGCTGAACCATTATGCGACTAGAACCTGTCAGCCAATGGCCCACAGACAGCTTATGTGTGGCGCGGCCGTTGGGCGATAGGTTCCAGTCGCCTAACCGGTCGGCGACTGGATCCCATTTCTGTAAAAAATGTTCGCGCGAGTATATTTCTGTTATTTCAAATAAATATATGGAGCCAATTGCTACTTGACGCGCTCTGGTGAGAAATTGTGACACCTTGGCCCATGTAGAAATAGGCCCATGATGATATTTATGTGTGTGCACATAAAGGTATGGGTGAGTCTCACCTTGCTAGTTTAGCTTGAGAAGCACTAACATATAAGTTTAGGGCTTCCAATGGTAGGAATATCTAGTTAACTGTTTTGCGCAAAGCGAGGACAAAGTGCAAGCGCATTGCTACGTATGCGTGGCCTATCCAGAATGGGGTTAGGCCTAAGCCGGTTTGGACCCTAGCGCGTTACAAATGGTATCAGAGTCGACCCTCGTGGTTACACGGGCGTGTACGGGTCAGGGGCATGGGCATATGACACATAGCGCGTGTGGGCCCGGAGTGGACACACGGTATGGTATATGTGCCAGCATTGGATACACGGACATGTGCCAAGAAGGGAGGTCTTGGTCATTTGCTCCATTGTGGGTATGTTGGGCCGACAAGGACGTCGGGTCCTTTGAGGGGGTGTATGTGACACCTTGGCCCATATAGAATTAGACCCATGATGATCTTTAGGTGTGTGTGCACATGAGGGTATGTGTTAGTCCCACCTTGCTAGTTTAGTTTGAGAAGCACTAACATATAAACCTAGGGCTTCCAATGGTAGCAACCTCCGGTTAACCGTTTTGTGCGAAGCAATGATGAAAGTGCACGCGGGTTGCTACGTGTACGTGGTCTATCCAGAATAGGGTTAGGCCTAAGCCGGTTTGGACCCTAGGGCGTTACAGCGAGAGTATATTTCTGTTATTTCGAATAAAATATGGATTATTTATAAAAAAACATTTGTGTGTGTTAGTTTCAAGCTTCTATGATATATTTCTTGGTGATGCTGCATTGGAGTATGAAGAATTGGAGATTGCAAAGAGTGGAAATTTTATTTTAGCCCGTATTTGGAGAGAATAAAATGGTCTTCTTGCTAACCATGATGTTCTGGAAACCTGGACTCAAGTCTTGGTTCAATCTTTTTTTAGCGTAAATTGTAAAGAAAGGATAATAGTTTTGGTGGTAAGAGAGATTCATGCTTACTTTGCAAAACAGAAAGTTGGAATTGTGGTCTGGTGTTTAGAAGCACTGAGCATCAATGTAAGAAAAGCTTGCAGCTGGCTTCCTTAATCAGGGCATTCCTAATTTTTGGGATTGCCCAATGCCAGAAAGATTTGCTTCTACAGTTGGACTCTAGGCCATCATGTTCTTCCTGGTTTCTCTCAGGTTACTACGGAATAGAAGACACTGTTAAAAATTTCAGCTTAGATTGGACTTGTAAACTGCACTTTTAACTAAGATAAGGAAGTAGTTAGCTCATTTGTTGCCTTTTGTTTAATTTTGGCAGGAAGTTGTTTCTATTATAGTTCTTGCTACACTTGGAACTAGATGTATGCTATTAAGCAGCAATTATTCATAGCTGTCACGCATCAGCCAGATTTGGAGTTGGTACTATTATTTGCGCAAGGAATAGAATTCAAAACTTGCCTCTTATTTTCTGACGAAAAAATGGCATTATTTTGATGGATCTCTTTATGTTCTTGTCCCTAGCTATCACATGAGCCATGATCATTGATTGATTAATCGCTCTTGATTATTGGAGAATGGCTTGGCACCTGGAAGGAACATGTGTGTGGGAGGGGATAATTGCCTTGTTTCTAGGATCAGCTGGGTGGTTGACTTGTGAGCCATCACCTTCCAACAATCGACATGTGGATTGTAGGTTAGGGAATGAGTGCCTTTGTCTATATGCTTACAATGTGTGCCTGAAATACTTTATTTCATCCTCATGCGCATGTAAATACCATGATCAACTGATTTTTTTTTTAAAAAAAGGATCAACTTTTTAAAGGCAGATCAACTGTTGTTAAGGACATTGATGTATTACAACCTGGTTCAATATGTCTAGTATATTGTTCTTTTGTTGCTGTAGACCAGCAAAACAGCCAAAATTATGTGTTTTCTAGCATGCTTAGTTTTGGGAAAGTTACATTGAACCATCAGCAAAAGTCGTTTCGAACAGGGCCTAAAAGCTTTCATGACGACAGGTCAGGCTGCTGAGGGTCAGGCTGAGGCGATGCAGTGCCCACAATGTTGCCGTCGACATCACTGCCCTCTGAAGGAATGTCAAGGTGGACGCCAGCAGCAGTAGCGATTGTGGTAGCGGTGTCGGCGGCAGCGGCGATGGCAGATGGGCCCTGCATACATGAGAAACAACTTAATTAGTCTACATTTAACTGTTGAGAGAAGCGTTACTCTCTTTAATAGCCAGTACAATTAGTAATTTATAGAGAGGCCATACCTAGCTAGCTAGCGTAGGAGTATATATAGTAATCTTTTTTTCTTTTTGAACTTCTAGGAGAAGCAATCATTTTCACATGATTTTTGTCAAATATAAAAGGAATTCGTAACCATTTCAAATCACATACGTTGACGTAGCCCGGTAGTAAAGTATCTACCCTTGGAGTAGCAGCTATTGGGTTCAAACCATTAAAACTGCGTTTTTTTTCATCTTTTTCATTTGAACTTTTAAAAAAATCAAATTTTGATTTTAAAAATTCGGTCGAATTTGGCTGAAATTTTCCAAAAAATCAGAAAATTCGGTTGTATCACTGCCCCTGGTAAAATTTTAAATTTGATTTTCAGAACCCTGATCGTAGGCACATACTTGGATGCTATCTGATCTCAAATGGAGGAGACGATTGTTTTCGAAGCCTATGACGACGTTTAAGAGCTCGAGGTTCCTGTCAATCTTCTCCTGCACCTGACGCAGATGTCCGGCCTGCTTCCAGCCCATGAAGAAACGGTAAGTGACGCTGCTGTCCCGGAACGACCTGACGAGCATGTATGCCTTCCGGAGCGTATCCTTCAGCCCTTCCATTACTTTCCTTATTGCCTGGTGCTGCATCATCATCTTCGCTTCTGGTAGAATCTCTAGGAGGTCATGGAGCATCTGCACACACTGCTCCAGCTGCATGTACTCCTCATCGTTGGAGTGAAAAGTCCGCAGCAACTGAAGGATCATCGAGATAAGCGTTATCGCGTCCATCCCAGACAACTGAGCAATGGTGGCGGCCTCGTTCAGGCTGTCCCAGGTTCGCGACATCTTATCTTTGCTCTTTCTTCTGAGCGGCCACTAACTGCAGCTCGGTGATCAAGCAAAAAGTTAGATCAAAGAAGTCCGCAAGCTGGCTACCCCTTATTGACAGACATCTACAGCAAGCAAGGAACTACTACATGCATGAAGAAACAAACGATGCTGTGTATAAGATGCAAGAAAGAAATGGGTACCCCTTATCTAATCTGCACAAGTCCTCAGACGCACACGATCTCTCTCTCTCTCTCTCTCTCTCTCTCTCTCTCTCTCTCTCTCTCTCTCTCTCTCTCTCTCTAAGCCTTAGCAGATGCGCGCAGCGAAATGGAAAAGGATTGTAGTATATGATGTGAAGGCAAGGGAGGTATATATAGGGCCGGAGAGGTCTTACAATTTGATAGAGCTGGCTACTGCATGTTAGGTCATATTTCCACGTTTACTAGGATTTGTATAGTTCAATTTATCTAATACTCCACACTATAGTTTTATACTTGATTGATGTTCTCGTGTTCAATTTCTTTTCTGAAAGCACGTTCATGCCTTCTCTGTTACCCCTTCACCAGAACTTATCATGTAGTTCCTCATATGAAAATTAAGCACATACAGTACTCTTGCCACGGAGTTTCACCGAACTTCCCCATCCTTTTTAAACAAACGTTGTTGCTACCCAGAATTATTCACTCCTTCAAATATATATACCGGTGCCGTTGGATCCAAATTATTTTTGATCACGCCGTGCACATTTCGAGTTAAATATGGAAGAGGTGGAAGTCCTCTCCACCTCCCCTCACCCCTCCCAAGGTGACAGGGTTCTTCCGCTGGACCCTATGATTTTAGGTGGTGCTCAACTAGCTAATGGTTCAAGGTTATGGTTGTGGCTTTTGACTTTTAATTGAAATTATATTGTAACGGATGTTAGTTTTTTCTAAGAAAAATGAGAAATTTTTTTGAAAACACCGTTATATCACCACGGATAATACAAAAAGAATAAGGAGAAAAAGAAAAAGGTAGAAAAACAAAAATAAGCCGAAATTAAAAGCTAATACGTTTTAAGTGGCTTCTGACTTAAATAAATCGAAAGCCAAAAAAATAGAAGCTAAAATTGTTTGGAGCTGGAATGGCATGAGGATTTCAGAAGAGATGAATGGGACTCCCGTCGTCGTCCAATCACATTCTAGCCCCATAGAATCTCAATCTCTACACATCTAGCTGCCGCTGAGAAACCCTAATAATGGATTTCCTCTCATTATGCGTGGTTCTCCACTGGAGATTACGGAGAAGACAAGAGTGAAGCCACCAGGTGGGCTTGACTGCGCTTGAGCCCACCTGGCATCCCCTCACTCTCCTGTTGTTCGTTGTACATCTAATTTCAATCTCAGAGGTGACATTCTGTGAGAGAGAATGAGAGAGAGAGAGAGAGAGAGAGAGAGAGTTATATATTTATTTGAGAGATTGACATTGTGAAATCTTGTATATCAATTTTCATTGTGAAATGATAGATCTACATACTAAATTTGATTATTTAAGAATGAATATCTGAATGGGAGAACTATCTAACTATGAAACTAACATCGAGTCGAATTGAGTAAATGAATTTGTTTCCTTTGTCTATCTAATTTTAGGATTAATTTTAGTCCAAAACTACTATGATCGTGACCTTCGCATGCATGATGCATAAATAAACTTGTTTGCGACGAATTAACCATATTTAGACTTGTTCTGGATAAATTTTTGTCTTGTGGCCATTTTCAGTAGGTGTGGACCGTAAGCTTGCGTGAGGTCGACGGTGCCAGCGCAGGCCATGATGGCATTGACCACGCATGTGTCGATCTACGGTGTCGGTGTGGGCAACTGGAGAAGTTTTGGTCTACGAGCCCCTTCTCTATTTTTATTTTGGCTTCACCACTGATTTTGTCCCATAGGTGACCATAATTTGAACTCAATGGAGATACCTCAAGCTATATGATGTTTTTAGCTTTCCTCATTATATTCTACCTACTTGGTTTAATTTGAAACTAAAATTTTAGTACCGCACAAGCTTTAGATGTACCCTTCTATGGTGGTGTTTGGATATTGGAAATGTTCATGGTACGAATAGTTTGAGCTAGCTCTGTTTTTGTTGCTTTTCTGGGACAGCAGTTTGGAATAAGGACCCGACTCATTGCGTTCCTTACCATGCACGCGTCTCGAGATACTGCCTTCCGTACCAATAATGAGGATAGCCACAGCAGCAAAACATGTGATCTGGGATTGGTGGTGATGGCTGCCGACCAGGCAGCTCCCTATCTAGTAAGGGTGGAAAATGGTAACAGATAATTCGTTTTATCTGATATTCGTATCTGAGAAAATACAAATGTGGTAAGCAAAATCCGTATTCGAAAATGTTTGTATTCGTATTCGAGAATATTCGTATCCGTATTTGAGAATATCCGTATTCGCATTCGTATTTGAGAATATTCATATCCGTATTCGTATTCGAGACTATAAGATTCGTATTCGATCCGTTTCTAGAACCCATGAAAAATCCGTACGAATTTTTGATTCAAAATTTGAATTTAGACGGTTTAAAACCGGTAACCGGTCAAAAACTGGTGAAAAATCGGCAAAACCGCTAGGAATCCATTTTATCTGATATTCGTATCCGAGAAAATCCATATTTGAAAATATTCATATCCGTATTCGAGAATATTCATATCCGTATTTAAGAATATTCAAATTCATATTCATATTCGTTTTAAAAATATGGATTCGTATTCGTATTTAAGACTATTTGACCGTATCCGATCCGTTTCCACCCCTACTATCTAGAGACGAAGGGGGTAACGAGGAAAAGGACATGATTAGGGTTAATTTAATTGCTCCAATAATTACTCTGTTAATCTCACTAGTTGTGCAGCCGCCCTGCACCTAGCTTCAGATTTTTTTAGCGACTTAAAATACATCAACTTCCGATTTCGATTTCGTCAAAAACCATAACTATAAGCTTAAGCTAAAAACTAGTTGGAGTACCATCATAGGCTCCCTGGTCTCCATGCTAATTGACAAACGGTACAAAACAGAGTTTAACTAGTGTACAGCCTAAATACTCGGTAACTACACGACAAAGAACTAGACAAGCCAAAAAAATATGTAGTTCTAACTTAATTAGCGGATGAGGTACAATTACAAATCATGCGATTGATTATCACTAATCATTATATTAATCATGTATGTGAATTTAGCTACTACTACGTTGTTGTGTATGCATTAGTCCAAAGGTACAAGTCTCCAGTCATGTGACGAGAATAGCCGCAGTCGACAAGCCAAACCTCTTCCTTCCCAGCCAGCGAACCTGAGTCAGTGAGAAGACAACATCGGTAGCTTAGTACTGGGGTAAATAAGAACAGATCTAGGAACACAATACTGAGTCACACGATAAGCAGAAGATGTAGTCACAGAAACAAAAGATTGACATCTAACTACTCTATGCTCTCTACCTCTCACAAAACCAAAAGATCTAGGAGCAAACCTCAAGTCTCTGTCAGGTTCGACCACTATTGAAGAGCGGGCCTGACCCACAGCATTATGCTGATCACGCCGCGGATAGTTATCTCGATAGGGAAAACGAGGTCTGTCCTCAGGACAGTGGATACCCTGACCAAAAGCAACTCGAGGACCAAAACCAGAAGTAGCATGAAAACCAAGTCCTCGATGCAGCCTAACACCAAATACATCAGAACAATTGTCTACTACTCTAGACCTCGTGTTGGTCTTACGAGCACTCCGAGTCTGGGGCTAACCCTAAATACCCCTAAGAGCACGAACACAGTCTCTTTGCGTGATCTTAACGTGCCTAAAGCATAACTCAATCCCATGTCCATCTTTCTAATAGAATGTGCAATGATACTTCGCCTTCTGAGAGGTCAAAGAAGTAGAAAGAGGCTTTGCCTTCTGAGAGGTCGAAGCAACAGGTGGAACAACCTTACTGTCAGAGATCTCCTGGACAAAATCGGTAGACTTAAATAACATCTTTTTCTCAGTCTCGGGTGCAACCTCAATCACACCTCCGACTACAGCTCTAACAACTTCAGGTGGATGTTTCCTCACATCCTCTAGAACATCATATCCTAGATCTTGATTGAACTTGTAAATCTTGGATTGTTCTAGGATATGATTAAGCCCTTTTTTGCCTCCAACAATTACTCAGACTCCCAAAAAAGGGAGGCACAAGAAGCACAAGGAGAAGCAGAAGGTGAGGAAATAGAAGGGGAGGATGAAGAACCAGAAGAAGAATGAATAGCACGTGCATATCTCTCCTTATGTATGCTCGCCTTAACTTTGAGGGCTTCACAAGACACACAAGGAGCAGTTCTAATCCTAGTCATCTGGGCCTCATAACTCTTCCTAAAGGTCTTTTGCATATCCTCCAACTCTCCCCAACCTCAGCACAGAACAAGCAATCAGATTTTGGCTTCTTTAATAGATCCTTAGTTAGTTTCACACATTTATCATCTAATAAAATCAATTAAATTTTTAGTTTTTCACAATTATTGCATGGTGAGCTAACAGGTGCCTTAGAAGCATATTAAGCTATTTTCTTGTTATGATCATAATTTCCTGAAATTGTTTAGAAACATATTCAAGTTCAGTAGTTAATTTAGGACAATTGGCACAAGAAGCAACAGGGCTCCATCAAAGCGGCCTGCATTTCAACAATTTTATGATCTGCCTTCTTCAAGTTGTTACAATTTTCACATGTTTTAGGCAGATCAAGAAGCATGGTATATAGACCTCTAAAAGTATTGTCCTTATCCTCACATGAGGTGCAGAATGTAGTCTCAGCAGAATCAGATGAAAGAGGAACAACTCTAGCCATCTCTTTCTCAGCTAACAAACTAACATTCTCCACCTTAAACAAATATAGCTCAGAAATCACACTGTCATGCGAGGTCCTTAGGTTCTCCATATTCCAAGCAAGGAAGCACATACATCGCAATCGTCAAGGGAGGGAGCAGATCTAATTAAGTAAAGTAAACTCCCGTAACATGCTCTCTACCACCTTCTCTAACTCACTACACCTAGTCCTAGACCTAGTATAAAACTTTTCTAACTTGAGAAAAGCATCATGAGCTGGTCATAGGAGGGGCATACCTCATCGGAGTCACTGTAGAGATCGTCATCGCTGATGCCGTTCTCATCAGCCATGAAGCACATACTGGTGAAGTCGTCATTGTCCTTGGTGTCCTCTGTGGATCATCCTTACCGTCATCATCGCTTCAGCCTTCCAGGTCATTGAAGTTGAAGTTGTCGAAGGTGGTGAGGATGCGGTGGAAGAGCTTCTTGGCCTTGCCAAGTTTGCGGTACTTCTTCTCCTTACCTTGATCACGAGCTGGGAGCTTCTTGTTGTTGTTCTTGCTGATGTAGTCATTCTTGCTCATGCTGTTGTAGTCGTTCATGCCCTTCTCTAGCTTGGGGCAGTTTGCTCGAATGTGGTTGGGGCCACCACGCTTGAAGCAAATCACCAGACCTCCCCTCTTCCTCTCTCTCTAACCCTCTTGTATGCATATGAGAACTTTCTGGCTAGGAGGGATAGGTCACTCTCTGGAAACTACTCGAACTGATCATCGCTTATCTCACACAAGGCAGCTAAAGAGAATCCAAAAGCACCATTAGACAGTGCTCTAGAGGTAGAAGTGGTATCGATGACCAAGGCCATTGATTACAACTTTGTCTTGCAAGAGATGATGTTGATTTCATGAGTTTTAAGATGAGAGTACAACGCATCAAGAGTCAAGATCGATAGATCATTCGTGTCCTTGGTGGTGGTCACCTTCATCTCCCAAACCCTGAGGTTTAAGGCAAAAAGCAGTTGACAAGTATTGTCTGAGTCTTGGTATGTGAGACCAACAGCTCGAAGGTTGCTCGGAATTTTGTGGAATCTGCCAAAGCACTTATCCAAAGACTCACCAGCAAGCATCCCGAATTTATTTTATTCATGCTTGTACTGATGCTGTTGGATAGTCTTGATCTGGGTGGTGCCCTCATGGTATGCATCGAGGGTCACCCAGACGTCATAAGCCGACGTGAGTTGCGAGATGCAATCAAACTCGCTTCGGCTAAGACCTTGAATGATTATGTTCATTGCCTTAACATTTGTCTCCACATCTGGCGTATTCATAGCCGTGATGTGCTCATTGATAGGAACAACAAATTTGGTCTTAATCTTTTCCAAATTTCATAGCATTGAGCCTATATGTATGACTCCATCCTACTCTTTCAAAAGGGATAGTCAACCCCATCTGTTGTGGCTACAGACCAAACAGAGAGAGAGATGGTAGTGGAGAGTGAGGGAGATGAGTAATGGCTTGGGTCTTCCCCATGGCCTGTATTCCATATATATACATGGGGAGTGCTTCTACAATTATACCCTTACAGTTGATCATCCCCCACAGGGGCATCTATGTCATTACACATGGCCTATTCTGAGCCTTGTAACCTCCTACTAGGCCTGCTGGGTTTAGGTGGGGGCCACCCCTACAACAGGAGCCTCTCATGGAGAAGGGCTTCACAGGGCCGAAACCATGTTGCCGAGTCCTTAGGCCCCCTCCGTCCCTGCGGCCTGTGAGCTTTTTCCGAACTTGACCAGGGGCTGAGGCCATAGCCGAAGTAGACGCGCGCGCTCCGTCCCCTACCCTTCGAATGGGTGGCAGCGGAGCTGGCGCCTAGCCGAAGTAGACGCGCGCGCTCCGTCCTGTACCCTTCGAACGGGTGGCAGCGGAGCTGGCGCCTAGCCGAAGTAGACGCGCGCGCTCCGTCCCCTACCCTTCGAACGGGTGGCAGCGGAGCTGGCGCCTAGCCGAAGTAGACGCGCGCGCTCCGTCCCCTACCCTTCGAACGGGTGGCAGCGGAGCTGGCGCCTAGCCGAAGTAGACGCGCGCGCTCCGTCCCCTACCCTTCGAATGGGTGACAGCGGAGCTGGCGCCTAGCCGAAGTAGACGCGCGTGCCCTGTCCCCTACCCTTCGAATGGGTGGCAGCGGAGCTGGCGCCTAGACGAAATGCGTCGGGGGCGTTACACCAGCGCGGGTAAGCGTAGCGGGCCCCTGGGCCGCCGCCTACGCCTTAGGTGATAAAGGACGCGTTGCGACGTTCGTTCTCCTGGCCACCCACGTGGTGGAGCGTGCTTGGCGCGGTACGGGCCTCGAGGCGTCGTGACCATTTATGTAACGACGGACTCCCGGCAGTTGGACTGCCGCCGGTTGGACTCCTGCTGATTGGACTTCCGCCGGTTGGCTCCCCTGCTGATGGGGTATATATACGGCGCTGGCGCGGCGTTGTTCCTGCATGTATTTTGGTAGAAGCTGCTCCCCTAAAATGGGCCCCTTCCGTGCATCAGCATTCCCTAGCGCCGCTGAGTGGCTTGGGGAATGTTGATGTACAGATGGAGGTTCATTTTTCTTGGGAGCTTGGTCAGCGTCGGTGATCGGTGGCCAGCCGCGCGTCCTGCCCTCGCGCTGCGTTTCCGCACACGATGGCAAGGTTTGCCCTGTTCTCCTTAGCAGACCCACCTACAGCCGGTGTCCCTGATGGAGCCCGCCCGCATCACTTTGAAAAATGCTGATGCACTGTAGGTGGCCTGTTAAGGAGAACGAGGCAGACTTTGCGGGACATGACCCTCGCTTTTGCCGTTCGCGCACGCGGGTCCGTTTCTCGAAGGCAGGGTCCAGGCCGAAGCCGCGGCCAGGCTGATGTGGCGATCGAGAAGGCGGCCTCCTACGCGCGCGCCGCGCTCTCGTATGAAGATGACAAGGTTTGACTTGTTCTCGTAGGCAGATATGCTACGCGCGCGCGCTCCGTCCCCTACCCATCGAACGGGTGGCAGCGGAGCTGGCGCCTAGCCGAGGTAGACGCGCGCGCTCCGTCCCCTACCCTTCGAACGGGTGGCAGCAGAGCTGGCGCCTAGCCGAGGTAGACGCGCGCGCTCCGTCCCCTACCCTTCGAACGGGTGGCAGCGGAGCTGGCGCCTGGCCGAGGTAGACGTGCGCGCTTCGTCCCCTACCCTTGGAACGGGTGGCAGCGGAGCTGGCGCCTGGCCGAGGTAGACGCGCGCGCTCCGTCCCCTACCCTTCGAACGGGTGGCAGCGGAGCTGGCGCCTGGCCGAGGTAGACGCGCGCGCTCCGTCCCCTACCCTTCGAACGGGTGGCAGCGGAGCTGGCGCCTGGCCGAGGTAGACGCGCGCGCTTCGTCCCCTACCCTTGGAACGGGTGGCAGCGGAGCTGGCGCCTGGCCGAGGTAGACGCGCGCGCTCCGTCCCCTACCCTTCGAACGGGTGGCAGCGGAGCTGGCGCCTCGTCGAGGTAGACGCGCGCGCTCCGTCCCCTACCCTTCGAACGGGTGGCAGCGGAGCTGGCGCCTAGTTGAGGTAGACGCGCGCGCTCCGTCCCCTACCCTTCGAACGGGTGGCAGCGGAGCTGGCGCCTGGCCGAAGTAGACGCGCGCGCTTCGTCCCCTCACACCGCGAATACCGCCACGCATGCGGTGATTGAGATCTCACGATGTGGCCCTGCGCTGTAAAGGTTCCTGGAATCACGTCGGCCCCCGGTCTGCCAGGGTTAGGTTGCCGTACCGTGCGACCCGCCTCGGCATGCACAGGACACGCGGTGGCTTATAATTAGTGCGCGGCGGGATGTGGACGGTTGCGTGCTCGCGGCTGCTCGCCTCTTCCCTAGGGAAGGGGGACACAGGGCGGTCGATGAATGGTGCAGCGTCGAAGCTGTTGTTTTCCCATGGTCCATTAGTGCGCCTTTAATGGCGGCTGGAGTCGTTGACACCTGGCCTTCAGCTATCTTGTGCGGGGGTTGGCACGCGGCAGGAGGCCACTGGAGCGTCGTGCTGTGACGGTCCTTGGCGCTGTGGTCGCGGCCCTTCGTCTTTGGTTATGGGGAAGTGTGCGGGATGGGCCTTTGCGCGTCTGCGGTCGTGTCCCGTACGTAGACCGTCGCGACGCTTCGGTATTGGGGCGAGGCGGCTTGAAGTAGCCCTCGTGACCGCACTCCCGCAGTTGTACGCCCCCTTCTTGCTTGCATCGCTTTCCATACTCCCGTAACATTCTTCACCGCTATTCTCCTGTTGCGGGAAGCGATGGCGTCTGGCGACAAGCGTGGCCGGGCGGCTAGTGGCTGCATTATTCGCCGGCGATCTTCACCGCTAGAGGTGAAGTACACGCTCAAAGAGCGCGACCCGGCGGTGGCGGACAAGCGGTGGCTGGCAGCGGAGAAAGAAGGCGCGTTCTCCGGCAAGCTGGGCCCGTCGCTCGTGACCGAGAAGACGATCCAAGGGCTTCTACGCGCGGGGAAGCTGTCGGAGCGCCAGGCGGTACGATTGCCCGCCGCCGATGAGAGGGAACCGCACCCCGAGGGGTCAGAGGCGGTCGTATTCGTTGCCTTTTTCGACGCGGGGCTCCGCATCCCGGCGGCGGCGATCGTGGGCGATGTGCTGCGGACCTTCGGGCTGATGCTGGCGCAACTGACTCTGAACGCCGTGGCCCGGCTCACGGTGTACAGCTGGGCCTTGCGCTCAGGAGCGTGCTGGCCCAGCGCCTCGTTGTTCGCCTACCTGCACGAGGCCCGGTGCCAGCCCAAGGATCGGAAGGACGGGACGCTGTCGAGCTTCGACAGCGTCACCTTTATTCTTCGTTCGACTTGCAGCAAGCTCTTCCCTGCGAACTCTACTCGCGGGAAGTGGGAGTCTCACTGGATGAAGCGGTGGTTCTACCACCGTGTGGAGAGCGGGAGCGGTCTTGAGTGCACGAGCCGACCGATCGCGTTCAAGCCCTCGCCCGGGCAGACGTTCGACGATGAGGACAGGCGGAGGGCCCGGCGGCTCGTAGGCGTGGCCGCCCGCTTCAACATGCGTGACCTCGCCGAAGAGTACGTGATGTACGGCGTGGCGCCGCTTGCCCTCGATTGGCGTCTTGCCGCCGAGAAGCGTCGAGACGACAACGTTTCGCCATCGGTCTGCTTGCTGTCGGCGCCCTCCGGTCTTCGTAAGCCTCCACCGTGTCTCTCCTCTATTCACGCGAAGTGCGTTATATGCTGATGTTATCTCCTTTGCTTCAAGGATTAGCTTGGAGGAGGCGGAGCAGGCCGCGCGCGTATTCCTGGGGTCGTATACCGGCAGGGAGCACGATCAGCGCGCGTCCGCCACTGCCGAGGCGGGGCTGGGGCGAATAAATTACGTGTGCGAGGCCCTGGGCCTTGCCGTGCCGGACCGTGCCGCTCCGGACGAAGGTGCGGCGAAGAAGAAGGCGTCGTCTCGGAAGAGGGGCCGAAGTGGGGCGTCTGCCGCGCTTGGTGCGGCAGCTGCTACCGCTACTGCTGATGCTCCCGAGGGCGCGGCAGACGCGGAGTTGGATTCGGCGAAGTATGCCGATTCAGGCTTGGATGGCGCGGACGCCGGAGGCGAGGGATCTTCGGCGAGTGCCCTGGACGGCGGGCTCGCTGCGAGCAGCCGGAGAGGGGAAGTCTCGCCACCCGCCGCAGTCGCCGAGACAGAATCCGTGCGGACCGACGATGTTGAGGTGGAGCCTTCGACCGTGGCCGCTGTGGTGCCGGAGACGGCTTCCGTGGGGGCGCACGGAGCCGTGCTGCCTTCCCCGACAGCAGCAGCGGAAGACGAGGTGCCCCCTACGGAAACTGCCACAGTGGAACCTTCGTCCCCGGGTGCTGTAGCCGCGGGGGCCTCGCCGGCGGTGACTGTAGGGGCGGTGTCGCTGCTGCCTGCCCCGGCTAAGCGGCCGTGTGTACGGCCGGAGCTCCACCGGACGCCACGAGGATTCGTCGTGGCGACGGGCATCAGAAGCTTGTGGGACTCCGATGCAGATGCCGAGGACTTCTACGGCGTGCGCACCCTCTGCCCCCTGGCCACGCCGCCCGCCGTGTAGGGACGGTCGTCGCCGGCCTCGAACACGAAGGCTTCTGCTCGCTGCGGGACCATGCTTTCTGCGGGGGCTTACACCACCGCAGCCCCGTCTGGGAGTGGGGGGGCGGGTCCCCGAGGCCCTCCTTCCGCTACCGAAGGTAAGGTGGCCTAGGTTACCCTGATGTATTCTTTTATGCGTTGCGGTGCTCACCTGCATCCCTGTTTGCAGCGTCGCTCATTCCGGAGGAGGAGCGCTTGGCGGAACACGGGACCTCCGCGCGTGTGAGCCCCGCGGACTTTGTGCCTCCCCCAGAGACGCTGAGGGCGTGGCACGGGATTGTGGGTGACGCGTCTGCCAGCGTCGACCAGCAAGCGCTGCAGGCCTACGGAGCGGGGCGCCTCGGGGACGCCTTCGAGGTGTCCGGTGTGAGGGTAAGTACTCATACGACCAAGCCTGGGCCAGCTGAGCTTGCTAAGTCTCTCCATTCTACAGACGCTCGTGCTGGGGCAGGCCTTGCAAACGGCCTATACTCGTGCCCAAAGGGCGCTTGAGGATAGGCTGCGGGCCACCGAGGAGGAGCTACGCGAAGCCTCGAGAGCCCGCTCCGCCCAGGATGCGCGCATCCGCCACTACAAGAAATTTGAGTATCAGTGACGAATATAGTTATGATGAGAAACGAAAATGTCATAGATTAGCTATCATTCCGTGACGATTCAAGTGATTTCGTCATTAATATGAGGGACGGTACCTTCGACGCCTAGTTTTGTGACGAAAACAAATATTTGTCACAGAATATACAGAAAACCATGATGATTGTTTATATTCGTCATCAAAAAAATTATTATTCGTGACGATTTATTGGATGACGAAAAAAGTATTGTCAAAAAAAAGTTAGGGCGAATGGGGCCATTGTGAAACAAACTGACATGTGGGCCATCTAGAAATAATAAACTGAGTATATCACCCCGGTCCCCCTCCGCGACTCCGCCCCCCTCTGGCACTCACGCTCGCACAGCCCGCCTCCTCCTCCTCCATCCGCCTCACCCCGCCGCCGGCCTCCGCCACCGTCTCCCCCCGGCCGCCGGCCTCCGCCTCCGCCTCCACCCGGCGCCGGCCTCCTCCTCCGCCCCCCCCCCGCGATAACTCTCCGCGACTTCCGCCCCCCTTTGGCACTCCCGCTCGCACGGCCCGCCTCCTCCTCCTCCATCCGCCTCACCCGGCCGCCGGCCTCCGCCTCCACCCGGCGCCGGCCTCCTCCTCCGCCCCCACCCGGCCGCCGGCCTCCTCCTCCGCCAGTCCGCCCCCAGATCCGCCTCCTCCTCTTCCATTCGCCTCCTCCGCTGGTAGCAATGGACGAAGCCCGAAGTTGACCTCCTGCAGGTGAGTGCCCGATTCCTCACTTCTTCGTCGCCCTCTTCTCCTACTTGTGTGAGTTGGGCTTGAATTTCTGGACATCGCCCGGAAGGTGTTTGATTTTATGCCGCAGAGAGATGTAATGCTGACGGATGTTTTGTTTGGTTATTGCTTCAAGCCCGAGGAAGAAGACTCATGCTATCAGGAGTTCGTTAGGGTGATAGGTACCACAATTTAGCCTGATCAGACTGCCTTTGTTTAGTTTTGCGACTGTCCCAAATTATTGGTTGACCAATCCACTGCTCTAGAAACAATGCAGATGCACTTGTTTATTATAGAATGTTGGCATATCATGGATCTCTTTGTTTGTAATTCTTTGCTGAACGTGTATGGAAGATCCTGTTATATTAATTTGGTTAGTGAATTGTTTGATGATCACAATTTAGCCTGATCAAACTGCCTTGTTTAGTTTTGCGACTGTCCTAAATTATTGGCTGACCAATCCACTGTTCTAGAAACAATGCAGATGCACTTGTTTATTCTAGGAGGTTTCCATCTCATGGATCTCTTTGTTTGTAATGCTTTGCTGAACGTGTATTGGAAGATCCTGTTATATTAATTTGGTTAGTGAATAGTTTGATGGTCAGCTAGAGAAAAATATTTTATATCTTGGACTTTTTGCTTCTCAGGGCTTGCAGGCTTGGAAATGGCAGCCAGTGGGGTGGTGCTGGTGCACAACGGTCATGCCGAACTGGCCAGTTGAGGCAGTGGCGCTTTTTGATGTTGTGAGTAAATGATTATCTAACTGATTCACATGGCCAGTTGAGGCAGCCACTGATTCAATCGTGCTCTCATGGAGGATGAAGCTCAAATGGACGATGAGGTAATGAGCCCTATTTTCTAGCCATGGCAGGTCATTCCCTTTGCCTTCTGTTTATCAACTGGTAAAATGTATAACTACTGTTTTTATCTCTTGGGGTCAGTTTAGGTTAAGCTCTGATATTTTATTTATTAAAATGGAGCTAGGAACTGCAACCAGTGTTGTTATCCTGCTATCTTTTGCTAGGCATACCATCTGTATGAGAGCCCTTTTGTATATTGATAGACTTTATTGTTTCAGGACTGCACTCATACTGCAGGGGCTGTTGTTGTCCATCAATTTTGTCATATTGGTTCATTCTCATTTCTAGGTGGCGGCTCTGTGGTATGTTGGTCCTATAAAGTATAAACATTTATCTGTATTCGGTATTCCTTACAATTGGAAGTTTGGAACAATTCTTATGGCAAAAATTGATATTGCATCTCATGTAGTTTGGTCAACCCTCGCTATAAACTATGAGAAATTTGTGCCCTTAGAGAATGCAAATAAAAACTAAGAAACCTGGAGTCTAAACTTAAGTTAGAGAATCAGCATACGCTTTATGTGATGTTGCTTTTCTAGGAATAGGTGCATATGATCATACAGAATGATGTAGAATTAGCTCTGCATGGAGGCACTCATGCCAAATGTTATTTAGTGTGACAGTTATTTTGCATAGGTTTTCGTTCCTACAATGTGCTTGTTTAAGGCTGATTGCATTGTAATTTGCACCCTGCTGGCATTGCAATTGTTCGCAGTGTTAAGTTTGCAGAGTATGAAATTCATTCATTTCTATTTGAATCAGGTTGCCCAAGATGTGCCAAGGTACATGATGGTTGCAGGTGATAGAGCTGAGCTTCGTGGTCTGAATCTTGAAGGTCTTAGGCGTAATGGTTGTTTGGTTTATTTTTTTACAAATTTTATCTTGTTTTGTATTTTATTGTAGCGTTAGCACGGGCACACTACTAGTGCTATGCAGTTGAGGAATGCAATTTTATTGTTTGATTGTTGTAGTGATATTGCACAGGAAGCAATTGTGTTGAACCAATGATTGTAATGGCATGTATTGGATAAATGTCAATTAATTCTATATGCTTTGATGGAACAATTCTATGGTGATTATCTGGAGAATTATGCTACTGTTCATGACTTTTTTTTTGTCATTCATGTATATCTGGATTAAATTTTGTGACGTTGCAAATATATTCATGATGAATAATTTCGTCATAAATTACACGTCCTGGACCACATAACGGTATCGTCATAGAAAATATTTTATGACACTAAGTAAATCGTCATAAATATTATTGTATGACGATCTGTTATTCGTCATAAATGTGTACTATTTTATGACGATTTCCCAATGATCGTCACTAAGAACATTCTATGACGCAGAATCTGTGATGATCCGAGTGACGCAAGAAAATCGTCACTATTATGCTTTTATGACAAAAATCCATGATTTTGTGACAAATACGTATCATCACAGATGCTCAAATTTCTTGTAGTGCGCCAGCTGGAAGGGGAATGCGTCGGAGCGAAGGCGCACGCCGAAGGACTTGCTGCGTCGGCGCGGGAGTCGGCCGTGAGGCTGCGCAGCAGGAGTTTGCGGCAGAGCGGGATGACTTTCTGCAACAGGTCGCCTCGCTAGAGAAGGAGAAAGGCGAACTCGCCCTGACTCTAGCGGAGCGCGACCGGACGCTTGGCGAGGCTTCGGTGGTTGCATGGGACGCCATGCAAGCGCTGGAAAGCCATCTCCAAGGGCTTGTGGTGGAAGTACCGGACCACGCCTTCGGCCCGGAGGAGCTGTTGCGGACCCTCCACTGGGTCAGAGATGCCGCCAACGTCGCGCGCGGCGCTGCGACGACCTTCGGCAACCACTGCGCGTACACATCGGCGTGCCTGGTGTGCGCGCTCCTGCAACACCGTGGTTGCCCGCACGTCGCCGGGCTAGAGGACCCCCAGCTGGAGATGCCCGGCGGGGCCGGAGTAATGTCCGGCGTCGTCCGCTCCGCTCGCCGCGCCATCAATCCCTTCTATGAACGGATCTGGGATTACGTCGGGGCGGACGCTGCGCAGGTCGAACTCCGGAAGTCACTTTACGGGACGGGGAGCCTCGGCCAATTCCTGGACGGGGTCCCTCGACGCGACGAGGGCGGCGCCGAGGCCTCTGAAGGCGCCGGGAACTCGCAGGTCTGACGGCGTGGTGCCTGGGCGTAGGCGTGCGTTGTAATACCTCCTCTTTTGTGAACGAAGTACAGGCTTGCTTCATAAATTCTGACTTTCGCCTATGTTCCGGGCAGCTTCCTTGCTGGGGCCGACTTCTTGCGACTCGGCGACGCCTTCGACGCTGGCGAAGGGCCGAAGTGTCGCTGGACTTTTGGGCGGGCCGACCTTCTTCCGGCGGAACCCCGTCCTTATCGCGTGTTAAGGACGAGCCTGCCGAATAGCTACTTAGAGCGGCAGGGATGTTGGCGGGCCTCTGTACTTGAAAGATTTTCCCGATATATAGATATCCTGATAATTAGGACATGCGCGGGCGTGCTGTGCAGAGCCGAGATCCCCACATTCCAAGTTCGCCGTTAGTGTGGATCGTGCGCGCGCTGCCTGCTACCGAAAGTCCGTAGACCGGCGCGTGCGAAGGCGGGCCTCCGCACTACGACCCGTTTAAAGTCCGTAGACTGGCGCGTGCGAAGGCGGACCTCCGCACTGCGACCTGTTTAAAGTTCGTAGACTGGCGCGTGCGAAGGCGGACCTCCGCACTACGACCTGTTTAAAGTCCGTACACTGGCGCGTGCGAAGGCAGACCTCCGCACGATGACCTGTTTAAAGTCTCGTGGACTGGCGCGTGCGAAGGCGGACCGCCGCACTGCGACCTGTTTAAAGTCCGTAGACTGGCGCGTGCGAAGGCAGACCTCCGCACGATGACCTGTTTAAAGTCTCGTGGACTGGCGCGTGCGAAGGCGGACCGCCGCACTGCGACCTGTTTAAAGTCCGTAGACTGGCGCGTGCGAAGGCGGACCTCCGCACGACGACCTGTTTAAAGTCCGTAGACTGGCGCGTGCGAAGGCGGACCTCCGCACTACGACCTGTTGAAAATCCGTAGACTGGCGCGTGCGAAGACGGACCTCCGCACGACGACCTGTTTAAAGTCCGTAGACTGGCGCGTGCGAAGGCGGACCTCCGCACTACGACCTGTTTAAAGTCCGTAGACTGGCGCGTGCGAAGGTGGACCTCCGCACGACGACCTGTTTAAAGTCCGTAGACTGGCACGTGCGAAGGCGGACCTCCGCACTACGACCTGTTTAAAGTCCGTAGATTGGCGCGTGCGAAGGCGGACCTTCGTCCCCCCACCCCGGGGTGGGGGCAGCCTCTGGTGTGTCGCATATTCCACGTGCGCGCCGACGCTGGGACCAGCCTCTGGCGCACAACGTCGGTACTCTGGGACTCCTGGAATTGGTTTCCATAGTACTCCCTGCGTATACCTCCTGTGGTGTGCGAAGGCGAGCCTCCACGCGCTGAGGTGCGCGATTGGCAGCCGCGCAGGATTCGCGTCGGATCGGCGTCCACGTCTTTTTATACTCCGGAGAGTACGCACAAGGACGAAGTCCCTAGCGTGCGCGGGGTTCGCGTCTTGTTTATACTCAGTAGAGTGCGTAGGGAAACATCCGCGTCTTATTTAGACTCCGTAGAGTGCGTGGGGTCGACATCCACGTCATTTTTATACTCCGGAGAGTACGCACAAGGACGAAGTCCTTGGCGTGCGCGAGGTTCGCGTCTTGTTTATACTCAGTAGAGTGCGCAGGGAGAACATTCGCGTCTTATTTAGACTCCGTAGAGTGCGTGGGGTCGACATCCACATCATTTTTATACTCCGGAGAGTACGCACAAGGACGAAGTCCCTGGCGTGCGCGGGGTTCGCGTCTTGTTTATACTCAGTAGAGTGCACAGGGAGAACATCCGCGTCTTATTTAGACTCCGTAGAGTGCGTGGGGTCGACATCCACGTCATTTTTATACTCCAGAGAGTACGCACAAGGACAAAGTCCCTGGCGTGCGCGGGGTTCGCGTCTTGTTTATACTCAGTAGAGTGCGCAGGGAGAACATCCGTGTCTTATTTAGACTCCGTAGAGTGCGTGCAGAGGCGTCCCCCCACACGTCTTTGTTTATACTCATGCCCGTGTCTTTGACGGAGAGTGCACACGCGAACGTGCGTCTTCGTTTATACTCATGCCCGTGTCTTTGACGGAGAGTGCACACGCGAACGTCCGTCTTCGTTTATACTCATGCCCGTGTCTTTGACGGAGAGTGCACACGCGAACGTGCGTCTTCGTTTATACTCATGCCCGTGTCTTTGACGGAGAGTGCACACGCGAACGTGCGTCTTCGTTTATACTCATGCCCGTGTCTTTGACGGAGAGTGCACACGCGAACGTGCGTCTTTGGTTTATACTCATGCCCGTCCCCCTGGCTACGGAGAGTGCACACGCGAACGTGCGTCTTTGGTTTATACTCATACCCGTACCCCTGGCTACGGAGAGTGCACACGCGAACGTGCGTCTTTGGTTTATACTCATACCCGTACCCCTGGCTACGGAGAGTGCACATGCGAACGTGCGTCTTTGGTTTATACTGCGGGAGCACACGCGTAGGCGAGACCTCCGCGTGTGCTCGCCGCGTATTTTTGCACAACGGTAATATGTTGGCAACAAACGGAATTTTATTATATTCCCGTTTGCGCGGGTAAGCAATTACATACGACGGGGTGGGGGGTACTAACCGTTTGTGCTCAGCGCGGCCGTAGCCTCTAGTGATTGCACTATCGGCAGGGCTTGCGGAGTCACCCCCGGATGGCGCCGTGGGCCTTCGCACGGCGGTGCCGATCCTAGGTGTGCCGCTGCCCGCCGCGACGGGGACATCTGGTGCCGTGCTCGATGCGCCGGGCCATGTCCTGGTCGCCCCGAACGGTGATGATGGCCCACGGCCCCGGGAGCTTCATGCACAAATAGGCGTGATGCGGTACTACCCCGAACGAGTTGAGGACCGGACGCCCCAGTATGGCATTGTAAGGGTATGGGAGATCGACGACGTCGAATGTAGCGTCTTCGACCCTTTCATTGTCGCCCTGACCGAAAGAGACCTGCAAGCATATTTGGCCGAGCGCCCGTAGAGGCTGTCCGCCGAAGCCCTGCAGCGGGACTCCCGACGGGCCGAGGCGGCTTCGGGGGATCCCCATCTGGTCGAAGGCTGCTGCGAACAGAATGTTCGCGGAGCTGCCGCCATCAACTAGGGCGCGTCTCACGTCGCATCCCGCTACGACGACCCGGACGACCAGGGGATCGTGGTGAGGAAGCTCCACTCCTTGGGCGTCGACGGGGGTGAACGTGACCTCCTTCTGTGCCCAGTCTGGCGGTGTTTGCGCTGGGTACGCCGCCACGTGGTGTAGCCTCCGCACGTAAGCCTTCCGCTGCCGTGCCGAGGCGAACTCCACTGAGGAGCCTCCGGAGATGACATTGATAACCCTGCGGTGGGTGGCCTCCGGAGCCTGTAGCTGCAGAAAGCCCTCCTGAGGCTGCTGCACGTGGGCCTGGATCCACAGAGGGCCCTCGTGGGGCTGCGTTCCTTGCGCCTGTATATGCACAGGGGCTTCGTATGGGTGCTGTACGTGAGCCACCACGGGCGGACGTGCTTCCAGGTTCCTGTCCCTGGTGACGCTGTCGCAAAGCGCCGCGATAGAGGTGCATGTGCGCGTGTCGTGGTTTCCGCGACCGTGGACTACGCACCACAGCCCCTGGTGTTGGTCGTCGTAATCTCCCCGGCCTCTATCGTCGCGGCCCCGGCCGCGTCCCCGGCCTCGGCGCCCCCGACCGCCCCGACCCGCGGGAGTGCTATCGTCGGAACCGCCTTCGATGTCGAGGACGTACTGGCCTCGCCGCGACTTCTGCTGGCCACGCTTGGCCCTATCGGACGGCTCCTTGCGCGGGGCGTCCTTGCGGTCGGGCGCGTCCTTGGACGACTCCTGCTTACGTTTTCCCTTCGAAGAACCGTCCTTTGACGGATCTTCGGCTTTTGCCGAGGCACCGGCCTGGTTGGTGTCGGAGTCGTCGCCTTGTCGCCGTCGTGCGTCCTCTTCCGCCCTGGCGTATTCCTTCATTTTGTCAAAGAGCTTCGTCACTGTCTTGATTGGCTTCCGCGCGTTATACTCGGCCATCGGGCCCGGACGAAGGCCCTGTATGGCCGCGTTGACCACGGTGGTTTCGTTAACGTCTTTGACTTGACAACGTATCTTCGCGAAGCGTTTGAAGTAGTCCCGGAGCTTCTCCGAAGGTTTCTGCTTCACGGCGAAGAGCTGGTCCGCGTCGACCCGCTCGACATAATTGCCTTGAAAGTTGTTGTGAAGGCGGTCGCGGATCTGCTCCCACGCGTAGATGGAGTTCGGCTCTATGGTAAAAAAACCAGGAGAGCGCCACTCCCTGCAACGCGAGGGGGAGCCCCTTCACTTTGGTGGTGTCATCGCCGCCCGCGGCCTCGATTGCAGTTTCGTACACGCGCACGAACTCGCGGGGGTCTGTATCGCCTTTGTAGGGCTCGATGACACTGGGGAACTTGAAGTCTTCGGGCCACGCCGCCTGCTGTAGTCTTGCCGAGAGCGGGGACTCTGGATTGATGCGCCGCAGCGGGGCAAGGCTGGATGTGGGGGCGTCGCGGCTGTCCGCCCTTTCCGGTGTGGGTTCTGGCGCGACCACCGGCACAGCCTGCTGGCTCCGAGCGTCTTGTATGTCTCGGACAGCCCCGCGAAGATCCCCCAGCTCCTGCTGGAACGCTTTGAGGGCCACCAGCAAGGCGCTTTCCACCTCCTGTGCGGGCGGGGCCGCCGGCACACCCAGCGGACGGACCGGCGCGGGCACGACCGCGTCGCGAGCTCCCGAGCTGCCGGTCGCTCCGTTGTGGCTACCTCCAACTGCCCGGTCCGCGCTACCGGCGAGCGTCGCGGCGAAGGCGGTGAGGTTGGTTGCTGTCGCGTCGGCGGGGTCGGTCGCCGCAGTGCCGGTGACGTGGTTGGTCGTCGCAGCGCCGGTGACGGGGTTGGTCGTCGCAGCGCTGGTGACGGGGTCGGCTGCCGCAGCGCCGGTGACGGGGTCGGCTGCCGCAGCGCTGGTGACGGGGTCAGCTGCCGCAGCGCCGGTGTCAACGTCCTCGACCGCCGCGCCCGCGGCAGCCGATGCCAAAGCCCTGGTACTCACGCGACGCTCCGCCCCAACCGTCTTCTTCCCCTTCGCCGCCGCCGATGAAGCTTTTTTCGGTGCCATCCTCCTTCGAACTTCGGGCTTGCTCCTGTCCCTCCCCACGGACGGCGCCAACTGTTGTGGCTACAGACCAAACAGAGAGAGAGAGATGGTAGTGGAGAGTGAGGGAGATGAGTAATGGCTTGGGTCTTCCCCATGGCCTGTATTCCATATATATACATGGGGAGTGCTTTTACAATTATACCCTTACAGTTGATCATCCCCCACAGGGGCATCTATGTCATTACACATGGCCTATTCTGAGCCTTGTAACCTCCTACTAGGCCTGCTGGGTTTAGGTGGGGGCCACCCCTACAACACCATCAAAGAGAGGTGGCTTGGTGGAATGCTTGTCTGCTGCTATGGCTCTAATGACCAGTTAAAATCTATGAGAAGAGCTAATCAGGCTCTGATACCGATTGAAAGACCGAATATGGAAATAGAGGGGGGGTGACAACCAACTCAAAATTTTTCCTCAAGTTTTCAAGATTCTATTCTTAGACACCTACAGAGGTGTAACACATAGAATCCTCAGCTAAAAATCAAACCAACTAACTCGAGTCAACAAAACTTGGAACCTAACGCTTCCCAGCAGTCTGACCGGCCTCCAAATGGTGGCCTAACCGCTAATATAAGGGCGGTCTGACCGCTGCTACAGTAAAATCAAGACAATGAATAGTATTTTCAGCACAGTTTCAAAAATGACAATTGAGAGTACTTTTGATCCGTAGATTCAAATGATATGAAACTTTGCAAGGATCTACTCTAAGGTATCAAGCACCTATTCCAACAAACGATCATAAAAATCATGATCAAAGTTGTGATCTGTTTTAGTTTGTTGGAAGGTTGCACCAAAACCGAGCCAAAACCCCAAACGGTGAATACAACTTGCTCGTGGATAGATGATGGCCAAGATGGTACTAGATGTATTCTCACATGTCACAGCAAGCTAGAACACCAAAGAATCCCAACCAAAAAAACCCTCGAAACAAGAGATGGACCGAAGAGAACAAAATCAAGCGAAACCAAGTTTTCTCATGAATCTTGCTATCAAGGTGCCTAAATGGATGGAGATGTATTCACAAGGATTATTCCCAGGGATTATTCCTATCTCTTACACATCATTGGCAAACCAAGATCACAAGAAAGAAAGAATAGAGATCAAAACCGCTCTCCAACGCATCGTCATGCACCGCGGTTTTGATCCAAGATGTTTTCCAGTATTTTGGTCAAAATACCAAAATACCCCTCATTAACCTGGTCATCGCCATCCTTTGTAAGAAATTGTTGTGCTTGCCATAAGTACGTGCACCACTAACTTGCCACGCATCACTAACTCTCTCCCGTCTCGGTTCCATCGAACCACGGCTCACTTGACCTATGCAAGCCACCCGGCGCCACCCCGCCATTCGAACTCACCTTCAACATTCCCGCCTTTCTCGTGCCATGCTTGAGCTCACCGTCTCACCCGGGATCCTCGATCATTCTGGGCCTCAGCTCCTCTATGAGTCTAGCCCCGATCCTCACTGTTGACCACGGTTGATTCCAAGCAACCCTACACATCCAAAGACAAAGAAATCATTTCCAGCCACAAGTTTTTCACAACTTAACCCGTATTAGCCAAGACATGCATCATGCAACCTTAATTCAATAACTCATGTCAGCCTAACTAAATCCATGACTCAAATCCCAAAATCCTCAAATTCTGCTCAAAATTAGCCCAGGCAAAGTGTGATCTTTGCAAAACTAATTGACCACTCCACAAACATTGCAATAGTTTATCACAACATTAACCTGGACCATCTCATATGGTCTTTCAATCTCCCCCTTGATGAACCCATTGGAAATACGCAAAAATGCAAATTGGAGATAGTTTTAGAAAAGAAAGAAAGAATTTTACAAAGAGAGCTCCAAATGGTCAAGAGAAGAATGCGATGAGCTGAAAGTGACCGTTTGAGGCAGAAATGGATAGAACCTACAAAAAATGGCAATTTCTTACAAAAAGCTTCATATCCACCAAATGAGTTAGGAAATCTCACTCTAGGTCCATATGAAAAAACAATTGTTCTGTTTGACCTTGATCATAGTGAGAATAAATCAACTGTAGAAAAAACTCCAAAACATGCTCTAGATATGCATTTTTACCCGATCTTTCTCCCCTTTTGATAATGGAGTCATCAAGATGCATGGAAGAAGATACATCATGAATGAAATGAAGTGACTCTATTTTATTCATTTTAGCATTTAGGAGCCATGAAAGTTATCCAAAGTGACTCAACAAATATTACACCAAGCCATAAGAAGTGAAAGTGCTATTTAGATTATGGCAAACCATATATAACCAAGCTTAAGCCAAATAAGCAAAGATTCTGGAATTAAATGGATTTTTAGCATGTCAAGATATCCAGAAATTAGCCAGGCCATGTCAATATACTAAATAGAACCAAGAAGCGTTCATTGAGTCAATTTATAGTACTACAATTTCAAAAATAAAACATTTTGTTCAAGAAGTCTATATTACTGACAGTTGAGCAAATTTAGCATATTTGGCAAATTTTGAATTCATTTTTTTATTTTAGCTGAGCTTCAGCCATTTTTCACAAAATTGAGTTTCTTTAGCCATGTGCTAGATCTCAAACCTTATGCGACCATTCCAAGCAAGAAACTTAAGGAAGTGATCTTGGTCATCCAAAACTCCCCCTGAGTTCATTCCTCGTGCAATGACAAGTCGTCTCATGCGGAAGAGTTGGTGGGATCAGTTTTTTCATACAAAAGAGATCTTTTTGCATTTTCTTTACGTAGTTCAAGAACAAAGAGATAATACTAACTCATGCTTCACTAATGAACTAGCATAGTTCAATCTAAAGCTCAATGTAGATTCAAACCTTAATTTAGTTTATTTGACACAGCATGAGGCATAAGATGATTCAAGAGAGGAAGACATGTTTTAATTCATGTTTTTCACATTTAAAGAAGCTAGCATGGAAAGTCATAAGCTACACATAAAAGGTCATGATAAATCTAGCAATCTAGCACAAGTCATAGCAAGATGTAAAGCAGTTTTATCATATCACACAAGGATAATAATCAGGGCTCTATGTATTTATATTACAATGCATAATGCTGAATTTAAATATGATGCGATAAAAATCGTAGCTTCCTCTCAACAATTGAGTTAACTTTAGAAATAATTTGGTTCAAATTGAGTTATGTCATCACTAAGCTCCATAAAATCTCAAAAGGACTCCCCTAAACCAAAGTAATAAGCAAGTGGGAAGAAGCTCGGACAGAAAGAAAAAATGTCAGTCCTTAAAGCATAGATAAGATAGAAAGATTACTATGGCTCAGACTAGCTCTCATATACCCCATATAACTCTAGGACTATTAGTTGGTCATCTAAAATATAAAAGAGTAAACACGTTTTCGATCTACCCAAGGGGCCCAACCCTTGCTAGACCTAAAAGAAGTGAGTAAACTCAACCTAGTGAGAAAAGAAGTAACTAATAAGCAGCATCCTAAGATCACAAGATGAGATAAAGAAGTCTGACCATCTGAGAATGAGAACCACTCTAGTTTATACTAGAAAGACTAACCCAAATGCACCCAATGAATAAAGTGCAACAGAATGATAAAGAAGTATATGAACAATTATAATATAGAAAGTACATGATGCTCCCCTCAGATTAGACCATAAGGACATACCACCCCAAGCTCTCCCAGCAAGATCATGAACCTTAAACTATCTAAAGGCTTAGTGAAAATATCGGCCAACTGGTGGTCACTCTCTACAAACTGAAGCATTATATCACCCTTCTCCATATGGTCTCTAAGAAAATAATATCAGATATCTATGTGCTTGGTCCTAGAGTGCTACACTAGATTCATAGCAATGTTAATAGCAGAAGCCGTCTTGGTGAAACGGTCGACAATGACCCAAATGGAGTCCATCCGCTAGGGTGACCTAGGGAGTCCCACAATGAAGTCCACAGTAATGTCCTCTCATTTCCACTAAGGAATCTCCAATGGCTGTGAAAGACCGGCAAGACTGCGGTGCTCTACCTTTACTTGCTGACACACCACGCACTAAGACACAAACTTAGCTATGTCCTTCTTCATTCTAGGCCACCAAAACTGCCACAGGTTCTTAAACATCTTAGTCTCACTAGGGTGAATAGAATAAGGGGTTTTATGTGCTTCACAAAAATATCTCTCTTCACTTGTGAATCAAATGGCACCCAAATACGAGCACGGAAACACAAAAGCCCTTTGCCATTGACAGAAAAGTCTGGCCCATGCGGTTTAGCTGAAATGACATCTCCATGGAAATGTCGAATCTCCAAACCTGATGCTTGGGCCTCTAGCAAAGCATCAAATAATGAGGACAAAGTTTCCAATTTCTCCAAGGAAAGTGCTAAGAAGGCAAAATAAAGTGCGGTTTGGAGATCCTCAAGCTCCTCTTGGACTGATGTGGGAATCAGAACATCATCACTTCGCTTCCTGCTAAGGGCATCAGCCACCACATTAGCCTTGCCCGGATGATAGTGAATAGTGAGGTCATAGTCCTTGATCAACTCTAACCAACAGCGATGCCTCAAGTTCAATTCTTTTTAGGTGAGGAAGTACTTCAAGCTCTTATGATTAATGAAGATATCGCACTTCTCTCCATAGGGACAATGGCGCCAAATTTTGAGGACGAAGACCATTGCCCCAGCTCCAGATCATGAGTAGGATAGTTGAGTTCATGTTTCTTAAGTTGACGAGAAGCATAAGCTATCGCCTTATCCTCCTGCATGAGAATGCTACCCAACCTAACGGGATGCATCACAATAGACAACGAACTTCTTTCCTCCCTCAGGCAAGGTAAGGATGGGAGCGGAAATGCGGCGCTCCTTTAGGGTCTGGAAGCTGGACTCACAGTCCTCTATCCAAAGAAATCGTTCACCCTTCTGAGTCAACTTGGTCAAAGGTTTGGAAATAGCAAAAAAAATCCTGAACAAAACGGCGGTAATACTTGACCAAACCTAGAAAACTGTGGATTTCTGCAACATTGCTAGGTCTCGACCAATCCACCATTGTAGCTACCTTAGAGGGGTCCATTTAAAGTCCTTTGCCATTGATGACATGGCCAAGGAAACTAACAGATGAAAGCCAGAAAGCATATTCTTCAATTTAGCAAAAAGTTGATGCTTCCAAAGGAGTTCAAGTACCAAATGAAGGTGTTACTTATGCTCCTCTGAGGTGCTAGAATAAATCAATATGTCATCGATGAAGATGATGATAAACTGATCCAAGTATTCATGGAATACAAGATGCATCAGATCCATAAATACCACCGGAGTATTGGTTAGACCAAACGGCATCACCAGAAACTCGAGAAGGCCATAACAAGTATGAAAGGCTGTCTTTGGAATATCAGAAGTCTTGATTCACACCTGGTGATAGCCAGACTGCAGATCCATCTTGGAGAAGAATTGGCACCCTTAAGGTGATCGAAGAGATCATCAATACGAGGTAAAGAGTAGCAGCTTTTTGATAGTAACTACATTGAGTGCCCGATAATCGATGCACATATGCAAACTCTTATCTTTCTTCTCTACGAAGGTGATCAGGGAAGCCCACTCTGAAGTACTGTGATAGATAAAGCCTTTGTTTTGAAGGTCATCCAATTGCCATTTCAGCTCCTCTACCTCAGTGCGCAACAAACAGTAAGGAACCTTGGCGATAAGTGTAGTGCCAGGGATAACGTCAATGGCACACTCGACTGCCCTAACCAGTGGTAGGCCTGGAAGCTCAGCGGGGAAGACATAAATAAATTCTTGAACAACTTGAAAATCCTTTAGTAAAGATTCGGTGATCGGCTTCTCTAGCATGGCGAGAAGACACCCTGACTTGGCCATCCTCTGACGACCAAAGTAAGAGGCCAAGAACAGAAGACTGAGGTATCGCTCTCTGCCATGATAAATGATCTCCCCATCATCCCTCATAAGAATAACCTTATGGTCAAATCAATGAATAATGGCATGATGACGAGACAACTATTCCATGCCCACAATCAGGTCAAAGGGTTGAATTGGCGCCACCACCGTGTCATTATTGAATGTTTGGCCTTCAATCTCTAGGGCAACATTGAGATAGGTAAAATTGCTAATAAGAGGTCCATTGGCAGTGGACACCACCACTGGCGTCGTTAAGTTGCTGACTGGTACAAAGTACTGCTAAATAAAGTGAGATGCCAAGAAAGAAAAGCTAGCCCTCGAGTCAAACAATGTAATAGCAGGGCGAGAGTTCATGGTAACCATACCTAAAAAGTTAGGGTGAGAGGACAACAAATTAAGAAGAAGATGGGCAACATTGGAAAAGTAGGGCGTGATAGGAAAAGAACATTACCATGCACCACGTTAGAGCGACGGTGAGACTCCTGAGTCGGTAATGCGTAGAGCCGCGCATCAGTACCACCAGGAGCGGTAGCAATCGAAGTGGGACCCGAGGCTAAAACAACTAAAAAAGGATAACGATTGAGAACTGTACTAGCAGAAGAAACGAACCGATGAAAGAATTGCAATCACATTGATGACTCACCCGCATTCTAATTATCGGCAGGTGGAAAAACCAACTGATACACTGTGCCAATTGACGCCTTGCGCTTCTTGAACAACCTCGGTGGGAGAATAGAATCAGGGTTCTTAGAGCAAACAATGGTCTTGTACCCCTGAATTCCACAAGTGTGACACTTGCTAGAATAGCCATAGTCACTGCCCTTGTGATCTCCACCGCAGCGAGAACATGTATAGCTTCTTCCCTAAGGTTCCTCGGGTTGCTAAGTGGTTCCCACCCTTGGAGTGGCGGGAAGGAGAAGGAGACTGCTGGCACTTCCCAAGATGACGAGCCTTCTTAGAGTCCCAAGAACTGGACTCACGCTAGGACTCCGACGGGTAAGGCCTAACAGAAGCAACATAAATTAAGAGATCTTAAAAGAATGAGGGGTTAGTCAGGCTAAAGATTGAACTAAGCAATAACTGAACCTCTTATTGTCAGAGCTAGCACCCTTTCGAGCCTTGGTCTGACAGAGCTGGACCGCCATCCACCAAGCGCAATCCATCGCATCCTGGTAAGTGTGTATATCCATTGTAGATAGGACATGGCAAATCTCCTCTCGAAGGCCATCAATGAAACGCCAAGCCTTCTTGTGCTCATTTGAATTCACCTCAGGAAGGAAGCGGCAAATCTCTCAGAATGCCTTCTCATACTGCTCCACCAGCTGCCCTTCCTAGCTTCTACCGCAAAGAATCAAGCTCAAAGTCCTTCATCCTAGTTAAGGCAAAAGGATAGTTCTCTGCAACAAAAGCGATTGTGAAGTCTTCCCACGTAGGTGGCTCTGCATGAGGCCCACGAAAGCTACGCACCTCAGCCCACCACAAATCTGCCTCTCCCAACAGCTGTTGAGAGGCGAATAACACCTTCTCCTAGGAAGTGAGCTCCATCATGTCGAATTTCTTGTTCATGTAATGAAACCAGTCATCTGCCTCCGCTGGCCCTGATCCACTGAAAGTCCGCAAGCCCAACACTGCCACTCCCTCATTGTCATACGAGGAGCAGGAGGGAGCAGTGCCTGGACAGGTGCAACTGTAGTAGCCTCCGTAGCTTGATTGGCGAGCATCACTGGAAGAGCAATCTGCAGCAACGTGACAAGGTTCTGCACCTAAGCCAAAAGTTGTTGCACCTCGCTCTGAGAAGCAATCGACGCCAAAGGGGAAGCGGCGCCACCTGTGCCTGGAGAAGGATCCGATGGTGGGGATAAGGTTGATGCATCAGAAGCGGAGTTCATCAGTGATAAATTTTGACCCTGGTTACTCAAATCATTAGTGCGTTTGTGAACTCAGTCTACATACTCCTGCACTTGAGCGCTGGCATGCTTAGCTGGAGGCATACTGCTGCATAGAAGAGAACGATTAAAACAATGTCATAGGGTAACAATAGGATAAAGGAAATGGCAATTGGATATGGAATCAGGGCAATATGCCAGTGGCTAGAAATGCATGCATGAATGAATTAACCCGGAGCCTCGTGTAAGTGCAAAACATTTTTTCCAGAAACTACAGCCTGAGCTCTGATACCAACTGTACCACCCTACATATAGCCAATCTGGGATACTACTATGAAATGTCATTGCCAAAATAAAGAACAAGTAATAAAATTAACAATAGGAATTCAAGGAAATTAAAACCTTAAGAGTACTTTATTAAAGACTAGTGGAAGCTAAAATAAGTGTTTCAAACATGGGACCGGTCCACTTCTAATCAAAAGAAAATAAATGAAATAACATAAATAGTGGCAAGCCACGGTGCCAAAAACTCGAGTGATCCCACTCATGCATGATGTTATCATTCCACTGGCCTTTTACCTGTGAATGGAAAGAGCAAGCGTGAGATTTGGAATCTTAGCAAGTACCCAACAACGATCGCAATACGGAGAGAAAAGGACAGGCAAGCAACAAGTAATTGTAATGAAATTAAGTTACCAGAAACACTAAAACCGATCAATGATAGAGATAATGGAGATGTGGAACCAAGATACTAGTCATTTAACAAGTTATAGCCATGGTCCCGGCGATCCCTTCCTATATACCCAGTTATACAAGAGTAGTCAGGCACGTCTCTGTCCTTGACTATATAATCACAGACAGGGTGTAATATCCTGAGTAACAAAAATGTACAACCCCATGTACGTTACTAGGTGGGTGGCTATCTCCCTTATATGTGGGTGACCCCGGGCAAGGTAACAATTATGTTATTAATGACTAATATGATAAGTGATTAGCATAACCAAGGACAAGTCTGGATAAGGTTATGATAAGTGACAAGGATCGTTAAGGTTGAGAAGGAAAGACATAATTTCTGATATGAGACAATGGGAATGATACTATGGTGATGGTGATCCAGGAATTACTCTAAATGGCACTGTAGCCTAGCTCACACAATCGTTCTCAATCATCCAATTTTATTACATGATAAGTGGTTATCAGTCAAGTTAGTGAGTACCATAAATAAGGTAGTCGAGACTCGCAAGCAATAACGTACAAATAAAAGATCATGGAAGCAAAGTATATAAATAAAGCGGCCCAATGTTAAAAGATTACTAGTGGTTAACCTTAAATTCGAACATGCTTATACGCTACACCTATCAATGATTTAAGCATCAATTCTAATCACTAATTAAAGCATGAATCCTATAGTTGAGCATTATAATAACTTGAAGCATACAACCCCAGCTAGCCTAGCACCTCAAGATCTACCCAGTATAATAACAGCATATGACCTGACAATCAATAAAATGTAATAATTGAGCAATAAGCTAATGGCGACAGTTAATCATAAAATGATATTATGCAAAGAAGATAGGTTACAGCCGCGTGCATCTGTGTGTGTTAGTTTCAAGCTTTCATGACATACTTCTTGGTGATGTTGCATTGGAGTATGGAGAATTGGAGATTGCAAATAGTGGGAATTTTATCTTACGCCAGTCTTTGAAGAGAATAAAAATGGTCTTCTTGCTAACCATGATGTTCTGGAAACCTGGACTCAAGTCTTGGTTCAATCTTTTTTTAACGTAAACTGTAAAGAATGGAATAGTTTTGGCGGTAAGAGAGATTCATGCTTACTTTGCAAAACAGAAAGTTGGAATTGTGGTCTGGTGTCTAGAAGCGCGTGCTACATGAGCATCAATGTAAGAAAAGCTTGCAGCTGGCTTCCCTAATCAGGGCATGCCTGAATTTTGGGATTGCCCAATGCCAGAAAGATTTGCTTCTACAGTTGGACTCTAGGCCATCATGTTCTTCCTGGTTTCTTTCAGGTTACTATGGAATAGAAGACACTGTTTAAAATTTCAGCTTAGATTGGACTTGTAAACTGCACATTTAACTAAGATAAGGAAGTAGTTAGCTTATTTGTTGCCTTTTGTTTAATTTTGGCAGGAAGTTGTTTCTATTATAGTTATGCTACACTTGGCACTAGATGTATGCTATTAAGCAACAATAATTCATAGCTGTCACGCATCAGCCAGATTTGGAGTTGGTACTATTATTTGGGCAAGGAATAGAATTCAGTACTTGCCTCTTATTTTCTGACGGAAAAATGGCATTATTTTGATGGATCACATGAGCCATGATCATTGATTGATTATTCGCTCTTAATTATTGGAGAAAGGCTTGGCACCTGGAATGAACATGTGTGGGAGGGGATAAATGCCTTGTTTCTAGGATCAGCTGGGTTGTTGTGACTCGTGAGCCATCACCTTCCAACAATCGACATGTGCGGCATGTGGATTGTAGGTTAGGGAATGAATGTCTTTGTCTACATGCTTACAATGTGTGCCTGAAATACTTTATTTCATCCTCATGGGCATGTAAATACCATGATCAACTGATTTTTTTCAAAAAAAAAAGATCGACTTTTTAAGGCAGATCAACTGTTGTTAAGGACATTGATGTATTATTGTTCTTTTGTTGCTGTAGACTAGTAAAGCAGGCAAAATTATGTATTTTCTTGCATGCCTAGTTTTGGGAAAGTTACATTGAACCATGCTGCTGCTTTCTGCCAACAATATTGAACTGAATTCCCATAACATTGTACTGACATCACATGGACATTTTTTTACTGCCGGTTGTCTTTAGCAACCACAATACAATTTTCCATGATACATTGCAAAAATAACCAGCGGAACATCACCAAACACAGAGTTCTAACATTAGACAACAGTGTCAACCATTTAGGTCCAACAGCGGCAACTCTATAACTGTAAAAGTGGCTTGGAACTGCAAAAAAACTAGAGCACTCTCCTGTTCACTGTCATAGTGTCAGTGGCAGTTTTAGATTGGAGAAGCCCGGAGTTTTCTCAGTGTAATGGAAGTTCTTCTATGCTGCTCAAGTTCCCTGCCATCCCACAGCTGACCACCTGGCTTGCGGTTTATCTCGTGCTTCCATAGATATCGCGCATCGCCTGACATGAGAACAAGGGAGCCTGGTTTCAGGTAGATAGGGACATATGTAGATTCACCCTCCCGATGCTTCACTGTATCACAGGCAGCGCCTCCTTGTTCTGCCCGACTGAAGTGCATCACACAAGCTGACTCGAGAGAGACTATTGCGATTCCATCATCGAAGCGCATTAGATCAACATGAGCACAGATGCCCTAGATTGCAAGACCGAATTGTCACGTTAGAGTGCAGAAAATGCATCTCTTTATTTAATTTCACTTTTGTTTGTAATATGAATTGCAGCAAGGATGTTTAATGTTGTGAATATGAACTACAATAAAGATAACCTAGACAAAACTCTGAGCATAGCAGCAGTCTTTTGTTTGCTTGATGTTGAACATAGTGCTAAGTGCTCCAAATTATTGGGAGAACAACAGTTTCGCACCTCACCTGGCTTGTATCTATTTGCAATCAGCTGATCAAAAAGTGGTTTCCTCCACAGTATATCTGATGGCAAAGGACATGTATCTTCATCCTCATTTGTCAACTCCGTGCCGACACCAACATTGACATCACCAACACAAACAGCTTCATGAATGAGCGCAGAAAGTTCAACAGCCCATGAAGGTAGATCACCAAATCTCATTGCCTAAACAAGAAAGGTAAAAAAGAATTCCAACATTAAAATCAATTGATGCAAATGTAAATTTATTGACATTAATGAAAATAACACTGCAGTAGTTTGAACTGTTTTAACCATCTTGACACCAATGAAACATATCTTCTGTTCATGAAAAACCTACTGTAAGAGTACATTGGCAGATACTGAAACAATGAGGAAAACAAAAGCTTACTTGGTTGTGTGCATCACTGAACCATCCTTCTGCAAAACACAAATGGGCACATCCACACTTAAGACTCATCAACGAACAACAGTAATCTGTTGAGCAATAACAAAATAAAGCTAAAGTTTCTTCTGCATTGCTACCATTCACGCAGCAAATAGACAGTCCTAGGCAATTCAGAGCTAAATACATGATAAAGCATGAACATAGCTGGACAATTTGATGAGATTAAGACATGCTATTATTCCATTTAGCTATTTTTCCATCAGAAGAGCCTTAGTCTTGTGAAGCAAACAACAATTTGTTACATAAAAATCGAAGAAAGTTGGATGCTTCATAAAAGTCGAAGAAAGTTGCAAAGGCATTCATAGTAACAATTAAGTATCCAAAACCGTAATTAATCAGGTAGAAGAACATCCGAAAGAGCCTTTTTTCCCCCTTTCTGTGAGGAAGAAAGGGGGAAAGCTACAAATTGCCCATGTTACTAATTACCAGCATGCAGTTGCCCAAACTAATGGCCTATTCTAATCATCACATGAAACAAAGATGGAATATTTACAAACAAACAATCCTTCTAAAATTTGACGACTCGGACCAAATTGAAACCAACAAGCAGCTAAAGATCCAACCTTTGCCCAAAGGAAGGACACAAGAGAACGCAAACCCACGGCTCACCTTCTTGGATCGCGGCGAGGAGGCGCGACTGCTCGTCGGCGGAGAGGAAGGCGGCGCAGAGCCACAACCCCCTCACCCCCGCCACCGCCTCCCACCTCCACTGGGGGCTAACCTCGCGGGGTGCGTCGGAGTCGCTGTCCGATGAATCGCCGAACGCCTCAAGGAGAGCTGCTCGGCGGCGCAGCTCCTCGTCGTAGTCGCCGGCGGCGGCCGCCATGGTGGCTTCGTTGCAGGGTCTTTCTGAACTCCGTTTTCTGATCTGACACAACTCAACGATGCATAGCAGTATTTGCGTATCCATAAGAATTCCGTGTTCGTTTCGGGTTTACGTAAAGGCAAGCCCGCCTTCTAAGGAAGGTTGCATATCTGTTCAGAAACTTTCTTTCAATTGCGAGAGGTGGTCAGATCATAGTTGTCAATACAGTTCTGAAACCGGCTGGTATATACCATACTATCACCTATGGCTGGTATATATATATTATACTGTCACCTAAATCGGTACAAAGTGGCCCTACATATCTAACTAGCCTCAATACCAGTCATACCGACTCAATGTCAATCAATACATTGATACCTGTCAATCGATCAATACATTGATACCGATCAACACTGATCATACCGGTAGAATTAATAATACCATCTATTAAATTATATGTTACATTTGATAATAATGCTGTATATTTAGAATAATATTATAAGTGATATTTGGTGTGCATATAATTAAACAAATATATACTAATATATTTACCCATATTATTATTATTATTATTATTATTATTATTATTATTATTATTATTATTATTATTATTAAATCCGAAACGGTACGTCGGTATAAACCGGTACTAGAACTTAACATTATAAGAACTAAATTGGTATGATCGATATTGACAAGTATGGGTTAGATGCATGGCATAGGTTGGTGTAGTGGTGTGTACACATGCCATTCCATTGGAGCAGCAATAAGATCTTTCTTTTCCCTTTTGTACCTGAAAGTATGTTTACAATCAGGGTTTTCTCGTGTAGGCATAACATCATGCACAAATTTGTTTTATCACTTTATGATTTAGTGGGATATTATAATTAGAGATTATCCTCGCATAAATACACATCATCCACAAGATCTAGCTTATGCCAGCAACCATTCTAGTGTGATGTGAACCATACCTATGGCATCTGTATATATGTAACCAGCAGGGTGATATTGAAAGATGGCTTGTCATGCCAACCATTGGTAGTCTGATCAGTAGAGCACCTGAGCTGCTTTGGTGGTGAGTGGTGACCAGAGTTCAAATCTTGAATTTTTTGTTGTAGGCTTTCACTTAATTATTTCAGAGATTTGATGGATCCAGACCTCCAGTGACCTCTTGAACATGTACCTTGTACAACATAGTTTTGTTATGTCATAATAACATTGGCAAGATTGCATAAGAATACAAGCAAATGGAGAAACAAATAAAAAAACTTCGATCACTTCCAGATATAAGCTGCATACGACTAAAACTCGAATGATCGTATAATCATCATACATCATACAAATATAAATTTCCGAGATTTCAAAGGAAACACAAGGCACTGAACCGATAAAAACACCTTTTAAGTCTGTTTCTTCGATCTCACGCTCTTTTGTTCACAAAAAATAATTACATTTTTTTTTAAAAAAGTGATAGCACAAGGCATCATGAATCACGATCCCCATTTCCTACACCTTGTCGCACGCACGTAGTTAGTTTACACATGCACACATACACGTATGAATGTACGCATGCATGCACAAAATTAAAGTGGATTAATTAATGGATCACGTACGCATGCACGTTGGCGCCAAAAGAGAGTTACATGTGTGTACGTATATGCATGCGATACTGTAGTATAATGGTATGGATCACTCCTCTTCGTCGACGTCGCCAACTCTCCATCACGTCATGCTTAATATCCTTGGAACTGAGGGGGTGGCGGAGATGCGTAGTGCCCCGACACGACCGGCGGCATGATGAAGTTGTCGAACGTTGGTGGAGGCAGCCATTCTGCTGGTGGACCTGATGGTGGTGATGACTCTTCCTGCGATGGGGGAGAGAAGACCGGCGGGGATTGCCCCGGAGGAGGCGAGCTCACTGGAGGCGACGGTGACTTTACTGGTGGTGGTGGTGAGCTAACTGGTGCCGGTGGTGGCGAGCTTGTTGGAGTTGGGGGTGGTGGAGATTGCACCGGTGGTGGCGGCGAGCTCATTGGAGCTGGTGGTGGCGGTGACTTTACTGGTGGTGGTGGTGAGCTAATTGGTGCTGGTGGTGGCGAGCTTGTAGGAGTTGGGGGTGGTGGAGATTGCACCGATGGCGGCGGCGAGCTCACTGGAGCTGGAGGTGGTGGCGACTTTGTTGGAGGTGGGGGTGAGCTAACTGGCGCCGGTGGTGGTGGAGATTTCACCGGAGGAGGTGGTGAGCTCACAGGAGTTGGTGGAGGTGGAGATTTCACTGGTGGTGGTGGTGAGCTAATTGGTGCCGGTGGCGGTGGAGACTTCACTGGAGGAGGAGGTGAGCTCACTGGAGCTGGTGGAGGTGGAGACTTCACCAGTGATGGTGGTGAGCTAACTGTTGTCGGGGGTGGTGAAGACTTCACTGGAGGAGGAGGTGAGCTCACTGGAGCTGGTGGAGGTGGAGACTTCACCAGTGATGGTGGTGAGCTAACTGTTGTCGGGGGTGGTGAAGACTTCACTAGAGGAGGAGATGAGCTCACCGGAGTCGGTGGTGGTGAAGACTTCTCTGACGGTGGTGGCGAGCTAACTAGCATCGGTGGTGGTGAAGACTTCGCTGGAGGAGCTGAGCTCACCGGAGCCGATGGTGGCGAAGACTTCTCTGATGGTGGTGGCGAGCTAACTGGTGTCGGTGGTGGTGAAGACTTCGCTGGAGGAGATGAGTTCACCGGAGTCGATGGTGGTGAAGACTTCTCTGATGGTGGTGATGAGCTAACTGGTGCTTGCGGTGGCGAAGATTTTACCGGAGGAGGTAGTGAGTCAACGGGAGACGCTGGTGGTTGAGACTTCTCGGGCGGAGGTGATGATTTCACCGGAGTTGATGGAGGTGTAGACTTCTCTTGAGCTGGCGGAGAGCTCTTGGGAGTGGGTGATGGTGGAGATTTCTCTAGCGGTGGGGGTGAGCTCGCCGGAGCGGGTGGTGGTGGAGACTTCACTGGGGGAGGTGGAGAGCTCACCGGAGTGGGTGGTGGAGGAGACTTCATGGGAGGTGGGGGTGAACTCACTGGTGCGGGTGGTGGGGGAGACTTCACCGGTGGTGGTGGAGAGCTCACCGGTGCGGGTGGTGGGGGAGAACTCACTTGTGCCGGTGGTGGGGGAGACTTCATCGGGGGTGGTGGAGAGCTCACCGGTGTGGGTGGTGGGGGAGACTTCACTGGGGGTGGGGGAGAACTCACTAGTGCGGGTGGTGGGGGAGACTTCACCGGTGGTGGTGGAGAGCTCACCGGTGCGGGTGGTGGGGGAGAACTCACTAGTGCCGGTGGTGGGGGAGACTTCATCGGGGGTGGTGGAGAGCTCACTGGTGCGGGTGGTGGGGGAGACTTCACCGGGGGTGGGGGAGAACTCACTGGTGCGGGTGATGGGGGAGACTTCACTGGGGGTGGTGGAGAGCTCACTGGTGCGGGTGGTGGGGGAGACTTCACCGGAGGAGGTGGAGAGCTCACCGGAGCGGGTGGTGGAGAGCTCACCGGAGCGAGTGGTGGAGAGCTCACCGGTGCGGGTGGTGGGGAAGACTTCACTGGAGGAGGTGGAGAGCTCACTGGAGCGGGTGGTGGAGGAGACTTAGCTAGTGGAGGTGGAGAGCTCATCGGAGTTGGTGGCGGAGGTGACTTTGCTGGCGGTGGAGGCGAGCTTACCGGAGTCGGAGGAGGTGAGGAGACAATCGGAGGCTGCACTTGTGGCGGCGGTGTCTTTTTCGGGCGCTCAGGGGTCACCGGGAGCCAGCCAGATTTTGGTGGTGGCGGAGCAGCATACCCTGCCGGCGGGGAGCTAATCGGTACAGGTGCCGGAGTTGGCGCCACCTTGGGTGGTGGAGTCACTGGCACAGTTGGTTGCGGTGACGGTGCCACCGGACTGCCTGGCGTCGGCGCTGGTGTTGGCGCCACAGGTTGTTGCGGCGAAACCTCTGGAGACGGCGGCAAAGCATCATTTGGAGGCGGCGAACCAGGCGTAGGCGACGGCTTTGGTGCCGATGGGGACGGCTGCGGTGAAACCTTTGGTGGTGGTGTGACAGGAGGCGACAGCGACGGCGTCACGGGCGGCTGCGGCGATATCACCGGGGGCACCGGTGCAGGCACAGACGGCGTTTTGGTGGGCGGCGTCGGCGACACGGTAGGCGGCGCCATGGGAGCCCTGATCAGCGGCGGCTTCCCTGGCAACGACGGCTTCCCCGGCGTCGGGTACCCGGCGCACACGTGCTTGCTGCAGTCGACAGGGCGCGCTAGCACGGGTGCGCACTGCAACGTCGTCTTCTGCGCCGGCCGCAACGCGCCCAAGCAGTTGCTCCTGTCGTCGAGCGTGACGTTCGCGTTCTCCGACGGCATGCACGGGGCGGACTCCGAGTTGAAGAAGTTGAAAGCGAAGCTGAAGTTGACGAGCGTCGGGAGCTCACAGATGTCCTCGTGCACGATGCCGGTGAACACGTTCCTCGACACGTCGAGCTGCTCCAGCTTGGTCAGGTTCGAGAGCGTCGCCGGCAGCGTGCCGACGAGCGCGTTGCCGCTGACGTCGACGACGGTGGTGTTCTGGAGGTATCCGATCTCCAGGGGCAGGCATCCGTCGAGCTTGTTGTTGAGGAAGATGATCTCGTCGAGCGTCTTGACCATGCGGCCGATGCTCTTGGGGATGCAGCCGACGAACTGGTTGTTGGCGAAGACGATGACGGAGGCGGTGGAGTTGCCAAGGTTCTCCGGGATGGGCCCGACGAATCGGTTGTTGTTGACGAAGATAGCGTCGAAGTCCTTGTCGAAGAGCGCCGGCGGCAGGTCACCCTCGAAGTCGTTGAAGCGGATGTCGAGGTACTTGAGCGACGCCATCTCGAGCACGACGAAGGGGAAGAGGCCGACGAAGCGGTTGTTGCTGACGTCGAACTCGTGGAGCAGCGTGAGGCGCGACATGCTCTTGGGGATGATGCCGCAGAAGCGGTTGGTGTTGATGTGGAAGAAGGCGAGGTCGGTGAGCAGCCCGAGCTCCGGCGGCAGGTACCCAGCGATGTCGGCGCCGTTGAGGTCGATGCCCGCGACGACGGTGACGTTGGCGTCATCGAGCGCCTGGACGCACACCACGCCGTTGTAGGAGCACACGTCGTTGTTGCCGACCCAGTTGTTGGTGTACCCCTTGGGGTCGGAGTAGAAGGCGTGGTGCCATGCCTGGAGCGCGATGTAGGCGCGGCGGAGGCGGTCGTTGGGGAAGTTGCCGGCGCCGATGCGGTCGTCGAACTCGAGGCCTGGGGGCAGGTCTCCGGCCTCGCCGCCGCCGGCCTCTCTCATGGCGAGGAGCTGGCGGTGGGCGATGTAGGAGGCCTCGGTGTCGGTGACGGCGCCGACGCTGGCGGCGGAGAGGCAGGCGGCGAGGAGGAGCAGCGCCGCGCCGAGGCGGCGGCCATCGGGGAGCCGTAGGTGGCGGTCCATGAGAGGGGCGGCGGGCAGTGAGGTTAGCCCCCCTTGCCTTGGGTGTTATATGGAGGTGGAGGGGGCTGTGTCCCCGCCGGAGTTATAGGAATAGCATGCGGTGGCGCTCGTGTCCAGGGAGGAGGAGACGGGGACGGGTGGATGGCCGGTGAGGTCGGCGGTTCGGGGACGCGAGGGTGGTGGAGGAGGAGAGAAACAGGGGCGTGTCAGCGTGCTGCATGTATGCTTGGACCTCGTGTGTGGTCGCGCGGGAGTTCCGAGGCATCCTATGTTTGGGGTGGCATGCAAGTTTGCGTGAGCTTTTCGCGCTGCAGACCATTAACTCATGATCTGATGCTCAAGCTTGCGTGATGAGGTGTAATTAAGAACAGAAACTCTGCTTTGTTTGGAGGACAGCGGTCCTCGGTTGGCGCGGCTGCCGGGAGCGCTGCCCGGGTCGCCTTATTTTGGGCACTGTTTATTTAAACAGATAGTATTTATATAAACAGTGTTTTAAAGTATGTATTAAACCTGTTAATCTGATTAATAATTATTTATCACATAATAAAACTTGATTAGTTGATAATCTTGCGTGAGTTATATTATAATACCTCTTTAGAATAATTCCTATATCACTATCACCTTATCATTATTCCACATCGCCCTCATATCAGGAACTATGTCTTTTCATTTTCAACCCTAGCACATTTTCACTTCTCATAACTTTATTGTAACTTTATCCTCGTCATCTCTTAGTTTCCTTAAATTCGTACTATATAATATGTCTATGATATATTTGTTACCTTATCACCACATTATTATCCTTTATCATCCTCATATCGGGAATTATGTTTCTTCATTTCTAATCTTAATAAATCCTTTCACTTTTCCTAATATTATCTTAACTTTCTCGTAGTTCCTTAAATTCACATCATATAACATGTTAATAATATAACAGTTACATGGCCTGGGATTATCCACATATAGGGAAGATTTCCACCGACCTGGTAATGTACGGGGGGCCGTACATTCTCGTTACTTAGGATATTACACCCCGTCTGCGGTTATACAGTCGAGGACAGCGTTGTACTTGACTATTATTATATAACCGGGTCTGTGGGGAGTAATCGCCAGCGCCATTGTCATAACTTGTTAAACAACATTTATCTTAATACCACTGTTCCTGTGATTTCTATCTCCGATCCGTATCAGTGTTTTCGATAACCTAGTTTCATTGTACTTAACCTGTGTCAATTGCTTGCTTGCTTGCTTTGCTTGTCCTTTACATATCTTGCTTGCAATACCTATCTTTTACTCATCGTGTTGCGACCATTGTTGGGTACTTGCTGAGATTTTCAAATCTCACGCTTGCTCTTTTCATTCTCAGGTGAAAGACCAGTGGAGTTATAGCATCATGCATGGGTGGGAGCACTCGAGTTTTCAGCATCGTGGCTTGTCATTATTTGTTGTTTTATTTGTTCTTTATTTGGTTAGAAGTGGACTGGTTCTATGTTTCAAACATTCATTTCAGCTTCTGTTGGTTCTCTATTAAAGCACTTTTAAAATTTTAATTTTCTCATGATTGTTATTATTGCTTTTATTATTATTTTTTACTTTGGCAATGACGTTCTATAGTAGTATCTCACATCGGTATGTGGGGTGCTACAATAAGACCGAATCAAAAATAAGATTTGAACTTCAAAGTTGCAATTAGAATTGAGATTGCATTGCATACGTACCATATCGTACCAATGAAGTCGACTCGAATTGATTGATTTCACCAACTGGCAACATTGCTCGCAGTATATATGCAAAGGTAAAGGCAAGGCTCTAGGTCGAACATCCTCCTCACAATGTAAATTCAGTCATTCTGTGGGAGAGGAGTGCACTTCCCAGGAAACCGAGGGCCTGGGATATGATACAGAAATGAAACTAATTCATTCACACACTAGGCTTGCCAAGAGTCGCATGAAAACCCAATGAGCACTGTAGGATTGCGAGGCATAAGGAATCTAAATTTCTCAACTAATGAGGCGTAGTGAGTAATCTATAACGCTAATTTCTCAATTAATCACTGTTTTCTCGTACTGTTTCCTAGTACATCCTGCAATCTTCCACACGGTATTATATTTCTGGGCTTCTGGCGGTGCATTTTTTTGCACTTTCTCCTTTAGAGTTGCAAGGTAACATGCGTAGAGACTGTTAAACTCATCCTCTATTATTTTTTCTGGAGTAAATTTTCATCCTCGATTTTTAGAAAGTTTTTTGGGAGTATTTTCCCCCCTCTTATCCCTCTTTCTCGCCTGTTTCGTGGGGATTGTTGCGTGGTAGCTCTGGGATCTACGCCTTTTCTGTTCAGTTGATTCCCATTCTGTTTCATAGTGTGCATCGGCGAGTAGAGCGAATTTTAGGCTATGTTTGCGCCTAGCTAGTCTCCAGACTATCGCTTCCTATCCTTCGGTTCGTGGTTATTTGTGCCTCGTTCATCTGCGAGTACGTCTGTTGTATTGTTCACTCGATATGTAGCTCTACTGCATTTTGTATTTCATTTTCTCGATGCAACTGTAAGTGCGATACTTGGTTGAACATATTGGTACATGTGTTAATTTGTGTGAATAGTAGGAATGGGCGGAAAGCTAGGCTAATCTTTCATTGCGGGTGACGAAAATGATGCTGATGATTAGGAATTTAGGAATATTTGCTACTACTTACACCCAGCTAGCTCGAAGAATATCCATTGAAAATAAGTACATGTATTAATGATTTAGTGGTCTGTACTCTTTAGAATAAATGGACTGCGCAATTAGTGTAGTTATTATAGTTATGTTGTGCATTTTTCTTCAGATCCATTTACTGTAAATTGATTTCCCTCAGATGAGGGGACAGAACCAAGACCTTCTTTTATAGTTAATGCTGTTTTGCTTTGATTCCATGAAATCATTCAGATCTATTTACTCTTTGCTTCTTATAACATGTAGGCGTGGATGGGGTCTTTGTTTGAGCAAACAACCTTGCTTTTAATTGAAGAAATGAAAGAGCAGGTCAGGTGATGGAACGACCAGGACTAGGACCAGATCAATTCTTATATATTTAATGTTGTTGCACATCGATTCTATAAGCTCAATCAAATATATTTACTCTATGCTTCTTCTCATAACATGCAGGCTAAGGAGATGGCAATGTCCGATGAGATAGCTGAGTCTTTAACTAAGTCAATGGATGAGCTGAAGGAGGCATTGCTAGCTACTGTGGACCGAACTGTACAAGCAATGGTGAATCATACTAACGTCATGGCCGTCCTCTCTATCTCTTCTTGTTTGGACTTCTTTTCTTGTAACTGCCATCTCCCGTAGAAAATTTCGTATAAAAGCAAGGAATTCACCTTAGCATTAAACAACAAAACATGGTAGCATGTTAAGGTAGTTCGGACCATTATACAATCTTAATCTATTAAAATTGTCTGTCCTTCATATACAAGCCTAGAAATATACATATTGGTCAACCGATATTTCTTGTACAACTTGTCACTTGCTTAAGGTGAGCTTCAACTTCTGGCTTATTTTTCGCTATTTATAAATTTCGTCTTTTTCCGAACTTTTGGCTTTTTTTAGTTTTGTTGCTGGTTCTTTTTTTTCCCGTATTCGTTCACGTTGTCCGTAATGAGCTAACATATTTTTTATTTTTTTTTAAAATTTAATTACGTTAAATAATCCACCTTCAGGTACAGTAAAATTTCAGCCGCTATAGTGCAATTTCAGTCATAAGCCACAGCTTTTCAGCCCAACCGAGCGGGGCCTAAATAGAAGCAACAAAATCATCACTCATTAATAAAGGTTATTATTCGTAGGCGGTACGTACGGCGCACGCAGGGCCTCGGTTTGCTGCGTGGACTGTCTATGCATTTCCTACAGAGTGTAATGGAACCTAGCTCAGCTCCGCCGAGCTAAAAGGAAAGAAAAGAACAGAACAGCTGGAGGTGAAGAGTAGAGTATAGCCAAGGGGCTTTCATCGTCTGTAAAGGACCTAACAGAAGACCGTGCTCCGAAGTGCACTGAGAGTTTTGTTTTAAGAACACTTGGCCTTACCCCTTCGTTTTGAGCCATGTCTAGGTAGAATCGGCAAGATTGAACCGAGGCTCGCCCGAGCACCGCCGGGGGGACAACCAGACCAACCAGTAGGATTTCTTTCCGAAGTTTCCTCCCGGGGCCCTTAAATCATTGAATTCATAGGCATAGGGGTGTCCCAGGCAGTGGTTCATTCAATCAGAAAGAAAGACAAGAGGGCAGGATTCATCGTGTCGGGCGAATTCATTCTGGGATAAAAGGGGGGAAGGGAGTCACCTGAGCTATGCGAAGGGAAGGAAGTCGTGGGCTGAGTCAGAGGTCACTTTTCCCGATCCACCCCGAAGGTTTTTTCCCTCTCTCGCCCCATCATCGTACCCAACCTGCTATCGGCTCAGCTCTATCTATTCATCTCTTTTTTTGGATCTCTCTTGTTCATAGATCTTGAAAGTGGATCAATAGAAATTTATCAAAGGATCTATCTATAGAAAGATCTAGATCTCTATCATCATCTATCTCTATATCTAAATATGGAAGAACCCTCGAAGCCTGTCCCCGACGACGATGCCCCCTAGGCGAAAGGAAAGGGGCCGCCATTCTCTTTCTTTCCTCAATCGTTATGATCATTTCTCTCATTCCCTTTTGTTTGTTTGGGACCTCGGGTTGGTTCGTTTCCTCCTCCTATCTACACAATTCTCTGTCTTTGTTCGTGATCATCTTAGGCGAAAGGATAGGTATAAATTTTGTGGAGGGGCGGCTGTGAAAGGGCAATTCCCCCTTTTCCATTGAAGTAGGGAAGGGGGTAATTGATCTTTTTTGAATCAAGCCTTACTGACCAAGTGGTGGTATAAGCTTCATTGCGGATGAAAAGAAGTCCTTGTGAGCGGAGCTACAAAAGGAAGTTCAAGCTCAAGAAATCCTCTCAATAGGGATTGGGCAAGCAAGCTGTTTGTTTATTTGATCTTACTTAGTTGTGAGACGGGACGTGAAGTCAACCAAGTACATGTGTGTTCATAGTGTCCCCGGCACCTTCCTCCTAGCTGAGTATGGATGCTGAAGTTAGCTGGAGTGTGGGGCGAGTGCGTGGTAGATGGAACTCCTATTTACTGCATTTCTTCTTGCACTTCCAACTTGAAGAGGAAGAAGCATCTCTCTTTGCATCTTCAATAGATAGGAAAAAGGATCTTGACCTGAAGCCTTCGACCAAAGAAAGGGACAGTTGGTGAAGCCAGAGGTGGTTTTCCTTCCCTAGATTCATGGAAGGACTTTTTGACTCTAAGGTTTCAAATTGATCGAGCAATGAATGATGAGTTGTTTAAGTTCCTGCTAAATCCACTATTATCGATGTAGGTAGAAAGGGCATAAAGCCACGGAATGCAAAAGGGAGCAGCAGGAAATTTTGCAGGGAAGTGGGGCACAAAGTGTTTATCTGTGCCAAGAAAAGGCCATTGAAGCCGATAAGGGCCCAGAGAGAAAAAATGGAAAAAAGAGTGTCCTTTTATTCTCCCCAAAAAGGCGATCAAGTTTGAGAAGGAGATAGATAAGTTCCATGTGGTCAAATCTTTGGAAAACCTCATGGTGGCCGGTCGACGTGGAGTGGGAACTTCACTACTACTGGCGCGACGCCACACCCTCAAAATTGTTTCAACTTGGTTTTTGATTTTGAATAACATCCAAATGAATTGGGGTTATTTTCAGAACCTCCTGGAATCAACTGTTGATAAATACAATGGGAACCTTGATCCTATGGATAAGGTTTGAGTCAATTCTTTTTTTCCTGATGCTTAAATTGTCAATCTGCAGTCCTACATTGAGTTTGCAAAGGCCTTCTCGATTGCTGGTGTTGGTGCGCTGAATTCGCTGAATGTCTTTGGAACTACAATTGCTTTCATGACAAGCAATAGCCGTCTGGTCAAAGATAGTCATCATGCAACAGTCATTAGAATGGTTTTTCTGTGTCTCACAATTTTGTGTCTTCCATACATGTTGTACACAGCAGGCTTTGCACATGCGACGACACATAGGCCTAAGTAGATCAACAATCTTTCCTTGATCACGCTAGAGTGGATCTATATGGCCACCAGCTCTGCTTTATTTGGATACTACTTGACAGATGAGTCAAATGTATGGGTGGTTGGTCCCAGCGCTGTGGTTATGGTGGTTTATGGCCTGGTTGCTTCTGCAGTGGCATTTAAGAGACCTGTAAGGTTTACAGTCACAGTATAGGTACCGAAGGTATAAAACTTAAGACGATCTGATGTTATTTTGTTTGCTCTAATTGTAGAGCCTGTTAGCTAGGAAACTGCAAGGTGTTGCTAGTGGTCAAGGTAACCCATAGAAACTGAGGACAGTTTGCTGCAATGGTGGATTTAGGATTTTATGAATGGGTGTTCGCTAATTATATTGTGTTACATTTTTTTTAATATATACTTATATTGGCTTATAAAAACTGAAGATAAAAGTCACATTTCTAAGTCTATTGAAAGTTAATAACACTAAAAAATTTGAAATAATAAATTAATACTAACATTTTATTTGGTGACAGCACAATTACAACCTTTTAGAGTAAACTATTACAACTTTAGTTGACAACACAAGTGTGCACTTTGTTTTTAAATAGATATTAACTTTAACCCACTTCTCTTTTCTTATTTTCTATGTTAGCATATTAAATGGTGTTTTTTTCACACACATAGAAAAAGAAGTAGTACATATTTTTGCTTTTGACATATGTTGTCTCTATTTATGATTTACCTCTCTCTAAGAATAACAATTAACATGGACACTTTGAAAAATATATTGCTTCTGAAAAATAACATATAAATATTTATAAACCAAAACCAACTCTCCAAAATGATGTATATTTTGGATTGAAAGGATTATATAAATTCTTGCAACCACTAGATTTATGACAATTGGCACCATCAAATTCCTTCGAATAAAGCATCTAAAATATCTAGATATTTCTAGGAAACTATCTGGATTTAAGATCATGTTCATGGGATCTCTAGAACCATTAATTATCTACATCTTTCATGTAGACAAAATTTTAATCTATAGACTAATATATGGTACTAGAAGATGATAAACTTACCAGATAGCCGGATTACAAAATTCATATCTTAAAATCTATTTATCTGATCAACAAAAATAAATATTGTACAGAAAACTACCGAATTTTTCTAGAATTATCTAGAAGATGACATTTTTAAATTACTCTCATACAGTACCCAAAATTACAGGAGAACAATATAGCAGATTAGCCGATATACCAGTCTTTTCCCTAACGATTACTTTTTACTTCCTCTCTAATCTCAACTCAAATTTCTAATTAAATTAACAAACATAGAGAAAACCGAAGATGACATTTTTTAAATTACTCTCATACACTATCCAAAATTACAGGAGAATAATATAGCAGATTAATGAGGAGCGAGAAAGCCATGATCTCCTCTGCCTTTCTTGTCCCGTTGCTACTCATCCCTTTCTTCCCTTGATTGACACTGATTTTCCCCGGCCAGCTCGCTGCTCCCTTGCGCCAACAGTCAGCAGCTGGTGTAACATCCCAAAAATTCGCTTTCTATAAAATTTAATTTCAAACTAATTATTTTAAAGTATTCGAATTTTCTTTGGATTTATCTGAATTTTATTTCAAAATCTAAAGCAAGAAAATGTATTTTAAATATTTTATTAAAGCCAAAAAGAGTTCATTTTATTTTTCCCAACCTTCTTTGAATTTTAAATAATTTTGAGAATTTTCTGGAATTAAAAATCAATTTTAAAAGTTAAAAAGTATTTTATAAAATTATTAAAGGCAAATTTGAATTTAAAAATATTTTTTCTAAGTCTAAAATAGCTCTAGGAATATTCTATGAATATTCTGGAATTTTTAGGCATTAATTAATATTTTCTAGTATTTTCTGAAATGCTAATTCGAAAATTAAAATCAATTTAACCTTGGGCTGACACGTGTCACACCCTGATTAAATCCATCTCATCCCGTGATTTTATCTCAGCCGTCCACCATAACTTACCCCTTCACCTTATCTAAACGGCCGAGATCTCTCCCTGGCCACGTGTCATCAATCCGACGGCCCGTACCCTTCATTTCCCTTTCTCTCACCGACGGGTGGGCCCCACCCATCAACTCCTTCTTCCTCCCTTTCTTCCTCTAGCTCTCTCTCCTCCTCCATTGAAGCCGCATCAAAAGCTTTTAATCCGGCCGTTTCTTCCTCCTTTAACTTCCGAATGAATGCGCAATCACCCCCTCGGCCACTCCTGCATTCACGCCACCCGTTTCCCCTCTTTAATCCCCGGTAACCGCCGCATTTCACCCCGCCTCGGCCTTCAACTCTGACGAGCCCAACCGCCGGCCGTTACCCCCTCTCCCTACCTATAAAAGCTCCTCTCCCCGCCGCCCTCCTTTCCCCTTTCGGCCGAACCCCAAAGCCGCCGGAACACCCCCCCCCCATGCCAAGCGCCGCCACCGCAGCCCTCTCTCTCCCCGTGCGCCACCGCATTTCTCGTCGCCGCCGCCTTCTTCCGGCCACCCGAGCCTCGCCACCGGTAAGAGCCGCTCCACCGTCGCCTCCTCTGGCCCTACCGCACTTTGCCGGCCGCCCGTGCGCTGGCGAGCGCGCCACCCCATGCCGCCCATGCGCCGCCCGTTCTGGCCTGGGCCACATCGGCCGGCCTGCGTGGCGCCATGTCGACTGTGAGTGCCTCCTCGGCAAGGCCCGCGGTGCGTGGACCCGGTCCACGGTAGACCAGGCCCACATGTCAGGGATTTGTTTTTTGAAATTTAAATTATCGCTGACGTCATATATCATCTTTTTCAGTATAAAAATAAATCAGCAAATCTGTCTTTTTCTTTTTTTTCTAATTAAACTTTCGGAAGCCATAACTTTCTCATTTTAACTTCATATTGAGCCGTTCAAATTTCTAAATTTTTCTAAAATTATGAACTACTCAAATATACACTCTTTTTGAATTTTATTTGAACTTATGTGTAATTATTTATTCGTTTCTTTTGTCTTTTCGCGCGTAGAACCCGTCGTTACCAAAGACTTGTCCGCTCCGCAGCAAGAAGATCCAGACAACGTGCAAGAAGGCAAGTCTCCTTTGAACATGTTGCACCTATGTTTGAGAAGTGCTTTTGATTAATTTAAAGTTATGTGCATTGCTATTTACATAGAACACTAGTTTCTACCTTAGCATATTAGTTAAAACCAATTATTCTTATGCCCTCGATTGAAGTTGAATGCCATGTACCTTTGTAACCTTAGGATTTCCGTTGTCTCAATAATGAGAGTATTATAATTCTTTGATAAATATTAGAACGGTAATAAATTTCTTAGTCATGCTATTTAACTTTGTAACCTTGGAATGGGAAATTATATTTCATTAAACTAGTCTTTGCATTCGGAGATTAGTGGCAATTGGTGTTGCCACTGTTTTTTTAAAATAAAATAAAATGTGAAAATTGTTTTAGACCAGGGCGGATGATTAGATTGGATTGGTGCAGTTTAGCATGAGATTTTGTAAAGTGTATGTTCCGCCCTAATCGATTAAGGACCGACCCTTGTGATTGTCCAGACTAAGCATTACCGTGCAACCCCAAGTCTATATGGGTATGACCTAGCTGATTAAATCACGACAGCCTAGTTTAGGTACCACCAGTGGTAAGTGGGTGCCAGGGATTTACTGGCTATTTGCAGTGAGGGACAGGGTTTTACTGTACTCATATGGCGCCAGAGGGGGGCTTCTGACTGGGTGGATTTAGCCTTTCAGCAAGGAAACCTCAGCGAGTGGTGTCTAGCTAGACTAGAGTGAGGTAAAGGCTTTGTGATATTTTATCTGAGTCTCATGCAAAAGGAAGCATGGTGACTATTAGGATAATTTATCTCTTGGGGGTAAAGTTGTACATCCTCTGCAGAGTGTTAAACTATTCGAATAGCCGTGTCCATAGTCAAGGGCGGACAAGGAATGCATTCACATGGTAGATTTTTGGTTTTGATTTTAATATCAAAGTTTTCATATCCCGAGAGTGGAGGGAACTCTCGGAAGGATATCCTGGCGGTTGAGCCAGTGTAGGTGGATGGAACCCGTTGTTTTGAACCTTAACGGTTAGAGTTGATTAATTAGTGTTAGTGGATAGAACCTTCACTATAAAATGCTTATTAGTTTCAGTTAAAACAATTACTTTGCTAAATTAATGCCTTCAAAAATATTTAATGATATTTAAAATAAAACATTGCTTTGTGCAAAAGAATCATATAACCCTCCTTTGTCAAGCCTTGCATCTACTGCATTTTTCCCAAGACTTACGGAGTACTTTATGTACTTACATGCTGCACTAAAATCAACTCAGAGGAATATGAAGCTCAAGAGGGAGACTACGACTACTTCACGTGTGGATTCGACGAAGGATTCCCGGAGTACTAGGTTGCGCTTCCCCAGTCAATTGCCTGTGGCGTATTGATGGATCTTCATCTGTATTTACTTTTGCTTCCGCTGTGTTTTGTGAGTGTGTGAGGTCTTGAAACCTTAGTTGTAATAAAGAGACCTTTCGGTCTGTACTCTTTACTATTGTAATAAGCGTTGTTGGTTATGTAATCATCACTAGTGTTGTAATACACAGAGGGTCCGGATTCGGAAATCCGGGGTCCCGACAGCTGTTTTGCGCGTGTGTGCACCGAGGCGTGCACCAAAGATAAACTAAAACACTGCCCTGGAACTATTACACGGAGTGGCACTTAAAATATATAGTTACATCAGTGTCGTGTTCTATATTGAATTGATTTGTTTCTTTGTTGATTCAAGAGAACAAATATCATGGTGCAGATAATGGACTTATCAATCAACTCGGTGTGGGGTTTTGTTCAGCTTTTGTAAATATCAGTAAATTAATGAGTAAGTACTGGTCTACTACACTTCTTGATATTACTGGATGGTCAAAACCACACCAAATTATTTTTCTATGTTGGAAAATTAATTCTAAACTGAGAATTTTAATTTACAGTACAGATGACTGCATTCTTGAGGTGAAATAAGACTTGGAGATTCATCTAGTTGGTGATTACAGAGGCCTCACCATGAAGTTAAAGAGCAACACATATCTGTTGAACCCAAATCTCTGTTGCACTCAGTAATATACATGCATATCTGTTGTAGAGACATACATGATTGTCATCTTTTGGCATAAAAACGAGAAGTCACTGAAAGATCTCACATTCATATTTAGACAATCCGACAATGTCAACTTTGATTACTAAGAGTTGCTGAGGAGGTAGTGTTCATGTTTAAGTCTCAAACATATGATGAAACAGACTCTTGCTTAATACACTATATTCATGTTCATTGACTTTTCATTTCAGATAACTGCAACCTGCCAGTGGAACACCATTATTCTGTATGTTGAACTGTCAGTTATTCCTTTCTATTCAGTTCGAGTTTCAAAATTATGTATCCAGTAACATAGCATAAGTAGAATATAAGCATGTTGTGCAGAGTGATGAATTCATTAGTGACGAATCTCTGTTTTTATGTGCTCTATCTTTTGTCGATTGTTAATTCTGTGATGCCACAACTGAATAGCAATTTTTTTTTGTTCTTCTCTAAACATCAGTATTTGCCTACATTTTTTTCTGATAATGGTTGTTTATTTATGTGTCTAGCATGTGCATTTCCAAACTCTACTTCAGACCATGAATTGCTTGTGGCAAATGGAACCTATGCGCTTACTGCTAGCAACTCTTTGCATTGTAGTTGTGGCCCATGCAATCTCAAGTAAATTTCAGCTCTTACCTTTTTCTGTTTAAAGCAGTATTACTGCTAGAATAATTGTTGGAGTTTAAATTGCATAGCAGCTTCATTATCAGAATCGTGTTCAAGAATGTAGTGTTGTAATAGCAATGTGATGCTTAGCAATGTGAGCACCCATCCCTCCAATGCAGGCTGCATTGTTTCTTCTTGCAGCTATGGAGGTTTTGTTAATGGAACTATTACCACTTCGTAAGCAACATGTTGACTGATGTCTTTAATTTTGTTCCTACTTTCTAGAATCTAGATTGTCATATCTTACTTTTTCTTTGCTGGCTAAACACAGGTCTTCAACCCAGACGCCCAGGTAATTATTGTTGTTACAGTTCACTCTTTGCATAATTGGCTTCGAAAGCAGTAATAGCATTTGATTCCTTTGGTTTAGAAGCTGCATGAACTATAAGTGTTATAGGTTTTCTGTTAGGAAAATCATACATTTATTTCATTTTGAACGTAAGCACTCCATCAATCTATCAATGCCTACAAACTGTATCGTCAGAATCTTTAGTCAAAATTATACAAAGGAGAAAGTGTTCATGAACTAAACTAAGCGTTTGCATTTATGGACCCATAATTTCTATTGAATGATCTACTTACCAATGCATAGTTGATGTTAGAGTCATCTTCTCATTGAGATATGCTAATGTGCTAAGCCTATGAAGAGCAGCAATTTTCTGCTAAAATCGTCCCAAAATTTATCTGCATTCCTTTTTTTCTTTTGGGATTATGAGATAGTGGTTATTAATGTATTGTCTTTAAGAATTTCAAATTCCTAAGCAAAGCAGTTGTGTGATTGGCCAGGAAACAATGAATATATTGGCCAGGAAACAATGCTGGCAAAGAAACTGAATTTAAGAACAAAATTTATGAAAAGAACACAACAGTTTGTTCGGTTTATTTGCCAGTATTGTTCAGCAAACCGTTGCTGCTCCTGTGGACAAACATGATTGGCATTAGAGGTCTAGATCTGGAAATGCTACACCAGGTTGAATTTTGTGTTCAAAATATGGCTAAACAATTTTCTCTTGATGGCAACAGAAGGATCGAACCCATATACTTCATCTCCGATTATGCGCCAATGTGAAGGACTGAATTTTGCATGTGTCGCCTGTTTAAACTTCGTCTCAGAATCAAATATTCATGATCTGGTCCTGCATCCAGACGACATATGCCCCCATTGACTCATTGTATAGCAGTAGGCCTATCAACTTCAGAAATTGCTTAACTCTCTTGAAAGTGCTATTAACTTTTGTAGCCATAATGGTTGATGCCATTAAAAACTAAAAACAAAAACATGAGAAAATAAAAAGGACCAGATATATGTGACGGACAGTGCAAGCATTTTAAATCCTATATAAGGATGTGGTAGTAAGTAGCATGGCCAGATTACACAAGCTTTTTAATAGTTCTTCATCTTATACAACAAGATTTGTGGGTTCTGGACCTTGCAATCTCAAGTGAACACATCTCTATTTGAGAAGTCAGAGAATTGTGCATGCATTAGGAGGAGGATCACCCCTGTTGAAATTTGACAAGAGAAAAAGTGATATACTTCTTTATTCATATGTTTTGAGTCTCTTATGAATTGAAATTAATGTGGATTAGTTCTATCATGTACCTGCTTCTACTTCTCTCATATTCTAAAAAATTTTACTACCTGTGAGTTTTAGAGCATGTAGTATGATAAATTTTAAAAATATATAGCAACGCACGGACATTCAGCTAATAATCATGTTATTTTAGTTCCTGGGCTGATTTGTGAGTAGTTGTAAAATTAGAAAGTGCGCATACTGACTCTTCAAAAGATATGACCTGATAATCACAATTCTAGATGCATGGAATTCTACCATCAGATGGCATCTAAATCAATCTTATTGTGAAAACCAACACTATCATTCCACTTCCATTATTGTGAAAACCAACCCAAAAACATTAACTGAACCACTAGTCATACGTCATGAGATCATTAGTATTAAGTCTATATTGCATATTAGTCACAATCAATATGTCACTTAACTGCTTAAATGTTATAAAATCATACTTGCATTCAAATCAACAAATCTTGTACTTAACTAGCACTTGCACTTGTTATGACACAAATTAGCGCATGACCACATTTACACATAACCAAACAAAAAGACACATAATAACATTTAGGAGAGCCTCATTCGTAAATATTTACATTTCAGTACCTAAACTTCTCCAAAATTACAAACACGAGCAAATATATTACAAAACAATCCAGAACTTTTACAACCAAGTCCCTATCAGCAGGGCCAACACCCTCCAGCTCACCTCAGCACACCTGTGCCACCTTTGCATGTGGGCAGGACGGCATGCATGTATGCCATCTACACCCCTCCTCTTTCTCACTGCCCACAATTTTCACCAAGAACCATTATTTTTCACTAGCTATATATACCCCAATTCCCATCCTACACTTTTTACACCTATTCCTTCCACTTCCACCCCTTCTGACTGCCTTCAGCCATCAGCCAGTAGTAGCCAAGGAGGGAGGACACAATAGCTTGCCCGTGTTAAGAAATCGATGTAGAACAGATGAACAACAATGCAATCCACGCAATCAATCACTAAGAAACACAGTAGATCAAACACAAGAGACACCAATGAGAGAGAACACCAGGAAATCTTTATTAATTTCTCAGATCTAATCACAAGGTACAATAGTTTGTCTATTTATAGTCTAAGCCTACCAAGGGCAGTTCTAGTAATTGCCTAGACCAGAACCTTCTAGGTTTCTAACACTCCCCCTTGGGCGAATACCACGACATGCACATGCCTCATTAAAAACTTCTCCCAAAAACCCAATGGAAAAAAGGGATGAAGAAAAGAGTACATCGCATCTGTTTCTTGTGTCGCACTTGTTGCCTTATTAAAAACCTTTACGTGAGAAAACCTTGGGTAAAACTCACAAAGGAAAAAAGAGTGCACCATTGGATCTTCAGGATCATGTAAGTCTTCTGGTCTTACATAAGGGATATGGTTCAGGGATTTGCTCCCCCTGAACATTGTAACTCTCTAGGTCGCCTCATCCCATGCCTCGTACGCACTTTTGGAAGGTAGAGGTTGGAAGGGATTTTGTGAATATCTCTGTCAGGTTATCACAAGACCTAGCTTTCAAGATCTTTACCTCTTTGTCCTTCTGGAGCTCGTGAGGATAAAAGAATTTAGGTGCAATATGTTTTGTCATATTACTTTAGCAAAGCCCATTTGCATTTGTGCCACACAAATTGCATTATCTCCTGTGATAATAATGGGGTTATCCACGATGTTTATACCACATGACTTCTTGATGTGGCTAATAATTCACTTGAGCCAAGCACATTCTAGTGAGGCTTTATACTACGATATGCATATGCCTCATAAAAAACTTCTTCCAAAAACCCAGTGGTAAAAAAGAAATAGAGAAAAGAGTACACAGCACACGTTAAATTGTATTGCATTTGTTGCCTCATTAAAAATCTTAAGTAAGAAAACCTAACGGGAAAAAATTTACTAAGGGAAAAAGAGTACAACGCTTATCTTCAGGATTTATTATGATCTTCAAGACCTTTGTTATATTCATCGATTGGACTTATATCAATAGGTGGTAAAACCTTCAAGGTAGTGATCATCGAGTAAATACCTTCTAGGTTAGACTAAAGTCGAGATCTTCTGAATCTCGTGCATAATTATAAAGGATCAGTATATGCTCCCCTGAAGACCACTTTTGGTGAAGTCTCATTATTCCAATGCCTTTAATAAGAAATAAATATAGGTCAGTATATATTGTGAGTATATCTATTGGATTACCACAATGTATAGTCTTCTAGACATTTGTCTCATTATTCTTCTAAATAAAGAGATGATAAAAAAATTTGGAAGCAATATACTTAACATTCCAAAAATACCACTTATCTATATGTGCAACATAAGCAAAATTTATCCTAATCAGGATATGGGGATAATCAACCTTAATGCCACATTTCTTCAGGATGTGACTTATCAAGATCTTTTAGGGTCTTAATATTTAGCAACCATCTCTGAGTAGTACTATACAACCAAAAGTCTGTTCTGTAGAACTAAAAATATGGTCATACCACCACAGGATCAATATAACCAGTCGTAATTTTGGTACTTAGGGGATTAATCAATTTTTGCCATTAACACCAATGTATATAATACCTTCATGGTAATAAAGGATATTGCCACTCCATAAGCTTTTGGTGGGAGATGCACTTCATATGTGCTTATGTGGCGTACTTCTAGTTTTTAGTTTCCTCATTCCATCCTCTCGGGTCTTAAATGGGTCCTTATCCACTTCTAGGAAAGACTATGGTCGTTCCGTGCTCCCTAGTATTGAAATATGCACGCGCTTCATTACTGGGGTTTTCACCTTCATGATAAGCCTCTTCATGAGGTATTTCACCTTCAAGGTTATTTCTCTTCTAGAGTATTTAAAGAGTGTTTAACGATTATTTTGACTAGTGTCACACGACCTTGGATCCACAGGCATCCCTCGTAGACTTTAGATCACTAACCAATAAGTCAACTTCGCAAAGATGGATATACTATTCAACCCGGGGTATTCCAAACTTAGCGATGCATTTACTTCAAGTAAATACAATGCCACTCCTCCGTGCAATGGAAAAAGATATCTGACAGTCTCCCCACTTTTGGCATACAGGAGTATCAACTAAACTTAAATTTAGCTTGGTTAGTGTGTGAACCTTATACCAAAAATCTTTCTTTAGGAAAATATCACGACATTAAAAGATTTTTGGCAATTCTCTCCCCTAATGCTGAGATTTGATCTTTCTTAATAGCATACTTCAAAATCCCCTTAGTATGGACACATGATAGATAGAATTTCAAATCCAAAATCACGCTAGTGCACACAGTATAAACATAGATAAAATATTGACCATATCATGACTTACTAAGAAAAGACTCAAATATTATCAATTATCAGGGTACGACCTTATGGCTAAGCTTACAAATAATAGCCTGAAAGGCTTAAAAGAAACTACCAGCGGAAAAACAAGAAAATAAGCATAGTAACCACTCGACATGCCCAAAGACAATCGATTGGAGAGCGAAGTCCTAATCCGTGAAGTCATCGAAGTAGCCTCCTTCAGGTACCTCCTACCGATCTAGTCCTTCTTCCCCAACTGAGCAAATATGGATATAGCCATGACTACATAGAGTACTCAGCAAGTCATTTGTAACAAATAATGTAATATAATATACAAAGCTTACCAATGGATGGCTGATAGGTTATTTTGCAAAAAGTAACAATTTTAAGATAAATATAATAAATAGATTGAAAAGCGAAATTTGAAAATGATTATTAAATAAATAATCAAAGGAATTGAGAATACCCACAAGTGAGCTGACCGTCCACTCCAATGAAGCACACGTGAACTTACCATTCACGTAATGAACCACCAGTGAACTAACCATTCACTTCCCATACTTAAACCAACCAAATTTTTATGAAAACTCTACCCCTCGTGTGAAATTGCCGAGCATTGTCCATAACCGGGGACATGGCTATTCGAATAGTTTTATACTCTGCAGAGGTTGCACAACTTTATCCACACGATGTGATCATCCTCACATTAAAGAAAATCACAACAAGGCCTTTACAATGCTCAACCTCAAGTCAATTCCACCTGCTAGGGTTTCACATCACACCCTCCCCCCTTGCACCTCATGGAAATCAGTAACTATGTTCATCACAATGGTGGAGTCGAAACTGAAATGTCACAAATTAGTCAGCCATGTCTATCCCATGCTAGACATGTGGTTTGTACAATAAAACTCAGATCAATAGCACACAAAGTTAAGTCCTTAGATGTTACCCAGGCGAGACTTCCACATCCCTCGAAGTGAATCCACACTTCCCCCTTTACTGTATGATCATTTGCCCAAGTGAAAACCATTTTTGTATATCTAATACCAATGACACCTCCCATGTCATGGTACTCAAATTTTATAACTGTGGCTACAACCACGATTCAATATCTTATTAAGTTAAAATTAATTAATTAACCACATGTGATGATAAACCCAACGTGACTATAAGGATGACTAAGCAAATTAAATGTACAAACCATGTGACAACTAGTATTCCATCACTAGATAATTACCCATCCTACGGTGATAATGGAATCATGGTATTCAACTTATCAAGGTAGAGTTAATCAAATTGGTTGTTAACTACCAATACAAAGGTTTGTAATAAATTAGCGATGCATGATAATTTAAAACAAAATAATACATAATAGATTTAAAAATAATAGGTTCAACATAATCAAATGACATGACTTGCCTTGGCCTTGCTCAGTTATGAATTCTTGATCTTCTGGTGGTACTCCTGCTCCTTCGAAGATGTGATCTAACAAGAAAGAAAATGAACAAGACACAAAATAAATTCAAATAAAATTTAAATAAACTCCAAAAACAATAAAACTAGAACCAAAAGATAGAGCTCAATTTTAGATGAATTTAGAAAAAAAGAATTGGGTCAATTGGAGCTAGCACAGAGGAGAACGAGCTCTCAAAAAATCTAATCTAAAGGAAAAGACTGAAAATTGGAAAAGATTACTATGCTGTTGACTCAACTTACGGAATAGCTAGTCTATGGTGAACCCATCTCACAGAATAGTGCACATGTGACTGGGCTTGCTGACATGGCAACTGACTGGGCATTTAGGCTGACGTGGCACGACACCTAGCATGACACATGGCAGATAGGCTGAGGTGGCAAGGTGACGTGGCATGACATGTAGCAGCTGACATGGCATTGCCATGTGGCAATGAGACGGCTCGGGTGATGATGTGGCGCCCATGTGGCAGGACACAGGGTGACACATCGGATCTAGGGCTTGCATGGCAGCTGGCATGGCGATGACTCGGCTGGTTCACGGGCTCATAGAATAGTGAACTCTGATGTGTGGGTCCTACATGTCAGTGGCACTACTCACGGTGGGTTGGGTTCATGGAGAAGCTGTAGAGTCAGTCGATGGGGGTGCGGCTGATGCGGCGGCGCGCGAACCGAGGGGGTGATATCAACGGTGTTTATATCACATGACTTCTTGATGCGGCTAATCATTCGCCTGAGCCAAGCATATTCCGGTGAGGCTTCATACCACGATATGCATATGCCTTGTGAAAAACTCCTTCCAAAAATCCAGTGGGAAAAAAGGAATGGAGAAAAAAGTACACAACACACATTAAATTGTATTGCATTGCATTTGTTGCTTCATTAAAAACCTTCAAGTAAAAAACCCAACAAGAAAAACTTACTAAGAGAAAAAGAGTACAACACTTATATTCAGGATTTATTATGATCTTCAGGATCTTTATCATGCCTATCGGTTGGACTTATACCGATAAGTGGTAAAGACCTTCAAGGTAGTGATCATCGAGTCAATACCTTTTAGGTTAGACTAAAGTCGAGATCTTCTGAATCTCGTGCATAACTATAAAGGTTCAGTATATGCTCCCCTGAAGACCACTTCTGGTGAAGTCTGCTTTGTTTGGAGGACCGAGCGGTCCTCGGCTGGCGCGGCTGCCGGAAGCGCAGCCCATTGCCCGGGTCGCCTTATTTTGGGCACTGTTTATTTAAACAGTACTATCTGGTACTATTCATATAAACAGTGTCTTAAAGTATACGTGTAGGTGGATGCGTTTAGTGGCCAAAGCGTGTGTCTGTGATCGCTGAGACTCGGGTCATCATCTTGTCTTAGCATATATATTAGACATATCCATATGAACGTGTGAGTGTGCATGAATATAATATAGTGTGTGTGAGTATACCTTTGTTGTACTCATGAATTAAAAGAAAAGTAACTTTGCTTTGTTTTGCGGCCCCAGATGTATTTTGGCCTAGCCAATCTGCAGCTCGTAAATGTCAGTGAAGGCTAATACTGAAAAGACAAAACGCTCTCTGAAAAAGATCAAACAAAAGACAAAAAAAAAAAAGCAAATCCTCTTGCTTTTGTGGCTCATCAGGAAGCAATCTGCCGATTCATCAAGAGCAGGTTCAAAATGGACGATTAAACCATAACCTGGGGTGTATAAAGGTTAATTTAATTTGGTATTTATTTCTCCTTCTCTGGCTTGCTTAGTGCTTACACGATCACAGGCTCACAGCCTCCAGTCGGACCTGCTTGGTCCTGCCATTCCTTTCAATAAAAAAAAGAAAAAAGAAAAATGGAAACTTGATCTGTACCAGACCACATGCTGCTACAACGAACTAATTTGGCCAACTCAAGAGTATGATCTGCGTAGTCGATGATCCAATGCTGCAAAGCTTGTACACTATTATGTTCAGTACAGGCTAATTGGTTCAGTCTCTATTAGATACTTTGATGCGTTGCTGCCAACGGAGCCAAAGAAGCACTGACGGCATGAGATACTTGGATCCCTATGCAAATGCCAACCTCGTTTGTTTCTGCTCCAAGTTGTAATGGGACAAGGCCTGGCCCTTTTCAGCTTGTAAACACCATTGGTAACTATTGAAAGCTAAAACTAGCGCCATCAAAATAAAAAAGAGTGAGTGCTTTCTCGAGAACGGGCTTGCCATGCTAATCGAAAACCACGCGATGCATATGGGCAATTGGGCATGAGAGTCATCGGGAGCTCAATTTTGTCGATTGCTCAGCTTGTTAGTAGGTAAGTAAGTAGTTCATAGCAAGTTCTGACTGTTCAATATTTATAATTTTTTTTGGGGTGCCTATTTCATTTGCACTTGGAAATTTACGAAATGACAGTCACTTTTTTCTACCCTTGGATCCGTCTCTCTCCATCTCTCACATATAGGGGTGGAAAACGGTAACGGATAATTCGTTTTATCCGATATTCGTATCCGAGAAAACACAAATATGGTAAGAAAAAATCCGTATTCGAAAATATTCGTATTCGTATCCGAGAATATTCGTATCCGTATTTGAGAGTATTCGTATTCGCATTCGTATTTGAGAATATTCGTATCCGTATTCGTATTCGAGACTATTCGATTCGTATTCGATCCGTTTCTAGAACCTATGAAAAATTCGTACAAATTTTGTGATTCAAAATTTGAATTTAGGCGATTTAAAACCGGTAACCGGTCAAAAACGGGTGAAAATCGGTAAAACCGCTAGGAATCCGTTTTATCCGATATTCGTATCCGAGAAAATCCGTATTCGAAAATATCCGTATTCGTATTCGAGAATATTCGTATCCGTATTTGAGAATATTCGAATTCGTATCCGTATTCGTTTGAAAAATATGGATTCGTATTCGTATTTGAGACTATTCGACCGTATCCGATCCGTTTCCACTCCTACTCACATATATAACCCACCCCATTCTAATCTTAATCCTCACTCCATGCCCAGCCATCACTGGCCCAACTCGGCCCCGCCACACCTCTTGCCGCCTCATTAAAAACTCCTCCCAAAAACCCAATGGAAAAAAGGGATAGAGAAAAGAGTACATCGCATCCATTTCTTGTTGTTGCCTTATTAAAAATCTTTACGTGAGAAAACTTCAGGTAAAACTCACAAAGAGAAAAAGAGTACAACATTTGGATCTTCAGGATCATGTAAGTCTTCTGGTCTTACATAAGGACTACGGTTCAGGGATTTGCTCGCCCTAAACATTGTAACTCTCTATGTTGCCTCATCTTAATGCCTCACTTCTAGAAGGTAGAGGCTGAAAGGGATTTTATGAATATCTCTATCAGATATCACAATACCTAATTTTCAATATCTTTACCTCTTTGTTCTTCTGGAGCTCGTGAGGACAAAAGAATTTAGGAGCAATATGCTTTGTGATATTACTTTAATATGTCCCATTTGCATCTGTGCCACACAAACTGCATTATCTTCAGAGATAATAGTGGAGTTATCCACGGTGTTTATACCACATGACTTCTTGATGTGGCTAATAATTCGCTTTAGCCAAGCACATTCTGGTGAGGCGGTCTCACCCCCATACGGCAGTGCCACCGCTGGTGTCTTCTGCCACCCCAGCCTCTCTTTATGCTGGAGGGCACCAATGAATCCGAACCCTAAATAGGTGAACTTGAGCCTTAACCTGGCGGCAACAGAGGAAGATGGTGGCGTCGGAGAGGAGGAAGACAAGCTCACCGGAGCATGAATTTCCACGTTGATCCGAAGGTGAGAAAATAGACCGTGATTTTGCAAAATTTCAGACACCTATGAATGACAAATGCAATTTTTTTTACGTGTGTATCAATGTCTAAAATTACTAGAGAGATGTTAACACACCAAACATTTTTAGGACCTTGAGGATAAATGACACATAAGTAGTCTTGAACTACTGTCCCCTCGTCATAGCAAAAAATGAAAGAAAAATGTGCTCTTGAAACTTTCGACACAAAAGAAAAATGTGCTCTTGAAACTTTCGACACGCATAGTCTTTTCTTACTGATGAAGTGAAATTATAGATGAGACCGAATCAACAATAAGATTTGAACTTCAAAGTTGCAATAAGAATTGATATTGCATTGCATACGTACCATATCGTACCAATGAAGTCGACTCGAATTGATTAATTTCACCAAGTGGCAGCATTGCTCGCAGTATATATGCAGAGGTAAAGGCAAGGCTCTAGGTCGAGCAGCCTCCTCACAATGTAAATTCAGCCATTCTGTGGGAGAGGAGTGCACTTGGAGCCCAGGAAACCGAGAGCCTGGGATATGATACAGAAATGAAACTTCATTCACACACTAGGCTTGCCAAGAGTCGCATGAAAACCCAATTAGCAACGTAGGATTGCGAGGCATCAGGAATCTAGATTTCTCATCTAATGAGGCGTAGTAAGTATTCTATAACGTTAACTTCTCAATTAATCACTGTTTTCTCGTACTGTTTCCTAGTACTTCCTGCAATCTTCCACACGGTATTATATTTCTGGCGGTGCATTTTTTGCACTCTCCCTTTAGGGTTGCAAGGTAACATGCATAGAGACTGTAAAACTCATTCTCTATTATTTTTTCCAGTGTGACTTTCATCCTCGATTTTTAGAGAGTTGTTTGGGAGTAATTTCCATCCTCAATTTTTAGAAAGTTTTTGGTATCTCTGCTATGCAGCACGTGCGCTTAAAATCAAACGGTCAGGACAGCTGGCATGCACAGGCAGGTGCTCTGCCCGTTCATTTCTGGAAATTTTGACGCATGGATTGCATCTCGTGTACGCATGTGTAGAGCTCAAGAAAACAGAGATGAGTCCAACTTAAGCAGCATGTCGGGCATGAGAGGCAGCATGATCGGCGAAATGAGATGCAACGAGCAAAGGGCAGGGAATGTAAACCTAAACTTGATTTTCAGCATATATCATTGATCGACTTATAACTGTCTAGTAGTGTACGATTCAAATCCTGGTAGCCTCCTCTCTGAATGCCAATCGAAATGTATAGTACACTGTACGCGATGGATGGATGACAGATTGACTTCATCATCTCAGCTTTATAAGCATGGCATGTAGCGTATCAAAAGTACGATTCTTCTTCTTCTAGTTGTCTTTTCTCAATGCGAATGCGAACGAAGGTAGTGCATGTACCTAAGAGATACATACTGAGCATGCATCTTATATGTGAACTCAAAATTGATCTCATTGCATTGTTAATATGCATGTCGTGCCCCATGTACAACTCAACAATTGTAGAATGGTAGATATATGTATGGTAGCACGCGTCTTTAACTAATTTGTTCGGATCAAGAACACTTCACTCTTGAAAAGTTCCTCTTGGCCCCTTAATTTTCCACTTCTTATTTCATCTAGCTAGGTGTTATTTGGCACCCTCCAATCAGTAGCAGTAAATGTAGACGGTAACGAAATAGGCCATCAAATTTACATGTTTTGGTAAAGAAACAGGCCTCCCGTTTAGCAGTACCACCAAACCGAAGCTGGATAGCTACTCAATGCATAGCGCCCAACAATCAAATTGAAGTCCAGAACAACGTAATATAATGCATGTACGTAAGAAATGCAGAGCTTCTGAAGGGCTTATTCAAAAGCATTATGTTTTTTTTTTGACTAAAATGGTACAGTCGCGGCTGTTAACTTTTTTTACGAAATATTAAATTCAAAAAATAAAAAAAAAGTAAAAAAATGGAAAGCACTGTTATGTCTCCTCAGATGATGCAAAGGAAAAAGAAAAAGAGAGAGAGAAACAAAAGAAAAAAAAATCATATTAAGAAACTAACACGTTCCAAACGGTTTTTGACTTCTAGAAGACAGAAGCCAACGCAGTTTAGAACGGAGCCTAAGTAGATTGATTGGGATTAAGCCCGTACATTGATTGTACTCATTAGCTACTAACACATCCCATGCATGTAGGAGGAGCTAGTCCTTAATGGTTGTGTTTTTTTAGTTGTGGCTGATATTTTTTTTGCTACAGCTGATGTTTTTATCTACGATTTTCGATACGGCAGCGGACGATGAAGACGCCGATGCGGATGACACATATGGTTTTTTGCTCGAGAAGCTGTTTGAAGAATTAGCTTCAAGAGGTCATCTCGTTTCAATGTTTGGCTTCATAATTTTCGAAAAAGTTAAAGCCAAAAGTAGAAGACAAAAACCAAAAGGAACGAAGCCAATATTTGCAGGTGCACATTGGCTATATATACATATTGCTTTACTGAAAGCCTGCACACAGAGAGCACAGGCTAGATTAGATGACCGGAGCCAAACTAGTTGGTTCTTATTAGCTCAAACTTGCACCGATCGACACAATCCATGCAAGGCCCACATAGATCTTGTGCATGGAGTTGGCGCAAAACAGCAATGTTTGTAGGACCTGGAGTTGGCGCAAAACAGAAATGTTTGTAGGACCATTATGATGAGAGAGGGGATAAATAGTGTCTTCAAAATTTTCCCTAAGTATTTTCCTAATCTAATCTTTACTCTAATAGCTATGAGAAGTTATGAAGATAAGATGCCAAAAATCCAAAAAAATTTGCAGCTATTGAAATTTTTAGCCCATAAATAGTAATTTCAGCACTATTTCAAATCTGAAAAACTATGTAAGTTTTGATCCATCGATCCAAAAGATTTCAAAATTGAACCAAAACTAGTTTATGATCTTAGGAACCTATCACAATAAAAAAACTTGAAAAAAAACTTGAGAGAGTTAGGATATTTTGGTTCGTGAAGATCTGCTACATTAAAATCAGGCCAAAATCTAAAAATGAGCCAACTCTCGAACCAATACTCCAAATCACTTAAAATTTAGTATGCACCTTCTCTAGTATATCATAAATCTATTCCAATCAATGATCAAGAAAATTGTTACTAAAGTTCTGATTTTTTTGGGGTTTGAAAGTAGATTGCATTAAAAAATAGGTCAAAAACTTAAAACGGTAAATACAATTTGCTCGTGAGTGGATAATGGCAAATCTGTATTTTTACGTATGAGTGTATCAGTGTCTAAAATTATTAGAGATGTCAACACACCGAACATTTTAGGACCTTGAGGATAAATGACACATAAGTAATCTTGAACTACTGTCCTCTCGTCACAGTAAAAATGAAAGAAAAATGTGCTCTGGAAACGTTCGACACGCATAGTCTTTTCTTACTGATGAAGTGAAATTACGGTTGCGCTAACATTTAGTGCAAATTCAGATAGCGAGTGTATATTTAAAACACACATGATTAATTGCTGATCAAATGCATATTTGTACGTGCTCAGTGCCGTGCAAAATAAAGTTGAGACGGTGAGCTATTCTCCGTCAGAATAAGAGCAAGAATTAATAGATGAAACAGAATCAAAAAATAAGATTTGAACTTTAAAGTTGCAATAAGAATTGAGATTGCATCGCATGCGTGCCATAAAGCCGACAAGGAGAGTATCGTACCAATGAAGTCGAATCGAATTGATTGATTTCACCAAGTGGCAACATTGCTCGTAGTATATATGCAGAAGTAAAGGAAAGGCTCTAGATCGAACAGCCTACTCACAATGTAAATTCAGTCGTTCTGTGGGAGAGGAGTGCACTTGGAGCCCAGGAAACCGAGAGCCTGGGATATGATACAGAAATGAAACTTCACACATTAGGCTTGCCAAGAATCGCATGAAAAGGAGTTCAAAAAAAATCGCATGAAAACCCAATGAGCGCTATATGATTGCGAGGCATCGGGAATCTAGATTTCTCATCTACTGAGGCGTAGTGAGTAATCTATAACGTTAATTTCTCTCTTAATCACTGTTTTCTCGTACTGTTTCCTACTTTGTGCATTCTTCCACACGGTATTATATTTTTGGCGGTGCCTTTTTTTTGTACTCTCCCTCTATTATTTTTTCCGGCGTAACTTTCATCCTCGAATTTTAGAGTTTTTTGGGAGTGATTTCGATCCTCGATTTTTAGAAAGTTTTTGGTGTCTCTGCTATGCAGCACGTACGCTTAAAATCAAACGGCCAGGACAGCTGGCATGCACAGGCAGGTGCTCTGCCCGTTCATTTCTGGGAATTTTGACACATGGATTGCGTCGCGTGTACGCATGTGTAGAACTCCTCAAGACAGGGCTAAGAAAACAGAGATTGAGTCCAACTTAAGCAGCATGTCGGGCATGAGAGGCAGCATGATCGGCTGCATGATTTTCAGCATGCATCAATGATCGACTTATATCTAGCTAGTAATGTACAATTCAAAAGTACGATTTTTCTAGTTGGCTTTTTCTCAATGCGAATGAAGGTAGTGCATGTACCTAAGAGATACATCCTGAGCATGCATCCTATATGTGAACTCAAAATTGATCCCATTGCATTGTTAATATGCATGTCGTGCCCCATGTACAACTCAACAATTGTAGAACGGTAGATGTATGTATGGTAGCACGCGTCTTTAACTAAGTTGTCCGGATCAAGAACACTTTACTCTTGAAAAGTTCCTCTTGGCCCCTAAATATTCCTCTTCTTATTTCATCTAGATGTTATTTTTTCCCCTCCAATCAGTAGCAGTAAATCGAGACGGTAACGAAATAGGCCATCAAATTTACATGTTTCGATAAAGAAACAGGCCTCCCGTTTAGCACTACTACCAAACCGAAGCAGGACAATGATGTCTTTTGTCACCATGTCCTCAAATCTCAATGCATAGCAGCCAACAACCAAATTGAAGTCCAGAACAGCATAATATAATGCATGTACGTAAGAGATGCTGAGCTTCTCTAAGGGCTTGTTCGAAAATACCGTGGCTTTGACTTAAAATGAAATGGTACCGTAGAGACTGTTATTTTTTTGTAAGTATTTAATTAAATAAAAAATAGAAAAGTAAAAACACACTATTATATCTCCACAGATGATACAAAGGAAAAAGAAAAAAAAGAGAGAAAAAAGTGTCAAGAAGATAACATGTTACAAACGATTTTTGACTTCTAGAAACTAATAGCCAATATATGGAGCCTAAGTAGCTTGATTGGGATTAAGTTCGTACACCGATTGCGTTCATTAGCTAGTAACTTGTCCCATGCATATAGGAGAAGCTAGCTAGTCCTTAATGGTTGTATTCTTTTAGGCTATGGTTGATGACTTTTGGTAATGATTGATGGTTATCTGTGCTTTTTAACATAACAGCTGACGGTGGAGATGTTGACATAAATGGTACACATGGTTTTGTGCTCAGGAAGTCATTTGAAGAATTCGCTTTAAAAAACCATCCTATTTTTTATGTTTGGCATCTTAACTTTTGGAGAAGCTTAAAGCTAAAAACAGAGGCCAAAAAGAACGAAGCCAGTGCTTGCATGTGCACATTGGCTATATATACATAGCTGCTTTACTGAAAGCCTGCACACAGAGAGCACAGGCTAGATTAGATGACCGGAGCCAAACTAGTTGGTTCTTATTAGCTCAAACTTGCACCGATCGACGCTATCATGTGCATGGAGTTGGCGCAAAACAGCAATGTTTAGTTCACGCATAGGAGGTATCGACAATTCAGATGTGACTAGTGAGTTACCATCTTGATTAATTGCTCGTGCTCTACTGTAGCTCTGAAGTCGCATGCGGTGGCGCCGTGGCGGTGGTGCGACAGTGTGAAAACTGAAAAGTTGGTGGCATTTTTCCAAGTAATTAGAGGCATAACAGAAGCAAAAATGAAAGATGCAGACTACATCCATTTGACAGTTTCAGTGACCAGTTTTAGTAACCCAAAAATTAGTTGCAACTAATTGGCTGCTGCTGCTAAGTGATTCCACTGGTTGCTGCTTAGCTTCTACTTGCGCATGGATTTAGTGGAAAAGATAAGAGCTTTTAATTTGGGCTTGAGAGGTATCGGAAATTTAGGTGTCCCAAAGTTGGATGGATTTCGTAAGTTAAAAGGTGAAGGGTATACATGTCACTGGTCAACAGATGAAGAAAATTCTGTTGTGCGTGGTCAATGGTCTTGATTTTACTAACGCTTTAGTAAAATTGCTCTGTTCTATTTTCTTTGATATCCTTTTCTTTCGGGCCAGAGAAGAACTGGATGCTTTGAGGGGAAGGAGAGAGAGAACTGCAGCTCAGAGCGCCTGATGTATTTGCCCGAGCGGCTGACTTTGGACATGGCACTCTGTAGGAGATTGATGCTGCCATTGCCAAGGGGTTGCTGCAGTCGATTTATTGCTATGGCCTTGGGCCTACTGAATTCTTTTCAGTTTCATGTGAGAAACTGTACATATTAGATGCAGTGTTTATTGTTGTACTATACTCTTTTCTCTGGCATATTGGCAGCTGCAACAAAGTGAGGCCATTTTCACTAATTGGGTGACAAAAATACTCTCGGAAGCATCATAAATACCATTGTAATTCGTGGCAAAAACGTCGATACAACTTTATCCCTTTTATTTGCAGCAAAAAAACCCTTTTTCCCTTGTAGTGAGAGCATTCCGAGCTCCAGGATCTATATATATGTGAGACTTGAAATACAGCATACTTGGTGGATCGCAAAGACCAGGAACCGTATAGCATGATTTGGTTTGGTGGAAATTAAGAGCAACTTTCGATTCATAGGCTTGGTAGGCACCGGGAATTCATATATCCGTAAGTTATCCACCATGCTAATATATGACGTTATTTCATCCTGTCTCGTGTATCACATCTGCGTGTTGAGTGTGTTTGCGTTTCGGTTTTTTTTTTTTTTTTGCAGCAGCAGCAGCAGCACTGTAGATGCGTTATTCTTGGTGTATTTCTTGTCGCATCCACTCATGGAGCAATGTACAAAGGATCGCAAAACCAAAACGTCTGCTCGTTCCTGGCTCGGCGTTGGATCGACAGTGCATCCAATGACACACGCATGTATCATTCTATGCCTCACAAAAAAAAAAGCTTCAAAGTGGTTCACGTTAACAAGGAGTTCATGCAATGATTATGATGACCCTGTTTTATTGTTTTCTAAAAACTGATTTTTTATAGTAAATAATTTTTCTATAGTACTTATCTTTTAAACGAAATATCTTTTCATGATGGGATCTACTAGTCAATTATAGAGCACATATTATAATAACTTTATTTATATCAATCAAAATCGTACACGAGTATTTCTCTCTGTAACCCTTAGTTCTTTACAGAGTCGTTGGTTCCGGTCTGTATTGTGTGTTTTGGTTTCTATATACTATACTTTGGTTGTGTGTACTGCAATTTTTGGTATATGTCTACTGCAGTTGCCGGTCTTGTGTCTACTTCAGTTTGTCTACTGTAATTTTTTGTATATATCCAATTGCCGTTAGTGCATTGGATTGGGCATGTCGATAGGGCTACAAACGAGCTGAGCTCGAGTGAGCCTGACCTTCTAGGCTCGAACTCGGTAGAAGCTCGAATTAATTGAGACTGCATTGCATGCGTACAATAAAGCCGACAAGGTGAGTATCGTACCAATGAAATCGGAGTATCGTACCAATGAAATCGAATCGAATTGATTGATTTCACCAAATGGCAACCTTGCTCTCGCTGTCTCGCAGTATATATGCAGAAGTAAAGGCAAGGCTCTAGATCGAACAGCCTCCTCACAATGTAAATTCAGTCATTATCTGTGGGAGAGGAGTGCACTTGGACACCAGGAAACCGAGAGCCTGGGATACGATGCAGAAATGAAACTTCACACACTAGGCTTGCAAGAGTCGCATGAAAGCTCAATGAGCACTGCAGGATTGCGAGGCATCGGGAATCTAGATTTATAATCTAATGAGGCATAGTGAGTGAACTATAACATTGTTTTCTCGTACTGTTTCCTACTTTCTGCATTCTTCCACACGGTATTATATTTTTGACGATGTATATTTTTGTACCTTTTCCCTTTAGGGTTGCAATGCAGCATACGTAGGCTAGTAAACTCATCCTCTATTTTTTTTTTGGAGTAATTTTCATCCTCGATTTTTAGAAAGATTTTTCGGAGTAATTTTCATCCTCGATTTTTATAAAGTTTTTGGTGTCTCTGCTATGCAGCAAATACGATTAAAATCAAACGGCCAGGACAGCTAGCATGAATAGGCACGTGCTCTGCCCGTTCATTTGTTGGAACTCCGACGCTTGGATTGCATCTCGTGTACGCACGTATAGAGCTCCTCAAGACAGGGGTAAGAAAACAGAGATGAGTCCGACTTGACAAGCATGTTGGGCATGGGAGGCAGCATGACCGACGGCATGAGATGCAAAGAGCAAAGGTCGGGGAATCGTAAACCTAAACTTGATTTTCAGCATGCACCAGTGATCGACTTATAGCTAGCTTGTAGTGTACGATTGAAATTCTTGTAGCCTCCTCTATGAATGCCAATCGAAATAGTGCACGGTAGATGTGTAGATGAGGGATTGAGTTCATATTCTCAGCCGCTTCAACTAGCTTATAACTTAGTTTTTAGCTGAAATTACATTGTAGCGGTTGTACAACTCACCAATTGTAGAATGGTAGATGTATGTATGTATGTATGTATGTATGTATGTATGTATGTATGTATGTATGTATGTATGTATGTATGTATGTATGTATGTATGTATGGTAGCACGCGTCTTTAACTAATTTGTCCGGATCAAGAACACTTCACTCTTGAAAAGTTCCTCTTGTACCCTTAATTTTCCACTTCTTATTTCATCTAGGTGTTATTTTTCCCCCTCCAATCAGTAGCAGTAAATCGAGACGGTAACGAAATAGGCCATGAAATTTACATGTTTGGGTAAAGAAACAGGCCTCCCGTTTAGCGCTACTACCTAACCGAAGAAGGACAATAGTGTCTTTTGCCACCACGTCCTCAAATCTCGATCGGGTGGATAGCTACTCAATGCATAGCACCCAACAACCTAATTGAAGTCCAGAACAACATACATAATATATGCATGTACGTAAGAGATGTCGAGCTTCTTAGGCCCTGTTTGGATACGTTTAAAATCTGATTCTGGATAGAATTAAGCGAGAATCTCATCCAAACACTTTGATTATTTTTCGATTCTTTCAACCGCCGCGGTGGGAAAGATCGGCATTTGCACTGGAAGTCCAAAATCTTGTACCGCGAGCCTGAGGGGTCGTTTCTTCCACCGCGACGATTCTTCAGACTGCAGATTCTTCAGACCGCGACTTATCAGAAAATGCTGATCAGATTAAAATCGATTCTCAGATAAGCGTATCCAAACAGGGCCTTAAGGGCTTGTTCCAACGTGTGGTGTCTTTTGGTTGATATATACTGTAGCAGTTATTAAATTTTTTAAAATATTTAATTAAATAAAAACAAAAAGAAAAAAAATAAAAAATATTGTTATATCTCCATAGATAATAATAAAAAAAGAAAATATCGTGTCAAGAAGCTAACATGTTTCAAATTGCTTTTGGGTTCCGGAAACCAATACAGTTTAGAACGGAGGCTAAATAGCTTGAGAGTCCGTACACTGATTGCGCACTCATTAGCTAGTAACACATCCCATGCATATAGGAGGAGCTAGTCCGTAATGGTTGTGTTTTTTTTGAACCGTTGCAGATATGTTTTTATCTGTGCTTTTCAATACGGCAATGGACGGTGGAGGTGTCGATGTGAATGATATAGATAGTTTGATGCTCGAGAAATCGTTTAAAGAATCCGTTTCAAGAGATTATCCCATTTTGATGTTTCACTTCTTAATTTTTGGAGAAATTAAATGCAAAAAAGAACGAAGCCAAAAGCAAAAAAAAAAAAAACAAGCCAGTGCTTGCCTGTGCACGTTGGCTATATATATACATAGGTGCTTCACTGAAAGCCTTCACACTGAGCACAGGCTAGATGACCGGAGCCAAACTAGTTGGGGCTTATTAGCTCAAACTTGCACCCATCGATGATATCCATGCAAGGCCCACATAGATCTTGTGCATGGAGTTGGCACAAAACAGCAATGTTTAGTTCACGCATAGGAGGTATCGACAATTCAGATGTGACTGCGTGCATATATATATTCCTGCATTGCATTTTCAGTACTGTTCTTGCTGTCCGTGTTCCACTTGCACGTTCTGCCTAAGTCCAGTGTAACTAATGAATTCTGACGCATCGCGTGGTGTATCTTGTTTCTACTGTAGCTCTGAAGTCGCAAGCGGTGGCGCCCAAGCGGTGGTGCGACATTTTAATTTGGGCTTGAGAGGTATCGGGAATTTATGTGTCCCAAAATTGGATGGATTTCGTAAGTTCTCAATAATCACGCATAGAAATGCATGCAAGTGTTGCTGCATATTCTGCGCGTCAGTTTTCTCATCATCTCTTGTATTGTTCGAGTGTTTTCAGCCTCCAGTCCAGTTCATATCCGTTCGTACGTGGTGGCGTGTTGTCTCATGGCTCGTGTTTCTTACTTTCTTTTGTAGCTTACATGAGAATGAGCTACAGCGTCTCATGTTACTGTGGTGCAAGAGAATGAACTGAAAACTTCCAAAACCGTCGAGGGCACCCGAAGACACCACTACAGCAGTACGGAGGAGAGGAATTGTGTAATGGCAGTGGTGGGTAATTTCTCACCAACTTCACGAGGAGGTACATAAACCTTGTTTCTGGAGTACCTCTTGAAGAGCTCCACCAAAACAGTGGAGTTGACCTTTAGCTCCACTTTTTTTCCTGGAGTGGAGTTTGTGGAGTTGACGTGTTTGACTAGCAAAGTTGAGAGCGGAGTTGATGGAAGGAAAAGGAAAACAAGAAAACTAAAGCAGCTATGGCACAGAGACCAGAGTACAAATTGAGAAAATCTGTGAAGTGTGAGACACTATCATATTTTTAGCCATGAAACATAGTGTGAAAGCTTGTTTTGCCACTGTTAACCGGATTTACATTGACTAAAAACATTTTCCTCACTACTTTATTGATTATTAGTGACAAAGTACTAAATCACCACAAGATATTGCAGTAGCGATAATTCTACAGTGATGAATTATCGTATTGTCACAATTTTATTTGCAAATAATAGCAACATATTATGTCGTCACAAAAGAAACAAGGGGATAAAAAAACCACTTCCATGTTCCATCCCCATCGCCATGTCAATCCGTTTACCACCACCTTGGCCGGCCACCAAATAGCAAATCACGGGGGCAGAGAGACAGCAGTGGAGGCACTCCTGTGCACGAGCACGAGGAGCCAGTGCCTGGCGGCTGCCATGCCGCGAATCCAGCAGTGGCGACGATGGCACGCAGCCAGCGACGGTAGCATCGTGTTCAATCGAAGATAGTTTCAGAACTAAACAAACTTACTAGAATATTGCCTGGTGTCAGAACTAAACAAACTTACTAGATTATTTCCTGGATCTATTACTCGTGTTTTTCTGTCATAGGGACAAAAAACCGGGAAGCAGCTTCTACTTCAGGATCTTTAAATTCTGTTGTGGAGATTGCGAATGAAGATCACACCGAATTGATAGATGAAGGGAATACATGTCACTGGTCAACAGATTGAGGAAATTCTGTTGTGCGTGGTCAATGGTCTTGATTTTACTCATTACTAGTGCTTTAGTAAAATTGCTCTGTTCTTTTCTTAGAAAACCTTTTCTTTCAGGTCAGAGAAGAACTGGATGTTTCGAGGGGAAGGAGATAGAGAACTGCAGCTGGACTGGCTGACTTTGGATATGGCACTCTGTAGGAGATTGATGCTGCCATTGCTGAGGGGTTGCTGCAGTCGATTTATTGCTATGGCCTTCGGCCTACTGAATTCTTTCCTGTTTCATGTGTGAAACTGTACATATTAGATGCAGTGTTTACTGTTGTACTATACTCTTTTCTATGGCAAATTGGCAACTGCAACAAAGTGAGGCCATTTTGACTAACTGGGTGAGAAAAATACTCTCAGAAGCATCATAAATACCATTGTAATTCGTGGCAAAAAAAAACGTCAATACAACTTTGTCCCTTTTATTTGCAGCAAAAACACCCTTTTACTTCTGTAGTGAGAGCATTCCATTGCCAAGGGGTTGCTGCAGTCGATTTATGGCTATGGCCTTCGGCCAACTGAATTATTTCCTGTTTCATGTGTGACATTGTACGTATTAGATGCAGTGTTTATTGTTGTACTATACTCTTTTCTTTGGCAAATTGGCAACTGCAACAAAGTGAGGCCATTTTGACTAACTGGGTGACAAAAATACTCTCAGAAGCATCATAAATACCATTGTAATTCGTGGCAAAAACGTCAATACAACTTTGTCCCTTTTATTTGCAGCAAAAAAACCCTTTTACTCCTGTAGTGAGAGCATTCTGAGCTCCAGGATCTATATATATGTGAGGGGAAATTTTACCATCCTTGAGGGGGAAGAGGTACCAAATTTGAGCCGTTGATCACACTGATCGAACGGCTGAGATTTGGCAGTACCTAGTGGTACCGGACGCGAGGTACCAAGAGGTACAAGGTACCAAGAGGTACCAAATTTTGAGCCGTTGATCACACTGATTGAACGGCTGGATCTAATTTGGTACCTCTTGGTACCTTGTACCTCTTGGTACCTCCTCAAGGATAGGAAAACTGCTCATATGTGAGACTTCAAATACAGCATGGTTGGTGGATGGCCAATGTGTAGCCCGATTTCAAACATGCAGGCAGGAACCGTAGGGCATGATTTGGTTCGGTGGAAATCAAGAGCAACTTTCGATTCATAGGCTTGGTAGGAACCGGGAATTCATATATCCGTAAGTTGTCCACCATGCTAATATATGATGTTATTTCATCATGTTTCGTGTATTCACATCTGCGTGTTGAGCGTGCCTGCGTTTCTTTTTTTTTTTTTTGGCAGCAATGCAGACGAGTAAACCTTGGTGCATTTCTTTTCGCTTCCACTCAGTGCGACTGATCGCCGCGGGGGTTGATGTCTCGATGGATCGATGGTGCAATGTACAAAGGATTGCAAAAACCAAGACGCCTGCGTTTCCGTTCCTGCCTCGGCGTTGGATCAACAGTGCATCTATGACACACGCATGCATCCTTCTATGCCCTGTAAAAAAAAGCTTCAAAGTGGTTCACATAACCAAGTAGGTCATGCAATGATTGTGATGTGTTTTTTGGTTTCTGTGTACTGTAGTTTGGTTGTGTGTACTGCAATTTTTGGTATATGTCTACTTCAGTTGCTGGTCTTGTGTCTACTTCAGTTTGTCTCCTGCAATTTTTGGTATATGTCTACTGCAGTTGCTAGTCTTGTGTCTACTTCAGTTTGTCTCCTGCAATTTTTGGTATATGTCTAAGTGCCGTTAGTGCATTGGATTGGGCATGTCGTGGAGGACTTCACGAGCCAGAATGAGGCGCGGGCGCATGTGTGCTCCAATTCTTTTAGTTTCTCAGGTGACCAGTACAAAATGCAAGCTAGCTGAAACCTTATTCGGCAGTTCTAGTGCAAGTAATGTTAAGTGACCTTTATTTACTTATTTTGTAGCTTAATTTGAGTTCCTAGCAATTGTTAATTTGATGTTTCACTTTCACAGCTGTTTGTTAGTATTGATGTTTTAAATGAATCTTTAACAACTAATAACGAGTTGGTAAAATAGTATAGCAAATGTAATATATATATATATATATATATATATATATATATATATATATATATATATATATATATATATATATTCTAGTAGTAGCTATAGTATTAGACGAGTCGTTTGCACCGTTACGGTTCTATTCGCTTTGGCTTTTATAAGCTGATTTTCTATAGTAAATAGTTTTTCTACGGTACCTATCTTTCAAACGAAATATTTATTTTTTCTATAGTAAATAGTTTTTTTACGTTACCTAACTTTCATTCACATTAATATTTATTTAATTAAAAATCCAAATAAAATCCCAAAATTTTTAAATAATTAATTTGAAATTAATTTTTAAACAAAGCAATTTTTTGGGATGTTACAACAACTATGGTCAATGACGGATAACTGGGACTAGGTCAAGGTGGATCGAGGTCCATAACGGTAAAGGAGGTCATGTGGGATAGTTGGACTCAAGCATGGCACATGGCAAAGCTAAGGGATGCTCTCAATGGAAGGTTTGAGCAACGGATTGAATCAAGTGGTTTGGTTGGTTTCAAGTGAAATGTAGTCCTGTGGGAGCCATAAATGGGAGAGACTTGAGATGCGAGGGAAGCCACTGATCAACCAACACATGGCGTGCATGGTGGCTTGTGCGACAAGAAGAAGACAAATTCAAGGGAAGGCTGTGGGAAGCTTCGTCGGGGGCATTTTGGAGAAATGCTCAAAACTGGATTTAAAGCCTACACCAAAACCGCGGCATGGGGCCGCAAAAGGAAGTGGCCTGGTTTAAGGTTAGGTTAGAGTCAGTGTGTGAGTGGATCAAACGCTCAGATGTGAGTAGGTTGATTCTTATAAACGCTTTAAAAACGTGTGTGCGAGTGTAAAATCTGTATTAGTGGGGTTGACGAGTTTCTCTAAATCATTAGTAGGTCTAGACTCACTAAGAGGGCTTGTTATGGTTGCACTAACATTTAGTGCAACTTTCGACACGCATAGTCTTTTCTTACTGATGAAGTGAAATTATGGTTGCTTTAACATTTAGTGCAAATTAAGATAGTGAGTGTATAAAACACACATGATTAATTGCTAATCAGATGCATATGTGTACTTTCTCAGTGGCGTGCAAGATAAAGTTGAGACGGTGAGCTATTCTCCGTCAGATTAAGAGCAAGAATTAATAGATGAGACCGAATCAAAACTAAGATTTGAACTTAGAAGTTGCAATAAGGATTAATTGAGACTGCATTGCATGCGTACAATAAAGCCGACAAGGTGAGTATCGTACCAATGAAATCGAATCGAATTGATTGATTTCACCAAATGGCAACATTGCTCTCGCAGTATATATGCAGAAGTAAAGGCAAGGCTCTAGATCGAACAGCCTCCTCACAATATAAATTCAGTCATTCTGTGGGAGAGGAGTGCACTTGGACACCAGGAAACCGAGAGCCTGGATACGATGCAGAAATGAAACTTCACACACTAGGCTTGCAAGAGTCGCATGAAAACTCAATGAGCACTGCAGGATTGCGATGCATCGGGAATCTAGATTTATAATCTAATGAGGCATAGTGAGTGAACTATAACATTAATTTCTCACTTAATCACTGTTTTCTCGTACTGTTTCCTACTTTCTGCATTCTTCCACACGGTATTATATTTTTGACGATGTATTTTTTTTGTACTTCCTCCCTTTAGGGTTGCAATACAGCATACGTAGGCTATTAAACTCATCCTCTATTATTTTTTTCTGGAGTAATTTTCATCCTCGATTTTTAGAAAGTTTTTTCGGAGTAATTTTCATCCTCGATTTTTAGAAAGTTTTTGGTGTCTCTGCTATGCAGCACATACGATTAAAATCAAACGGCCAGGACAGCTAGCATGAATAGGCACGTGCTCTGCCCGTTCATTTGTTGGAACTTCGACGCTTGGATTGCATCTTGTGTACGCACGTATAGAGCTCCTCAAGACAGGGCTAAGAATCAGTTCAAAAAAAAAGACAGGGCTAAGAAAACAGAGATGAATCCGACTTGACAAGCATGTTGGGCATGGGAGGCAAACTAGTTGGGGCTTATTAGCGGGAGATTCAATTTTTTGCCACTCTTAGAGCATCTCCAAGAGATACTCTTTCTCACCCCCTATCTTCAAATATTGGGTATGAAAGCTAAAAACAAATCTCCAACAGATACTCAAAAACACGCAGAATAATTTTGGTACTTCAAAATTGAGGTGGATCACCATCAAATATACAGTGCCTATATAGTAATTTTAGGGATCCAAGTTTAGAGGAGCTGTTGAAGGAGGGGAAAGATTTAGAGGACAATTTTTTAAGAAAAACTCACAATATGAGATTTTAGAGGACAAAATATTGAGCCTCTCTTGGAGATGCTCTTAAGATTGACCAATTCACTCTGTCACTTACATGTGGGGTCACCTGAATCACTGACAATGGGCCAGGGTGGCAAATCTGTTGCCACTGGACTCATAAAAGTGGCAAATGATTAAATTTTCCCTTATTAGCAGCACCGATCGATGACATCCATGCAAGGCCCACATAGCAAGCTATACAAAGTTGGGGGGATTCCGGCCCCCCAGCGCGTCCACGTCACGCCCCACACTCCCTCGGCCGGCGCGTGTCGCCCAAATTTGCGTACGGCCGGGGGAGACATTTTCCCTGAGTTTTCTGAAAATTACGTAAAGGTCCTTTTTTCTCGCGAAAAGGTCCCTGCAAGTTTTTTTCATAAAAAACATTTTTGATAGCGACCCGCAGGTTTCCGGAATTACGTATAGGTCCTTATTTACTTACGTACAGGTCCTTACAAGTCCTCAATTTTTTACGAAAAAGACCTTTGATTTTTCCAAAATTACGCATGTATCCTCAATTTTTTTATTAAGCTCCTTGCGAATTACCGCCTCTTTTACTTTGGTCCACACGGTAGCTAGCGCGGCGTGCGCCGCGCTTATGCAGCTAGTAGATCTTGTGCATGGAGTTGGCACAAAACAGCAATGTTTAGTTCACGCATAGAAGGTATCGACAATTCAGATGTGACTGCGTGCATATATATATATATATATATATATATATATATATATATATATATATATATATATATATATATATATATATATATATATATATATATATATATATATATATATATATATATACACATTCCTGCATTGCATTTTCAGTACTGTTCTTGCTGTCCGTGTTCCACTTGCACGTTCTGCTCGAGCGTTTTAAGCCTCAAGTCCAGTGTAACTAATGAATTCTGACGCATCGCGTGGTGTATCTTGTTTCTACTGTAGCTCTGAAGTCCCAAGCGGTGGTGCGACATTTTAATTTGGGCTTGAGAGGTGTCGGGAATTTATGTGTCCCAAAGTTGGATGGATTTCGTAAGTTCTCAATAATCACGCATAGAAATGCATGCAAGTGTTGCTGCATATTCTGCGCGTCAGTTTTCTCATCATCTCTTGTATTGTTCGAGTGTTTTCAGCCTCCAGTCCAGTTCATATCCGTTCGTACGTGGTGGCGTGCTGTCTCATGGCTCGTGTTTCTTACTTTCTTTTGTAGCTTACATGAGAATGAGCTACAGCGTCTCATGTTACTGTGGTGCAAGAGAATGGAGTGAAAACTTCCAAAACCGTTGAGTGCACCCGAAGCCCGAAGGCACCACTACAGCAGTACGTACTACAAATTAAGGGCTAGAGATTTAGAGAGCATCACAAATTAAGCCATGTTCTCAACTCACTGATGGAAGGAAAAGGAAAAAAAGAAAACCAAAGCAGCTATGACCCAGACACCAGAGGACAAATTGAGATAATCTGTGAAGTGTGAGACACTCATATTTTTAGTCATGAAACATAGTGATGAAAGCTTGTTTTGCCACTGTTAACCGGATTTACAATGACTAAAAACATTTTCCTCACTACTTTATTGATCGAAGATAGTTCAACGTGATAGTTTGACGGTAGCATCGTGTTCAATCGAAGATAGTTTGACGGTAGCATCGCGTTCAATCAAAGATAGTTTCAGAACTAAACAAACTTACTAGAATATTTCCTGGTTTCAGAACTAAACAAACTTATTAGATTATTTCCTGGATCTATTACTAGTGTTTTTCTGTCATAGGGACAAAATACCAGGAAGCAGCTTCTACTTCGGGATCTTTAAATTCTGTTGTGGAGATTGCGAATGAAGATCGCACCGAGTTAATAGATGAAGGGAACACATGTCACTGGTCAACAGATGAAGGAAATTCTGTTGTGCGTGGTCAATGGTCTTGATTTTACTAATTATTAATGCTTTAGTAAAATTGCTCTGTTCTTTTCTTAGATAACCTTTTCTTTCAGGTCAGAGAAGAACTGGATGTTTTGAGGGGGAGGAGATAGAGAACTGCAGCTGGACTGGCTGACTTTGGATATGGCACTCTGTAGGAGATTGATGCTGCCATTGCTGAGGGGTTGCTGCAGTCGATTTATTGCTACGGCCTTCGGCCTACTGAATTCTTTCCTGTTTCATGTGTGAAATTGTACATATTAGATGCAGTGTTTATTGTCGTACTATACTCTTTTCTATGGCAAATTGGCAACCGCAACAAAGTGAGGCCATTTTGACTAATTGGATGACAAAAATACTCTCGTAAGCATCATAAATACCATTGCAATTCGTGGCAAAAACGTCAATACAACTTTGTCCCTTTTATTTGCAGCAAAAAAAAAAAACCCCCCTTTTACTCCTGTAGTGAGAGCATTCTGAGCTCCAAGATATATATATATATATATATATATATATATATATATATATATATATATATATGTGTGTGTGTGTGTGTGTGTGTGTGTGTGTGTGTGTGTGTGTGTGTGTGTGTGTGTGTGTGTGTGTGTGTGTGTGTGTGTGTGTGTCTCTCGAAATACAGCATGATTGGTGGATGGCCAATGTAGCCCGATTTCAAACATGCAGACAGGAACCGTAGGGCATGATTTGGTTCGGTGGAAATTAAGAGCAACTTACGATTCATAGGCTTGGTAGGAACCGTAGGGCATGAAACTTCACACACCAGGCTTACAAGAGTCGCATGAAAACTCAATGAGCACTGTAGGATTGCGAGGCATCGGGAATCTAGATTTATAATCTAATGAGGCGTAGTGAGTGAACTATAACATTAATTTCTCACTTAATCACTGTTTTATTGTACTGTTTCCTACTTAATTTCTGCATTCTTCCACACGGTATTATATTTTTAGCGGTGCATTTCTTTTGTACTTTCTCCTTTAGGGTTGCAAGATAACATGCTAGAGACTACTAAACTCATCCTCTATTATTTTTTTCTGGAGTAATTTTCATCCTCGATTTTTAGGAAGTTTTTGGGAGTAATTTTGTCAGACCCAGATTTTACAATCCGGAATCTACTGTGTTTAGCTGCACTATTCCCTGGATCAGTAGATAGTGCACACAGTTACAGTTCTGAATATCAAAGTACATATCATGCGGAAATTTAAATATAATAGTAGACTTACTTCATGGGCCGATTAGGCCGAATTCAATAAATTGCAGCAGCGGAAGAACGAAGCACACAGGTGGGACCTTCAGGACATGCCCACAGGCAGCCAACTGGAGGTTCGCCGCCTAGTTCTTGACATCTTCATCTTTTCTGCCATCTTTTCCAACCTTGTTGCTGAGGCGCGGTGATGTGACTCTTGACTCTGAATTTTGTCGCAAAAGCGAGCATGAGCACTCCGACCCCGTGCTCAGCGAGCCAACACACAAAATGCAAGATATAACATGTATGGCTAATCAAAGGATGGCTTAGGTTTATTTTATTTTTGCGAAGAGTGCTTTTGAATACAATTATATAAAAATTCCTAAGACCTAGCATTTTGAACAAAATCATAATGTTCAAGATCATGCAATAATAATAGCGATCCAGATTCCATCCACCGTTACATGGCATCTGCACCATATAGCCATTCTTCAGCGTTATAGCCGCTTACATTACCACTGGGACGACACCCAGGAAATATCCAAAACCAGGGCCTTCTGCTGCCCGCCACTTTTCCATTCCCACCCATAAAGCATTTTTAAATAGAACTATATCTGGTTAAGTTCCCATGTCTGCCCTTGACCGTGGGCACGGCTATTCAAATAGTTTTGACTCTGCAGAGCTTGTACACTTTCACCACAAGAGATAATCAACTCATTGCCCCACACGATACCTTAGACATGTGGTTGAGCAGACAATCACAGTGACTTTTCAAAGTACCTCGCCCCTTCCATCATTTCACCCTATGGGTCATTCCCACTTGCGGTGGGTCCCATACGTTGTGCGGGATGTCCTCCTTCTGAACGTCTAGCAGCTGGCTCCCCACCCCTGCTAGCCCGCCACAGCAGAACTTCACCCTACCCGGGTGTCCCATTCAAGTCGTCTCACAGACTGCCACTTGCACTACCTCACACCACCTCCTGGAAGGATGACTTTCAGGGTTCGGTAAATCTACTAAGCCAAGTTGTAATTTACAGACTTGTGGCTGTACTGTTTTACACGGGTTAACATGACAAGATTCAGTCCTTAGTGGTATCTGGGCGGTCTACCACTAACCCACTTTTAAACCATCATTAACTCAATTTTGTGCTTCCACTGCACCACACATACACACCCTCGAACCAATCCGCCCAGATATTAAAGCAAGTTGGGGATTTTTGGGGGTATAAAATAATCATGCCAAAATATACCAGTCACTCCCATCATGACGGCTCAACCAATTTTTCTCAAGATTAAAAGTGATGATTGGGCGCTTTCGCGCCCCTGAGTATCTATGCAATACTACGCATGGCATATAATTAGGGACTTAATTTCGAAAGATTTATATTATAGTTTTGCTAGGGCGACAAGGTTCACACATTCAAGTATTTCAAAGAGGGTGTAATATTATTTAAGGTTAACAATGGAATATAACTAGAGTATCAAATTTAACATGTATTTGTACATAAATAACGGCATGCAATTTGTTAATTTAAAACAACGTAGGTTGCAGAAAATGTAGGTTCAACATGATCAAAGTATTGACTCGCCTTGCGCGGTTTACCGCGGTCTTGAGTTCACACAATGCTCCCTCTTGAGCTTCCATTCCTTATCTTCGCTTTGCTCTTGATCTCGCTTGATCCATTGATTCTTCGGGACACCAGTTTCTATCTACGCGATAAGCGACTGATTCTAAATAAAAGCAAATAACTCAGAAGATCCAAATAAATCCGAATAACTTCAACTTTTGTTTTATTATGAGTTATTGGGTGATTTGGATGTTTTGAGGCAAGGCTGGTGATGAATCGATCTTTTATTAACAGTTTCTTTTATTATTTGTATATTTATCAAGGAAGTTTCATGAGTTAATATATATATATAAATATATGTATGAATTTAGCCGAACATTATTTTATCGAGGTCAGCATTTATGAATTAAAGTATGTGTTATATGCGCACTGCATATATTTGTCGATTTATTAGGTTGGCTTTATAGTCTATATATATACTTATATTTTTAGCAAAGGAAAAACATTCTATTTTATGTGGGCCTAATATCAACTTGTTTACTAAAGGGTAGGTTAACAAGATCATTTTTAACAAGCGGTATATTAGGTGTATAATTACCACTTCTGGAAATGAACATATTTTACCACATAAAATATCATCAGAAATTCAATTGAACTCTAAAAATTATACATTCAGTTCCATTGGACAGATCTTGATTTTAGATGAATTTAGAAATTTGTCCCATCCAATTTGGAGTTAAAATGAAAAAGTTATGATTATTTGAAGTTCTCAGGTTTAATTAATTTGAGAAAATACAAAATATCTGACAGGCGGGACCCACTGGTTATTTTAATATTTTTATCTTTTTATTATTTTGTTTAATCCTGAGTCTCTGACCAGTGGGGTCCACATGTCAGCGTGTGCTAGACACTGACGGGTGGGGTCCGGCTGTCAGAGGGCCTGCGGTCCCGCAGCGGCTGACGAGCGGGGCCCACCTGTCAGCGGGAAAAACGAAAAGAAATGCTCGACCGCTACGCGCGGAGCCGAGGGCTCGAACGCGCGCCGCGGGAGCCGGGGAGGGGGAAGAGCGAGCGGAGGTAACCAAGTGAGCGGGGAGGCTTTGCCTACCATATATGGGGAATGAATCCCTTTGAGGTATGTCGCGGAGGAGGCCGGGCAGAGGAATCGGGGTCGACGGTGGCCGGCGGCGAGGGCTGTCGGGATGGTTCGGGAGCTGCGTGATATACAATCCCCGGTTGCTGGTGAAGCTGCTGATGTAGACGGCCGGGGTGGAGGAGCACGGTGGCGGGCCGGCGGCGTATGACGGCGGAGGTTCGGGGAAGTGATCGACGCCGGCGAGGCTCAGGCGACGGGAGGCCCGGAGAAGGAAGGGGTTGGCTTTGACTTGCTCCGGAGATGGTTCCAGAGCATGGAATCGAGCTCTGGTGGCTCGGTCCGGCAGGTCGGCAATTGCCGGAGCTGGGGAAGACGAGGGAGCCGACGGCGATTGGAAGGCTCTCGGGCCAATTTCTTATAGGGGAGGGAAGAAGAAAGTGATGCGGCGCATTTGAAGCTCGCAGACGCGGCTTTTATAGCCGGGAAGAGGGGGCGCGTGTGTAAGATCGAGGAGGCCGACTAGAGGGGGGGTGAATAGGAGGTTTTAAAATTTTCGTCTAATTCTAATTAGCAATTTTAAACTTGATGGATTGATAGAGCAAGATAACACTAACACTAGCACAAGTAATCGACTAAGTGCAATAACAAAAGGTAGAGAACAACAATTGCTACTCTAACTAAGCAAGCAATCAAATGATATGAATAAAGAACGTTGCTTGGAAGAATATGATCACAAGAGAGCAAACCACAATTTGACACGATTACTTTTTACCGTGGTGATCGGAGACTTGCCGGTCTCCCCTAGTCCACGTTGAGGTAAGCCCGAACGAATCGGACCGGCTCCACGAATGAGCCTAAGCACCTCGATCACTATTGGATGCCCTTTCCCTCTCCGGGTAGGCGAGCTCCAAGCCTTCACAATCTTCCGGACCTTCTCACAATCTTCTTGAGAAGATCACCGAAACTCCGCCAAGCCGTCTAGGTGCCGGCAAGCACCAAGAGAATGGACCACTGCGGCTTGATCTCACTCAAGTGCTCAATGGATCAACTAGAATGCAATGCACTTGAATTTTGGGTCAACTACCTCAAATGAATGCACAAGAGAGTGAATGAGGTGTAAGAGGTTGCTCTAGGCTCAAATGTATTCAATGGATGTTCAACAACACGTCCTAGTTCTGGTGGGGGTGTATTTATACCCTCACCCACCTCAAATAGCCGTTACAATAAACAATCCTGAAAATTCAGAAAATCCGGTACTACCGCAGGCAAAACCGCGGTACTACCGGACCCTAGCTGACCGGTCAGAACGGCTATGTCAGAGAGTCAGAAGTAACCGTTGGTCAATGAGTGCGGTACTACCGCCGTTAAAACCGCGGTACTTCCGGACGTCCGGAAGTTCCGCCCCAAGCCCGGTACTTCCGATCTCAACGAGACTAAGTCTTATTCTCGGCGCTCTCTGGAAAAAACGTTCCGCTCGGGTGTCCGGAACTTCCGCACATGCGGTAGTTCCGCAGGTAAAACCGCGGTACTTCCGTTTTCCGAGAGGCTAAGTTAAAGTCCGGGCGCTCTCTGGAAATAAAGTTCCGCTCGAGTGCCCGGTACTACCGGCAGTCCGGTAGTTCCGCAGGTCAAACTGCGGTACTTCCATTTTCCGAGAGACTAAGTCTCAGTCCGGGTGCTCTCTGGAAAAAACGTTCCGCCCGGGCACTCGGTACTACCGGACCTGCGGTAGTTCCGCCCAATACACGCCGGAACTACCGGATTTTCTGACAATGCACAGATTTGATTTAATTTTAATTTCTAAGTGCATGCATGATCCTAAATTGATCCAAAGGGCACATTTGAACATGATCAAGCAATCACCATGATCCCTCTTAATAGTACGGCGTCTATCCTATAATCCGGTCTTCCAACCTAACTCCAAGACCGGTAAAACAAAATAGATACCTAAACTATTTACCTTGTCGTCCTAGAAATCTTGAATCTTCATGGGATATTTTGTGAGCCTCTTTCTTTGCTATTTGAACATATCCTTTCAAACACTTAATGCACACATTAGTCCCATATTCACATAAATTCATTAATTACCAAAACTAACATTTTTAGGGGCCTAGATGCTTTCAGCGTGGCGAGACGTCGGCGGCCTCCGCTCTGCTCACGTCGACGAGGGGAGGCGAACCAAATCTTGCCGAGATCTCGCGGGAGAGAGAGCACAGGGGGTGCTTTGAATTTGCCCGCGAGGTATGAGAGAGGGGGGGGAGGGATTGGCTGCGCAGAGGAGCGAGCGCGAGAGAGAGGGGCGGCGCTGGCGCGTGGAGAAGAAGAGGGAGGAGGAAGAAGACGCGGGCGGGGCCACCGGCCAGAGAAAGAAACGTGGGGGCGGGGCGGGCCACCGGTCGGGGGAAGCGGCTGGCGCGCGGGGGCCGCGAGGCAGCGAGGCGCGAGTCGCGGTCCACTGGCCAGCGGAAGCGGGCGCGAGGGAGCGCGGGCTACGGGCGCTGGCGCGAGAAGCTGGGCCGGGGTGATGGCCGGCCCGGCTGGGTTATTTCCATTTCACTTTTCTTTTTCTTTTGTTTTATTTTGTTTTTGCATTTAAATTCTGCATGTATATACACTTGCACATACATCTTGGGTATATACCTATATATATATTTTCATCTCCTCCTTATTTTTGTGCAAATATATATATATATATATATATATATATATATATATATATATATATATATATATATATATATATTATTTCTGTTATTCATGTGTGTATATATATGTCCTTAGATATATATATGGTTCTTCACATGAGTTTGCATATATGCATAAATATTAACCTCCTTTAATTTACTTGCTCTAATTTTTAGGGATGATATTTTACGCTTATTTTTACTTCTCAATTTGCTAGTTTATGGATCATCTTTTCAGATTCTTTATCTGATGTTCGTGTTGTATCATTTTGTGTGTGATTTCTTCCCTCTCTTTTTTTTTTGAAATTCCTTTCTATTTACAAAAAGCCAATAAACTCCAAATTTAAATAAAAAGCAAATAAAATAATCCAAAAACTCGATAATTTATTATTTATATTTTCCAGGATGTTACAAATTTCCATCCTCGATTTTTAGAAAGTTTTTGGTGTCTCTGCTATGCAGCACATACGATTAAAATCAAATGGCCAGGACAGCTGGCATGAATAGGCAGGTGCTCTGCCCGTTCATTTCTTAGAAGTTTGACGCATGGATTGCATCTTGTGTACGCACGTGCAGAGCTCCTCAAGACAGGGCTAAGAAAACAGAGATGAGTCCGACTCGACAAGCATGTTGGGCATGGGAGGCAGCATGATCGGCGGCATGAGATGCAAGGAGCAAAGTTCAGGGAATGGTAAACCTAAAATTGATTTTCAGCATGCATCAGTGATCGACTTATAGACCTGTTTAATGTAGCTGTAGTTTATGGTTTTTAACTGAAATTTTTTAATTTTAGCTATTTACAATAGAGATTATAGAAAAAGCGATAATCACTTGCGATTTTGGTTGATACAGATGTTGGGCTTTTAACATATACTACAATTAACTTATAGATTATGTCTTAAAAAATACTCTATTTAAAAATTAGATACTGTTGCAAAAGTCAAAATCTGTTTTTAGAAACTGTTAAAGAACATCCTCTACAGCTAGCTTATAGTGTATGATTGTTATCCTTGTAGCCTCCTCTATGAATGCCAATCGAAATGTATAGTGCACGATGGATGTGTAGATGAGGGATTGAGTTCATCATCTCAGCTTTGGTCCCACTCTAGCAAGGTTATAGCTTAAACTTCAGCCAAAAACTACATTGTAACGGTTGTTAGTTTTTTTAGAAAAATAAGAAAAACCAGAAAAAACCGTTATATCATCACAGACAATACAAAAAAATAAGGGAAAAAAAGAAAAGGTAAAAAGCTGAAAAAAGCTAAAATAACAAAATAAATCAAAATTTAAAAGCAATACATTCTAAGTAATCTCTAATTTAAATAAACCAAAAAGTAAAAAACCAAAAGCTAAAATCATTTGAAGTGCGCTATAATCTTGCATAGCACGTAGCGAATCAAAAGTTCGATTATTCTAGTTGGCTTTTTCTCAATGCAGATGAAGGTAGTACATGTACCTAAGAGATACATACTGAGCACGCATCCTATACGTGAGCTCAACATTGGGTGTGATCGTTTTCGCTTCAGCTTCTGGCTTTCGGCTTATTTTTTACTATTCATAAATTTTGTCTTTTTCTGAACTTTTGGCCTTTTGTTTAGCTTTTTTGTCGGTTCTTTTTTCTGTATTTGTTTGTATTATATGTAATGGGCTAACATATTTTTATATTTTTAATTTTTTTTAATTTAATTATGCTAAATAAGCATCTGTCAGCTACAGTATTTTTTCAGTCAGCTACAGTGCTTTTCATCTATAAGCCACCTAAAATAAGCCCAAATAATCACCACCATCTCATTGCATTGTTAGTATCACTACTACAGAAAAGATCATCACAGACGGTTCGAAAATGTCATCACAGACGGTTTTGTGAACTGTCTGTATTTATAGGTCAGTGATAATCGAAGGTCATCACAGACGGTTTTTAGTTAAAAACCGTCTGTGATACTGATCATCACAGACGGTTTTTGAGTAAAAACCGTCTGTGATAGCTATAATCACAGACGGTTTTTAACTAAAAACCGTCTGTGCTATTCTCTTCTACCCCTAAATCTATTTCTGTTTATTGGCTAGCCTCAGGAAATGCTAGCCATGCTCTCTGAAACAAGCAGATCAACATGTACATGTATACATCCTCACATCTCAATTCATTTCATAAACATAAAACATCCATTTCGCAAATCAATTAATTGAAATGAGAACAAGCAAATACAGTATGAAACACAGTACACATTTTAAGATTAGAGTCTACCATTACAAGAATAGACAGACAAACAACAAACAATAAAGAGGAGGAGAATAACAAACAGGTTGCTCATCTAGCTAACACAACAAGAACAGAGAAAATCAAAGATCCTCTATGCCTAGGCCTTCTCGCCCCTGATGCAGCGCGCGAGCTGGATGTCTTTGACGCCCACCATCGTCGGTGTTGATTGAGCGCTGCCTTGGCACGAGCTAGTTGTTTCTGCGGTGTCTTGTCTCCCGTTGACGTGTGCGTCGTCTGCAAGGAGGAGGACAGCAAGGAGGAGGGAACAACAAGGAGGAGGATAGCAAGGAGGAGAAGAACAACAAGAGGAGGAGAACAAGGGCAGCAAGGAGGATGAAACTAACAAGGAGGAGGAAACTAGCAAGGAGGCTGGGTTTTGGTAATATTTATAGGGGAGGGAGAGGGAGGGAGAGGCGGGAGTTCGAAATTTTGGGCGCGGGAAAAGAGAGGCGGAGCTACGATCCGTGGGGTGAGGAGGATTGACGGGCCCAGTGGTCAGATTATCACAGACGGTTCTATTGGCTAGAACCGTCTGTGATGAATGAATATCACAGACGGTTCTATATATAGAACCGTCTCTGAATTAGAGCACATAATTTTATATACCGATACAATATAAACAACTAGTATGAAAAGATAAAATAGCAAAGTTTTATATAGTTTATATATACTCATTTAAAAGGTTTCGACGAGATCTACAACTTTGCAGTTGAAGCAAAATCCAAATTCCGAAAGGAAGACCAAGAAAATGGGCAAAAACAGACACCAAAAACTTGCGATGCAAGTTTAGGTCCAAAGATGGCTGATTTTCGGGGTCTTGGAGGGCGACGGGCGCAAGCGGGTCATTATTTTTGGATCGGGCTCGTCGTTAGCTTTCCAACGAGTACAAGAACGTCGAAAACGGACACCGTATGCAAAAGTTATGCCCGTTTTACTGAAGGTGTGTCAAAACTGAATTCTACTCGGACTCAGGCGGGAAATTATGAAATTTTGGGAAATTACAAGGCGGGAAACATATCACAGACGGTTTTTAATAAAAAACCGTCTGTGATATTCCAGTATCACAGACGGTTTTATAATAAAATCCGTCTGTGATAATCCGGAATATCACAGACGGTTTTTAATTAAAAACCGTCTGTGATATTCCAGTATCACAGACGATTTTATAATAAAAACCGTCTATGATATTCCAGATTATCACAGACGGTTTTTATTATAAAACCGTCTGTGATATTCCAGTATCACAGACGGTTCAGAGGTAAGAACCGTCTGTGATACTCCTTTTTCCCGCCACAAATACCACAGACGGCCTTCAAATTAAAACCGTCTGTAATAGTGTACATCACAGACGGTTTCACAAAACCGTCTGTGATTTGGCGTCTACTATTAGCCTTTCTGTAGTAGTGTATGCATGTCGTGCCCCATGTACAGCTCAACAATTGTAGAATGGTAGATGTATGTATGGTAGCACGCGTCTTTTAACTAATTTGTCCGGATCAAGCGCACTTCACTCTTGAAAAGTTCCTCTTGGCCCCTTAATTTTCCACTCCTTATTTCATCTACGTGTTATTTTTTCCCCCTCCAATGAGTAGCAGTAATCGAGACGGTAACGAAATAGGCCATGAAATTTACATGTTTGGGTAAAGAAACAGGCCTCCCGTTTGCCACCACGTCCCAAGAAGGACAATAGTGTCTTTTGCCACCACGTCCTCAAATCTCGATCGGGTGGATAGCTACTCAATGCATAGCACCCAACAGCCAAATTAAAGTCCAGAATAATATAGCGCATGTACGTAAGAGATGCAGAGCTTCTTAAGGGCTTGTTCCAACGTGTGTTGTCTTTTGGCTGATATATACTGTAGCAGTTATTAAATTTTTCTAAAATATTTAATTAAATAAAAATAAAAAACAAAATGAAATAAAAAAATATTGCTACATCTCTACAGATGATACAAAGGAAAAAAAGGAAATATCGTGTCAAGAAGTTAGCATGTTCAAAATTGCTTTTGGGTTCCGTAACCCAATACAGTTTAGAACGGAGGTTAAATAGCTTGAGTGGGATTAAGTCCGTACACTGATTGCACTCATTAGCTAGTAACACATCCCATGCATATAAGGGAGCTAGTCCGTAATGGTTGTGTTTTTTGGGCCGTCGCTGATGTTTTTATCTATGCTTTTTAATACGGCAGTAGACGGTAAAGACGTCTATATGAATGACATATATGGTTTTATGTTTGAAAAGTTATTTGAAGAATCCGCTTCAAAACATTATCCCATTTTGATGTTTGACTTCTTAATTTTTGGAGAAACCAAATGCAAAAAAGAAAGTAGCCAAAAGCAAAAAGCCAAAGCCCAGTGCTTGCATGTGCACGTTGGCTACATATACATAGGTGCTTTACTGAAAGCCTTCACACAGAGCACTGGCTAGATAACCGGAGCCAAACTAGTTGGGGCTTATTAGCTCAAGCTTGCACCGATCGATGATATCCATGCAAGGCCCACATAGATCTTGTGCATGGAGTTGGCGCAAAACAGCAATGTTTAGTTCACGCATAGGAGGTATCGACAATTTAGTGGAAAAGATAGAGCTTTTAATCTGGGCTTGAGAGGTATCGGGAATTTAGGTGTCCCAAAATTGGATGGATTTCGTAAGTTCTCAATAATCACACATAGAAATGCATGCATGCATAAGTGTTGCTGCATATTCTGCACGTCAGTTTTCTCATCATCTCTTGTATTGTTCGAGTGTTTTCAGCCTCCAGTCCAGTTCATATCCGTTCGTACGTGGTGGCGTGCTGTCTCATGGCTCGTGTTTCTTACTTTCTTTTGTAGCTTCCAAGAGAATGGGCTACGGTGTCTCATGTTACTGTGGTGCAAGAGAATGGAGTGAAAACCTCCAAAACCGTTGAGTGCACCCAAAGGCACCACTACAGCAGTACGTACTACAAATTAAGTGCTAGAGATTTAGAGAGCATCACAAATTAAGCCATGTCCTCAACTCACTGATGGAAGGAAAAGGAAAAAAATGGACGGAGACCAGAGTACAAATTGAGAAAATCTGTGAAGTGTGAGACACTATCATATTTTTAGTCATGAAACATAGTGATGAAAGCTTGTTTTGCCACTGTTAACCGGATTTACATGGACTAAAAACATTTTCCTCACTGCTTTATTGATTATTAGTGACAAAGTACTAAAACACCACAAGATATTGCAGTAGCGATAATTCTACAGTGATGAACTATCATATTGTCACAACTTTATCCACAAATAATAGCAACATATTATGTCGTCACAAAAGAAACAAGGGGGAAAACCACTTCCATGTTCCATCCCCATCGCCATGTTTCGAGGGGAAGGAGATAGAGAACTGCAGCTGGACTGGCTGACTTTGGATATGGTACTCTGTAGGAGATTGATGCTGCCATTGCTGAGGGGTTGCTGCAGTCGATTTATTGCTATGGCCTTCGGCCTACAGAATTCTTTCCTGTTTCATGTGTGAAATTGCACATATTAGATGCAGTGTTTATTGTCGTATTATACTCTTTTCTATGGCAAATTAGCAACTGCAACAAAGTGAGGCCATTTTGACTAATTGGATGACAAAAATACTCTCGTAAGCATCATAAATACCATTGTAATTCGTGGCAAAAACGTCAATACAACTTTGCCCCTTTTATTTGCAGCAAAAACACCCTTTTACTTCTGTAGTGAGAGCATTCTGAGCTCCAGCATGATTGGTGGATCGCAAAGACCAGGAACCGTAGAGCATGATTTGGTTTGGTGTAAATTAAGAGCAACTTTCGATTCATAGGCTTGGTAGGCACCGGGAATTCATATATCCGTAAGTTGTCCACCATGCTAATATATGACGTTATTTCATCCTGTCTCGTGTATTCACATCTGCGTGTTGAGTGTGCCTGCGTTTCGTTTTTTTTCAGCACTGTAGCCGCGGTTTTGGTGTATTTCCTGTCGCATCCACTCAGTGCGACTGATAGCCGCGGGGCAGGATGTCTCGAAGGATCGATGCTGCAATGTGCGAAGGATGGCAAAACCAAGACGGCTGCCTTGTTGCTGGCTCGGAAAACCAAGACGCCTGCCTTGTTGCTGGCTCGGCGTTGGATCGACAGTGCATCCAATGACACACGCATGCATCATTCTACGCCTCACCAAAAAAAGCTTCAAAGTGGTTCACGTAAACAAGTAGTTCATGCAATGATTATGATGTCCCTGTTTTATTGTTTTTTAAAAACTGATTTTCTATAGTAAATAATTTTTCTATAATACTTATCTTTTAATTGAAATATCTTTTTATGATGGGATTTACTAGTCGATTGTAGTGCACACACTATAATAACCTTATTTATATCAACTAAAATCATGCATGAGTATTTCTCTCTGTAACCCTTAGTTCTTTATAGAGTTGTTGGTTCGTGTCTGTACTGTGTGTTTTGGCTTCTATGTACTATACGTTGGTTGTGTGTACTGCAATTTTTGGTATATGTCTACTACAGTTGCTGGTCTTGTGTCTACTTCAGTTTGTCACCTGTAATTTTTTGTATATATCCAACTGTCGTTAGTGCATTGGATTGGGCATGTCGATAGGGCTACAAACGAGCCAAGTTCGAGTGAGCCTGACCTTCCAGGCTTGAGTTCGGTAGAAGCTCAAGCCGAACTCTAGTTAGGGTCCGAGCCTGCATCTGGGCTCGAGCTTGGCGCAGCCTAAACTCGAGCAGGCTCGAGCTTAATTCGTTGAAGCTCGATAACAATTAAAATAATTTATTATGCACTGATCTTCAACAATAAGAAAAAGTTCGAATTCGAGCTCGGCTCGAGTAAACTCAATAATAATTAAAATAATTCAAATATACACTAATTTTCAACAATAAGAAAAGTTCGAGCTCGAGTTCGGCTCAAGTAAACTCGATAAGAATTAATATTTATTACTATTTAAGCTCAAATCAAAGCTCGCAAACTATTCGAGCTCGACTTGGTGAAGCTCGCAAGCTCAAGATCAAGCTCGAGTTCGGTTCGTTTAAAGTTCGAGCCGATTTCAAATCGAGTCTAGAACAAGCCGAGCTTGAGTAGCTCGTGAGCCTCGAGCTTTTTTACAACCTTACATGTTGGGGAGGACTTCACAGGCCAGAATGAGGCGCAGGCGCAAATGTGCTCCAATTCTTTGGATATGTAAGAAAACTTGGAAGCAACTATGGTCGATGACGGATAACCGGGACTAGGTCAAAGTGGATCGAGGTCCAGAACAGTCAAGGAGGTCGTGTGGGATAGTTGGACTTAAGCATGGTACATGGCAAAGCAAAGAGATGTGTTCGATGGAAGGTTTGAGCAACAAGTTGGATCAAGTGGCTTGCTCGGTTCAAGTGAGGCATGGTCCTGTGGAAGCCATAAACGGGAGACACTTGCGATGCGAGGGAAGCCATTGATCAACCTACACATGGCGTATATGGTGGATTATGCGACAAGAAGAAGATAAAATCAAGGGAAGGCTTTGAGAAGTTTCGTCGGGAGCATTTTGGAGAAATACTCAAAACTGGACTTGAGACCTACACCAAAACTGCGGCGTGGGGGTGTAAAGGGAAATGATTTAAGGTTGGGTTAGGGTCAGTGTTTGAGTGGATCAAACGCTTGGATGTGAGCAGGTTGATTCTTATAAATGCTTTGAAAAAATATGTGTAAGTATAAAACTCGTATTAGTGGGATTGACAAGTTTCTCTAAATCCTTAGTAGGTCTAGACTCGGAGGCTGGTTATGGTTGCGCTAACATTTAGTGCAACTTTTGACACGCATAGTCTTTTCTTACTGATGGAGTGAAATTATGGTTGCTTTAACATTTAGTGCAAATTAAGATGCGAGTGTATAAAACACACATGATTAATTGCTAATCAAATGCATTTGTGTATGTGCTCAGTGCCGTGCAAGATAAAGTTGAGACGGTGAGCTATTCTCCTTCAGATTAAGAGCAAGAATTAATAGACGAGACCGAATCAAAAATAAGAGTTGAACTTTGAAGTTGCAATAATAATTAATTGAGATTGCATTGCATACGTACCATAAAGCCGACAAGGTGATCAGTATCGTACCAATGAAATCGAATCGAATTGATTGATTTCACCAAATGGCAACATTGCTCTCGCAGTATATATGCAAAAGTAAAGGCAAGGCCAGAAAATGTAAATTCAGTCATTTTGTCGGAGAGGAGTGCACTTGGAGCCCAGAAAACCGAGAGCCTGGGATACGATGCAGAAATGAAACTTCACACACCAGGCTTGCCAAGAGTTGCATGAAAACTCAATGAGCACTGTAGGGTTGCGAGGCATCGGGAATCTAGATTTCTAATCTAATGAGGCGTAGTGAGTGAATTATAACATTAATTTCTCACTTAATCACTGTTTTCTCGTACTGTTTCCTACTTTCTGCATTCTTCCACACGGTATTATATTTTTGGCGGTGCATTTTTTTTAATACTTTCTCCCTTTAGGGTTGCAAGGTAGCATGCGTAGAGACTATTAAACTCATCCTCTATTATTTTTTTGTGGAGTAATTTTCATCCTCGATTTTTAGAAAGTTTTTTGGGAGTAATTTCCATCCTCGATTTTTAGAAAGTTTTTGGTGTCTCTGCTATGCAGCACATACCTTTAAAATCAAACGGCCAGGACAGCTGCGCTGAATAGGCAGGTGCTCTGCCCGTTCATTTCTTGGAAGTTCGACGCATGGATTGCATCTCGTGTACGCACATATAGAGCTCCTCAAGACAGGGCTTTGAAAACAGAAATGAGTCCGACTCGACAAGCATGTTGGGCATGGGAAGCAACATGACCGGCGGCATGAGATGCAAGTAGCAAAGGTTTGGGAATTGTAAACCTAAACATGATTTTCAGCATGCATCAGTGATCGACTTATAGCTAGCTTGTAGTGTACGATTGAAATCCTTGTAACCTCCTCTATGAATGCCAATCGAAATGTATAGTGCAGCATGGATGTGTAGACGAGGGATTGAGTTCATCATCTCAGCTTTGGCCACGCTCCAACTAACTTACAGCTTAAACTTCAGCTAAAAACTACATTGTAGCGGTTATTAGTTTTTTTATAAAATAAAAAAATAGAAAAATCGTTATATCATCACGGATAATATAAAGAAATAAGGAGAAAAAGAAAAGACAAAGAGCTGAAAAAGCTAAAATAACAAAATAAATCGAAATTAAAAATCGATGCATTCTAAATGACTTCTGACTTAAATAAATTAAAAACTAAAAATTTCAAAAGCTGAAATGATTTAAAGTGCGGTATAATCTTGCATAGCACGTAGCGAATCAAAAGTACAATTCTTCTAGTTGCCTTTTCTCAATGCAAATGAAGGTAGTACATGTACCTAAGAGATACATACTGAGGATGCATCCTATGCGTGAACTCAACAATTGATCTCATTGCACTGTTAGTATGCATGTCGTGCCCCATGTACAGCTCACCAATTGTAGAACGGTAGATGTATGTATGGTAGCACGCGTCTTTAACTAATTTGTCCGGATCAAGAACACTTCACTCTTCAAAAGTTCCTCTTGGCCCCTTAATTTTCCACTCCTTATTTCATGTAGGTGTTAGTTTTTTCCCCTCCAATCAGCAGCAGTAAATGGAGAAATTATCCTGTTTTGACATTTGGCTTCTTAACTTTTAGAGAAACCAAATGCAAAAAAGAACGAAGCCAGTGCTTGCATGTGCACGTTGGCTACATATACATAGGTGCTTTACTGAAAGCCTTCACACAGAGCACAGGCTAGATGACCGGAGCCAAACTAGTTGGGGCTTATTAGCAGCACCGATCGATGCATGGAGTTGGCGCAAAACAGCAATGTTTAGTTCACGCATAGGAGGTATCGACAATTCAGATGTGACTATGAGTGAGTTACCATCTTAATTGCTCGTGCATATATATTCCTGCATTGCATTTTCAGTACTGTTCTTGCTGTCCGTGTTCCACTTGCACGTTCTGCTCGAGCGTTTTGAGCCTCAAGTCCAGTGTAACTAATGAATTCTGACGCATCGCGTGGTGTATCTTGTTTCTAGTGTAGCTCTGAAGTCACAAGCGGTGGCGCCCAAGCGGTGGTGCGACATTTTAATTTGGGCTTGAGAGGTGTCGGGAATTTATGTGTCCCAAAGTTGGATGGATTTCGTGTAATACCACTAAATTTCAAGAGAGAGAATTAAGGGAAGAAATGGGCAGTTTGTGCCGTCAGACCCATCGGCTTATAGAACGCCAAATAAGCAACGCTCGCAGAGGTTCCCATACCGCCCCGGAATGGTCGGCACCGTCTAGAAAGCTGCATAAAGGTAGCTCTCAGAGGTTCCCTGACTGTCCAGGGCCGATCGGCACCGTCTCGCGTTTGTGGGTTTTCATCATTCGGCGGAAAATTCTTTCTCACCTGTCACCGATTTACCTGCCGTAGTAGAAGAGCACCAATTAGCTTAGGGCTACTGCTGGACCAAAAAGCCCTTAGGGCCATAGCCAGCCAAGGCCAAAAGGGGAGGGGTAGAAGTGACATTTCGCAGTGAGAGGAATAGTCATGCCTCTTAAGTAGACAAGACAACACACAGCCACTGCACCCACCCCACTTTTCTGCCATAGCCTCAAGAACCAAGCCAAGCACCCCTTCATTTTCATCCCTCAGCCGAAAGGTAGAGAGAAAGCAGAGCCAAGGAGCCCCAGGCACCACCTCCACCGTAGCCAAGCCCCAAGGATCAGCACCACTAGAGAGAAGAAGGTTGGAGGGGAGCCCGGGGAGGGAGCAGAAGCCGGCGGAGGAGCAAGAAGTCGGCGACCACCTCGATCCCTCCCAACCATGAGCCCAAGAACCGTGCTAGGTAAAAGTAGTAGCTAAAGCAAGTAGAGTAGCAGGGAGAGGAGAGACTCCCTGGTAGGAGTGGCCGGCCGGCGAAGGAGTCGTGGCCGGCAAGCTCGAACCATCAGGCGACTGGGGGTGGCGGCCACGGGCCGTAACAACCGAGCGGCGGCGCCTAGCGCCCCACCGCCGCGCGCACGCCAGGAGAGGCGGATCCGGTCCCGGCCGACCGGATCCGAGACGGAGCAGGGGAGGTGAGCAGGGCGACGGCGACGGCGAGACCAAGGGACGGCGGAGGCGGCCGAATCCGTCCATGGCCGACCGGAACCAAGTAAGGAGGAGGGGAGTAGGCGGCGGCCGGCGGCATAGCGGCGGCGGATCCGCCCTTGCCCGGTCGGATCTGCCCACGGCCGGCCGGTTTTGAGAGGGGAGAGGGAGTATGGGAGGCGGATGGTGGCGGGAGGGGCCGGGCTGGGCTGTGGCCGGCCGGACCCGAGGGAGGAGCGGCGCCAGAGGGGGAGGCTTTCGGCTGGGAGGAGGAAGAGAGGAGGAGGCGAGTGGCTTCGGCCAGGTAGGAGGAAGGGAGAGGGGGAGCCAGAGAAAAAAAGGTGGGGTGCGGCCGAATGGGGAGAAGAAGAAGGGAGGAAAAAGAGAGAGGAAGGGCCGGCCGAGCAAGAAAAAAATAGGGAAAGAAGGAAAGAAAAAAAAGGGTTTCTGGGGCTTGCGCGACAGATCCCTGAAAATCCGTGCGTTTTTACGCCAAGCTCAGGATTTACGTGTAGGCAGTCGTTGCCTATTTAATCTCTGGTTTCGTTTCAATATGTTAAGTCGAATTAATCGTTTGCACAGGTGGAGGTCCTGAGTCGACGTCGTCCGCACGTCGTTCCGCTCCATTTGGCTAACAGGCAAGTACATGGTAGAGCGGTAGACCAAGGTTTATGAATATGCGATGTTTACCTGATATGATGATATTTATGTGGAAATGCGTTGATTACATGATATCTATGTGGAAATGGGATGTTTACATGACATAAGGTTGCACAGTAAATGATGGCAAAGATGATGGAGTGAGGTAGGCAATGATGCTTATCTGCTAATAATGTTAATAATGAGCATGATTATGATCAAGGGCATATGCAATTGCATGAGGAGCACTCAAGAGTGAGGGCGGTGAGAAAGTCCCTAGCTATGAGTAAAGCTAGCGGACTAATCCGGAGTGCTCTTGAGTAAGACCTGCTTCGGTAGGCCTCCACGGGAGTGGAGGGGTCCCGTGCCTAAGAGGGCGGGCCCACGATGGGTGAACATCGACGGGTGTTCACTCGGCAGTACCGGTACTTGCAAAGTGGTGAGCATATGAGCATGTAGAGTAATGAAGCATTGCATTGATGGCATAGCAATGGTTGGCTATGAGAATGATGACACGAACATGATGATATAGGTGGATTATGTTTAAATGCTTACTTATGTTGGTAGTGCCTATCGTTCTGTTATGTACTTGCTGAGTCGGTGGACTCACCCTTGCTTCATTGATGTTTTTAGGTGACCGTTGAGGACGACATGTATGGGCGGGAATAGCACATGAATAATTGGCACGAACCAGCAGCACTCTTTGTATCACCTTTTGTCAGTTTATCTAGCTTTTACTAGGCCAGAGTAATCGCTAAAAATGCAATGTGTATCCGAACGCAGCAATATGAACAATCTTAGTGTTGGTTTAAATTCTCCTAGTGTTGTCGAAATGGTAAGAGTATGCGGAGGTGGTAACATTCTGGCCCAGAGGGTGGGCGGGGTGTTACATTTCGTAAGTTCTCAATAATCACGCATAGAAATGCATGCATGCAAGTGTTGCTGCATATTCTGCGCGTCAGTTTTCTCATCATCTCTTGTATTGTTCGAGTGTTTTCAGCCTCCAGTCCAGTTCATATCCGTTCGTACGTGGTGGCGTGCTGTCTCATGGCTCGTGTTTCTTACTTTCTTTTGTAGCTTACATGAGAATGAGCTACAGCGTCTCATGTTACTGTGGTGCAAGAGAATGGAGTGAAAACTTCCAAAACCGTTGAGTGCACCCGAAGCCAGAAGGCACCACTACAGCAGTACGTACTACAAATTAAGTGCTAGAGATTTAGAGAACATCACAAATTAAGCCATGTTCTCAACTCACTAATGGAAGGAAAAGGAAAAAAAGAAAACCAAAGCAGCTATGACGTCCCAGACACCAGAGTACAAATTGAGATAATCTGTGAAGTGTGAGATACTCATATTTTTAGTCATGAAACATAGTGATGAAAGCTTGTTTTGCCACTGTTAACCGGATTTACAATGACTAAAAACATTTTCCTCACTACTTTATTGATCGAAGATAGTTCAACGTGATAGTTTGACGGTAGCATCGCGTTCAATCGAAGATAGTTTCAGAACTAAACAAACTTATTAGAATATTTCCTGGTTTCAGAACTAAACAAACTTACTAGATTATTTCCTGGATCTATTACTCGTGTTTTTCTGTCATAGGGACAAAATACCGGGAGGCAGCTTCTACTTCGGGATCTTTAAATTCTGTTGTGGAGATTGCGAATGAAGATCGCACCGAGTTAATAGATGAAGGGAACACATGTCACTGGTCAACAGATGAAGGAAATTCTGTTATGCGTGGTCAATGGTCTTGATTTTACTAATTACTAATGCTTTAGTAAAATTGCTCTGTTCTTTTCTTAGATAACCTTTTCTTTCAGGTCAGAGAAGAACTGGATGTTTCGAGGGGAAGGAGATAGAGAACTGCAGCTGGACTGGCTGACTTTGGATATGGCACTCTGTAGGAGATTGATGCTGCCATTGCTGAGGGGTTGCTGCAGTCGATTTATTGCTATGGCCTTCGGCCTACTGAATTCTTTCCTGTTTCATGTGTGAAATTGTACATATTAGATGCAGTGTTTATTGTCGTACTATACTCTTTTCTATGGCAAATTGGCAACCGCAACAAAGTGAGGCCATTTTGACTAATTGGATGACAAAAATACTCTCGTAAGCATCATAAATACCATTGCAATTCGTGGCAAAAACGTCAATACAACTTTGTCCCTTTTATTTGCAGCAAAAAAAAACCCCCTTTTACTCCTGTAGTGAGAGCATTCTGAGCTCATATATATATATATATATATATATATATATATATATATATATATATATATATATATATATATATATATATATATATATATATATATATATATATATATATATATATATATATATATATATATATCTATATCTATATCTGTGTGTGTGTGTGTGTCTCTTGAAATACAGCATGATTGGTGGATGGCCAATGTAGCCCGATTTCAAACATGCAGACAGGAACCGTAGGGCATGATTTGGTTCGGTGGAAATCAAGAGCAACTTTCGATTCATAGGCTTGGTAGGAACCGGGAATTCATATATCCGTAAGTTGTCCACCATGCTAATATATGATGTTATTTCATCCTGTCTCGTGTATTCACATCTGCGTGTTGAGTGTGTTTGCGTTACTTTTTTTTTTTGGCAGAACTGTAGATGCGTTCGTCTTGGTGCATTTCTTGTCTCATCCACTCTGTGCGACTGATCGTCGCGGGGTAGGATGTCTCGACGGATCGATGGTGCAATGTACAAAGGATTGCAAAAACAAGACGCCTGCATTTTCATCTATGACACACGCATGCATCCTTCTATGCCCTGCAAAAAAAAAGGCTTCAAAGTGGTTCACGTAACCAAGTAGGTCATGCAATGGTTAGGATGTGTTTTTTGGTTTCTGTGTACTGTAGTTTGGTTGTGTGTACTGCAGTTTTTGGTATATGTCTACTGCAGTTGCTGGTCTTGTGTCTACTTCAGTTTGTCTACTGCAATTTTTGGTATATTTCTAAGTGCCGTTAGTGCATTGGATTGGGCATGTCGTGGAGGACTTCACGAGCCAGAATGAGCGCGCGGGCGCAAGTGTGCTCCAATTCTTTTAGTTTCTCAGGTGACCAGTACAAAATGTAAGCTAGCCGAAACCTTATTCGGCTGTTCTAGTGCAAGTAAAGTTCAGTGACCTTTATTTACTTATTTTGTAGCTTAATTTGAGTTCCTAGCAATTGTTAATTTGATGTTTCACAGCTGTTTGTTAGTAGTGATGTTTTAAATGAATATTTAACAACTAATAACGAGTTGGTAAAATAGTATAGCAAATGTAATATATATCTTCTAGTAGTAGCTATAGTATTAGACGAGTCGTTTGCACCGGGTATACGTTGCGGTTCTATTCGCTTTGGCTTCTATAAGCTGATTTTCTATGGTAAATAGCTTTTCTACGGTACCTAACTTTCAAACGACGTATCTATTCAAGACGGAGTCTACTAGTCAATTGTAGTACACACTATAGTGACTTCATTTATATCGGCCAAATCGCACATAGGTGTCTCTCTCTATAAGTTTATCTATAAACTATTACTATTCATAAAACAAAGCCAAAAGATATCAACAAAAGCCAATATAAATGTAACGCCCTAGGGTCCAAACCGGCTCAGACCTAACCACATTCTGAATAGGCCACGCACACGTAGCAGCCCGCTTGCACTTTCGTCCTCGCTTCGCGCAAAACGGTTAACCGGGGTGCTACCATTGGAACTCCTAGGCTTATATGTAAGTGCTTCTCAAGGTAAGCTAGCAAGGTGGGACTAACCCAGAAATTCATGTGCACACGCACATGAGCCAACATGGGCCGAGGTGTCACAATAAATGCCCCTACATCTTCCCACCTGAGTATTAGATAGCAATGGCACATCTTTCTCTCTCTCTCTCTCTCTCTCTTGGCACATAGACCCATCACGAGCTAAGCCAAGTGCTCACATTGGAGCAAAAGGGGGAAAAAGATTCAGACTTGACTGTTGCTGAGAGTATAAATTCAGTCAGCTCAAGAAACAGGACAACGTTTGGGATCTCCAAGCTCTCTATATAGATGAGACTTGAAATAGAGGATGATTTGTAGGTGGGTTTTGAAGCATGGTCTCACTTGCTAGAGAGCTTGTAGTGTGATTTGTGGGCGTGAGAGGCATCAGGAGCTCAGTCATGTAGTCTCATGCGAGATGTCTGCGTGCTACTGGCTAGTCGTGCTCCTGCAATATCGATCCATGCCGGTTTCATCTTTCAACCACTTGCTGAGTTGAGACATAAAGCCTCATTGTTTTCTAGTCTCTCGAGTCTTGCAAATTAAGATGACAGTTGGCCGGATTATCACTGCCGTCCATGCAACTAATGGGTACGTAAATGGAAGAATCCATCCCCTAGTTAGGAACCCGACGGGTCAAGGACAAACAAATTAAGGTGTAGACTAGATTCATATTAAATTAGGATATGCATAAGCATATAAAATTTTTGACTTGCCGTTGCTTCTTACATAATAGTAAAGATTGTTAGGCGAGGATATGGTTGATAATAAGTAAGATACCATTTGTACCTATTTACCCCCTATCTACTAGTAACTACTTTTGCTTTAATATTTGTAAGTTTACGAAAGAGGTGTATTGAAGTGAACCCCGTCAGCAAAATGTAGTTTTGTTATCTCATCAGACTTTTTTGTTTTGCCTGATGAACTACATGTTGTGCAAATTATATGATCTATCTGAAATTGTGAGACTGTGGGGAAGGTCATGGTCTAGGTATAATGAACAATTGGCATCTAGGTGAGAATTGAATATAGGGTTTCGCAAAGGAGTTGCAAAATCTGGAAATTATGGTCTTTGGTGGTCTGACCGTGGGGCAAGTGTGGTCTAACCGTTGGACATGACCGGTCTGACCACCTTGGGGGTGGCGGTCTGACTAGTCTAAGGGCGGTTTTATTGGTAGTTTGGCAAAAAGGCAAGTTGGCACCAAACACTTGTGTGAAAAATATTTGGGGATGTGTTTGCACTAGATCTCATGGAGTTTGGACACTCAGAGTGAAAATAGATAGAGTTTTACCAAAAGTCCAGAGATAATATTTTCTAGCCAAATTAAGCGGTCTGACTGGCCAAGGGGTAGTCTGACTGGCCTGTGTGGCGGTTTGATCGGCCTTACCATGGCGTCAGACCGGCTTAGAGGGATAGGCATAGGATACTTTGGGAAATTAGGAGATTTGATCATGAGTTGACCTTGGAACTTCTGTCATGGTTGTATTATGTTGCATGTTGTATGTTTATGTTAATGTGGGTTAAATTATGAAGAACTTACACTCAAAAAATAATTTCTTGATCTTTGAATATATAGGAAAGCTTGGAAGCAACTGTGGTCAATGACGGATGTCTGGGACTAAGTCAAGGTGGATCAAGAGCCAGAACAATCAAGGAGATCATGTGGGATAGTTGGGCTCAAACATGGCACATGAAAAAGTAAAGGGATGTGTTCAAGGGATCGAGCAACAGGTTGAATCAAGTAGCTTAGTCAGTTCAAGTACGGTGTGGTTATGTAGGAGCCATAAACAGAAGAGACATGCCGATGGAAAGGAATTCATTGATCAATCTAAACGTGGCGTGCATGGTGGCTTGTGTGACAAGAAGAAGACGAAGTCAAGGGAAGGCTCTACGAAGCATCGTTGGGGGTATTTTGGGGAAATGCTCAAAACCGGACTTGAGACCTGCACCAAAACCGCGGTGCGGGGAGGCGCAAAGAAATGTGGTTTAGGGTTAGGCTAGGGTCAGTGTGTGAGTGGATCAAACACTCGAATGTGAGAAGGTTTATCCTTATAAACGCTTTGAAAAATATGCATGTGAGTGTAAAATCCATGTTAGTGGGGTTGATGGGTTTCCCAAGTCCTTAGCGGGTCTAGACCTACTAAGGGGGTTGGTTAGCCTATTTAATGAAGGGTAGAGGCTAGCTAGAAGGTAAGGAAGGAAATTAGAAAAAACTTCTAGGGTTAGGCTAGATCCTCTTCTTCATGTGTTGGTAAAAGTGGGGTTTATGGTAGGCCCTTTTGTAACTAGCAAGCTGCAATAAACTCATCCATCTACATGCAATAGATCAAGTTCTTGTAACCATTGTGTCCTTGTTTTATTTTGCATGCGTTCTTGATCTCTCTTGTGGTAATTTTGTTCTTTTCTATGTTTCTCTTATTCTTGTTGTGATCTATTATGTGTAAGAGGCTATAGAGGATCCCTGGGATCAATCTATATCCGTCTAGATCACTTTTGTAGTAAGAATCAAGATCTTGTTATGTTCTTGCCCTATTTACCCAAGATTTGTGATTTTGCAATTGTAGTGGTTTTACCTCGAATCTTTTCTTGGATTACCTTGCAAGTATATATGAGAGATGGTCTAGAAAGTCTCATGACTTACATCCTCACGAGTAAGAAATAATTTGAGTTTTAAGGTTTTGGGTGTTCTTGAGACCTAGAGGTTGATTTCTTCAATTTTATGGAATCAAGTCATAGAACCTCGTGTTTCTTACATTGATTAGGTTCCTGACATCCTTACCAAGGTCTATACCAATCTTGGTAGCATCTAGGCTAGGTTTGCTAAGGAATCACTCATTTTGTTTTTTGCCCGGAGGAATTCCCGCCGTGAACATGGAAGTGATCAGACCGGCTTTAGTAGCGCGGTCAGACCAGCCGGCGATCAATCCCACTGACAGTCAGACCGCCAGCTGGTGGTCAGACTAGCTAGGTTGTTGCGGTATGACTGGTCAGGGTGACTGAACCCAAGTTTTGCACCATTTTGATTGTGGTTTTTGGTAGGCTCTGTGTAGGAAGTGTTATCTGAGGTTGATGAGTCCATTAGTCATTTGAGCAAGGATTTGAATACCTGGGGGAACACAAAAAGGCTTCCATAATCATTCAGCCCCTTTTGTTTGCTAGTATCGGTCCAAAAATTACTCATGAGATGCTACAAGTTTACGTGCTTCTTGAACCAGTGACAACCCTTTGGAACAAGTGCATCTTCAACTTTTAGCAAGAATATCTCATCTATAATTTGGTAAAATATACAGCCTCACGCCTAACAAAACTGTACGTAAGCAAAGATACTAGGATCACAAGATGATATATACTCTTCAAACTTCCCTCGTAATACTCTCATTTCTGATTTTTGTTAGATGCCCTATTCTAGTGGATGTTCATTAATTTGAGTACAACTAGAGTTGCAATGATAAGAGTACTTCCAGCTCTTTTCTTCCCTGTATACTTGTGATCAATAAGCATTTATTTAGTATTGTGATTTGTGAAGCTCTGGCCCAAAATGCAATCAATTCTAGCATTGCTGCATAGTACCAGCAAGCAATGTCACTTGTCCTTTTAGTGGCAGAGTACCACCTCCACCAGTGCAGAGCAATGCATTATGCATGCGCTCTTTGCTTGTTATTACTTCATCAGGGAACTTCACAACAATACGAGTCCATTCATTCGATAGGCTAGGCACGACCTTATTTTGATCCATGAAAATGAGAGCTGTTAGATACATGCATGGAGAGGAGAGATCGAGCGACAAAAATCCCATGCGGTGATTCCTAGACTTGTTGGTAGGATGTCTTGCGACGATTTGTCGAGGTTTCCACTCATAGGAGCAGTTGGGAATAACCATGATTTTTCTAGGCTTGAGAGGCATCAGGAATAACCGTGATATGCGTAGAGTCATTGATGCTACGATGCCGTATAGCGAGATGCAGGCAACTTTCGGTATGAGTATATGGGATGTGCTAGCAATTTCTACTTCTTTTGTTGCATCAAGAGGCAACTTTCATCACGAGAGGGAGGATCATTAGTAATTTTCATAGCAGATTGATCGCAGAGATCGTTGGGGCACTCATCTACCTGCAGGATTGGTTTTGAGTATAAAGTAATCTTAATGTGGTCCAATTTCATGCTTATCTTTTACAATTATTTGAACTGTAGGTTCCCATAAGCATAGCATGACATCAATTCATGACTTGATTGACCTTGATGATCCTCCTATGTAAACTTTTCAATCAGGTATTGAAACAGCACAAGTATTAAGTATTGGTATTAGAGAAACAATTTAGTTCATAAGTTAGTTTCTGAAATTAGAAACTGTCCTGAACCTCAAGTGCATTTGTCTTTTACTACAACTTGAATTTTGTAAACTTTTTGCTGGTACACTATTGTCGGTGAGATGATAGCAAGATATGTCCATGATAGCAGGAGGTGATTAAAATGCTACAATGTTTGTACTATTTTTGACCTGGAAAGAAGCTAAGGCAATCAGAGACCTGAGCAAAATGTGTTATTGATGTGTTTGTTGAAGTGAAATGAGTTGGATTGGGCCTTCTGGTGTAATAACATCTCAGAAATTTTATTTACCCTCTATCCTAGCCTAGTCATGAGTCACAAACTCGTAACAGCAACCCACCGGTGAGTGACTTCAGCAAGGAAACTCCAACAGCATGCAGCTATTTAGAAGCCTGTACAGTGTAAACACACGGCCCAACAGACAGCAGATAGCAACCCAGGTAGTAGAAAGGGATATGCAAGTAGTACTGCTTATGAAATTTCTCCTCCCTTTGAACCACTTCTGATGTTGTGCAACAATTATGGACAGGTCCAAAATGGATGACTAATCAATTACACCAGTGTTTCTTGACTCTCATTGCCAGGAGAAAATCTATTGTGCAACGGTGGCACAAACCAGCTTGTGTCACGGGCCAACCGGGTGGTGACACGTGGCAGACAAGAATAAAAAACGATATTTTTACTGTTTTGTACTGTAGCAAATCAATAAAAAAAATTAAGTTTTACTGTTTTGCTACAGTAGAAAACAGTAAAAATTGCTGATTTGCTACAGTACTAAACAGTAAAGATATTCATATTTAAATACTTGCTGCCACGTGTCAGCGCCCGATTGGCCCATGATACAAACTGGTTTGTGCCTCCGTTGCACAATAAACTTTCTCCATTGCCAGCATGGCTAGTGCGATGGCTAGATACCGGAAAATAAAAAACCTAGGAGCTAGACCTACTGCATGGTCACCACAACCAAGAGACTGAGTAGTAGGATGGTCCATGACCGTTCATATAAGTTTAGGCATAACAATAATTGTAAAACTTATAAAATGATTGACTGCATAGAGCATAGTAGGTCTTCCATCTCATCATGTTCCTCTGTCCCTTGCTGTGCTTAAACTTGAAACAGAAGATCACAGCCATTTTGGCATGCATGCTTTAGTAAAATTATTCCTTCTGTACTAGCATCGAATGCGGCAAAGTATCTGTAACAATTTCTTGAGTAAATTCCAATAACTTGTCACTTATTTCACTTTGTACTAGAATTAACGCATATTTTTGCTTTACACTAAGATGGACCAAATAAAATTTCACTTTACACTAGCTAATCAATTCCAGTCACAAACAAGGCAATCAAATTGAAGGAACAGAACAGTCAAAATTATATATACCGACTTATCATTATATAGAGTCGATTGAGCCAAACAAGGTTGGGCTAGTGCAAATTGAAATTTTATTTAGTCCACCATGGTGCAAAGTGAAAGTATAGGTTAACCCTGATGCAAAATAAAATAGGTGACAAATTATCCAGTGCAAAGTGTAATTTACTCTAATTTCTCTTAGGAAAGCATGCACATCAACTTATCTATATACTCTCTCTATCTCACAATATAAGTTCATAGCTCACCATACGTACAGACTAAAAAAATATTAAATCTAAAAAAGTTAACGATATTGGACCATACATGCATATTGTAGCATGGCTACAACAGTGGGTATAAGGTATCCTTCTCCATAGGAGGCAGCTAGGAGGTCTAGGGAGAGAGAGCTAGTAATAAAATAAGTGGATCCCCCTTCTCATACCCCTTTTGGAGGTTTATATATATGAGTGGGGTAGGATGGGAATTTTCCATCCTACCCCTTAATAATTACAAAAGGTAAGGGTACATTCCTCTACACCATTAGGCATATTACATATTACATATTAGGCCAGTTGTAAAGCCTAGTCATGGAGGGTTGGGCCACCCCTACAACAATGCCCCTATTAAATTGCGTACTAAAACTTCTCGTCCACTTTTCAGCATTAAAGTAGGGGTATATGGTGAAAATAATGCAATAATAACACCTTTAATCTCAATAAACTTATATTGTGGGACACCGTTTTTCAAGAATGAGGACTTATATTGCGGGACGGAGGGAGCATATCTAAAAAGAAATGGTGATATTTAAGGTACCTTTGTTATTTTAGAGGTATAGAAAATCCTACAATGATCCTAAAATAAGAAAAATGCAAAATTTCTAGAAATTCTCTCATCAATCGAGAAAAAAAGAAGATCTATATCACTTATTTGGGTGGGGCCAGTTTATAACGTTGCAGATTAATCATATATAGATATATACAGTAAATGTTACATTTGTATAATAAATGCAACTATACTTTTAAGAGATATTAGTAGTATATCACGAATACAATATGTTGTAATTTCTAGCTGCGTAATTGCGCAGGAAATACCGCTAGTTCTCTCTATGAGCTTCTCTACAAGCTATCTAAATGAAGCCAATTTATTTTCTCTCTGTTAATTGCCCTGCTTGATTTGTTTGATGTGTTCCTGCCAATAGAGCTTCAAAGATCAAATTCAAAGAGAAATAATAGAAAATGCTATAGTGTTTTCCAGCCAACCAATGGTATAGCTCGTGTCCATCCAATCCGAACCATCCAACACACCTGCTTTACCCCTACCTCTATCTTATCCCTTCGTTTTCTCTTTTCTCTCACTCCACTCATCTCGATCTCTTATCCCTCCCCCTCTCTCTCCCCCTCTCACTTGGATCAAAGGTGACTAGCGAAGGAGGAGCAAAGGTGACACTGAGCTCGTGGCCAGAGGAGGAGCGGTCGGTGGCATGAACACGGTCAGAGGAGGCGGGGTAGCATCGCAGTGATGCTGCGGCATGACTCATTGCAAGAGGCAGACGCAGCAAGGCCGGAGGAGTAGCCATGGCTCATGGCCGGAGGAGGAGCCGTCGGTGGCATGAACACGGTCAGAGGATGCGGGGCAGCATCGCAGCGAGGCTGTGGCATGGCTCATTGCTGAAGGCATACGAGTGAGGCCGAAGGAGTAGCCATGGCTCGCAGCCGGAGAAGGAGCCATCAGTTGCATGGTCTCGGCCAAAGGAGAAAGCGGCACCGCTAAAAGGTGACGATGCAGCTTGTCACTGGAGGCAGTGTGGTAGGAGGAGCAGCACCGACTCATGGCTGGAGATGGAGGTGCAGACTCATGGCTCCCAACTGGCGGTGATGAAGCGGCTCACGATAGCGTGGCAGCTTGCTAAGGTAGGCGCGCCCGTGAACATGTTTGAAATTTGTTTGATTTTTGTTCAATTTTTGAAAAATGTGGTAAAACATTGCTGAGACCCATGAAACCTTTTTTGAAACTTTCCTGAAATTTCTTTTGTGTTAAAATTTGCATGGAACTGCTCATGAAACATGCTGAAACCTCTTTGAAACTTTTTGCAAAAAACTTGAAACCTCATGAAATGTGGAACCTAAAACTCCATGAAACCTTAAGAAACATCGTGAAAATACCATACCATTGCAATGCATTCCAACGGTATGGCATGGGCTAGCACAACCCTATTACCTCTTAGTAGGTACTAGGCTACCAATGACTATACAGGGTTAATATGGACTTTGCACGTTGTACAAATGAGGAAGTAAATAATAATATCATTAAAGCACAACAATAAATAAGGAAAAATAGTTAATTAATTAATGTTTTCTATCTTTCAGCTTTTGCTGGCTAATTCCTGTGCATAAGCATGGTGTTATTCTTTTTAGACTCGACACAGATTAGTACCAGAACTTAGATGCACACATTCATTTATTAATACTTAAGCAAATTTTGATAAATAATTTATGTGTCATTGATAACATAAATGCAGAACATATATATGTGATATATATTAATTTAAAGTACAGCCATACAACTTTATTTTGAACGTTCCTACCAAAAACAAGTCTTGCAAACTGTTCCATGTGATTCAAAAAAGATATGTCATCTTTTATGGGGGGTGTGTGTGTGTACACACACACACCCCATAAAAGATGACATATCTTTTCTGAATCACATGGAATGTGGGTTCAATCCATGATATATTGGAAAAAGACACCTAAATATGTTTAAAACATTCCTTTTTTCCTTTTTAACATAGCCAGTAACTTGCTATACATAGGATACATGTATGCCTAATCTTACCCTTGATTAATGAACGGCTAAGATTAAATACTCCTCTTACCTCATAGAAGATCCATTTATTGTTATTGGTGTTGATGTGGTCTACTATCCAGATGATTAAGAATCATGGTTCATAGTGTTGTCTGCGATTACAGTCGTGCGAGCGACAGTAGTAGGACTTGACTGAGGAGTAACTGTGGTTTTGGTAGTGCTTCACTTGTTCCCCTTAGGTGCTGCGATCTTGCGTGAGCTTGGTGTCTGGCATAGCAAGATTGAGTGCCATTGTGCACTCTATTCTACGACTATAGCCAATAGCCAACTATAAATAAAGCAATGAAAGAACTGTGGAAAGTAATGCCAGATGGTCAGGTGAGGAGACAGGGCTAGGACCAGTTCAATTCTTTTATAGTTAATGCTATTTTGCATCGTAACCTCTTCTCATGACATGAGCTAAACAAAGTATTGCTAGACGGTCAGGTGAGTGACAGGACCAGGACCAGCTCAATTCTTTTATAGTTAATGTTGTTGTGCATCGATTCCATAAGCTCATTCAAATCTATTTATTCTATGCTTCCTATAACATGTAGACTAAGGAGGCAGCAATGTCTGATGACACAGCCAAGACCTTAACTAAGTCAATGGATGAGATAAAAACAACATTGTCAGCCACTGGGGACCAAATTGTACTGCATGAAACAACTGCGAATCATACTCACGCCATGGTGTAGCCTCCTTGTCTTTTTTTTGGACTTCTTTTCTTGTAACTAGCATCTCCCAGAGGAAATTTCATTTTACATGTAAGTAATTCAACTCAGCATCAAACAACAAAATATACACATATAGAAGCCTAGAAACATACACATATAAAATTGTCCTTACATATAGAAGCCTAGAAATATACACATAGGTCTAACCAATATTTCTTGTACAACTTGGCACTTGCTTAGATAGAAGCAACAAAACCACTCAATACTAAAAGTTATAATTAGTGCCACACCCTCAAAAAAAATGTTTCAACTTGGTTCTTCATTTGAAATAATATCTAAATGAATTGGGATTATTTTTAGAATCTCATGGGATCAGTTGTTGGTAAATAAATAGGGACCTTCATCTCAAGGGATGCTTTCTCACTGTGAAAATTTTATATTTTAGTAGTAAAATATCAATCTATAGTCCTAAATTGAGTTTGTGAAGACATTCTTGCTAAATTTCATTATATATGATGTGATATATATTAATTTGAAGGCCCTATAACTAAACTTTTGAAGGTCTTCTAACTAATCACTCTTTTAATTACTCCTTATTATAAATTTTGTTGTATATGGTGATATATGTGTGTGTATGTGTGTACATATATGTGTGTGTGTAACTAATCACTTTTAAATTACTCATTATAAATTTTATTGTATATGATGATATATGTGTGTGTGTACATATATGCACACATGTGTGTGTATTAATTTGAAGTACAAACATACAAATTTTACTTGCAATGTTTCTACCAGAAAAAGTCTTGTAAACTGTTCTATGTGGTTAAGAAAAGATGTCATCTTTCATGGTATGTATGGTATATATATGGTAGTCATTAGGGAATTGCCATGAGCTAGATATTTTGATAGGAAGTTCCTAGAACAAATTATTTAGGAATACTTCATGGCAAATGTTAGAATTATCTATAGTTTGGATATTTAGGAAGAGAATTCTAGAGAAGAGGTATTTATAGTTATAGGGCTTAGATTGTGCCACATGGCAATAATCTAATAGTGTTGTAACATTATAAATATGGGTGTCATTACCCTCTTTGGTGTGTGCCATAGATAAGTCATCAGGAGCATATGTGAAGAGTGCTAGGTAGGCATGGAGAGTAAGAGTGAAGAGGATAACTACCTAAATAAATGTGTGTACACTCTTGTATAATAGTGTTCGTGTTTTAATAAAGTAGTATTTTATAATTGTATGTCTCCTAGTTAGGCTATATTATTTCTAAGTACGTAGTGCATTATTAAATTGTGATTCAATGTGAACAGCTCCACTGCCTAGAATCACAAAAGTTCTAGCTTTAACATGAGCGGCCCGATCGCTCGGAATCTAGACGGTCTTGGTTTCATCTTGAGCAGCTTAGTTGCCTAAAAGTCAATAATTAATAGTGTACTAAGCAAATAGAAATTAAAAGACTAACCGACTTTAATAGATATGAAGAACATTTCCCACCAAAAGATCAGTCCAATAATACCACTCACTGGTAAATAGCACAATACTTCTTCGTGAATCTCCGCTATTTGAATATTGAACATCATAACCATGAATAGGAATGAAATGGCAATAGCTCCTATATGAACTACTGGGGAGATCATAGCGGAGAAGTCGAGACCTAACAAAATAAGTAAACCAGAAGTGTCGCAAAAGACGAGGATGGGAAACAAAACGGAATGTACCGGATTTTTAGCACGTACAACCATCAAACTAGAGACCAAAGCAGGGCTCGACAAAACAAAAAGTATCATGGTACGTCGTCCTCCCTTGAAATGGAACTTGAATGCTGGAGCAAGAAGACGCATTCAAGTCGATCTATTACGACCAGCGCTGTTGTAACTGAGAGAAGTAATAGACTATTTGGGATTGAGTCTCCTGAATGTTCATGTGTGTTCTTGTCTGAGTATTCATGAGTTATAATTCGGAATACCAAAATATTAAATTAACTAACTAAATTAATTCAGCTAATTAGTTTTTATTTTATCTTGGTTAATTCGGTGGCTAACTTTCAAAGACCAAAATATTTTTTAACAAACAAACCAGACCAATTTTACCATATAAACTGAATGCCTCACCTCAACTCGTGGCCACCACAGCTAGACACTACTACAAAACAGGGTATACTGGATGCCTCATCACAGACAGTTAATGAGGAACCATCTGTGTTTTAATCATCACTATTTTCGCCCAGCCCATCTTGTGAGCCATACCCAGCCGATGCCATTTCCTTTTCACGCCTTCTCCAACATGAAGACGCATTTCTGCGATCTATTGTAGGACCGAAATGGCAACAGAGGGGGGTGAATGTCGCTTTCAAATCCGCCCCGGTATTCACACGTTTCTCTTCTCCAATGGCTATGGAAGCTATGAAGCAAGAGAGTGATTGCTCATTTATACCCAAAGAAACGACCACAAAACGGGAGGAACCATTGCCGAAATCAAGCACTGAAACCTACAAAAGGTACTGAACCCTACCCGGCTGAAAACTACACAAGGACTGAACTGGACATAACTCAAACCTGAAGAAAACAGCAAGAGACTAACTTCAAACTGCCTGCATAGAAAATACAGGAAGGGAACTGACCAACAAAAAATTTTCAGAAGGTTTGCTGCTCAACTCTGGACAAAGAAAGCAGAAAACTGCAACAAAAACAGCAAATAAAGAAATCTGTTTGCAGACCCAAAAACCTGCCTAACTGGTCTTAAAAAATTCATAGGCTGCAGAACAAAGTAGGAGATGGCTGACTGAAAATACAGCACTAAAATTACTGAAAATGAGCAGTAGAGAAGCTGAAATTGTAGACCAAAAGGAGAAGTCTGACTGCACAAGGGACAGCCAGCGAACACTAGATTGATCAGGGAATCTGCCGAGATCGAAGCAACATAAAAAAACACAGAAATTTGAAAGTTTAGATCGGTCTGTCTACAGCAACACACTCGGTCAGACTACAAGTTGTACTCCGGTCTAACCAGCAACAGCCCACCGGTCTCACCGAGTTCAAAGAAAAAGCAGCAGCGCAGCACACCTTGAGAAAGAACAGAGAAGACTGCACACAAAAAAAATTGAAACAAAGAACTAGAAATCTGAATGAGGAACTTCTCTACTCGCCAAGACAATATGAAAAATGAAGCTAATTGAAACTCACATCTCACATCCAATTCATGATTGATCAAATGGATTGAATGAATGCAATTTGCAGGGAGACTAAAGAAAACTTCAACAGGGAATACTTTTGTCAGATAAAAATCAAAAAGAGACCTTGTGTCATATGGCTAATAATTCTCAAAGTGAGATGATTTCTGACCAAGATAACACAAAGCTCAAACCATTTTGAGCAGCAAAGCCTAAACACAGGAAACCTCTGCCTGCTCACACAGCAAACCTAAGAAACTAAGACAAAAATCAAATTACTCGAGAATCACTCATCTTTCCAACCTGAAACTTTGGATTTCAACAGGAATCGATCCTCCAACAAGAAAGCACAAGTCTCAAGCCATCTTGTGAAGGAAAATCCAGAGAATCAACATTCCCCTGCCTTCAAACCCTAGAAGAGCAAGAACAGAGGAAGTGGCGCGGACAAAATCTCAGGAAGGCAGCAGCGATGAAGATTTGCTCTCGGGTATGATTTGGCCAAGTGGTCTTTAAGCAATACCAAGTTCTGAGCAAAAATAAGTCTGCAGCCTTTTTAACAAAATACTCTACACAGAAGAGAACATCACGAAGAGGAATAGAGAACACAAAAAAAACCAAAAACAGATACAGAGAGAAACTGAAATCAAAACAACTAGAGCTCAGGAAGAACTTCTCATATTGAAACAGAGACAAGAATGATTACAGGAGATTTTTCTTACGGCCAATTCATCCCAATCTCACATCTTGGACAGAGCACACAAAAGGAACAGTACACAACGCAAACTCACCCAGACATAGAGGGAGACAGAACACACCTGCCTCTGCTCTCTCCACCAACTCTCTAACAACCCTTAAGAAAAGCAAAACAAACTCCAAAAGCCATAACTCCTCTCCCAAGACATGCATTCACCAGGAGACACCTCTCCTATTTATAGCCTTTGCTTAACGGGTTTCTCACTCGCTTTACCCGCTAACTCAAAAACCAAAACCCGCTTCCTCATGCAGCTTTGCGCTTTTACCAAAACGCCCCTCCTGCACTTTCTGGGAAGCTTCCACATTTCTTGCCGTCCAAGCCTCGCAACCACCTCGAGTCCTCGCCGTCTTCAGCACATCCCAACCGTTCTGATCTCAGCACCACCTGCGCCTAGTCCAGTCATCCCGTGCCTCACCACGATTCCGCCTCGATGTCCTACAGCCATCGCAGATAAGAAAACACATCACATAGCACCGCTCGAGATAACATAATCACACAATTGCATTAGAGAGAGTATTAAGCACGAAAAAAGCCCAAACCTGTCAAATCAAAAGAATAAGCACCCTAAGCACGTTCAACCAGGTTTGACCAGGTCCGACCGAAACCGACTGCACCACGCAACGACATGGCGCGAACCACACAAAACAAACTCAAACTTTTCGGAACACACGTCAATTACTCATCACACACACGGGGTCACCTCCACATGGTCTCTCATCTACCTTCTCTCTCACCCCTTCCTTTCGCTCGCCAACCGGTGGACCCAAGGCCCACCCATCATCTGTCTTCGTCCACCTCACGCATACGCCATGGACGTCTCCTACAAAGCCCTGTGCCACACTGCCAAAGCCGCGATGCTCGCTGCCATCCTCAAGCTCCCTTCCCCATGCACTCCTCTACCACCCCTCTGCCATCCCCAAGCAGTCCCATCGCAAGCGCATCCTTGAGTGCCTTCTTCTTATTGCCGCCCAGGAAGAATCTCTATGTCTAGCCACATCCTCAGCCCTACTTAAGGCCACCCGAGTGCGCCATTATCTTTCCTGTAGCACGTTGTCCCCATTTCCCCCTCGGCAAAGCTTCCCCTTCCTTGTTTTGCCCAGAATGCGCCATCGCCCCGAGCTCCAGTGCACGCACTGCCACCATGCCCTCCAATGTCCAGAGCATGTTTGGTGAGACCTACCCTCGACGCTCGTGTCAATTTGCACCATTTGATTCCTATTTCTAAGCCCTTACTTAATTGGAGTTCTATCTAGCGAGGCACTAGATCCACGCCATTTCTTTCCACTCCAGCCGCTGCCCTCACCCGAGTGATTCCCCCTCTCTACAGCCCTCGCCATGGCCATCGTTGGCATCCCCTTACCTCCCTAAACTCATCCCTACCCTTAATTTTAGTTGAGCATCACTGTGGGGACCTGCCACCGTGTGTGTTGTCATCACCGCCGCAGCTCATCGCCGATCAGCCACCTCAACACCTCTCTATTGTTGCTATCCTCACAATCATGACTGAGGTGATTTACTAGTGCTTTTGTGCCACTCGTTCTGGACCGAAGTAATGGTGTTGTCGTGGTCCCCGTAGCTCTACCAGCGCCACTACTCCGCACTGCCATCAACCCAGCTCTAGTGAACTCTAAGCCCTGCTACCACAATCCAGAGGTTCGTCGTGGACTCCTCTACCCATTCTTGAGCTTGCACATCCCCTCCATCACTCCCTCGCCTTTAAAATATGTCTCATTGACATGTGGCCCCCACATGTTAGCATTTTTAGAAAATAATAAAAGACCTGACAATGGACTCAACATGTCAGCCCCACAACGCAATAAACCTGGTTTTTCTTTAGAAAGAAAAATATAAATCAAAATCCAGCACAGTGTTTTCTCTCTCTTTTTCTAGGATTTTCTCTCCCATCAAAATTTTGAGAGCTCGTATCTTTTGCATCCAAACACCAAATTGAATGATGTTTATCTCTAAAATTTTCTAAAATCTTGCTCTTTCATAATATGAAAAAATATTTTGTATTTATTTGTGTTATTTGGCTTTATTCACTCGATATCAATGTACCGATGATACTTCAGAAATCAATCCAAAGCAAGACACAAGTGTTCAAAACAAGGCTAGCACCCCCTTTGACCATGTTTATCCCATATTTTAATTTTGAGTAATTTGTTTACTCAAACTATTATGCATTCAGGTATTTTTTTTTCAGTAAAATTGCTATGTTGGTAAGGGGGATAGTTATGCCAATTTGTTGCATTGACCCTACCTTGAAAAGTTGCATACTCACTGTTGCTGCCCTAGTGATGATATTGTAACATCCCAATTACTAGGAGGCCTGAAATTGAGAAGAATATAAAACTTTTTAGTTGCATCATCATTACCTTGGCTTTTGATAAAATTTCCGTTGGAAAATATTTAGAAAAGAATATTCAAAATTCAAATTGAATTAAAAACTTATATTGAAAGAGATGAACCAAAAAGTGGCATAAGAGAAACTATAGTAAAAATCATGTCAAAAATTCAAAAATAGATTCATAGGGTTGAAAATGAAATTTGAACATTTTAAAGCCTTTTTCTAAAACTCACCAATTCAAGTAATGCTTTTTTAATTGAAATAGTGCAATTTAAGAAATTTGCAAGAAAAATCTAGGACAGATAAAAACCTGCAAAATTTTCACAATGTTCATAATTTTTTGTGTCCATTTGCTAATCTTAGGAATTCAAACTTGAAATCTGCATGTAGATAAAAATGGAAAATCCATTTATTTTTTCTCCTGGCCCCACCTGCCAACCTTCCTCATACCTGGAATCTCGCTGCAGCTTGCTCTCGCTCATCACTACACCACCGCGTGTTCATCCTAGGGATGTCGCACCGTCACTGCCACTGCCCACCAATACCCTTCCTACCTCCCTAACCTCACCGCACCATCATCACATTCACACAAAAGCCAAAAGTCATGCTTGTCTTCTTGCTCGAGGCCACAACAGTGCTCAGGGATGCGCCCGAAGCCGTTGCTCACCCCCAGCCTCTCCACACCTATAAAAGCCCTCATTGGACCAAGCTTTAGCACTCCGCACCTCTCCATCTCCTCCCTTGCAATGCTCAAGTGCCAATTCGGCCAAGAACACACCTTCTCCAACGCTAGTCACGACCAAGCTGAGGCCAATCCGTTGAGTAAGTGGTCCATTCTTTGATTCGTTGCGCCTGTAGCACCTACGTACTTCTCTAACCCCTTCCCCTTCCTTAATTTTAGCTCCCATTCACTGGAGCACCACTGCCATAGAACCTCCTCGCCATTGCTTCGGACCACCACCAATGAGCCACCTCGATAAGCCACCGACCATGCCATCCCCAAAATGGAACCCTATAGCCCATAGATGTTGTCTCCTACCAATTTCACCCCTGCGCCACCCCTTCCCCTTCCTTGTCGTCCACCATGGACACTGCCACCACTGCTCTCTGCCGCCAGCCCTCTCTGACCATGCTCACCCATGGTCGAGCCCACCCAAAGCTTCCCTGTTATCTCCTCTAGCTCCCCACACCTCCCCTCCACACGCCTCGCGTCGTTCGCCATCAGCAGTGCTCGCCAGAGCTGCACGCCACTCAGAATCACCAACAAGTGGGCCCCATCTATCAGTGCCAACCACTCCCTCCTCTCTCTGCCAAGACACTGACTGGCCAGTCCCACATGTCAATTTTTATTTTAAAAATCAATTTAACCCGTTGGGCCTATGACATGTGGGCGTGGGCCCTACTCTTTAAAACATTTTAAAACCCAAAAATAACAATTATGCCTTCAGTTCAATAGAAATACACCAATCTAGTTGGAAAGCATAGTTCCAAAGTTACGTCGGTCGACATCACCCTATGAATAGTGCTATTTTTCAATTTTTAGTATTTTTCAAACCTAATAAAATTCAAATGTATGTAACTTTTGCATTTGAACTCCAAATTGAGTGATTTTTTGTCTCTAAAATTTCTAAAATTATGATCTTTCATATTCTATAGAAATATTTTAATTTTCTCTCCATTTGAAATTGTTTGACTCTTATTTCCATTAGTTGATGTTTGACGTTTGCATACTGACGTTTCGGAGAATTTCGCCAACGAACTTGAGCAAGACAAAGAGTTCAACAAGCAAGGAAAGCATGCTCTTTAATCATGTTGAGCCCATATTTTAATGTTATTTATATTGTGTTCAAAACTATTATGCATGCGCATAATTTTGGTAAAAATCGCTATTAGTATAAGAAGTAGTTACACCAATTGATGTATCGAATCCCACATTGACAAATTTGTCGCCCTACCATTTCACCATAGCAATGATATCCACTAGATATAAAATGTGGAACTTGGTTACTTAAAATGTTGTAGTTGATGCTTAGCTATGCTCATGACGATACTAGAAGTGTTAGGTTGGAAATGGGTCACAATATTCAAAATGGGAGAAAATCCAAGAACTGATATAAAGGAGCTTACCTCAGATATTTTGGTTAGCAAAAAAATAAAAAAAACTTGTCTTAGACTTAGGCGAATAGTTGTAGAGACCAGTTTGCACGAGAAAGTGGTTTGTAGATGTCTCGCCTGGGTCACTAAGGACTAATTCATATTGTGCTATAGACCCCAAGTACAGTCGTACAACCATATGTCATTTGTGGGAAGACCTTAGCATAATAAGTTATTAGGTCTAGCAACTTCACTGGAGGTGGTAGATTATACATGGATTTTTGGGTTATGCGGACATGGTGCAGACTCCATATTTGGAGGGACCTTGCCCGTAACGGAAGGCACCTGACACACTATACAAGTCTTAGGACATGGAGGACACTGCTCGTCTTAAGAACGTATCATAGCGTGGTGTTTGTTAATAACTAGTAATGTAAAAGTTTTATCATGAACTCTCAAATCGGGTATAACATGGTGGGTGTTTATGTTGTATGGGTAAAGTGTACAAGCTCTGTAGAGTGTAAATCTATTCAAAAAAACCGTGTCCCTGGTTATGAACAAAGCTTTGTGAAATCCTACAATAAGTAGCTTTATGTTTTGCAAAATAGTTATGAAAGTATATGGTTGGGAATGCAAAGTTGGTTCAACAAAGAATGTGCCGCTAGTTTGATAATTCTAAGGCAGCATGCCTCTTGTTCTATATTATACGAATTTATGCTTACTGACCATTCCTTGATAGGTGGTCCTACCTCTTCCAACGAACCATCCAAACCCAATTGGACAGTCCAAACGACCTAGACTCCAACTTACAACCTCTCTGAAAAATGGTCCGAACAGATTGGTCCAACTCGTTTGGACGATCTGAATGTCCTTGGACCCATTTGCACTATCTCTGGAAAATAGTTTGGTCCAAATGGTTCGATACGTTTGGATGGCCTGACTGGCCTTAGGGTCTATTCTTTTTCAGCTTTTGGCTTTAACTTTTGGCTCTTCTACAGTAACTATCTTTTAAACGGAGTGTCTTTTTAAGATAGGGTCTACTAGTTAATTGTAGTACATACTGTACCGACTTTATTTATATCGGCAAAAACCGCACATGAGTTTCAGTTACTCTGTAATCTCTCACACAAACAGCCCAAAAACCACAAGCCGCAGCCAAAAGGCACAAGCCGCAGCCAAAAAGAACAGACCCTTAGATTTATTTGCACTCTCTTTGAAAAATAGCCCGACTCAATGTTCCATTTTGATTCGGACCTTCTGGCTGTCAATATGTGAACTTTACAAAACCAAACTCAAATTTCAACCACAAAATCAATTACTCCTTATAAATCATAGATGACTTTCACATGATCTGACAATTTGTCATGTAAGCTACGAGTGATGAGTCACGCAATTCATATGTACACTGGTCTCACAAATTACGCATGGAACATATTTTGGTGCAATACATCTATAGAATGCATACCTTTGTTAATATATTTGCTATCAAGGAAATTAGCTCAATACTGTCGCAAATAGGTAGGGTTTGCTCCAACTAGCTTTTTGCTTAAGCTTATGGTTGTGGTTTTTAGTTTTTGATTGAAATTACACTGTAGCGATTGTTAACTTTTTTGAGAAAAATGTGGAAAAAAATAGAAAAAAAATGAGAACAGACAATGCAAAGGAATTAGAGAAAAAATAAAAACCAAAAAAGCTAAAAAAGCCAAAATTAAAAGCCAATGCGTTACAAGTGGTTTCTGTCTTAAATAAGTCAGAAAAATCAGAAGCTAAAACCGTTTGTAGCGGACCTATAAATTGAAAATTACCATCTAACATGTGAAGATGACATATGAGTTCGGAGGCCACAATTTAGTGACACATCAGATGGTATTTTCCAACATATGATTTTGTGTTGGTATTGAACAATATTGCCATGTATGTACATGAGCGTGAGGATTATGTCGGGTAGGAGGGGAAGAGAGAGATGGAATATTTGATCCGTATCCTACAGTTAAAATTGCGATTCAAGTTCAACATATTTTTTACTTGATTAATACATAGAAACTGCTAAGAAAATCTTCCTATGAAAAACACGAGAGGGAAAACATTAAAAGCACGTATAAAACGAGCTGGGAAAAAAACAAAATATATAGGAAAAGTGCCCGAACCCTTCTCGCCCGGTTAGTTAAATGCGGTTTGGACCCTGACCTTTCCCTCCCGCGCTTTTCTCTCTCTACCCTCCTCTTCCTCCACGCACAGCCACACCGCACACTCTCTCTCCTCCCCTCCTCTCTCTCTCTCTCCTTCTTGACCTCCTCTCTCTCTCTCTCTCTCTCTCCCCTCATCCCCTTCTCTCCCGCCTGATCGACCCAAGAACTGCCGATTTCGCCGGTTCTTGGCTCGATCTCTCCATTGCCTCGTGGGATCAGATCCTTTTTGGCCATAAAGATTCCCAGTCCCACCGTTTCTTGGCTCGATCTCTCAAGTGATTTGGTTTTGCCGGACAAAAAAAGTATATTAGGTTTATTGCGATTCGGTCGTCTCACGCTCAATTAGTAGGTGGCTATCCTCACTAATTGGATCTTTCGGGAGAATAGTGATCTTTGGCAATTTGATACCATCAGATCGTGTCGTAATTGGTGGAGGTTGTGATCTCCGAGGAGACTTCTGTTGGGTTATTCTCCGAAATGGGGAGGGTGAAGCTCAAGATCAAGAAGCTGGAGAACATCAACGGGCGGCAGGTGACGTATTCCAAACGGCGGTCGGGGATCCTGAAGAAGGCCAAGGAGTTGTCCATACTCTGCGACATAGATCTCATCCTCCTCATGTTCTCCCCCAACGGGAAGCCAACCATATGCGTCGGTGACAGAAGGTATCTAATCTGGTTAATTGCTATTCCTTGTAGGTTTCAGGCCAACAAGTTCATCTCCTGTTTTGGTAATATGACCACATGTACATAATATGTGTTTTCTGAACATCGTCGCACTTTTGTACTGAATTTTCTATTTGAATTGGTTGATTTCACGGTCGAACGGGTAATCGTAACAAGACAATCGGTTTCTCAATGCATTTCTTCTATTCTCAATTTTGCATTCTCCTATTCTCAATTTAATTCATGCCGGTACTAAGTTTCTAATCGAAGCACCATTCTATTTTCAGAAATTTTATATCATTCTGTTTTGCTCATTCTTGCAATAGTAGTACACTGTTTTGGCCATATATCATGTGTCAGATAACAATGGACATACTAAGGATATTTAGGATGCCAGTGGTTTACTTAAAATTGCATGTTTACTCGACATTCTTCTGATTGCAGCAACTTCGAGGAAGTCATAGCAAGGTATGCACAACAAACACCTCAGGAAAGGGCTAAAAGGTACTTGAGTTGCATCCTTGTTGTATTTAGATGCTTAATTAGTACACAATCTTGATAAAAAAAATATAGTAATTGTCATTCTTTCTTTCTCTGAACAGGAAGTTGGAGAGCTTAGAAGTAGGTTATCTCAACTGCTAGATTTTTCAAGGCATTTTTGTTCCTTATAACAGTAAGTTTGAGAATGATCTGACGAGTCTGCTTTTGTTCTCGAAAGGCCTTAAAGAAGACATTCAAGAAGCTAGACCATGATGTCAATATTCAGGACTTCTTAGGCTCCGGGTAATTCTTCTATTTTATACATAGAAGGAGAGCTACATGATGGTAGAAATGTCTAGTAGTAAAGATTCTCTTTTTTTAATGATACAATCGTAAAGATTCTCATTCTACACTGTTTTTGAATCTGTTGCAGGGGTCAGACAGTCGAGGTACATTTCAACAAATCAACAACAAGGATGATTGAACAGCTTATGGAATTCCTTGTTTCTTATTGAACAGCTTATGGAATTCCTTGTTTCTTACTTTCTGTCTCAAATGCTGATTGATTTGATTATTTTGTAGGAGTTATCAAGCCATCTCGGTGCTCTGCAATGTCAAATGGCAGATGTTCAGAAGCGTCTCAGGTAAATAGCTTTAACTCACTTAATCAGTGCCACAGATTGTATACTGCTCTCTTGGATAAATGCAATAAGTATTTATATCTGCTGAAATCTTCTCATTCAGTGCTGGCTGAGATCTTGATTTGATGGAACATGATCTTGCTAAGGGCCCTTCTTTAAACATATATTGCATTGATGGTAGAGTTAACTGTAGCTTATCACAAAGAACGGGAGTTAATTGTAACAGTGTAGCGTATTGTTCTTCAGTTATTGGAGCAATCCCGAGAAGGTTGAGAATATAGACCATATAAGAGCAATGGAGCAATCCCTTAAGGAATCTCTTGATCGCATCCGAATTCATAAGGTAGATATTCCCGAACCTTCTAATTAATTCTGGCTGATATTAATGTGCAATACCTTCAAAGATTAGCATCACTGTATGATATCTGAAGTGTAAATGCCCAGTCAAATACTGCATTCAATAATCACAAGTAATTAAGTATAAATTTTATGTATTATAACACAATAAATCTCACCATACAATGTTTTGGATCTATTTAGGAGAACTTTGCAAAGCAGCATTTGATGGACCTACAATGTGCTGCTGCTCAGGTAAGAGGTTTCAGCTTCAGAATTTGGGTGTAGTACGCGGCAGGTTTCAGGTTCAGATATCTGATCAAACTGTTGCTTCTTGCCATTTCAGTTCCAGAACGACATGCAGCTGCCACCAGGACTAACCGGTGACCCGAACCCTTCGTCGTGGTTCCACAATGGCGGCGCTGAGGGGCAGCAGCCAATGATGCTACCTGCAGACCCCAGCTTGCTCCATCAGAGGTGAGATCGAGCTCAAGCTCAAGAATATCCGTTGCTCTCATGAACTGAACTGAACTTATGGACAAATTCATCTTCTTAGTTCAAGAACCACATTAAAATTGTTAACTGAATGAACAAATTGAGCAGGGACATCGGGTGCTCGACGAGCACGTCACTGCAGAGCTACCCGGGTTACTTCAGCATGAGCAAGCAGTCCACCGACACCGGCGGCGAGCACCAGCAGGCGGCGGTGCAGCAGCCGGAGTTCAGCCAGGCCGAGTGCCTGACGTCGCAGCACCTCGGCACGCAGTTCCCGTACCAGTCCGCTTTCGACCATGCCAGCCTGCTCAACGACAGACTGTTCAGGCCGGACATGGAGCTGCATGGCAACGCAGCGGCAGCCATGGACTTCGGCGGCCACTACGACCTGCCGAGGCCCGGCGACGAGGCCAGCTTCCAGAACTGGGCGCCGGCGGCGTGCGGCGGCACCATATACGACCATCAGCAACAGCCACCGTCTGCCCAAGTGAGTCCTATACCCGAGCTCGTGCATGCCGCCATGCATAAAAACAAACAACATTTGGTGTAGCTGCCTAGCTGCTACGTGCTGATTCTTTCCTTTCTTTAGAACTTTGTTCTCTAAATTGATTGTATGTGCTACCTCTATTACACACATAAATTTGTTTACAGTCACATAACTTTATCAAACTGTAAAGTAATAAGTACTACTTTTCTTGGTCTAGTTAACATGGTGCTCAGATTAACATGATGGCTCAAGACTCAAAACTGAAAATTCTAGTGTGAGAAATAACAATGATGAGCAGCTCTTTATCAGGCATGAATGGAATGCAATTATGCAACTGCAAGAGATTATTATTATTATTTGAAATAACTACAAGAGATTCTTTTCTTTAGTTCATTTGAGCTTCTTGTTCAGATCATGACTGAACCTCTGACCATCAGCTCCCTGCAGTAACCACTCTAGCAGCAGCCTCACTCGATCGCACCGCTGCTCACCATCATCGTCCCTTGCAACATCAACAGCTCACGATTTGATGATCTTTTGGCAAAACCGGAGCCATTATGCCACCCCGAAAAAGGCGCTGCCATGGCTGCTCAAAAAATTGCTCACGAACGAACTTATCAGCAGTGCGTATTGTGTAGGAAAAATATGCTGTATAGGGGAAAATTGAATTGTCAGTGTAAAGTATATACTGACTGTAGCCAATTCAACTTGTAAAGTATGATGAATTCTTAACTCTCCTGTAAACTATGTTACAATCTGCCATGAAAAAAATTGGGCACTTAACTAGCTTCCAAATATATGCATCTTTGTATAAGATTAGGCAAATAATTAGTTCAAGGAAATGGAAGAAAAAATAAAGACATTATCACAAGCTTACAGTTTGTCAGTAGTTTTTTCTTATATATATACTTAGTACAAGATAGCCTCACATGTTGTACAAGTATACAAAACGTACGTACATACGTATGTACGTACAATAGTATCACATGATGTATGCCTGTATTGTACTGCCCTGGCTTCTGGGACGACGCAGACATCTGCTGAGCTATTTAGAAAGAACCGCTGCCCATACAAGTACACGACGCATTGCAGGCTACGGAAACTTGCCTGCAAGGCGGCAGCTAGCTACACAGTGGCATGAGAGGACACCGAATTAGATGCACCAGCAGCCAAAAGCTTAACTGTCAAAGAAGAATTGGTCGGTGGTGAAGCAATCAAGTTCGCCGAGCAGCAGGTGTCTGTGTCTCTGCGACGCTGCCGCTCATGGCCACCATGGGCAAAGCTAGCCAGTGCAGATGCTCAGCTCTGGCTCTGCCCATCATGGATCGTCAGCAGCAGTAGTATAGGAGTATTTGATTACTGCTAATTGGTGTCCCTCTTAGGCTATACTACCTTCTTTCATAATTAAACATGAGTATTGAATTATACTCTAATTCAGTTCAACATCTCTTATGCTATTGAAGGTCTAAAAGGCAATAAGATTATGTTAGTTTTGGGTTGCAGCTCATGGTTTTTGTGTATGTGGTCTATACTTGTCGATGTTTTTGGGGTTCACTGACAACCCTACACCATATCGGTTTGGTTCCTTTAGTTTGCTACTTGTGATTTTAGATTTTTGCTACAGTAAATAGCATTCAAACCATGTGATTTTTGAAAGCGGGGTCTACAAGTTAATTGAACTAGATATTGTATCGACTTCAGCTATATCAACCAAAATCGCATGCGATTGACTCTATCTCTTCGTTCTCTCTCATAAAGTCGTAATCCAAATGACATAATCCACAGCAAAAAAAAAAAACACCCGTCAATCAAAGGTAGTCGATTGAGAAATTTCACCAGAACTGGATTTGATTGATGAAAAGATTCGGTGAATGTCTGATGCAAACTCAGACGGATGGCACTCATTTGGCATATATCTTTGTCAAATCATGATAACAACCTGAAAATGAAATGAACTTTTTTTTCAGAGGCACTAATTATATAAGGTTGCAGAATGATGCCCTTAATTTGGAATTGTACTTTTAAGTATTTTAGGTAAACTCGTGTAAATATTGATGGGGGAGGGTCTCCATGCCACCTTGGGCTAGGGGTGGAAAAAAAGCTCGAGGCTCGTGAGCTAGCTCGGCTCGTTGAAGGCTCGGCTCGGCTCGGCTCGGCTCGTCGCACAAACGAGTCGAGCCAAGGTTTTAGCTCGGTCCGTTAACGAGCCGAGCCGAGCAGGCTCGCAAGCCGCTCGCTAGGCTCGGTCGACCCAGCTCGGCAGCGTCTCCAGCCCATCACGTGTGAACGGCTCAGTACGGCAGTAGTAGTATGTATTTATGCATACCAATTTTCGCACATCTTTTATCACTAAGAGATATTATTAAAGTACACGTTACTCTTTTCTCTGTTAATTTCATATATGGAAAGGAAACCATAGAACTTATCATTAAAAAAAATAAATCTGAAACATAAAAAAAGGTTAAAGACACTCAAAAGTCAAAACGAGCCTAACGAGTCGAGCTCGAGCTTTTCAGAAAAGTCAATTTGCATATTCCACTTAACGAGCCTAACGAACCGAGCTTCAGCTTTTCAGAAAAGTCAATTTGCATATTCTACCTAACAAGCCTAACGAGCCTAACGAGCCAAGCCGAGCTTTTTAACGAGCCGAGCTTGTCTTTTAGCTCGTTAGTTTAACGAGCCGAGCCGAGCCTCCTCTCTAACGAGCCTTCACGAGCCGAGCCGAGCCGGCTCGATATCCACCCCTACCTTGGGCCTACGACCACCTTAGGATGCCAACACTTGGAGGGTTTACCCCGAGCCAAATAACAAGTCAACCCTAGGTGAGGTATGCAAGACCGCTTCCAGAGGGGTTCGAGGCCAACCCGAACGAGATACACAACACTAAACTCGGGCGCGGTACACAAGACTAAAGGTATGCAGACCGACCCTTGAGAGGTCCAAGCTAACCCCGAGCGAGGTACATAAGACCAACCCTAGAGAGGTCCGAGGCCAACCCTAAACGAGGTACACGAGACCAATCCTGGAAGGATCTGAGGCCAACCTCAGACCGACCCCCCCCCCCCCCGGCGAGTACAAGACGTGACGGGCCCGCGCGAAGCAAATGACATGGATACTCCGAGTAAATTAGGCCCCGATAATAAACTTGTAACTTCACTCGTCTGCCTCTCTCCCTCTATAAATAAGACTCTTTGTAATAGGAGAGGATGCCATTTTATAACTCTAAACACTCATATTGAATACACTTGGTCATTCTTGTGCTTCTCATTGAGTCTTTCCGTATCCTCGAGGGTCTCCGTACCCAATGAGAGTGCTTCTAAGTTTACTGTCTACATTCGTACTGACGACAAATATGTAGGATGACTTTTTACAGAATTATCACTTGTCAGTCAATAAGTGAACTGTAAAATTCAGAAGATGTCAGTCTACTGAACAAATTTCGCTCTGAAAGATATTCTGAGGATGTTTGTGGGACTTGAGTAGGTAACTTCAACAAAATAAGGCTTTATCAAGGTTAAGTATCAACTGCAGCATAAAATAAGTAAAGACTATAGTCTATAGACCAAGTGGAATCTAATGCTACTTTTGTAGAATATCTGGTGATGGCTTTTGGTGAGGATAATATATAGGTTTCAGTTGATCGAACAGCCCTGTAGAACATAAGTCCCCACAACCTGTTGGACATCAAGAGATTCCTCCGAAGTGTACAAGAAAGGCCCGCATGACCAGCTTAACATCAACACCGGTTCTCCATAACTTGGTTTTTCCATTGTTCAGCAGCAGGTGGCAGTTGAAGCTTGCAGCACAATTGGCAACCTAACGTGACCTCATTGGAACGCAGCATGACAAGAAGGCCAAGCTAATAATGCCCAAGAGAGGACAAAGGGAGCAATCAACATCAGTTTAACAACTCAATTGACACCAGCTTATTTATACCAAGGAGCCCTCTGGCTCTACATACATAGCCAGCCTGTCAAATTCCAAGATAACATGTGATGCTGCACTATTAGATTGATTGATGTGATAATTTGATAGAATATACAAAGATAATTTAATCATGATGTGATAGTTTATAACCAAATGACAATAGTATGAAGCAACTGTTCTGCACTCAACCCCTACCAAAAAAATTTCTTACAGATTGAATGAAGAAATGTAGCTGTACAAGCAAGCACCTAGCTGTCCACAACCCCACTTGATTCTTCCTCCTCAAGATCATTATGCAGCTTATAATCTGAGCCTCAGGGCCACAGGAGGGGACTGATGATTCTTTTTGACGCATTTATTGAGAAAGAATGGGAAAAAAGATGGTGATGGAGGCTCAAAGTTTCTGAATTGTACGACTGGAACAAGAAAGGAAGGATGAACACAAGAGTACTCTATATATGTGATTATGCTACTGCAAGGGCACTGTAACTAGCGAGGGAGAAGCAGATGGAAGAATTTGAGGATGGGTTATGGAGTTCTGAGCAAGGCTCGGGGAAGACAAATTCAGAGTATCCAGAAACATTGGAACATGACCAGGAACTGGAATGACTTGGATCAGTTATCGAGAAATTGACATTGGAAAGGCAGATGGCAGTAAACGGATCGCCATCTATTCCTGATAAAACTCCAGCAACCGAGATGTTTGTCCCCACAATGTTCTTAAGGGTGATTTGATCGATCATTGGGAGCTCAGATGGATCAAAAGGGTCATCCGGGTGGCTTGACCAGTTACCAGTGAACTCAATGGCAACATGGACACCGTCCATTTCTACATCGGAGATGACCACTTCCTTTATGTAACCTCCGCGGCCCGGTGTGGTCTTGAAGGAGATGCCTATATTGGAACTATGGATCCGAAGGTGATTAGCATGAATATCTGAGATCCCACCAGACATCTCACTGCCAAATGCAAGAGCAGCTCCGGATGAGGCTTGCAGATCCACTCTGCTGATATGAATGTCCGAGGTTGGCCTTCCAAAAGAAATGCCATACTTGTCCCACCCGCTTTTGAGTGAGATGGCCTCATGACTGACACTAATGCTGCTGTCCTCGATGCACACATTTGAACATGAATCTGGATAAAGAATGACTCGTTAGTCAAAGAAATAAAAATTGCTTGTCAAGGCTGTGGAGTGGAGACAGATTGATCCAGTTAAAAGAAAAAAAATGCGTACTCCTTGCATACAACAGAGAGTGGTTAAGACTACTCATGTTTCTTGCTAGATTTATTTGAGTTCCCTAGCTTTGTTTTGAGCAGATATTTATCCAAGTTTGCATACTAGCAACAACAACTGGCACATAAAGGAAACAGTGTGCCGGTTTTCTTAGATTCTGAGAACTAGTAGAAGAATCTACTAGATTCACACATAAGCCCAAGCATAGCTAATACAAAGTACATGCGATCAATCATCAAACAATGTGTGAACATAAAACAATGCGTCAAGACTAGAAGCAATGATACCTGAAACTATGCCATCAGTGAGTGGAGCATCCAACGAGGTCTTAATTGTGACATTGTGGACCTTTACATTGCTGGATAAAACAAAAACAGTATGCGTTAGTACATAAGCAAATAATATTCCACAAAGCACACCACATGCATGAAGCTAAATTAATGCCAATGCACCTGCAGTAGACCGGATGTATGCTCCAGGCTGGCGTGTTTAAGAATGTCAAGTTTGATATCACAATTTCTTTAGAATGCAGAAACTCCACAAGATGAGGGCGACTATGGTTCAGTTCATGGGAGCGAAGCCAATCCCACCACACTGAGCCCTGGCCATCGATAACTCCATTATTCCCTGGAATAAGTGAAGCAAGCGTGCAAGGTCATTAAAACTGAAAAATACATATGCAACATAGCGCAGCCCGTAAATGTGAAAGTACTTACCGGTGATAACAACATCGGTTAAATTGTGTCCATTTATTAAGCTGCGATGTCTAAGACCTGGAAGATCTAGTCCCCGACCATAAGATGGCAAAGGTTCCACCATCGGCCATTGTGACGACTCCTACAGTGAGGAAGAAAACAAAAGAACGAGGTTAATGTCGGTATCCTTAATACTTCGAAAATGTAGAAATTTTTGCATATGAAGAACAGGGCATTGTTCTCCACAACCCAAAATACACATGAAGCACAATTACAATTGTCAGATTAGTTTTCTTTCGAATTATGTAAAAAAAGAAAAGATGGTCACATGACATGCAAGGTATTTATATATAACAGACAAGCAATCGCAATCTGTGAGGCAGCACCGCAGCAGCATGCCCATGCCTTTGTTCACGCATAAATAAAGACCGCAGCTTGACTTCGAAACCATGCAAAAGGAAAATTGTCTCTTGTTAGCTACTGTCCTCACACCAACAGCTAAGTTTCACCTTCCAAACACTCCCTGTGGGCAAAGCGGAATGAAACAACTAAATGCCTCAGCTGGCTTGAACCCTACTGAACGAGATATCTGCGTAGGATTTCCTCTTGTCATCCAAGGCGACAGCAGAGAGCATAAACGAACCAAAATTCGCCTCCCAGCTGAAGCCATGGCCTGAGACCTCACCTTACACATGTCAAAATCACTACTCCATCAGGTATATCCAGCAACCGTATCCAAACAAACTAAGATGATATGATCGGCGAAGCCTATCCTAACCACTAACAACTCAATGCAAATGCAGCTGAAAAGGATGGGTATCCTCACATTCATGCAACCAGAACCGTCATCTCACACACACTCCCTCTCCTAATGCCAATGCAAAGCAGAATCTGTAACCACTACCTTAACAATCCCATGTAAAGAAACAAAGATTATGACCAACCTCATGCCATTATTACCTTTGCGCCGATGATGACGGCGTCTTCCTCCAGGAAGAGGGTGAAGTGGCTGGTGAGGTTGAAGCTGCCGGTGAGCCACCGCCCCTTGGGCACGTACAGCTGCGCGCCGCCCTTGTCAGCGAAGGACCGGACATAGAAGACGGCGTTCTGGAAGGGCACCGTGTTCAGGGTCTTGCCGTCCCCGACGGCGCCAAACTCGGTGATGGTTACGCTGTGCGGCCGCGACCCCGGCGGCGCCGCCTGCTCCCATTGCCGCACATCGCCGCGGACCGACCCAAGAACGGCCAGCGCCAATGCCAGGACCACCTTAAGGACGCCATTGCCATGGACACAGCAAGAATTAGCAAACCTTACACACGAAGCATCACTCTTTCAGATCAAAGCTCCAAACTTCGCTCAAAGAGAAACACAGCGCGAGCACATACTCACAAGGCACATATCAAGAACTACGAGAAATCGCGTCTCGTTGGCAAGATCTCAGCGGGAGCGACCAGGAACCGGGAAAAGGATAAGCCGTTCCCTAGGCAAAGATCCCAAATTGGGCACGGATCACACGGGACGCACAAACCAAGAACTCATGCGCCCCACGCGCATAAAGCGCCAAGCGAGAATCCAAGAGCGAGCGACCCATTCAGGAGCAAGCCATGGAGAGCAAGAAAGCGCAAACGAAAGAGAGGGAGTAATAAAACCATCACGCCAACTGATCAAATCACGGGAGAAAACGTACTTACTAGCCTCTTCATGAGTCCCCCCTCCCCTCTTCGCGGCAAGAGAGGGGGAGAGGGAGACGAAGCAACAGCGAACCGGAAGCACCACAGGAGAGAGCAGCAGCGGCCGCAGGCGAGGAGACGGCAACGCAAAAGAACAAATTTTTTCGGCTAAATTCGTCGGGATTTCAAGAGACCGGAGGAGGAAGAGGAGTTGGCCGCTGCAGCGAGGAGAGGAGAGGAGAGAAGCTGCAGCTCTTGCAGCGCAAGAGAGAAATGGAGCAGTAGCACCTTGGTTTTGGTTTAACAAGTCTTTTGCGTCGTCTCTTTTTCTTCTTCTTTGTTGGTATAATTATAAAAGGAGAAACATGTTTAAAAAAATAAATTGGAGGTACGAGAAATGGAAGGCGATGAAGGAAAAAAAAATACGGCGTATTTGGTGTACAGGCTCATCGCCCTCTGTATTGGAATGAGCTGGCATTTTTCGAGGTTGACTTGATTGATTGCTCGAAAGGAGAGAGGGATTGAAAGGAAAGAAAATTCCAAATGGGAAATAGAATTGGGAAGGAAGAAGAAAATTCCAAATGGGAAATAGAATTGGAAAGGAAGAAGAAAATTCCAAATGGGAAATAGAATTGGGAAGGAAGAAGAAAATTCCAAATGGGGAATTGCCCTCTGTATTGAAAGGCAGGGATTTTTGTGTTTAATTTTTGGTGTAGTATTTGTTTGTTTTTCCTCCGTGATGAGTTGGCATTTGGCAGGGAGGGGAGAGGGGGATGGGTGCTGTTGTTCATTAAGCATAACTCATAAGAGAGAGAAAAAATTCTGTTTCAGGTCAAAATGAAGAGAGAAAAAAAGGAAAATGAAAATAGAAATGAACAGTGCAGCTTTCTCCCCTGTTCGAGTGAGTTGTCATGTGCGTGGTAGTTGTTATTTTTCTTAATGTTTCTTTAAGAGTTTGTTAGTACCACTTCCAAAGTACGTGTACCTGTTACTGATAAACATTTGATTTGCTTTACCATATGAATTAAAGTATATCGTGTCGATTTATGTTCAGTATTAATATCCTAAGCTAGGAGATACTGAAGGTCTCTGAAGTTGAGATCGGACGTTTCAGCTCTCTTTGGCTCTTGAGTTCTATAACGTTTGTGCAGCTTCAGCTTCGCTAATTGCTATGCTTTTGGTTACATTTTTGCTATCACTCCAAGTGTAGGGATAAAAGTGTAATTTTTCATTAATGTAATTAACAAACCTGGGGGTATAAGGTAGGGCCCAATGCATGCCTGTAAGCTTGGAATGGACCCACAAGGCAGCTGGGCCAATCATGATGACAGGTGGGGCTGGGGTCACTGTGTGGGTCCATGTGCCACACCTGAGAGTGGGACTCATCCAATACCGCCCTTGGATGCTTTGGAGTTTGGAATTCCCATCACATTAACTTAATCCAACCAATTTTGTTTTGTTTTGTTTTTCATCACGTAGAGAATGTACTACTACTACTAGAACCAGCACTCTTGGTTTTTCTATTTGCTTTAATTTTATCCTATGTACCGAAAGAAATTAACAAAGAAAGAAAGAAAAAAGACAGAAGAAGAAGAAACAAGGACGCTATATTGGGGGAAGCCAAGCCAAAAGGGGGACCTTTAATTTGTGATGAGTAATGCAGAGAGACATCATCATCATGCTCCTAAGATTAAACCCAAAAAGGTGGTTAAAACATAGATTTGGGTGAGGATGTGAGGGGGGTTTTGATCCATTACAGCCCCTTAAATATGATGAGTGCCATGTGGGCAAGCAAGCACCAGATGAGCATCAACTTGTGCTGCATTTTGGTACGAAAAAAAAAACTTTCTTTGCCCATCTATTCATCTATTGGGTTGGAGGGAGAGCAAGAAAGGCTAGGGGGAGATCTGACTATGTGGACATCCAGCTATGCGTGCCAACTGCTGCACAGAATACGGTGGGACGGGGCGTAGTTGGTGAGCCATAATTGTTGCGAAGAATGTCCCTTTGATTAGGGAATGACATGTTGCATGTACGGAAAATATATAGCCAAACGGAGAGAAGTTGCCATGGGTGAATTTCGATTATTTTTTTTAGGCTGTGCTTCTAAATATCTAATGCAAGAACAATGGTGCACAGAGTAGATTTTTCTTACGATAACTATTCTCATGGAATTTGAATCGATTGTGCACACGGTGTATATATGTATGCATGATGCGATTTTGGGTGTGAGGAGTTACTGGGTGTCCATCATGCAATTATGAGAAAAGTATACTTATTGCACACTGTTGATTTTTCTCCAATGCAGAAGGCTATTGAAGAATTATTGCATCTCTATGCATTTGTTGTGTCTAAATAATTAATGGAACATGTTGAGCAACATGTAGGGTGGGTATTTTTATACCGAAACTGAAATACCGAACCGAACCAAACAAAAAAACGAAAATTGTGGTTTATTTGGTGTATGGTATTCGGTGCGGTTTATATTTTCATGCTATTTGGTTTTCGGTTTTCGGTGTGGTTTTTAAGTCACAAAAACCGAATTAATAGAAATACTGAAATATTATTTTTTCCTTATGTGAATTTGTAGTAAACAAAGGCTATTCTCATTTAATTTTGTAGGTATTTTTCAACATCTCAAAAGAAAGAACATTAGTAGTTTCTAGAGATATCATTCGCTCAAAAATAAATCCGGTATGATAACATTAGACAAAAGAATGTTATTATACGTTCAAGCGTTGTGCATATTTCGGTTAACCGAAAAACTAAATTAACCAAACCAAAATAATTCGGTTAATTAGGTTTGGTTTTCTATTTTAATTTAATTAATTCAATTGTCAACTTTTAAAAACTAAAATATTTTTTTACCGAATAAACCAAATCGCATAAACCGAATGTCCACCCCTAGCAACACGTACATCATTTGGTGACTAAACCATCGGCCACAACGGAAGGTAGCAAGGAGGCAAGTAACATCAGCTAGGGTTGGGATGGGGTGCTAGGTAGATGGCTCCGTTCTTTTCAGTTTATGATTTATATTTTTTTGAATAAATAAATAAATAGAACTGTATTTTTATCGTTTTTTCGAAGTGGTCTATCATGACAGTTTTTCGAAATAGTTTATCGATTTATTGACATTCGTTTTGTTCATACAAACGCTCGCTCTAAGAGCAAAAATTATCAATTACAGCCGAAAAACAGGCCGATAGATCCATCATTCATGAGAGAGGAGGATTAAGCCCTTCACGAATTCTACAGCAATCCAATGGTCTAAAAGATGCTCTCTCAAAGAAAAATATACCCACTGTCTAAATAGGCTCATAACTAATCACAACCAACTTACCTCAGACCAAAAAGCTTTACACAAATCACATCTAATAGTGTCCTCGAAAAAAAATCAAAGAAACATCTAACAGAGTGAGTTGTGATATATATATGATTGGTGTAGTGCGTGGCCTCCACTCAACCCCCATTTGTGAATCAAAGTCGCCTTATACCATATTTTCAGTACTTCATAAGATGTAGAAAAATTAGGATATATACTTGCATGATCGAAAGCTTGATCAACGTATTTTCATGCATGATGCAGCATTGAATATCCTTTCGATGCATGTACTGATTCCTACGATAATGCTACCAACTATTATTTTTTATGCATGTGGAAGTGGTACTGGTATATTTTGGTGGCTATTTTATGTGCATGTTGGAATTTAGACTTGCTAAGAGTACAACGGACACTTGCAGGGAGTACAAAGGAACATGCATATATATATTATGTAGGAAGCACCACATGTTGATCTGCCTATTCGCTGCACGTGTTCCAGCAAAATCCTACTAGGAGTTTTCCGTATCCTAAGACGGCGTAGCTTGGAACCGTTACTCTGTGGTTCTGTATTAGCCGGCTAGCTTTCACGATCCTAGATGGGGGATAAAATTGCTCTACATAGATAGGAACCTCAAATATATAGCTTTTTGGCTTTTGTGTGTGTTCTTTGAAGTTTTGGATTTTATCTTTTCGAGACGGTAGTGGATGACGAAGACGATGACGTGAACGGTATATATGTTTTTGATTTTGAGAAGATATTTAGATAATCCGCTTTAAAAAAATCGTTCTATTTATTTTAACTATCAAATAAATCAAAAAACCAAATACTATTAGTTACAGTCCAAAGAACACTGCTGTAGACATAAGCTGTTTTTCAGCTTTTCTACAGTAACCAGCTCTCAAACAGAGCGTCTTTTTAAGATGAGGTTTATAAGTTACTTGTAGTACACACTGTAGCACATCATTTATATCGGCAAGCCGTATATGAATTTCTATTCTTTCATACTTTTTCTCGTAAATAGCTTAAAATTATAAGTCATAATCAAAATTTATAATTCGAAGAAAAAATAAGTCCTACAGAACTAGAGAAGAGGGAGAGATGTGAGAGAGACATGTGTGAGAGAGAGATGGGAGGAAGGAGGGAAGCCAGGGTGGCGAGTGAAGCCAGGCTAGCAATCGGTGGGCATGATTGATGATTGATACCCGCCGCGCTCTGCAATCCCACATGCACGCCGCCCGGGCCCATGCCCCCCGCTGCGCTCGCCTCGCTGACGCCTCGGGCCCACCGTGTGGCCGCAGCAGCTCGGCCCCACGTGTCGGCTTGCGGGTGGTAGGCGGTGACCGAGTCCCCAGTCCACCCGGTCACGTCACTTGTGTTATGTTCCCCCGCACCGAGTGTGCGCCCGGGCCCACACGGACAGCTATGCGCTCCTGACATGTGCTGACACGTGGCGTGGGCCCATCCACTGGGTTCGTTTTCCTACGTGTTCCTCCTCTCATTCACACGCTCGAGGAAAACTGCCAATTAAGCGAGAGATTGCAGGAGGCCAGGGCATAAAAATCGCTTTATTTTCAGTTTTTTTTCAGACTTGGAGTTTATGGTGGTTTTTTAGGCTGGTAGCTTACATCTTATGGTTTAAATATTTAAATTCTGACTATTCGCGAGAGACAGTATGTAGAAAAAATAATCGCATATGATTTTGATCGGTACAGGTAAACTCAATATATTTTTTACTACAATTTTTTTATTAATATTATTTTAAAAATATAGCATTTAAAAGTTAATTACTGTAGATAGTACAAATCTAGATTAATTTTAAGCTTAAAACAACCTGGCCTTAGTTTCTGCTCATCTCACTGTGCGTGTGGGCCAGTTTCGGGCTTAGAGCGGAAGGTTTGACTGGAGTGGCCGCTAAGCTCGTCTGCTTTGACCGGCGTGCATGCATGCAACAACCTCTCCTTTCTCCTCTAGGTTGGTCCTGGTCCCAATCGAATCCAGCGGTCTAGCTAGCGCGCCCATTCTATTCAACAACAAGCGCTTGAAACGATTATCGTCTCTGCTCTTGTAGGCTGCAGTCGATTTTTTTTTTATAATAGGTAGTTTTTATTTGTCCCCTCCCGAGCGCACGTTCGCTTTGGAGCCACCACGTGTCTGGTCGTGCGGTGTGGTACCACACGACCGCACTGTAGCACGGGTCGTGCGGTACCACACCGCACGACCACCCCGTTCTCCACGTCGAGTCGTGCGGTCGACAGACGAAACGTGCGGTCGGGAGAGGGGTCGTGCAGTCTGGTACCGCACGACCCGTGCTACAGTGCGGTCGTGTGGTACCACACCGCACGACCGGACACGTGGCGGCTCCAAGGCGAACGTGCGCTCGGGAGGGGTCCAGATTTGAAATTTTTTGGGTTTGAGGACCAAAAATGGAATTTCGGGTATTTAGAGGTCCAAATATGTCCAAAAATCCAGGATCTTCATATTTAGGTACCGTTCGTTTGTTCTGAAAAATAGTAGTTTATGCCTAAGATTATATTGAAGTTGGTTAAAATTACACTGTAACTGATGATGGTTTATTTGACATAGTTAAAATAAAAAAAATTAAAATAGAAAAAACAGGTTAACCCATCACGAATAATACAAACGAATACAGGAAAAAGAACTGGCAAAAAACTCAAAAAAGTCAAAAATCCAGAAAATAAAATTTATAAATAGTAAAAAATAAGTCAAAAATTAGAAACTGAAAACGAAATGAGCGGGGCCTTAGATCCCCTCTCTCTCTCACACACACACACCTGCATGTACAAATGGGAGATGGAACCTTACGTTAGTGCTAGGGGTGAAAACGAATTGGATAGTTTCCGACAGATCTGAACAAAAACAAATTCAGATTTGTCTCAGATCGGACTTTTCTCAGATAAAAAACGAATATAGATTTTTTTGGAAACAAATACAAATACGATAGCCCTAATATCCGTCGAATACGAATACAAATATAGATTCTCTAGATTATGCCAAGGCCGGATATCCGACAATTCAACCCAGAACAAGCAATCCTTCAATCCATTTCTTCTCTTCCTCTGTCTATTCTCCAGCCGAGTGAGGCGGCCCTGGCCGAATCCATGGAGGCCGACGGCTGAAGCCGAGCCAAAGTGGCGACCAAGGTTGGGCCCATGGGTTGCAACAGTTAGGTGCATGGGGGCTACACAGCACAAAGGCGCAGCAAGCAGAGGAAAGGCGGGAGCTAGATGCATGAGGGAGCTGAACCCCAAGATGCCGGCAACCGAAGGCCTTGTGCCTGAGCTGAGCCGAAGGAAACCCGGGGCGCCATGGGGGACAAGTGGGCGGAGCAAGAACTGAGCCATGTTTGGAAGAAGAAAAAGAGGAAATAGAGGAGAGCAGACAAGGTATGGGGAAGAAGAAGAAATGGATGGCTAGAGGCATTTGGACAGAGCAAGAAAGATGGAGAAAACAATTGAAGAGAGAGAAGAATGAGGAAGCCATGGGGAGTAGAGAAGTATGCTTTGGGTGGGAAGAGGCAAGAAAGATGGAGACGAAGAAGATAAAGGGAAAGGAGGAGAGAAGAAATAAAGAAAGGAGAGAAAATGGGAGGAGAGAGAGGAGAAGAGAGAGGAGAAGAGCATACTTAATAAAAAAATTTCTTTGTGAACATTTAACCTTTGCATTCTGTTGTACGCTAAATTACTAAATAAAATTTTGCTGGCCATGTTAAATTACAAAACACCACTAATTAAGAATTATGATTATTTAAAAATAGGATTAGTGCCATCAGTAGATTAAAATTTAGCGCATACCAAATTAATTGGTTTATTATCATTTAGATCACTCTGTTGCACATTTAAAAACTCAATTATATGTTTATGTTTATTTCTGGCTACAATTTAAGGGGTTATCATGTTCCGAAGAATCTCCGTGACCGTATTCGTTTCGATTTGTATTCGTTCCGTATTTGTATTCGACATAATTCATATTTGTATTAGTATTCGAGATATTTGTATTCGTATATGCATCCGACAAAAAAACAAAAACAAATATGACAAAACTATTAGCTATCTGTATTTGATCCGTTTTTACCTCTAGCTAGTACTACTCTACTTGAACCAGCAGGATGGGACTGCTACAGAATTGGGAGCTGCAGAGGAGAACCATATCGATTTGGACTTCGTTAAAACGATCCTTGCTTGTACGTATGTTTTTGCAGAAAATTCAGATGGAAACCGACCTGTACTGCCATCTGATTCCGGCTTAATATCTGTCGTGCATTAGTGAAAACGATCCTTGCTTGTACGTACGTCTTGCAGAAAATTCAGATGGAAACCGACCTGTACTGCCATCTGATTCTGGCTTAAGGTGTGTCGTGCATTAGTGAAAACGACCCTTGCTTGTACGTATATTTTTGCAGAAATTTCAGATGGAAACCGACCTGTACTGCCATCTGATTCTGGCTTAAGCCCCGCTCGGTTGGATTGAAGAGCTGTGGTTTATGGTTAAAATTACACTAAAACGGTTGAAATTTCACTGTAGCTGAAAGTGGCTTATTTGGCATAATTAAATTTAAAAAAATTAAAAATAGAAAAAATATGATAGCTCATCACAGACAACACAAACAAATACGGGGAAAAAGAACCGGTAAAAAAACTAAAAAAAGCTAAAAGTTCAAAAAAAGATGAAAATTTATGCAATAGTGAAAAATAAATCAGAAGCTCGAAGCTGGAATCGAAATGAGTGGAACCTAAGATGTGTCGTGCATGGTGGTTGCACAAGGGAACCCAACTGAACTCTGAATTAAGATAAAGTGGGCCGTCAATTAGAGACGGTTTATGGGTATGAGCCCACTATCGACTTGGTTCTATACAAGTACGTAGTTTTAGGCCCATCAAGTATTCTCGGCCAGTGTGGTTGTAATTTCTATTCTCTTTTTTCAGCAAAGCAGAAAGAACATAGAGCTATTTGTATTAGCTGCAACCGATAAATTTTAGCTGTGATTAATAGTTTTTACTGAAAATAAATAGTAATTACTAAAAGAAGTGGTTTTTTAGAAGGAGAACACAAGTAGCGAGAAAAGTGAGAGCAGAAATGCGTACGCGAGAGAGGTGCGACATGAGTGGGTTATGTGATATAATCACGACTTTCTGTCTTATCTTTAGAGCGAGACAAAAATAAAAAAAAGCAAAAAAATTATTTCAAGAAATCGGATGCTCATATTATCTACTGAACAGAAGCTACAGGCATAAGCCCCATAGAACTTCCATTCATACTAGTAGAGTGTCCGTGCTAACGCTACGGCGGCATTTGAGGGAAATAGCACTATAGATTAAGGCACGGGCAATAGCAGAATAACTGTTTTTTCAAATGCGTACTGGAAGCAGTAGCAGATGGACATTATTACCATATAAGAATACTTGCTGCACTGCTGCAGAAAGAGGATCACCTACCTATTATAACAACCATTCTGGAGCTGATAACCTTAGTCACTGAGAGACCCACATATGCCCAAGCATACTGAGCAAGGAGCCAAGCATACAACTACAAGTACATTGATCAACGGATACACAACACAATGCAAATCATTTCATTGAGCAGTTAAGAACTGTTATGTAACAGGGAGTCCCTATATAACATCACATCTACATTCCAAAAACATGACTAATCTTGTGGCAGCAATTTCAACTTCCACGGCTCCACGCACAATTGTGAAGTTATGTTCCAATACAAGTTGTAGGCAATGTTTAAATCAAAGAAAATAGGGATGACTTACCAGATTTTTTTTGCAGTAGAATCATAATTCTGGCCAATGTCTGCTTGACTCAAATTCTTCTTTGATTTAAACATTGGTCCATAGATGCAAATGCTTAATTTAGTGCACGAACACTTTCTCCTTTGTATAGTTTTGACTAAAGATTCTCACGATACAGTTTGTAGGCATTGACAGATTGATGGAGTGCTTATGTTCAAAATGGAAAAATGTATGATTTTCCTGCCAGAAAACCTACAACACTTATAGTTCATGCAGCTTCTAAAAACAAATGCTATTACTGCCTTCGAAGCCAATTATGCAAAGAGAGAACTGCAGCAACAATAATTACCTGGGCATCTGGGTTGAAGACCTGTGTTTATCCAGCAAAGAAAAAGTAAGATGTGACGATCTAGATTCTAGAAAGTAGGAACAAAATTAAAGACATTGGTCAGCATGTTGATTCTAGAAAGTGACTTCTTCTTTTATGCCAAAAGATGACAATCATGTATGTCTCTACAACAGATATGCATGTATATTACTGAGTGCAGCAGAGATTTGGGTTCAACAGATATCGTGTTGCTCTTTAACTTCATGGTGAGGCCTCTATAAATCACCAACCAGATGAATCTCCAAGTCTTATTTCACCTCAAGAATGCAGTCATCTATACTGTAAATTAAAATTCTCAGTTTAGAATTAATTTTCCAACATAGAAAAATAATTTGGAGTAGTTTTGATCATCCAGTAATATCAAGCAGTGTAGCAGACCAGTACTTATTAATTTACTGCTATTTACAAAAGATGAACAAAACCCCACACTGAGTTGACTAAAAAGTCCATTATCCGCACCATGATATTTGTTCTCCTGAAAGAAAAAAGTAGAGAAATTAACTTCACGTCAACAAAGAAACAAATCAATTCAACCTGAAATGGTAACAAATTCAACATGTCAAAGATAGTGCTTCCTATCCTACCTATCAGACCTGCAGACTAATGTTGATTGTAATGTAGGGGCCTCACCTGTTTCAGCTGAAACAGAAGGATAGGGTTTTGTGAAAAGGAATCAGGATCAATGCTGTTAATTTCTTCAACAACTTTTGAAGCCAATCCCTGGCGTGTGAGGCCCCTCATCTCTAAAATAACTTCATATTTCTGATCTTGCGTGTTTCTAGTATCAGATAAGCCAGAATCTATCAACAAGTCCTAAAACAGGGTAATATAATCATCGATAACCTTTTGTCAACAATATAGGTTTCAAGCATGGAACAATAAATTAAAAATAAAGCTTACATGTCAAGGGCAGGAGACAAGATATCATGTTTATTTGCATCTAGTGAAGTCCAACAAGCATTATCTAGATCATCTACTCGTCCTCTCCATCTCTTTCACCTTCGCTGCCCCAATGTACTACTACTAACCCTGCGTAATCTCCTGGACCAGGAATCATGATGGGTAATATCACTGGTGCTACAATCTCCATTCTGATTGTTCGTCATTTCACATTCAAGCCGTGATTCGTCATTGGCTCCTTGTTTGTTTACAAAACTAATGTCATTGTTTTGATTACATTTCAAGTCACCAGCGCCTATAGAATATCCAGAAAACAATTTGCATTAGCGTGCCACACAAAACCGAAAAACTACTTCTGGGAGTTAACTGAGAGATAAAGCACTATAGAAAACTGCTTATTTGAAAGCAATCAAAATTGTCAGGTAGGCTATAGTGCAGGTTCAGTCATTTTACCAGGAAGGGCATGAGAACCGCCTTCAACTATTCCCCTGTAGATACAGTACTCATGTACAAGTTTATCCAGAAGTGACAGCTCCAGCTTCATTCGGCACAATTCATTCTGGCATTTTTACAAAAAGAGTGAACTTACATATTCGATATTGGATACCACTGAAGGCATAAGGCAACAAATTCAGACATAGTTAAGAAATTAGCCCCTAAAGAAACCCAACCCACCTGAGTTGCCGCCCCAAAATCCAAACCCTAGTAGCAAGATCGACCCTTTCGCCACAAAAAACCCGGGATGAGGGTGGGCCTAGTGGGCGGCGCTGGCCGAGATCCGAGAGGAGAGGGGGGAGGGGAGTTGGGGCGGCGCTGGCCGGGAGGGGGTGTCAGAGCGGCGCTGGCTGGGTCGCTGGGAGACGGGCGGCGCAGATCGGGAGGGGGGCGCCGGGGCGGTGCGGCCCGGGAGGCGGGCGGTGAAGGCGAGGGCGGCGGCCGACGGAATCGTGCAGGCGAGGGCGCCACCGTAGTGGCGGCCCATGAGCTCGGCGAAGACAGCGACGATGTCCCCGCCGCAAGCGAGGTAGGCGCAGTGGTCGCGGTAGGCGGTGATGATGGCGTCGGCGCGGGTGGTGGCGGCGGAGCGGAGGAGTGGGGGGAGGAGGAGGCAGCCGCGGCGTGGGGTGGGAGGGAGGGGAGGAGGCGGCGCCGCGGGGTGGGGAGGAGGAGGAGGCGGCGGCGCGGGGTGGGAAGGAGGCGGCGGCGCGAGGTGGGGAGGAGGAGGAGGCGGCGGCGCGAGGTGGGGAGGAGGAGGAGGCGGCGGCGGAGTGGAGGGCGAGGGAGGAGGCGGCGGAGCGGAGGGCGGGGGAGGAGACGGGGAGAAATCTGGGGGAGGAGGCGCACCGGTTCGGGGGAGGGGGGAGCGCACGGGCGGTTGAGGGCTTGAGGCGCACGGGTTAGTGGGGGAGGAGGCGCACGGACGGTTGGTGGGGCGGGTGGGCCCACACGTAAAGATTTGGATCGTTGGATATGAGTGGGTAAGGAGAGAGAAAGGTGGGAATTGATCCTTGATCGTTGTTTTCACTGGTTGGTTTTCCTGGGGACACGAATTGGTGTGGACGCAGGAAAACTCATGACTACTGGGGGCACAATTTAGGGTGGTCGTAGGAAAGAACTGAACTGGTGGATTTTAGGGGTAGAGATAGAGATAGAGATGTACGCAGTCCGGCTCAGGAAACAACCCACGATATGTGAGGAATTAGACCTGTTCTTTTTTAGTTTTTGGTTTTTCTACTGTAACTAATTTTTAAATAAATAATTTTTCAAGATAAAGTCTACTAGTTAAGTGTAGTACATACTATATCGACTTTATTTATATTAGCAAAAATAACATATAAATTTTTATTACTCTATAATCTCTCTTATAAACAGTCTAAAAATCATAAATCACAGTCAGAAAAGACAGACCCTTCGTTTCGTCAGAAATCGAGAATCGGAGGACGCCGTGTAGCCGGGTAGATGCGTGAAGAGGCAGCACAGCAGGAAGAGGCAGCGTCCTGGTATCTTTTTGCCTCGCGCCAGTGGAATATCCGTTTTTTTTTCAGAGCAGAGGCTAGCATCCTGCAGATACCCCTGCTTTGTGCACGGCATTCCCAAAATGCCCTTTGTCGATTTTTTTTTCGATTCCATAACACTCTCATTGTATACAACGTGATAGTCTTCGAAATCCTTTCTCAAAGCATTTGCTGTGGAATTTGCAACCGATGGCTAGTCTGACAGGCGTATCGGACATGTCATACAGCAAAGTGTAAAGTTCAAAATCCATCAAATATATGTAACAAATCATTCATTTGTAAAATCACTCTCGGCAGCATTTTATTCTATCATAACTAGAAACCACAGAATCAAAGAACTCTATTTAGGTGTAACGGTAGACACGCAAGGTTGTGAATCCACCTATCTAAATTCAAATCTAATTTATACCTTAAGTTTGAAGCGTAGAGAGGATAAGTATTATCCCATTACATCTAGAAAAAGAGAAACCACAAGATCGAATATGGAAGAGCTTAAGCCATGTTCGTATTGGTTTCTAATAACTGTTTTCTATAGTAAATAATTTTTCTACAATATCATCTTTTAAATAAAGTGTCTTTTTAAGGTAGAGTCTATTAGTCGATTGTAGTAGATACTATAGTGACTTTATTTACATCGATTAAAATGGCCGCAAATCTCTCTTTATAAATTTCTCTACAAATTATTACTATTTATCAATCAAAACTAAAAAAACATCGGCAAAAGTTTATATGCAAACAAACCAAACATGACAAGGGCAATTTTGTCCATTCCTTCTTAAACCCCTCTCCCTCTTTTAGGCGCCTCCGTAACGTCCTCCCGCCCAGAGACGGGAAGGGAACGGTGGCGATGGCGGCGAGGAAGGGGGTAGCGTCGGCAGCGGGGACAGCGGCGCTGATCTACCTCGTGCTCTCAGGGCGCCTGTCCTCCGCGGGGGCGGGAGACCGCGCGGCGGAGGCGCTGAGGCGGCGACGGAGGCGGGAGGAGGAGGTCAAGAAGGGGGAGAGGAGGTGGCCGGAGAGGCCGCCGGCGAGCTGGAGGGAAGCGGCGGCGGTGGCGGCGAGGACGGTGGGGTTCGCGTACGGGGAGACGCTGGGCAAGTGGCCGATTGGGGACATCGCCTTCGGGATCGAGCACTACATGCGCGTCCAGGTGAGGTGATCATCACACGCACACGTATGACGCATGTGTGTTTCTGTTGGAACTGCAGTGCGATTTCTGCTTGCTGACCATAAAGTTTCGGTTTTGAGGACGAAAGTGAGAAAAAACTAAAAAGAAGTGATCTTGGCGTGTCAAACCTGCTTGATTATTCTGAGATCATGTTTGGGATTATTAGGTTTGGTTAATTCTGAGATTATGTTTGTGATTCATCAATGCATGAGGCCTTTGCAAGATGGTGTCTTCTTCTTTCTTTCTCCAATTCATCTTGTGAGGTAAAGAGAAGCTGGGAAAGGTAGTCAATGGCGATGGTTGGTCTTGGCATGCCATTCTCCTTCAAGAATCTTTTTGAGTTGAAAGAATAAATTGGCCTTCTGAAAGGTGAAAGGCGCCTTATTGGGACTTGGGAGGTTGTGTTCCTAATTTCTGGGATTTGATCAATGCATGATTCCGGATTAATGCAAGTTGCTTAATTATTTTCGACTTACTTAACGGCAAACTAGAACTAGATCAGTTGCCTTGTAGCATTAGTAGTTACGAGGAATTCAAGATACAGTAGCTAAAGTTTTGATGCCGGTTATGAATATTTGAAATAAAATGCAAGTTTGTTGTCTGATTGTACATTTGAAAGTATTTGGGAAAGGAATGTTCCAGTTTGTTGTCAGAATGTCCATCTGAAGGTATTTGCGAGAGGAATGCACCAGTTTGTTATATGTGGCATGAAATGTGAAAAATCAATGCTAGTACAATTTGTTTGTTACCTTAAGAACTGATGGTTCAAACCAACTAAATTTGGTTAGTATTCTTTGATGGAAACATATATATTGCTTTTCCTCTCATGAACGATTCTTTTCAGGGCAACCTGCAGCATGAGTACACTGGTCGCAATTGTGTGCCCCTGGAAGGTGCTGGAATAAGGCAGGAGCTAATTTCACTTCTCAGATACCTGAGACACTGCATGTTTTTCTCAAAGAAGCCATATGAAGTGTTCCTAGAGTTTGGTGGATACCGCCAGAGTGATATTCTGATAAGGAAGTCTAAGGCAAGGGTATGTATCACCCTGAGTCAAACTGCTGATCATTTTAGCACATAATGTGAATGGAATCTAAAAGTAAATCCCGTGCTGCTATGCAGCTTATGAAGCCTGCATTCACGGTTGTCCGCGATGAAAGTACCAAATGCTTCCTCCTTTTCATTCGTGGGGCTATCAGTGTTAAGGATCGCCTGACAGCAGCAACTGCTGCAGAGGTTCCATTTCATCATGCAGTGTTACAAGAAGGCAGTGTATCCAATGTAGTAGTTGGACATGCACATTGTGGAATGGTTGCAGCCGCTCGCTGGATTGCAGATGAGGCCATTCCCTGCCTCAGCAGAGCAGTCGAGCAATTCCCAGAGTACAGAATTAAGGTGATTAATCAAACCTTTCCGAACCTCTGCAGATGTGCATTCCATTTCCTGCAATAAGAGGGAAAAAATAGTTCATTCATTCATTGTACAAGACATGCATGCATGCATGCATGCGTGAGACTTGGTATTTTTGCAGAACTATACCTGTGGTATGAATGTTGTCTTAAGGCATATGTGTATTTTGTATATCTCATCCCTAGAACACCTAATAGTGGTTTACAGTGAATTTTGATCTATTTTGATTAATGAAGAGAGAAAGAGGCCCATACAACCAGGATTGCTTATCTTCTGAGACCTTACTCAGTGGACCTAGTGAGTGGTAATTTTGTTATTTGTCCTCTTAACTGTCAAGCAATAATATTGGTCAACTTTAACAGTAAAGTAGCACAGATGGGACACTGAAAAGCAATACAGATCACAAGAGCAGTCCTGTTCCTAAACTGTCACAATACTGGATGGTAAATGCTATTTCACTGCATCATCAAGCGTTTTCTCACTAACTCAAACCATATCATTTTTGTTCCATTTTAGATCATTGGGCATTCAATGGGTGCTGGTATTGCAGCGATTTTAACTTACATACTACGTGAGAACAAATTATCGTCATCTTCATGTATTGCCTTTGGACCAGGTACTGTATTTGACTATTGAACATATGAATATCAAGAAAAAATCATGGCATGTTAATTTACTAATAATACTAAACTTGACTCGCTTGTATTGTTGGCAACATCTTGCACTGATAAAATCTCTAGTATCGATGTTTCGGAAGGCAAAAAATAGATTTTCAGTGTTTTTGTTTGCTCGCACTCATTTTAAGAAAGGTTGCATGTAATCATCTACTGCACAAAGAGGAAACAAAGAATAAAAGTACAAGTATGTTCAACAACAAAAATTGGCACAGCCACCCCCAAGCAATAGAGCTGTTACACAATTGATGTGCAAAAGAATCACTAGCCTGAAATGAAGCAACTAATATCCGCAACAAAGTCAGTGTCCTATTTTCTGTTTGAAGATATTCCTTATGAATATTTGGTTTGAGATGTATAATATACTAACATTTCGAACTGCTACTGTCCAGCTGCTTGTATGACCTGGGACTTGGCTGAGTTTGGCAAAGACTTTGTTACTACTGTTGTCAGCAGAAATGACCTGGTGCCATCTTTTGGCAAAATTTCAGCTGACAGCCTTCGCACAGAGGTACCCCCATGGCCACCTAGTTTCATGTAGTGATGATTTAAAAATTGTGCTTGCTTTCCATAGCTAAAAGGCAATGAACTGGTTCTCTCTCTCTTTTGGGGTTGAGAAACAACAATTAGCTGGTTATCACAAAGAAAAAATTGAAAAACCCCAAAATTTCAACCCCGAAAATTTTTGTGAATTTTTGCTGCATTTTTTAGTGTTTTCTGGAAACTTTCCCTTTTTGGAAAGCTTCCCCCGAATTCCGCTTTCCCTTTCGGGAAATGCCGCCTTCCCTTGCCCTTGGCGTCTTCCGCCTTTCCGCCTTCCCCGTTTTCCCAGCGCCCGCGCCTCCCTCCTCGCGTCGGCGCCGCTTCCCCCTCCCCGCCTCTCCCCTCCCGTGCTGGCGCCGCCCCGATCCCGCTTCTTCCCCTCGCCCAGCGCCTTCCCCGCTCCTTCCCGCTTTCTCCGCTCCCCGGCCTTCCCCCGCGCGGACGCCTCCTCCCTCCGCTGGCGCCCGCTCCCTCCCCGCTTTCCCCGCGCACGCGGACAGCGTCGCCCCTCGGATCCCCTCCTCGCGCCCGCGCCACCCCGACCGCCAGCTGGTCCGAAGCCGGCAGAGACTTCGCGCCACGCGTCGCCTCTTCTCTGCCCCGACCCCACCTGGCAGTCGCCGCGCCTTCTTCTCCCGCGCGCGGACGCCATCGCCCGTGACCGGAGCTCGCCTGCTCCCATCTCCTGTCGCATCGCCTTTAAGCCGCCGCAGGGCCTGGCGTCACCCCCATTGCGCGGAAGAGACCCTCCACCAGCTCCCGTCCATCCCTGTCGACCCCGGAGCACCGCCGTTGCCTTCTCCCCTAAGGCTCCGCTCTTCCTCCGCTCGGGTATAAATACCCCCTCTCGGCCTCCCCTCATTCCTTTGCTTTCCGAGCTCCCCAAACACCCCCATTCCCCTCCTGCCACTTCCAAGCTCCTCCTCGAGCTGTTGATCGAGCTTCCGTCGCCCCTAGCACCGCCGCCTATCTCCCCTGCGCCGGTGGCCCCCGGGAGCCAAACTCCCTCTCCTCTACTCCTTTCTGCAATTACATTCGGCCAGAGCACCTCCGTGGTGTGCTAATCATTTTTGTGTTTGCCCCCGGCCAGGTGAAGCTCTGTACTGCGCCGGCGCCGACGACCCTCCCCGGCCGCCGCACCCTCTCCGTGGCCAGCTCGCTCCGCAACTCCCCAGCTCCCACCTCCGCCGTCAGTGTGAGCACTTGGACCCCTTGATGGTGTAATCACGGCCGATTAGCCCCTCTCGCCGCCGGTGACTCTCTCCACCGCAAGGCACCCGAACTACCCCCTTCTCCCTCCCTCTCTCCCCTTGGGTTCCCGCAGATGCTAACTACCCAAAAAGAGTTCCCCGTGCTCTGCTCTACCCGATGGTACTCCTCCTTGCCCTCGGGAGCCATCGCCGTCGCCGGAGCGCCGCAGCCCCGCCGTCCCGTCTCTCTCTGCTGCTCGCACCCGGCCGGAGGAAGACGACGACGACGTGGCCTCCTCCCCGTCGTCGGATTCCCCTAGCGCGCTCTGATCTCCGCCATCCATCTCCCCGTACCGTTTCAACCGCCTCCTTGAATCCCAGTCGTCCGATCTTCATAACCGTACCGCTCCGCCTCCGTTGGATCACGCCCCGTACCGCTTCGCCCATCGCATCCGGGCCGCTCCGCCGAGACACACGTCGCTCATCCGAGCGAGGAAGGCGCGCGTGGACGTGGGCCGAAGCCTCGGCCTGCCTCGCCTCTCCGCGCACGCGCGCGCTTCCCCGTGGGCCGCGCTGACCGTTGGCCGCGCGGGCCGTCCGCCAGGCCGGGCTGCACTGTTGCGCCAGGCCGGGCCTTTACTGTTCATTTGATTTTCCAATTGATTTCCCAATTTCCAAAATCCCAGAAAATCCAAATAAATCCTAGAAAATCACAGAAAATCCCAAAAATTCCCAAATTTCACCACTTTGCTCCAAATATTATTCCAGACCCATTGGTGACCTCCATTTCCACAGAATCATCCCAGATAAAATTCTAAAATTCCTCATTTGGAGATTTATGCATTTTACTCCTTTTTAAATAGTTTATTTTCCCTCGCTTGATTAGTCTCAAGCTGGATTTAATTTGTTTTGTATGTTTGCGCTAGTGTCGGAGTCTCCGGAAGTTCAGTTGCAGCCCCAGGAGCCAGGAGGTTCTTCGTTCGAGTTAGCGGAAATCATTCGGATTGACGGCAAGTCCCAAATCCTTTGATCATATTGCAACCCATGATGTTTATTTATGTTAATATGCTATTTGCATTATGTTAATTGTAAAATGTTAGTTAGAATTAAAATAAAATGTTTAGAATGACTTGTTATGTAGTTAATCCTACCACCGTTAAATGCCCTGATAAATTTGTTGCCATGCCTTTGCAACCCTAGAAATAATTATCTGTTAATCTAGATAAATTGTAGAGTATTATTATCATGCAAAGTCTTACACTAATAAGGCTGTGGCAGTGGGCCAATAGGATTTGCAAACCCGACTCTAGGGTAGGGTGGTATGAGACACCGTGTCCTAGAGCGGAGAGTGCCTGTGGGCACGAGGTAGGGTAAGGGGGTTTGTGGTGCGCCGCAAGACGGTTTTCGCCCACCTCTTACCCTAGGATTGAGGTTAGGGTAAGGGGGTTTGTGGTGCGCCGCGAGATGGTTTTCGCCCACCTCTTACCCGAGAATTGAGGTTAGGGTAAGGCGGGGTTGTGGTGCGCCGCAAGATGGTTTTCGCCCACCGCTTACCCTAGGTTGGGTCGCGGGCCTGGTAAGGTTGCGGACCATGTGAAAATATAAGGACTGAAACCCTTACGCTGAGCAAATGTCATAGCAATCGCTCAACCACAGGAGTTGACTTGTCAACCCTGCTTTAGTACCTGCTCAACTTAAGTGAAACCCCGCTTTGGGAGTCGGACTAAGACAACGATAGGTCTCCACAACTCGGGTCCGGCGTTCCGCGAGGGCCAGCGGATACCCAAGGATGTGCGGGTTTCCTCGCCTATCGGGTGGAGTGTATACCAAGGGTTGAGCAGCGAAACGACCTGGCTTTCTTAACTCTTTAGCGGGAGTTAAGGGATCGTGTGGGTAAAGCTGAGCAAACTCTGCAGAGTCAAATAAATGGTATTCGAATACGCCGTGCTCCCGGTTATTGGAGCTGTGTCACTTGGGTGATTCCAGCCGCGAAGCTTAAGTAGTTTTGTACATGCTTTAACTTGATTAGTTGGTTAATGAACTCTTCATGAAAAACCCCTGAGATCTTAAGAAGTAGTTTTGGGTCCATTTCGTAAAATGATTGCAAATAAAACTGCATCCACTCAGAATTAATAAACCAAGTATACTCCCTTCCTTTGATGTTCCGTGCATGTAATAAGTTAGGGTCCCTTTGGGACTTGCTGAGCCGGTTGATTGGCTCACGGCTTGCTTTTGCCCTTCTTTAGAGGATCAAGACGAAGGTGAAGGTCTCCCCGTCGAGGACGTCCCTGAGGGTCTCTTCTTCGACGAGGACCCGTGGTTTTAGGTCTTGGCCGTGCTCAAGCGGATCTTGGAGCTTCTGTAATGTAATTATACTTTGGGCTTGCACGCCCCGCTGTTGAAAAATGGATGTTAATCCGTATGTGAAATATATGCTGAACTTTTGTTGTAGGCATGCAATGGTATACTCTTGCGCGACACTCCATAACTGTTCATGCGTGAATAGTTGCGGGGTGCCGTGTCCGTACGCGCCCCTGGAAACGGGGGCGTTACAAAAATAGTATGTTTATTGCAAACACATTTTATCTGCTCAGAAGCATCAGATATTTTCATTTGTTGTCAAATCTTTGCAGGTTATGGCATCATCCTGGGCGCCTGACATCAGGGAACAAATTCAGCAGACAAGAATTTTGGGTTTTGTAAATCGCTCTGTGAGCTTCATACGATCCTACATTCCCTTTGTATCCAATCCAAGGTCTAAGGTTGTAGATGTCGATATGCTGCTGTCTCGCACTCCTAAGGTACCAAAAAAAAGTTCTTTCAAACACCAGATGCCAAATAAGGTGCATTGTTGATGCAACATCAGATCTTCATCTTTGTCTTTTGTCATGTGCTAAGTTAATTCGCCTTGTCCTTTCCAGGCTGAGACGAAGCTTTCAGCAGATACGCGTGCTGCAGTGAAGAAACATTCTGCACTATCCTGCTGGTCATTTATTGCTGCAAACAGACACACTCTTGAGTCTGTGGTGAACCCTACTCAGAGCTCTGCAGCACTGATGTACACCTATGTGGGAACTGAGAAAGACACTGGCAAACCAACTGCAGGAGAACTAGCCTCATGCTCTCCTAAAGAAATTGACAAGGAGAAAGAAATAGATGAAGAACATATGGAGCAGCTTCTACGAGCCTTGCGATCGTCTTCAATCCCCTCTCAAGAGCCCCAACAATTATACCCTCCCGGAAGAATCATGCACATGGTTGTGTTGCCAGCAGCAGAAGAGCAAAGCACCAGCGAAAAAGGCAGACAGAATGAGGTTGTAGCCCTCTACGAGACCCCTCGCAGCATGTACAGCAAGATTCGACTGGCAAGATCTATGATAAGAGACCATTACATGCCAAGGTACATTGAGACAATGGAGTTGCTCATTGACAAGCTTGCAGAGGATGAGGACAGTGACACCGATGACCAGTTGGACTAACTGAAACAAAAATACATTGATAGACAGAATTGTTATTGTACAGGCCACGAAAAATGAATAGAAGCATTATTCAGATTGCTGGAAGCCCATGGTTGGTGGGTTTATGACTCAAGACTTGAACCCAAATTGCATAGTATAGAGACAGCCATCACATGAAGATATCAAATAGCAGCATTAGTTGCTGAGACATTTAGCAATGTCTGATATTGTTTATTGTAGCAACTCGGATTTTGCAATCTGAATCTTCTGTTCGTTCTGAGCTAGTTCTTAGATCAGTTGCTAGCTCACATGATATAACATTGACAAATATCACATCCATACATGCACATAAATAAAAAGAGTACTTACTATTATATAGGTATCCAATAGATCTTATGATCACTTTTACAGAATGGGCCAGCAGGCTAAATGTGATTGTTCATATCAAAGCAGCAGAAAGTAAATAAACTAAAAAGGGCCCTATGTCCTGCCATAGGCGATCAACTGGGGTTAAATTTAGTCCTGGCATTAGTCTTCTATGTCATAACCGGAGGCATAGATGTATCCATACACTAGATCATCGATTCCATTATCTAAAACCACATATCAAGCAATAGTGAGTATAAAAGTTACTCAGAATGCTTTTATAGGGATATATATCCACATGTAAGACCAATGTTATTAAGGCATCGCCTTGGCGTTGCCTAAGCGTCGCTTTGGCGTCGGAGCGGCCTGGAGCTACCGCCACGGACGTCGCCTCGCCTCGGGTGCGTATGGCATCCGCCTCGGATGGGATGGCGTCGCCTAGTCGTCGCCATGGCCGCGACGCCGCGTCGCAAGGGCAAGGCGGGCGCCATATCTCTGTGCCAGGCGGGAAACGGCGGGACAATGGAGGGAGGGAGCGCGGGAGAAACAAGTGAGGGGGGGATAAGGCGTTACATGCAAAGAAGGGAGGTCGGCGCGGCGGTGACCTCGGGCGATCTCCAGGCCTCCACGCCGCCGCTTCCCTCCGAGGCTCCGAGCCTCCACGCCGCCACCCTCCGGGCCTTTACGCCCCCGCCTCCCTCCGGGCCTGCACGCAGCCGCTCAGGTTCTTCCCTAATGCTGGCTCTTCCGTTCTTCTTTCACACCAAGCATGAACAGGCTGGCTCTTCTTTCGCCGGCTATTTCCGTATGCAGTAGGCAAATGTTTAGATGTTTCTAGATATTGCTAGATGTTGATTGTTAGATTGTTAGATGTTGCTAGATGTTTTTATTGCATAGACATGTTTTTATTCATGTTTCCATGTTCATTGCTATGCAGTAGGAACTAGGTAGCACAATGGCAAATGAAAGTGAGCCCGTAATAGAAACTACTGTGGCTGCCACTGAAGGAGATGGGCAGTATGATCCAAAGAAAGATCCTGCAAGGAAGGCGAAGTCTAAAGACCCAGGATGGAAGTATGCCTTTTGGCCAGAGATTGGCAATAGAGATTTGGTGCAATGTTCACTTTGTGACAGGAGAGTATGTGGTGGAATCAAAAGATTGAAGTAGCATCTCACAGGTGGATATGGAGATGTGCAAAAATGTGCCAAGACGACGACACCAATCATCAAAGAGATGCAAGAATATCTGAAGCAGAACAGAAGAAACAGACCACTTAACTTAGATGATGAAGGAGATAATGTAGTTGAGGTAGCCAGCGGTGGTGGCTCCGTAGCCTCTACCGTTGCCTCTGCCATTATGCCACTACCAAGTTCTAGGACAGCAGCAAAAAGAAAGCAACCCACCTTTAATTTCAATGTTCCAGCACCAAAAGCAAAGCAAAACAAGTCCATTGCTGCTATGCTTCGACCAAAACCTGAAGATGTGGTTAAGCAAAGACATACCAAGGGCACTTCTCAATGTTCCTTGGAGTCAAAGATGAGAACCAAAGAAGAAAGACATGTTGTGAACATGCATGTATCCAAGTTCTTCTATGAGTGTGGCATACCATTTAATGCTGCAAACGCAAGGAATTTTGAGGTTATGTGTGAGTCCATTGGGCAATACGGTCCTGGTTATAAGCCTCCTAGTAACCATGAGCTAAGGGTGCCCTTGCTTGAGGAGAACGTTAAAGAGACAAATAAATTGAGGGAGAAGCATGAGGAGGCTTGGAAGCAATATGGCTGCACACTCATGTCGGATGGATAGACGGATAGAAGAGGATGTCATTTGATTAACTTCCTTATCAACAGTCCGGAGGGGACTTTCTTCTTAGAGTCTATTGATGCATCAGATCAAACACATGATGCAAGGATGCTAGCAGATTTGCTAGAGAAGAGAATTGAGAACGTTGGCAAAGAGAAAGTGGTTCAAGTTGTCACCGATAATGGTGCTAACTACAAGGCAGCAGGCAAACTTCTAATGGAGAGGATTCCTACACTGTTTTGGACCCCTTGTGCTGCACATTGCTTGGACCTTATGTTGGAAGATATCGGGAAGTTAAAGGAATTTAAGAAGCCTATTGCACGTGCCAAACGTGTCACCACATTTATTTATAGACATGGTAAGCTTCTTAATGCAATGAGGGAAAAGACAGGTGGGAGGGATCTTGTGAGACATGCTGCTACTCGTTTTGCCACATCTTTCCTTACTTTACGAAGTTTGCACAAGCACAAAGATGCTTTGAGATATCTATTTGTTAGTGAAGATTGGACTAGGGCTAAATTGGCAATCACAGAGGCAGGTAAAAGTGTGTATGAAATTATCCTTTCTAAGGAATTCTGGAATTCAGTTGAAGATTGCCTAAGAGCTTCACAACCACTACCTGTTGTGCTGAGGGTGGTTGATGGAGATGAGAAGCCCGCCTTGCCGGAGGTTGCCGTATGTATGGCTCAAGCAAAGGAGAAAATCAAATCAGGTTTCCCTACCCAAAACAAGTCAAAATTGCTCAAGAAAATCATGAACATTATTGACACACGTTGGGTGAAGCAAATGGACCAAAAATTGTATGGAGCTGCACTCTTCTTGAATCCAGGAAAATTCTTTTCCATCGTGAAAAGAGGTGATGATGCATATGTTGGTGAGCTAAGAGGAGCATTCAATGATGTGCTTGCAAAAATGGTGCCTGATGTCAATCTTCGAAACAAGATTGATACGCTAGCCATTCTCTACGGGACCAGTGAGGAGAAGCATTTTCAAATCAATTAGCAATCCAAAACCAAGAATCAAGGAATCCTCGTAAGTTCTATAGTGTTGCACAGGCTTTTTCAATTCTTTGTGTATTCAATATTAATTAAATAGAGTCTCTTATTGTCATTTTAGTTGATTGGTGGCGTGCATATGGTGGCGTAGCCATAGAGCTACAAAGATTTGCGAAGCGTATCGTTAGTCTTTGCTGTTCGTCCTCCGGTTGTGAGCGCAATTGGAGTACCTTTGAGTTTGTAAGTGAATCTGCCAAACCATTCTTTTTCAACTCTCAATTTGTAGCTACATATGTGCTAAAGCAACAATTTATTTACTTTGTTTGCTTTGATTTCTATAAACTATTTGTGTATCCATACCAAGAAAAGAAACCGGTTGGAGCACCAAAGATTGAACGATTTGGTCTATGTTCAATATAACCAAAAGATGAAAAGTAGGTTTGAAAAGCGGTGTCAGAAAGGCGACAACTATGACCCTTTGGTCATAGATGAATTTGATTAGGAGAATGAATGGGTTAACCCACTGGCCGAACCGGTTCAAGGTCACCGTGGGTGTGATGACCTTACATGGGAACATGTTGATGAAGCTGTTGGTGCATCACGCACACTTCAAGGTCGCAATCTTCCTAGAACATTAAGAAGGGGTGATGTCATAAGCTATTCTCGGCGTCACACTTCTAGTTCTACAAGGGTGCTTGAAGAAGGTGAGCCACACTCAAATTCGGACACTGAAGATGAGGACGAAGATTTTGTTTTGGATGACGAGGAGGTTGATGATTATGTTGAAGCTCCACCTGATGATATGGAGAGTGATGGCGGGAATATGGATGGCAATGATTTGGATGCATTCGACATGGATGATTATTGAGAGATGAGTGCTAGATTGTTGGTGTTTTGGTCTTTTTGGTTGTATGGAGTGTGTGACTTCTAAGCTACTGTTATCTTGTAATCATGCCAATATGGTTTCATTTGTATGGACTATGCTACTATGATTTCATTTGTCATGTAATCATGTTTAATTTCCATTGATACTGTTGTCTTGTTTTCATATTTTGTATGTATAGTTTGTCACTTCAATTTATTGGAAGGTGTTAATAGTTTATTAACGTACTAAGTTGCTCTATGGCAACAATGCTATTAGAAGGGACTCATGGGAGCTGCATCATGCTACTTGGGAGAAGAGCAAAGTCAACAAACAATGGACAATGTCGTCAAGGTATGCCATTCAACATTCATGTTTTCTAGCTGCACCATTATTCATGTTTATTTGCTTTGTTACATAGTTAAAATAGTCACACTGTATGTTCAACAAATTTGCTGCTATAAAAGGTTAGGATGTGAGTATGGCATCGCCTCGCCGCACGCCATACTCGCCTAAAAGGTGTGAAGGTAGTCTGGTGCCTCGCCTCGCCTTATCGCCGTGATATCCTTGTGTAAGACTTAACCAAGAGAATGTCTTATATTTCTTTTAACATGAAACCAATTTGCCAAATATTATACTATAGCTAGTTTCCAGACATATGACTTAGTCATTTTTAACTAAAACAAAAATGTCTAGTTTAGTTAAGTCAAGAGAACGAGTTCTCTTCACCATATTTATTTCCATAATGTCCAGTCGGTGTTCGAGCAGACAAGCGTGTCCCGGAGGTTCTGAAGCATGACAAGGCAATTCAAAGGGTGCATTAGCACAAGGAGGTCAAGGTGAATACCGATGACATGATAGCCAAGGTCAAAGCTCACCCAAGCAAAGGGAATAGGCAGTGAGGTCAGGGACGGTGCTACACATGGTGGTGAGGTCGACGGGTTCAGCCTTCCTAAGGGCAAATATGCACGGATAGGCGAGCATGAGGTTGAGGAAGATGATACAAATGCAAAACGCATGATGGCGGCGTCAGAGACTCACTGGACAGCAAAGCTTTCGACCTGACTTGTGGAAGAAGGGCAATTCCTTCCTCTCCAAGGGGAAAGGGGTGCGGGAGCTTACGGAAAATAGGGAGTGAGTTGGGGTGAGGGTTTTGACATGTGAGGGGTGGCTTAAATAAGGAGAGGAGATAGGGCGCGAGTGCCATGAGTGGGCTTTGGGCACTAGGCGAGAGAGCATGCAAGAGTAAGAGAGAGGGCAATGTGACGATGTTGTAATGATGGGGGGAGGTCACAGTACGTAAAGCTCGAGGCTATAGAGCTCTTCAATGCTCCTACTGTGCGTGAGGTGAGAGAGCTCGTGAGAGCGTGACAGAGAAGAGAGGGAAGCATAAGCACGGTGCCCGATTGACTAGTGGGACCGGGGCCACATGGCAGCGAGAGCAAGAAAGTGTGAGATGGCTGGCTAGGCTAGGTCGGCTAGGCCACGGTGGGGAAAAGAAGGCTAGCGTGACACGCGGGCTGGCAAGGAAGAGAAAGAGGAAACGGGTGGGGTCGGCTGAAAGGATTTGGCGCGGGAAGGGAAAGAATTTGAAGTTCAAACTTTAATCCGGATTTCAAACATCTTTTGAATTTACAATTTAAATTTCAAGAGGTATTTGCATACAAAATTTTTAGGGAAAATTTATTAGCACCCAGTTAACTTTTAGGAATTTCAACATTTCATTTTTGGGCCACGAAAATTGTTTTAAAAGTCTTAAACTCAAGCAAGTCTTTAGGAACAAATTTAAAATGCAGCAAAAAATTTTAAAATCCATGAAAATTATGCATGATTTATTTTGAAGCAAATTTGGGCTGTTACATTTTTGGCTGAGAACTGGAATACGATTTTGAAAGGAATTTAGTGAGGTAGGCTAACCCAGTGAATGATCATCTTGTCTGAATACCAAGTCTTGTTTCTAAAAGGAATTTAGTAAACAGCAAAATGATTCTTGAACTTGAGACACAATGTTTTAGTTACAATTTGGTTGTATTTCAGATGTACGAAAGTGCAAATGATGTACCATGTAAATAGAGTTTAAACTTGAAAGCGGTTATTTCTCTTATGGAATCCAACTGATGTTTACTGTCCGTTCTTTTTGGCCTTTCAGGCAACTTTTTGCTTTAAATTCTTTCAGCAATCATTATTTATTAGACTAATAAGTTACAACCAAAAACCAAAAGTCGAAGACCATCTCCGTTGTCTTGAAACTCCTATGAATGTCTCTGCCTAGCCAGACATTAAAATGTCCCTTAGGCAACATGCAAGATCATGGTAAAATATCACATCAGAATTAAGATACACATTCTTGGAGACCACTATCCTAATCTAGGAGTAATCTTTTTACAAATTATTATGTACGGAATAGCTAACATTGGGAAAAATCATACATTTCCAGTCGCAGTGAAGAGGGGGTGATCGGCTGGGCTTCAGCTTTTAGCTTCCGGCTTATTTTTTACTATTCATAATTTCGTCTTTTTCTGAACTTTTGGCTTTTTGTTGAGCTTTTTTGCCGGTTCTTTTTTCCCGTATTTGTTTGTATTATATGTAATGGGCTAACATATTTTTTATATTTTTTTAATTTTTTTAAATTTAATTATGCTAAATAAGCATCTGTCAGCTACAGTGTTTTTTCAGCCAGCTACAGTACTTTTCAACCATAAGCCACCAAAAATAAGCCCAAATGATCACCATTTGCAAATCGCAATTCCTCTCTAGTTGATCAAGGTTACCTTGTACCGCTGTACGTCACGTCAGTACGTGGCGAGGATCTCGGCGACGCAGCCTTGACGTCGAGGTGGACGACGGCGCCTACGAGGTACGGCATGGGCGGACGCTTGGCGAAGCGTGGCGGCGGCCGGCGGCGGTGGCGACGGGCTCCCCAGAAGGAGGCAACCGATGTTGGCTTAGCCCACATGTCAGTGAGAGGACGCGATCCAACCCTAGCCTTCGTCAACCGTCCGATCAAAGTGTGCGTCCCAGATTGATCCCAGTAGAGTGGTGGATGGATGTTTTGCAATGGAACCCCTTCCTTGTGTAGGATTATCCGTTGGATCTCACTGATCCTGCGCGATCGAACCTGGGTCACTGAAAACCGTCCGATTAGACATTAGCGGTCTAGATTGATCTGAGTAGAGGGTGAAGGGACGTTTTCCAGAAGAAGTCCTCCTTTAAGTTGAATTATCCGTTAGACCCCTCAAGTTTTGGATCGCGATGAAAATGCGCGATTAGGCCCCCTGGTCACTGTTGACCATACGATCACATTTAAACGGTCTAGATTAGCCCTGGTGGAGCGGCGGATGGACTTTTTGCATAAGAGACCTTCCGTTTATTCGTATTTCCAGTATGGGAGTCCTTCACAGACGAATTGGCCGCCGACCACGCGGTCTGCCGCCGTTGCCGCCCTCACCGTGGCTGCCGCAAGCGGACGCCGACGGAGCCGTCACCGTGCTTCCGGGCGTGTTTCTTAGCGCGCGAGGCTGCCGTGGACGAGCACCGGACTTGCCGCTGTGGAGGTCGCCCAGCTCCAGAAATGGCAGGCGCCATCGAGTTCGGCATTGTACGGCAAGCTTCTTGGATGCCGACGGCAGGGATGTGGCGGGGTCCAGCATTGGAGCAGGTGCGGCGCAGGGCATCAGCCTTGGCGGCGGTCGGTGCCGCGGGCGTCGTGGTGTGCTTGGTTCTTGTTTTGATCAAGCTGCTGCTTTTCTCCTCGTTTTGACGGCGTTGGTTTTGATGGCTGCACGGCACGGCGGAAGACAGTGGCAACGGAGAAAACCGGCAAGCCGCCGGATTGGCCGGCAATGCATTCATTGTCTCTTCTTATGCAGTTCTGCACGTTTTATCTGCTTCAGCAGTTTCTTATGCAGTTCTTGAACACCATCGCCATGACTGATGGTGCCAACTGTAATCGAGCTTCTCCAGAACCTCACCTCACCATGCTAAAGATCACAGTTGAGGCCGTAATGAGCATCTCAGATGATATGTAGACGGTATGGTCACACAGACTTGTTCAGTCAGGCACATCAAAACGTCAAAACCATGCAGACTGAAACACTGAAAACAAATTACATCTGCAGAAGAAATACGTTCAGTTTAACACATCAAAATTGTACTGAAGTTTCACTATATTGTACAACAACACGGACAATACCAACAGCTCGTCCCTGCGAATCGCAAAGCGCTGAAAATGCCGGGTCCTCTCGCAGCCGCAGCTTGGAGATGAACGTCAAAATCCAGAATTATTACTGTGGCGATATGACAACGGGCCCAATACGCAGGCAGGTCAAACGTATGAAAAGATCCTACAGATTGGCTATTAACACACTGTGGAAGGAGCTGAAGACTTCAGCTTCAGCCCTTGTAGACGAGAGACTTGTTGACCCACCGGACGCGGCAGCCACAGGCCTGCAGCATCTGAAGCAGCTCAGGGGAAAGCACTGACTTCAACCCACCGAGCAACTTCACCTTCTTCAGCCTTCCACAAGCAGCTCGTAGTGCCATCTCGAACCCTTCGATGGAGACCCAGGAGAGGTGTACCATCTTCACATCCTGAAGGGACCTCAGGGAGCTCAGCAGATGGCACAGGCCCAAACCCGTGACTTGGCAGTATGATATAGTAAGCTGCAAACAACAAACACAAGTGTAAGATTCCTTCTGCTTCATAACTAAACAAGGGAAGAAGCCAAAGGTTGTTGAATGCTTTACTTGTCTGAGGTTTTGAGAGTATCTGGCAAGAGCCCACAGGCCAGCATCATCCACAGAATAACAGCGCTTCAAGTCCAGTTCTACCAGGTTAGTGCAACCAATGGCAATGGAGGTAATTCCAATGCCTGTGATGCGCACCAGACATCTCAACTCAAGGTTTGTGAGTTGTTCCAGAGAGCTTACATGCTTCAAACCAATATCAGTGATTTGGGTGCAGTAGCATAGATTTAGTATCTTGATGATCTTGCAGCCACTAGCTAAAGCTGCTAGCCCATCATCAGTAATAGCACTGCAACTGTGAGAAAGAGAAACAACTACACTTTACTTTTAAAGAAAAAAGATAATTGAGAAAGTTGTTATAGAAGCATATATATTAGAAGACCAGTTACCGATATAGATCAAGTTCCACGATCTTTCCACAGTTTGAACTAACATATGCGAGTCCTTTGTCAGAAATGCTTGAGCAGAGGCCAAGTTTTAAGATCAGCAGCTCCGAGCACTTTGCCAAGTGCTGCAAAGCTGAAAAGTGTGGGATTTCCAGCAATAAAGCTCAAATGTAAGATGAGTTTCTAGAGAAAAATACGATAAGACATTAAGAGCTTTCAATTACCAGTGTCATTAATATGGCAATCGGTGAGGTCTATCTCCTTAAGATGGGAGCAGAGGGTTGTAATTCGCTCTAATCCTTTCTCACTTATAAAAGGGCATGACTCCAGCAGGAGGCATTCAACCATTCTACAGTTCTCAGCTATTGAACCAAGGGAATCATTCGTAAGGAGATGGCAACATCTGAGGTCGATAGTCCTTAGGAAGCTGCAGTGAGCTACAAGTGAAAAAATCCCATCATCTGTAACACCATTGCATTTGCTAAGCCCAATCTCAACCAAATTCTTGCAACGGTCACCAATGGCCAGAAGACTTGAGGCATAAACTTCAAGGCCATCAAGTCTCAGTACAGTCAAGGTTTCCTTTACTGTTGATAACTTCGACAGGAAGCATGTCTCTATCTCCTACAAGTGTAAAACAGAAGGTGAACAATCAATGGAAGTGAGGCATTTACTTCTTTTTCCTCTCAAATGAAACCGGAGATTTGCATTTTTTTCTCAAAAAGCAAAGATAATTTGTATGACAGACAAGCAACTTGACTCACATGTAAACTATCTCCAGCATTAATTTTTTGAAGAAAACTGTGACCATCTATGAGGGAAGCTAACCCCTGTGAAGTCACATGATCGCACCTCGACACATCAATACTCTGCAACCAATGATTCGAAGAACTATCAGCTATTAAAGATACAAAGATAAGTTGACATCATACTGTACATAATAAGTGTATACAGAATCTGCATCCCTACAACACGATTACCTGCAGCGAGTTGCTCGAGGTGCTTAGGAGTTCTAGGCCTTCATCATCTATGAACAAGCAGCCAACCATTGCTAAGTCCTCTAGCTTCTTGAGGGTGGAGAGTGATCTAAGGGATTCATTGCTCACCTGCAGATATGGAGGGAAGGCATTTCAGCATATTTCAGTTTTCCAGCTGCAACAATCAGAACTATCAAACCCCATTAGGTGTATACTGTACAGTGTAAACCAGATAGCAGGACCAGCATGCTGCATGTTCAAATGGGCAAGAGAACTATAGATCAATTAAATGATATAGTCTATGTTATACAATATACCCAGAGAGAATCTATGTCAATTCAGCACAGTCCAGTTTGTTTTCTAATTATTAGTTTCACATATGAAGAATAAGAATGCTGAAGTCAGTTTCCTAACCTAGGCCTCAGTTTCCTGACCTATGCCCCTGCTGAATTATCAATAATACTGCCACTTTGGGGAATAAAGGTCTATAATACTAGTTTGATTTTTCTATCTATTTGGCCCGAAGAGTATACAATAGCATTCAAGACAGTACAAATATGCGATATATTCAAATTAAAATGCAAACGGTAATGTATGGTCTAACTTCTTCATACTCCCAATTGTAGTGTACAAGCCAGGAAGCATCAAATGCTTTAGTAGTAAACAAATAAATGGTATTCCGGCACATAGCTTTCACTAGCATAAGCCAACGTAGAATCAAAGTTTCATGAAACACCACCCGTCCAAATGGAACTAAGATGATGTCTCCGACTCTTTTCCCAACAGAACGCAAAGCTATATTAGAACCCGGACAGTAAGTTCCAATGCCAAGTTTCTAACAGCACATGCCACAACGCATAAAAAACCATGGTAAACCTCAAACCAAAAAAGAAAAAAAAGAAGAAGAAAAACTGATACACTGCCTGTTCTAAACAGTGAACCAAGCAATACCATGATGCTAAGCATTTCAGATTAGAGAAAAATCTAGCCACAAGGTGAAATTTCCAAGGCACATCAAATTTGTAAAGAAATACTGTACCAACTAGGATCTGCACATTTGCACAAAGGCGTGGCCTTTCCAGTTCATTCTAGTCACACACGCTAAAAATGTGTCAAATGCTCAACAGGGAACTGGCCCAAACCACAAGAAGTATCAGAATTTGTAAATAAACACCGTACTAAACAGTACACTACAAACAATGCAACCTTTCCCACTCATTGCAGTCATAATCCACATACCATAGAACGCACCGAAGACTCTGAAGCTACAGAACCGATCACCCAAGATTCACTTACCAATTGCATTGACCCAAGCTGTCCCAAGATCTTTCCTGCTCCTACGTGTAAGAATAAGCAAACTGTGCAACACACATTCAGTAGCTACCTTCAGGTAGGAGATGTCGATGCTTCGCAGCTCACGGCACTTCTTGGCGAGCAGCTCGACGCCAATGTCGGAGATCTCGAGGCACCACTTGACGCTCAGCCTCTCCAGCCCCGGACACCCTACCGCCACCTTGGCGAGCCCCATGTCCGTCACGCCAAGGCATTTGTCCAGCGTCAGCTCCCTCAGCCCAGCCGCCGCCGCCACCGCGGCCATCTCCCTGTCGCCGGCCCCGACGCAATGGGACAGATCTACCGCCTCCAGCCGCGGGCACGCCGCCACAACCGCCTCCAGCCCGCGCCATCCCACCCCGCTCGCCCGCGCGAGACAGACCCGCCGGACCCCCAGCTCCACTCCGGCCAGCGCGGCCGCGAGCGATGCATCATCCAGCCCGGCGCACGCGGAGAGGTCGAGCAGCTCGAGAGCCGGGAAGGCGCGCACGAACCGGGGCAGCGCCTCACGCCGCAGCACCCGGACCTCGCGCCGCCGCGCGGCCTCGGCGCGAGCGAACGCTCGGCTCACGAGGCGGCAGGCCTTGCGGTCCCGCGGCTCGCGCACGCCGGCCAGCGCGTGGGCGAGCAGGTCCAGCGACAGCGCCTCGACGCCGGCGCCCTGGATCCCCCCGGATTCCTGGCTCATCGGGGGGAATCGATTCCGTCGAACAGGTGGTGAGCGCGTGCGACTGACCCAAGAAGCCAACCAGAAAGTACAAGCAAGCCGCGATTTTTGGGTTCTTAGGTGGGGATGAAGAGGAAGGAGAACACGGCGACGAGGGGGTGGTCGTCGAAGAATGCAGCGGCGGCGGCGCGCCGGCGCAGCATGGTAGGTATAGAGGGAGGGAAGGGGGAGGCGAGGAGAGAGGAATGAGTGGGAAGGTGGTGGCGGCGGCAAGGACACGGGGAGGCTAGGAATTTTTTAATGTGGTTGAGTGGGGAGTGACGTGGCGGCGTGGGATTGGACGTGGGTGACACCTGGGGTGGTGATGGGAAGCAGTGAGGAAATGACGCTGATTCACTGGCAGGTGGGTCCAGTTCTCGCTGGTACATGGAATAATGGGATCTCTCTGCATTTGGGATAAGTACTTGGAGACTGGTGATATTGCAAGACAGTACCTGGGAGAATCATCTACCCCAGCAAAGAGAATCATCCGAGTACAGCATAGGACATGAGATGTTTTAAGGTTAAGAGCATAGTCCTGTAGAGCATAGAACAACCGTCAGTTACATCACAATGTCAGTAGCAAAATTGACAATTCTAAGAGAAAAAAATAAAAAACAAAAAGAAATAAGAGAAAAAATACAAAAAAGCAAAAAACAAAAATTAAAATTAAAAAGCTAAAACTTAAACCTAATTGAGGACCACCAATGTCGTAGCTCAAACGGAGTCTTCCGCCTAAAGAATAATACGCTTATCAAGTTGATGATGGTCCTATTTTTCAATGTCAAACGATAGCTTCGACAAAAACCAGTGGTGGGTGACATATAATAAATAGTATTTTCCATCAGTATGGGCACCTAATATGTCCATCTCAACTTCTGTCATAGTGCGAAATGGCTACGCACATAAGCATAAACAATGCCTCGACTTTGGTCATCCACGTGTAAACCGGTGTGCCCATAAGCATAAACAAAGGAGAAGAAAGAAAAAAATTGGAGGCAAAAACCAATCGAATCTTCATCTGTGAAATGCTATTTATCCAGGGTCAAGGAGCAGAAGAGCCACCAAGGGAAGTATTCCACGCAAGATCCCGTCACCTCCATCGGCGCGCACGCGGTGCGACGTCTTCGTCCACCACCGTACACTCGCTGCCGGTGGAAAAATTCTCTTGTGCGACGGATAGACCATAGAGTTTATGTAACTAATGAATCAAATAATGACACGTGGTATATGGACACTGTAGTAATACTGTAGATGTATTGTAGCAGTACTGTGGTCCATACAAAATAATATTTTAAAGTGCTGTTACAGTACTGGATTGTACGAAAAATATATTTGAAAAATATCTGCCACAGTGTTTTGCCACATGTCATCGTTGATTCTTTAGTTACGCAAACTCTCTTGTGTAATAGTTGCACAATAGAATTTTTCCTGCCGGTGGGACCGTGGCCCACATGTCAGTGCCTGTACTCCCCAAGCGGGACGACCCGGACGGGGACGCAGTGTGGAGCGGAGCGGCCGGCCACCGCCGTCTGTTGGTGGGGCCCACCCTGCAACGTGACCGCCCGTACCTATCCAAGGACGGGCGTACCTGCCGGCCGGCCGGCTCCTGCGTGATCCCGTGCACCTCGCCCTCCCTGTTGCTCGCTCTGTGGCCAGTTGTGTGTTGCTCAGTTGGATCGCCGATCGACGAAGCTGCTTAGTTAGTTAGCTGATTAGATTATTTTCTTGTGTTAGAGCATAGATGTGACAAGTTAATCGATTTGGTCAAGCTCCTGTTTACGATTAAATTTCGTGCCGTGGCCAGGCCAATGATTGCTCACGGAGTCATTGGAAATCCTAGGATAAGTACGGCTTTGCATGATATGCTCATCCACCTCTCTCTCTAGAATACACAACACAAATTCACCTTTGATGTAATCCTCAGACAAGTAATTCATGACAACTCGATCCAATAAAAAGAGCCTATCCATCCATTCGGCCTCATCAATCAGTGATCGATGGAGGCCAAATATTGGTCATGCTACAAACGATTTTAATTTCTGATTTATTTTAACTTTCAGTTTATTTAAGTCAGAAGTTACTTGGAACACGTTGACTTCTAATTTTATTTTAGTTTGACTTTTTATTTTTTATCTTTTCTTTTGTAACAGCCACTATAATACAATTTTAAATATAAATAAAAAAAATTATAATCATAGCTTAATCGTAAGCTAATTGGAACACCAATTATTATGCACGAGATGTCTAGATTAGCATTATGCCTCTCTTGATCGATCGATCTAGATTTGACCGGGTCAAAGCAGAAATAATGTAACTGATCACTGACTACATCGCTATGCAGATGCACGCAGCGCAGGTGCAGGTAACTGAAGCAGCAGCAAGCCTGCAACAGACAGAGTTGCCTCAATAATTGTACCATCCAATTCCAACGTGGTACATGAATTGGATGCATGCACATACGAAGGTTTTGAATCTTCATCGAGCTAAATGATCATGAGGTAGACTCAACAAAGCAAAGAAAATGAACTCTATCATGGAGATCTTAATCACATTCGCATGGTTTAGCACGGGTAATCAGGCGGCGTTCATTCTGATGACTTTTGATTTTGACTCATAAATAGTAACAGCTTACACAAAAGCTTATAGAGAGAGATACTCGCATACCATTTTGACCGATATAAATAAAGTCACTACATTATGTACTCTAATCGATTAGTAGACCTCGTCTTAAAAGGATACTCTATTTAAAAGTTAAATGCTATAGAAAAATTATTTAAAGTGGAAAAATGGTTATTAGAAATTAAAGTGAGCAGAGCCTCGATCTTGTTGAGGACCCCGAGGATACAACGATCTACCATAAAACATGAGTATATATGCTTGATCTAGACTTTGAGACCCTGTTTGGAACGGGAAAGAACCCGACCAAATCAACACTTGAGACTCCTACCCCTAAGTTGTAACTCCCCTATTCTAGGGGCGTTGTAAATCTCTCACAACTGCCTAGAATTATTCAGCTACAGGTATTACAATCGAGTACACACCATTCTCAACACATGCTCAAAATCAACAGCCAACTTTATTATAAGATAATAGCTTATCAGCCAAGTTTACAGCGGGCGCGTGTAGCCTTAGATACATTATAATACAAAAGAACACTACAGGCAAGCCTGAGCAGAGAACAACAATAATTCCAAACATCATCTACTTCACAGTATTCCACCACGTTATCCTTGTAGACTTCCTCATTTTCTTGCCATGCATTTTCTGTTAAGATTTTTAGCAAGTATGAGTACAAACCACCGTGCTCAACAAGACACATGGAAAAATACTATTTAATTACATGTACGATCTTCCAAGGGATTAGAGTATAGTGGTTTTAATAATTTGTGGATGCAATTTTAGTTAGAAACAATTTTAAACACAAAGTCAAAACCTGTTTAAGGAAATTGGGGTTTTAACAACTTGATTACCAATCTTAACAAATTTTCAAATCTACTTATGCTTTGTTGTTAAATTCACCCATTAAACACAGCCACAGCTTCGTTTACCGAAAGTATGATGTATTCGAATACCATTAAATTATGACTCTGTAGAATTGTCCAACTTTACCCACAAGATTTCTTAACCCTCATGACTGAGCTAAGAAATCAAGGCTTTTCGCTGCACAATTCTTTATATAGCCTCTACCCAGTATGGACTGTTTTCGAACAAACTTAGGTGGCCTAAGACCTCGCCTGATTTGAAGGGTCCTACTGTTGTGAAATATGGTTATACCCCTCCCATACCATAAAAACTCCATCGTCTCCTCAACCCTTTGTAGATATTCAATCGAACTTGTGCAGTTACTAAACTAGGTTTGACGAATCAACATTTATGGTTGAGCGATCACTATGTTTTTTACTTGACATAAGATTCTAGTTCTTATATTTTTACCGAGATAACTTCCATCCACAAACCATTGTCTCAGTGCCCATCCGTACTATTTTGATGCCCATCCACGCCAGTTTTAGTTTCAGTGCCCATCCGCACTGTTTCAGTGTTTATCTACCCCATTTTCAATTCAATATCTATCCATACTATTTCAGTATCTATTTATACAGTATCTATTTAGACCGCCGTCTCTCTCGTCCAAGCGTCCACGCTAAAAATAAAAGTCATGGCCACCGCCGTCCGTAAGTCCCACAGTGATGGTAGGGCCCACCCCGCAACGTGACCGCCCGTACTTATCCAAGGACGGGCGTACCTGCCACCCGGGCCACCCGGCTGGCTCCTGCGTGATCCCGTGCACCTCGCCCTCTCTGTTGCTCTCTCTGTGGCCAGTTGTGTGTTGCTCAGTTGGATCGCCGATCGATGAAGCTGCTTAGTTCGTCGCCTAGAGATTAGATTGTTTTCTTGTAGTAGCGCATAGATATGACAAGTTAAATCGATTTGGTCAAGCTCCTGTTTACGATTAAATTCGTGTCGTGGCCAATGATTCCTCACGGAGCCGTTGGGAATCTTAGGATAAGTACGGCTTTGCATGATATGCTCATCCACCCCTCTCTCTCTCTAAGAAAACACAAATTCATCTTCCATGTAATCCTAAAGACAAGTAATTCATGACAGCTCGATCCAATAAAAAGAGGCTGGCCATCGATCCGGCCTAATCAATTAGTGATCGATGGAGGCTAGACATTGTTCATGCTCTAAATAGTTTCAGATTCTAGTTTATTTTAACTTTCATCTTATTTTAGAATGTGTTGGTTTCTAATTTCAGTTTATTTCAACTTTTCAAGGTTTTTGCCTTTTTTAACTTTTATTTTTTTCTTATTCTTTTTGTATTGTATGTGTTGATATAATAGTTTTTTCTTTATTTTTTCTTCAAAAATTAACGGTCGTTATAGTCTAATTTTAACTATAAACTAAAAATTACAATAAAAAAATTAAGCTATAAATCAGTTGAAGCGAGATGCTCGAGATATCTAGATTAGCATATGCATGTATGCTCTCTTGAGCTATCGATCTACATCTGACCGGGTCAAAGAAGAAATCTTGTAACTGATCACTGAATACCTAGCTATGCAGATGCGCGCAGCGCAGGCGCAGGTGACTGAAGCAGCAGCAAGCCTGCAACAGACAGAGCTGCCTCAATAATTGTACCTTCCAATTCCAACGTGGTACATGAATTGGATGCATCCTAGGGCTCCCGTACGTGCATCTGCATTAGTTGATTTGTTCGTGCCATGCATGATGACATGTTTTCGTTCCGTGTTTAGACTCGCTCATTTTAGTTTCTGGCTTATTTTTTACTATTTGTAAATTTTATCTTTTTTTAAATTTTTGACTTTTTTAAGCTTTTTGCGGGTTCTTTTTTTTCCTGTATTTATTCGTATTGTCCGTAATGAGCTAACATATTTTTTTTTCTATTTTTAAATTTTTTAAAATTTAATTACGCTAAATAAGCCACCTTCAGTTACAATAAAATTTCAGTCGCTACAGTGCAATTTCAGTCATAAATCATAGCTTTTCAGCCCAACCAAGTGGGGCCTAAGGTACAATGCTAGCTACCAGGCACGTAGATGCATGTACATGCGTAGGTTTTCAATCTTCATCGAGCTAAATGATCACGAGGTGGACTCAACAGAGCAAGAAAATGAACTCCTAGCTTGGAGATCTTGATCACATTCGCATGGTTTGGCATGGGTAATTAATCTTGTTGAGGACACGAGGATACATCGATCTACTATAGAAACATGAGTATAGCTTGATCTAGACTTTAAGATCATGTTTGGAACGGGCAAAAATTCCACAGGAATTTTGATCGAAACCTCCTAAATTAAGAACCTATTCTTTAACGGTTTCTAAAAGTGGCTTTTAATCTTTGCTATAGTAACTAACTTTCAAACGAAGTATTTTCTCAAGACGGGTTTTACAAGTTAATTGTAGTACATGTTAAAAACCCAATATCTGTATCAACTAAAATCACAAATAAGTATCTCTCTATAATCTCTATTGTAAATAGTTACAATTTAGAAAATTTAATCAAAACTATAAACCGTAGCTATATGAAACACCTGCCCCTTAGTCACCAACTAGAACCCGTCCTAGGCTGCACGTACGGCACCTTCCTACCCACTGTAACCAACTGTTGTTAATTTTCTGGCACTAGCACTTACTCCTATTTAATTAATTTTTGTAGTACTAGTGCCTAAGTACTGTAATGTCGACCTAATCGCGATTTTTGCTTCGATGGAAGTGCGAGTACAAAAATATTTATTGCTGCCTCTCATCTTCCTATAGCTAGGGAGAGAAAAGAAGATCAATAATCCATGATATATGTGTCCAAAACGCCGTGTAGTATTGTACTTGGTCATCGTCACAAACGTCAATCCTACTCATATGGTGTGATCAACATGGCTGAAAAGCCCGTGGCTTATGGCTGAAAACACTGTAGCTGGCTGAAAAAAGCACTGTAGCTGACAGAGGCTTATTTTGCATAATTAAATTTAAAAAAATTTAAAAATAAAAAAAATATGTTAGCCCATTACGTATAATACAAACGAATACGGGAAAAAAAAGAACCGGCAAAAAAGCTTAACAAAAAGCCAAAATTTCAGAAAAAGACGAAACTTGTGAATAGTACCAAATAAGCCTCCAGCACTATTCACAAGCCATAATGATCGCAGCCATAAACAGATGACAAACGGAGTGATTACCATACACACACACACCAACAGTCTCATGGCAGTACGATGTACGTACGATCGATTTGAAGTTGATTATTTTCAAGCTACAGTATGTTAGCATATGTTTAGGGTTTTTTTTTTGTATATCTGGTGTTTCTAATTTATGTTTTTTGAGATGGTAACAATTGACCGAGATATTAATATATATAATATATATAATTTTAGACTTAAAAAACTTGATGTTTGACTTTTCACTTTGTGAAAAACTAAAAACCAAAAACAACGCTCTAACGGTGCATCCTACAGTCAATCCATCTCTAGAGAGAGGTCATTTTTTTTAAACTTTTAAAAGGAGTTTTTCGGCTTTTCTACAGTAATTAGTTTTTAAATAGAGTATCTTTTTAAGATAGGATCTACTAGTTAATTGTAGTACATACTATACCGACTTTATTTATATTGGTAAAAATTACACATGAATTTCTGTTACTCTATAATATTTCGTACGAACGGCTCAAAGGTCATAAACCACAGTCAAAAGTTATAAGTTTTAACAAAAATAACATGCCGGAGTTACTTCAGAACGTCAAGGAAAGATTAAAGCGGGGTACACGTATACACTTGCGGGTCCCACATGTGCGTGGCGTCCAATGAGGCGGGGGCACGCCGTGCCACGTGGAGTGCCGTACGTACGTTGATTTTTGTGCAGCACCTTCTCTGCGCCCAGTACCCAGTCCCCTTCTCTGCGCCCAGTACCCAGTCCGCAGCCAGCAGCCTCATCTGCTGGCGCTGTGGCGAGCGACTACGACGCTCCACCTGTCCGCGCCGAGAAACATCTGTATGCTTCCCGATGTCGCTATATATCCAAACCTTTTTTGTTTTCCTCTGAGCCTGTAAAGCTAATACTCCTAGAAAAGATGTTATTGTAGACTGACGATTTACTTTTGCCCTGATCACACAAGATGAGCTTACCATCATTAACACTCAGATACCGTTCGGTTAGACCAAAATAATATAGTTTATAGTTAAAATTATACTGTAATTAACTAAAATTACACTGTAACTGATAGTGACTTATTTCGCATAACTAAATTTAAAAATTTCAAAAATAAAAAATTTAGCCTATCACAAACAACGCAAACGAATATAGAAAAAGGAACCGGAAAAAGCTCAAAAAAACTAAAAAATCAGAAAAAAGATAAAATTTAAGAATAGTAAAAAATAATCCAGAAGCTAAAACCAAAATGAGTAGGACGCGTTGTGATATGTTTCTCATCTACAGTAGACTCATCCACAGTGGCAGCAGTGCTCATCAGCCCAGCCGTAGCACGATGAACACACCGAACCCCTTGCTCATCTTCCCTTTGAGCTGCGAGCCTACGACCCGTGACGGAGCCATCTTCCGGCGACCCAAGCAGCTGCCTTGGCTGAACAGCACAGTGGATGTTCTTAGCTACAGTAATAGTGTTTTTGATTTAATCTGTCCACGCTCTAAAAATTTACCGGATCAGTCACAGCCTGCGACAGCAACCATTCACTGTGCATCCTCCATGGATTCCCAGGCAAAACCGCCACCGCCTTAACCTGCTCCGCCGAGGCACCACACGCCCTCCTCCTCCTTTATAGGCGACCAACTCGAGGGAGGCAGGCAGGCGCAACGAAAGAAACCCCGGTTTCCGTAGAGAACTCTAGAGAAAGCTGCGTGCGTGTTCAGTCATCGTGATTACATGCCATGGCCGGCCTAAGCGTCCTCTTGGAGACGACGACGGCGCCGCACGAGCAGGCGCAGCACGCGTCGTCCACGAGAACGGCTCGTATCATAAGCAAGACCACCCTCCTGAACACCACCACCACCTCCTCCTCCTCCTCGCTTCCTCCCATGGCGATGGCGGCGGCCACCACGTCGACGAGCTCGTTCCTGCAGCGGTGCTTCCTCTGCCGCAGGGAGCTCGCCGACGGCAAGGACATATACATCTACAGGTCGCTCAGCTAGTCAGTAGTAGCTAGTCCTTGGCATGCCAGCCTACTGCCGCGGAGTTCTGTTTCTGACGATGATTGATTGATGCATGTGTTGGGTGCAGAGGTGACAGGGCCTTCTGCAGCGACGAGTGCCGGTGCCGGCACATCTTGATGGAAGAGGACGGCGCCATCAATTGCGCCAAGGACGCGGCGCCAGGCCGCTTCCGCCGCCGCCAGGCCGCCGCCGGAGGTTTTGCGTACTGAGTAGGTAGGGAGAAATCAGAGACAAGAAGGAACGGAGCTTCCCTGTCCCGGGATTCCTGTCCCCTCCCCTGTTCCCTTCAATCTGGAGCATCCACAACTCATCCAACGGCTATGATTTTATATTTGTACTATTTGCCCATTTTCATCTCAAATTTAAAAATAAAAATATGTTAATCCATAATAAATAATAAAAAAATACAGGAAAAATAAATTTTATTTTTTTCTGTAAATAAAATTTATTGTTTCTGTATTTTTTATTATTTATTATGGATTAACATATTTTTATTTTTAAATTTGAGATGAAAATGGGCAAATAGTACAAATATAAAATCTTAGCCGTTGGATGAGTTGTGGATGCTCCAGATTGAAGGGAACAGGGAAGGGGACAGGAATCCCGGGACAGGGAAGCTCCGTTCGACAAGAAGAGATCGACCATGGTGTTGCTGAGGAAGGAGGAAGAGGAGGTGGCTCGTACTAGGTAGGGGAGCCTAGCTCGAGCTACCTCGTACGTGTCTGTGTGAACAGTGCTACGTTGGATTGGATTTCGACGGTTCAGATTTTATCTGCTTGCTACACGTAAATACGTAATCGATCCACATGTATTGCACGAACTGGTGTTGCAAATGAGCGAGGGCGCCTTCACTTAATTCGAAGTATTGAACGTGTGGCAAATTAATGGGTTAAGTGATATTAGTAGCTAGTGTGTGTTCGATCAGACGTTTTTTTGTTCTGAGGGATTTCTTTGATCAATTTGTTTTGGCTTCTTCAGTTTGCAGCATGAAATGGTATGTAAGAGCCTAATAACATTTAAACCCCCAATGCAAAATGAGCCAAACGGTATACCGTATCTAACGGTCTAGACAAGTTTTACTGGTTTTGTCTAAGTTTTATGAGTTTCATAAAGTTTCAAAGAGTTTCGAATATGATTCATAAAACTTAGTTAACTTAGGTATGTAATATCCTGAAATTTTATAAAACCTTATAAAATTTAGTCAACTTAAGCATAAAGCCTTTTTAAACTTTATAAAATTTAATGAAAAACTATATAAACTTAATAGTGAAACTTTATAAAACTTATTCATAAAATCTTATGAAACTTGGAGTTTATCGACCAGCAATGCAGGCCTGATCGTTGTACTAAAAAAGATCAATTAGCTTCTCCATGTACTCTCCCGGTTCTTCGTTCACGACGACGGCCACCAAACTTAGTCATAAAACTTAGAGTTGAAAACTAAAAAAACAGGTTTCACAACAACTAAAATACCAAAAGTAATAATAAAAAGATTAATTAGCTTTCCATTATACTCTCCTGGTTCTTCTTCTTTCACCACGAGCATGGAGCAGATCCACCTTCTAACTCATGGCCATAACACACTTGTGTTGGACCAAGCTAGCCCACCGCTGAACACCGCTAGGGGTTGCCGCTCTCCACGCTTTCCCACACCGAATCGATTGTCCTCATTGCTCGTTAAATCGCTGTTGTGTTGGATTGGATTGGGGAGAGGAAGAAAGGTGAGGAAGTTTGGGAAGAGGTGTTGCGTTGGATTAGATGGTGAGAGAGGGGGATGAGGAGGTTTGGGAAGGGAGGTGTTGCGATGGACTAGATGGAGATAGAGAGAGATAGGATGGTTTCCCCCACGGGAGGTGTATGTGGGGAAGTGGGATATGGCGGATGTGGTGACTAGTCTGATCATATATATAGACCTTAAATTTTGTAAGATCGAACTGCAACATTCTATTTTGTCATTTTGGCTGTGAATGGTACACTGTTCGTTAGATTGCTTACAGTGATCGTCCTCTCTGTTTAGAGATTTCTCATTACCAGTTTAGTTATGGAGGAGAGATATGATTAATCATTCACGAAGCCATCCAACATTCCGTCGGGGGAGTGGTGGGACTTCATACCAAGTGGCTTTTGTTCGATTCCAGAGTAAGTTTGTGAGTACGTTCTTTTAGTTAACACACGTAAGTAAAGGCGCGCGTGTCATGCTACGTGAGATAACCTACTCGTCCTTCCGACTTTATAGTTTTAAGTATAAGAAAATTTAGTAAGAGAGTGCCTCCATCCACTGTTGATCTGGTGTAGGATCTATTGGATTAACGGCGGTCCAAAAAAACCTTTCATATATGTGCATGTTGTGGTGTGTGTGCATGCATGCGCGTGTTTTTTTTCCCTTTTGCTAAATCATACCCATATTACACCCCGCGCGGTTCCCGGCCGGAGACCGCAGCCCCGTCGCCCCAGCGCTCCCTCGGCCGGCGCGTGGCGGCAAAATTCGCGTACGGTCGGGGGAGCAGTTTTGTGAAAAAGTCCCTGTGTTTTTCCGAAATTACGTAAAGGTCATTTTTCCTCGTGAAAAGGTCCCTGCCAGTTTTTTAGCCCCTCCACTTTGCAGGATAGCCCCCCGCGGTTTTCTAAATTACGTACGGGTCCTCGATTGCTTACGTACAGGTCCTCGCTTTTTTACAAAAAGACCTTCAACTTTTTCGAAAATACACATGTACCCTCGGTTTTTTTCGAAAAAGACCTTTAACTTTTCCGAAAATACGCATGCGCCCTCGGTTTTTTTAAAAAGCCCCTCACGAATTATCGCCTCTTTTACTTCGGTATACACGGTGGCTGGCGCGGCATGACGCCGCGCCTATGAGGCTAGTGTTATACTACACATCTAAGTTTTCCGTGATCTGCACGACTAAGCTAATTGATGTTCTTTTTCATGAATGTGTTCGTCGTCCAAGAAAAAAAACCATACATCCGCCCAAACACATCCCATCTGCAATCGTCATATACATATACCCGAAAGGCGAAGTAATTAAACACTGAAAAGACTTCTGCCTTTTGCTAATTTAGCAGTAGGCAAAGCGTAGATGATGGTTGCATGCTCAGCTCGTTTGAATCGATCATCCCAATCTTGCGAGGTGATCCAGCTCACCCTCTCTTCTCCGCCGATATAGCTTATAAATACCCTGCACCTTGTCATACTGGATATTGGAGGTAAACAAATTACAGCGATGGCAACATGTTACGCTACCGTGCGTGTGATGTTCTCGAAGACGTTCAGAAGCAAATGAAATGTCTAATCAGCGAAGAATTTCAATTGAAGAGTTGGGTGGCGACCAAGCAAAAAGCAAAGTGTTCCAAAGAAGTTTTATGTCCGTGTTTATAACGAACGAACCATGTAAATTACAGGGTACTCCAAATCTTCTCCGATCGAGTAGACTGTTACCAAGAGCTAGAGCTGCTCGCATATTCTGTTCCTGAATTCTAATGGCACTGAAAGAAGCTCTCTGACAGTTTTTTTTTCTTTTTCCGCGCAAGCTTTCACCAAACAAAAAAATGTGGTAAAACTACCAAATCAATGAGGTCTTAAAATGCAAATATACCCAAAAACGTTAAGAAAAAAAGAGATCAGGGGAAAAGACTTCCTCAGCTTTGCTTACTAGTTTTGGGGAGGACTCAAACCCGGACCGGTTAAGCGCATGAAACGTGCTCACTCAAGCCAGGCTTCCCGAGAGCTCTCCTCAAAACGTGAAGAGGAACTCGCGTTTGTTGCGAGTAAAGCTTAGCGAGAAGAAACATGGAAAAAATTTGCAAGAAACGGCTGAGAAACAAGGGGAGGAGAGGTATAAAAATACAGTTGATCACATGCAATCATAGATGTTTACAGTTGAACCTTCCATGCCAAAACGAAAATAAAAACCGCAAGGTCCGCAACCGCAAGATGCTGTGCCGTGCCAACTGCTAATGGCAGTTCAGGCCAGGGCAAGAGTGAGGTACAAGAAAAACTCCCAACCCAGTGCAAAGAGATTTCCAGCGAGCAGTGTCACAGTTTGCTGAATAGTGGAATCAATTAGATGCTCGAAACAACTTCTTCCACACCCACAACCTCAACCTGTCTCAAGCAAGGGAAAAAAGGCAAAAAAAAAAAAAGAATGAATGAAGAAAATGGATCTAGCAGATACAGCAAACTACTACTCATTTTTACACAAGAAACAATCCGACACGTTGACCCTCGACAAGGAGTGGTCAACTTTCCGATTCCAGTGGCTTTCATGGTAGCGTTTACACACTCTCAGCTGCTGGCTGAGATCGCTTTGGTCGCCACTCCGTGCGCGCCTTCACGATGTCAGCTCCAGACTCCAGCTGAAGCAGATGGTCGCACTGGATGGCGGAAGCCTCCTGCTTGTCATCGGTAGTGCATTCCCCTGAGACTGTAGTAAGCGACTGCAGCACGCTGTCACGACCACACTCCTTCCTGTAATCCAGGGTCATACTTGCAAGCTCATGCTTCTCCAGTATAGATATTGGAGCACTCTGGCAAAAACAATGAGTGAGAAAGAGCTCAGGAATATGTCTGAACACATGCTGAATGACTAGGAATGAGAATCCTAATAATGTCTACTTCATAGACAGCCGGACCAGATGCTCTAGAAAACAACCGTAAGTACTGAATACACGAATCAATGTCCTCTCAACCACCACCATGTGATCAGGATGATAAAGCCAATTTCTTTTTGTCTAAACAATGAATGAAGGGACAAGGGAAACCACCTCAAGGATCCACCCAATATATTTAACATTGTTCACATGCTGGTTGACATCAAGGTCACCCCACCTAGGCTGTTGCAGATAACAAGAGTTCCATGAAGTGAGAACAATTCTAATAATTGAGGCATGATGATAATTAAGCATGTATAGCTGGCTTACAGTGAGCCCCTTTCTTATGAATTGCTTGGTAGCATCACCATCAATTTTGTTCCCTGTCTTGGCTAACTTTTCACTCTGCTCCTCTGTTATAGCCGAACGATCATTAAAGTATGGTCCTATTTCTGCTCTTACTTCATCTGGCATTTTTGAAAGTCTTCTAGTTTTCTTATTCATCATCACCCAAACACTGCTAACAAGGATCGAAACGGAAGCACAATTAATGACTGCTAAAGATACGATCAAGTAACTTAATAGAATATTGATGACACATGGGTTGAATGCCCTAACCAAACAGAAAAACATGATACATGCAATAGAATATTGATGGAACCCAAACCTTGTAGCTCTCAAGATTGTACGGCCAGAGTTGTAGTCACGAACATGCCAGTTTCGACGCATGCCATTTTTGCCAGCAGCAGCAACCCATGTGTCAACTTGAACCATATCTCCCCTAAAATCATAGCAGGTTGGAACAATATTTTGTCATTTTTCAACTCATGAACAGATGTCCACAACTATATCTGAACTAGAAAAAACTACAATTTCTCCATTTTTCCAACTCAGCAAACTTAATTGCACTTCTGGCCACAAATGATAGGAGTATTTAGTAGTAGTACTAATTGTTATTTGATGAACACCTACTGACAGTTCCTGCAGTGGAAGAGTATTTAGTAAGTTCACTGATCTAGATCAGTCCTAGCTCCTTCCTTGGCAGCCCACAGCATTAATTGCTTCCGCTTTTCTATATGATGGAATCATTTACTGCAGCACCAATAAAGGCAAACTTTCTGCTCCCTTGAGGAGTGGTACCCTGTATGATCTCTCTTAAGTCTTAGCTCAAAAATCCAATGAAACACAGCAGACACCATATAATTACTGGGCAGCTTTGGGCAATGAATATGGAGTAACAAACGAAGTTGCTATAGGCATAAACTTACTCTTCTGTTATTTCATAAGTGACGTTTTGGAGAGAAATTATTGTTATTTTTAAGTGCGCTGTTTTACGTTTCACGACAAAATAGGGCAACCACTGTCACAATGTTGGCGAACTCAGGCCTTGAGGCATTGAAACTTTTATGTCGCTCGCACTAAAGCTAGATAATGAGAACTACCGGAGTGGTGAATTTTGTTTGAAATGCAAAGAGCTCACTTATTAATTCACATTTCATTCAGTTTATCTCTGGGAAAGCTAAGTGCATGCTTCTTCCCACTCAAGTAGGAACATTTTATCTACTATGTAAAATTTGTTTGGTTATGAATTCCATCGTTGATCCAACAAAAGTGGAACTAATGGTACTTTTTCTTGGTCCAACCAAGGGGGAAGTAACCACATTTCCTCAATGTGAGGCCTCTCATAAAAAAACAAGACATTGATATCCTCCAGTGGTAAAATTTCCAACCCCATGTTCTTGTTGGGACTGAGAAATGGTATCAAGGCATTCAACACTGGGAAGTAAGGAGATACACAGAACTACAACTCCTAATTATACTCCAGAACTCAACATTACAAAAGGGTTCCAGTGTCTTTTATAGAGAACTGAACCGACTTAACACAAATATCTCTTACAACTCATACACGCCACATACAGCTAAGAGTTTCCTGGAATCTACTTGATTTCCATCATGCACTTACTTGCCGATAGCTTACATACTAAGTAACTGCATTTTCTTTGATTGAGGTAGTCAATTTATATTTGGCTTTACGCCATTAACTGACAAATCCAGCTCAAGGCTTGACTGGCTTATAATAAATGCAGTTTGCTTCAGAAAACTCTTGACTGTTAAGAGTTCTCTTGAATGGATCTCATTTCTTCATTTATTGCACGTCGCCAGCATTCTTTTCTTCATAAGACAGTCAAGAGTTTTCTGGAGCAAGCTGCATGTATCATAAGCTAGCTAAGCCTTGGGTTGGACTTGTGAGTTAATGACATAAAGCTAAATACAAATTGACTGCCTCAAAGAAATTACAATTACTTAGCATATAAGCTGTCGGCAAGCAAGTGTACGATGGAAATCAAGTAGATTCCAAGAAGCTCTTAGCTGTATGTGACGTGTATCAGTGTATGAGTTGTAAGGGATATTTGTGTTAAGTCGGTTCAGTTCTCTATAAAAGGCATTAGAACCCCTTTTGTAATGTTGAGTTCTGGATTATGATTAGAAGTTGTAGTACTCCTATTGTTCTGTGTATCTCCTTACTTCCCACTGTTGAATGCCTTGATACAATTTCTAAATCTTAACAATTGGTATCAGAGCCCAAACACCTAATATCTCCTTCGACTTTATGGTTACGGAAAGACACAGCCAATGTGTGAGAAGGAGAATGTTGAGAATAGTCTCACATCAGTCGTAGGAAGGAAAAAACATAACTTATAAGTGTGAATGAGATCTCATCCATTAGACTAGTCTTTTAGGGGGAGAGACCCAATACCACTTATAGAGCTATCGCTTTAGGGCTTGCACGCGACAACTCGTAGGCTTAGTTATGTGACTTGAGGCCCGGGGAGTAAACCCGGTTGAACCTAGGCACATCTAGGCATACGGTCAGGGTCCGATTCGACAGTTCTTACAGCCCAGCAACAGCAAACTTTTTGCCCAAGTTGTAAAAGACTAATACGATTTTCATGAGCCACCAAATGCATCAAAATCCAGACTTACAATCCATACAGCATTATGATATGCTAAATTTGACAAGTAGGAACATGAGAGATGAATCTGGTTTAGCTAAATACTACTATTATCATAGTGAGAAACCAAGGACACAAATAGCTGTAAAGTAGTACATACAACAATATTATGTCAGAAAAACCAAATAAATGTGAAGTAAAATAAGAGTAAAAAAATAGGTGCATTTTGCCAAGTAAATGACAATAGATGGTACGGTTATGAATTGAACTGAATGCAAAGAAAAAGAAGGGCTCTGCCATGAAAAATGATACCATGAGTTAAAGGCTTGCAGAAAAGTACCATGCGGGGTATCGCTCAACAAGAAGTTGGATTTTGCTGACAACCCATATCAAGTTTCGTTTGCTCATCTCCGGTGTAGCCCCAAAACCATCTCCAAGAAGACCGGCAGTCCTCACGTGGTTAAGGGCCGTTTCCTGCAAAATCTCATATTACTGCCAGCTTGATAGAAACAAATTGGATCTACAGTGAAATACTGAAAGGTGAAAACTAAAATTAAAAACCAAACAGTGTCATTATGTCACCTGTAAATGATTCATCAGTGTCTCTATAGAAGCTGTACGATCAGCACCAATTTCATAGGACCGAATCAAGAAATTCTGCCTAAACACCAGTCCGTCCTGGATGATCCTACCAAAGCCAAATGTGTCAACAAGCATATCAGGTTTCTTTGGCTTCCAGTCAAGAAGTGTCCACTGCTTCTCTGCGGCGAGGAAGATGGTTGTGATAGCTGCAAGAAGCATGCTCCAATCTGGCAGTTGGTTATAGAACGTCTTTGAAGCACTGTGAGGCACACTGTCCTCCATGTCCGGGCTCGCAGTCTTGAGGTTAACCTTGGTGCCATTAACCTTGGGAAAAGCTTGAGCCTGTGCCTTTACTTGCATGGCTCCAGGAGGTGGATTAGGCTTTGCAACAATGCCACGTACACTCAAATTATCTGGCAATTCACCGGTCATGTTCTTTACACTTCTAGCCGATGCGGCCGAGGAAGACCCAGGGCCTGGGAAGAATGCCGAGGCGGCAAGGGATCCAGCCATGACTGAACTGCCTTCAGGATCCAAATTTGTTCAGAAGGACACACCAGGAGTGCAAACCTGAAGAAAGAATCAATAAAATGAGCCACTTTATAAGAGGGCATTCCAGAGGAAAATTTTACTATTCTACACTGCATCAATTGAGAATTGTGCATTCTCTCATTGGGTCAGAACGCACGAAATGCAGAACACGTTCATCCAAGTGAAAGGGATCTCAAAGGAAAATGGATATATTTGAGTTAACATTCTCATGTAAGCTACAGAAAAGAGCAAATAAAAAAAAAATCCCATATTTGAGTTGAGTTAACAAACAGTTATATGGAAATGTGCCACTGGATCCAACTACTAAAAGCTACCTCCTTTTGGGCAAAAGGCTTCCTGTATCAAAGAGGATTCCACCAAATTTCCAGTTTCTGAAACCATTTGAGCCCCCATTCGAATTAATTTGGCAAACCAAATGAACAATGTTCCAATCAAAATGTCATTGAAAAGTTGGCAGAACACCAATTCTTGGGACGATCAAATGCACCCGATTTTCAAAAGGAACAGGAGCACATTGCACCACGAATCCCCCCAAAATCCGAGCTGTTCCATCGCTCGAGCCCCATTCATGCCCACCATTCCACCCAGGGCTAAAAAAACTCCCATTGTACAAAATGTCATTGAAAACTAAATCCTACATTACAGACAGCTAAAATCCCTCTAATATCCAAGCATTGCCCCCAACATATGCACAAAATCCAACCCCCAGCATCAGGGCACAGAAGCAATCTACCGCGGAACCGCCAGATCTAGCAAGGGAACCGAGAATGCAGCCGAAGAACCCATCACAGAATCCCTAACAATAACAACAACATCCTTGCGACGACTCAGCCGCCGCCGCCGCCGCCACCGCCGCCAGATCGCCGAGAACTCACTCACCGTGCGCTCCACCAAACGAGACCAAACCCGGCGCCGCTGGCGCTCCCGGCCCTCTCTCCTCCTCGTCGCCGCGCTCGAGCGGATAGAGACGGATTAGACTTGTGGCCTCGCCTTCTCGCTCGGGCTCGCCACCTCACGAGCGCGAGAGCGAGCGAGACACACAGAGAGGAGTTTCTCGACGAGTCTTTTTTTCTTACCTTCTATTTTTTTTATTTTATTTTGGCCTTTTCGAAGCAGCCACGTGGAAGCAGGAGAGCCACATGTGTCAGATAGTCTCAAATACCAATACGAATCTATATTTTTAAAATAAATACAAATACGAATTCAAATATTTTCAAATATAAATACAAATATTCTCGAATACGAATATTTTTGAATACGAATTTTGCTTATTACATTTGTGTTTTCTCGAATATGAATATCGGATAAAATGAATTATTCGCTACCGTTTTCCACCCCTACATGTGGCCAAGTGGCAACAACCCGTTTAGACAGGGTCCATTTGGCTTGTTACTTAGACAGTCCGTGTCATTTCTAGGCTGAGACATCATTCCAAACACAACTCAATAGCCTTATGGGTCGTACCGTCCCTCAACACGATTAGCTTATTGGGCTGGGCCAAACAGTGTTAGCCTATTTGGCATAGCAATTTTAAAAATCTTACAAAATATATAAAGCATAAAAAATACAAAATAAAATTATTATACTAATGCTGTGCTAGGTCGAGATGGTGGCCCAAGCACGGCCCACACGCATTATATACTGAACCAGTCCAGCATGATTCAATGATGGGCTATGCTATGTTTGAGTCAGACCAAAAGTAGCATGTTTTGGGGCTGCCCATATGCACGACCCATTTAGCCACGTCTCCGCGGAGCCGTTGGTCTACGCGGCGGGTATAGTATATATACGGAAGCATATACGGCAGGGTTGGTATACGGTACGTGTAGCTGTACGCTTATACCGTTATACGGCGATTAATTTGGATTGGAATTGGAGTGACGAGGCTGCCCCTGGTGGAGTGGCGTTGGTCACTGGCCAGTGGGCCCGACCGCAAACCAGGATCCGATTCTCCTCGTGATTGTACACGGAATTTGCAATTATGGTGCGGTTGCAAACGGTGATGTGATGTTCAAACAAATTAACCAAACACGATCTACTATAAACAATTTTTATTGCATCCGTGGACTAAATTAACCTCGGGTCGAGAACGCATGCTTCTAAAAAAAGGTGTACATTGATGTGTAGGGCCTTTTTTTTGGTCTTTCTTGTGTTTGTTGGTTTCAGCTTTTTTAAAAGTTGAAGTAAATGGGTATTTCTTAAAATGTCTTTCTGAATCTAAAATATATAGGCTGTTCACATCAGTATCTTCGTAATCTGCCATCATTTTAAAAAATATAGCAAAAAAACATAAACCACAAAAAAAATAGAAAAACGAAAAAAGAACGGTTGTTGCATGTTTGATCATGTTCCAACAATGCTGTTTGAGTTGGAAGTCATGCAATTTGGACCATACCAAAAATATGGTTCGAACTTGGGAGTTTGAACAAGCCAGTTCATCCCGTCTTCAGGAAGAATGCTCAGTTCATCTGAACAAGCCAGCGTAAAACGGTAGAAATTAACAGACACCAATAGCTAGTCGCAGCAACTCACAAGCAAGTTTACCTTCTTGCCTGAGAACAAGGCTAAATATTGGAGTATCTACGAACCCAGTGGCTGCTCCACGGCCAGATAATCAGCTAGATTAATCATCAACAATCCATGCGTTTCGCATGCGTACGTACCAGCGCAAATTAAGCACTACTAAACTAAAAATTAAAGCGACTTCATTTTGTTTCGGTTTGGTAAGACAACGAGGAGTGGATGATAACTAACTGATCAGCTCTTTCGAATGGCTAGCTCACCTCTCCTCTGCATCTTCAGCGCCTAAATAAATACATACCCGACCTGCTCTTTTCTGATCATCTTCGTTAGGAAGAGATGGGAGGCATGGCTGATAGATATGTGCATGCATCTTGACAATTACATTGTAGGGACTTTGTTTATTTCCATGGGATATTGGAGATGAACAAATCGCAACGATGGCAACGTCTTCTTGGGCCGTTTGAATCATACATCTGAAGATGTATTGTCGCTATGATCCGGAGGAGGATAAGTGGAGTACCCAACGATCCCCTGTTCCAAAGCTGATCGGACCCATCTGCTGCCAACATGTGTCTGATTCTGAAGTTCAGTTCACACGTGAGCCTTTACATGTTTCGATCCCCTGCTCTCCTTGTCTATACTGTTCTTCAGTTGGTGGTGGTGTACTTGTTTCCTCTCTATTATCGTATTAGCCTACTGTACACTAACAATTGTAACATGGAAGGTGATGGTGGCCAACAAGACTGTTGATTGCAATTAAAACTAGCGTAATTTGGATTGCTTAAAAATTGCACTCATTCTATTCCACATGTTCCTTCCTTGATTCCAACACTTGATTCTGGCCATGAAAGGAGTATAATACTAGAACTCACAGGTCAAAACATAGCAACCGAAGCGAAACAAGCTAGATTAACCATCGAGATAATTATACAGAACCGGATTAATCCATGTGTCCTGCGTATATTCTTGCCAATACAAGTGAACACTAGTATCACGAAGGCTTGTTCATCATGTTTTCATGTGGAAATGGAAGGAGTAGATGGCAGGGATTACTGGTCTGGACAGAGGAATGCTAGCTTGGTGCGTGCAAATTAAATACCGTCCTGCACGGCTGCACCTCCTCATCTTTCTCATCTATCTAAACAGAAATAAACTTCTCATCTCTCACATCTCTCTAGAGGAATGCTCGCTTGGTGCGTGCAGCTGTATGCATGCTCGACAAGTTCATGATATTCTGGAGAAAAACAAGTCACATGACAGAAACGTTCCACTCCGTCGTATCAGTGATGCCCGCCGATGTCTTTTTCGCTGCCGCCGCTGCAGTAAGTGGAGAGCGCGATCAACCGATTGCATGATCCGCTCGCTCCTGTGCTCTCGGCTTCTGCTGAACGGCTGAATTCGGCGGTCTTGTCGCATGTATACCAAAACTAGTTTTCCTTCTCGAGGAGAAAGCGAGCTCGATTTGTTTTGTTTCTGGCTCTTGTTTCATCTCGAGTTCAGATATTAGCCGTCCTGTTTGCTCTTGATAGTACACTTTTGTTTCCTCTCTTATCATGCACTCTGCTTTGTCAATTGCATAAACAAGATCTTTTTTCTGTTCAAGATTATGGATCCAATGGTGGCTCCAGATAATCGCAATAAGGGCCGACAATTCAATTCATGTGGTCGCTGCATGCGTACCAATGCGAGTGAACTGTAGGGAAGAAACTTCATTTTTGTTTTCGTCTGGTAATAGGCAAATGCTAGATGATGATTGCTCAGCTCTTTGGAGTGAATGTGCATCGAATTAATTCCATGTCGTTTATCACCTTCCGTCTTGGGAGTTTATGAGTAAACATTGCCACCATTTATTATCTGTTATGTCATATTTTGATACCCTTTTTATGTGCAGCAACATCTAAATCGGATAAGAGTTTCATACAAGCAAGCATGGTATAAAAAACTAAGTAAATGAATCTTGTAGAGAGAACCGGATTAACAACACTGAAATAACGACGAGAGAGAGAGAGAGAGAGAGAGAGAGAGATTTGGTAAAGCTAACTATAAATTCCTTAAGTATAATATTAAAAAAGTATAAGAGATTGTTAATATCTCACAGCTCTCTTGAACCTTTTAGAAATATTATATCTTATCCTATATAAATATCTAGTACTAAAGAATAACCTAGTCTCTAATCATCTGGTGCGCCTCTTGTTTTGGATAAGTTGATTTGTGGCTTAGATTTTCTATGGTCACACCTCTTTCTCCTCCAGAGTGAATTAGAAATCCTACTCTAATAGGAATCCCAATGGAATTATGGTTCATTTATAATATGAGTCACCTCTCAACATCTTATTTTCAGAACATTAATACAACGGTCAATCTCTGTCCGGAAATTAACCTCCTAAATTGACGTGCGGGTGCAGTAGAAATGCCAAATGCGCGTTGTTTTCTTCAAATGAGAAGTACACCTTGCTAAACAAAGAGGAATGGAGCCACTACTAGTTTTTTTAGCCCTGAGTTGACGTGCGCAATCAACAGAAATGGAGCTAGCACAGGTTTTTCGTGGGGAAATGGGCAAGGAGTAGATGATAGCTAGGAACAGCCGGTCAGCTCCATTGAATGACTAACGAAATCATCCCAACGTTGCGAGGTCAGAAACGATCAAGATTTCTGCTTCACCGCGAGAGCTTATTAAATACCATGCGTACATCTTCCTTTTCATCTCTCTCAAGACAAATGCTCGCTGCTTCCCAATCCAACCTATTCTGAGGTATTGGAGATAAACAAACGATGTCAGCAGAGACACTTCCTTTCACCGTGCTAGCTGCTGCAGTTGTAGCAGCAACTCCAACAGACAGAGACTACATCCACTTGGCAATCGGATTGGTCTCTGGATCAATGGTTTGATCCGGGAAGGGTGAGGGTGTCCAGGCGTGGATAAATTCCTGCAGAGCAAATGACAAGATACTTCGAGAAGGTAGCATGAACTTGCGAGAACTAGGATCTGTTTCGCTTTTGATCTGTTTCGCGCTTTTGTCTGGCTTGCATGCATTCGTACCAATACAAAGCATTCATCATGTTTTGGTGTGGACATGGGCAAGGAGTAGATGATAGGTGTAACTGGCCCGGCCAGATATTTTTGAATGACTAACTAAATCGATCATCCAAATTTTGTGAGACGGCTCAAATTAAATACCCTCCTGATCTCTGTAAAGACAGAAACCTGTCACCTTTCCCATATGATCTCTGTAAAGACAGAAACCTGTCACCTTTCCCATCTCGCTAATTAAGGAGAAATGCTTGCTTGGTGCAGCTGCATGCTTGACAAGTTGATGAGATACTGGAGACAAACAAAGTCATAGCATCACAAACCTTTTTCTTTTCTTCTTCCTCGTCAGCGACGACCGAGCTCGTCTATTTTCGGAAGAACGAGCAGCCGTCTGCAATTTCCACTGCTGTATTCTACGCTTTGTGCCGACTCACTGAATTCAGCGGACTTATCGCATGTATAAGAAACTGGCTTTTCTTTTCTTTCGAGGGGACAACAGCAAGCTGTCGATTTGTTTTGTTTTTGGTTATTGTTTCATCTACGCTTAGATATGATGAAGCCTGTGCACCTTTAAATGATAAAGCCCTGCTATCTTCACTGCTTTTGATCTGTTCATAGTCCACTTGTCTTGTTTCATGACTTATCTTGATACGTGTTGATTGATTGAAATCGCAGTGAGGATCAACAAGATTAGTTCATGCGATCTGCTGCATGCTTACCGATGCAGAGCGAACTGCACTAAACAATTTTCATATTGTTTTCGTTTGGCAACAGGCGAAGAGTAGACGATGATTGCTCTCGGCTATTTGGAATGAACGATCAGATCATCTCTTATACTACTTCATCCGAAATATAAGGTGTGCAGCGAGTTAATTCCACGTCGTTTATGAGCTTCCCTTCCTCTTCGTTGCTTATGAGTAACATTAGTACAGTGGACATCGTGCTCATTTTTCCTGTATCATTCTCTTAGTCTGGAAAAGTGGAAATTAACCTCCTTAATTGCGCATGCAGTAAAAATACGTCTTGCTAGTTGCTAAACAAAAGGCAATTATGTTCTCTCTTCCATTTCTTTTGGAACAAACCAGAAATTGTTAGTAACAATGAAGTTACCGATTGACGATTGTACAGATGTCCTGACTCCTGACAGTCAACGTGAATAGCTAGAATGGTTAATTACAACTCCCCTCAGAAAAATTGCACTCAATCTGTTCCATTAGTTCATGTTCCTCCTTCGATCCCCGTACTTCTTTTTACTTATGCATTGCCTAATTCAATCACCGCAAGTTAAACACTTCTTCGCCGGCCATTGATTCCAGTATCGTTGCTAGGAGTAATTTCCATTAATTTCATCTCAAAGCTAGCGTAGAACAGTAGGAACATGATTAACCATTGACACAAACAGAACAGGATTAATAGTTCATGTGCCTTTCGCATTCGTACCAATGCATGCAGAGTGAACCCTAGTACTGCAAAGGCTTCATTTTGTTTTGGTATTGAAACGGGCAAGGAGCAGATGATAATTGCTGTTCAGCTCATTGGGATGACTTGAACACATCTATCATCCCAATCTCGCGAGGTGAGGCCACATTTCTCTGCTTCACTTCACGTCTTCACTTATCGAACTCTCTCTTCTTCACCATGAGAGCTTATTAAATACCATGCTGCATCCTCTCATCTTCCTCCTCATCTCTCTCAAGAAATGTTCGCTTCAGCTAGCTAGCTGCTTAATCCATCTATCCTAAGATATTTTTTTGTTTTAATCTATTATAAGGTATTGGAGATAAACAAACCATGTCGATAGAAACACTACTTTTTACAATGTTAGCGATACCGGCGATCGGACCGCGCTCCGCTGCAGCTGTAACATGAACTTCAGCAGAGAGGGTGCGGGCACTTGCAATCAGATTGGGCAACCTTGATCTTTCTCGGTGTCTTTTGATGATGCCGTCTGTTTTTCATTATTGATTCCCAGATCCAAAACGCGTTCGGCTGGTCTGCACCTGAAGAAGAGATGACTCTGAATTCTGATCGAACTTTCTGATGAGAACTGAAATCCGATTCAGTTCACCCTCGTCCTAATTATTGATTTTTTTTGGAATTGTCACGTGTGTTAGCAATTACTTTTCTGTCTCTTTCTTTTAGATCAAACCACTAAATGTTATTTAACAATGAAGCTAGAATGGTGAGTTAGCAATTACTCGTTCTTTTTGCATGAGTAGCTAGAATGGTGAGTTACAACTCCACTCATGAAGCTTGCTGAAAATCTTCTTTTGCGAGCAAATTCACACGCCTGATTTTGACCTATCATACTAAAACCTCGGTACTACTCATACAAGTACCGCGGTAAAACCAAACTATATATGCTACTAGTACGTTGTACATACATCATATTGAATGCATGCATATGCATGGCCTACTTCAATCACCCTAAGCAGTGGCGGATCCAGAATTTTTAAGATGGATACTTGGATTTTGGAGCTAAGTTGCTCGAATACATTGATATTGCAGCGCACCGCCCCCCTCCCCCAAAAACACCGATACAATGATACGTGTATGTAGATATAATAAAAAAATACATAAATTATATAAATTAACGATTTCTTATGAGGAAATGGGTGATATAAGGCGAGAATAATTATATGAATTAAACAACAAATTATAGAGATAATGAGAATTGTATATCTTGTTGATCTTGCCTTTCTTTTTTGCTATTTCTGCATCAGCAAGAACTGTCCATCTAAGAGAAAATTGTATGTTCTGTCTATGGAGCAAAACAGACTAAGAAAGAAAATAAGTGAAGTGGGGTGGAGCACACCTAGATCTGAAAAGAGGACGATGACAGTAAGTTGGAGGTGCTGCTCACTTTCCAATGCCACGCTCCCTCCCAGCTACCGCGCTGCTCCCTTCCTATCACCCGCTCCCTACCTCCGTGTTCGTTATGCCACTGCCCGCTTGTCCGCGACACCTCTCTGCTCGCTCGTGCTCCCAGATGCTCACTTTGCACCACGCGACGCCTCACGCATGATTGTTATCACATCATGGCATCACGTTTGCGTCCACCGATCGTCACTCGCCTCTAACTTGCACCTCCGCCCACTCGCCACTCAAAGACCAAAGCCGCCTCCCACATAGACAATCACAAGATGAGAAATAGAACAAATGTTAGGATTTTGTTTACATCTTTACCTCTTTGGGCATGATAAGGGCTGAGATGGAAAGAAAAATAGGTCTAACTATTACATGAGTTGCGCGCGAGATACGGGGAGTACGGACTGAATTTATTTGCAGGCATAAAAATATAGTTTTAACATAAATAACGATATATACATCTAATATTCCTATTATATATTTGGTATTTTATAAAAAATTTTAGGTGTTCAGTTGAACACCTATGAACTATTGTAGGTCCGCCCATGACCCTAAGTACAAACACTTTCTCGCCGGCCATTGATTCCAGTGCTGTGCCGGGTGCCCGGTATACATACACGCAAAGAAGGCAGTACTGACATTGGGACAAGTATGATCAAGCACGCGTTGTCATATATACGCATGCTCATCAGTTTCATATATCTGAAAGTAGCGCAAAATAGTAGAAACAGTCGAAGCGAAACAGGATTAACCACCGAGAAAAACAGAACAAGATTAATAATTCATGCGTTTTGTATTCGTACCAATGCTTGCACAGTGAGCCCAAGTGTTGCAAAGGCTTAATTTTTTTTTTTGGTATGGAAACGGGCAAGGAGCAGATGATAATTTCAGTTCAGCTCTTTCGAGTGACTAACTACATCGATCATCCCAATTTTGTGAGGTGAGACCACATCGATCCCTGCTTCACTTCACTGAGAGGCGCTTGAATTACATAAATACCCTACCGCACCTTCTCATCTTCCTCTTTTCTTTGAAGAGAAAGAAAGGCAAACATGCTTGCCAAGTTCATAAGATATTGGAGATAAACAAATCATAACGATGGCAACATGATCTTCTACAGTGGTAGTGATGCCTGTCAGGCTGTCAGGATAGCGGAGAGCACTATTGGTTTCATTCTGCGATCTGATTGAGCTCATCTGTCGAGACAAACAATGCTGATGGAAATTCGACCTGCACATTAGGTTCGTTCTCGTCCTGACTGATTCAAGTATGTGAGTTGTCCTACTATTGTTTCCTTTTTGGAACAAAGCAGAAATTGTTGTTAAATACTCTGGTAATAAGAACCTACCGATCATATGGGTTCTGATCGTTACCTAGAATTTATCACTTGTTGTAATACCCACGAGAAAAAAAAAAGAAAAGCAAAGAAAGTGCCGTCAGAACCCTAGAGGATAATTTCGGGCAGGGTAGTCCGTTCACTGAGATACTAGACCGTCCGGGGGCCAGTCGGCACCTCTCACAGTCGTAGGGTCATCATCCGGCTTAAACAAACCTGTTTTGATATAATAACCAGCCAATGTAAACCGAATCACCATAAAACCCAAAAATATCAACTGGCCGCTACAGTGATGCTACAGTAAGGGACAGCACAGCACAACGTCAAGAAGCATCGCACGGCTAAGCCAGATAGTATGCATAGTCACCAGAGCAGAGGGCAGAAAGAGCACGGCAGAGCCAACTCTCACTGGCTCTCGTTCTCATTTTCCCCCAAACCCTTAAACCATTCCAAGCCAACAGAGAGTCTCATCCACCGAGTAGAACACGACAGTAAGACGAGGGCAAGGCGAGCCGACCAGGAGTAAGGGGACGGCGACGGCAGGAGACCAGACCGCCAGCCCCACCTCCATCAACCCTAGGAGGTCGACATCAAGCGGCATCCACACCACCAAGAAGCCGACAGCCGCAAGCCAACCCCAAGTCCACCCAAAGCAAACCACCATCGACCGGTGAAGGTAACCACAATGTGCACAACCGTAGCGTCCATTCATTCATAGCAAGTAGTACTTAACTAGAGACACCAAACAACCGAGCACCGGTAGAGCACCATGAAACCGACACAAAACATGCCAATCGGAGGTAGTGGAGTGGAGTAGAGAGGGTAAATAGGACCAAGACTCACCGGAGTTAGAGGCGGCGGCGTACTACCACCGGCGTAGCCATACCCCAACCGCCACCGCGCACTCCCCCGGCGTGCGGGCGTTGGCCGGCCGTGACTAGCTCGGGGCAGCACACCTCCATACCTAGAACATCGGGAGCAAATCCATGAGAATCAAAACAAAATAACGACTAAATCAACTGCAAATCGGGTCGGATTCGAGGGAGGAGCGCCAGATCCGGGCAGTAGGCCACGGATCCGGCAGCAGCCGACCATGCAACGGACGGGCGGAGGGGTGAGGACGGCCCAGGCGGCGCAGCACAGCGCTGCTGAGACCGGCGACGCGAGGGGGAGGCGCGTCAGCCGGGCGGCGCGGCGCGAGCTGGAGGCGCGAGATGAGGAGGCGCGTAGGAGAGGGGGAGCCGAAGCAGTGAGGCGCGCGGGAGGCCAAGGGGCGACGCGGAGTGAGGAGAATCGGAGGAAGAGAGAGACGAGAAACAAGAGAAATGGGGGGAGAAGAGGAAGAGGCGGCGCCTCCAATGAAGACAGGGAGATGGAGTGGCGGTGGGGAAAAAGGAGAGAAGGGAGCAACGGCAGAGGGAAAAAGAAAAGAGAGAGCAAAGGCGTCGGTCGAATGGAAAAAAAGAAAGAAAAGGGAGAGAGAGAGAGAGAGGAGAAAAGAAAAGAGGAGAAAAACATGGTAGACGCCTAAATAAGATTTACCTGTGATTATAGACAGTCATTAAATTACGGTCGTTTGGATACCGGGGCATCGGAAAAGTGTCCGGTGAGAGAGAAATTGTCGGTATCGAGTTTACGCGTAGAAACGCTGTCGATTGTCTATATGCATGGAGTCGAGGTTATTTGTATACTTGTGTAAATTACAATATTGAGTTGAGTGTTCGGATGATGCTCCCAGGTGGAGGTTTTGGTTGGACGCTCCTCCACGCATCGTCCACAGGGATACAGGCAAGTACAGGGTAGAACAGTAAATTGTGGTGAATGTTTGTCATTTGGATTTCCATGCTGTGATTTACAGTATTTATGAGATGTATATGAATTGTGCTAATCATACTTTGATGAGTACCGCTTATGATTGGATATCCATATTTGAAGCACATCGCATCATGCAATTGCATAAGAGCCAGGCCGGTGAGAACGTCGTGACTAGTCCGTAGTGCTCTTGAATAAGAGTAAGGTCGGTGAGAAAGTCAAACGACTAGTCCGGAGTGCTCTTGAGTAAGACCTACAGAGGTAGGCAACTGAGTGGTCCATCGACGGGTGGACGCTCCGCTTTACCGGTATAAGCTACAGTTATAGGTGCATAACAGATACATAGCATCGCATTGCATTAAAGTGGCGGATAAAGTGACACAGTTTACAGTGTATTGCATAGCATTGCATTGCATGAAAGTGACAGAGAAAGCGATACAGGTGACAGATACAGGGTTGAGGTACAGATTACAGCTACAGAATGGATTTACATTTTACAGTTACAGAATTAAATTACAGTTTACAATCATAGAGTGGATTTACAGCTTACAGTTCGTGAAATTGATTGAGTTGCTAAAGTGAAGTTACTGTTTTATCGTGTGCTTGCTGAGTCTTCGGACTCACTCTTGCTTTAACGTTGTTTTTATAGGAATATGTTGAAGACAACATGCATGGGCGGGAGTAGCACAGTCGTTCACGTGCCACAGTGATTCACAGATCATCTACAATGGACATATTTGGTTTTGGATAGTCTAAGTACCTTCTTGGTAATTAGCAAAGCTATATCTCTACTGCGCTGAGTGTCAAGTGTACCGGCTTTTGTCGTTTGGTTAGTATTTAAATAAAAGAATTGTTTTACAAGACCAGCGGCAAAGGTGGGAATTAATGACAGTATAGAGTAGGTGGTAGCACTTTGGGCTCAGGGAGGGGCCGGGGTGTTACACTTGTACTCCAATTTTGTTTCTATTGTTTTGTTTTGGCTATTGTTTCATCCGAATTTCAGATGTGAAAGACCATATGAGCCACTTAACTGTGTGCCTTTCCGTGATCGATTTTGCACATAAAGGAAGGAACAGATGGAGGGCTGGGGGCTCTATGGCGCCTTGACGTCTTCCCTTTCGAGTCTACGCGACAAAACATAATCTTTTTGAAGCGAAAGAAATTCAATTTTTTTGGAGTGTTGCTAGATGGACTCTGTTTTTCTTCAAGATTATGAATCTAATGGCTTACTCCATATAATCGTATGTGCTTTGGTTGTGTACCAATGCGAAGTAAACACTACTAAAGAGTTCATCTTGTTTTGGTTCGGCAACGGGCAAAGAGTAGATGATGCGTACCAATGCAGAGTGAACTCGTGTTGGTATCGAAATGGGCATGGAGTAGATGATTGGGCAGCTTTCTCGAACGAATAACTGGATCATCTCAATTTTGTGTGAGGTGAGTACATCTCTGCTTCAATTCAGAGCGCATAATACTCTGCATCCTCTCATCTTCCTCATCTCTCCAAAGAGATGCTTGGAGTTGCAATGAGGATTAAATAATCTATTAAGAGCAGTTTTGTAGGATCGTTGATGGCAATCAAAGGGAGGTGAATGATTGCAACGCCTAGCAAAAGCTTTTTGTAAAATTTTCTGCCTTTTAATTGTTTAATCCGCAAAAAACAAAAATAACAAAACACAAAAAAAAAACAGGATTTTTTTTCTAATTTTACTATAGCGAACACTGTAGCAGTTACTGTAGCGCCGAGAAAAAGTTCCGATCGATCAGCAAAACAACGTTTTTCCTTCAATCTAGCAATCGATTTTTAATTCAAACCAATTCATAAATATAAGCACAAAAAACATATAGCTAGAGATCAATGCATGAAGAATACCTAGGAATCAAAAAAACCAGAAAAAAGGATAATATATGCGAATTTAAAAACTCACGAACTTTTATTCAAAAATCATGAATACTGTTCATCCATCAGGACCATCACACTTCATCTTGGTGAGAGCATCTTTTTCTCTGTTTTCTCGTGTCACTCCGTGGATCAAAACTCGGCGATACACGCGCACGAGAAGCAAGACATCGCCGGCGCATGAAAAGATCATACACCCGCCGCAATTTTTTTCTTCAAAATAGATCTATTATTTCTGAATCATGGTGGCTACAAAGTGCCCTCCTGGCACCCCTCAAACCCTTGAACGAAAATTGCATCTCAAAAGCCACAGGGTTAGCCTCCAACCCCGTCTCTATTTATAGTCTAGGGCTCAAAACCTGAGCTTATCTTAAGCCCACAAGTTCTAATCCAATTCCAACAAATAAGGGACCCGAAACCCTTTCTAACACGGGTTTTCCAAAATTCCAACTACAACTTCTCCAACTCATCACGTGTCAAAGCCTCTAGGACCACACCTCCTGTATCTTCTCCACGCATCATCCACCTTTGATCTCTATGTGCTCCAGCGTGAGCCCGACCACCTCGTGACATTCTCGACCGCCTGGACCTTAGATTTCCCCCTTCTAGTCCTGGTCTTCCTCCTCACCGACCATGACCGTCTCCACACCCAACCTTCACATGCAAAGACCAAAGAACGTTTTTCTGGCACAAGTTCTTTCTAACTTGATCAACATCAATCCGCACATACGCAACACAACTCGCATAACAACGTTAAACAAAATTAGCAATTATTTATCATCACAAATTAACCATTGTCAATTATTTATCACTAAAATATTCTAGACCTAACCACATGGTCTAACAAGTTTTAATATGTACTTAAAGTCCCAGACAGTGCGATAATGGAATATGCTATAATATATACTAAGTACCTCTGGTCGGAGAAGTACTGTTCAGCCGCCTGACTAGTCACTATGACCAGACATGTAGGCCTCTTGGTGATGTCTTATGCGGTTAAGGACTAGAACATGTGCGCTCCTGCTCACTCAGCTGCCATACATTCAATCCTATGTCTCTAACAGTAATTGCCCTGTAGTTGATTCCTGATACTCCCTTTCACTGACAATAACTGGTCGACAGTTATTAATTAGACTGCTCTCACTGACAACAACGACTTCCTCAGGTGGACAGATGGAATCAACAAGGCATATGTTCGTGCAAGGCAACGGACACCCTTTCGGTGCTATATATGCTCTGCCTGCAGGAACGGATAGGAGGGAGAGACAAGATAGAAAGGACTATACGCCATATTAGTGCACTCATTAAGAGCAAGTTGTAATCTCGTTATAGCAATAAACATTGTCTCATTTTCCTGTTAGTTTTGTTCCGTGAGGCTTGGATTTTTCTACTTTTCGTAAGATCGACGACTCGATGTCAGCAAGTTAGTAGTGGTGCAGGTGCATGCTAGACAAAATTCATATGATATTGGAGACAAAACAAATTATAACACAAATGTTTTCTTCTACCGTATGAGCGTATATTAAGGAGCCAATCGGTCTCATTCTGAATCTGATTAAACCCACATGTTGGGATAAAGTAGCTACCTTGGTGACATCTGAAGGCTTGGCTGTTGTGCGGGTCCAGATCATTCATTGACTAATTTAATGTTTATCCAAATGACACTACTTGTACTCCAATCATTACTATCTTTTTTTCTTTTCCTCTGTTGTTTCATTTCAAGTTCATAAGTTAATATTGACTGATGAGTTTCGAGGTCTACCTGTGTCGAAGTACATATACGATATATAAGGAAAAACGAAGGGAAACAACTTTGCACATAAAGAAACTCGTAATCAATTCATGTGTTCTTCATGTGTACCAGCGAAGACTGAACTGTACTAAAAAAGACTTCATTATATTTTCGTTTGGTAATAGGTAAGGAGTATATGCCAACTGCTCAGCTCTTTCGAATGATCCACTAAATCATTCCAATTTTGTGAGGTGAGCTCATACATCTCTTCTTCACTGAGAGCTCTTATACTCTCCATCTTGTCAACTTTATCATCTCTCTAAATTTAAGAGAAATGTTTGATGCAGCTCAGCAGCTAATTTGACAAGTTCGTAAGACATTGGAGATAAACAAATCATACCAATGGCAGCATTTTCCTCTACACTCAAAGCAAAGCTGGTAATCCACTAAATCAGTTTGTTGAGTGTCTCTGTCCTGCTTTCCAGCAAGCTCAAGACCACAAACATGTAAGCCATCAGGTTCAGCCACGACGATTCTCTCTTTATCTTGATCTGGCAAGAGAAATTATTGAGCATTTTCGAGCATGTTAAATTCTCTTCATCTTCGATTACAATATATTTTTTAGGGAACGCGCAAAAAATTTGCGCTTCTTTGCATTAAGAAAAGGAGAAAGTTCAAAGCAGAGTCTGAAAATAATACAGAAGAGGCAAGCAAAAGAGAAAATTCAGGTGTTTAATATATTATCCGGTCTAGATGCTGCCTATTCTTCAAACAAGGTATTCAGGTGTTTAATTTTCAATTGGAGGCTTTCAGATGTTTAATTTCCAACTGGAATACTTCACGAGGGCACACACCGCTATGGAAAATTAAGTCTTAACACTACTGAAGTACAGCATAGCCTGAACAACTGGAGTTTAATATTCGTAATCAAGGGTGATGTAACTCCTTGTCTCTGGCACAAATATTTCCATTATATGAATATAGCACAACATATTTCCAGCTTAAATAAATATTACAGACACCATTCACTTGTATCTACAATACCTAACGGAAGGACACTAACTTTGGCCAACCTCTCATGTCTTCCCCGTGCAAAAACCCAAATTTTCCTCTCTTTTTTTGTTGTTGAAGAACTGCAACTTTCCTTTGTATCTCAGTCTATATTACTCCAGAAATTCTTAATGAAGAGAGTACAACAAAAACAACCCAAAGCATCATGAAGTACACCGATGTCGCCCAAGCCCACAGCCTAGGGCCCCCAAGCTCAGCACCAAGTACAATGCGACGAAGAACCAAGATGGTAATACAGCCAAACGATGTCGCGAAGAAGACCAGAAGGGAGAAGCTGAGACCAGCGGCATTGTCTATGTACAGTGGTTGCTTGTGGACAAAAAAGTTGTACACTGTGTCGATCAACCAGGGAACGCCAATGCCAACATATATGTTCACTGAATTGCTGCAACAAGGAAAATTTACCAGTTTATTCAGCTCCGATTTGAGGAAATAGCAACAATCAAAACGTGAATGTAAGTAACTGATTTGAGAGGAAGTGTGCAGGAATGAACCTGCAAGTGATGTTGGCTATTGCAGAGTCTGCGGTGACTTGACGCTCGGCAGCTATCTTGCTAGCAACTAGATCCGGCCATGATGTTCCAGCGGCCAGTGCTGTGAATGCTATTACATATGGACTTACTCCTACACAAAACAGTAGATTTTCACATCAGCAAACGGACAGTTACATCTTGGTGAGCAGATGAAAATGAAATTTGTGCAAGAGCATGTTCCAACCTGTGACGCAGCTTATCTGATCTGTAAGCATAGTAACACCATAGGCAATACCACTTATGAAGATCAGGGTGCAAATAAAAGCGATCCAGCCATGTGCAATTTGATATGGGGGCACAAAAGCAAAGAACAATTTCCAAGGCACAATGATCGAGTTCCAAAAGATTCTGACGAATCTCAGGCAGACGGAATCCATCTTCCTTGACCCTGGACTCTCCAACTGCATACATCAACAAAATCACTTAATGTGCCAGATGCTGTGAAAGCAAATTGTTCTTGTTTTCAGTGAACGTTGGTGTACTCTGAATAGTGACAAAATGAGTATGGTTTAGGTGCCAATGTTAGTGAACACAGATAAGATGAAACTGTCAAGTGTCAACTCAAGGCTATAATGTTGGGCATGTAGTAAACACTATTAAACAAAGACAGAGTGATTATTTTTCCTACTTTGCCTTGGTGATAAATTAAAACTGGTAAACCGAAAATAGCAGAGGATACAGGGAAGGGGTATATACAATTAATTTCAGCATGATATTAAGTAATACATAAAGTTCTCCCAACATTATAAGTTCTCCACGAAGTATATGTATATAGTTTCATTAAATGGGTACCTAGAAATAAGTTTCTGAATTGTATGCAGACAAAAGTCTAGAACATGCTTCTCAACCTTGCCAATCTATGATTGTTATGTCCTTGTTGGCCAGCAAAATAAATGGTACAAGTTTAGCTACATTGATCCCAACAACCGAAATGAGTATTTTGACATGAGGTCTGAGCAAAATGTAAACAAGAAACATCATTGACAAACTATGGAATATAGAGTAACAGTGAATTAAATTACCGTTACAGCATCAACAAATTGTTGCCACCAAATAGAAAGCCAGTAAGTATCCTCTTGTGTGTTCCTTACTGCAAGATTAGCTGTCGATGATTCTTCCATATCCTTTTCTGGAACATGATGACATCCTGAGGATGTCCAACCATAAAAGAAATTACTTCCAAAATAATTCAACAAAATGTGTCTTAATTGTGAACAGCAAGCAAATATTCATGGACAGACAATCTGCATAAACCACAACTATCATTCCAAATATTCCCCCATGAAGATAAAAGGTATTTTACAGGGATATAAATCAGTGTAATCCCAAAATACCACATAATTGCTGTGCTAGAGTGCTAATTCACCCCAAGAAGTTTTAAATAGGAAAACCGAATATCAAAAGGAAAACTAAAACAATATATATACTGATAGGCACTTAATCATTCTAATGTACCATCAATGTGTTCAGATTGCACTCTTTGTGGCGATACACTAATAATTTAGGTTCATTAAGGACAATAATACCAAAAATTCGGAAACTGCATACCTGCATTATTGTGAGAATGCACAGAGAATATATCCACAATAACCTTATTCTGGCCAGGGAGTGTCTCGCTAATCTCATCACAGTTGTTGTCATAAGATTTCAACTCAACCGAAGCATCTTCTGCTGGAACCCAATCCTCAGGTCTCTCACCTCTTAAACTGATTGCAACAAATCATCAAATTACAAACATCGGAAAAGTGCATCATTAACTTGTACATGGCCACAGGAAACATTAGACAAGAAAGAAATATTCAGGGATTAGGACCATACAAAGGAATTGAGACATATGGCCACCGCTTATCCTGTGCATATGCATGAAGAAGAAGCAATCCATACTGCAAGACTGTCAGCAAGGCCTCCCAGAGGGTTATTACTCTAGGCGTCCACACCTGTACAAAGTGCAAAGTACTTATTATGACCAAAATGTACTTAGTACTTCTAGTTAGATAGCAGAATAAGAAAATACGACCTACCTCTAATATAACATACAACTAAATGTATGCCCAGAATGACCAGAACAGCTCAATTAACCAAACATCTAAATCTGCAATCTTTTTCTTAGAGCCTGCCTTTGGCATGACCACACAAACAGCATGGATTGGGAACAGATCAAACGCAGCAGAGCCCACAAGGGTACCTGCACCTAAACCTGCAAATCACAGATACCAAATTAGATGCACTTACATATGATTTGGTAAAAAGATTTACATCAATTGATTAATTGCACCTCCTGCTGTCAGTTGACCCAGATTACGGATTACATCAATTGTTGCCAGGGAGATCTGGGGGAAGCTGGTACCAAAAGCAAGGAGAGCAATGTCCGCTATAGTGTAGTTCCAAACCTTCTCATGCTTCGTGACAGACATATTCGTGTGTGGATCAATTGTGACTACCTCCCGAGAGTGCTTCATGATGCTCTCCATCGATTTGAAGAACCGCGCGGTGATGGCAGATAAACCAATAAAACAGTAGACGAGGGCAACAGCATAGATGAAAGCACGGGCACCATTTGGAAGCAGTGTCTCGCCATAGAACAGCAGGTAAGTATCACATGAAGGGGCAATACTTCCCATCGTATTGTTGGCCATCAGATGAGTACCAAAACACGAGAACTATAGAAATTAGTTCTGGTTTCTGTACAACACAAATTCCATATTCCATCAGTAATAATATCTTGAAACAATATAATGCCTAAGGCTCTGATCAACTCGGCTTCGGCTTCTGGCTTATTTTTCACTATTCATAAGTTTCGTCTTTTTCTGAACTTTTGGCTTTTTGTTGAGCTTTTTTGCCGGTTCTTTTTTTCCCGTATTTGTTTGTATTATATGTAATGGGTTAACATATTTTTTATATTTTTAAATTTTTTAAAATCTAATTATGCTAAATAAGCCTTTGTCAGCTACAGTGCTTTTTTTAGCCAGCTACAGTGTTTTCAGCCATAAACCATGAGCTTTTCAGCCGAACCGATCACCACCTAAGGAAACAGGAGACAGACAATGATTCGCGCGGTACTATCACCCATCTCCACATACATAATGAAGCCGGGGCGCACCTAAAAATCGAAAATTTTTCACGGGAGCTAGCAGGAGCAGTGCGGTGTGGGGCAGTGCGCGACCGCGCAGGAGCAGGCAACGGCCGGCGAGAGCGGCGCTGGCGCGGGAGCAAGCAGCGGCCGCCGGGGGCGACGCCGGCGCGGGAGGGGAGCAGAGAGGAGGAGCCCGCGCGGGAGCAGACAGTGGAGGGCGGCGCCGGCGCGGGACCATAATAAATCCTTGATTTTGATTTGCCGATTTAGGATTTGAGGATTTGTATCACACTTTTGATAAATTTCGAATTTATATGGTGGAGTTATGATGCTACGAAACTATAGTATAAGACTATACTAGTTAGAGATCTGTACGTTGCAACGAAAGTCATAAAAATAGTGAGACGAAACTTACTGTCTAGCCAACTTCACACATTAAACATTGGAGAGCAAGCGATAGAGATAGAAGGGTGGCCAGAATGCGCGAGGAGATAGGAAAAGTGGAGGGGTGGGCGGTTGTATTCTGAGAGAGAGAGAGGAGGAGAGAGACGAATAGTTGAGAACAAATCGGATGGCTGAGAGGAGAGCAGGGAGAATGGACCAACCACCAACTCATACTTTTATAATAGTATAGTAAAGATAGAGCATATTCTTTATGGCTGCGATTTATGGCTTTTGATTGAAAATTTTGAATTTTAGCTTTTTACGACAGATATTATGGGGAGAGAGATACTCGTTTATGATTTTAGCTGATACAGATATTGGACTTTTTAACGTGTACTACAATTAACTTGTAGACCTCGTTAAAAATACTCAGTTTAAAAGTTAGATACTGTAGCAAAAACCAAAAGCCACTTTTAGAAGCCGTAAAGAATAGACCTATAATTGTATGTGTAAAATATGTGTCTATTACAAATTTTCTAACTCTGCCATTGACTGCAAGGAGGATCTACCTAGGTAGGTCGACAACGAACTTGACAAGAATAAAACGGCCTTTTTTCCCCAGAGAATATGGCAGGAGAACTGCGTATCTTTGCATTAAATCTTTGCATTAAAGAGAAAAAATTACAACCTAAGATACATCTTCCACTAATCAGTTCTTGCTTGAACATGCGCGCCCGGGAAATTAAGAGATACAAGCTACAACCGAAAGCACATGACAAATCTGCAAATAGGGGTGGTCTGGCAGGCTAGCAAACGGTTCAAGGACCTTGTGAACCAAAACAGGCACTTCATAATCAAAAGGACCCAGGAAAAATTGAGGTCTTCTTCCAAATAGAATTTACAGAACACTTGTTTGGAGAGGAGATGGCAACAAGGACAGAAACTTGGAGCTTGATCAATAATATCACTGAATAACATGCATATCTTACGAGAACTGCAACAAGAAATGAGAGCACTACAGCAAACGAGAAAAGTACAATAGAACTGATAAAAAAAATGAACACATCATGGCCCGGAAGTAGTGGAAGTAGTAGAGCACGCGACAGTAAGCTCAAGCAGGAATCACTTAGAATCCATGACACAGGCAGAAACGATCAGAATTGAGGGTCCCTATTGCAAAACAGCGCGAATTAACAAGATTAAACCCGAAAAATCAAATAAAAAACACTCCTTTGTCACTCGCTAACAAGAAAATAACACTGCAATCCACTCCTTTTTCTACCGGTTGCAGGCTCACAGCTCCTCCGGAGATCAGGGAAGGTTGAAACTAATGAATGCGGTTAGGCAAAAAAAATGCAATTTTCAAAGATCGATAGCTGTGTCTTTATAGTTTATGACTTGAAACAACACAGATGGTCTCCAAATTAAAACCGTCTGTGATAGTGTACGTCACAGACGGTTTTGTCAAACCATCTGTAATTTGGCGTCTACTAATAGTATTTCTGTAGTAGTGGGGGCTGGTGCCTGCGCACCATAGGATGATGGTAGCTGTGTGTGTCCATATGAAGATGGTGCCTGTGTTTGTCCATATGATGGTAGCATCTGAGCTGAGCCATAGGGCCGCACTGTTGTTGCACCGTAGGATGAAGAAGGGACTGGCCCAGATGCATATGATGTGTACAGATCCATAGGTGGATGCAGTTTGTGCCCATGCATATGAAGGTGGTGTGGCCTGACTTGATCCATAGTAACCAGCACTACTCCCATGAGCAGCTGCAGCTGCTGCCTGTGCTCCGAGTGCAGGAGCTTTCGAAGCATCATATCCACCACCTCTCAAAGAGTCATAGCCAGTGGCAACCCTTGATGCATCATGGCCTCCAGCTTTGGAAGAATTAAAGCTAGCAAGACGAGAAATGTCATATGTATTGCCTCTTGATGGATCAGATCCAGAGCAAGGAGCACTGCCAGCTGGGCTTCCATTAAAAGGGTCTGCCAGACCAGTAGGGGCGTTCTTGCCTGAATTAACATTAAAAATTATATCGTAATTAATATAGAAATATTACTCCAGCAGCTAGTTAAAAAAACTGAAGACAAAATTCACATTATCATTGCTAGGGGAAAAAGTAGAATAGTTGCTTTATGATCCATTTTGCACAGCAAGATAAGCATCCATTAACTTCAATTCAAGCCAGAAAAAGAAAGGAAGAACAAAAGGCATCAAGGACAAACTATAGTAGCCAACTAGCTAGTCCAGCTTTCAGTTACGTTATTCTGTGTTTGCTATGAGAAACTCTGCCTTGAAGGCCCAGGCGAGAACAGGGGTTGAGCCAGATCCTTTATTCAACAGTATATACATTATGGAATATTTATATGGTGGTTGTGGCTTCTTTGAATTAACTGGAATAGTAGTTTGTAGAACTCAGTGCCATACTTCCCAATCTCAAATGTTCGACCTAGTAAGAGCTTGAGACCCGGAGTATGCAAATAAATGTAACGCAATTATGAAATAAGAACTTAATGTCTGAGAACTCCGGAAAAAATATGCCAATTTTATGAATCCAATATTACCTGCAAAAGTTACCAAAAAGAAGAAAAAAGTGCTTGACACATTGAAAGTTATGATTAGCATCAGATGAAATTGGAACTAATGGGACAAAGCCTTATGTTTTTTGCTATTTAGTGGGGTATTGGCCTACATATTGTAACTTAGCATATACATGCATAAACATAAATGCTGCATTTATTTGATACCTTTCTCTTCAGATATACTAGGCAAAACTTCTACCAAACCTTTCATTGCTATTAGTGAGACCCGGTTCATATGTTCTTAAATCTACTTTCTGCATACATGAATTGTTTGATAGTTAGGTCCATAGACTCACAAAACCCACCTCAGCTGTGCCTTTTGAGAGTTAAGGTGATGTTTAGTTGGTGTTTCATCATTTGGTCTCTTCAACCTATGCCCGAAATGAGTCTTATGTGCGACAAAATTCTAAATTTCATGTTAAGCATGTTTCATGAGACTAACCCATGAAGGTATATACAATGAAAAGGCTCAACTGCCAACCTGCCATTGGAAAGACAAATTCTACGTTGGGGCAAAACTTAAGGGTTGCCTAGTGTTTAGCTGTGTTTGTCAACTCAGCACGAAGCTTTTCTAGCTCTGTAACCATGGAATCATAATTTCTCTTCGTTACCTGCCGCGACTCGGAGTGGTCCATCCTGAGTTTCCTTTCATACTCATACGTAGCCCTGAAATATAAATAGGGCATGCAAAGTTGAGGTCAGTCACATATTGAAGAAAAGACATGCTAGAGGACAATTGCAGCGCACAGCGATACACCTGAGGTGCTGATATTCCTGTCTAGCAGCATCACGCTCATGGCTAAGCACCGGAAGCTGCTGTGCCTCACCGAGGTTCCTCTGCAGATCCTTGCTCAGCTTCTGCGCATCCGCCGCCAAATGCTGCCTCACAGCCACCAGGTTATGTGCCTCCACATGCGCCTGCTGCAGCTCCGCCTTCACAGACTCGCAAGACTTCAGATCAGCCTCCATCTTGGCAGCCTTGTCGAGGAGTCCCCTCATCTCCTGGTCCTGGGCGGCCCTCGCAGCCTCCCCCTGCGCCTGCAGCCTCTGCAGCTCCTGCTGCGCGGCAGCCAGCTCCTTCCTCAGCGACACGTGGCTCGCAGCGAGCCAGTCATTCTCCACTGCCAACTTCTGCATCTCCCCGCGCTGCGCCACGAGCTTCTGCTCCAGGATCTCCGGCGGGGGCAGCATGTCGTACCCCGGCCCCGGCGGCGGGTGCATGCCCGGGCCGTACGGGTCCCGGTGCATCACGCCGTCCACCGGGCCAGGGCCTGGGCCGGGGAGTGGCCGGTGGTGGTAAGGAGGCATGCGGCCCTTGCTCCCCATGGCGAATCACAACTACAGCAACGGCCGCTTCGCAATTTGCTACCAGCACATACGAACGAGTTCTTGATTTCGTTTAGTAAAGCCGTACGGCCCGCAAAGAAGCGAAATTGAGGCGCGCGGGGGCGAGGAGGAGGAGGCGTACCTCGCGGTGGTCGGCGCCTCGGCGGAGGCGGTCTGGTGCTCTTTTTTTTCCCTAGGGTTTCGGAGAATTGGTTTGTTCGTCGTCTTTGTTGTGAAGGGCGGCCGGTGACGGTGGAGAACGCGGATGGGCTTTTGGAGCCGAGGGGAAAGAGTTTTGCACGTAGGCCTCTTCGCTGTTTCTGCCTTTAATTTTTGCATTGGCAGTCTCTGAGAAACAAGAATTGTTGGAGATGCTCCCATGAAAAATGGATTAAGCTAGGAACAGAGAAATAAAATAAAAAAATTGATAAATTCAAATAAATAGGGTTTAGGCTTTTAGGAAGGGTCAAAAGGTGAAATGGGTCTGAGATTTGAGTTGGCGGGTTCGAAATGGTTAAAGGAATATAAACATGTATTTTTGGGTTTTGGATGAATAGTAACGTGTTGGGCACTATTTATCGCGGGTTCGGGTTTCGGTGGTTACTGTTCACGACGGTCCGGTTTAGTGTTTAAAGCGGATCGGGTTTCGGTTCTAACGGGTCAGCCATAATTCTTAGCGGGTTCGGGCTTTGGCCTTACCAGGTCGGGTGAACAATAAACGGGGGTTTATTGTTCATCTTCAACCTGCCCAGCTGAATGTCTGAATCAGCAAGCAATGCATCAGTCACTTGACCTGAGTGATCAGGATACTAGATTGATATCTAGGTTCAATGCTGGTCACCGGAGGGTACCATGTATGCAATTTACGCATGCAATTCCAGCCACCAGAATGCGAGTTCCTTTCTTGTTTCTCCTCTTCCAATCCGCACATATATGTTGGAACTTGAAAAGTTGAAAGTACTTTCGTATTCAGGATTTAAGGTCAAAAGAAAACTGCATATATACTACACCAGTATTACTAACATCCCAGAGTAATAATTTGAAGAGATATTCCATTCCAATTTCCAAAACCACAGTCTACCTTGAACAAACCGATCTCTTATTCATTAGTAAGCTCAGTAGCTCACCCTTAGATTTAGCCGTGGCCTAAACAAGCATATATACTACGTACGTACATACAATAACACCGATCTCTTATTCATTAGTAATCTCACCCTTAGATTTAGCCGTGGCCTAAACAAGCATATATACTACGTACGTACATACAATAACACCGATCTCTTATTCATTAGTAAGCTCACCCATAGATTTAGCCGTGGCCTAAACAAAGGAAGCGATAGTAGAAGTAGAACCGACCAAAACTTGAAGCTAGCCAGCTACCTCCGGATCACCCGACCCACGCATTCTCGATCAAGCCGCGGCCGAGCACGGCGTCGGCGGCTCCTCGGCGCAGCTGGCCTTCTGGCGTCGGTGGAAGTTGTCGATGAAGATCGTGGCCTTTCTGTCCACGTCCGGGTCGCCGTCCTCGTCGCTCCGACGCACGAGCGGCGGGCACTCGGCCTCCTCGTACGACTTGGCCGGCACTCCGCAGCACCCTCCCATTGTACTTGTCTTGACCTGTTCTCCTCCTAGCTTGGTTCTTGACAGGATTGTCAGTGCTGGATCGAGCTAGCTAGCTAGGAAGTTGTTGCTGCTGCTGCTTAGCTTCGAATGGCGGATTGCCGGGTAAGGGGGCGCGATTTAATTTATAGCTGAGTTGGTGAAGCTGGGTAAGTTTATGACTTCGGCTGTGTCTTTATAGCTGTGTCTTATGGTTTTTGGTTAAAATTTTTGAATTTTAACTGTTTGCGACAAATATTACAGAGAAGGAGATACTCGTTTGTGATTTTGGATGGTATAGTTGTTGGTCTTTTAACATGTACTACAGTTAACTTGTAGACTCCGTTTAAAAGTTAGGTACTGTAGCAGAAGCCAAAAGCCGGTTTTAAAAGCCGAAAAGAACAGGCCCTTCTTTTATGCAACCCTCTGAGACGAGTGTGCAGTAACTCCATGGACAGGTACAATTCATCTAGACACACGCGAAATTGCAGATACAAAGTGTCACTACAACATATCGATCATCCAGAAACCCAATAGAAAGACAGGAATTTAATCGAAATGTAATACCCGTGAAAAAGCAAGAGAAGTAAAGTCCCATTTGACCACCAACACTGCTAGCAAAATATCAACGTCAACCACATCGCAACAGTAAGAAGATAGCACAACCCATCAAGACAGCATGGTCACAAGCAAAATAGCACACACAGCCATCTGAATGAGGGGAAGAGAAGAGAAGAGAAGAGAAGAGAAGAGAAGGCATAGCACAATAGAGCCAGCAAAACAACAGAGTCAAAGAGAGGGGAGAAGAAAGCCACGGCACTAGCAAGCCAACTTCTATTCTCCTTTCTTTCATTCCCATCCCAAACCCCTGAAACCACACAGCCACAGATCATCAACCACGGCAAGACCAATTTAGGGCAAGCCGACTAGAAGCAAGAAGTCAGCAAGAAGTAGGACCGCAAGACTTGCCATAGGAGGAGACCGGCCACAGCCCAGTAGGCACGCAGCAGACCAAGGAAGCGATTGCCAAGGCCAAGCCTCCATCCTTTCCCAAAGCGACCCGACAATCAATCGATAAAGGTGGCCCACAAACCACTCTTAGAAATAGCATCACTTTTTCAAGTTTAAGCCATGCATGCCCCATAGATAATAAGCAACTATTTGATTGTCACATAGCATTACTAAGGCACCATAGAGCCGCCACAGAGAGTACCAGCCGAAAGTAATAGAGGTAGAAGAGAATAGGAGTAACGGGGGAGGATGAGGAGCCAGATCAGAGCCAGCGGGAAGTAGCTTTGACATAGCACCAACTTAGGGTTACTAGGGGTGGCGCGTAGGACTCAAACGGTGATAAGCTGGAGTCGACGAGGGCCGAAGAAGTCAGCGCAGAGGAGAGCCGACAGCGCTAGCAGCAAGGATGGCTGAAGAGGAGGTGCCGACGACGGCGGAGCCGTGCGACAACTTGAGGGCGGCGAAGCCACGGCCAAAGCGAAGTCGAGGGGAGGAGACGCTGAGCGGAGCCAACAGTGGAGGTGCCAGGGCCATAAGGGGCCATGGCAACGTGGTGCCAAGGGGCCAGAGGCGCGGCGCTGAAGCGGATCCAGACCGGCATCAGGAAAAGAGGAGCCAAAAGAGAGAGGAGATGAGGAATGAGGTGAGTTGGCCAGCAAAGAAAAGAATAAAAGAAAGAGGACAGAAAAGAAAAGGAAGAAAAAAAGAAAAGGAGAGGAAGCAAAAAAGAAAAGAAACAAGGAGAAAAAGATAAAAAATATTATGCGCATACAAATAAGATTTATCCGCGAATATAAACAACGCGATCTCTAAATTATGGCTGTTTTGAGTACCGGGACCAGAGAAAGGTGTCCGGTGAGGAGGGGACTGTTTGTGTTGGGTTGTACATATAGAACGGCGTCATACGTCTATATGCGCATACAGCTTAAATGTATTAAGACTGGATAATGCTTGTACAGGTGGCGGTTTGGTTTTGGGTGCTATCTACGCATCGTCTGCTAGGTCACTTGGCAAGTGCGTGGTAGAACAGTGGATTGTGATGAATGCCTGGTATTGTTTTATACCATGATTTATGCCGAGTCATGAAATGATATTTCTACTTATCTTTTGATTATACTGTGATGAGAGATGCTTATGATCGAATATCAACATTGGAAGAATGTTGTGTTTGCATGGCACCATGAGCATCATGGAGTCCTACGACGGTAGACATCTCACATGGTGGGAAGATCAAGACCTACTTCAGCAAGCACCTCCAGGGATGGAGGCAGAGGGGTTTCACCGACAGGTGAAGTAACTCCACTATACCGGTATAAGTGGCATACAAAGGCGCATCATGCATTGAACTCATACGAAGGACCTACAACAATAGGCCTCCCATGATAGTAGGAAAATCAAGACCTACTTCGGTAGGCGCCTCCAGGGATGGAGGCAGAGGGGTTTCACTGACGGGTGAAGCAACTCCACTATACCGATATAAGCTGCATACAGAGGTGTATCGCATCGCATTGCATTTGCAAGAAACGAATAGGAGACAGGGAGGAAATCCAGAGATTCTGGGTTACAGTTCATAAATGTGATTTAATGATTACTGTACCAACCCCACTTTTTATCGTGTGCTTGTTGAGTCTTCAGACTCACCCTTACTTTACTGTTATTTTTAGGTATCTGTTGAAGGCGACATATACGGACGGGAGTAGCACAGTTGTTTCACGTGCAACAGTAATTCACATATCATCTACAGTTGACATATTTAGCCTTGAATAGCCTGAATACCCTTTTTGGTAATTAGCAAATTTATACATCTACTGCACCTAATATCAAGTGTATTGACTTTTGTCGTTTGGTTGATATTTAAATAGAGGAATTGCTTTGCAAGACCAGCGGTAAATATTGGAGTTGGTAACATCATAGAGTAGATGGTAGCACTTTGAACTCAGGAGATGGACCGAGGTGTTACACGAAAGCTACCAAATTTTCGCTTAGAACCATTGTATGAATTTGTGTCAATATATCTACATCACCATGTGAAGCTAGTATGCAACGACGGAATCAGAATTTTTTTAGATCCTAGGCACTCTACGGTGGTGCGCACCGTGCGTCCGAGCACCCATACAATGGCATGATAAAAAGCATGGCCATTAGACGGCTTTGGTGGTGGGTATTGGTTCGCATTTCGATCTCGAACCTACGATAAAAAGCATGGTCATTAATTAGGTGGGTTTGGTGGTGGATCTTGACTCGCTTTTCGTTTTCTTCCAATATCGTCTTCCCAAGGAGACACACACATGGTCGTCCTTAGCACGCACGACTGTTAGCCGATAATTCCATAATCCATAATAGACACCATGGTCTCCAACTCTCCATTGGTTAGCCGATAATAGACACCATGGTCTCCAACTCTCCATTGGTCAAGCTGTCGGGTCGAATCAAGAACATATAAAGCGTGGTAGTGCCTTCATATTGACGACGCTTTGTTTTCAAGCCCACGCTTTGTTTATTTCAGCAAACAGGCTTAGCCCAACAAGAGGAGCTGCCACCCTGCAGTTCTTATAAACTACTTTTCGGCCCAACAAATCATCTCGAACCACCTGCAGCTTCATTTCCGATGTTGTTCCTCACTGTGCAATCTTCACAGTGTTGCCGATCTGTTTTTCTTTTCCCCTTCGATTTTTTATGTTGGGTTTGAATACGGTTTTTTTAGTTGATTTGAATATGGATTCGAACGATGACGAAGGCGCTGTTTGGATGGGGAGAGTGCCTTCATATCATATTGAATTCGGATAGATATCAAAAAATAATTTAGAAAATCGTGGGCATGCAGGAGCTGGACCTGTCGATGAATGAAATCACCGGCTTCTCTTCTCCCCCCTCGTCAGGTATTCCCATAACAAATCAACTAATGCTATCTTCAGATCTTCCTTTTGAAATTCCAAGTTGGGAAATGTGATTGCAAGCATAAAAAAAAAACTTGTGCACCTTCTGTTAGTAAATACATGTATTCTACCTTCTAAAACTAAGGCCCGGGTGAGTATATAATCATGATAGCCATATTTAAATACCCTATGTACGTATCATACATTTATACCCCCTCAATTTCAAAATATAGGGATAATATATAATTTTTACAATCTTATTTCAAAATGCAAGGAGTGAATAGTGCCTTCAAAATTTTGGAAACCATTACATATAATACAAACAAATACGGGAAAAAAGGAACCGGCAAAAAAGCTCAACAAAAAGCCAAAAGTCCCTGGCACCAAGAATATATGACGCATCGATAGACAGCGATAACTAAAAAAGGGAAATAGGAAACTAAAAAAGCACAATCAAAGGACAATCAAAGGTGCCAAAAGTCCCTGGCACCAAGAATATATGACGCTTTGGAGAAATAGGGAGACAGAAAAATGCATATTAGTAGCGTGGTAGTACCGCGTTTTCTTTCTTTTCAGCCGTCAAAGGACAATCAAAGGTGCCAAATTATTGCAGTATGTTGCTTCAGTGAATGGACTCTCGAGTTTGGATTTTTTTTTCCAACTCCACCTTTGTACTGTGTCTTGTAGCTGCCATGCTAGCTACTCACAAGGAAAACGAAAAGAAAAAGAAAAGAAAATGCTACTGATAGTCATTTCAAATGGGCCTAGCCTACGCAGCCAGACCTAGTGTATACGGCCCAATAAAGCCCAATAGAAATCCAGTCCAATTCACAGCTCAATTTTTTTAGCAGTTCTATGTTTTTCTCTCCAACAAAAGTAAAACTAATTTCAAAACAAATAAAAAGATAAGTAATATCTATCTATCATTTATTATGATTTAAAAATTATATAAATTACTATTGAGAAAAGTATGGAAGCATCTTCTTTTTTTAATATTTTTAACCAAGCGGACTAATTATCTTTTTTCTAATAAAACCATCTCTCTTTCTCTCTAAACAAACCCACAAACCCCTTGTCTCCTATCTCCTCTCCTCAACCAGATCAAACACCCTAGGGTTTTGCCTTGCACCTTCATCTTCCTCCATCTCCTCGCTGTCCTCGCAGAGAAAGGGAGATGAAGCTCACGGGGCTCAAGTAGGTGGACGGCATGCACGAGGAGTCCATCTGTGTAGTGGCATGGGTGCCTATGGTCGACCACCGCCTCGCTGTCCTCGATGAGACCATCCGCCTCTAGCGCACCGACGACCTTGTCTCCGTTGCGCCGCTGGCGTGCGACCACGCACTCGGGGTTGTCTCTCTCGTCGCGCACCCTGTGGGGGCCATCGCCGCCGTCTCCCTCAACAGCTACGGCCACGTCCGCAGAGGCTCACCTTACCTTGGCTATCTACGTGGGCGGCCAGGAATTTGCGACGTCCACATTGAGCACTTGGGTGGGTGCCTTGGCCAACTGCCAAGGGGCGTTTAAGCGGGGAGAAGTGGCACTGCAGGGGGCATCTAGGTGGGAGAAGTGGCGTCTCACTGACTAAAAATGAGTGTGTGTGTGTGTGTGTGTGTGTGTGTGAGAGCGAGAGAGGGAGGGAAGGGCGACCACATGGAACCCTAGCCGCCGCTGTCCCTCATTGCACTGGCTGCCGATGAGCTTCCCTTCCTTCTCCACTCCCTTCGGCACCAGGTATTCTTCTTTTTCCTCTGCCTCCAGTTCTCTTTTCTTTTCCTCTGTTCCTCTGCTCTCGATGTGCTCATCCTTCGTTCTTCTTTCTTCCTCTGCTATGGCAGGCCACCAACATTTAGTGGCGGATCCAGGCCCAGGGCTGACTGGGCTTTAGCCCTAGGCCTAAGATCAAAAGCCTATTGCAAAAATTTTAAAAAAATCCCTTATATATATTGAATGCCACCCATGATGCTCTGTCTAGCCTAGGGTGTTGCTCCAACCTGTCTCCGCCCCTGGCCAACAAGATCTCTCTAGTCTCCACCACCTCCAAGTTCCCTCCCTCCAAGCCTCAACGAATCTCAACAATTTCATCATCATCTATCTTTAGCCATTACAAAGCAAATACGGCGTTCCAAGCATAAAGGAGCTCATGAATCCAATAATCCAATGGTTTTTAAACGACTCCTCTCAACATCCAGAACAAGCAAACAGTAACCAACACCAACATGGGACCCTACTAGAGTCAACTGACAACCATAGTGACTAAACCAAAAATAAGGACTGCATAGATAACATCTCATCTGGTAGAGTGGAGAGCGCGCTTAGCACTTGACCTCCTTCAGCCCATACGCAAAGTACAGGAATGTCGGGTCGGTGGCTCCTTCCTTGTAGTAGGCGAACACCAAGCTGCCATCATCGTGCATGCTCTCACCAACAAAGCTGCAACAGATCAAAGAGAGACTATATAAGCAGTGTGATCTTCATAAATTGTATGAATTAATGTTGCGTGGTGAGGGAAAATAATTCTAGCATACAGAGCACTTCATATTCCATGGCATAATGTTATGAAATGGGAAAAACTAATTCTAGGATTCTAGCATACAGAACAACACATGGATCATGTAAGGTGAGGTTCTTTCACCCCTGACAAATTCAGCAAAGTATATAAGACTACGACAGTGGCTGAACAGAGAATACAGTACAAAGATATGGCATTCCTCTATTACAATCCCTGGACTTGTGGCAAAGCAAATAGATAACTTACAACTGAAGATCCTTGAGCTTGCCAAGAATGTACTTGGTGGCAGCTTCAATGTGCTTCTGGAAAAGCTCTTTCTTCTCCTCTTCCAGCTTCTCGGTGAGGTTCTTGATGTAGCGCTTCATGAAGGTCACAAACTGCTTCTTATCGAAAGCAGGTTGCTCCTGCAGAAGGCAACACAGTATTAGCACAATGATCAAATGCATACTTTATCCTACACATGAGCAAAGATAATAAAAGAGCCTACACACGAGCAAAGATAATAAAAGAGGGAGCAACCTGAAGACGGAAGGTGTCGACAATGTCAACCACCTTCACAGCCTGGTCATCGACACCCTCGTCCTTGTTAGAGATAGAATAGGAAATAGATTAGATCTATTATTTGTTTCCTAATATGTCTTATATTCCTTCTGTACATCTCCCTTGTACCTCTATATATATTGCCCTTTGGGCCTCATGAATACATGCACAATATTCATAACATGGTATCAGAGCTAGGGTTACAACCCTAATCTGATCTATTCTTCCGCTGCTTGTGCCGCCGCCGCTGCCGCCGGTTGGGTTTTGCTTCCGTCTGTCCAGGCCGCTGACGCCGCCGCCGCACGGACCTCTACCCGTGCCGCCGCTGCTGTCGTCGGCTGGGCCGTCCCCACCTGCTGCCTGCCGCCGCTCGGGTGGTCTGCTACCGTCGCCGCCGTCGGTCTGGATCGTCTTCAGCCGCCGCCGCCGCTCGGCTGATCTCCCCCGAGCTCCCTCCCGACTGGGAGGCCTTCTTGTCGCCGGTCCGCGCTTCTCCGGGGACCGCCGCCCGCCAGATCTGCTCTCCCCAACGCCAGATCCAGGCAGATTCGCCGCCGCCGCCTCCCGGCCGCGTTGCCCGCACCGCCGCCTCCCGGCTGCGTCGCCCGCACCGCCGTCGCCGCCTCCCGGCCGCGTCGCCCGCACCGCCGTCGCCGCCTCCCGGCCGCGTCGCCCGCACCGCCGTCGCCGCCTCCCGGCCGCGTCGTCCGCACCGCTGTCGCCGCTCGGGTGGTCTGGTGCTGCCGCCGTCGGTCTGCATCCGGAGCTGCCGCCGCCGCCGGCCGTCCAGAGTCTCTGCCTCCACCGCCGGTTTTTCTTTTCTTCTGTCGGTTCCACGAGAGCCACTGAAGAGAGCCTCTCTTATATAGTTTCCAAAAAAAAAGGCAAAAAAAAGAGAAAAAAACGGTGTTCTAACCGCCGCGCCGTCCAGCGCCGCCTGTTAGACTTCGTTGCCTAGGTCGCCGCGCCGTCCAGCGCCGCCTACCGATGGCTTCCGTTCCATCCGCTGCGATCCCATTCTCGGGGACAAAGCTCCATGGAACGAACTACAGGCTATGGTCTTCCCTCATGGAGATCACGCTTGATGGACTCCGCCTTTGGGGACATGTTACCGGTGCCCGTCCTTCTCCGCCACCGCCGGTTCAGCCTCCTCCTAGGCAGTCTACTTCTGCACCTCCTGGAGCAGATGAGGCTGCTAAGAAGAAGGCAGAGGCTGATGCTGCTGCTGCTGCTGATGAGGCCTTTCAGTATGCCATTGACGCTTTCGAGCGCTGGTGTGCTGATGAGGCCCGTGTTCGTGCCATCCTGGTGGTCAGCGTTGACGACTCCATTCAGCCAGATATTGTTGGTCTGCGATCTACTCGACAGATCTGGGAGTACTTGCGTGAGCGATATCAGCAGAGCAGTGATGCTCAGTTCTTTTCGCTTCAGCGTGAGTTGGAGATGCTTCGCCAGGGAGATTCTTCCGTCGACGACTTCTTCCGAGCTCTGGCTAGTCTCTGGCGCCAGATAGATGAGCTGGCTTCTCCACTATGCCAGGAGTGCCACAAAGTTCAAAAGGCGGATCATGATCGCCTTCGGCTTTATGATTTCATCTGCCGTCTTCGCCCAGAGTTTGAGCCTGTCAGAGCTCAGCTGCTGAGCCGCTCGCCACGACCGACTGTCACTGAGGCTCTTTCGACACTTCGGGCTGAGGAGCTTCGTCTCGGGCTAGCAGCACAGCCCGTTCCGACTGTGCTTGTTGCTCCTTCTTCGACTACATCGACGGTTCCTGCTACGACTACGGTTCCTTCCCAGGTGCCTGTTGCCGCTCCTGCCTTTGCACCAACTGGAGTTCAATGCAACTACTGCAAGAACTTCGGGCATGACTATCAGCGTTGTGCGGTGCGAAAAAAGCGGAATAAGGCGCGTGGGGATGGACGATCCAAGGGGGGGCAGGGAGGCCCTTCCTCCACAGGAGGACAGACCAGCTCATCAGGATCTCAGCGAGGTGACTCTGTTCAGCAGCTTTGCCAGGCTCTTCTTCAGCAGCTCTCTCACAGCTCAGCGGGTTCTGCTAGTCTAGCTCAGACGTCTCCCTCAGGTACCTCTTGGGTTCTAGATTCTGGTGCCTCTTTCCACATGACACCAGATTCCACATCTCTCACTTCAGTAGGACCTCCTGCCCTCCCTATCTCTGTTCAGACTGCTGATGGTACTTCCTTGTCTGTTAGCTGTCAGGGCACTCTTTTGTCCACTGATTTTTCTGTTCCAGCTGTTTCGCATGTTCCCCAACTAACCATGCAGCTTCTTTCAGTGGGACAGCTCACTGACCTTGGTTGTAGGGTTGGTTTTGACTCTCATACCTGTTTCGTTCAGGATCGACAGACAGGGACGATACTTGGGACTGGCCGGCGCCGTAGGGATCGTCAGGGTCTCTACATTCTCGACCGCCTTCATCTTCCGTCCATTTCAGCTGCTCCTACCACGTCTCCTGCCACGTCTACCTCCACTGCCACTGCTGCCACCACCTCTGGAGTTTTTGCGCAGTGGCATCACCGTTTAGGTCACCTGTGTGGGTCTCGTCTTTCGTCATTAATTCGTCAGGGTGTCCTTGGACGTGTTACTGTTGACACGTTCATGTTTTGTCGAGGTTGTAAGCTGGGCAAGCAGCTACAACTTCCTTATCATTCTAGTGAGTCATTGTCTTCTCGTCCTTTTGATTTAGTTCATTCAGATGTATGGGGACCTGCGCCTATTATCTCTAAAGGCGGACATAAATTCTATGTTATTTTCATTGATGACTATTCCCGTTTTACTTGGCTTTTCCCTATGTCTAATCGTGGTCAGTTTCTTGCGATCTATCGTAGCTTTGCCATGATGGTTCGTACTCAGTTTGAGTCCTCTATTCGTACCTTTCGTTGTGATTCTGCTGGTGAGTATTGTTCTAGTGCGTTCAGACAATTTCTTTCTGAGCAGGGCACTCTTTACCAGTCTTCTTGCCCTGGTGCCCATGCTCAGAATGGGGTTGCTGAACGAAAGCATCGTCATCTGATTGAGACTGCTCGCACCCTTCTTCTTGCTTCTCACGTTCCACCACAGTTCTGGGCTGAGGCTGTTTCTACGGCTGCCTATCTCATTAATATGCAGCCTTCCACTGCTCTTAAGGATGTCAGTCCTATAGAGCGTCTCTACTCTAGAGCCCCCCAGTACGATCACCTTCGTGTTTTTGGCTGCACCTGTTTTGTCCTGTTGCAGCCTCGTGAGCGCACTAAACTGACAGCCCAGTCAGTCGAGTGTGTGTTTCTTGGGTACAGTTCTGAGCATAAGGGTTATCGTTGCTATGATCCTTCTACTCGACGGATTAGGATCTCACGAGATGTTGTCTTTGACGAATCTCGACCTTTCTTCTATCACGATTCAGCTCCTCACACTGCTTCCACCATCGAGACGATCTCCTGGTTGTCTCTTCCTGACTCCTCACCCATTTCCCCCCTTTCCCCGCCTTCGGTACCTTCATCTCCTGTGTTGCCTCCTGCAGTACCGCCTCCTGCTCCTATGGCACCACCGTCTCGTTTCTCTGGGGTGCACTACTCCAGACGTCCTCGTCCTTCACCAGATCCCTCTCCTGGTCTTTTGCCGACACCGACGTCTGATTCATCTGATGATGCTCCTCGTTATGCCCTTCGTGACCGGGCAACCATTCGGCCTCCTGCTCGTCTTGGTTTTGCTTCGCCAGCTCATGCTCTCTCTGTTACTGAGCCTAGTTCTTATCGTGAGGCTGCTTCTCATTCTGAGTGGCAGCTCGCTATGGCAGAGGAGCTTGATGCGCTTCGTCGTACGGAGACTTGGGATATTGTCCCGACACCTGTGCACGCTCGTCCTATCACGTGCAAGTGGGTGTACAAAATTAAGACCAGGTCTGATGGTACCATTGAGCGCTACAAGGCTCGTCTTGTGGCTCGTGGTTTTCAGCAGGAGTATGGTCGAGATTATGATGAGACGTTTGCTCCTGTTGCTCATATGACCACTGTTCGCACTCTTGTTGCGGTTGCTTCTGTTCGCCGGTGGTCTATCTCTCAGCTGGATGTTAAGAATGCATTTCTTAATGGCGTCTTGCATGAGGAGGTTTACATGCAGCCACCACCCGGGTATTCTGTTCCAGCTGGCCATGTCTGTCGTCTTCGTCGTGCTCTTTATGGTCTCAAACAGGCCCCTCGTGCCTGGTTTGCGCGTTTTACCTCAGTGATCACCGCTGTCGGTTTCACTGTCAGTGCACATGATCCTGCTCTATTTCTCCATGTCTCACCTCGAGGTAGGACACTGCTTCTTCTATATGTGGATGATATGCTCATTACTGGTGACGATCCCTCGTTCATTGCATATGTGAAGAAGCATCTCAGTGAGCAGTTTCTGATGACTGATCTTGGTTTGCTTACATACTTTCTTGGGATTGAGGTTTCTGTCACTCCTGAGGGTTACTATCTCTCCCAACAGAAGTATGTCCAGGATCTTCTTGATCGGTCTGGTCTGACTGATACTCGCACTGCTGAGACTCCTATGGAGCTCTCTCTTCAGCTCCGTGCTACTGATGGTGATCCTCTTGAGGATCCTACTCGGTATCGCCATCTTGTTGGCAGTTTGGTATATCTTGTGAGCACTCGTCCTGATATTGCTCATGCTGTCCATATCTTGAGTCAGTTCATGTCTTGTCCTACTCATCTTCACTACAGTCATCTTCTTCGTGTTCTTCGCTACTTGCGTGGGACCATCTCTCGTCGCTTGTTTTTCCCTAGCTCTACCTCACTCCAGCTTCAGGCGTACTCTGATGCGACCTGGGCTAGTGATCCTTCTGATCGTCGTTCTCTTTCTGCTTACTGTGTTTTTCTTGGCTCCTCCCTGATTGCCTGGAAGACAAAGAAGCAGACTGCAGTTTCCCGTTCGAGTGCAGAGGCTGAGTTGAGAGCTATGGCAGCTGTGACAACAGAGATTACTTGGTTGAGATGGTTACTTGCAGATTTTGGCGTACCTGTGAGGGGACCTACTACTCTTATGACTGACAGTACAGGAGCTATCAGTATTGCTCGTGATCCAGTGAAGCATGAGCTCACCAAGCACATTGGTGTGGATGCTTCATACACTCGCTCCCAGGTGCAGGAGGGTGTACTTGCTCTTCAGTTTGTGTCCTCAGAGTTACAGATTGCTGACTTCTTCACGAAGCCACAGACTAGGGCACAACATTTGTATTTTCTCTCCAAACTCAGTGTGTGTGATCCACCATGAGTTTGAGGAGGGGTGTTAGAGATAGAATAGGAAATAGATTAGATCTATTATTTGTTTCCTAATATGTCTTATATTCCTTCTGTACATCTCCCTTGTACCTCTATATATATTGCCTTTTGGGCCTCATGAATACATGCACAATATTCATAACAGTCCTCACCACCCTCAGCAGATGGGTTGGCACCAATGTCCACATCGACAGCTCCTTGAATGACCCACTGCAAGCATTCAACATCATAAATAACCAAACAAACTAAGACAACAAGTTCACATTGTGTAATCAACAAACGTGTTAGATCTGGACAGCATGACTTCAATGATTCCCAATCTGACATATACATCACAAGCAATGAATAAGCAAGAAACTATACAAATTGTTGAACTTATAAACAAGCAGATCTGCCGGACCATCCATTAGTGTCAACAGGAAAGATAGATCAGTCCTAGCTCCTTCCTTGGCGCCCACAGCATTAATTGCTTCCGCTCTTCTATATGATGGAATCATTTACTGCAGCACCAATAAAGGCAAACTTTCTGCTCCCTTGAGGAGTGGTACCCTGTATGATCTCTCTTAAGTCTTAGCTCAAAAATCCAATGAAACACAGAGCAGACACCATTTAATTGGGCAGCTTTGGGCAATGAATATGGAGTAACAAATGAAGTTGCTATAGGCATAAACTTACTCTTCCGTTATTTCATAAGTGACGTTTTGGGGAGAAATTATTGTTATTTTTAAGTGCGCTGTTTTACGTTTCACGACAAAATAGGGCAACCACTGTCACAATGTTGGCGAACTCAGGCCTTGAGGCATTGAAACTTTTATGTCGCTCGCACTAAAGCTAGATAATGAGAACTACTGGAGTGGTGAATTTTGTTTGAAATGCAAAGAGCTCACTTATTAATTCACATTTCATTCAGTTTATCTCTGGGAAAGCTAAGTACATGCTTCTTACCACTCAAGTAGGACCATTTTATCTACTGTGTAAAATTAGTTTGGTTATGAATTCCATCGTTGATCCAACAAAAGTGGAACTAATGGTACTTTTTCTTGGTCCAACCAAGGGGGAAGTAACCACATTTCCTCAACGTGAGGCCTCTCATAAAAAACAAGACATTGATATCCTCCAGTGGTAAAATTTTCAACCCCATGTTCTTGTTGGGACTTAGAAATGGTATCAAGGCATTCAACACTGGAAAGAAAGGAGATACACAGAACAATAGGCTGCTAACAAAGAACTACAACTCCTAATTATACTCCAGAACTCAACATTACAAAAGGGTTCCAGTGCCTTTTATAGAGGACTGAACCGACTTAACACAAATATCTCGTACAACTCATACACGCCACATACAGCTAAGCGCTTCCTGGAATCTACTTGATTTCAATCATACACTTACTTGCCGATAGCTTACATACTAAGCAACTGCATTTTCTTTGATTGAGGTAGCCAATTTATATTTGGTTTTACGCCATTAACTGACAAGTCCAGCTCAAGGCTTGACTGGCTTATAATACATACAGTTTGCTCCAGAAACCTCTTGACTGTCTTATGAAGAAAAGAATGCTGGCAACGTGCAATAAATGAAGAAATGAGATCCATTTATGTATCATAAGCCAGCTAAGCCTTGAGTTGGACTTGTGAGTTAATGGCAAAGCTAAATACAAATTGACTACATCAAAGAAATTACAATTACTTAGCATATAAGCTGTCGGCAAGCAAGTGTATGATGGAAATCAAGTAGATTCCAAGAAGCTCTTAGCTGTATGTGACGTGTATCAGTGTATGAGTTGTAAGGGATATTTGTGTTACGTCGGTTCAGTACTCTATAAAAGGCACTGGAACCCCTTTTGTAATGTTGAGTTCTGGAGTATGATTAGAAGTTGTAGTACTCCTATTGCTCTGTGTATCTCCTTACTTTCCACTGTTGAATGTCTTAATACAATTTCTAAATCCTAACAATTGGTATCAGAGCTCAAGTGTCTAACATCTCCTTGGACTTTATGGTTACGGAAATACACAGCCGATGTGTGACAAGGAGAATGTTGAGAATAGTCCCACACCAGCCGTAGGAAGGAAAAAACGTAACTTATAAGTGTGAATGAGACCTCACCCATTAGACTAGTCTTTTAGTGGGAGAAGACTCAATACCACTTATAAGGCTATCGCTTTACGGCTTGCAAGCGACAGCTCGTAGGCTTAGTTATGCGACTTGAGGCCCGGGGAGTAAACCCAGTTGAACTTAGGCATGTCTAGGCATACGGTCAGGGTCTGATTCGACAGTTCTTACAGGCCAGCAACAGCAAACTTTTTGCCCAAGTTGTAAATGACTAATACGATTTTCATGAGCCACCAAATGTATCAAAATCCAGACTTACAATCCATACAGCATTATGATATGCTAAATTTGACAAGTAGGAACATGAGAGATGAATCTGGTTTAGCTAAACCCTACTATTATCATAGTAAGAAACCAAGGACACAAATAGCTGTAAAGTAGTACAGACAACAATATTATGTCAGAAAAACCAAATAAATGTGAACTAAAATAAAAGTAAAAACATAGGTGCATTTTGCCAAGTAAATGACAATAGATGGTACGGTTATGAATTGAACTGAATGAAAAGAAAAAGAAGGGCTCTGCCATGAAAAATGATACGATGAGTTAAAGGCTTGCAGGAAAGTACCATGCGGGGTATCGCTCAACAAGAAGTTGGATTTTGCTGACAACCCATATCAAGTTTCGTTTGCTCATCTCCGGTGTAGCCCCAAAACCATCTCCAAGAAGACCGGCAGTCCTCACGTGGTTAAGGGCTGTTTCCTGCAAAATCTCATATTACTGCCAGCTTGATAGAAACAAATTGGATCTACAGTGAAATACTGAAAGGTGAAAACTAAAATTAAAAACCAATCAGTGTCATTATGTCACCTGTAAATGATTCATCAGTGTCTCTATAGAAGCTGTACGATCAGCACCAATTTCATAGGACCGAATCAAGAAATTCTGCCTAAACACCAGTCCGTCCTGGATGATCCTACCAAAGCCACATGTGTCAACAAGCATGTCAGGTTTCTTTGGCTTCCAGTCAAGAAGTGTCTACTGCTTCTCTGCGGCGAGGAAAATGGTTGTGATAGCTGCAAGAAGCATGCTCCAATCTGGCAGTTGGTTATAGACTGTCTTCGAAGCACTGTGATGCACACTTTCCTCCATGTCCGGGCTCGCAGTCTTGAGGTTAATCTTGGTGCCATTAACCTTGGGAAAAGCTTGAGCCTGTGCCTTTACTTGCATGGCTCCAGGAGGTGGATTAGGCTTTGCAACAATGACACGTACACTCAAATTCTCTGGCAATTCGCCGGTCATGTTCTTTACACTTCTAGCCGATGCGGCCGAGGAAGACCCAGGGCCTGGGAAGAATGCAGCAAGGGATCCAGCCATGACTGAACCGCCTTCAGGATCCAACTTTGTTCAGAAGGACACACCAGGAGTGCAAACCTGAAGAAAGAATCAATAAAATGAGCCACTTTATAAGAGGATGTATTCAGCATTCAAGACGAAAATTTTACTAGTCTACACTGCATCAATTGAGAATTGTGCATTCTCTCATTGGGTCAGAACACACGAAATGCAGAACACGTTCTTCAAAGTGAAAGGGATCTCAAAGGAAAATGCTACAGAAAAGAGCAAGCAATAAAAATTCCCATATTTGAGTTGAGTTAACAAACAGTTATATGGAAATGTGCCACTGGATCCAACTACTAAAAGCTACCTCCTTTTGGGCAAAAGGCTTTATGTATCAAAGAGGATTCCACCAAATTTCCAGTTTCTGAAACCATTTGAGCCCCCATTCGAATCAATTTGGCAAACAAAATGAGCAATGTTCCAATCAAAATGTCATTGAAAAGTTGGCAGAACACCAATTCTTGGGACGAACAAATGCACCCGGTTTTCACAAGGAACAGGAGCACATTGCACCACGAACCCCCCCCCCCCCCCCCCAAATCCGAGCTGTTCCATCGCTCGAGCCCCATTCATGCTCACCATTCCACCCAAAACGGGCTAAAAAAACTCCCATTGTACAAAACTAAATCCTACATTACAGACAGCTAAAATCCCTCTAATATCCAAGCATTCCCCCCAACATATGCACAAAATCCAACCCCCAGCATCAGGGCACAGAAGCAATCTACCGCGGAACCGCCAGATCTAGCAAGGGAACCGAGAATGCAGCCGAAGAACCCATCACAGAATCCCTAACAATAACAACAACATCCTTGCGACGACTCAGCCGCCGCCGCCGCCGCCGCAACTCACTCACCGTGCGCTCCACCAAACGAGACCAAACCCGGCGCCGCTGGCGCTCCCGGCCCTCTCTCCTCCTCGTCGCCGCGCTCGAGCGGATAGAGACGGATTAGACTTGTGGCCTCGCCTTCTCGCTCGGGCTCGCCACCTCACGAGCGCGAGAGCGAGCGAGACACACAGAGAGGAGTTTCTCGATGAGTCTTTTTTTTACCTTCTATTTTTTTATTTTATTTTTGCCTTTCCGAAGCGGCCACGTGGAAGCAGGAGAGCCACATGTGTCAGATAGTCTCAAATACCAATACGAATCTATATTTTTAAAATAAATACAAATACAAATTCAAATATTTTCAAATATAAATACAAGTATTCTCGAATACGAATATTTTTGAATACGGATTTTGCTTATTACATTTGTGTTTTCTCGAATACGAATATCGGATAAAATGAATTATTCGTTACCGTTTTCCACCCCTACATATGGCCAAGTGGCAACAATCCGTTTAGACAGGGTCCATTTGGCTCGTTACTTAGACAGTCCGTGTCATTTCTAGGCTGAGACATCATTCCAAACACAACTCAATAGCCTTATGGGTCGTACCGTCCCTCAACACGATTAGCTTATTGGGCTGGGCCAAACACTGTTAGCCTATTTGGCATAGCAATTTTAAAAATCTTACAAAATATATAAAAGCATAAAAAAATACAAAATAAAAGTATTATACTAATGCTGTGCTAGGTCGAGATGGTGGCCCAAGCACGGCCCACATGCATTATGCTGAACCAGTCCAGCATGATTCAATGATGGGCTATGCTATATTTGAGTCAGACCAAAAGTAGCATGTTTTGAGGTTGTCCATATGCACGACCCATTTAGCCACGTCTCCGCGGAGCCGTTGGTTTACGCGGCGGGTATAGTATATATACGGAAGCATGTACGGCAGGGTTGGTATACGGTACGTGTAGCTATACGCTTATACCGTTATACGGCGATTAATTTGGATTGGAATTGGAGTGACGAGGCTGCCCCTGGTGGAGTGGCGTTGGTCACTGGCCAGTGGGCCCGACCGCAAACCAGGATCCGATTCTCCTCGTGATTGTACACGGAATTTGCAACTATGGTGCGGTTGCAAACGGTGATGTGATGTTCAAACAAATTAACCAAACACGATCTAGTATAAACAATTTTTATTGCATCCGTGGACTAAATTAACCTCGGGTCGAGAACGTGTGCTTCTAAAAAAAGGTGTACATTGATGTGTAGGGCCTTTTTTTTTTGGTCTTTCTTGTGTTTGTTGGTTTCGGCTTTTTTAAAAGTTGAAGTAAATAGGTATTTCTTAAAATGTCTTTCTGAATCTAAAACATATACGCTGTTCACATCAGTGTCTTCATAGTCTGCCATCATTTTAAAAAATATAGCAAAAAAACATAAACTACAAAAAAAAAACGAAAAAATTTCGGTTGTTGCATGTTTGATCATGTTCCAACAATGCTGTTTGAGTTGGAAGTCATGCAATTTGGACCATACCAAAAATATGGTTCGAACTTGGGAGTTTGAAAAAGCCAGTTCATCGCGTCTTCAGAAAGAATACTCAGTTCATCTGAACAAGCCAGCGTAAAACGGTAGAAATTAACTGACACCAATAGCTAGTCGCAGCAACTCACAAGCAAGTTTACCTTCTTCTTGCCTGAGAACAAGGCTAAATATTGGAGTATCTACGAACCCAGCGCCTGCTCCACGGCCAGATAATCAGCTAGATTAATCATCAACAATCCATGTGTTTCTCATGCGTACGTACCAGCGCAAATTAAGCACTACTAAACTAAATTAAAGCGACTCCATCTAGTTTCGGTTTGGTAAGACAACGAGGAGTGGATGATAACTAACTGATCAGCTCTTTGGAATGGCTAGCTCACCTCTCCTCTGCATCTTCAGCGCCTAAATAAATACATACCCGCGCTGCTCTTTTCTGATCATCTTCGTTAGGAAGAGATGGGAGGCATGGCTGATAGATATGTGCATGCATCTTGACAATTACATTGTAGGGACTTTGTTTATTTCCATGGGATATTGGAGATGAACAAATCGCAACGATGACAACGTCTTCTTGGGCCGTTCGAATCATACATCTGAAGATGTGTTGTCGCTATGATCCGGAGGAGGATAAGTGGAGTACCCGACGATCCCCTTTTCCAAAGCTGATTAGACCCATCTGCTGCCAACATATGTCTCATTTGATTCTGAAGTTCAGTTCACACGTGAGCCTTTACATGTTTGAATCCCCTGCTATCCTTGCCATTTCTGTTCCTCAGTTGTTGGCGATGTACTTGTTTCCTCTCTATTTTCGTATTTCTTTCTTTCTCATAGGATCACACAGCCTACTGTAGATTGACAGTTGTAACAAGGATGGAAGGTGATGTGTCCAACAAGACTGGATTGCTTAAAAATTGCACTCATTCTATTCCACATGTTCCTTCCTTGATTCCAACACTTGATTCTGGCCATGAAAGGAGTATAATACTAGAACTCACAGGTCAAAACATAGTAATCGAAGCGAAACAAGCTAGATTAACCATCGAGATAATTATACAGAACCGGATTAATCTGCATATATTCTTGCCAATACAAAGTGAACACTAGCATCACGAAGGCTTGTTCATCATGTTTTCATGTGGAAATGGAAGGAGTAGATGGCAGGGATTACTTGTCTGGACAGAGGAATGCTTGCTTGGTGCGTGCAAATTAAATACAACCGTCCTGCACCTCCTCATCTTTCTCGTCTATCTAAACAGAAATAAACTTCTCATCTCTCACATCTCTCTAGAGGAATGCTCGCTTGGTGAGTGCAGCTGTATGCATGCTTGACAAGTTCATGGTATTCTGGAGAAAAACAAGTCACAGTGACAGAAACGTTCCACTCCGTCGTATCAGTGATGCCCGCCAATGTCTTTTTCGCTGCCGCCGCTGCAGTAAGTGGAGAGCGCGATCAACCGATTGCATGATCCGCTCGCTCCTGTGTTCTCGGCTTCTGCTGAACGGCTGAATTCGGCGGTCTTGTCGCATGTATACCAAAACTAGTTTTGCTTCTCGAGGAGAAAGCGAGCTCGATTTGTTTTGTTTCTGGCTCTTGTTTCATCTCGAGTTCAGATATTAGCCGTCCTGTTTGCTCTTGATAGTGCACTTTTGTTTCCTCTCTTATCATGCACTCTGCTTTGTCAATAGCATAAACTAGATCTTTTTTCTGTTCAAGATTATGGATCCAATGGCCGCTCCAGATAATTGCAATAAGGGCCGACAATTCAATTCATGTGGTCCGCTGCATGCGTACCAATGCGAGTGAACTGTAGGGAAGAAACTTCATTTTTGTTTTCGTCTGGTAATAGGCAAATGCTAGATGATGATTGCTCAGCTCTTTGGAGTGAATGTGCATCGAATTAATTCCATGTCGTTTATCACTTTCCGTCTTGGGAGTTTATGAGTAAACATTGCCACCATTTATTATCTGTTATGTTATATTTTGATACCCTTTTTATGTGCAGCAACATCTAAATCGGATAAGAGTTTCATACAAGCAAGCATGGTATAAAAAACTAAGTAAATGAATCTTGTAGAGAGAACCGGATTAACAACACTGAAATAACGACGAGAGAGAGAGATTTGGTAAAGCTAACCATAAATTCCTTAAGTATAATATTAAAAAAGTATAAGAGATTGTTAATATCTCACAACTCTCTTGAACCTTTTAGAAATATTATATCTTGTCCTATATAAATATCTAGTACTAAAGAATAACCTAGTCTCTAATCATCTGGTAAGCCTCTTATTTTGGATAAGTTGATTTGTGGCTTAGATTTTCTATGGTCACACCTCTTTCTCCTCCAGAGTGAATTAGAAATCCTACTCTAATAGGAATCCCAATGGAATTATGGTTCATTTATAATATGAGTCACCTCTCAACATCTTATTTTCAGAACATTAATACAACGGTCAATCTCTGTCCGGAAATTAACCTCCTAAATTGACGTGCGGGTGCAGTAGAAATGCCAAATGCGCGTTGTTTTCTTCAAATGAGAAGTACACCTTGCTAAACAAAGAGGAATGGAGCCACTACTAGTTTTTTTAGCCCTGAGTTGACGTGCGCAATCAACAGAAATGGAGCTAGCACTGGTTTTTCGTGGGGAAATGGGCAAGGAGTAGATGATAGCTAGGAACAGCCGGTCAGCTCCATTGAATGACTAACGAAATCATCCCAACGTTGCGAGGTCAGAAACGATCAAGATTTCTGCTTCACCGCGAGAGCTTATTAAATACCATGCGTACATCTTCCTTTTCATCTCTCTCAAGACAAATGCTCGCTGCTTCCCAATCCAACCTATTCTGAGGTATTGGAGATAAACAAACGATGTCAGCAGAGACACTTCCTTTCACCGTGCTAGCTGCTGCAGTTGTAGCAGCAACTCCAACAGACAGAGACTACATCCACTTGGCAATCGGATTGGTCTCTGGATCAATGGTTTGATCCGGGAAGGGTGAGGGTGTCCAGGCGTGGATAAATTCGTGCAGAGCAAATGACAAGATACTTCGAGAAGGTAGCATGAACTTGCGAGAACTAGGATCTGTTCCGCTTTTGATCTGTTTCGCGCTTTTGTCTGGCTTGCATGCATTCGTACCAACACAAAGCATTCATCATGTTTTGGTGTGGAAATGGGCAAGGAGTAGATGATAGGTGTAACTGGCCCGGCCAGCTCTTTCTGAATGACTAACTACATCGATCATCCAAAATTTGTGAGACGGCTCGAATTAAATACCCTCCTGATCTCTGTAAAGACAGAAACCTGTCACCTTTCCCATATGATCTCTGTAAAGACAGAAACCTGTCACCTTTCCCATCTCGCTAATTAAGGAGAAATGCTTGCTTGGTGCAGCTGCATGCTTGACAAGTTGATGAGATACTGGAGACAAACAAAGTCATAGCATCACAAACCTTTTTCTTTTCTTCTTCCTCGTCAGCGACGACCGAGCTCGTCTATTTTCGGAAGAACGAGCAGCCGTCTGCAATTTCCACTGCTGTATTCTACGCTTTGTGCCGACTCACTGAATTCAGCGGACTTATCGCATGTATAAGAAACTGGCTTTTCTTTTCTTTCGAGGGGACAACAGCAAGCTGTCGATTTGTTTTGTTTTTGGTTATTGTTTCATCTACGCTTAGATATGATGAAGCCTGTGCACCTTTAAATGATAAAGCCCTGCTATCTTCACTGCTTTTGATCTGTTCATAGTCCACTTGTCTTGTTTCATGACTTATCTTGATACGTGTTGATTGATTGAAATCGCAGTGAGGATCAACAAGATTAGTTCATGCGATCTGCTGCATGCTTACCGATGCAGAGCGAACTGCACTAAACAATTTTCATATTGTTTTCGTTTGGCAACAGGCGAAGAGTAGACGATGATTGCTCTCGGCTATTTGGAATGAACGATCAGATCATCTCTTATACTACTTCATCCGAAATATAAGGTGTGCAGCGAGTTAATTCCACGTCGTTTATGAGCTTCCCTTCCTCTTCGTTGCTTATGAGTAACATTAGTACAGTGGACATCGTGCTCATTTTTCCTGTGTCATTCTCTTAGTCTGGAAAAGTGGAAATTAACCTCCTTAATTGCGCATGCAGTAAAAATACGTCTTGCTAGTTGCTAAACAAATGGCAATTATTTTCTCTCTTCCCTTTCTTTTGGAACAAACCAGAAACTGTAACAATGAAGTTACCGATTGACGATTGTACGGATGTCCTGACAGTCAACATGAATAGCTAGAATGGTTAATTACAACTCCCCTCGGAAAAATTGCACTCAATCTGTTCCATTAGTTCATGTTCCCCTTCGATCCCCGTACTTCTTTTTACTTATGCATTGCCTAATTCAATCACCGTAAGTAAAACACTTCTTCGCCGGCCATTGATTCAAGTATTGCTGCTAGGGGTAATTTCCATTAATTTCATCTCAAAGCTAGCGTAGAACAGTAGGAACATGATTAACCATTGACACAAGCAGAACAGGATTAATAGTTCATGTGCCTTTCGCATTCGTGCCAATGCATGCAGAGTGAACCCTAGTACTGCAAAGGCTTCATTTAGTTTTGGTATTGAAACGGGCAAGGGCCAAGGAGCAGATGATAATTGCTGTTCAGCTCTTTGGGATGACTTAAACACATCTATCATCCCAATCTCGCCTTCTTCACCATGAGAGCTTATTAAATACCATGATGCATCCTTTCATCTTCCTCCTCATCTCTCTCGAGAAATGTTCGCTGCAGCTAGCTAGCTGCTTAATCCACCTATCCTAAGATTTTTTTTTTGTTTTAATCTATTATAAGGTATTGGAGATAAGCAAACCATGTCGATAGAAACACTCCTTTTTACAATGTTAGCGATCCCGGCGATCGGACCGCGCTCCGCTGCAGCTGTAACATGAACTTCAGCAGAGAGACTGCGGGCACTTGCAATCGGATTGCGCAACCTTGATCTTTCTCGGTGTCTTTTGATGATGCCGTCTGTTTTTCATTATTGATTCCCAGATCCAAAACGCGTTCGGCTGGTCTGCACCTGAAGAAGAGATGACTCTGAATTCTTATCGAACTTTCTGATGAGAACTGAAATCCTAATTATTGATTTTTTTTGGAATCGTCACGTGTGTTAGCAACTACTTTTCTCTTTCTTTTAGATCAAACCACTAACCGTTATTTAACAATGAAGCTAGAATGGTGAGTTAGCAATTACTCGTTCTTTTTGCATGAGTAGCTAGAATGGTGAGTTACAACTCCACTCATGAAGCTTGCTGAAAATCTTCTTTTGCGAGAAATTCACACGCCTGATTTTGACCTATCATACTAAAACCGCGGTACTACTCATACAAGTACTGCGGTAAAACCAAACTATATATGCTACTGGTACGCTGTATATACATCATATTGAATGCATGTATATGCATGGCCTACTTCAGTCACCCTAAGTACAAACACTTTCTCGCCGGCCATTGATTCCAGTACTGTGCCGGGTCCCCGGTATACATACACGCAAATAAGGTAGTACTGACATTGGGATGTAACACCCGGCACCTCCTTGAGCCCAAAGTGCTACCACCTACTCTATAATATTACCAACTCCAACCTTTACCGCTAGTCTTGCGAAGCAATTCTTTTATTTAAATATCCACCAAACGACAAAAGCCGGTACACTTGACACTAAGCGCAGCAGAGATATAACTTTGCTAATTACAAAAAAGGTACTTAGACTATCCAAAACTAAATATGTCAACTATAGATGATCTGTGAATCACTGTGGCATGTGAACGACTTTGCTACTTCCACCCATGCATGTCGTCTTCAACAGATTCCTAAAAAAACAACGATAAAGTAAGGGTGAGTCCGAAGACTCAGCAAGCACATGATAAAACAATGGCATCACTTTAGCACTCAATCTATTTCATGAACCGTAAGCTGTAAATCAATTCTATATCTGTAAACTGTAGATCAACTCTATAACTGTACTCTGTAAATAAATTCTGCACTGTAAACTGTATCACTTTCTCTGTCACTCTCATGCAATGCAATGCTATGCAATGCATCTGTAATGTATCTGTAGCTGTAAACTGTAAATCCAATCTGTAACTGTAAACTGTAAATCAACTCTATGTCATTGGTACAGAAACCATCAAATCACATTTATGAACCGTAACCCAGAATCTCTGGGTTCCCCCTGTTTCCTGTTCGTTTCCTGCAAATGCAATGCGATGCAATGCAGCTCTGTATGCAACTTATATCCATATAGTGGAGTTGTTTCACCCGTCAATGAAACCTCCTCTGCCTCCATCCCTGGAGGTGCCTACCGAAGTATATCTCGATTTCCCCACCGTCGTGGGAGGCCTACCGTCGTAGGTCCATGAATGCAATGCATAATGTGCCACTTTATGCTGCTTATAATGAGAAGGGTTGGTGGGCTACCTTTGCCGGTGGGTTTGGTTGCTTTGGCGAGGATGGCGACTTGTGCTCGATGCTCGCTTTCCCGGTTGATTGTGGACCGGCCGGTCTTGATGGTGGTCGTTTCCTACAGTTTGCTGGCCGGCGGTTTGGTCTCTTGCCGACGTCTTACTCCTGTCAGCTGACCTTGAGTTCTCCTTGTGCTAGTTGACGATTGTGGCTGTGGGTTTTGAGGGTTTGGACTGGGGTGGGGAAGAAAGGAAGGAGTGAGCTGGGTCTTCTGGTGTCGTGCTCACACTTTCTTCTCACTTCCCTTTTCTTCGATTGGTTGTGCTATCTGGCTGCGCCGAGCCTTCTCGATGGCTTGGGCTGGCCTGTGTGACTGTGGCATCCAGAAGACTGTGCTGGTTTTCCTGTTGCTGTGTGGGAAGGGTATTATGGTAATTTGGTTTACCTTGGCTGCTCTTTATACCAAATCAGGTTTGTTTATGCTGAGTGATGACCATATGGTTGTGAGAGGTGCCGACTGGCCCCCGGACGGTCAGGTATCTCCGTGAACGGACTATCCTGCCCGAAATTAACCTCTAGGGTTCTGACGACAATTTCTTCGCTTTCCTTCCTTTTTCTTTGCCATGGGTATTAATGGGACAAGTATGATCAAGCACGTGTTGTCATATATACGCATGCTCATCAGTTTCATATATCTGAAAGTAGCGCAAAATAGTAGAAACAGTCGAAGCGAAACAGGATTAAGGGCATGTTTGGTAGAGCTCCACCAACTTCAGATCTACCAAAAATAACTCCACTCCACGAATTTTTACCCAAACGCTCCAGCTCCATGAAATCTGGATCCACCAAAATACTGAATCTAGCTCCAGATTCATGAAATCCATGGAGCACCTCAAGGGGTGCTCCACGAAAACTTGTTTCGTACCTACTCGTGGAGTTGGGTGGTAATTACCCACCTTTTGCCACTGGTTACACACCCTATCTCATACCACCATAAAACCCATGGCAAAACAGGCTATTCCCATCAAAAACTTAGTTTCGTGGATCTGGAGCTGCTGTGCAAGCCAAACAGTTTTGTCTAGCTCCATGGTGGGATACCAGATTCACGGTGGAGCTGTTTTTGGTGGATCTGCTGCTCCAGATTCATTTTTTCAGTGGTGGAGCTCTGCCAAACAGGCCCTAACCACCGAGAAAAACAGAACAAGATTAATGATTCATGCATTTTGCACAGTGAGCCCAAGTGTTGCAAAGGCTTCATTTTTTTTGGTATGGGAACGGGCAAGGAGCAGATGATAATTTCAGTCACCTCAGCTCTTTCGAGTGACTAACTACATCGATCATCCCAATTTTGTGAGGTGAGACCACATCGATCCCTGCTTCACTTCACTGAGAGGCGCTTGAATTACATAAATACCCTACCGCACCTTCTCATCTTCCTCGTCTCTTTGAAGAGAAAGAATGGCAAACATGCTTGCAAGTTCATAAGATATTGGAGATAAACAAATCATAACGATGGAAACATGATCTTCTACAGTGGTAGTGATGCCTGTCAGCATAGCGGGGAGCAACATTGGTTTCATTCTGCATTCTGATTGAGCTCATCTGTCGAGAGAAATAGAGGTGATGGAAAGTCGACTTGCCCATTAGGTTCGTTCTCGTCCTGACTGATTCAAGTATGTGAGTTGTCCTACTATTGTTTCCTTTTTGGAACAAAGCAGAAATTGTTGTTAAATACTCTGGTAATAAGATCCTACCGATCATATGGGTTCTGATCGTTACCTAGAATTTATCACTTGTACTCCAATTTTCTTTCTATTGTTTTGTTTTGGCTATTGTTTCATCCGAATTTCAGATATGAAAGACTATATGAGCCACTTAACTGTGTGCCTTTCCATGATTCAATCCCTCCCTCTTATATCTTTCTTTTTCATCTCTTCATACCTCCTAGTCCACTTGTTTTCTCTCTTGTTTATATCTAATTTCTCCTTTTTGAAGACCTGTTTATGTCTAGTTTCAAGTTACCATGGCAAAGGAGTTTTGAGGTTTACCAAGTACATACATATGTCAAGAAAAACTGACTCTGTTTTGCACATAAAGGAAGGAACAGATGGAGGGCTGGGGGCTCTATGGCGCCTTGACGTCTTCCCTTTGAGTCTACGCAACAAAACGTAATCTTTTTGAAGGGAAAGAAATTCAATTTTTTTGGAGTGTTGCTAGATGGACTCTGTTTTTCTTCAAGGTTATGAATCCAATGGCTTACTCCATATAATCATATGTGGTTTGGTTGTGTACCGATGCGAAGTAAACACTACTAAAAGACTTCATCTTGTTTTGGTTCGGCAACGGTCAAGGAGTAGATGATGCGTACCAATGCGGAGTGGACTCGTGTTGGTATCGAAATGGGCATGGAGTAGATGATTGGGCAGCTTTTTCGAACGAATAACTGGATCATCTCAATTTTGTGTGAGGTGAGTACATCTCTGCTTCAATTCAGAGCGCATAATACTCTGCATCCTCTCATCTTCCTCGTCTCTCCAAAGAGATGCTTGGAGTTGCGATGAGGATTAAATAATTCATTAAGAGCAGTTTTAATATGTACTTAAAATCCCAGACAGTGCGATAATGGAATATGCTATAACATATCCTAAGTACCTCTCGTCAGAGAAGTACTGTTCACCCGCCTGACCAGTCACTATCACCAGACATATAGGCCTCTTGTGGTGATGTCTTATGCGGTTAAGGACTAGAACATGTGCGCTCCTGCTCACTCAGCTGCCATACATTCAATCCTATGTCTCTAACAGTAATTGCCCTGTAGTTGTTTCCTGATACTCCCTTTCACTGACAATAACTGGTCGACAGTTATCAATCAGACTGCTCTCACTGACAACAACGACTTCCTCAGGTGGACAGATGGAATCAACAAGGCATATGTTTGTGAAGGCAACTGACACCCTTTCGATGCTATATATGCTCTGCCTGCAGGAACGGATAGGAGGGAGAGACAAGATAGAAAGGACTATACGCCATATTAGTGCACTCATTAAGAGCAAGTTGTAATCTCATTATAGCAATAAACATTGTCTCATTTTCCTGTTAGTTTTGTTCCGTGAGGCTTGGATTTTTCTACTTTTCGTAAGATCGACGACTCGATGTCAGCAAGTTAGTAGTGGTGCAGGTGCATGCTAGACAAAATTCATATGATATTGGAGACAAAACAAATTATAACACAAATGTTTTCTTCTACCGTATGAGCGTATATTAAGGAGCCAATCGGTCTCATTCTGAATCTGATTAAACCCACATGTTGGGATAAAGTAGCTACCTTGGTGACATCTGAAGGCTTGGCTGTTGTGCGGGTCCAGATCATTCATTGACTAATTTAATGTTTATCCAAATGACACTACTTGTACTCCAATCATTACTATCTTTTTTTCTTTTCCTCTGTTGTTTCATTTCAAGTTCATAAGTTAATATTGACTGATGAGTTTCGAGGTCTACCTGTGTCGAAGTACATATACGATATATAAGGAAAAACGAAGGGAAACAACTTTGCACATAAAGAAACTCGTAATCAATTCATGTGTTCTTCATGTGTACCAGCGAAGACTGAACTGTACTAAAAAAGACTTCATTATATTTTCGTTTGGTAATAGGTAAGGAGTATATGCCAACTGCTCAGCTCTTTCGAATGATCCACTAAATCATTCCAATTTTGTGAGGTGAGCTCATACATCTCTTCTTCACTGAGAGCTCTTATACTCTCCATCTTGTCAACTTTATCATCTCTCTAAATTTAAGAGAAATGTTTGATGCAGCTCAGCAGCTAATTTGACAAGTTCGTAAGACATTGGAGATAAACAAATCATACCAATGGCAGCATTTTCCTCTACACTCAAAGCAAAGCTGGTAATCCACTAAATCAGTTTGTTGAGTGTCTCTGTCCTGCTTTCCAGCAAGCTCAAGACCACAAACATGTAAGCCATCAGGTTCAGCCACGACGATTCTCTCTTTATCTTGATCTGGCAAGAGAAATTATTGAGCATTTTCGAGCATGTTAAATTCTCTTCATCTTCGATTACAATATATTTTTTAGGGAACGCGCAAAAAATTTGCGCTTCTTTGCATTAAGAAAAGGAGAAAGTTCAAAGCAGAGTCTGAAAATAATACAGAAGAGGCAAGCAAAAGAGAAAATTCAGGTGTTTAATATATTATCCGGTCTAGATGCTGCCTATTCTTCAAACAAGGTATTCAGGTGTTTAATTTTCAATTGGAGGCTTTCAGATGTTTAATTTCCAACTGGAATACTTCACGAGGGCACACACCGCTATGGAAAATTAAGTCTTAACACTACTGAAGTACAGCATAGCCTGAACAACTGGAGTTTAATATTCGTAATCAAGGGTGATGTAACTCCTTGTCTCTGGCACAAATATTTCCATTATATGAATATAGCACAACATATTTCCAGCTTAAATAAATATTACAGACACCATTCACTTGTATCTACAATACCTAACGGAAGGACACTAACTTTGGCCAACCTCTCATGTCTTCCCCGTGCAAAAACCCAAATTTTCCTCTCTTTTTTTGTTGTTGAAGAACTGCAACTTTCCTTTGTATCTCAGTCTATATTACTCCAGAAATTCTTAATGAAGAGAGTACAACAAAAACAACCCAAAGCATCATGAAGTACACCGATGTCGCCCAAGCCCACAGCCTAGGGCCCCCAAGCTCAGCACCAAGTACAATGCGACGAAGAACCAAGATGGTAATACAGCCAAACGATGTCGCAAAGAAGACCAGAAGGGAGAAGCTGAGACCAGCGGCATTGTCTATGTACAGTGGTTGCTTGTGGACAAAAAAGTTGTACACTGTGTCGATCAACCAGGGAACGCCAATGCCAACATATATGTTCACTGAATTGCTGCAACAAGGAAAATTTACCAGTTTATTCAGCTCCGATTTGAGGAAATAGCAACAATCAAACGTGAATGTAAGTAACTGATTTGAGAGGAAGTGTGCAGGAATGAACCTGCAAGTGATGTTGGCTATTGCAGAGTCTGCGGTGACTTGACGCTCGGCAGCTATCTTGCTAGCAACTAGATCTGGCCACGAGGTTCCAGCGGCCAGTGCTGTGAATGCTATTACATATGGACTTATTCCTACACAAAACAGTAGATTTTCACATCAGCAAACGGGCAGTTACATCTTGGTGAGCAGATGAAAATGAAATTTATGCAAGAGCATGTTCCAACCTGTGACGCAGCTTATCTGATCCGTAAGCATAGTAACACCATAGGCAATGCCACTTATGAAGATCAGGGTGCAAATAAAAGCGATCCAGCCATGTGCAATTTGATATGGGGGCACAAAAGCAAAGAACAATTTCCAAGGCACAATGATCGAGTTCCAAAAGATTCTGATGAATCTCAGGCAGACGGAATCCATCTTCCTTGACTCTGGACTCTCCAACTGCATACATTAACAAAATCACTAAATGTGCCAGATGCTGTGAAAGCAAATTGTTCTTGTTTTCAGTGAACGTTGGTGTACTCTGAATAGTGACAAAATGAGTATGGTTTAGGTGCCAATGTTAGTGAACACAGATAAGATGAAACTGTCAAGTGTCAACTCAAGGATATAATTTTGGGCATGAAGTAAACACTATTAAACAAAGACAGAGTGATTATTTTTCCTACTTTGCCTTGGTGATAAATTAAAACTGGTAAACCGAAAATAGCAGAGGATACAGGGAAGGGGTATATACAATTAATTTCAGCATGATATTAAGTAATACATAAAGTTCTCCCAACATTATAGGTTCTCCACGAAGTATATGTATATAGTTTCATTAAATGGGTACCTAGAAATAAGTTTCTGAATTGTATGCAGACAAAAGTCTAGAACATGCTTCTCAACCTTGCCAATCTATGATTGTTATGTCCTTGTTGGCCAGCAAAATAAGGCCCCGTTTGGCACAGCTCTAGCTCCGAGATCTATGCTGGATCTGTAGTTTGTTGACTAAATTAAAGTGATTTAAACATTTTTATTTAATATATAATATAAATGAAATGAGTCATGTAAATGCACTTAACATACCTGCAACTCTAGATCCAGGATTTCCTAGAGCTACAGATGACCAGCTCTAGGAAATCTATATATTTTCTAGAGCTAGAGCTCTGCCAAACGGGGCCTAAATGGTACAAGTTTAGCTACATTGATCCCAACAACTGAATTGAGTATTTTGACATGAGGTCTGAGCAAAATGTAAACAAGAAACATCATTGACAAACTATGGAATATAGAGTAACAGTGAATTAAATTACCGTTACAGCATCAACAAATTGTTGCCACCAAATAGAAAGCCAGTAAGTATCCTCTTGTGTGTTCCTTACTGCAAGATTAGCTGTCGATGATTCTTCCATATCCTTTTCTGGAACATGATGACATCCTGAGGATGTCCAACCATAAAAGAAATTACTTCCAAAATAATTCAACAAAATGTGTCTTAATTGTGAACAGCAAGCAAATATTCATGGACAGACAATCTGCATAAACCACAACTATCATTCCAAATATTCCCCCCTGAAGATAAAAGGTATTTTACAGGGATATAAATCAGTGTAATCCCAAAATACCACATAATTGCTGTGCTAGAGTGCTAATTCACCCCAAGAAGCTTTAAATAGGAAAGCCGAATATCAAAAGGAAAACTAAAACAATATATATACTGATAGGCACTTAATCATTCTAATGTACCATCAATGTGTTCAGATTGCACTCTTTGTGGCGATACACTAATAATTTAGGTTCATTAAGGACAATAATACCAAAAATTCGGAAACTGCATACCTGCATTATTGTGAGAATGCACAGAGAATATATCCACAATAACCTTATTCTGGCCAGGGAGTGTCTCGCTAATCTCATCACAGTTGTTGTCATAAGATTTCAACTCAACCGAAGCATCTTCTGCTGGAACCCAATCCTCAGGTCTCTCACCTCTTAAACTGATTGCAACAAATCATCAAATTACAAACATCGGAAAAGTGCATCATTAACTTGTACATGGCCACAGGAAACATTAGACAAGAAAGAAATATTCAGGGATTAGGACCATACAAAGGAATTGAGACATATGGCCACCGCTTATCCTGTGCATATGCATGAAGAAGAAGCAATCCATACTGCAAGACTGTCAGCAAGGCCTCCCAGAGGGTTATTACTCTAGGCGTCCACACCTGTACAAAGTGCAAAGTACTCATTATGACCAAAATGTACTTAGTACTTCTAGTTAGATAGCAGAATAAGAAAATTCGACCTACCTCTAATATAACATACAACCAAATGTATGCCCAGAATGACCAGAACAGCTCAATTAACCAAACATCTAAATCCGCAATCTTTTTCTTAGAGCCTGCCTTTGGCATGACCACACAAACAGCATGGATCGGGAACAGATCAAACGCAGCAGAGCCCACAAGGGTACCTGGACCTAAACCTGCAAATCACAGATACCAAATTAGATGCACTTACATATGATTTGGTAAAAAGATTTACATCAATTGATTAATTGCACCTCCTGCTGTCAGTTGACCCAGATTACGGATTGCATCAATTGTTGCCAGGGAGATCTGGGGGAAGCTGGTACCAAAAGCAAGGAGAGCAATGTCCGCTATAGTGTAGTTCCAAACCTTCTCATGCTTCGTGACAGACATATTCGTGTGTGGATCAATTGTGACTACCTCCCGAGAGTGCTTCATGATGCTCTCCATCGATTTGAAGAACCGCGCGGTGATGGCAGATAAACCAATAAAACAGTAGAAAAGGGCAACAGCATAAATGAAAGCACGGGCACCATTTGGAAGCAGTGTCTCGCCATAGAACAACAGGTAAGTATCACATGAATGGGCAGTACTTCCCGTCGTAATGTTGGCCATCAGATGAGTACCAAAACACGAGAACTACAGAGATTAGCTCTGGTTTCTGTACAACAAAAATTCCATATTCCATCAGTAATAATGTCTTGAAACAATATAATGCCTAAGGAAGCAGGAGACAGACAATGATTAGCGCGGTACTATCACCCATCTCCACATACATAATGAAGCCCGGGCGCACCTAAAAGTCGAAAATTTTTCACGGGAGCTGGAAGGAGCGGTGTGGTGTGGGGCAGTGCGCGACCGCGCAGGAGCAGGCAACGGCCGGCGAGAGCGGCGCTGGCGCGGGAGCAAGCAGCGGCCGCCGGGCGTGGCGCCGGCGCGGGAGGGGAGCAGAGCTAGAGGCGGCACGGCGGATGCGGAGCAGCTGGCAGCGCGGTGGCCATGCATCGGCACACAGCCACAGACCACAATAAGGCCTGTTTGGATCGCTCCATCTAAAATTTAGTTACTAAAATTTAGGTCTAAAGTCTCCAAACAGATGGTCTAAAGTTAGATCTAAACTTTAGCTAACCCCTAAAAAACACTTTAGACCATTAGTCCACCAAAGTGAACTAAAGTGGTCTAAAGTTTTGAGTTCTTAGGCACAAAGACGTGTTTACCCATGCATGTTGGTCTCTCACCTCCCATTTAATGGCTGACGCACGAAACGAGGAGAGGTAGTATGGTCTTTTTAAAACTTTAGTCCTATCCATTAGTACAGGATCCAAACAGGACTTTCGACTAAAGTTTAGTGGCTAAAGTTTAGCCAACTAAAGTTTAGTCTAAAACTTTAGACAACTAAACTTTAGACCATAGGATCCAAACAGGGCCTAAATACTTGATTTTGATTTGTCGATTTAGGATTTGAGGATCTGTATCGTACTTTTGATAAATTTCGAATTTATATGGTGGAGTTACATGTTACGAAACTATTGTATAAGACTATATAATTGTATGTGTGAAATGTGTGCCTGTTACAAATTTTCTAACTCTGCCATTGACTGCAAGGATCTACCTAAGTAGGTCGACAACGAACTTGACAAGAATAAAACGGCCTTTTTTGCCTGAGAATTAGGACAATGCATTTTTACATCGAACCGAACCGGTCAACTCGGTTTGAGCGGTATTCGGTATTCGGTTTGGTATCTGAAAAAATGGCATCTCATTTATTCGGTATTTCAGGTATAAACCGAGTGAAAACCGAAATTACCGAATATACCGAACAGCCCAACTCAACAGTCTCAACTCGGCATCTCCGTCTCGGCCCACCAGGCACCGACGGCCCGACACACGCAGCAGACGCCTCACACCTTCAACCAAACCAATCAACCCTAGCCGGCAGCCACAGACGCGCAGTCGCCACTCGCCTCGCCAGATTCGCAGCGTGTGCGACTCTCACTCTCTCTGTTCCTCTCGTCTTCAAACCCTAGGCGGCTAGGCACTCGGCGCTCCGAGCCTCCGACCTCCGGTGCTCCCCTCCGGACCCTAGTCCCAGGCTCGGCCGGCGGCTGCTCGGGCTTCGGTGCTCCGCCTCCTTCGGTGCTCGCAGACTCGTCGGGGCTCCCTCTCCCAAGACGCCGGGCCAAGCCCCCACGTGGAGCCACCGAGTCACCAACAGCGCCGTCGAGTCGTCGACTACCAGGTCTTCTCCTGTTCTCCATTCACCACTAGATCTAAAATTTTAAATGTTCCAGTAGAGTAATCTGACCTCCGGTGCGCCCCCAGTCCTAGGCTCGGCCGGCGGCCACTCGGGCTCCGGTGCTTCGCCTTCGTCGGTGCTCCCAGACTACAGTCCGAGACCCAGCTCTTGTACAGTGATGAACTGATGATGACTTGTTGTTCTGGAAGTCTGGAAGTCTTGCCGCTTGCATTGGCTCAAACTTGTTTGGCTTTAACCCCTGTTTGCTAGTATTATTTGGGATGCTTCTGGACTGATGAAACTGATAGTGATTACCTTAGAGACTAACAAGTAAATCCACTTTCTGTGGTTATTTCTTACTTCTATGCCATTGTATTTCTTGGAGTTTCCTTTTTGGTGTGCTTATTGTTTAGCTGGTTTGTGTTATCATATTGATTATTGAACCAGCATGTGTGCTTTAAACTTTGTTCCAAATATTTTTATTTTTTGTACAACAACTTTCCTTGATCTATGAGCAGGTTGGTCCTGGTTCCCTTGTTCAATGTTCAGGCTCCACTAGATGAGGATGTTCAAAGAATCAAAGCAGCTTGTAAGTTCTGACGTTTTGTTATGTCACTGACTCACTGTAAAATCTTGTGGTTTTGGTTCTGGAAGTCTTCGTTTGTGAGTTGTGACTTTGTGTGGTGTGTGCGCTAGAGTGCCAGACTGCTCACTACCGACTGCGGAATGGAGAATTGGAGATGAGATTAAATTGGTAAAATTGGTGATTGATGAATGAGTGATATGTGAATGTGATGATGAATTGATGAGCTTTTGAATTTTGATGTTGTGCCTTGTGCGGTTGTGCGGCTTGTGCCAGCCAGGGCTGGCTGGCTGCCAGTCAGTCTGGATTCTGGAATGGAGTTATGGTCTTATGGAGATTATTTAACGTTTAGCAATTCGTGCAAACTTTGGTAAAATTGGTATTTACCAATATCGTACCAAAATAAAATGGTATTTACCGATACCACACCGTATTAAGTACTGTATTTCCCAAATTATTAAAACCGTATTTACCAACCAAACCATATTTATCGAACCGTACAAACCGAAAAAACCAAACGAACAGTCCTACTGAGAATATGGCAGGAGAATTGCGTATCTTTACATTAAAGAGAAAAATTACAACCTAAGATACATCTTCCACTACTCAGTTATAATCAGTTCTTGCTTGAACATGCGCGCCCGGGAAAATAAGAGATACAACCAATAACCGAAAGCACATGACAAATCTGCAAATAGGAGTGGTCTGACAGGCTAGCAAACGGTTCAAGGACCTTGTGAACCAAAACAGGCACTTCATAATCAAAAGGACCCCAAGAAAAATTAAAGCCTTCTTCCAAATAGTATTTACAGAACAATTGTTTGGAGAGGAGATGGCAGCAAGGACAGAAACTTGGAGGTTGATCAATAATATCACTGAATAACATGCATATATTACGAGAACTGCAACAAGAAATGAGAGCACTGACGAGAAACTCAGAAAAGTGCAATCGAACTGATCAAAAAAATGAACACATCATGGCCCGGAAGTAGTAGAGCACACGAGTACACGACAGTAAGTTCAAGCAGGAATCACTTACAATCCATGACACAGGCAGAAACGATCAGAATTGAGGGTCCCTATTGCAAAACCGCGCGAATTAACAAGATTAAACCCGAAAAATCAAATAAAAAACACTCCTTTCTCACTCGCTAACAAGAAAATAACACTGCAATCCACTCCTTTTTCTACCGGTTGCAGGCTCGCAGCTCCTCCGGAGATCAGGGAAGGTTGAAACTAACGAACGCGGTTAGGCAAAAAAAAAAATGCATTTTTCAAAGATCGATAGGCAATGAGATCCTTCCCGACTTCTTGGGAGGAAAAAATCACCGAGAATTGGACAAGCAAAGATGCATCAAGCCCCGTAAGCACCCAAAAAGCCGCGAGAGAGAGAGAGAGAGGAGTGGCGGGCTAACTACCGGAGTAGAGGAAGAAGAGGTCGCCGGAGCAGCAGAGGGGAGCGGCGATGTGGGGCCCGCGAGGCAGCGACGTGCGTGCGTGCAGAGCAGGGAAGTTTCCACTCTCGTTTGGATTCTTCCTTTTCCTCTGTTTCCGAATCAGGGAATCGGTTTCTCTTGTTTTGGTTGGGGCTTTGGAAGCAGAAGGCTCTTGCTTTGCTTGGTTCTTTGCTTTATTGCATTAGCATTAGCAATGCTTCCTCTAGGGCCCCACCCACACCGAATTTGTACCTATAATGATGGTGATTAGTGATGATTAGGGTTGAAAACGGTTTTCGATCGATCCAGATGAAAACGAATACGGATTGTGTCGGATTGGATTTTTTTCAAATAATTCTCGGATCGGAAACAAATACGGATTTTTTTTGTCGAAAACGAATACAAATATAATAGGCCTGATATCCGGTAAATACGAATACGGATACGGATTATCTGGATAATACAGAGTCGGATATCCGGATTTCAGCCCAATATTGTCCAGCCCAAGCTAACCTCTCTCATTTCCCCTGCCACCAGCCCACTAACCCAACAAGCCATAAGCCTCCATTACCATTAGCCATTAGGTTCCTTAGTCATATTAAATTACACACTCTACTAGCAAATATTTATGTTTATTAAAAATAAATTTAATATTGTTGGTAGATTAAAATTTGTACCAATTAAATTGATTTACTGCCATTTAAATCATTCTGATGTAAATTTAAATTCTTAATTAATTTATTAGTCACATGTAAATAGTAGAAATCCATTAAGAATTATTTAGGACTTTAGAAAAAATTAACTGCCATTTGAAGATTTAAAATCTGCACAATGGTATGACTATTGTGGATAAAAATACTTATGCTTGTTTAGATTTCATTAATGTTTTGACAAGATAAACTATTTATGTGTTTTCATTGCTTTTGGTTATATAGTTTAAGGGGTTTTCATGTCCCGATAGATGTTCGTAACCGTATTCATTTCAATTCATATTCGCTCCGTATCTGTATTCAATATTATTCGTATTTGTATTCGCATCCGAGGTATCTGTATTCGTATTCACATTCGAGAAAAAAATATGAAAAAAATATGGTAGAGCCATTATCCGTCCGTATTCGATCCGTTTGCATCCCTAGTGATGATAAGTGAGATTTATGGTGGATGAGTCCAACCCAAATATAAGGGCTCCCCGATTATTGAAGTAGATACTAGTAACAGTAATATTGATTACATGTATCTTGATTTGAGAGCGACAAGTTGGTGTCTTGTCATCTTTGACCTCCTTACTCCTCAGTTTGGGGCAATTTATCTTAATGTGGTTTAGCTCACCACATTCATAGCATCTAATTGGAGCTCATCTGTATCTTGATCTGATGTTGTTAATTGCTTTGGTCACCCTATTGGAGAGAAGTACAAGTTGCTCTTCTAGAATTTTCTCTAATTGTTCATCTAAAATAGAGCACAATGCAGACAAAGAAACAACAAAAGAACTAGAATAACTATCAGCTTGGTTAGTCACTAAGCCCAAAGAATTAGTCTTGTTTATTCTAGCCAAAACATCAATATCATGTATTTTCATCTTGGAATAACGATCATTCAAAGTGAGTGTTTCCATGTTAACAAAATAATTAATAGTAGTGACTAACACATTCCAAACAGACATATCCAAAACATTTAAAATTTAACGGGCATTATCAGAATCAAAATATGTGACATCAACAGATTACAAATCACTAAGAATTTTATTGAAGCGATCAAAAAGTGCATTTACTGATTCTCCAGGTTTCATCTCAAATTTAGAATACTTCCTTTTGAATTGATTCTGACACACACCTTTAACAGATTTAGATCCTTCATGATAATCCGCTAGTGTGGTCCAAATTTTATTTGCAGATTTAAGGTGAGTAATTCTAACAAACTCGTTTCTACTTAAACCTTGCAATAGGATATTTTTAGCATTAGCATTAGCTTCAACTTCAAAAGAATTTTCAGTTGTAACAACAGGAGGTACTTCATAAGTATTTTCAACTTTTTGCTAGATAGAATTACCTTGTGCTTGAAGAAAAACTTCTATGTGTGTTTTTCAATAGAGATAATCTGATTCAACAAAAAACGGTGGCTTACCTGAAAATGATCCTGATCTGATGCCATCGGAACTTGCTCTAATACCACTTGTAGGATCGTCGATAACAATCAGAGTGGGGTGAATGATTGTAATCCCCAACGGAAGCTTTTTCTCAAATTTTCTTTCTAATTGTTTAATCGAAAAAAAGAAATAGCAAAAACAAAAAACAAAACAGAACGAATTTTTTTCCCGATAGCACTGTAGCCATACTATTCGGCATTGTAGCAATTATTGTTCGATACTGTAGCAAAATACTGTAGCGTGTGGTTACTGTAGCACTAAAAGAAACTTCGCTAGATAACGCTAATGCAGACGGAAACAATACGTTTATCACCCAATCATGCAATCAATTTTTAATTAAAACTAATTCATGTATGTAAATAGAAAAAAAATACATAGATAGATATCAATGCATGGAGAAGCCTTAGAGATCACCAAACAAGGAAAAAAGATAATATAAGTGAATTAAAAAACTCATAAACTTTTATTTAAAAACGTATGTACTGTTCATCACAAGAACAACATCAGATATGTCGCCATGCGCTGTCCTTTTTTTTTTTGCCTTTTCTCCTCGCATCACGGCCACCGTGTTTCTTCTATTTTTCTCCATGCTCACGGCCAGCTGCATGTGTAAAACCCTAGCATGAAAATTACATCTGAAAAGCCACAGAGTTAGCCCCTAACCCCATCTCTATTTATAGTCTAGGGCCCAAAACATGGGCTGAGCCTAAGTCCTTGAGTTCTAATCCAATTTCAACAACAAAGGAACCCGAAATTCTTTCTAACACGGGTTTTTCAAAATTCCAACTTTTCTAACTCATCACGTGTCGAAGCCTCCAGGACTGCACCTTCCGCAGCTTCTCCACGCATCATCCACCACGTGTCGTAGCCTCTGGACCGCACCTCTGTAGCTCCAACACGTATCATCCATCTCTGATATCCATGTGCCCCAAGCATGAGCCCGACCATCTCGTGACCTCCTTGACCTTTTAAACCTCGGATCTCCCATCCTAGTCACAATCCACCTCGTCACCGACCATGATCGCCTACATGCTCAACCTGCACATGCAAAGACCAAATAACATTCTTCCAGCACAAGTTCGTCCTAATGTGACCAACATCAATCCACACTCACGCCACATACCTCAAGTAACAGTAAGCAACATCATCAATTATTCATGACAAATTAACTATTGTCAATTATTCATCACGAAAATATCCTAGCCTAAGCCGCATGGTCTAACAGTTTGAAAATAATTTGCAAATGTTACAAATTTTTTGAATTGCAAATGTTACACTTGTAAACCATGACAGATAGATTACGTGGTTAAAACTTGTTTTTCACTATGGTGATTCTAGGGGGAAAACCCAGGTCAATGGTATCGACAATAAGTTGTCACATAACTATGGACAATGAGCGGTCTTGTTAGAAGCATATATAGGCCTCAAATATAAGTAAAAAAAATACTTGTGTGGACTTATATGATGTTTCCAATGTACAAATGCATGGAATTAAAGTGACAAATTGCCAATCTACCTCCAGATATTTCAGATCTCACGTTGCATCAGTCACAAACTAAACCTCCTGATTTTGCTTAAAGAAACTAACCGCGTGTTTTTTGAGAGGGGTAGCATCATTATCCACATGACCTCTTGGCAATGAACTGTCGTTACCGACGTGGAAAAACCAACACCAAATGCTCAGTACTCTATTTCAGACTAATGCCATTCGATGAATTACACAAATCACATCCTAATAATTCTCATGGAGACATCATGTGTTTATAGCCTCTTCTTTTCACCTCATAGGATATGACTTCTTTTGAACAAATAAGAGGTATGCTTTCTTTGTTATCTTTTTAAAATAGTTTATTATGATAGCTTTTTGAAGTGGCTTATCAATTTATAGACATTCGGTTCGTTCGCACAAACACTTACAGTAAAATAAAAAATTAACAGCTATAGCCATAAACTATCACCTGCAGTCGAAAAGAATTCAGCTTCATCTTGTGATTGTGTCGTGCCTTCGTTTCTTTTCCTTTCTAAATCCGGTACGTGACAAAGTTTCAACTAGTAATACAAAATGCTACATGTCTAAAAAGCAAACTACTTGTGTAAGTTTGTGACTTCTTTTATGCAACGCTCCAAGACGGGTGTGCGGTACCTCCATGGACAGGTACAATTCATCTAGACACGCGCGCGAAATTGCAGATACAAAGTATCACTACAACATATCGATCATCCAGAAACCCAACAGAAAGACAGGAATTTAATCGAAATGTAGTACCCGTGAAAAAGCAAGAGAAGTCCTATTTAGCCACCAACACTGTTAGCAAAACATCAATGTCAACCACATGGCAACAGTAAAGAGACAGCATAACCTATCAAGATAGCATGGCCACAGGCAAAATAGCACACACAGCTAGCCGAATAGAGGGGAAGAGAAGAGAAGGCACGACACCATAGAGCCAGCAAAACAACAGAGTCAAAGAGAGGGGAGAAGAAAGCTACGGTACTAGCAAGCCAATTTCTATTCTCCTTTCTTTCATTCCCATCCTACACCCCCGAAACCACATAGCCACAGATCGTCAACCACGACAAGACCAATTCAGGGCAAGATGACTAGAAGCAAGAAGTCGGCAAGAAGTAGGACCGCAAGACCTGCCATAGGAGGAGGCCAGCCATAGCCTAGTAGGCACGCAGCCAACCAAGGAAGCGACTACCGAGGCCAAGCCTCCATCCTTTCCCAAAGCGACCCGACAATAAACCGATAACGGTAGCCCGCAAACCACTCTTAGAAATAGCATCATTTTTTCAAGTTTAAGCCATGCTTGCCCCATAGATAATAAGCAACCATTCGATTGTCACATAGCATTACTAAGGTATTGAGACTGGGTAATGCTTGTACAGGTGGTGGTTTGGTTTTGTGTGCTGTCCACGCATCGTCCGCTAGGTTAACAGGCAAGTGCATGGTAGAATAGTGGATTGTGATGAATACCTGGTATTGTTTTATGCCATGATGTATGCTGAGTCATGAAATGATATCTGTAACATCCCAAAAATTTGAAACTTGAAAATATGAATATCCTGAATTATTTGGAATGAATTTTCTTGATATTTGAATTTTCTTTGGTATTCCTCAAAGTTTTGGATGAGGTTTCAAAACAACACTAATAAGCCATTAAGCTATAAAGAAAATAGGGAAGTGAGAGAAATCCAAAATGGTAGATTCGAATATGAAAAGATGGCCCATAAAAAAATCGTGGAAGGACCTGAATCAAAATATAGGTTCCCATTTTAGGCATAGAAGTATAAGTGGCAACAAGGTAATTAAATAAAATACACGTATGTGGTAGATATAAGAAAAATACATGCATAAGCTTAACAATTAGGAAATAAAAATATTAAAAGGAGGTAAGCCAGCCAAGTGAACAAAATATAGAAATTATAAAATGAAGATGCAAATATATATATATATATATATATATATAATAAACAAACAATATATATGCATGTATATATAAATAAACAATAATATATATATATATGTGCAAACCTACATACCAAGTATATATATATATATTTGTATAAACATACATATCCACACAACAAATAAACAAAATGAAGAAAAAAATATACAGAAGAGGTCAGGCCGGCCGGAGGCCCGGCCCAACCTCCTCCCTCCCGCCTTCTCTCGCTGATTCCGCGGGCCCGCGCCCCTGCCCGCGTCTCCCCTCCCGCTGCCACATGGCCGCACGGCCTCTTCCGCTGACAGCCGGCCCCGCCCGCACTTTCCCCTCCTCTTCCCCGCCCATGCTGGTCTCTTCTTCCTCCCTCTCATTCACTCTCCACGCGAGCAGTGCTACGCCAACCCATTCGCGTGCGCCCGTGAGCCCTAACCCCGCTGCCGTCTCGTCCCATCTGCGCAGTACCTAGCCCTGTCGCTGCCCCTGCCACGCCCCGAGCCCCGCACCGCTCCTGCCATGCACCGCCCCGAGCCCCGCGCACGGGTTTTGCCCGGTGGTCAGCCGCCATCGCCCGGTCTCCCGCCGCCCACCGGTCCCCGCCACCGCGCTATAAAAGCCGTCGACTTCTTTCCCTTTTGCCGCGTGCCTTCCCTCTTCCTTCCCCCACTTTTTCCCCCTACTTCTTCTACCGTGCGCAGGCCGCCGCCGCAAATCCCACCACCGCCTCCTCCCCGGTGCATTCCCCGTCAATCCGGCCGCGTCACGGCGTAAACCCGTTTCCCAGCTACTCCTCCTACAAGTTAATCGGAGTTTTGTGCACCGGAGCCTGCACATTGCTCCTTCCCCGCGTCCGGTCGAGAAGTGCCGCCGCAACCGCCACTTCTTCACCAGGAGAGCTCCGGCCGATTCCTCTCGGGAGAAGCATCCTCGAAGACCCCCCGAGCCTCCCCAACCGCCGCCGAAGCTCCCTCTCCACCCCAGCTCGCCGGCGCCGTGCGCAAGCTCGCGCCGCCCATGGCCTCCGCCGCCGGCACGCCTCGGCCCTCCTCGGGCTCCGTCGACCACCGGGGTGAGTTTCTCGTGGCCCTGTACCGCTCGCGCTGCCCCTATTCCGCTCCTTCTCCCTCTCCGGCGCCGCCGCCCCAAGCGCACCTCGCCGCCGGCCGCTTTGTGCTGCTGCCCGCCCGCCTCGCCGCCGCTCCGACCACCGTGCCACCACCCCTAGCTGCCTCTTGCTTCAGAGATCCCATTTTGCCGGCTAAGCCCGCCTCCCCAGTCGCCTCTCGCCGGCGACGCCGCCCAGCCCGTATGCTGGCGATTTACTCTGCTTCGGCCCCCAGCAGCAACACTGTATTTCTCGTTTAGTTCCTTCCCTTCGTCAGCCCCGGCCCTTGGCCCACTTGGCTAGCTCAGCGCGCTTAGCAATCTCAGTCCTCAGGTCTTCAGTTCAAACCAAGCCGTCTGCACTTTTTCCACCCATTTTTATTTTAATTTTTTGTAATCTTTTTAATTAATAAAAATCATGAAAAATTAGGTAATAGTTTAGAGAAGCTAATAAAATTTAATTAGTATGTAAACTAAGGTTACTTAACATTTTAATATGTGATTATTTACTATATGAACAACTAATATAGTTTAGATATTTAGATGAGGTCTAGTTATCAATTAAAGGCATTAATAAAATGTGGATTAGTGTATAGTCCAAAATTAATAAGAATTCTAATTAAAAATACATCCATAGAAGGTACAAACTTTATTAGGATATACATGAGCTTAATACATGTCTAATTGGGGATTAGTTATTATCATGATTAGTATGCCTTTAGCATTCATAGTAAATCTAGTCCCAAATTAAAGGAAAGACTTAGGAAAAATTAGGGATAATTTGTGGAAGCTAATAAATTCAAATAAGGCTTTAGAGAGTTTAAGTACAATTTAAAGTCGGATTAGTTATCATGATAAATAATTAGTGTGATTTTAACATTTAAAGAGTAAATCTAATTATTTGTTAAAGGCATTAGTGAGGAGAAGAGGCTTGGATAAATGTCTATATTTAATAAAGATGGCCCTTAATTAGCATGTAAACATATATGCCCAATATTTACCATACCACCATTAAACCAACTCCAGTGACATATTTTAATATAAAAGCACTAGGTCATCAAGATTCGAAATAATCTCACAGACATATACATACTCTAAATTGAACCTGTTACCATTAACACAAGTGAATAGGATCACATAAAATGATACATACCAAGCTTTGCTTAGATAGCTAAGTTTAAGCTAAGGTTAGAAATAAAACTAAGCCTAGTGGTAGATAGAGCATAAGCAAGATAATAATAGTACCATTAATTAAATCTTACACTAGCGTTAGTACATAATAGTGTTGAGCATAATTGTATATATAGCAAGATGGGACCCGTATGAATAGACCCCAATTCAAATCAAACTTAGTCGGACGATAAACGGTGGTACATAAAATGTTCTACCACGAAATGTCATACCCTAGACTACAAGGCTAATTTGGTAAGTTAAAATTTGCAAACATTACTTATATATATATATATATATATATATATATATATATATATATATATATATATATATATATATATATATATATATATATATCATATGCCCTGAACATTAGCACTCGACAAAATACACCAATTCATAGGTTTAACTTAGCTCATGGAACTTCCTTGATAAATACCAAAATAATAAAAGAAATTGTTAATAAAAAGATCCAGTCATCGTACTCTACCATTGCCCTTACCTCAATTAACCCAAATCACCCATTAACTCATAATAAAACTAAATTGAGTTTATCCGGATTGATTTGGATCTTTTTGAGTTATTTGCTTTTATTTGGATTCAGTCGTTTGTCGCGTAATTAGAAATCGGAAGTCGTGAAGATTCAATAGATCAAGCGAGATCCAGCTCGAAGTGAAGATAAACGCCAAAAACTCAAGAGAAAGCATCGTGTGAGCTCGAGACCGCGGTAAACCGCTCCAGGCGAGTCAATACTTTGACCATGTTGAACCTACATTTTCTGCAAATTATTTTGGTTTAAATTATCAAATAGCATGCCGTTATTTTATATGCAAATACATGTTAATTTAAGATTCTAGTTGTATGCCAATTGTTTACCTTGAATAATATTACCCCTCCTTTGGAATATTTGAATGTGTGAACTTTGTCGTCCTAGCAAAATTATAATAGTAATATTTCGAAAATAAGTCCCTAATTATATGCTATGCTAGTACTGCATAGATACTCAGGGGGCGCTGAAATGCCCAAACATCATTGTCATTTTAAATCATGAGAAACTGGTTTGGGCACTCATGGTGGGAATGACTGGTACATCTTGGTATAACTATTTTATGCTCTCAAAAACCCCAACTTGCTTAAATATCTGGGCGGATGGTTTGGGGGCTGGTATGTGGTGCAAAGGAAAGCACAAATTATGGAGTGTGGTAGAACCGCCCAGATACCACTAAGGACTGAATCTTGTCATGACCTCCTGTGTAAAACAGTACAACCACAAGTCTGCAAAGTGCAACTTGGCTAAGTAAATTTATCGAAATTCCCGGACTCATCTCACTGGTAGTGGATAGAAGTGGACACGCAAGGGCAAGAGAAGGCCTAAAGGGACACCGAGTGGAGGGTGAAGTTCCCCAGTCGTACTAGCGCTGAGGGGAGTGGAGCCCGAATAACGCTAGTAACCGTGAGGAACATCCCGTGCATAGATGGGACCCACCGCAAGTGGGAGCAGCCCATAAGGTGAGATGACGAGAGGGACTAGATACTTTGAAAAGTCACTGTGATGGTCTGCTCAACCACATGACTAAGGAATCATGTGGGGCAACGAGTTGATTGTCTCTTGTGGTGAAAGTGTACAAACTCTGCAGAGTCAAAACTATTCGAATAGCCGTGCCCACGGTCAAGGGCGGACATGGGAACTTAACCAGATATAGTTCTATTTCAAAAACTTTGTGGGTGGGAATGGAAAATTGGAAGGGCAGTGGAAAGCCCTGATTTGAGTTGTCCTGGGTGTCGTCCCAGTGGTAAGTTAAGCGGCTATAACGCTGAAAGATGTTATACGGTGTGATGCCATATGTATGAAAAAATTATGGTGATATTAGGCATATGGTGTGATGCCATATGTATGGGAAATCATGTTAATATTCCTTAAACATTATGTTTTGTTCCAAAGCTGCTAGGTCTCAGGAAATTTTATGTATTGTATTTCAAATAGTGGCATTTCTATTCTTACAAAATAAAATATGAGTGAAATAAACAGGGTTGTGAGTAAAGGAGATGGATGCTTTTAGTAAGCACATAAAGGTATTGGTGGATTCAGGTCGATCATGAATAGGAAATTATAGTGTGGGTTCTGGGAGTAATAAATTAGTGGGGTCCAGTTGAATAGATATGCTAGATAAATGATCTAATTGAATTTTCGGGAATTTGGAGAAATAATACAAGTATTGGATTATAACTCTTGATTAGTGATATTCTTGGTGGATATATAATAGTGAATCGATTTTGGAGAATTAGGGAGTGCAAAGGTGAATTGCTGGATTGCTAAACTAATGATTAATATAAATTTTTGGAATATATTGGCGGTAAAGGGAATTAATAGGAGTTGATCAATTACTAGAGGGATGAAGTGAATTTCTGAGAAGATTGGAGGATTCATAACAATTAGTGGATTATAATCTTGGTAAGTGAATTTTTTTGATGAAGGTATACTTGTGGTTTAGCTAGTGATAGATAATGGAAAATGAGATTGATTATTGGATTATGGTTTTGAATCTATAACGATAAGGATAGAATACGAATGATATCGGTGGATTTGAAAGTAATTATGTTAGAGAATCATTAGAATTCAGAGGTGAGGAGCTGATGAATAGTAATGACAAGAGTGGATTATTAGTAATTCAAAATACAAGGTATGATCGGTGGATTATATCAATTATGATACCCGTTGTTTGGGGATTTAGGCGGCAATTGGTTGGAGGATTGTATAATTGATGATATCCGCTGTTTGGAGCTTTAGACAGCGCTCAGTATAGAAAGAGTATGTTCAGTGGATTAATTAAATGATGTCACTCGTTGTTTGGAGTCTTAGACAGCAATCAGTAAAGTAGGTGTGTCTTTGGTGGATTAAGTCAATTATGGCAATCGCCGTGTGAAGTTTAGGTAGCATTAATAACACTATGATTTAATAATATTAATGCTGCTAAAAGAAATTTTTGGCAAATAAAATAGCTCGAGCCTCTCCTTTGATAAGCCATGCATACTATCTATTTGCATCCTGTGTATTGGCTCGCGGAGCACGGGGTTGGAGTGCTCACACTCGCTTTTGCGATAAAATACAGAATTAGGAATCAAATCACCTCGCCTCAGCAACATGATTGGACAAGCTGGCAGAGAAGATGAAGATGTCAAGGGCTAGGTCGCGAACCTCCAGTTGGCTGCCTGTGGGCATGTCCTGAGGGTCCCACCGGTGTGCTTCATTCCGCTGCTGCAATGTATTGATTTCGGCCTAACCGGCCCATGAGTAAGTTTACTATTATATTTACGCTTCCGCATGATATGTACTTTGATATTCAGAACTGTAATCTGTGAGCACTATCTACTGATCCAGGGAGTAGTGCGGTGGAATCACAGAAGATTCTGGATTGTAAAATCTGGGGTCTGACAATATCCCTGCTTGTCTATTGATTATACTGTGATGAGAGATGCTTATGATCAAATATCAACATTGGAAGAATGTTGTGTTTGCATGACACCATGAGCATGATGAAAGTCCTATGATGATAGGCATCCCACACGGTGGGAAGATCAAGACCTACTTCGATAGGCACCTCTAGAGATGGAAGCAAAAGGGTTTCACCGATGGGTGAAGCAACTCTACTATATCGGTATAAGCGGCATACAGTGGTGTATCATGCATTGCACTCATACGAAGGACCTACAATGGTAGCCCTCCCACAACGGTGGAGAAATCAAGATCTACTTCGGTAGGCACCTCTAGAGGTGAAGCAACTCCATTATATAGGTATAAGCTACATATAGAGGTGTATCGTACCGCATTGCATTTGCAGGAAACGAACAGGAGACAGGAAGGAAATCCAGAGATTCTAAGTTACAGTTCATAAATTTGATTTAATGATTACTGTACCAACCCCACTGTTTTATCATGCGCTTGCTGAATCTTCGGACTCACCTTTACTTTATTGTTGTTTTTAGGTATCTGTTGAAGGCGACCAGTGGCGGAGCTAGAGCAAAATGAAGGGGGGTGCACCACTTCAAAATGAATGGGCTGGACAGGACGAGTGAGGGTGTTTTTTGAGCTAGGGGTACACCATATTGAGCCAAAGGGGTGCACAAATGGTGAATATTTACTAGTAATAACTAAATTTTGTTTTGGAACCGGGTTCCTGGGAACCCCCTCCGGTCCATGTAGCTCCGCCCCTGAAGGCGACATGTACGGGCGGGAGTAGCACAGTTGTTTCACGTGCAATAGTAATTCACATATCATCTACAATTGACATATTTAGTCTTGAATAGTCTGAGTACCCTTTTTGGTAATTAGCAAATTTATACATATGTCGCACCTAATATCAAGTGTATCGACTTTTGTCGTTTGGTTGAGATTTAAATAGAGGAATTGCTTCACAAGACCAGCGGCAAATATTAGAGTTGGTAACATTATAGAGTAGATGGTAACACTTTGGACTCAGGGGATGAACCGAGGTGTTACACGAAAGCTACCAAATTTTCGCTTAGAACCATTATATGAATTTGTGTCAATATATCTACGTCACCATGTGAAGCTAGTATGCAACGACGGAGTCCTAATTTTTTTAGATCCTAGGCACTCTACGGTGGTGCGCACCTTGCGTCCGAGCACCCATACAAGGCGCAATGCGACGGTCGGCCATTAGAAGGCTTTGGTGGTGGGTATTGGCTCGCATTTCGACCTCAAACCCCACGATAAAAGCATGGCCATTAGGTGGGTTTGGTGGTGGATCTTGACTCGCTTTTCGTTTTCTTCCAATATCGTCTTCACAAGGAGACACACGAATGGTCGTCCTTAGCACGCACGACTATTAGCCGAAACAATATAAAAACTTTGTTAACATGTGATTGGGATTTTATCCATGGCCGATAATTCCATAATCCATAATCGACGGTGTAGATCCACGGTCTCCATTGGTCAGCAGGCTGTCGGGTCGTTGTCGAAAGTCCCAGGAAGCAAGAATATATGACGCATCGACAGACAGCGAAATAACGTCGCTTTGGAGAACGAGGGAGAGAGAAAAGTCTCCATTGCACGTCGCTTTGGAGAAAGAGGGAGAGAGAAAAATGCATATTAGTAGCGTGGTAGTACCGCGTTTTTTCTTTCTTTTCAGTCGTCTAAGGACAATCAAAGGTGCCAAATTATTGCAGTTTGTTGCTACAGTGATGGACTCTGGAGTTTGGCTTTTTTTCCAACTCCACCTGTGTACTGTGTCTTGTAGCTGCCATGCTAGCTACTCACAAGGAAAACGAAAAGAAAAGGGAAAGAAAAGAACATGCTCCTGATAGTCATGTTCAAATGGGCCGAGCCTACGCAGCCAGACCTGCTGTATACCGCCCAATAAAGCCAATAGAAATCCAGTCCAATACACAAGATCAATTTTTTAGCAGTTCTATGTTTTCCTCTTTAACAAAAGTAACACTAATATCAAAGCAAATAAAAAGATAAGTAATATCTATCTATTATTTATTATGATTTAAAATTATGCAAATTACTATTGAGAAAGTATAGAAACATCTTCTTTTTAATTTTTTTAATTAAGCGGAGTAATTATCTTTTTCTAATAAACCCATCTCTCTTTCTCTCTAAAAAAACCCATGAACCCTCGTCTCCCACTTCCTCTCCTCAACCAGATCAAACACCCTAGGGTTTCACCTCGCACCTTTGTCTTCCTCCATCTCCTCGCTGTCCTCGCAGAGAGAGGGAGATGAAGCTCGCGGGGCTCAAGTCGGTGGACGGTGTGCATGAGGAGTCCATCTAGGCGGTAGCGTGGGTGCCTGCGGTCAACCTCCGCCCCGCCATGCTCGATGAGACCATCCGCCTCTAGTGCACCGACGACCTCGTCTCTACAGCACCGCCGACGTGCGAGCACGCACTCGGGGTTGTCTCCCTCACCGCGCATCCTGTGGGGACCATCATTGTAACGCCCCCATTTTTGGGAATAGGGACGTCGTACGGACCGCAACGGCTCAGGAGTTCCGTTGCGGCTCAACAGTGTATCAAGCCTGCTTACGAACAATGAAAACAAGTTAATTTAATTGAAATAAGACCTAATGGTCAAATTTAATGACAATACGGGCATCCAAGCCCAAAATTTAACTTACATACAGAAGAGCCGGAGAAAACTCCACAGGAACACTTGAGTGCAGACGTAACCCTAACACGAACATTCGCAGCATCTTCTTTTCTTCTGATATCTATTGGCGTAATTTTGCAAGCCTAAGTACTCCGACCCCGTACTCAGCAAATCACATGTGGTAAATACTATATAACTATATGCCAGGATTCTTAAGGGAAGTATAGTTGTTTTATTAAACGGTGGATGCAATTTTATTTGCAAACAAATAAAACTTTAAAACATTTTTCCTAAAGATTAGGGGGTTTTCTGTTATCAGATAAAATCTCATCATTATTCAAATTAACAAACATCAAGAACACTACTTATGCCTCATTGCTGGAATCACCCAATTAACACAGCTTCATTAACCGGAAGCATGGCGTATTCGAATACCATTTATTTCACTCTGCAGAGCTGCCCTGCTTTACCCACAAGATTTCTTAACTCCACGTCTGATGTTAAGAAAACAAGGCTTTTCGCTGCTCAATTTTTTATATAGCCTCTACCTAGTAGGCCTCCCAGTAAGCTCAGGCAACTCCTGACTTACCTTAGCCTACTATTGTGCGGCTCATATCACATATGATCGAAATTCAGATCGATCGGTCAAGTTGTTCAAATAAAATAACCAACCTCCATACGGCCCTTCTCAGCCCCTTCCGTATGGACTCGCACGGTGCCTCCCAACTGCGTCTGTAGAGGTTCAATCGAATTTGAGCAGCTACTAGACCAGGGTTGACGTATCAACACTTGTGGTTGGGCGATCACTGTGTCTTTTACTTAGCACAAGGTTCTTGTCCTTATAGTTTTCCGAGGTCTGCAACCTCCACTCTAGGGTAAAGCGGTGGGCGAAAACCGTCATGCGGTCTCCCACAATACCCTTACCATAACTGTGCACACCGGCACCTCCGCTCTAGGGCACGTTCACCCTAGATCGGGTTTTTCCAAATCTACGAGCCCACGGATCAAACCTTAATAGTGTACATGTTGAAGGGTAAAGCGATGGGCGAAATTCGCCGCACGGTTTCGCGCAACACCATTACCCCACCCTGCACATCAGCCTTACCGGCCTAGGGTACGGCGTCCCATACCACCCTACCCTAAGTCCGGGGTTTTTCAAACCTACTGGCCAACGGCCAAAGTCACTTAGTAGTGTGTAATGTTGAATGAGATGATGGTACATACATTTATACCATACTTCAATAATTACTAAGGTTGTCAAGGTGAATATGGCCATCAAAGTAAACAGGGCTTTTATCGGTGGTAGGACTTATCTAAATAGCATATCATTCTAAACATTTCATGTTACGCAAATAGCATTTCACAAATATTCATAATGAAACTACATTACTTAGATAATAGACATGTCATGGGATTTAATATGATCAAAAACATGTGACTTGCCTTCTTACTGCTGCTCTTGATCTTCTTGATTAGCTTCGAATGCCTTTGCTACCCTTCAGTTGACTAACCCGCTTGGTCCGATCACTAGCGCAGAAAACAAATACCCATTAGTTCCTGCTTTGCATAATGCAAGTTGGGAACAAAATCCAAATTAAAACAAGAAAGAGTATAAAAAGAAATAGGTTGGGTCGGGAGATTGAGGTTCAATGAGGTTTGATAGGTGGACATGGCGAAATTTGGACAAAATAGGTTCAGGGTGATTAGAAGAGGTATATATGTTGGACGGATTTTTGGGAATAAAAGATAGACATTTGGTATTGGATGGTCGACCTTTAAATTGGGTGGATTCAGATTTTGTCAAGATTTAAATTGGCTAGATGAAAGGTTTGAATTTATTTGCAATTGATTTCTAATGGAAGGGAGAAATTTAAATTAAAAATTCAAATTTGTGGAAATTGAATTTATGGAGGTTGGATTTGACAAAATGGAGATATTTGAACATATAAAAATTTGAATTTAAATGGATGGACCCTAGATTTGAATCTAGAATATTTTTCTAGTCAAAATGAGGTATTTTGGTATTTTTGGGATTTTTGGATTTTTCTGGGATTTTTTAGGCTTTTTCTAGATTTTCCGGGATTTTCTGAAAATGTGTGAACAGTGATGAATACTGTCGGGCTCGGCCCGAGTAACAGTGCGGCCCGGCCAACCTTTTCCGCCCGCGCGGTGAACCGACCGGTGGCCCGGTCCCGCCTTCGGCCGAGTGGGCCGTGGCCCACGCACGCGAGGCCAGGCGCACGCGCGCACGCCCGTCCGATGGACGACGCGCGGACGGTCCGACGGAGCTGATGGAGCGGACGCAGACGCTCGGATGGAGGGGAGCGATAGGCGTCGGCGGCTGGGATTCAACCCGAACCGACGCTCGGATGGAACGAGATAGACGACAGCGCGTCATCGTCTTCCTCCGACTCCCAGCTCAGGCAGCAAAACAGAGTCCGCCGTCGGCAGTGGAGCGGCGAGGACAAGGACGCCCGCGGGGATTGGCTTTAACCGAGAGGTGCGGCTAGAAGTAGGCTTTCCAGTTTGGGGCTTTTGGAGAGGAGAGGGTGGACGGAGATGGTCGCCGGCCGCCGGGAAGACAGTGGTACCCACGGCGGCAATCTTGGGCTCCGGTAGAGATTAAGCCAAATTGACGGTGGTTTTACCATCTATAGACCCTAGGGAATGTATTGGAGGTGATGATTGAGCTTGGGAAAAGCTCCAGTGAGCTGGCCACAGTGAGGTCCCTCCGGCCAACACGGGTCTTCGCCGCCAGAGCTCTAGGCCAACGCTCAGACTCCGGCGAGTTCACCCATGCATTCAAGGGGTACCAGAGATGGTATTAGCAAAAGGAATTGAAATGTAATCGAGTAAATCATGAGTTTGGCTTCTAGGGCTTACCGGCTCTGAAACTTCAATTGCGGGGGACAGGGGCGACACGAGCTCAATCGGTTGGAGGAGTGGTTTTGTGAGGTTGCTAGGAGCCTTAAGGGACTGCAAATGGGGCTTTATCTCCCGCGTAGCTCGGTTTCTCCGGGGAGATATTTCTCGGCTGCGTTCGGTTCACGCGAAGCAGGAAGAGGGGATGCACCGCAGTGGCGCAGGGGGTCTGTGAGGGAGAGCTGGCACTGTTGCTCTGCGATTGCTCTGCCCCAGGCATGATTGGTTGGCCCGAGAGGAGAAACCGCGCGAAGGGGGGGTAAGCTGTAGCGGTGGCGAGCTGCGCGCAGGCGGCGGCGCATTGAGCGAGGGGAGGCGCAGAGGCGTGCGGCTGGCAGGTGGGGCCTCAGCGCAGGGAGGGCACTGTGTGGTGATGGAGCAGCGCCGCAAGTTCGTGGCGAGGGAGACTCCACGTCCACAGGGCTTCGGGAGGAAGGAGGAAGAGAGGCGCGCGCGAGTGAGGGCGTCAGGGGAGGAGCGAAGGCGTAAATGCCAAAAAGGGAAAACGCATTTCCAGTGAAATTTCCAAATTGGGAAAGAAAAGAGAAATCCAGCAAAATTCACGAAAATTTTAAAAATTGAAAATTTTGGGGTGTTTCAATCGTCGCCTCCGTCTCCCTCGACAGCTATGGCCACGTCCGCAGAGGCTCGCCTCACCTTGGCTATCTATGCGGGCGACCAGGAATTTGCGACGTCCATGGTGAGCGATTAGGTGGGTGCCTTGGCCAACTGCTACAGGGCGTTTAGGCGGGAGAAGTGGTGCTACATGGGGCATCTGGGCGGGAAAAGTGGCGTCTCTCTGGCTAAAAATGAGTGTGTGTGAGAGAGAGAAGGGTGACCACATGGAACCCTAGCTGCCGCTGCCCCTCACTGCACTGGTTGCCGATGAGCTTCCCTCCCTCCACTCCCTCCGGCACCAGGTATTCTTCTTCTTCCTCTGCCTCCAGTTCTCTTTTCTTTTCCTTTGTTCCTCTTCCTCTGTTTCTCTGCTCCCGATGTGCTCATCCTTCGTTCTTCTTTCTTCCTCTGCTACGGTAGGCCGCTAACAAGGTCTCTCTAGCCTCCACTACCTCCAAGTTTCCTCCCTCCAGGCCTCAACGAATCTCTCCAGTCTCCACTCTTTAGATCTGCATGTGTGCTCCTCTCTGCTCTACATTCCCGATCTGTTGCATTACGTCCCGCTACCCTTTGATCTGATCTTGATCTGTGCCCTGTGCCGTCGCTGTATCTCGCCTTGAGGACGCCATGGCGCCTGCCTAGATGCCATGGTGTCTTGGCCTAGGATCTGATTCAACTAGTGTGATTTCCCCCCTCTTAATTTATTGGCTATCGTAATTTGATTGGGTGTGAACAGAGATGAGTTCGTGGGAAAACAGGGGCTAGGAGTGGATTCAGCGTGATTTGTTGTGAGCTCATGGGATCTGATTCGAGTGTGATTTTCCCCTCTAGATTTATTGGCTACCGTAATTTGATTGAGATGCTAACTTGCATTTTTTAATTTTTGCAGTTGGATAGGAAGGAGTTCGTGGAAAAACAAGGACTAGGAGTGGATACACCGTGATTTAGGAGTGGATTCACCGTGATTTGCTGTGAGCTCCTAGGATCTGATTCAACTGGTGAGTGTGATTTCCCCCTCTTGATGTATTGGCTATCGTAATTTGATTGGGATGCTAACTTGTATTTTTTTTAATTTTTGCAGTTAGATATAGGGAGGTTCAGATATCCTGCAATAGGAGGCTCAGGAATGGCCTTGATTTCAGCCATTGTTTTGCGTGCGGTAATGCGATGGCTTCTGAGGCTTCTTATTTTTTTTTGTTTTTTTCTCTTATTTCTTTATATTATTTGTAAATATATGTTTTCATTTTTTATTTTATTTTTAATTGAAACACTTAAAAAAATTAACAGCTGTGTATTTTGAGTCGATACAGTAAAAAAAAAAAGAAAAAGCCGGTTGGAGAAAGCCGCAGTGCTCCATCCGGAGGTGGAAACGCCGAGATTTCAGCCATTGTTTTGCGTGCGGTGATGCGATGAAGTATCCTAGATAGAGGTGAATTATTCGTGGCTGGCCATCGTGCTGAGCCGTGTGCATATATACCTTTACCTAGAAAGAACAATTCTAGCTAGATCGTGTATCTGCTTGCTTTGCTGCCCTGCTCCACCGCAAACTCATGTGAAGGCAGGGCAGCACATCTAATCCATCGTCTGGTTCCATATTCCATGGGCATGTCTACGTCTGTTTGTTGATTGTGAGAATCATGCGCATCTGGGTATTGACTGTTCTGCATATGGGGAAACTCGAAACTCTGCGTGATACATGTGCTTTGCATCATGCTTGATGCTGCTCACCATGCTTCTGGAGCTGCTCATAGTTCACCAGAATTTGCTCAAATGTACTTATGACTTTGCCACCGCCGTGTAACTTTGGTTGACCCTGATGGATGGAATACTAGTGTATCGATAACTGATTAACAGCCTGCACAGTTGGATTTATTTTCTATGGCTTATAGTTAAAATTGTATTGTAGCTGGTTAAAATTACACTATAGTTGATAGTGCCTCATTTGGCATAATTAAATTTAAAAAATTTAAAAATAGAAAACAGGTTAGACCAACACATATAATGCAAACGAATACAGGAAAAAAAAGAACCAACAAAACAGCTAAAAAATGCAAACAGTCAAAAATTTAGAAATAATGAAAAACAAACCAAAAGCCCAAGCTGAAACAAGCGGGACCTAAATTCCAACGCAATTTTGGTACGTAAGCACGTGTAAATGATTGCCAGGCCAAGTGAAGCCCGTAACAACAGGACCGTGAGTGTATCCTTTTCTTTTTACCCCGCAGATCAGATAATTATACAGCCCATGCAATGAAGGAAATATTTCTTCCTTCCTCTAGTTTCAGGCTGCACACGCCACCTCCCAATCGAAGGCTGCATCAGGGACTCCTACTGATGCCTCTGGAGGAACAAAACAAAACACACGCAGGCGATAACACAACTTCTTCATCATCATCTATCTTTAGCCATTACAAAGCAAATACCGCGTTTCAAGCATAGAGGAGCTCATGAATCCAATAATCCAATGGTTTTTAAACGACTCATCTCAACATCCAGAACAAGCAAACGGTAACCAACACCAACATTGGACCCTACTAGAGTCAACTGACAACCATAGTGACTAGACCAAAAATAAGGACTGCATAGATAACATCTCAGCTCGTACTCGAGTGGAGAGCGCGCTTAGCACTTGACCTCCTTCAGCCCATACGCAAAGTACAGGAATGTCGGGTCGGTGGCTCCTTCCTTGTAGTAGGCAAACACCAAGCTGCCATCATCGTGCATGCTCTCACCAACAAAGCTGCAACAGATCAAGAGAGAATGTATAAGCAGTGCGATCTTCATAAATTGTATGAATTCATGTTGCGTGGTGAGGGAAAATAATTCTAGCATACAGAGCACTTCATATTCCATGGCATAATGTTATGCAATGGGAAAAACTAATTCTAGGATTCTAGCATTCAGAACACATGGATCATGCAAGGTGAGGTTCGTTCACCCATGACAAATTCAATAAAGAATATAAGACTAAGACGGTCGCTGAACAGAGAATACAGTACAAAGATATGCATTCCTCTATTACAATCCCTGAACTTGTGGCAAAGCAAATAGAGAACTTACAACTGAAGATCCTTGATCTTGCCAAGAATGTACTTGGTGGCAGATTCAATGTTCTTCTTGAAAAGCTCTTTCTTCTCCTCGTCCAGCTTCTCGGTGAGGTTCTTGATGTAGCGCTTCATGAAGGTCACAAACTGCTTCTTGTCGAAAGGAGGTTGCTCCTGCAGAAGGCAACACAGTATTAGCACAGTGATCAAATGCAGACTTTATCCTACACATGAGCAAAGATAATAAAGAGGGAGCAACCTGAAGACGGAAGGTGTCGACAATGTCAACCACCTTCACAGCCTGGTCATCGACACCCTCATCATCACCACCCTCAGCAGATGGGTTGGCACCAATGTCCACATCGACAGCTCCTTGAATGACCCACTGCAAGCATTCAACATCATAAATAACCAAACAAACTAAGACAACAAGTTCACATTGTGTAATCAACAAACGTGTTAGATCTGGACAGCATGACTTCAATGATTCCCAATCTGACATATACATCACAAGCAATGAATAAGCAAGAAACTATATAAATTGTTGAACTTATAAACAAGCAGATCCGCCGGACCATCCATTAGTGTCAACAGGAAAGATAGACCAATTCACCCATCATAATAATTTACACAATCTTTGTCTCGACTCTGATAATGCAAACATCCATTTATGTGGCATCAGACAGTATTACTAAACTCCTAAACGCAAATCTGATTAATCCTAACACATTACTGCTTCTACACTAATAAGGTCAACGGTGCACAATATAGCATACAACCCATAAAAGCACGTAACCAATATATGCCTAAGAGAAGTACAAACAAGCACTTTCAATCTATAACACAAATCATAACTTAAGCTAAATATGCACAAATAAGCCACACTAAGCAATTAAAACAGTCAACGACCCAGGTATCTAACACAAAATGAATGTCCAATCCAGATCTTTTATTTAACTAACCAATAGGTCCCTATTAACTGAATTCCATATAATACTACACTAATCTAATTGAGCACTCCACAGAATAACCAAAAGGTAGCAGTATAGCACTGGCAAATTCGCCTATCCAGATGAACGCACATACCTTGCCATCAACTTCCCAGAGCATGCCGTTCTCGAGCTCCTTGTACGGGAACGAATCCGACAGGAGCTCATCGCCTGCAACACATCAAACACAACAGATTCAGCCAAATCCATCACAACACATACCCACAGAGATAATCGTCTACCCCATAAATCAAGTTCAAATCCGAACCCACACGCAGATCTGACGATCCGAGCTCAATCAAGCGAACAGATCACAATTTTTTTCTCAATAATTCCGGATCGGCAACCAAAAACTAGCACAGATGACTCGGTTTTAACTCTTGGAACACATGAGCGATCAGATCTAACCATGGCGCCTCCAAATTCCTACCCCGCGACTCAAAACCCAACTAAAAACAACCCAAAAAAATCCCGGAAAAATCGGAGAAAAAATAACGGGAGCGAAAGCACGCACCGGTAAGCAGATCCTGGTACACGAGCATGGTGCCGCCTCTTCGAATCTACCCCCTCGAAAAAATCGGCAGCAAGGCCGGGAACACTAGCGAGCTCTCGGGGAGCGGAGCAGCGGCGGACGGGGAGGAGGGTCTGAGGCGGAGACGACCTCCCCGTGCTTTTATAGCCGCCCCCGAAATATCTATGTCTCGGTTCTGGCCGTCTGATATGCGGAGTAGGGTGGGGAATATGTTGCACGGACGGCCTGGATCTCTGATCCGGGCGTGATGGTTTTGGTTTCAGGGGAAGAGTCCGGTAGTGTTGTCTGTTTTTTAGACCGTCTGATCGGCATATCGGAGACGGATATTCGGAGATGGACGGCTCAGATGCATTTGAGCGCCTAACCAGTAGGCGTTCACGGCACGGAACCGTTTGGGACTCGTAGGTCTAGTTCTTCTTATGCCTTTTCACCACGATTTATGACTTTTATATCATTTATATAAAAGATTATAGCGTAGTAGAAATTTATATTTGGTTTTTACTGATATAAATAAAGTCGATATAGTATGTACTATAATTAACTAGTAGATCTCATCTTAAAAAGACATTCTGTTTAAAAGTTAGTTACTATAGAAAAACCAAAAGCTAAAAAAATAAAGCCTATATCTTATAGTTTTTCTAAATAAATAGACTAAGGATGCAAAGAAGGTTTCTCTAGATAAACAAGCTAAAGATGCATAGGGTTAGATTCGATCCAACCCTGGACCTAGCCCTTGGAGCCTAGTCCAAACGTTGAGGGTAAATGATTGGCCCTCCTCACGTGCCTTCCCTGGCCCTAGGGACCCCTTTGGGCCATGTGGGTTGGCCCTGTACTACTGCCTGCGTGTAAATACTGTCTCGTAGGGTCATGTAGATCTCCAAAGTACAAGGCACAAGCGAGAAAGAAGAATGAGATGTGCCCAAGAGAACTCATGTCTTCACCATGACAGAAATGTTGAATGGATGTCGATGTTTGCGTTCCAACTGAAGATCTCAATGGCCACAACTGTAGATTACCTTGCCACCGGAACTAAGAGAGGTGCTCCTTCACATGCTTGCTGCACCTAGTCATCTTGTAGCTCCGTTCCTACCAATCATCGCAAAAGCAACGTTGGCCGTAAGACGCCACTCGCCGGAGCCGGAGATCAGGGAAACTTCACATGCTTGCTGCACCCTAGTCATCTTGTAGCTCCGTTCCTACCAATCCTCGCAAAAGCAACGTTGGCCGTAAGACGCCACTCGCCGGAGCCGGAGATCAGGGAAAGGGAGGAAGAGAGACCAGATCGGACACCCGACCATCGAGGGCATTGAGTCGAGGGTAGGCTGGTAGGATTTTACAGTTCACCGTTTCGGGGAGAAGAGGAGCAAAGGGGAGATGACATGGTGCGTAGTTGCGCACATGTTCGGGTTGACCCGAGGGTCGATTGGGATCTGGCAAGAGTTGGCGGTGGGCTAGTGGGCCAACGGGCTGCGTGCCCCTTTTGCACCCTAAAATAAAGGATAGTTTCTTTACTAACTTTTCGAAGTAGTTTATCCGGATAATTTTTTAAAGTAACTTATTAGTATTTGGTTTGTTTGCACAAGTGCTCACTCTAAAGACAAAAAAACCATCAACCGTAGTCAAAAAGAACAGTTTTGTTGTCTCCCCGTGCACCTCTTGGTTCTGGAGTCTTCTGGCCAGAGTTGAGGGTGGGCCAACGGGCTGACGCGCCCCCTTTTGCACCTTAAAACAAAGGATGGTTTCTCTACTAGTTTTTCAAAGCAGCTTATCAGGATAGTTTTTTAAAGCATCTTATTAGTATTTAGTTTGTTCGCACGAGCGCACGCTCTAGAGGTAAAAAACCATCAACCGTAGCTGAAAAGGGCAGGATTGTTGTCTCCCCATGCTCTTCTTGGTTCTGGAGTTTTCTTCTTGCGTTTTACTGTATCAGATCTCGATCTCTTATCTACATGGATTCTAAATTGAACTCCTAAATTGTGCCACATCTAAAATCAAGTAAGATTGACCAATTAATAGTCACTTAAGCGTCAAAATTATACGAAAAATTTTCTTGAGTCACACTTCGAGTTGGACTGCGGGGGAGCTCGAGTTAGGCTTGGGTCAGGTTAAGCTAATAATGTTACGTGATAGTGTAATACGGAAACATAGTTACCTAAAAATTTCTCAGTAATTAGCAATTCGACAAAATCACGTCTAGGTGTGTGTTATAGGCGTGGGCCTTGGGTCCAGTCGGGTTATTATTAGGAATTAGAGATTGGTTTCTATTTGAGTTAGAGATTAGTTTCCATTGTTAGAGATATAATTAGAGATATGATATGGGTTTCCATATTATTAGAGATAGGATTGGAATTAGATTCGATCTGTTAGGGGGAGCCATCTATATAAAGGGGCTACCGCATGCTATTGTCACCAAGCGAGAATAATAACAATAGTCTTCCTAGTCTATAGTCTCCTCTCTCCCTACGCCGACGCCATCCGGCCATCTTCTTGGTGGTGTTTACCCGTTATGAACTAAGGTTCATAACAACTTGGTATCAGAGCCGTCGATCCCTTCCCACGACTTCTGCTATCATGATTTCCGCCAAGGAGGCCAGTTCTGTGCGTACAATGCTTAAGGCGATCCAGGAGCAGATGGCAGAGATGAACTCCCAACTTGAAGATTTGACGCGGGAGAGCATCGCAACCGACGCCAGGATTGCAGCAATTGTATCCAGCCGGAGTTTAGCCACCGGCTACGTCCCACCGGCCGCATCAGTTCCAAGCGAGGAGGATTCCACCGTCGCAGCATCTTCTCTGGGGTCGCCGGCCATCGCCCCAGACCCAGCGCCGTCGCTGCCGTTGTCGGTCGCCGTCCACGGGAGGGATCCAAGCAAGTCGCCACCGGCCGTTCCCTCGTCTGCCGCTCCGCCGCCGGCCACTTCACCGGCCGCCGCTCCGCTGGCCACCTCCGCCGCAGTCGACCACTCCACCGTCTCCGCCCGAGTCGCCGCCAAGTCGCCCGGATCCTGCCGGATCCGCCGCTACCCGGGCCGCCGTCGTCAGATCCGCCGTCAACCGGGTCGTGGCCGCCTAAGCCGACGCCCGAGCCGCCGGCCGGTCCGCCCCCGCCTCCGCCCGGGCCGTCTCCGTCCGGGCCGCAGCCGCCGCTGGCCGGTCCGCCTCCGCCCGAGCCGACGCCGTCGCCGTCTCCGGTCGAGCCGCAGCCGCCCGGGCCGCCTTCGCCTGTGCAGCCGCCGCCGCGCGCTCCGCCTCCGCCCGGGCCGTCTTCGGCCGCGTAACCGCCGCCGGCCGGTCCGCCTTCGCCTCCGCCCGGGCCGCCGCCCGTGTCGAAGCCATCGCCGCCGAGAGCGTTTGCCGCCGGGCCGACGTCGCCGCATCCGCCCGGGCCGTCACCGACCGCCGCCAGCCAGATCCCGCCTCCGCCCGGGTCGCCTCCGCCAGATCCGCCGGCCGCTCCGTCTCCGCCGGTCTGCCTCCGTTCGCAGCCGCTGCCGCCGGCTCGTTTCCTGCCGAGCCGCCGCCACCCGGGTCGTCTCCGCCCGCAGGCGCCGGGTCCGCATCCGCCGAGCCGCCGCCAGATCCGAGCGTCGCGGGATTCGCCGCCGCTGGCCGGCCCGCCCCGCCTTCGCCCGGATCCACAACTGCCGCCGCCGGCCGCTCCGTCTCCACCTCCGCCCGAGCCGCCGCCGCAGCTGCTCCGCCTCCGCCCGTGTCGCAGCAGCCGCCGCGCCGTCCGCCCGCGAACCGCCGCCGCCGAGGGCCGCCCGGAGCCGCCGCCGCCGCCGGCCGCCGTGGATCGCCCGGAGTCGCCGCCACCGCTGCGTCTTCAGGCTCTGTTCTGACCAATGCGTGTGGGTCTGGGTCGGTTGAGAAACCGACCAGTCACTTATGACCCAAAAAAAATCGAAAAAAAAAATTTAAAAGAAAAATTCGAAAAAAAAATCAGAAAAAAAAAGAAACTTCTTTTGCAGGCATTATATACGGAAGGCGCTACACTTCGTCGCCTTGTTCCGTTTGGATTTGGCCGGTCGTCTCCATCCGCTGCAGCACCCCGCCACCGTTCATCTTCTACATCGGCGTCGAAGGTCTTCCATTGGCCGCCGTCTAGCAGCTCGAGGACGAGCTGCATGTCCGGGAGGGGTGTAGTGTTATAGGCGTGGGCCTTGGGTCCAGTCGGGTTATTATTAGGAATTAGAGATTGGTTTCTATTTGAGTTAGAGATTAGTTTCCATTGTTAGAGATATAATTAGAGATATGATATGGGTTTCCATATTATTAGAGATAGGATTGGAATTAGATTCGATCTGTTAGGGGGAGCCATCTATATAAAGGGGCTACCGCATGCTATTGTCACCAAGCGAGAATAATAACAATAGTCTTCCTAGTCTATAGTCTCCTCTCTCCCTACGCCGACGCCATCCGGCCATCTTCTTGGTGGTGTTTACCCGTTATGAACTAAGGTTCATAACAGTGTGTATTTTGTTTTAATACGCAAATTCAAGATGTATAAAAGTGTTCATCAGGACAAAAAAATGTACATCTGTCCACAAGGGATATGTTTTCATCACTAAATATTTCACAGCCACTGTCTCGATTCAGAAAAATTGTTCAAACACCTGTAAGGCTGCAAGATCAGAGAAAAAAAATTTCCTTTTGGTAAATATATTTCTCCGTCTAGTTGACGCCATCTTTATCAAAAGAAAAGAGCCGAAAGGGTGGTGCTAAAGTTGAGACAATAGAAAGTGGGATTCCATGCTCCCCCATGCTAGAGAGTGGAGATGGATAATCCTGGACCCCCAAATCCCAATTCACAAAAAAGGTTCTGAGTAAAGTGAGCTTTGGAATAAAGTCCTTCTCAAGCAAGTTTCATGGTTCCTGTTCTTGAAATCCAATTTTGTGCATGCTTTACCTTCATAGATGCGTGCTTTTTTTTTTTGTGTAAGTTAGGCTGCTTATGAATATCTCACTTTCTACAAATACCACTTCAGATGAGTGTGCGAATTAGCTGCAGAGATCACAGACAAATTGCAACTTTTCATACGGATACAGTAGTTGATTGTTTTCTAATAGCTACAGAAGATCACAGAAAATTATTTGCATGGCAACAAGTGCTTCGCTGAATCGCTGGTGTAGTCTTCAGAATCTGCTCCATTGATCAACACAGACAGGTACCAAGCTGGAATCAAGGTTGACAATCAGCAGGAATACAATACAGAAGCCAAAAACATTCTCTTGTTTTGAAATCAAAGCAATCATCACTTCGTTTTTACGTTCAGTTGAGATTGTATCATACATGACTGGGCACAATCAAGAGGCTTATCTAGTAGCTAAGTAAAACGTATCAGTAATGTGGCGAGCCTGCCTAGCTAAATGTATCAGTTCACTGGACTTGGACAATGAACAATGCTTGAGGATTCCTTCAGCAGCAGTACATGCTGTGCTCTGTGGTTTGTCAATGCACAGCAGCACAGCACCCCCAGGCCGTCAAGCTGTACTGCTTCACAGATAACAGATCGTCGGTTTCTACATGAGTCGATCGATCTAGCAAGAAGTAGTAACCCTTGAGTGAAAATTTTGGTGCTGGAACACTTTTCGTCAGACAGTTACAGCCACAAATCTTCTTTGTCATATCTCAAAACTGTACCTTTGTCACCTTAGCCTCATATTAGACCGTTAGCACCATCAGGCACCAGCATTCAGCTTCAGGAAACCTTCTGCAACAACAGTGAAGTATGAACATTAACCATCAGACAGGTGCATGAGCATTAACTATAAGACAGGTCAGAAGAAAGTCTCTGATGGCAACATGTGTATGAACGGCCAGCTGAGTATCATCTGCTCGTTTCCAGTTTCTCACCTGCAATACATACTATGTAGCTTGTTGTGGTCGGTGGTTACGTATGGATCCAAGGACCGCTGGTAGGATACTCATTCTCATCTAGCCACCAACAGAGCTCTTCCCTGATGGAGTAGAGAAGCTCTGATACATGATTTTAGAAGAAGAGTAGAAACTTTGTTTATTCATTGTTTACTTATGAATAGTACGGTTCATCTTTTTGTTGGATTAATTGGGATTGGCCCATTTTAATTTAGCAATTAATCAAATGGAATTCCTAGGCCCACAACTAATGCTAGGTGGAAAATTGTTTAGTCCCATATGGAGAATTCAATGGGAGTTATACCACTTTAAAAGGTGGAACGAGGTAACCCCCTTGTGAAATTGAAGAGAGCCAACACGCGCGCGCGCGCTCGCTCGCTCGCCTCGCCACGCCACGCCGAGCCGTGCCGTGCCGTGCCGTGCCGTGCCGTGCCGTGCGTGTGCGTGTGCGTGTGCGTGTGCGTGTGCGTGTGCGTGTCGGGTGCGGGCGCGTTTTTCTTTATCTATTCGAAAATCGAAACGCACTGACTCGCTGGCAGTAACGGTGCAGTTACTAGTGGATTATGGCTGCGGTTACTTTCGAGTAATGGGTGCGCAGTTACTAGTGACTAATGGCGGCAGTTTCTGGTCTCTTCATTTTTGCTGTTACAAGAGAACAGCATAAGAAGGCTCTCCTCTCCATACGAAACAACAGTTCTCTCTCCCTCTGTTTTGTTGCTGCTCTCTGCAATCTCCGGTCCGGAACCTTGCGCGCACAAGTTTCTGGGCGAGTAGGCCTCCAGAACTCCGTCTGTTTGTGTACCTGCACGGGTAGGCGGGCGATCAAGTTTTTGGGGAGCGCATCGGCGCGACTACTCAATCTGCGACGTCTACTTCCTGGTGGTGAACTGTTCGCGGGACTGCACTGCGAACATCTTCCTGCATCAAGCTTCGTCCTGCATCACGATTTGATCGACTACATCGAATAGGCCATCATGTCAACTGATGGTAACGGCGCCTCCGGTGTCACCGACACTGGCCCCGCCCGAGGGTATAATCTTAACACATCTTTGATGTATTTGTTTCTGTGCGCTATGAATATGTTAATAGGTGTTGCTGTTAGCTTGTTCGTTAGCGAATATGAATACATCATCGTTGATAGATCACTCATGCATGTTTATGTCATGTTTTATATGCTGAATTTCTGGATTAAAATATGCCGAAAATTGACTAGATTTCCAACAATCCAAAAACTTGATAGGTCTTTTTCGGTAGTTGGCTTTGCTGCGTCACTTAAACCGCACCCTCCGTTTGATGGTTCCAATTTTAAGAGATGGCGTGCACGTGCGATCCTATGGTTTACTGCCATGGAATGTTTTCATGTTGTACAAGGCAAGCCCGCTGAGCCTCTATCTGCTGAGGACGAACGTAAGTTCAATATAGCGGATAACTTGTTTCGAGGTGCACTTGTCAACATACTGGCAGATAACATTGTGGATGTGTACATGCATTTGCCTACGGGCAAAGAGATGTGGAATGCACTTGAGGCCAAGTTCGGAGTTTCCGATGCTGGCAGTGAGCTGTATGTCATGGAGCAGTTCTATGACTACAAGATGGTCGATGACCGTTCTGTAGTAGAACAAGCTCATGAGATTCAGGCGCTGGCAAAGGAGTTTGAGAACAATAAGTGCGAGTTACCGGACAAGTTTGTGGCTGGCGGTATTATCGCCAAGTTACCACCTTCTTGGTCGGATTTTGCTACTTCTCTAAAACACAAGAGGCAGGAGTTCAGTGTTACTGATCTCATTGGCACTCTTGGTGTTGAAGAGAAGGCGAGGGCGAAAGATACTCGTGGCAAGAAAGTTGCTGCTGAGGGAGGTTCTAGTGCCAATTTGGTGCAGAAGAAGAACCCTCAGGCTTCCCACAATAAGAAGAAAAATAAGCCTTTTGTCAAGCCCAAGGCTACTACTGAGTTTAAGAAGAAAGGCAAAGGAAAGGGCGGCTGCTTTGTGTGCGGTGATTCTGGCCATTGGGCTAAGGATTGTCCAGACCGCAAGGATAAGCAGAAGAAGTCTGCCAACATGGTTATTAGTGATGCTGGAGGAACATCGGGGTACGGTAATTATTTACCTACAGTTCTTTCTGTTTGTCAATCACCTGAGTGGTGGGTTGACACTGGTGCTAATATTCATGTGTGTGCTGATATTTCCTTGTTTTCATCTTATCAGGTCTGTCGAGGTTCCTCCTTGTTGATGGGAAACGGATCGCATGCAGCTGTTCATGGTGTTGGTACGGTCGATCTGAAATTTACTTCGGGAAAGACCGTGCAGCTGAAGAACGTGCAGCATGTCCCCTCCATAAAGAAAAATCTCGTCAGCGGATCTCTACTGTGTAGAGATGGTTTTAGGCTTGCATTTGAGTCCAATAAATGTGTCGTGTCTAAGTATGGAACATTTGTTGGTAAAGGCTATGAGAGCGGAGGCTTGTTCCGCTTTTCTTTGATGGATTCCTATAATAAAATTGTGAACCATGTGTGTAACGATGATGATGAATCTAATGTTTGGCATTCACGACTTTGTCATGTTAATTTTGGGTGTATGACGCGCTTAGCTAATATGAGTTTAATTCCGAAATTCACTTTGGTCAAAGGTTCTAAGTGCCATGCGTGTGTTCAATCGAAACAACCTCGCAAACCTCACAAGGCAGCAAAAGAGGCGAGGAATTTGGCACCGTTAGAACTCATTCATTCTGATTTATGCGAAATGAATGGCGTGTTGACTAAAGGTGGAAAGAAATATTTCATGACGTTTATAGATGATTGCACTAGATTTTGCTACGTGTACTTATTAAAAACAAAAGATGAAGCGTTGGATTATTTTAAGATCTATAAAGCTGAGGTAGAAAACCAACTTGAAAGGAAAATCAAGCGGGTAAGGTCTGATCGTGGGGGAGAGTATTTTTCAAATGAGTTTACTTTATTCTGCGAGGAACATGGAATTATTCATGAGAGGACGCCTCCCTATTCTCCCGAGTCAAACGGGGTTGCCGAAAGAAAGAATCGCACTCTAACTGATTCGGTTAACGCCATGTTAGACACTGCGGGACTTTCTAAGGAATGGTGGGGTGAGGCTATATTGACCGCATGTCATGTCCTGAATAGAGTTCCTACAAAGAATAAAGAAGTAACACCATTCGAGGAATGGGAAAAGAAGAAGTTGACTCTCTCATACTTGCGCACCTGGGGATGTTTGGCCAAAGTTAACGTGCCAATTGTCAAGAAGCGCAAACTTGGACCAAAAACCGTAGATTGTGTATTTCTTGGTTATGCTATGCACAGCGTGGGTTATAGGTTCTTAATTATAAAAACTGGAGTACCTGACATGCGTGTTGGTACAATCATAGAGTCCAGAGACGCTACATTTTTTGAGAATGAATTTCCTATGAAATGTGATGTACCTAGCTCATCTAGTCAAGAACCTATAATTTCCCTTGATTCTTTTGTGCCGATAGAACATGTTGAGGAAACGCCTATGGAAAATCCTAAGGAGGATAACGATGAAGTTACTCGAAAGAGTAAGAGACAGAGGATTGCAAAATCTTTTGGTGATGATTTCATTGTATACCTCGTGGATGACACTCCTAGAACCATTGAAGAGGCATATTCTTCTCCTGACGCTGACTATTGGAAGGAAGCAGTACGGAGTGAGATGGATTCTATTATGTCTAATGGAACTTGGGAGGTCGTTGACCGTCCTTATGGGTGTAAACCTGTAGGATGTAAATGGGTTTTCAAGAAAAAGCTTAGGCCTGATGGTACAATTGAAAAGTACAAGGCAAGGCTTGTGGCCAAGGGTTATACCCAGAAAGAAGGCGAGGATTTCTTTGATACTTATTCACCTGTTGCCCGATTGACCACAATTCGAGTACTACTTGCCCTGGCTGCCTCTCATGGTCTGCTCGTTCATCAAATGGACGTTAAGACAGCTTTCCTAAATGGAGAGTTGGAGGAGGAGATTTATATGGATCAGCCAGACGGGTTTGTGGTAGAAGGTCAAGAAGGAAAGGTGTGCAAGTTGTTGAAGTCTTTGTATGGCTTAAAGCAAGCACCTAAGCAATGGCATGAGAAGTTCGACAGAACTTTGACATCTGCTGGCTTTGTTGTGAATGAAGCCGACAGATGTGTGTACTATCGCTATGGTGGGGGAGAAGGAGTGATCTTGTGCTTGTATGTTGATGACATACTGATTTTTGGGACCAACCTCAATGTGATTGAGGAGGTCAAGGACTTTCTGTCCAAGAGTTTTGAGATGAAAGATTTGGGAGTGGCTGATGTGATTCTTAACATTAAGCTACTGAGAGGAGGTGATAGTGGGATTACACTTGTGCAATCTCACTATGTAGAGAAGGTCTTGAGTCGCTTTGGTTATAGTGACTGCAAGCCTGCTCCTACTCCTTATGATCCTAGTGTGTTATTGAGGAAAAATCGAAGAATAACAAGGGATCAATTGAGATACTCCCAGATTATTGGCTCATTGATGTATTTAGCTAGTGCTACGAGGCCTGACATCTCGTTTGCTGTGAGCAAGCTAAGCCGGTTTGTTTCAAATCCGGGAGATGATCATTGGCGTGCTCTTGAGAGAGTAATGCGCTATCTAAAGGCAACCGTGAGCTATGGAATTCACTATGCTGGGTACCCAAAGGTACTGGAGGGCTACAGTGATTCAAACTGGATCTCTGATGCTGATGAGATAAAAGCCACGAGTGGATATGTGTTCACACTTGGAGGTGGTGCTGTTTCCTGGAAGTCTTGCAAGCAGACCATCTTAACGAGGTCAACAATGGAAGCAGAACTCACAGCATTAGATACCGCTACTGTTGAGGCTGAGTGGCTTCGTGAACTCCTTATGGATTTGCCGGTGGTTGAAAAACCGATACCAGCTATCCTGATGAACTGTGATAATCAGACTGTAATTATCAAAGTGAACAGTTCTAAGGACAACATGAAGTCATCTAGGCATGTTAAGAGGCGGTTGAAGTCTGTCAGAAAGCTGAAAAACTCCGGAGTGATAGCGCTGGACTATGTCCAGACAGCTAATAATCTGGCCGACCAATTTACAAAGGGTTTATCACGTAATGTGATAGATAGTGCATCGAGTGAGATGGGCCTGAGACCCACATGAGTCATACCACAGTGGTAACCTGTTCTACGTGATCGGAGATCCCGTGAAGTAGGATGGTGAAACAAGCTGTTGATTGACTAGGAGGAGAGATCTTTACAGGGCTCATTTCTTCAATGATGCACTTCTCTCCTATTCTGTATGGCAGGTTGGTTTTTACCTTAATGTGATCCGAGTGGCTTATTTAGAGCAGAGATGTCGGCCTACAGGACATCTTAGAAGGAACACACCTATATGAGTTCGACTGCTGGTCACAGTCTATGAGATTTGGGTGATCTCTAGATACTCATGAATAGGCATGGAGTATGACTTATACGCTCCAACCAGAGGGGATGCTTTAGGCAGCCTAGTACTAGTAAAGGAATTGGGTAAAGCTTGTTCGCACAAAACTGTCAATTCAAGGCATAGTCCATTGTTCAGTTGTGGATGAGTGTAACTCCTTTCCTAGGTGGATGTTCAACTTAACAGTCTCCATCGAAACACTGGTATATCAAACATCAGCAGAACTGAGAGCATTTCTCGTGTGCCTTGAAATTTGGTGGGGATTGTTGGATTAATTGGGATTGGCCCATTTTAATTTAGCAATTAATCAAATGGAATTCCTAGGCCCACAACTAATGCTAGGTGGAAAATTGTTTAGTCCCATATGGAGAATTCAATGGGAGTTATACCACTTTAAAAGGTGGAACGAGGTAACCCCCTTGTGAAATTGAAGAGAGCCAACACGCGCGCGCGCGCGCTCGCTCGCTCGCCTCGCCTCGCCACGCCACGCCACGCCACGCCGAGCCGAGCCGAGCCGAGCCGAGCCGTGCCGAGCCGTGCCGTGCGGTGCGGTGCGGTGCGGTGCGGTGCGGTGCGTGTTCGTGTGCGTGTGCGTGTGCGTGCGTACGCGCGCAGGCGTGTCGGGTGCGGGCGCGTTTTTCTTTATCTATTCGAAAATCGAAACGCACTGACTCGCTGGCAGTAACGGTGCAGTTACTAGTGGATTATAGCTGCGGTTACTTTCGAGTAATGGGTGCGCAGTTACTAGTGACTAATGGCGGCAGTTTCTGGTCTCTTCATTTTTGCTGTTACAAGAGAACAGCATAAGAAGGCTCTCCTCTCCATACGAAACAACAGTTCTCTCTCCCTCTGTTTTGTTGCTGCTCTCTGCAATCTCCGGTCCGGAACCTTGCGCGCACAAGTTTCTGGGCGAGTAGGCCTCCAGAACTCCGTCTGTTTGTGTACCTGCACGGGTAGGCGGGCGATCAAGTTTTTGGGGAGCGCATCGGCGCGACTACTCAATCTGCGACGTCTACTTCCTGGTGGTGAACTGTTCGCGGGACTGCACTGCGAACATCTTCCTGCATCAAGCTTCGTCCTGCATCACGATTTGATCGACTACATCGAATAGGCCATCATGTCAACTGATGGTAACGGCGCCTCCGGTGTCACCGACACTGGCCCCGCCCGAGGGTATAATCTTAACACATCTTTGATGTATTTGTTTCTGTGCGCTATGAATATGTTAATAGGTGTTGCTGTTAGCTTGTTCGTTAGCGAATATGAATACATCATCGTTGATAGATCACTCATGCATGTTTATGTCATGTTTTATATGCTGAATTTCTGGATTAAAATATGCCGAAAATTGACTAGATTTCCAACACTTTTTATATAGATGAGGTTAGTTTTTAATAATATGGAAACTAACACAATCTAATGCAAACCAATCAACTAAAAATAATATCATATCCATACTATCTAAATATTAAGATATCTGTTTCTAACATAAAGATATATATATCTATCTATTCTTAATATAACAATATGTATCTAATTATTCCTAATACGAAGATATGCATCGAATTCTTCTTAATACAACGGTTACAGTGCCATGCAGTACCGTTCACATGCTACATTACCTAGGTACTGTTTATCTGCCTGCTACAATGCCTCCCGGACCATAAGCCATAACAAGTTGCAACGATCTCATAGAGCGGTCAACAGCCAAACACTTTTGGTCGTCCTCAGGCGGTGTTAAGGAGATATGCCATCACTTCACATGCAGATTCTGAAACATTTGCAACATGCTCCATCTCTTTGCATAGGCCTAACAAACATTTCAGGAGTATTTGCATTGGAGCAAGGCATGGTGAGCAAAGCAGCAGGACACTGGAAATTACTCTTGATAAACAAACTTGCCATGGTATTTAAAAGTTAGGAATGATGAACAAAAACTATAAAAATGGGCGAGTCAAGACTCAAGAAACAAATACATTGACATTTCGCATTATAGGAGCTCTACTGCCAGCAATGTAATCCAAAGGAATATAAGAACTCAGAAGACAACATCTCATGATAAACATCATCAGCTGCATCTTCACCAATAGGCTCTGAAAAGGGGCTAGATCTGAGGTGGGAGTCAGCCTGGAGTGTGAGGCCCGAAGGTGGCCTAGCATCTACAGTGGCCTTGGGCGGCGGAGACGAGGAGGCGGCCTCAAGCCTAGGAGACGCCAGATCTGGCACGGAGGTGGCCAGATCCAAGCAAAGCGACGGTTGGATCCGGCCCAGAGGCGACCGGATCTGGGCTTCGCGGCGGTGGAGATGACCGGATCCAGGCTTCATGGCGTCAGAGGAAGCCATATCCGGGCAACGGCTCGAGCACGGCGCAGAGGCGCGCACGGGCGGACGCGACGGCACGTTGACGGTAGGGCAGGCGACAACTCGCGCGAGGCGATGACGGCGAGCGACCGGGAGGTGACCGCCCCCGAGATTAGCTCCTCCCAGGGGCAGCCGCAAGCGAGCTAGGTTAGAAATCTAGGCTTTGATACCATGTTACAAGGTGAGGAAGAGTGAGAATGTGAAATGTAAGATATATTGCAATTGCAGCCCATAGGGTTATATATAGTACATGAGACATATAAGGAGCTAAACCTTAGACAATAGGAAATGACGTAAATGCCCTTAATAGATACATTATCAAGACAATAGCTAACATGCCAAGAAGCTAATCGGTATGCAAAATTAGGCAGGAGCTTATGAAGTCTGCATCATTTGACAGAAAGTCAAACAGAAGCATCTGTCGACAAGATTAGTTCTATAAAATGTTTCTTAACTTTTGGTTGACATACATGAAAATGCAGCTTAAACAAGAAAAATAAAAAATGTCCCTCAAAACATGGATGGTTTAAAACATGCAGTAAGGCCTGCTATTATTCACGCACGCAAGAGAAAAGGCAACTTCAGTCTCGTACAGAGACACTCTTAACATAGAGAACTCAAAAGTCAAAACTCCATCAATAAGGCTTGCTATTATTATTCTATAACTGTTGAATAACTTTGGTTCCTGATGTGCCCAAGTAGTCAATCAAAATATAATTAATCTTGGAATTTCCTTTAACGGAGTTTGGCATTTTGCATTCCATACAAAGTTCATGATACCCACAACTACACAAGAAGCAAATGGATGCATATATCAGAGAGAACTAGTACCTGAAATTAGTCAAATAATAGTAATAGTTCAACACAAAACTCCTATTCGTAAATACTTCATGTGCCAATGAAAGTGAAGAAGAGGAAGACCACAGAAAACCTATTTCTCCCTCACACACACGAAGAAGGAAAACTTATTTCCTCTCCAAAATCAAGCTCTTCAACAAAACACTTGTTATTAAAGAAATTAATGGTCTCCCGCTCCCCAAACTATAGGCAGAGAATAGTATTGAAGTAAAAGGGATTACATCACAACAGCCTAACCACTAATCAAAGCACAACACAAAAGAGAGGTCACGGGAGCTGTACTGTACCACAGCTTGCATAACACCAGCAGATATATCTTACCATAATTAGGATTGCTTGACCTCCGGTCAAAGCAAAATTTATAGCCTCACAGTTTAGAAGGAATGAACCAGATATTTTTTTTTGTGTTTTCAGTTGAAATAAAAACACATCGAATAATAACTGACGTATCATAAGCTGATATTTTTCAGTTTTCGTAGCTGCTTGCTAAAGTAGTTTCCACATTTCATAAGTAATAATGATAATTTATACCAATTATAGTGATATATCTATGCTACATCATATGGTGGGGAAAAAAAGGAGGAAACGGAAACAACATTAGTCATTAGATCTTAAACAATGAATGCCCGCCATTTGAATTTTATAGGAAAAACTCAAAAAAGGTATGCCACACCGATGGATACCGTTTTAATTACTTTACCTATGTTAGATTCTGTAAACTACATCTTGAGCTGATGGATATAGTTTTAGTTACTTTACTCATGTTAGATTATGTACACTACATCTTGAATGCAACACAAACTAATCGTGAGATTGCTATTCCAAAAATATCTATGTCTGTGCAACCCTATGTCTCTTTGGCTTTGAAAAAGATCAGATAAGCCATATCTCTTGATTTTTTTTCCATTCATTGTAGAAATTGCAGAGGAACATTTTTTTCCTTTCATTAATTTCTCTCTGACACTAAACAGTCTTTCTCCTCCTTTTTTCGTAACATGACTGGTCTACCAATTTGTTTACAAACAAAAACTCTATTATTGGATCACAGGTCAGCATTATATTGTCCATCAAGATAAGTACCCAGTTCCATTCTTCAGAGACAACAGCACACACAGGCTCCCTAGTGGATCTGTTTCTGTCCAGAGGCAGGGGGGAATCTGAAACCAGTACGTTCTCCTAGTAGTAGAGGAGAAAACATGTAGGAATACCTAACAGAGGACTTCATGGCTGGACCAATTCCCTTTCCAAAAAGGAGTTGCTTTGCCATTGTACACAATGAACCGGAAGAACAAGCAGAAGTGCAGAACAGCATTTCCATATCTGTACTGAAGAGCAATCATCCTGAACCTTGGAATTTCACCACAGCAGACCACAGGGTGACAGGAGTTGATTTGCGATTGCCAAGGCATATGCTGTGCAACTACAGCGACAGGTTTTACCGGACATCATATAGAATCAAGGCATCAAGCTATACTAAGGAAACTATTAAGTGCATGTTTTTACCACAACACATCAAACAACATACTGAAATTTACTTGTCATTTGGTTCACAGAAAAATTTTCGTACATTACAAAATCTGACAGAGTTAACTTCTACAAATCCCTTAAAACAAAACCCACAAAGCATTCAACCTCCATTGCAATTTGAGCTGTATATGCCTAAAGTAGCTACATTTTCACAACAATATGTTGACACAAATAATCTTATCTTTGTCACTGTACTAAAGAACGATGAACTTCTATGTTACCAAAATATATTCCCTTCGATATACAACAATTTGATTGCGAATGTGCACTGCAGCTGCACTTGCTAGCTTGAATCAAGCATCTACATTCTCATTGCTCGACTAGACAAAAACACCAAACCTACTCTTGTTGAGGAGAGAGAGCCAAAGGAGGACGCTACCATGGATACCTGCGATTAGGAGCAAGCTGCTGCCCTCCCAAGCGACGGGTGTTAGATAATCTGCTGCTGATTCTTGTCCGTTGTTATTTAGGAATCCTTTTACCAGTCCGTTTAGGAGTTTTATTCCTTGTCCGTTGCGAAGTCTGTTTTGGTGTATGTTTGCTACCGATTCGGTCTTAGTCTTTTGATATAAATAGAGACCAAGGGCTGCAGCAATTAGCAGCGCAGCACAGCAAAGCAACATTGCGTCTTCTTCTGTTTGGCTGCCTCAACTTCGTTGCGAGAGTTCGTGGGAGCGTGAGCGTCGTGAGTTCGTAGGAGCGTGAGGATCGTGATTGATCCATTGCCAACATTTGGTATCAGAGCAAGGCTATTCGATTCCTGCGCGATGGCGGCTCCAGCAAGCGATGGTGACCGGAGTATGTCGCCGCGCCGTGGAAGCCGAGGGCGGCGCTTGGCCTCGCCGTTCGTCCCTCGTCGTGGTCGCACTCGCGGCCGTGACATGGTGGTCCAGAAGACGGTGCGGGAGGTTGGAGGCGCGTCCTATCCGATGCTCACGCGCGACAACTACACGGATTGGTCGCTCGTAATGAAGGTCATGCTCCAGGCGAGGGGCTTGTGGGACGCCGTCGAGTATGGCGACGCCGATCTGCAGGAGGATCGTGCGGCACTCGAGGCGCTCCTCAAGGCGGTCCCGCAGGAGATGATTCGCGCGCTCGCCATCAAGCGATCGACCAAGGAAGCATGGGACTACGTCAAGTCTATGCGAATTGGGTCCGATCACGTCCGCAACTCGAAGCTCCAGAAGCTGCGCACCGAGTTCGAGTTGCTCGCGTTCAAGGAAGGCGAAGATCCTGAGGATTTTGCGCTTCGCTTGAGCTGCCTGGTCGGCCAGCTTTCGGAGTACGGCGAACCCGTCGACGAGCAGAAGGCCGTCGAAAAGTACCTTCGCGTCGCCCCGCCCCGGTTTGGTCATGTCGTCTACACCATGGAGACCATGCTTGATCTCTCCAAGCTGTCCATTGAGGAGGTCACCGGGCGTCTGAAAGGCGCCGATGATCGTTGCATCTCGCGAGCGGCGCCACCGACTACTACCTCGGAAGCTAAACTCTTGCTTACCGAGGAGGAATGGATGGCGCGCCTCAAGGAGAAGCAAAGCGGCGAGGGATCGTCGAGCAAGTCGGGTGGCCATGGCCGTCGCCGTGGTAGGGGCAATCGGCGACCCAAAGGCGAGGGTGGCCGCGACGCCGGGCATGACGGGCGCGATCCAGGGCGCGAGCGCAACGTCAGTCGTGACAAGTGCCGCAACTGCGGCAAAATTGGCCATTGGGCCAAAGATTGCCGGCAGCCAAAGCGCGAGCAGGTCCATCTCACCCGGGAGGATGATGATGATCAGACGCTGCTCATGGCGCAGGTGTGCGCCCTCACCGACGACGTCAAGCAGCCACTGCCAACTTTCGTCGAGCTCGACGAGACGCACGCCCAAGTGAACCTCGGGTGCGAGGGAGAGCGGCGCAGCGACGTGTGGTATCTGGACACTGGGGCCAGCAACCACATGACCGGCTTCGACAGCCTCTTCGCGGAGCTGGATACGGGCATCATCGGCTCGGTGAAGTTTGGTGACGGCTCGGTGGTCGACATCCGCGGGCGTGGCACAGTGCTGTTCACCTGCCAGAACGGTGAACACCGGGCGATCAGCAACGTCTACTACATTCCCAGGCTCAAGAGCAACATCATCAGCATTGGCCAGCTCGATGAGCGTGGCTGCCAGGTGCTGATCGACGGGGGAGTGTTGCGGATCCGCGATCGGCAACGTCAACTGCTTGCCAAGGTGAAGCGCGCCAAAAACCGCCTGTACATGCTCAACTTGAACATCGCGAGGCCGGTGTGCTTAATGGCGCGGCAAGATGATGAGGCTTGGCTATGGCATGCACGCTACGGCCACCTCAACTTCGACGCTTTGAAGAAGTTGGCTCAAGACGGGATGGTGCACGGACTCCCGGTGATCAGTCATCCCGGTGAGATCTGCGACAGCTGCCTCATTGGCAAGCAAAGGCGTGCTTCGTTTCCAGCGGCGGCCTACTACCGTGCCGAGGGACTGCTCGACCTCGTGCACGGTGACCTGTGTGGGCCCATCTCACCGGCGACTCATGGTGGTCGGCGCTACTTTCTCCTCCTCGTTGATGATTGCAGCCGCTACATGTGGCTTCGCCTCCTGACGAGCAAGGATCAGGCGCCTACCGTCATCAAGCAATTCAAGGCTAGTGTTGAGGTCGAGACCGGGCGGCGTCTGCGCATTCTGCGAACTGATCGAGGGGGAGAGTTCACCTCAATCGAGTTCGGGCAATATTGCGCGGATCAGGGAGTTGCACGGCAGCTCACGGCACCATACTCGCCGCAACAGAACGGCGTCGTTGAGCGGCGCAACCAGACAATCGTCGGCATGGCGCGCTGCTTGCTCAAGGCGAAGGGGATGCCATCTGAGTTTTGGGGGGAGGCGGTGACCACCGCCGTCTTTCTCCTGAACCGTGCACCCACCAAGAGCTTGGACGGCATGACGCCGTTCGAGGCCTGGCACGGGAGGGAACCCGACGTCTCCTTCCTGCGCACGTTCGGATGCATCGCTCACGCCAAGGTAACTCGCCCAAATCTAAAGAAGTTGGATGATCGCAGCGTGAAGATGGTGCTCCTCGGGTTCGAGCCGGGGTCGAAAGCGTACCGGCTGTTCGACCCGGTTGCGCGCCGCGTCCACGTCTCCCGCGACGTGGTGTTCGACGAGAAGGCCAACTGGGATTGGGCGAATCCCGGCGAGCTGGAGAAGACGTCTAGCACGGGCACGTTCGTCATCGAACACGAGATCATCGCTGATCCAGTGGAGGTCCATGCTTCGGGAGAGCAGCTACATACACCACCTGGCGCTCCGGATCACGCACCGAGTGGGCGGTTCGTGTCGCCAACGGCTGAGGCGCTTGCCGAGCTTGATCACGACGATGACGGCGACGCACAACACCGGTTCAGGACGCTGCGGGACATCATTGGTCCCGCACCCGCTGGTGCCCCGATACGGTTTCTGGAGCCAGAACCGATCGCCCCTGCCGAGCTGCACATGGTGAGTGCAGAAGAGCCGACCACGTTTGGTGCGGCGGAACGCGACCCATCTTGGCGCCGGGCGATGCTGGAGGAGATGAAATCTATCGAGGAGAACAACACTTGGGACCTCGTCGAGCTTCCTGCCGGGCATCGCGCGATCGAGCTCAAGTGGGTCTTCAAGGTGAAACGAGACGAGCATGGCACCATCACCAAACACAAGGCGCGTCTCGTGGTGAAAGGATATGCGCAGCGCGAAGGGATCGACTTCGAGGAGGTCTTTGCCCCTGTCGCGCGAATTGAGTCGGTACGACTACTGCTGGCTCTGGCGGCGCACAAAGGGTGGTCCGTGCACCACATGGATGTGAAGTCCGCGTTCCTGAACGGGGACCTTGCTGAGGAGGTCTACGTCGAGCAGCCGCCGGGTTTCGTCATCGACAAGCAGGAGCACAAGGTGCTCAAGCTGCGCAAGGCGTTGTATGGGCTGCGCCAAGCCCCGCGCGCTTGGAACGCCAAGCTGGACGCCAGCCTCTAGGAGCTGGGTTTCAGCAGGTGCATGGATGAGCATGCGTTGTACACGCGGCGGGCACCCGGAGGACTTTTGATCATTGGCGTCTACGTCGACGACTTGATCATCACCGGGACAACTCAAGCAGGCATTGACAAATTCAAGCGCGAGATGATGTCCATGTTTCGCATGAGCGACTTGGGACTGCTCTCCTACTATCTTGGCATTGAGGTATGTCAAAGCGACAGTGGGATCACGCTCTGTCAAAGCGCCTATGCTGGGAAACTCCTGGAGCAGAATGGCATGGCAGAGTGCAATTCTTGTCACACGCCGATGGAAGAGAGGCTCAAGCTGTCCAAGGCATCAACGGCACCACCTGTGGACGCAACTCGCTATCAGAGCGTTGTAGGGAGCCTGCGCTATCTGACTCATACCCGGCCGGACATCACGTTCGCCGTAGGGTACGTGAGTCGATTCATGGAGGATCCGCGGGAAGATCACCTCGCCGCGGTGAAGCACATTCTCCGGTACATCGCCGGGACACGGAGTTTCGGCGTCACCTACCCGAGAGAAGAAGGAGGCGGGCTGGCTTTGTCAGGCTATAGCGATAGCGACATGGCCGGAGACCTTGATGGGCGAAAGAGCACCACGGGTATCCTCTTCTTCCTCAACAAAAGCCCAGTCTCCTGGCAGTCTCAAAAGCAGCGGGTTGTGGCTCTTTCCTCGTGCGAGGCGGAGTACATCGCTGCTACAACGGCAGCCTGTCAGAGCGTCTGGCTTCACCGGCTGCTGCAGGAGCTCTTGGAACAGAAGCTTTCGGCGCCGGAACTTAGGGTGGACAACAAGTCTGCCATTGCTCTTAGCAAGAATCCAGTCCTCCATGACAGGAGCAAACACATCGACACCCGATTTCACTTCATCCGTGAGGCGGTCGATGGAGGAAAAATTGTTCTCGAGTTCACTGAAACTGGACGGCAGCTCGCGGACATCCTGACGAAGCCACTCGGCCGCGTTCGGTTCCTGGAACTGCGTAACAAGATTGGCATGATCGAGGTCAGAAGGGAGCAGCAGAATTAGGGGGAGTTTTGTTAGATAATCTGCTGCTGATTCTTGTCCGTTGTTATTTAGGAATCCTTTTACCAGTCCGTTTAGGAGTTTTATTCCTTGTCCGTTGCGAAGTCTGTTTTGGTGTATGTTTGCTACCGATTCGGTCTTAGTCTTTTGATATAAATAGAGACCAAGGGCTGCAGCAATTAGCAGCGCAGCACAGCAAAGCAACATTGCGTCTTCTTCTGTTTGGCTGCCTCAACTTTGTTGCGAGAGTTCGTGGGAGCGTGAGCGTCGTGAGTTCGTAGGAGCGTGAGGATCGTGATTGATCCATTGCCAACAACGGGGACCATCAGACAGCAGCGGAGCAAAGCCGAGCGGCGGCGGCGGCGGCCGCGGCGAGGTAAGGGGAGGGCAACTCTTATCGCAACCTCCGCTAGTTCCACCTGACCACCGTCTGATCAAGCATGGGTGGCTCAGATCGATGCGAGAACAAGTGGCAGAGCGACATTTGCAAACGACACCCTTGCACAGTTTCTATTACCATGTAGTTCTAGCCCTAGCCCTAGCCCTAGATCTCCGCCGATAAATACCGCCTCGGTTTGCTCGTATTCTTGCATTCCCGTTGCGCTGGTCGGGGCGGCCGCCAGGCCGCCGCCTCCGGCGAGGCGGAGGGAGAAGGTGAGGGTGAGTAGAGGGTTGAGGGGTTTGGTCGGTAGGTGGCGGATCTCTGTCGGGCGGCGGTGCACGGCCGAGGAGGAGCTCGTGGTCGTGGGCGAGGAGTACAGGCGCTCGTCTTCGAGGGGGTAGCTAGGGTTTTTGCCTGAGGTGGGCGGCGCTGTTCCTGGCATGACCGGGGGGCAGATCGCCCCGTCGCGTGTCCGGCGTCGTGTCGTACGTACGTGCTACGATCTCGCCACGGCCGCGACGTACTTGCTCTCGATCGTCTGCCTCCACCCCGCCACCTTGCGTCGGCGGTGCCTGAAAAGGTCGAAGGAGGCGCAGATCCGGCGGGAGGTGGCTCCGGCGTAGTGGCAAAGAAGCTGTCTGGCTCCCAGAAGCTTCAGCGCTCGAGATCCATGCCGCCGGAGGCGGCAGAAGCGTCGTCCGTGCGTGTGCGGCGCCGCACCAGGTTCTTCTTCACCGTCCGCCATGGATGATCTCTTCTTAACCAACCAAACCGAGCTCGACCAGATCGGTACGTATAGTTCCCTACTCCTACGAGCGCCAGTACGTCATGATAATCTTGCTCAGAAATGATCAGATCTAACCTATTTACTACTGATCTTGCAGTAGCATGCGATGATAGGATCGAATAAATAAGCAACTGAAACACCCCAAAATTTTCAATTTTTGTGAATTTTGCTGGATTTATGTTTTCCTTCCCAATTTGGAAGCTCCGCTGGAAATACGCTTTCCATTTCGGGAATTTACGCCTTCTCCTTTCTCTGGGCTGCTGCGCGCGTTGCCGCCATCCCACTGTTTCTGCGCCTTGCCCGCCGTACACGTTCACCTCCCCTGGCCACCTGCCTTCGCGTTCACCTCCCCTTGCCGTTCACCCCCCCTGCGCAGCTCCGGTGCATTCCCCCTCTCCCTGCTCTGCGTGAGAAGAACGAAGCCGAACCCCCCCTCCCTGTAGAGACCGCCCTACACCCCATATAAATCCAATTGATCACAGTGAAACATCTCCAGGCACTTCCCCGCACCTCCTCCCCCAGCGGATTGAGCCCACATCACCATTGTCGTCTGCAATCGAAGCCCTGAGCCGGTAAACCCTAAAATGCAGTCTTCTAATTCTCTCAATTGTTTTTCGATTCACTGCCCCCACATGTTGTCTTCTATCTCCTGAGCACGGTGACGAACTCGCCGGAGCCTAAGAAGTCACCTAGAGCTCTGGCGGCGAAGATCAATGTCGGCCGCAAGGCCCTCTCCGTGGCTAGGCCACCCGAGCTACTCCCGAGCTAAACCGCCACTTCCAGCGTGCTCCCTAAGACCTGTAGATGGTGAGAAGACGACCAATCGCACTAAAAGATCGCCGGAACACCTTAGCATCGCTTGGGAGGCCACTGCCTTTCCAGTCACCGCTAGCCACTGCCATTTCTCCATCCCCTCTCCAAATAACCAAAATGGAAACCCAAGTTCATACACTATATCTCTGTGAAAACCATTCCTTTCCAAGAACCCTAGCCTCGCCGCTTCACAGAGGTGGCCGCACTCTGCTTTTCCGCCGGGAGGGCCGTCTGGAGGTTGAAGACGACCTCCCGGGGGCAGCGTGGACCCATCCCGGCCGTCCGTGCCGTTTTTCATCCAGCCGTTCGCGTCGGTTTGAATCTCGGCCACCGATCCGCCGTCACCTCTTCATCCAAGCGCCCGCATTCGCTCCATCGCCGCCGTCTACGCTGGCCGCGCGTCGCCCATCGGGCGGACGTGCGCGCGCCCGCTAGGCCTCGCTCGCGCGTTCGCGTGGGCCGTAGGCAGTGACGTACGCGGCCGTGCGCACGGTGCGGCCATGGGCCGACGGGCCGTTTAGCCGCGCAGGAAATCAGGCTGGCCACACTATTCACCCGGGCCGGCCCTAACACTATTTATAGCATTTAAAAATTCGGAAAAATATCCAAAAATCCTAGAAAAATTCAAAAATCCCAAAAATACCAAAATGCATCAATTTGTCCAGTGTAGTGCCCTGAATTTAAAATTGATCACCATTTCTTCAAATTCAAGTTTTATAAATTCAAATTTCACCCTTTCATCAAATTCAAGTCTTATAAATTCAAAATTTTATTAATTTAAATTTACCCTTTCACCATATGTATTTCCAAATAAATTCAATTCCTCCGTGCTGTCAAAGTAAATCCCGATAAAACCCAAACCCATCCAATCCAAAGATCAACCATCCATTTGGAAGGTGAACGCGTGGTGTTGACTTTACGAGCACCTCTGGAGCATCGAGTTCTGAAAGGAGTTCTAGCTTCAAAAGAACAAAATTGACGCGAGAAACCATCTACTGTTCCTCTTGCTAGTTGCTACTGTTCTCATTTAGTAAATTTTATCGTAGACTGAAACATCTCCTTTATTTTGGAACATTTAACTGTATGAGCATTGCTATTCTTATGATTTATGAACACCTCTCTTTTAAGTTGTTGCACAACTGACATGTTTGTCTGAATGAACTGGTTCTTGGTTGCGGTTAAACCATGAATTCTTCTCCCTTTTTTACTAGAGTGGTTTATATACGAAGAAACTATATTATGATAAATGAGCAGAACCATTGCTTTTTCCTGTTGTCTGGTGAATGCCATATCTTTGTTAGAGAATATATCATGTCACTCTTGCTTCCATTGGCCTAGCTGTACAGATGTAGTAGCTTGCAGACCGAACTATTTCTTGCTGTGTTACTAAAGTGGAGAGTGATATTATGATGTACATGAATTGATCCTGCACATGTTGTGGTTTTACTCCTCATTTTCACCTGTGCTGTCTGGAATGGCAGTAATTTTCTCTCCAAATGTGCATTTTGGGCAGTGCAACTCCAATGGTGTGAACTCCTAAGTCTGCACATTTCCTCACGATCTCTATATAATGGTTGAGCTTTCTACCAAATTGTGTAGTGACACAATGGCGTAAGCTCTAATTCTTGGATACAAGTTAACATTAATTTCCCCCTCTTTGTTGGGTGGGCCATCAAATGATATTGAAGAAACCACGTATGATAGCTCAATGGATAAGACTATGTCAATATACACGATAATTTAACTATTAGAGTAAATTTGTTCAGTGCCATCTTAAAGAATCGTGACTTAAAAATACCATCGTAAAGGAGAGGAACTGCAAAACACCAGCACAAAGCCTAAAAAATCTGCAAAATGCCACTGCAGTGACTTTTTTCCATCTCTCTTGAGCGATTTGACTATTTTGCCCTCATTCTTCCTTCTTCTTTTCCTTTTCCTTTTGTAATGTCCGGTCCCACCATCATTCTCTCCAAATGAAGTTAATCAATCTCTCTGCTCTCCCCCCCCCCCATGGTGACAGCGGCGAGGCTCGGCTGCGGCAAAGGGAGGTGGATTGAGGTATGAGGGATCCATTTTTGCATTCAGACACAGGTTGAGGTTGAATGGTGTGAGTTCATGGCGGTTGGAGTTGGGCTGGCTACATCGAGGTTGAGGGCATGGCCGTGGCACATGGCGAAGGCGATCTGACGACGATGAGGCGGCTGAGAGAGGCATGGAATGGACTTCTAGGACCAAGGAAAAAGTGGTGACACAGGTGGTTCACCCTAAAACACGGTAGAGCGACGGGAATAGCAGTGGCGGCACGCCACCCACGTATCATGCGGTTTCTATGGGCTGCCGACTGGGGAAGCAGGTGTAGGTGCAAGGGAGAAGGGAGAGACACCCCTAGGTTGATCCGGCGGCGACGTCGGCTTTGAAGACGTCACACTGATTTGACTATAGCACTAGAATGAGATGTGGTGGTGTTAATGAAGCAAACGGATGGAAAAAGTCATAGTAGTGGTATTTTGCATATTTTTAGGCCTTTGCAACGATATTTTGTATCTTCTCTCCTTCGAGATGATATTTTTAAGTTGTGATTCTTTATTATGGCACTGGACAAATTTGCTTTAACAATTATTGGAGTGTTCTGGGTCGTAAAATAAGTATCATGCTCGAGTTTTAAAGGCCGGGTCCGGTTGGACTTTCGGCTTGTGACTTATGACTTATGCTACAGTAATTAACTGTTAAACGGTGTATTTTTTTAAAAGCAGAGTTAACAAAAAAATTATAGTAAAAAGTATATGAGTTTAGTTGTATGACCAAAATCGTATGCGATTATTTTCCTTTATATACTATTTCTCGCAAACAATTAAAATTTTAAATTTTAAATCATATGACACAGTCCAAAAGAACCAACCAAAAAGTACCAGATCAACATTCAACAACGAGCGGTTGCAGAAAAAAATGAAACACACATGGGGCTCTGATTTTTTATTAAAGAATTTGCGATTCCCTACTTCAAATTGCGCATTTATTTAGAACATTTCGCTCGATTTTGAATTAAAAAAAAGTAATTCAAAACTCGATACAAATTTTAAAATTGTCACGCCAACGCCAGTGGGCCCCACTTCCATACACCAAACGAGACAGAGCACAGGGAGAAAGACACATCACCACCCTTCCTGTCCCTTGCCTTCCCAGTTCCCACCTCTTCTCTCTCCCGATCTCTTCCGTTCCCTTCTCTCTCTCCCGCCTTCCCCACCCGTCGCCGGCGACTTCTCCGGCGAGGCCGCGGCCGCCGTTGCCGTCTCACCCTCGCATCCCCCGATCCATGGACGGCATCGAGGGGCTCCTGGCCCGCGACTTCGGCGTGCGGCCGCAGGGCAAGGCCGCGCCCATGGCCGCCTCCCGCGGCGCCGGATCCGCCTGGCCTAACCCTGGATCCACCTCCACCCCATCCGCGGCCCCGTCCTACGACGACCTCTTCGGCGCCCCTGCGGCCTCCGCCCCCTCCCTTGACTCGCTCTTCGAGTCGTTCAAGGGCCCCACTACCACCTCCTCGTCGGCGGCGAAGACCAAGTCGGCACCGGCGTACGACGATAACATCTTCGACACGATTCCCGGGCTGAGGGCCTCCCACTCTACGTCCTCCACCGCGCGGTACGACGGCGACGACGTGTTCGGGACGGCGGCCCCCGCGTATGATGACGTGTTCGCGGGCAACCGCTCGGCGCCGCCTTCCTACGACGACTTGCTCGACGGGTTCGGGGGGAAGCTGCAGGCGGAGGAGAGGAAGAGGTCGGTGGTGGTTGAGGAGGACGACCTGCTCGGGGGGTTCGGGAGGAAGCCACAGGCGGAGGAGAAGAAGAAGCCGGTGGTGGAGGAGGATCAAGGGAGCACCGGGTTCGATGATCTGATCCCGGGGTTTGCCGGGAGCAGCCCGCCGCAGAGTAGGTGAGCATGTTCAAGCCTTCGTTTATTTAGATCTGCATTGGGCGTGGGTGTTTATTCATTTTGATCAGAACCTTGGATAATAGGATCTTGGATGGATTGAAGTGGAATGTGCAAGCTAGATCCAAATTTTAGCTTATGTTGCAAGAGAGTAAGCGACTTTCTACAAAGAGAGAGCTTGCATGGCATCGGTTATTAAATTGAGCAAATTTAGTTGGTGGTCTTCTTGGACATGCATTAGGCGGTGTTTACACTGGCCTGTTCTTTTTGGATTTGGTTTATGGTTTAAGGCTTTTGGGTTATACGCGCGAGAGAGTACGGAGTAATAGAAACTCGTCTGCCGTTTTGGCCGATATAAATAAAGTCGTTATAGTATAGTATGTACTACAATCAATTTGTAGACACCACCTTAAAAAGACACTCTTTTTACAAACTAGTTACTTTATAAAAACCGAAAAGCAGTTTTTAGAAGTTGAAAAAAAACGCCCCTTATATATTGTGAGCTTTTGTGCGCAAATTAAATCAGTTCAGATTATAAAACTGTATGTACCATAGTGTGCCTAACATAAAGAAGGGCCTGGGAGAACCGAGAGAGGGAAGGGAAGAATAGTGTGCCTAACATAAAGAAGAGCCTGGGACAACCGAAAGAGGGAAGGGAAGAATAGTGTGCCTAACATAAAGAAGGGCCTGGGAAAACTGAGAGACGGAAGGGAAGAAGGCAGAGTTCACTTCCAAGACAAAAGGATAGAGAGAACCTCACATCCACATGATACAACCTGAAGTTACAATTGACTTTTTTTTGTCAAACTAAATGAATAAGTTGTAGACATAAATAAATCCTGCGGGAAGGAACATGTGATAAGTTTATGCCATTTCCCTTATTCAACAAAGGAATATAAATATAGTATATTAGTATTGGTTACTATGTGCCTTGGGTGGTAGTTCTTACTTTCCTCTTACACATATATTTCATCTTCATTATGCTTCCTCATCCAATTGACTCAATAGCCATGTATCTGCAACGCTGCGGTCCATTTTTAACCAACTATTTTTTTTCAATTGGGCCATAACTTCACATACATAGTGTTAAACTGTGTGAATCTTTAGATTTGAAATAGATTAGGTTCAACTCCTGCTTATGCCACTTGAAAATCTTTTTTTCATGTTGATGGGTCAGAGAACTTGAGGAAGATTCCTCAGTAAATAACTGTTTCCAGAAAAGCCTATGATCAATAGAAGCATATCCATAGAATGCATTATAAGTTGTGCAGTAGAGGTGGTTGCCATAAACTTCCCATGTTTATGCGAACGGTTAGCTCACTTATTCTATATCCTGTAAGTAATGTGTGACATCTCCAGACATCACATTGTAGGTTTCCTCATATTCATTATAATTTTCAGGAAGACTAATGATGATAACAAAAAGAAGCCAGCAGTTCCAACTTTTAGATCGACAGCCGGCACAGGGAGATTCACAGATCCCTTGGAAGATCTGCATAAATCTGCAAACTATGAAGGAAAGAATATTGATAGTACTGCTGATAATGATAGTGATTCAAGTGTTTTTGACCAGGTCCCAAAATCAGATCCTTTGTTTACGTCTGAAATCAATGGTGGTAGCAAGGATAGTCATCAACCAAGCAAAGCCCGAGACTCAAGCCCTGTACAAAGTTCAGTGAATAGAAATCCAGCACGTAGACCCTCTATGGAGGACTTTGAAAACATCATGCCTAAGTCACAGTCTGCAAGGTACTCTGATATTCATGTTGATGACAGTGTCCCAAGTTCAGAGAGATACAGTGATAATGGTATGGAGGATCAATCATCAAGATCTACTGAATCCGAAGATGATATATGGCTTACAGTTTCTGAGATTCCCCTCTTCACACGGCCAACTAGTGCTCCACCACCTTCCAGATCACCACCTCTTAAACAAAAACCTCTGGGTGCAAAAGCAAATGGCAAGCCCCAAATGCCTGCTTACGACAACAATGTTTTTGATGATGACAAAGAGTTTGAAAGAAGCTCATCAGATCATGAAGAGAAAGAGACGCAGGAAAGATTGGAACAGGCACGAGAAATGAGATTAAGGGAGGAAAAGGAGAAAGAAAAGAGAAGATTTGAAAAGGAGAGGGAATTGGAACAGCTGAGAAAAAGAGAGAGAGAAAGACAAGCTGTGGAGAGGGCTACAAAGGAGGCACGGGAGAGAGCAGCTGCTGAAGCTCGTGCAAAAGCTGAAAGGGAGGCCCAGCAACGTGCACAGCGTGCTGCTGTGCAAAGGGCTCACCAGGAAGCCCGTGAGAGGGCTGCAGCTGAGGGTAGAGAAAGAGCTGCGAGGGCTGCTGCAGAAGAAAGGGAGAGAGCCGCTGCAGAAGAAAGGGAGAGGGCTGCTGCTGAAGCCAAGGAAAGGGAGAGGGCTGCTGCTAGGGAGAGGGCCGCAGCAGAAAGAGCTGCTGCTGAGAGAGTTCAGCAAGAGGCAAGGAAGAGAGCTGAACGTGCTGCAATGGAAAGAGCTGCTGCTGAGGCTCGAGAAAGGCAGGCAGCAGCAGCTGCTGCTGCTGCAAGAGAAAAACAAAGCACAGCAGATGATCTTGAGTCTTTCTTCGGTGTGGATGCTCAAACCAATAGTGCACCAAAGCAGAGGTCCCCAACAGTGGTGAGTACATCTCCAAAAATATTCAGGTCAAAAAATTGTTGTGGATGACATTTAATAGTGTTACTTTTTGCTGATGTTGGATGTTTCAGGATTCTATGTTTGACCCTCATCCTCAAGGTAGAGGAACAGTTAATGGATCACAGAGAGCAGCCTCCACTCCAGCATCTACAAGAAAAGCGTCATCAGCCACAAATATTGGGGATGATCTATTTGAAATATTTGGAGGTACTAGTCTTCCCAAAGTAGCAGTTTTGTAGCTTTGCAATGATGTTTTGCTCCTAATTTTGCAGTATTTGTTTTGCAGTATTAATCCATTTATTTTACTTTGTTTTTTCAGCCCCTGCATCATCTGAAGTATTTCAAGAAGTTGAGGGAGAGAGTGAAGAAAGAAGACGCGCTAGGTTAGAACGTCATCAGAGGACCCGTGAACGAGCGGTAATGTGGTTTTGATTTCAATCTAGAAAGAACAGAATATTCACCATCTCGTGCTGTCAATAAATGTTATTGCCAATGGTTTGGCTGATTCCATATTATATTAGTCTTCCTTTTCCCTATTATAACAAAATGATAGATATTCCTTTCTCTTACTGCTTTTCATCATGTAACATGTCTCCAGGCAAAAGCTTTGGCTGAGAAGAATGAACGAGATATGCAGGTTCAGAGGGAGCAGGCAGAAAGAGATGTAAGTGTTGTGTTGTAAATATACCTAGCAGCTTGATTCTGCTTATTTTATCTTATGTAAACAGACAAACGGTCTGTATTGTGCTGCTATTGTCCATTTATTTCAATCTTTCATGGACTTGCTGGCGTTTTCTTTGTCACATGATATCACAGCATGTCTTGGCCCTTTAAGCTACACTTTCTTGCTTGCTAATAGGTAGTTTATTCCTTTCTGAATTCCAGAGAATTGCTGACAACCTAGACTTTGAAATTAAGAGGTGGGCTGCTGGAAAAGAGGGCAATTTGCGTGCTTTGCTATCAACTTTACAATATGTGAGTCACTGATACTTTTGCCACTGTGAAGTTAATCCTCCATGTGTTTTTACACAGTTTTATGTTTGATATTTGGGTGCTATCCATTGTTTTGTTACACAAAGATGCTCAATTTTTGCCTTTTGCATTCTACAAATATCCTTGTTGCTTTGACTATTCACTTTTTCAGTGGTTGTGATTCTACCTAATCTCTTCTGCCTATTTAATGTGTTGAACTCCCTGAACAAATTTATTTGCATGGATATTCTGCTCTTTTCAGATTCAGACATTCAGTTAAGCGGGTTTTAATTTAAAAGTACTTGACATGACCAAATGATCCTGACTAAATATTACCAAGTTACTTTTGGAGTTGAACTGACCTAATTCGGGTATTGATTTAACATCAAAACTTGGGGTTGCTTGCTGGCTTTTTAATTTACTAGAGTTGGACATCTCGACACCCAGTTTGGTTAATGCTGGTATAGTAGTAGCTTGATAACTCTTAATACAAATCTCTTTCACATTTGCCTTTAGAACTGCTGTACTCATTTATTGTATTTTACTAAAATAAATTCAAATATCAACTCCCTTCAGAACAGTAATAAAAGTAAAGTTTACTTCTCGATAGAGTAAGACTTCTCTATAAGTACATCCTTGGTGATCATAACATTGATAATTTGGTGGCTTTTAAGCTTTCACCTGAAAGTGATTCATTTACCTTTGAAGCATATAATGATGCAGATCTATTTGCACAGAGAATGCAAATCCAGTAAATTGGGCATTAAATTGACAATTTCTTTTAAATGAATGCTCATTTGATTCGATAATTCTGTATAAAATTAGTGGATAAAAATAAGTTATATGATAATCTTTCATTGATTAATTATTACCTTCTTTCTAAACAGATACTTTGGCCAGCATGTGGATGGCAAGCTGTATCCTTGACCGATTTGATTATTGGCGCTGCTGTTAAAAAACAGTATAGAAAGGCGACATTATGCATCCATCCTGATAAGGTGCAACAGAAGGGTGCAACTCTTCAGCAGAAATATATTGCTGAGAAGGTCTTTGATATTCTTAAGGTTTGTACTCAGTTGCTTTGCAACAAGTATCATAGTGCCATATAAAATCTAAGTTAAGATTTGCTTGTTTAAGAGAACTATCATTATTGCATCCTAATAATATGCTAAACAGGGTACTTGACGTGCTAACCTACTACAATAGTACAATTATTTTGTTTAGTTTTCATTATGAACCCCCTGTTGGATAGAAATGTATTCTTACATACTCCTGCAAAATGAGTGTCCTGCCGATTTTATGCAACCACCTGCAGTCCATGAGGCCGGTAGCGTTTGGTGACTTTGGTCTAACCCAACGTTATTATAGTGATCAGTTGGGCTTTTTTTGGTGGCTTATGGCTGAAAACACTGTAGCTGGCTGAAAAAAACACTGTAGCTGACAGAGGCTTATTTAGCATAATTAAATTTTAAAAAAATAAAAAATATGTTAGCCCATTACGTATAATACAAACACATACGGAAAAAAAAAGAACCAGTAAAAAAGCTCAACAAAAAGTCAAAAGTTCAGAAAAAGACGAAATTTATGAATAGTGAAAAATAAGCCGGAAGCCAGAAGCTGAAGCCCAACCGATCGGGGCAGTCTGTACTCTGCTGCCTGGAAAATGCCTGTTACAATAGTACTATGGCCTCAACTGAGCTAACACTTGATAAGTGTGCTTGTTTCTGACTTGTGGTGCCTCTAAATGTTTAACCCAGATGGCTATCTGCGCACAAAATATTTCAATGGATATGGTGCAACATAGGAACTGTTAGAATTCAGATTTTTCTCTAGCCTCATATTTAATTTATCTCTATTCATTCAAATTGACTATTAATTCTTGGATCGATGCCAAATTGAGGGCTTTGGTCCAGCTTTCTCTCTTTAAATTCACAGCAAATCCTTAGTTGAGTCCCCAGGAATTGGCAAAAAGAATAACTCCCAGAGTTCTGGTTTTGATGGACGTACTGAAGAGCTGTGAGATGCAGGTCAATGGAAATAACCTAGTAGTGCTTTTTAGTTTTTCTAACTAGTAGAGTTAATATGTCATCCCATGATAAACTGCTCATTACGAATTTATGACCAAGTTCTGGAAGCCCATAGTTACATGCCTTTATGATTCACATCGTTGATTGGTTTTGATGTTTCTCATACTGTTGATGTCTGTATGTTTGACATTGCGACATTTCGCTGAACTTGTACTACATTTGCATACAAACAGGAGGCATGGAACAAATTCAACTCTGAAGAGCTCTTCTAAACCATCCCTGTGAATATATGGTCAGCTCACTTGTACCCACACTAAAGCACTGGAGGAGCGAGGCACATATGATCTTAGTCGGCAAGGGGAATGGTGCGGTAATCAAGTGAAAGCTCCATTATAATTATCATTGTATAATACATTCTTTTCAATTGCTCCTCCGTTTTGTTTTGCCGTCATCTGTATTTGTTCAAGGTACTTCAACAACTATAGCTCATACGGAGATCATGTACGTACCCTTCTGTTCATCTGAGGGTTAATGGCGTGTGTTTTTTTTGGGATGATTCTTACAGCATATTATACCTTAGAGGGCCAAGATTACATGTATATTTACTTATCATTTGTTTATAATGGACCACAGAAAGTCAGACACAGTTTGTGATTTGTTTCGTTGGTTTTACCAAGAGAGATGTACTATCTTGCTTCGTCGTCAAATAGTCTGATTCTTGTACACTGTACAGCTTGTATTGTTAATTTGGAATATGATTTGGATTACCTGTAATACCAGTAAAAGCAAAAAGGGAGAATAAAGGGTCTTGCCGTCATAATCCTTTGGCTTTAGAAAATGCTGAGTGCAATATCACTCTCTGAGGTTTCCAGACCGGCCGGGGTTGGTTGACACATCTCTTATCATTTGGCAGTAGAGAAAATTCAATGCTCATGTTTTACCAACTTAACTGCTGAGGTAGAAAGCCAAAGGGTAGTGCCCTTTGGACCAATGGTCCATAAGTTTTGCCCAGCAGCACAGTGAACCACGAGGGGAGTGAGGATAAGGGAGGAAAATCCCGGCATGGAACAGGGATAGGGGAGAGTGCCTCAAGGCCATGGCCACCCTACAAAAGCCAGCTCCAGCCCTCACTTCTCATTTCCTTCCCTCAGCTAAGAACATGGCCAGAGCAGAAGCAAGCCAACACACGGGAGACCCCTCATTTCACAGCCCGCTCTTCCCAGACCTCCACGTCCCTTGCTCAGCTAACACACAAAACCAAGCCGAGCGCGGAGCAACACCACCCAAGGCCCATAACGGTCACACCATAGAAGTAAGGAAGGGAGAGCCCGAAGGAGAGAAGACGATGACCGCGGATATAGGTGGCCAAATGGGCCGGGCTTAAACGGGCCGCACCACGGCCCGTTACTGTAGACCCGGCCCATTTAGGCACGGCACGGGATTTAAATGGGCCGGGCCGGCACGGCACGACGGACCGGGCCGTGCCTGGGCCGCCGGTGCGGCACGGCGGGCCGGCACGGCACGGCCCGTTTAGCAATTGGGCCGTGCCGGCCCGGCACGGCACGGCCCAGCGGCACGGCAGGCCCGGCACGGCCCGCCCCGGCCCGGCTAATTCAAAAACTAGCCGTTTTTGTGACCGTTGGGGGTAAAAAAATTCGAAAAAAATAGCAAAAAAATCGGAAAAAATCTGAAATTTTTTCTATAAATAGGGGGGCATCCGGCCTCCATTCTCCACACCTCAAACCTCACTCTTCTCTCTCGGTTTAGCTCTGAAAAATTCGAAAGTGTTTGCGCAAATTTGGTGAAAATTCGGGCAAAATTCCGAAAATTCAAAAATCTTCAAAGATTTTTGTGAGAGCTGCAAAGGAGGTAATAATGCTGTCTTATACTCTTATTTGGTATTATTTATTGGTTTAATTTTTTGCTAATCGTTCTTTATTATTTCAATTTGCAGTTGATTTAATGGAGAACTACGATTTTCAACTCTCCGAATACGGCCTCTCGGCGGAGGATATGCAATCGTTTCAACAAGCATATCCATCCGCGGAAGGTCCACATGTACAAACTGGAGATGCCGAAGAACCGACGGCCCCGGTGGCGCAGGGTCCAATCGATCCATCTTCTGCTGGCTCAACAAGTGCATCCACGACTCAAAGCACGGGTGCAAAAAGATCAAGAGCTAGTACATCTACAGTTTGGAATGATTTCGACAAGAAGTTCAGGACCGACGATGATGGGACTTCGGTGAGGTATGCTGTTTGTAAAATTTGTGGTAATGAATTGAGTGCAAAATCTTCAGGTGGGACGGGTCATCTACAACGACATGCTGCAAGCTGCAAGAAAAGGCAAGGAATACAAATGCGCCAGACACAGCTGCAATATAACCCCGACGGCTCGGTACGTACGTGGGAGTACAACCCAGAGGTAGCTCGGGAATCTCTTTGTAGATTAATTGCTTCTCAAGATTTACCTTTAAATTTTGGTGAATCTGATGCTTTCCAAAAATATATTACGACTGCTCATAACCCTCGATTTACTACTGTATCTAGGCAAACAACAACTAGAGATTTAATTAAATATTATAACAATTGTCGTGATAAATTGAAAGAAATGTTTCATACATGTACATTCTCTATTGCTTTGACATCCGACATATGGAGTGGTAGGGCAAGAGAGGATTATATTAGCGTTGTTGCTCATTATGTTAATGATGACTGGATAATGGAAAAAAGAATTATAGGATTTAAATTAATTAATGTTTCACATAATGCTGAAAATATTGCAGATAGCATTATTAAAGTTATAGAAGATTTTGGTCTCACGGATAAGATTTTTTCTATAACTTTAGATAATGCAGCTGCAAATACTAAAGCTATGGAAATTCTTACTCCTTTGTTTAATAATTATGCACAGTCTTTCTTATTGCATCAACGTTGCGCTTGTCATATTATTAATCTTATTGTTAAATCCGGTTTAAAAGATTAGATGCTTGTATTAATTCTTTTAGAGATGCAATTTCATTTATTAATTGTTCTAACCAACGAATAGCCGCATATAAGAGTTTTTGCGTAGCAATGAATGTTCGTCCTAGAAAATTTGGTTTAGACATGCCTGTTAGATGGAACTCTACTTATCTTATGCTTAAACATATATTGCCACATAAGAGCACTTTATCTGTTTTCCTTCACACCCAAAGTCATCAATCTCGTAGCTCCTCAAGTAGAACCCAAGTTAGAGACCCTGAACTTACTGAGGACGATTGGGATGTTGGTGAAAAAATATTTTCCTTTCTAGAAATTTTTCATAAAGCTACAGTTTGTCTTTCTGGAGTATACTACCCTACATCTCCCATGATTGTTCATAATATTGTTGAAATTGCCACTCACCTAAAGGCTTTTGAAAATGATCATATACTACGGGATGCTGTAGGTGCCATGAAATCTAAGTTTTTAAAATATTGGAGCGAAATTCCTATTTTATATGCATTTGCTTTTATGTTGGATCCTAGGGCCAAACTCCAAGGATTTATAAATGTTTTACAAGTTTTAAGTGAGGCTACCGGTTTAGACTATTGTTCATACTATACACAAGTTAAGGATAAATTATATGAGATATATAATAAATATGAAAATAAATTTGGATCTGTGCGTTTACAAAGACCCCCGGTAGTCCCTAGCACCTCTAGGGGGGCTATGCAATGGGGCAAGATTTTTGGTTCTTCGTCTAGTTCTCGTGCAGGTGCAGGTACACAGCAGGTGCGACAAAGCACTGGAGACCTATCAAGCTATCTCAACAGTGATAGCGTCAGCTTCGAGCAGGAGTTGAACATCCTCTCATGGTGGCAAACCCAGAAGGTATCATATCCAGTGCTATCCATATTAGCGCGGGATGTGTTGACTGTTCCTGTCTCTACAGTCTCCTCGGAGTCAGCATTCAGTCTTTCCGGAAGAATAATCGAGGAGCGACGAACAAGTCTCTCCAACGAGATGGTCGAAGTACTTATGACCGTCAAAGACTGGGAACAGGCTGAAGCAAGACTCCAACATACTGCAGATAATAAATATTTAGAAGAATCTTTTGAGAATTTGTATTTAGATAGCAATGAATAGGATTTTCAATATTTTTCTTTCATATGTGGTCAATAATGAGCTTTATAGGCTGTACTCTTTTTTCTTTACCAAGGTTTTCTCAAATTGAGTTTTTACTTGGTAAAGTTTTTAATGAGGCAGCCATCCCATGTAATTTAATAAATTAATAAAGCTCATTATGTCATTGCAAATATTTATTTTTATGATTAACAATGTCTACAATTTTCTATATTTTTTCTGAATTTTCTACAATTTTTTTGAATTTTCTACATTTTTTCTTAATTTTCTACAATTTTTCTTAATTTTTTCTTTTTTTTCGGGCTAAACGGGCTAGCCGGGCCGGCACGGCCCGTTTAGCCTTAATCGTGCCCGGGCCGGCACGGCACGGCCTCGGGCCGTGCTTGGGCTCCCACCGCGGCCCGCGGGCCGGCACGGCACGGCCCGTTTAATACACGGGCCTTAACGGGCCGTGCCTAAACGGGCCGTGCCGAGCCCGGGCCCGTGCCGTGCCGGCCCGGCACGGCCCACTGGCCACCTCTAACCGCGGAGGTGAAGAACCTTCGACGACCGTCGGGACCACTCCAGGTAAACTGGATAGTTACCAAGACCAGTAAACCGTTAACAGCCAGTAACAGGTAGGTCCTCCAACTCTTTTCCTCTCTATTCATCGCAGGACACGAGCGGCGAGCCCAAAGGATCATTGTGCGCCCTTGGTTGGGGGTGCATGCTCCCTGGCGCATGTCCCCGCCAAGTCCGTTGCAGTGACACCCGTAGGCTTTTCCAAACCGTGCGTGCATGCATGAGCATAGAAGCTAGCGAAAATAGAAGCTAAATCGAAAACGTAAGGGGAAGAGTGGACCGTCCTGGGTAGGTGGTGGAGTAGAGGTGTATTGGTGAAGCTCAGGCCGCCTTGGCCAAAGCCATGGCCAAGAGCAACCAAGGGGAAGCCTGGGGATGGCGGTGCTTGGGGAAGGGCGGTGGTTCCGATGGAGCCGGGCCTTGGGGACCAGGCACAAGAGCGCGGTAGCCGGAGGCTAGGAGCGACGCTGGTAGATCCGGCGATGGAGGGGCCACTGGAGGTGAGCGGTGAGCCAGAGGGTGCCGATGTGCCGACAAGGCCCCTTGCCGACGGCGGTGCAGTCACGGCCGAGCAGGGACCAGGGGGTCAGTGCTAGGAACTGGCAACCACTGGTAGCTACCGGAGGAGCTGGCCGACGGGACCAAGGGGGAAGCCATGGCGTGGTTGACCAGCGACCGAAAGGCCCGGCGGAGGAGCGGCGAAGGAGGAGGCCAGTGGTAGGGAGGCGGTGAACCCGCCCTTGACCGGCCGGATCTAGGGATAGAGGTGGCAGCAAGCATTAGGAGGCGGCCAAATCCGGCCCTAGCTGGCTGGATCTGAGGAGGACCTGAGAGAGGGAGAGAGGAGAGTGGGAGGAGGCGGTGTCGAGCATGGGGGAGCTGAGATAGGAAGAGGAGAGAGGACATGAGGCCATTCGGCCTGACCGAAGTGAGAAGGGAGAGAGAGGAAAAGAAAGAGCTCGGTTGGGGAAAGAAAGAGAATGAAAGGGAAGAAAAGAAGAGAAAAGAAAGAAAAGGAGAGAAGAGAAAACAAAACAAAAAAAAAAGAGGGATTTGTGTCGTGCGCATCGAGTCCTTAACTGCTTAACTCTACGCGTTTTATGCCAACGTTGGATTATGGCACGTAGAACCAAGTCGTCTGTTTGAGCGTGAATATTGCTATAGTATATTGAGACGAGATGGGTAATGCTTGTATAGGTGGAGGCTCTGAGTTGGAGCCATCCATGCATCATTCCCGAGGATAATCAGTCAAGTATAAGGTAGAACATAGATGATAATTTGTTTAAAATGTGTGATATTTACTGTATATGATGTTGCATGGCAGATGATGACAATGCCAATATAATAGGGTAGGCTATGATGCTTACCTGCTTATGATGATAATGATGACGCATGTTTATGATAATTGATATATGCATTTGCATCATGTGTGCTCATGAAATGAGAAAAGTGATCCACCGTAGATGGATCCATAAGACCTACTTCGGTAGGCCTCCACGGGAGTGAAGAGATCCCCGTGCCGATGAGGACGGGCCTATGATAGGGTGAACATTAACGGGTGTTCATCCAAGTTATACCGGTATATACAATGAGATGAGCGAATGAGCATGTAGAGTAATGATGCATTGCACTAATAAAATGACAATAATGAGATGCGAGAATGATGATATGATCATGGTGAAATGGGTGGGATATGACATGGCGAGATGATTGCTTATGTGTTGGGTAGCGTTTATTGTTCTATTATGTGTTTACTGAGTCTCCGGATTCATCTTTGCTTTGATTTTTTTTAGGTGATCACTGAAGACGGCATACACGGATAGGAGTAGCATATGACTTTTTCACATACAAGCAGCAATTCACACCGCTTTTTGTTTAAAATAATTAAACCCTACTGGCATGCTTGCGTAGTTGGTGTGAAATTGTTAGGATGTTTACCATGTTACTAAGATGTAGTGATAGTAGTTGTTGCTAAAAATATTATCAATGATTGTAAATGGAAGTCTATGAAATGGTGGTAGCATTCCGGACTCTAGGAGGGGCGGGGTGCTACAGTACACTGGTGTTCCCCCAATTATAGATGGTTTAATTTGGCGTTCTCTTATCCTGTTTTTCCATGTTTTATATCCCCATGTTTCTGCCAAAATTGATTATCCTTGTTCGTTGTTGGAAACAGGTATAGACACTATCATACTCATCACTCATTGTCACATCAATTGGTTGTTTGAATCCCTTTCGATACTAGTATGTTTTTTCCACACAGAATTTGAAGCCCGGCCATTTTTTATATGAGAAATCTAGAAAACGGTATACCGTTTTGTTGGATTCGATGGTATAGCTTGTCTCCGGCGAGGGGGCACCGCCGCCGTCTTTCCCGGACAGGTTCACTGTGACCCCCCCCCCCCCCGGCGGGACGTAGAGAGAGGCCGGAGAGGTAGTGGCCCGGCGTGGAGGGTGTCGGGTGTCGGGTAGCGTTGGAGGGTGGCAGGATGAGGCGGCGGCGTAGTAAATTTTAGGTTGGACGAGGTGAGGACGATGGGGGAGGGGGAGAGGGTGGCGCGGCAAGGCGGCGGGGTCGCTGCCAGCCGCCGATGGAGGAGGAGGAGGAGGCGGGGGGAGGCGGAGGAATGCGGAGCTGTGGCCAGCGCTAGAGAAGATGGTGGGGGAGGGCAGCGGGCGCGGATAAGAGAGATGGAGAGGAGGGCAATGGCCTGTGCTGGAGAAGACAGGTGGAGGGAAAGGGAGCAGCGGTGCATTCAAGAGAGGGAGATGAGGGGAAGCAACGGCAAGAGAAAGATATGCCATCGGAATGTCTTCCAACAGTAGGCCATGCGCTAGTTCCTCTCTTTTTATATATAGTAAACTATGTAATTTGTTTTCTACTCCCTCCGGTAGAAATTAATCGCCATCTTAGATAGTAGGTGCGTCTGCGCACGTGAATAAAAATAAGGTTGAATTCTTGTTGTACGTGCAATTGTGCATACAGGTGCAAGTGTGTAGCGTGATTGCTTGACTTTGTGGTGCAGTTTTTTCTATGTAAATTTGCAGCTTGGCAAGTAAGCAGTCATTATCATTTTGAGAACGCTCACAGGATGAAAGAATGCAATCTTACTATCAATCCAGGAGTGACAAATCTTGTACTGCATGCACATGCAGATGAAACGTAGTGTTTTGTCACATGCAGATGAAACGTAGTATCACAAAACCAAATATACCAACCCAAATTTAGTTCTTTTACATCGGCGGTACGTCACCGACTCGCCGACGACGTGCTCGCCGACGTCCTCGGCCGTCGCCCGCCGCGCAGTCTCGCCAGTCACGGTGCGTCTGCTGGGCGTGGCGCGCCACCGTCGACACGCTCTCCAGGGATAGGACTTTACCTAACGACCAAATGTGTGCCCGCGCCATGTGGGCGTCTTCTGAACATGACATGTGTACTTCTCGTGACAAAGCACCAAACGTTTTTTACACGCAGGCTGCTTGGGTATGTAGATACCAGATAGATGCAGCATTGCTCTTTCTTGTCCTACAGCGAAATGTGGGTATCAGGATTGAAAAAAGTTAATCCGGAGTAAAAGAAGTTTTGAAAAAACTGGCAATGTCTAGAATCGAGCATATCGAGTTTCCCTGGTAGTATGTTACCATATGGACCAGGTCTGGTCATTTGCCATAAGAATTATTTGTTGGTTTTAGGGCCATTTGAAACGCTTGAATTTCGCATAAGTTTCGAAGGATTTTATCAAGAAAGTGTTCAATGGAAATTGTTTTTTCCTGTTGCGTTTCAAACGGGGCCTTAGTTTTTACTGGAAGTTGTTTTTTTCCTATTGCATCTTTTGTGATAATACTAGAATTGAAGGGTGATTTAATCTGAGCTAAGTTTGTGGTATGCCAAATTATATTTCGGGTCTACAATTACAGAAAAGTTGAATGAGTTAGCACCTTATCCATTGTGGCAGAGGGATGTGTTATAGATGTCACTCTATACTACTCCCTCCAATTACAAAAGAGTGACGTTGTAGAATATGTGCAGTCAAACTATTAATTTTGACCAAAGATATTATTTAAAATATATGGTTTAGATGTATGAAAATGATATGAGTGAATTTGTCATAAAAATACTTTTATAGTATTACACTTTTACAACTTTTGAATGTACAGTAAGAGAATTTACTGTTCAAAGGAGCATCTTGTTAATTCTGAAAAGCCAAAAACATCTCTGTTGTGGCTACAGACCAAACAGAGAGAGATGGTAGTGGAGAGGTGGGAGTGTTCTGTCTCACCCTCCCCCTCATCTTGATATATATATTCACATGGGGTATACTTTTACAGCTATCCCCTTACATCCATACATCCCCATCAGGGGCACTTATGTCATTACACATGTTACTCTGGTTCTTATAACCTCCTAACAGGCCTGCTGGGCTTAGGTGGGGGCCACCCCTACGACAGGAGCCTCTCATGGTGAAGGGCTTCACAGGGCCGAAGCCATGTCGCCGAGTCCTTTGGCCCCCTCCGTCCCCTGCGGACTGTGAATTTCTCCAAGCTTGTGGCTGGGGAGCCTGAGGTCTGGGATGGAAGGTGCCTTGTTGCAGCAGACGCGCGCGCTCCGTCTGCTATCCTTCGAACGGGTGGCAGCGGAGGCTGGCGCCTAGCTCGAAGTAGACGCGCGCGCTCCGTCCCCTACCCGTCGAACGGGTGGCAGCGGAGGCTGGCGGCTAAGTCGAAGCCGAGGCGCGCGCGCTCCATCCCCTACCCTTCGAATGGGTGGCAGCGGAGGCTGGCGCCTAGCTCGAAGTAGACGCGCGCGCGCTCCGTCCCCTACCCTTCGAACGGGTGGCAGCGGAGGCTGGCGCCTAGCTCGAAGTAGACGCGCGCGCGCTCCGTCCCCTACCCTCTGAACGGGTGGCAGCGGAGGCTGGAGCCTAGCTCGAAGTAGACGCGCGCACGCTCCGTCCCCTACCCTTCGAACGGGTGGCAGCGGAGGCTGGCGCCTAAGTCGAAGCCGAGGCGCGCGCGCTCCGTCCCCTACCCTTCGAACGGGTGGCAGCGGAGGCTGGCGCCTAGCTCGAAGTAGACGCGCGCGCGCTCCGCCCCCTACCCTTCGAACGGGTGGCAGCGGAGGCTGGCGCCTAAGTCGAAGCCGAGGCGCGCGCACTCCGTCCCCTACCCTTCGAACGGGTGGCAGCGGAGGCTGGCGCCTAGCTCGAAGTAGACGCGCGCGCGCTCCGTCCCCTACCCTTCGAACGGGTGGCAGCGGAGGCTGGCGCCTAGCTCGAAGTAGACGCGCGCGCTCCGTCCCCTACCCGTCGAACGGGTGGCAGCAGAGGCTGGCGCCTAACTCGAAGCCGAGGCGCGTGCGCTCCGTCCCCTACCCCTCGAACGGGTGGCAGCGGTGGCTGGCGCCTAGCTCGAAGTAGACGCGCGCGCGCTCCGTCCCCTACCCTTCGAACGGGTGGCAGAGAAGGCTGGCGCCTAGCTCGAAGTAGACGCGCGCGCGCTCCGTCCCCTACCCTTCGAACAGGTGGCAGCGGAGGCTGGCGCCTAGCTCGAAGTAGACGCGCGCGCGCTCCGTCCCCTACCCTTCGAACGGGTGGCAGCGGAGGCTGGCGCCTAGCTCGAAGTAGACGCGCGCGCGCTCCGTCCCCTACCCTTCGAACAGGTGGCAGCGGAGGCTGGCGCCTAGTTCGAAGTAGACCCGCGCGCGCTCCGTCCCCTACCCTTCGAACGGGTGGCAGCGGAGGCTGGCGCCTAGCTCGAAGTAGACGCGCGCGCTCCGTCCCTGCGCTGAGGTTGGAGCTTGGCGCCGGTATGGTTGCGCTCCGGGGCTGTTGTGACCTCGCAGTCTGGTAGTGCGCTTTTAATGGCGGCTGGAATCACGCCGACGCCTGGCCTGGCAGAAGTCAGGCTGTCGCGTCGTGCAGTCTGGCATTCTGCAGGTGGGACACGTGGCGACTCACGACTGGTGCGTCGTGGGATGTGAGCGGTTGCCGTGGGGGAGCTCGCGCGCCAACAAGTGGTGGAACGCCATGGAGCACTCGGGAGGCTGCTGTTCCCGTGTGCTGGGGAAGAGCCGCATGACTGAAGGGACGCTGCAGCGACTCGTGGATGAGGGGAAGATCGTGGATCGCAATGGGGCTCGCCTACCCCGTCGGGACGAGACGGAGCCGAAGCCCGGGGCAATGGAGGCGATTGTTTTTGTTGCGTTCTTCGACGCCGGCCTTCGAATGCCCTCCACGTTGTTCGTGGGCGAGGTCCTGCGGGCCTACAAGTTGGAGCTAGCCCAGTTGACGCCCCACGCGATACTCCGCCTAGCTGTCTTCACGTTGGCGATGCGGACAGAGGGGTGGCGTCCCAGTGCGAGCTTATTCGCCACACTGCACGACGCACACTGTCGACCCAGAAAGGTCGACGGGGCGGTGTCCAACTTCGGCGGTGTGGACTTCGTGCTCCGGGCGTCATGCGCGACATTGTTCCCTGTGCCAGCCTCGTCGGGGCAATGGGCGTCCGGCTGGACTCGGCGGTGGTTCTATTACACCGTGACCGACAAGAGCGGAATGCAGTGCCGAGGTGGGCCGATCTCGTTTAACAGTACGCCGAGTCTGAAGGCGAAGATTGACGACACGCGAAAGCTACAGAGTCTTGTCGGTGTCGCCCGTCGAATGAGCGTGCGCGACCTAGCCGAGGAGTTCACAATGTATGGGGCGGCGCCACTCTCCTCCCGGGGGAAGTATGTTGGACAGAACGGCCCCCGCGAGGACGGGTTCGATCCATCCGTATCTCGCCTGCTTCCGCCCTCCGCTCCTTGTAAGTCGCCCAGCACGCTTTACGCGCGCCATTGTATCTGTTTGGTTTCCGCCTGACTGACGTGATCTCCTGCGCAGTGGCTCGGCTAGAAGATGCGGAGCGCGCGGTTACGGCGCTCCTCGGCCCGTACACGCTTAAGGAGCACCAGGCTAAGCAGGGGCGGGTAAACCGCACCTGCGAGGTTCTGGGCATTACTGTGCCCGAGCGCGCGATGCCGGAAGAGCTTCCCGCCGGGACTCCGGGCGCTCAGGACGGTGAGAGCCCTACGGGGGTGTTATCTTCGCGACGCCGGGCCCGTTCCCCGGCTGCCGTATGCGACCCGGCAGCCCCCTCGGCGGCTAGCACAGCTGAGACGGGGCGTGCGACCGACGGTGGGCCTGGTCATACTGCTTCGGAGGAGCGCGCCACCTCGAATCCCCCGGCACCTTCTGCCGTCGCCCACGAGCCCGTGCGCGCGGCCATCGTTGAGTTGGAACTCGCCAACCCGGGGGGTGGCGTCGTTCCTGGCGAGAAAACCACGGTTGAAGGTGCGTTATCAACCGCAGCGGCCGGCGAGGGCGTGCCCCCTACAGAGGAAGCCGTGGGGGCGACGGTAACCGTAGCTGGTGTTGCCGCGGAAGGATCGCCTGTGCCACCGCAGGCGAAACGCCCTCGGACCCAGTCCCCGCCGCCAGCGAGGGGTCGATACGCCGTTGCGGGGCCTTGCCGTGGGATTACGGCGTCTGGCGCGGCCGAGAAGACCTCCTTCCCGACCGTCGAGGCGCCCGCCTCCCCCTGGGTGGTTGAACCGGCGCCACTTCCTACCGCGACAAGGGGCGCAGGAGGTAGGCGTGAGTCCCTTTCTTCACCTGACTTCGCGAGACTCTCTCCGATCTCCTCGCTCATTCTGCCAACATAAGGCGAGACGAAGTCTCCTGGACGTGGCGAAGGATCGAGCAACGGAGGTATGCGCGAAGTCGGAAGCCTTGTGCAGGGTGCCCCGCAGGTGCCTGCTGTTGTTGACATGGCCGTGGCCTCGGTAAATCCTGGCGCGTTGGGGCCGGGGCTCGCTCGGACTTCCTCCCTCGCCCGGAGATATTTTGCGACCTCACCGCAGCCGCAGAGCGTGCCGACAACGGCCTCGACCGAGAGATGTTGTCGTCATGCGAGGGGGAACTCCTAGCGCTCGCGCTACAGGCCTCTGAGATGAGGGTAAATATGTGCGCTTCAGCTTTGTAAGGTACTGCTGGACGCCTGCTGATTTGTCGTTTTTGCCAGATGCTTGCCCTCAGCCGGTCCTTTGACGAGGCCCGCGTTCGGCAGCGGAGGGCTCTGGAAGCCAGCCTTCGTGAAGCAAGCAACGCTCTCGCCGCGAAGGATGAAGAACTTCGCGCGCTGGAGGGCGCCATGGCGGCCGCAGAACTCGAGGCCACGGAAGCTAAGTGCGCCGCGGCCGAGGAGCGCGTCGCCTTCGTGCAGCAGATCGCCGTCCTAGAAGGGAAGAACGCCCAGCTGACGGAGTCTGCTGCCGAGAATAGCCTCGTCTTGGAAAATGCGTCCATGTCGGCGTGGCGGGCCATGGAGTCTCTGAACCAGGCCCTCCGAGATCTGTGCATCAGAGTGCCGGACACTACGCACGGGCCGGAGGCCCTGTCGGAGACGCTCGAATTGATTGAGGAGGGGGCCGGCGCGTGCGGAGGCGAACCCCGCCGCTACGACTTTCTTTATAGTCCGGAGACTCGCGCGTGCGGAGGCGGACCTCAACGCTACGTCTTGTTTAAAGTCCGTAGACTAGCGCGTGCGGAGGTGGACCTCGACGCTACGACTTCCTTTATAGTCCGGAGACTCGCGCGTGCGGAGGCGGACCTCAACGCTACGTCTTATTTAAAGTCCGTAGACTGGTGCGTGCGGAGGCAGACCTCGACGCTACGACTTCCTTTATAGTCCGGAGACTCGCGCGTGCGGAGGCGGACCTCAACGCTACGTCTTATTTAAAGTCCGTAGACTGGTGCGTGCGGAGGCGGACCTCGACGCTACGACTTCCTTTATAGTCCGGAGACTCGCGCGTGCGGAGGCGGACCTCAACGCTACGTCTTATTTAAAGTCCGTAGACTGGTGCGCGCGAGGGTGTCCCCCCGTTGCGTCTTATTTAGAGTCCGTAGACTGGTGCGTGCGGAGGCGGACCTCGACGCTACGTCTTATTTAAAGTCCGTAGACTAGTGCGTGCGGAGGCGGACCTCGACGCTACGTCTTGCTTTATAGTCCGGAGACTCGCGTGTGCGGAGGCGGACCTCGACGCTACGTCTTATTTAAAGTCCGTGGACTAGTGCGTGCGGAGGCGGACCTCGACGCTACGTCTTATTTAAAGTCCGTGGACTAGTGCGTGCGGAGGCGGACCTCGACGCTACGTCTTGCTTTATAGTCCGGAGACTCGCGCGTGCGGAGGCGGACCTCGACGCTACGTCTCATTTAAAGTCCGTGGACTAGTGCGTGCAGAGGCGGACCTCGACGCTACGTCTTGCTTTATAGTCCGGAGACTCGCGCGTGCGGAGGCGGACCTCGACGCTACGTCTTATTTAAAGTCCGTGGGCTAGTGCGTGCGGAGGCGGACCTCGACGCTACGTCTTGCTTCATAGTCCGGAGACTCGCGCGTGCGGAGGCAAACCTCGACGCTACGTCTTATTTAAAGTCCGTAGACTTTGTTCTGCTCAGCGTGGACAGGGGATGCACTGGGAACAGCAACCTTTATTGAACTCCCGTTTGCACGGGCGAGCATCGCATAACAAAGGGCTGGTGGCTCTACGCTTGCTGTCCTGCTTCTAGGCGTAGTACCGCCGCAACCTGTCCGCGTTCCATGTGTGCCGGAGGGCTTGTCCTTCGAGCGTGGCGAGGCGGTACACCCCCTTTGGCAATGCCTCCATCACGATGTACGGGCCTTCCCACTTGGACTCCAGCTTGCCCACGGTCTCCAAGGACACACGGCGCTCCTCTTCAGGTGCTTGGACGAGGACCCTCCGCGAGCCGGCCTTGATTTCCTCGGGCGTCACCGCTTCGTCACTGAAAAGAAGCTTGAACGGTGTGAATCCCGTCGGGCGCGTTACCGTTGTGCGAAGCGACCATAGAACGCTGTGAAGCTCGTTTGGCCACTTGCCCTTTGGCAATCCGACCAGACGCTTTTTGATGGCGGCGGAGATGGCGCCATTCGCCCGTTCGACCGCCCCGTTGGACTGGGGATGCCCTACCGAGGCGAATCGGAGGGTGATGCCCATGCTGTCATAATAGTCTTTGAAGAGGGTGGCGTCGAACTGCAGGCCATTGTCAACCGTGAGCTCCCGGGGCACACCGAAGCGACATATGATGTTTTGCCATAGGAAGCGCTGTATGGCCGCAGAAGTTACTTTGGCCAGGGCGACTGCTTCCGGCCATCTGGAGAAATACTCCAGCGCGACTACCACGAACCGGAGGTCCCCTGGAGCTCGGGCAAGTGGTCCTACTATATCAAGGCCCCAGCGTGCCAGTGGCCACACCGGGGGAATGGGGTTGAGGCTCGTCGGGGGCCTGCGGATGATGCGCGCCATCCACTGGCACCCTTGGCACCGACGGACGAGGTCCTGGGCGTCGGTGATGGCAGTTGGCCAGTAGAAGCCTTGCCTGAACGCCTTGCCGACTAATGACCTCGGTGCCAGGTGGGATCCGCACACGCCCGCGTGGATCTCCGCCAGGAGCTCCTTTCCCCCTCAGTCGAGAGGCAGCGCAGGAGCGGTACGCAAACCCCTCTCTTGTAGAGTATCCCTTCGAACACCTGGAAGGACTGTGCGCGGTGCTGCAAGCGCCGAAGCTCGGCAGGGTCCTCCGGCTCGGCGATGCCTTGCAAGAAATTGAAGATAGGCTCTCGCCAATCTCCTGACCGATCAATGCGGTGGACGAGTGCCGCGTCCCGGTTGTCCTGCGCGATGGCCGCCTGCGCTAATATCTCATAAAACGCCCCCTCAGGGGGGCAGTTGCTGGCTGGCCGCCTTAGCGAGGGCGTCGGCCTGCTCATTCTCCGCGCGGGGGATGGCCTTGACGGTGACACCCAAAAAGTGCCTTTCCCTCGCCCTCACCGCCGTGAGGTACTTGGCCAACTCAGGGTCCTTGGCTTGATATGACTTGTCCACATGGCCAGCCACCAAGCGCGAGTCGGTGCGGACCAACACCCGTCTCGCGCCGACTGCCTTGAGCTTCGCCAGGCCAAAGAGCAGTGCCTCGTATTCAGCCGTGTTGTTGGTGGCGGGGAAGGCAAGGCGCGCCGAGTATAGCAAACGCTGTCCTTCGGGCGTGACGATCACCGCCCCTACGCCCGCGCCGGCGACGCTGTAAGCTCCGTCGATTGTAAGCGTCCAGACAGGATCATCGTGCGTCTGGACGGGTTGGGCCGGCGGGGTCCATTCGGCGAGAAAATCCGCCAGGACTTGGGATTTGATTGCCGTTCGCGAAGCATACGTCAAGGACAAGGGAGCGAGCTCGGCAGCCCATTTGCCGATGCGCCCTGTGGACTCCTTGCTGTGTAGCATCTCTGCCAGGGGGAATGAGGAAGGCACTGTGATCGGGTGGGCCAGAAAATAATGCCGAAGCTTCCTGGAGGCCATGACCAGCGCGTAGGCGAGCGTCTCAAGCTCCGTGTATCTTGTCTTGGCGCCTTGGAGGGCTTCGGAGACAAAGTAGACGGGCCGCTACATGGCGCCTTCCTCTAAGACGAGGACGGCGCTGACCGCGGTGGCTGACGCGGCCAGATAGAGCAGGAGGGGAGCCTCTGGTGCTGGGGCGACCAGAGTGGGGAGGCTTGCCAGGTGCTGCTTGAGCTCGTTGAAGGCCTTCGCGCAATCTCCGTCCCAACGAAATCCATCGCACCCGCGGAGTGTCTTGAAAAATGGCAGGCCCCGCTCTGCCGCCCTGGATAGGAAGCGGCTTAATGCTGCCATGCGGCCCGCCAGCCTCTGGACCTCCCTCGTTGTCTTGGGCGGCTCCATACCCAGGATGGCGTCTACTTTGTCGGGGTTCGCCTGGATGCCCCGTCCGGACACGAGGAAACCTAGGAGTTTGCCCGCCTGCACCCCGAAGACACATTTGTCGGGGTTGAGCTTGATGCCCGCCTTCCGGAGATTGTCGAAGGTCTCCTGGAGGTCCCGGCCATGCAGAGAAAGCTGCCGGGTTTTGACCACCACGTCATCGACGTAAGCTTCGACGTTCCTCCCGAGCTGGGCGGCCAGGGCAATGGCGACGAGATGGGTGAAGGTAGCACCTGCATTCTTCAAACCAAAGGGCATTCTGACGAAGCAGAACGTCCCAAGTGGTGTGATGAAGCTGGTCTTCTCCTCGTCGTCTTCGGTCATATATACCTGGTGGTAGCCGGAATAGACGTCCAGGAAACTCATGAGTTCGCACCCAGCAGTGGCGTCGACCAGTTGATCGATGCGCGGCAAGGGGTAATTATCCTTCGGGCACGCCTTGTTGAGTGCCGTGAAGTCGATGCACATACGCCAGGCCCCGCTGGCCTTTTTGACTAGCACTGGGTTAGCGAGCCACTCTGGATGGTGGACTTCGCGGATGACCCCGGCGTGAAGAAGCTTTGCCACCTCTGTTTTGGCCGCCTGCTGCCGATCCATCGACATACGCCGAAGCCTTTGCTTGACCGGCTTGGCGTCGGGGCAGACCGCCAAGCGATGCTCGATTACTGCTTGGTCTACGCCCTTGATGTCCTCCGGGGACCATGCGAAAATGTCAACGTTGTTCTGAAGCACTCGGAGCAGATCCCGTTCGACCCCCGGTGGGAGCCCCTCGCCGATGGACACAAACTGCCCCTCCGCCTGGAGCGGCACCTTCTTGACTCCGCCCTCGGGTCGAGGCTTGGGCGTCCATCCGGGGGCGGAGGGCCCGTCGCCGAGCGTGCCGGAGAGGGCATGCACCGGGCGATGCGGAACGCGGCTGCCGACCTCGGCACGTCTGGCCAGGTCCTGATCGCCGAAGACGGTGATAACACCCTCCGGGCCCGGAAGCTTCACACACAAAAAAGCGTAGTGTGGGATCGCCTCGAAAGAGTTGATGACGGGTCGACCCAGTATGGCGTTGTAGGGATGTGGGATATCGACGACGTCGAAGATGACATGCTCGGTCCGGATGTTACCCTTGTTGCCCTCCTGACGGAAAGTGACCGGAAGGGACATGTGCCCCAAGGCCTGCAGCGGTTGACCCCCGAAGCCTTGAAGTGGAGCTCCTGGCTGCTCTAGCTGGCTTCGGGGGATCCCCATACGGTCGAGGGCCTCTGCGAACAAGATATTCGCGGAGCTTCCCCCGTCGACGAGGACGCGCCTGACGTCACAGCGGGCTATGTGGGCCTGGATAACTAGAGGGTCTTGGTGAGGGTACTCCACACCCCTGGCGTCGTTGAAGTCGAAGGTGATGTTGCGGGGCGGCATCCACAGTTGCGGCTGCTCCCCGGGGGCTTTTGAGGAGGAGCCTCCGGTGATGACGCCGACGGTGCGATGCTGCGCGCCCTCCGTTGCGATGGCTCGTATGGGGCTACCCCTTGGGTGCCCCGCGTGGGCTCCAGCGAGGGGCCGAGGAGGCAGAGCCCGAGACCCGGCCATCACCCTCCGCAGCTCCATAACCGCGGTGCATGCCCTTGTGTAATGATCACCGTAGCCGTGTACCTCGCACCACTTGCCATAGTGTAGGAGCTCTTGTTCTGCGTGGGGTTGGCCGCCGCAATCAAGTCCGCCTTCCGATCCCCGGTCTCCCCTCCATGAGGCGGGGTCGGGTCCTTGGCGGGCGCTCTCGGTGTCGAGGACATGATGGGCCGCCTGCGACCTGCGCTGGTGGCACCGAGGTTTATGCCTGCTCCTTGAAGAGCCTTCCGGTACCCTGGTATCGCTGCCTCGGGGAGGGCCTCCTCGGGGCTCTCGGCTACGGACCTGCTTCGAGGAGGGACCACCCGCCCCCACTTCGCGCGGGGGGGCGCTCCTCATGGGCGAGGCCGAGGGCGGTAATGCTGCGTCTTCGCGCATCCTCCTCCGCCCGTGCGTACTCGTCCATTTTGTTGAAGAGCTTGGCGACTGTCTTGATTGGCCTCCGCGCGTTGTACTCGGCCACCGGGCCCGGATGAAGGCCCTGTATGGCTGCATTAACGACGGTGGTTTCATTAATGTCTTTTACTTGGCACCGGATCTTGGCGAAGCGCTTGAAGTAGTCTCGGAGCTTCTCCGAGGGTCTTTGCTTCACGGCGAAGAGTTGGTCCATATCGACTCGCTCGACGTAGTTTCCTTGGAAGTTGTTGTGAAGGCGGACGCGAAGCTGCTCCCACGCGTAGATGGAACCCGGCTCTATGGTAAATAACCAAGAGAGCGCCACTCCTTGCAGCGCGAGGGGGAGTCCCTTCGCCTTCGTGGTGTCGTCTCCGCCCGCGGCTTCGATCGCGGTTTCGTACACGCGCACGAACTCACGGGGGTCCGTGTCGCCTTTGTACGAGTCGACGGCCCTAGGGAACTTGAAGTCTTCGGGCCATGCCGCCTGCTGCAGCTCCGCCGAAAGCGGGGACTCCGGATCTACGCGTCTCAGCGGCACGCGGCTAGACGCGGGGGCTTCGCGACTGTTCGTCCCCTCCGGCGTGGGCTCGGGCGCGATTAGTGGCGCGGCCTGCCGGCTCCGAGCCTCTTGTATATCTCGGACGGCTCCGCGAAGGTCCCCTAGTTCCTGCTGGAACGCGTTGAGGGCTGCTAGTAGGGCGCCTTCCACCGCAGGTGCTGTCGGGGCCGCCGGAACACCCAGCGGGCAGGTCGGTGCAGGGATCCTCGCCGCAGGATCTCCGGATCCGCCGGATGCTTCATTGCGGCTACCCCCGGCCGTCGGATCCGCGCTGCCGGCGAGGGCGGCGGGGGCTGTCGTTGTAGCGGCGCTAGCGGGGCCGGTCGTTGTAGCGCGAGCGTCGACGCCCGCGACCACCGCGCCTACGCTGCCGCCAGCTCCTTCGGCGGCCGATGTCAAAGCCCTGGTATTCACGCGCCGCTCCGATCCAGCCGTCTTCTTCCCCTTCGCCGCCACCGACGAAGCTTTTTTCGGTGCCATCCTTCTTCTTCGGTCTTCAGGCTTGCTCCTGTCCTCCCCACGGACGGCGCCAACTGTTGTGGCTACAGACCAAACAGAGAGAGATGGTAGTGGAGAGGTGGGAGTGTTCTGTCTCACCCTCCCCCTCATCTTGATATATATATTCACATGGGGTATACTTTTACAGCTATGCCCTTACATCCATACATCCCCATCAGGGGCACTTATGTCATTACACATGTTACTCTGGTTCTTATAACCTCCTAACAGGCCTGCTGGGCTTAGGTGGGGGCCACCCCTACGACAATCTCTTTTTTTTTTGTGATTGGAGGGAGTATTATAGAGTAACACGTGAGATTCGTATATACACCTAGGAAGTTCACATGGAGATAGTGGGTACCTATGCATCTCAGCCATACTTATCAATACCACTTCGGATGACATATCGGTTTGGTTCTTGGAATGGTACATTTCGATATCGGTTTATACCGGCGTAACGCTTCAGATTCAATATAATAATATGAATATATATATTTATAAGTATATATTTGTTTAATTATATGTACACCAAATATCACTTGTAATATTATTCTAAATACATAGTAGTACTATCAAATATAACATATAGTTCAATAGACAATATTATCAATTCCACCGGTATAGCCAGTATTGGTTGGTACTAAAGCTAGTATGGCTGGTATTGAGGACGACAAAGGCACAGTGATGTGGTATGCTAGGAAATAATGGCGAAGCTTTCACGAGGCCATCAGAAGCATGTATGCTAGCTTTTCCAATTCGGTGTACCTGACCTTGGCTCCCTGGAGGGCCTCTAAGATGAAGTATACTGGGCACTGGATGGCCACCTCCTCCATGGCGAGGACCGCACTTACGGCTGCCGATGCGATCGCCAAGTAGAGTAACAGTGGAGCCTCTGGCGCTGGGGAGACCAGGGTTGGGAGATTGGCCAGATGCTTCTTAAGCTCATCGAAAGCCATTGTGCAGTCGCTAGTCCAATGGAACCCATGGCAACCTCAGAGCGTTTTAAAGAACGGGAGACCCCGCTTGGCTGATCTGGATATGAAGCGACTAAGGGTGGCAAGCCAACCTGTGAGCCTTTGGACCTCCCTTATGGTCTTGTGTGGCTCCATGGAGAGTATTGCGTTAACCTTCTCGAGGTTAGATTGTATCCCTTGTCCAGACACTAGAAATCCGAGCAACTTGCCCGCTTGTATGCCAAACACACACTTATTTGGATTTAGCTTGGCACATGCCCGTCGGAGGTTGTCAAAGGTTTCTTGTAGGTAAAGGCCATAGGACCCGACTTGGATGCTTTCAACCACCATGTCATCCACGTAGGCCTCGACGTTCCTACCAAGCTGGGTCGCAAGGGCGATGGTGACTAATCGGGTGAATGTGGCTCCCGCATTTTGAGACCAAAGGGCATATGGGTGAAACAGTATGTGCCTCCCGAGGTGATGAAGCTTGTCTTCGTCTCATCTTCCCTGGCCATATGAACTTGATGGTAGCTGGAGTATGCATCTAGGAAACTCATTAGTTCATATCCGACCATGACATCCACCAGCTGGTCAATCTGCGGAAGCAGATAGTTGTCTTTTGGGCACACCTTATTAAGATTGGTGAAGTCGATGCACATGAGCTAGTCCCCACTTGCCTTTTTGACCAATACCAGGTTGGCGAGCCATTCCGGATGGTGCACCTCACGGATGACGCCTACGTCGAGGAGCTTGGTGACCTCTGCCTTGGCAGCCGGTTGGCACTCAAGGTATTGGTCTGTTGGCACTCTGCGCTCGCAATTTTTCTTGATCGGTTGGGCATTCGGGTGCACTGCCAGGTGGTGCTCAAAGATGGAGTGGTTTTATGCCCGTGATATCAACTGGTGACCATGCGAAGACATCTGCGTTGATGTGGAGAACATCCAGTAGCCCCTACTCGATCTCCAGAGAAAGACCTCTGCCGATGGAGACCTGCCGTGAATCGTCCACGTCATGCAGGGAGACTCTTTGGATGTTGCCCTCAAGCTTTGGCTTAGGCGTCCACCCCAGGGCCAACGACGACGACGGCATCGGGGTGTCGAGGATTTCACTAACTGCTTGTATCTTTCGAAGGGGGCCTCACGGGCCTAGCTCTATTTGGCGCGCGAGGTCCTGGCCTCCGTACACAGTGATTATGCCTTGTGGGCATGGCAGCTTCATGTACAGGAAGTTGTGGTGCGGGACTGCCCCAAAGATGTTTAGCATGGCTCTTCCTAGGATGGCATTATATGGGTATAGGAGATCCATGACGTCGAATGTTATATCTTCACTTCTTGGGTCGAAGGACACCTGGAGTTGCACCTGGCCCAGTGCACGTAGGGGTTGACCCCCGAAGCCCTACAGTGGAACAGCTAATGGCTGGAGCCTACTACGGGGGATGCCCATCTGGTCAAAGGCGCTGGTGAACAAGATGTCCGTGCAGTTGCCCTCGTCAAATCAGGACACACTTGACGTCGCATCCTGCAATACTGGCCTGCACCACCAAGGGGTCTTGGTGAAGGAAATCGACACCTGTCGCATCGGCCACCGTGAACATAATATCTGCATGTGCCCAGTCGAGGGGCATTTGGGTAGGGTATGCAGCGATGAGGTGTAATCGACAGGCATAAGCCTTCCTCTCTATCGCTCTGACGGGAACTCTAGCGATGAGATGCCCATAATGGCATTGATGACCCGGCGGGCACCACCGTCGGAGGCCTGTATACGGAACACAGCGGGGTCAGCTTGGACCAGTTAGCCCTCCAGGGGCTACTGGACATGTGCCACCACCAGTGCTCTGGCCTCGAGCGCTCTGTCTCTAATGACGCTCTCCTGGAGCGTTGCGATGGTCATGCAATGCCGTGTAAGGTGGTCCTTGCAATTGTGCACCTCACACCACAGACCCCGCTGCTGTCCCTCATCGTGTCCGCATGCGCCATTGCCGTCGCGAGCATGGCCTCTTCCCCGACCGCGTCCGATTGAGGTTGTAGCGTTGTCATCGCCCTCACCCTCAATGTCAAAGATGTATTTCGACCACTGGTTCTTCTACTCTTTACAGGTGGAGCCTTCTTCCGTAGAATTAGGCGTGCGCTTCGGCTCAGAGGAGTCGACGCGATGGTGTTGCGCGTCCTCTTCCACTCTTGCATACTATTCTATCTTGTCGAGGAGTTTATCCATTGACTTTATAGGTTTGCATGCGTTATATTCAGCCAGTGGTCCTGAATGAAGACCTTGTATCGCTGTATTGATGATTGTGGTCTTGTTCACATTTTTGACTTGGCAACAGACCTTAGCAAAGTTCATCGGCATCCACCCACTTGATGTAGTTGCCTTGAAAATTGTTGTACATGCGGTCCCGTATATGCTCCCACGTGTTTATCGAATTTGGTGCGAGGGTGAAGAACCAATAGAGCGCTATCCCTTGAAGGGCTGGCAGCAGTCCCTTTGCTTTTGTGGAGTCATCACCTCTGGCTGCCTTGATAGCCATTTTGTAGACGCGTACGAACTCCCAGGGGTCCGTATCGCCCTTGAATGGCTCGATGATGGGCATCTTAAAGTTCTTTGGCCATGCCACTTGCTGCAAACCAACGGATAAAGGAGACTCCAGGTCTACGCACTAGAGCATGATGTGCACGAGGGTAGGGGCTTCGCAGCTATCTGCCCTATCGACTACAGCCTCGGTCGCTGCAGTTGTGGGTGTTCGCTGACTGCGAGCCTCTAGCATCTCCCACATAGTGCTCTGGAGATCGGCTAGCTCATGCTACATCATTCCGAGGGTTGCTACCAGCACGGCTTTTGCTTCGCACGCGGTGGGGCCTGTCGGCACGGAGGAGTTCGACATGAGGTTGTTGGCGATGACGGTGTGTAATTACACCCACCTCTAATATACCACCTAAACAAACTTGAAATACTCATTTATCACTTTAGGTATATTTGTATACTAATTATAAGATACTCCAATGTGAACCACATGAAAAACTTGTAAAGGAGTTCATAGTTTTTAGCATATTTTGTAAATACCGTCATACACGCATATAAAAGGAGGGGGACGAGCAGAGCTAGGAAGGCCAATGAGCCTTGTTACAACAATGCCCCTACTGCAGGACACGGTCGTAAGGGTACACATGTCTTTTACATTCTCCGTGGGCTTTCTAGCCCAGCAGGCCGAATGGCATCCCCACAACAACTGGCAATGTCTAGAATTGAGCATATCGAGTTACCCTGGTAGTATGTTACCATATGGACTAGGCCTGGTCATTTGCCATAAGAATTGTTTGTTAGTATTAGGGCCTATTTGAAATGCATGAATTTCACATAAGTTTTGAAGGATTTTCTCAAGAAAGAGTTCAATGGAGTTGTTTTTTCCTGTTGCGTTCCAAACGAGTCCTTAGTTTTTAGTGGAATTTGTTTTTTTTCCTGTTGCATCTTTTGTGATGATACTAGAATTGAAGGGTGATTTAATCTGAGCTAAGTTTGTGGTATGCCAAATTATATTTTTGGGTCTACAATTACAGAAAAGTTGAATGAGTTAGCACCTTATCCATTGTGGCAGAGGGAAGTGTTATAGATGTCACCATATACTACTCCCTCCAGTCACAAAAGAATGACGTTGTAGAATGCGTGCAGTCAAACACTATTAATTTTGACCAAAGATATTATTTAAAATATATGGTTCAGATGTATGAAAATGACACGAGTGAATTTGTCATAAAAAATACTTTCATAGTATTGCACTTTTACAACTTTTTGAATGTACAGTAAGAGAATTTAGTGTTCGCATCTTGTTAATTTTGAAATGCCAAAACATCTTCTTTTTTTTTTGTGATTGGAGAGAGTATTATAGAGTGACACGTGAGATTCCTATGTACACCTAGGAAGTTCACATGGAGATAGTGGGTACCTATGCATCTCAACCATATTTATCAATACCATTCGGGTTGTTATATCGGTTTGGTTCTTCGAATGGTACATTTCGATATCGGTCTATACCAGGGCACTATTTTGGATTCAATATAATAATACGAGTACATATATTGATAATTATATATTTATTTAATTATATGCACACCAAATATGCCACTTGTAATATTATTCTAAATACATAGTAGTACTATCAAATATAACATATCTTGTAATATTATTCTAAATGCATAGTAGTACTATCAAATATAATATATAGTTCAATAGACGATATTATCAATTCCGCCGATATAATCAGTATTGATCGGTACTACAGCCAGTATAGCCGGTATTGAGGCCAGTGTAATATGTAGCATACTTTATATTGGTTTAGATACCGGTTCGATATGCACCCGGAATTGCCGGGTCTCAGCAGCAAAGCATGTGCAATGGCCTATTTATATTGTCATTCACTCGCTCCAGTTATATATAGAGATACTTTATGTTGGTTTTATATTTGTTTAGGTACCGGTTATATATGCACACATGACGCAGCCGCCCCGTACGGGCGGCACCACCACCGAGCACGACCGCCTTCGCCTACTCCCACGAGGCATTACTTCCTTCTTGCAGCCACTGACACGACGGCTGATGAGCCGCAGGGACAGGATCACAGGGTGGTGGCGCTGTGGGACGTCCTGGGGAATGCCGCCAATCTTGCGCAGCTGTCCGGTGAGCAGCACGGAAAATTACCACTACCTGGCAATATACAAATGCATCTTTGCTGCTGTACTTATTTCGTTAGTGGGATCCTTAATGGGGCAAAGCATGTGAAATGCGTTCCCTCGACGAATCCCGAACAGTGGCGCGATTCGCGAAGGTATAAATGCACTTTTCCAGTGCAAAACCTGACACGCAGCGACTCCGTTTGATTCCACAAATCCCGGGCGGCACCCGCGCCTCGTCTAGTCGTCTTCGTCCATTGACCACCACCGCCTTCGCCTACTCCCATCGAGCATCAAACTTACCACTAATTCGTTATTTACCCCTAACTAATTATCACTATAGTAATTTCGACTACTTAATTGTATATTTTCATTCAATAATAAATTATAGGTACTGTATATACACAAAAATAATATAAACTATATCTAAATTACTACGACCTACTTACTTCGTAATACTAACTACATTAATCACGACTAACTAAATAACACTAATTGACTAGGATTACGGGAATAACGTCTAAATCATACGATAAAAAATTACCTACCTTTCGGGAGAAGCAATCAGTACTGTCGCGTCCTTAATGAGCTATGGACTGGCTTCTCGAAGTAATGAGCTACGCACTCCTACTTTTGAGCGACGACTGTGACAATGAGGCTTTACGATGAGCGACTGAAATGTGCAACGATGAACTGCGAGAGGTTTGTATTTATGGCTGAGCAAAAAAGTGAATCCGGTGCGCTCACCCCGTACATTGAGGACTCATTGTCATGAACAGCACTTCGAGTGAGGGGGGACGATATACTAATACTGACAAATGTGCAAACGAGGGAGTGAGCGAGGGCGGACGACACGGACACAACGACATTAGTGCGAACGAGGGAGCGCGCAAGGGGGCACGACACACACAGAGTAACAATTGTGCGAACGACATAGCAGGAAAGAAAATATAGCATGATCAGGCTGACACATGTACGAAGCACAGAGGTCAGTCACTTGAAAAGATATCTGAGCATTGTTAAATTCATGATTAAATTAACCTGAATAAGCGTGATAAATTTGGATCACATAAAATTTCCAAAAAATTACACAATAACTATGACTGTCAGGAGGTTTCATATAAAATTTCGTAATTTTTGGAGCTCGTTTGATATATGAAAAAAACTCGTACAAATATCAAAATTGTATGAATTTTTTAGCAACATTCACAACGGATAAAATTATCCAAAAAATTACACTGTGAGGTACGTTGTTAGGAGATTGTACATAAATTTTCATAATTTTTTTGAGCTCATTTGCTATACTTAATAATTCAAACAAACACTAAATACAAAAAAAAAATAGTATGTTACCATATGGACTAGGTAGAATCGAGCATATCGAGTCTCCGTGGTAGTATGCAAAAATGAAAAAACTGGCAATGTCTTGAATCGAGCATATCGAGTCTCCGTGGTAGTATGTTACCATATGGACTAGGTCTGGTCATTTGCCATAAGATGATAAGAATTGTTTGTTGGTTTGTTGGTAGTATGTTTAGGTCTTGGAATGGTACATTTTAATATCGGTCTCTACCGACGTACCGTTTTAGATTTAGTATAATAATATAAATATATATATTTATAAATATATCTGTTTAATTATATGTCCATCAAATATCACTTATTCTGAATATATAGCAGTACTATCAAATATAACATATAGTTCAATAGATAATATTATCAATTCCACCGATATAGTCAGTATTTGTTGGTACTTTATACCGGGTTAAGTACCGGTACGGTATATAGGGCACGCAAGAGAACTGTTTCGATAAGCCTGGTCTCAGCAGCAAAGCATGTGCAATGGCCTATTTATATTGTCATTCAGTCAAACCGTCAAAAAAAATTACAACCACCTGGCAATATACAAATGTATCATTCCTGCTTAAGAACTTCCGTTAATGGGATCAGCAAAGCATGTGCAACGCGTTCCCTCAACGAAGCTGATCGCAGAGCAAACATCGCACAGTTGGCGTGACACGGTGAAACGCTGATGCTCCAGGATCCGTTTGCCTATAAAAATCCCGGGCTGCACCCGCACTGCCTCGCATCCGCTTGTCTTCTTCGTCCATCGACCACCACCGCCTTCGCTCACTCCCATCGAGGCATCAAGCGGCGGTAATTACTTCCTTCTGTCGATTTTTCATCAGCTAGCTTGTACGTGCAGCCACTGACACGACGGCTGATGAGCAGCAGGGACAGGATGGTGGCGCTCTGGGACGTCCTGGGGAATGCAGCCAATCTTGTGCAGCTGTCCGGGTTGGACGCCATCGTGCTCGTCACGGCGGTCCGGGGGTGGCTCATGATTTCCCAGAACAAGCACCAATGCCGGCAGCTCGAGGACCGCGTGCGTTTTCTCCGCTGCATGCTGCAGCAGAGCTCGCCGACGGTGCGGCTGCCTCCGGGGATGACCACGGTGAGCCCGCTGCACGGGCTCGAGGGTGCCCTCGAGGACGCGGACCGCCTCGTTGCTTCCTACAAGAACAGCTCGCTCTGGTTCCGCGTCCGTTGGGGCAGGAGGATGGCAGGCCAGTTCCATGAGATGCACCAGACCATCGACTCTTACCTCCCGGCCGCCCTCTTCTTCGTCACCGGCGCAGCCTATCTTCTGATGCAAGCTCCCTACTGGCCCCTCCATCCTCCATGGTCAGCGGTACGGCAACTGACGCTGACCTCTTGTCCACCTTTCTAACTCTGATGCCCCTGATAGAATCATGTTGCTATTTTAGGTCGGGCATTCAGAAGCGGTGCAGAGGCGAGCTTCTACTGCTTTCAATCGTGAAGTCAGGTGAGATGCTCGTTCTGTGTTCACACAAAACAATCCAACCAAATGGATGTGAGTCTGCTGCAAATATAAGATTAAGGGAAATTTTACCATCCTTGAGGGGGAAGAGGTACCAAATTTGAGCCGTTGATCACACTGATCGGACGACTGAGATTTGGCAGTACCTAGTGGTACCGGACGCGAGATACCAAGAGGTACAAGGTACCAAGAGGTACCAAATTTTGAGTCGTTGATCACACTGATTGAACGGCTGGATCTAATTTGGTACCTCTTGGTACCTCCTCAAGGATAGAAAAACTGCTCTAAAATTAAGCATGTTTGGCAATACAGGATTGAAGTGAACGATGGATCAGAGAGTGCGAGACTACCAATTACTTCTCCTGGCATTCACAGGCTCAATATCGGCCATGAAGGAATATGCAGTGAGCCAGATGCTACAGCCTCAGGATGTGAAATCATGCCTCAGGATGATTCCCATGCAAGCCACAAGACAACAGGAGATTCCTGCTGATAGTTACTATTAGGATTCATGGAAATTAGTATCAGGATTTATATCCTTTTTCATCTTCGTTATGCTGTATGAGCAATTTCTGTACACGCGTAGCTCAGTTTTAATTAACATTTTTTTTGAAATAAAGTAGTTTCTTCTACCTGTGCAACTACATACTGCCTTGCAAAGTGCTTCCTTCTACTATCAGAAAGTAGAGTCAAACATAGCATACTATAACTTAATCAAAAGAGGATGGAAGGGGACAAAAATTGTCAGTTTTGCAGTGCTAATGAGTCTTATCAGTCGCTTGTTCTTTCTTTGTCCCTTGGCTCGCTTCATCTGGGATGTGGTTTGTTGCACCTTCTGTTTGCCTTGTCCTCCAGCAAATGTTCATCAGCTTTTTAATGGCTGGCAGAATGTTTTTGGTGTCGAAGGAAAGTGATGGTAGTGTGAAGGATCAGTACGGTGATTCAGAGGGGAAGGACGGTGAAAGATTCTTTTAAAATTTTTCTCTAAATATTATCAACAACACACAGCAAAAACACAAACTCATCAAACTTACCAAAACCAAGAGCCAATGAACACGACTCATAGCGAAGTTCTTGCCCCAACCTATCTGACATCTCAGCGGGGCTGTCTCACCTCTCACTCAGAAAAAATCAGCACAATTTCAAAAATTAAAAATCTATATAACTTTTGATATGTTCATCAAAATGACTTGAAACTTGTTATACATTTTCTCTAGGATGTTAGAAACATATTTCAATCAACGATCGAGAGAATCGTTGCCAAAGTTCTAAAATTTTTCTATTTGAAGGAATATTATACCAAAACCAAGCAAAGGAAAAAAATTATGATCTACTCTTGCTCTGGAGTCATTAATGACCTACATGATCTTAGATGGGTTCTCACATGTCATAATAAACTAAATCATAGCATGAAAGGCACAGAACCACAACATTAGGCACTAAGATTCGATGAACTAGACTCCATTAAATAGTCATGCAAACTAACAAACAATGCATAATTGCAGACTTGATCGCAATACAGTTACGAATATGATGAATGGATGGATGGATGGATATTATCCAATCTAAATTCAAGAAGCACAGTCGATCTAGATGGTGATATCCAAATCCATTTGTTGGGAGAGGGTCCCCACGTTACCTCGGTCCCGTGGCCACCCTGAACTGGCTGCACCCACCAAGGACAACATCGGTGGAGTTTGCTCATCGACCTCGGAGGGGGTTCGTGGCCTACATCGGCGGGGTTTGCTCATCAGCCCCGGAGGGGTCCGAGGCCAACATCGGCCAGGTCCGGGGTCTGCACGAGGCAAGTGACGCAAAAACCCCTAGTAGTAAATCAGGCCCCAAGGGTAAACTTGTAACTTCACTTGCCCTGCCCTCTCCACCTATAAATAGAACCCCCTGCAATGGAAGAAGGGGTCATTTGTAACCCTAGAACACTCATATTAAATACACTTTGTGGTTGTGTGTTTCTCCTTGTGTTCCTTCGCACCCTTGGCGGTCTGCACATCCGACTGAAGGTGCCTTTAAGTTTATTGTCCGGATTTGTACCGGCGACATTTGGTGTTGTCCTTGGGGAGCCATGCCACCTAAGAAGGAGAAGGCAAGGAAGATCGCTGAGGTAGGGGGTACGAACCCCCCCTCCAAGGCCAAAGTCAAGTCAGATTATGGCCCGCACCGCCCCGAGGTTGGAGGTGTAACCAAACATCTCCACGGAGGCCCAGGTCACCCGCGAGACCGCGGCTTCTCGGGAGGCCAACCCTTCGAACATCCACGAGGAAGTGGAGCGGGAGTTGGAGGACCTCCGAAGGCAATTGAGAGAGTCGCAGGTCGAGGCTTTACGATCTGCGGCCGAGTCTCGCCAAGCGGTGGAACTCTGGCCGCAACTGGAGAGGGCGCAGGCTGAAGCGAGACCCCCATCGCTCGTGGAAGCCCAAGAAGCTGAGGTGCTAATAAATCAATTGGAGGAAGCACGCAAGTGAGCACCGAGCGAGGAGCGAGGGACCGGAGTGGTGGAGAGGCGGAGATGGCGGAGTCCGAGCGAGGAGCGACGGGACGGAGCGAGCGAAGAGGCAAGTAATTGACTGAGACGAGCGAATGAGTTGAGAGAGACAAAGAGTGAGACGAGCGGCGAGAGGACAGAAGTAGAGATCAGAGCAACAGAGGAAATAGGGCTAGCCGTATCTGCAGAGTAAGTAATTTTTCTCCAGTTTTTTCCTTATCAATTTAATATTTTAGAGTTTAGATTTTAGACTTTCACATTTAGTGTATATAGATAGTTTAGTTCTTATAATTAATTTATATATTTATAGCTTTCTATTGATAGAAATTAATAATTTATTTATAGATTTTACTATAACGGAGAAACGAACTTTGTGTAACTATTTCGCAAGTAATTTAAGTAGTTCTCTTCTAACCGATGAGGGTACAACTCAACCAAAGAAGAGAGTAAAAAAGAGAGTTTAATCTCAGTTTTGTACCAACTTAGTTTAGTCTGATAAATGATTCAGTCCACTCTCAATTTTATTCCTAGCTTCGTCACTGGATGCAGTCATTACAAGAGTAGAAAAGAGAGTTTAATCTCAGTTACAATCTTCAGTTAACCTAGAGAGTGAATAGGAATTGGCAAGACAAACAGTAGTTACGGAACCCTCTTGGTGCCGTCCGATTATACTTATATTTCGTTTTAATCCAATCTTGGCCATTGCTGCTTCTAAAGAGGAAACGACCAACCGGTAAGATGGGCACCGACTTCTGTCTGAAAAAAACTCGGTTCAGAGCTTGACATGCAGCCCCGCGACGCGGCGGTGGGCGTGGCTGCCCAGTTCAAGGACGCGCGGCTGGAGCCGTCGCGCGTACCTCGTCTTCGACCCGGCCGTGTCGCCGCACTACCAGGTGTTGCTGGCGCCCCAGGAGCCGGAGAAGAAGAATAAGAAGCCAGCCAGGGATGACGCTCCGGCCGCCGGGATCACAGAGGCAGGTTAAGGGCCTGTTTGGCAGAGCTCCACCAACTCCAGATTCACCAAAAACAGCTCCACTCCATGAATTTTTACCCAAACGCTCCAGCTCCACGAAATCTGGATCCACCAAAATACTGAATCTAGCTCCAGATTCATGAAATCCATGGAGCACCTCAAGGGGTGCTCCACGAAACCTTGTTTCGTACCTACTCGTGGAGTTGGGTGGTAATTACCCACCTTTTGCCACTGGTTACACACCCCATCCTATACCACCATAAAACCCATGGGCAAAACAGACAATTCCCACCAAAAACTCAGTTTCGTGGATCTGGAGCTGCTGTGCAAGCCAAACAGTTTTGTCTAGCTCCATGGTGGGATCCCAGATTCACGGTGGAGCTGTTTTTGGTGGATCTGCTGCTCCAGATTCATTTTTTTCAGTGGTGGAGCTCTGCCAAACAGGCCCTAACAATTTGGTTTGGGAAAATATTTCGGAAGGTACCGAAATCACCGGAATTTCGGTTTAGATTTCGTTCAAATTTTGCTAATTTGAATTTGAATTTTAACGAAACTTTAGAATTTTGAGAAAAAAAATGTTATCAAAGATAGTAGAGATGAAGTAGATAATGGATATAGACGAAACCTGCTCTAATATTTGAAACTCATCTCAAGATTTGAATTTAAACTCAAATTTCGGTCTTAACAAAATAATTTCGGAGGGGACCAAAATGCTCGAAATTTTGGCTAAATTATTAACCTGCGCAGAGGTGGACGATGGCGACGGTACGTGGCACTTGATGGAGTAGCCACCGGCGTGGTGCATACGGCACGTGTTCTCGTCGAGGAGCGAACAGTGGGAGGAGAAGGCGAGGTTGCGGGGACAGTCGCCGGCTTGCTGTCGGATTCGTGGCAACGGGGTGCTTGGGAGGCCCGATGGCGCTACGCCGCTGCCTACTCGCAGGGGAGTTTTTTGCTATTTTAGTACCCTTGAAAACGGGTTTCTCTAAAATAGTATCCATACCGTGGGCTTCTCTAAAACGGTACTATTACTAATCAATCTACTCCATAATAGTACTCCACTTTATTTTCTTTTTCTTTTCTGATTTTTACTCCATAAACTCCCTAAACTACCCCTCCTCCTAATTTGATTTCCTTCAAAAAAAACTCCTCACTCGCACTCTGCCTCGCTCGCTCGCTCCGAAATCGAGCGAAGCAAGCAAACATGGCGGCCTCCGCGCTCCAGTCCGAGCACTACCTCATCGTCGCCCCCCGCAACCACCTCCTCCGCATGCTCCCGCCACTCTCGCCGCCTCTACTCCTCCCCCACAGGCGCCGCCGCCGGTCCCCAGCCGTGAGGGTCTCCTCCGGCGACGGCGGGAGCGGGGAAGGGTTTGCGAGCGCCGTGGAGAAGCGCTCGGTTCCGGAGGTGGTGGAGGAGAAGGGAGCGGAGCGGGATGGGGAGGTGGAGGTGGCCGGGGCGCCGGAGCTGAGGTGGCCGCCGTGGGAGGGGTTGGCTGAGCGGTACAAGCTCATCGGCGCCACCTCCCTCGCCTTCGTCATCTACAACATGGACAAGGTGCGCTTAGTTACTTAGCCCCATCGAATTTGGTGCTTGATGAGTTTCTGTTCTTCTGATTAGAAGGAAATCAAATTAGGAGGAGGGGTAGTTTAGGGAGTAAAAATCAGAAAAGAAAAAGACAATAAAGTGGAGTACTATTATGGAGTAGATTGATTAGTAACAGTACCGTTTTAGAGAAGCCCACGGTATGTGTACTATTTTAGAGAAGTCCGCTTTCGAGGGTACTAAAATAGCAAAAAAACTCCTCGCAGGGAGCACTTCATGTGCATTGCCAGGGTGAGGTAATTGGACCCCCGCTCCAGAACAACTTCTGCTTCTAACAACTTTTGGGTCTGTTCTTTTTGGCTGCGGCTTTTGGCTGAAATTTTTGAATTTTGGCTGTTTACGGTACAGATTACGGAGAGATCGATACTCACTTGCGATTTTGACTGGTACAGATGTTGGGCTTTTAACGTGTACTACATTTAACTTATAGACCCCGTCTTGAAAAAATACTCCATTTAAAAGTTAGGTACTGTAGTGGCTGCGAGAAGCCGGGCGGCTTCTCACCAACCAAACAGGCCTGCTTCTAGCTTCTAAAACGAATTAGCTTTTTTTTTCTTTTTTAGCCTTTTAGTTTTTGAGGTATTTTTGCTTTTTCTCTCTTTGTATTATCCGTGATGATATAATTTTTAAATTTTCAAATTTATTTATTTAGAAAAACTAACCGTCGCTATAGTGTAATTTCAATTGCTACAATAAAAAAGCCAAAAACGAGAAGTCTATAGCTGTTTAAAGCACTACCTTAATCACCCTACCTTTTTGTCAGTTGTAATTTTTACCAACTAAAATGTCTGATTTCTTAATGTTCCTGGTCCATCCGTCCATGACTGATGTTTTGTATTGTCAAATGGGAAGTACCGAGTAATTAAATCGCCAATAGACGTTGTTGAGTGCCGCGAAGGTGCACGGTCTTTTCTGGGGAGATCGGAGGATGGGATATACTTTGCAGCAATTTATGACAAGCACTAACTTCGGGTTTGGATCCTCAGCGAATCATGTGATCAGACAGAGTGGGTCTTGAGCATCATTTTGACCTTGAGCCTGCCTTGCGGATGAGAGCACTGCAAAACAATCAGGCCTCCCGCTTCTTTTCAACTTTCAAAGGCTGTTTTTTAAGATCGAATTTATATGTTAATTATAATATACTTACTGTAGCGACTTCATTTATATTACAAAAACTGCACGCGGGTTTCTGTTATTCCGTACACTCCCTCACAAACAGTCAGGGATAGAAATCTCGGAACCAGTGTAAAATCCAGCCGGTGGGCGGTAACGGTTACTGAAAAAATCAGATGAAATTCACGTTTTATTTTTTGAATTTAGGCGGTTTGAATATCAACAACTGGACCGGTTATGGAAAAAAACCAGAAAAAACACTTAAAATCGAAAACCCCAAAAAAATGGGAAAGCTAGAGAAATCCTAACACAAAATATTGGGACTAGCATATTTATATATATTTAATTCATACAATAAGTAATCTAGTATAAAAAGATCTAAGCCAACTTAGGAAGTGTATGTGTAACCACGGGAATTTGGTCGGTTTTTTTCTCCCGGTACCCATCGGGATTTCTAGTTACTGACAATTACTGGCCGGTAATTGCCGTGTTTTTATCTCTGTAAACGGTCTAAAATCTATAAACCACAGCCATAAGCTAAAATAAAAAAAAACTACCTGATCATCAACTCATTCGTGACGGGCCCTAGATCTTACATGACTACGGTGATAAAACGACGACAACAACCTGGCTACATTGATGATGATAGTAGTGTACTACTACTTCTGTCCCGCAATTTACTCATACCTAGGAGATACATTATTTAAGTAATATTTAATAAAATTAAATTTTACTTATCATAATAGAAAGAATAGTATTATGCCTATCTATTAGGAGCAAATATGGTTCAATTTTGTTAAATATTATTTAAATAATATACTTACTAAGCATACCTGTCAAACTTATACTTTAAGACGGAGGTATAGTAAATGATACGGAGAGGTTGGTCTCTGTAGGTTTGGAGAGGAAAAAAAATAGTATTGGTCATGTTCCTTGAATTTGGTAAGGTGCAGTCAGAACCTGCGTGTGTCCATGTTGGATTTAGTAGGTAAACTGAGAAGGCATGCAGAAGAAACAAATGGGTAACTTCCCCTCGAGTTATAAATTTAATTTTCTCTATAACTCATGTGCCAACATGCATCCACCTCACAATCTGGCAAGCAAATCAAGATACACAAAATTTGAAGACGCAACGACGCCTTTCTTAGTTCGTATGATGTCACCAATCCATGGACATTCACTGTAGGCAACTGTCAACAAACAGGAGAATATTCTTATTCCCATGTCCATTAATTTCACATGTACAGAGGTACACAATGCCTATAGCCAAGTCGGAAGGACAATTGGCTGCAACAGGTTTAAAAAGGACAAACAAAAAATAGGGGGTTGGAGGAGGGCAATGGCATTTTAAGTTAATCTTAACTTCGAAACAAACAGCTGATAAATAACCCGGTACACAATTTAATTACACTGGAGAAGCGTAGGCGGCCGCTGCTGAAGGGAGGAGAGGAAAAACCCGACTGGTTTTGGCCGCCGGCCAAGTCGCGATGCACATGCAATGGGGGTGGTATAGCGACTGTACAATGCTGCGGGGTTTTAATCTCAATTTTATGCTCGTCGTCACATGAAGTAGCTCAGTGCTTTCTTCTTCCTCGAACCGCCTTCGCCATAGAGGTCATTCCATTGAAGAAGCTCACTCATGTTTGCCGAATCGGATGAAACACTCGCGCAGACCTACGGAAAAGAAACGGATTAGGTTATGCTCCTGAAGTAAGGACACGGGGATGGGGTTTGAAATGAAGATGATAAATGGGCTTGGCTCACCTGCTCATGGGCAGATTTGAAGTCATCCAAACTAAGAGGACGAATGTCCTCGCTTCCGTACAATGCAGGCTCAGGCCTGCCTTCTGCTTTTGCCACACTCTTCTCCTGCATATGAAGGAAACAAACACCCCCATCGTAGCATATAAATCAAACACTCATAATTATAATGTCTAACTACAATATAAGAATGGAAAGGGCATCTAACAACGATGCCAACTAAAAACCACTTTGTCAAGGTGTTTATTTTACTGCAATGCAGCAAGACAACATGCCTACCTTCTTTTCCTTCTCTAGGATTTCTCGAATGGGGTAGTGTGCTGCAGTTACACATAGATTCTGTAAACACAAGCAACTCGGTGAAAATCATCCAATCGGTCCCATCACTTAGGCATATAAGGAAGCATATCATCATCAAACATACCTTCAGGTCGCTTCCTGAATATCCATCAGTCATATTGGCAAGTGACTCTAGATCAATATCTGGTGCCAACTCTTCTTTTGCTAAAATTACTTTCAAAATCTTCTCCCTATTTGATGCGTCAGGTAAGTTTACCATTAACCTACAGTAACAAAAATTAACAATCAAATGGTTAGATATCATTAAGCAGCAATTAGATGGTCCCCCCAACACATGAGACTAGTTACCTGCGCGGGAACCTCCTAATGACAGCCTCATCCAGGTCAAAAGGTCTATTTGTGGCACCAAGAACCAGAACACGTTCTTTATCTTTAGTGCGCAAACCATCCCAATTTACCATAAATTCATTTTTCATCTTGCGCATCGCTTCATGCTCCCCAGGATTTTCCCTCCTTCCAAGCATACTGTCGACCTGCCAAAAGTTGAAACATTCATTACAGATTATTGTATCAATAGCCAAATAAATCAATAATGGTAACAAAGCAATTTACATGCTTGCATACCTCATCAATAAATATAACACTGGGAGCTATTTTACTTGCTAACGAAAAAACAGCCTTTACATATTTCTCCCCTTCGCCAAACCACTGAAAGAAGACAAAATACCATTTAGCCTTGGGAAGCACATAGTGCACCTCACTAGTTGCTCTTTGGATGAAATAATACCTTCGACGTAATGCTTGACATTGATATGTTGATAAAGTTAGCGCCTGCTTCGGTTGCTACTGCTTTAGCGAGCATTGTTTTCCCAGTGCCAGGAGGCCCAAAGAGCAGTATTCCCTTGCAAGGCTGCAAGTAAAAGATTGAGAGCAGGCACTTTTAAGATCTCAACTTAACCATAGCAACAGAATTAGGTAGTCAACATAATCCTCAAAATTAAATTTCTAACGGGTCTAAAGTTAACTAATATACTGTTATTATCTTATTATCGTATAATAAAGGAAGGAGAGGTTGGGGACTCGACATCCTTGGAGGCCAAGAGTTTCATGCAAAAGTCAGGAAAAAAATTTCCTTCTCTATCACGTTAAACCCAGCTAGCCTATGAGAGTCAAAATTTTCTTCCTTTAAAAATTAAAATATGTTTCCATTATCAATTTAGGAAATTTGGAAATGGAACCCTAGAGAAACAACACTGCCAAATTACCAAGAGCCATAGTGCATTCAGATAAACTCTGAAAGGCTTTAGAAAAGTAAATGACTTATAATTGATTTCACTTTTGTTTTCATGTGATTATTGGTTTGGAGTATATTTCTAGTAATAATAATATGAAATAGCAAAAGGCAACATGATATCTTGGCTCCATTTTAAAAAGATGTACTTAAATGATCCTCACATCATGGGTTCATAACTTCACCAAAAAATGTCAATCATATGTGCAACCTAAAATTGGAGAAAAAAAACATACACCCCCATGCGAGAGACGTTGTGCATAATTTTGTTTTATGTTACTACCTTTGTTAACTGCCCTTTGCAGAACAATTCAGGCCTTTGAAGAGGGAGCATCACCAACTCTTTTAATGTGTCCTTTACATTCTCCAAGGCTCCAATATCATCAAAGGTGACTCCAATATCATTAGGTGGTATAACATCTGGCAGAAGCCTTTTCTCAAACTCGTTCTCCGTGACAACATCCTAAGAGAAATAAAGTAATACAGAGGTAAAGCACTTGAAAATTCTAATTCTTGAGGAATGACAAGAATGTTTGCAATATGTGAGACAGCAGGTACCTTTAATGATTTTTTTGAGCTCTTGTTATCACTTTGCATGCTCTGTAGCATGTTGAGCCCATGCTTAAGGCTGTCATTCATAACCATTAAGTTAGCATTCCGAGAGAAGATTGATTGAAAGAAAATAGAGGGAAAAAGAAATATGACTACCTTTTGCTCGTGAGTACAAGTTTAGTCTCCTTGGAGGTTTCAACTTTATTGTGCTTAAGGTGATAACTAACAGCGTAGCCGACAATCTTGTCCACATCTAAGAAAGTTTGGAGCAACAAAAGTTTCAATTGGAATTTTTTAGTAACATGTCCTATGCAATCACACTTTGTGGTGCAGTCATGCAATTGTTTTTGGTTTGGGCACTAAACCAACATAAAAAAAAATCCCCAAAAGATCTAGATGTACTTCTCAATTTATTCCATGTACTTCTCAATTTACTACACCTATGTATAAACTTTCAAGTTCAAATACATTCTATATTAAGAGTAACAAAAATGAGAAAATCTGACAAATGTTAAATCAAAAGGAAAGGAAAAAAGCAAAAGATGAATGCTACTAATATTCACAGCAAACTTTCTTACAACACATTTTGAATTTGAAGTTTAAATCTTAAAGGGTGCTGGAACACTATATAGACCACATAAAAAAATTCAGAATTTTTCATGTTGATTTGGCACCCAAACCAAAAGTTGATTGCATGAGTGCACCACAAAGCATGATTGCACTTGATATGTTGCCTTAGATAAAAGGCAGGGGGGAGCAAAACAAAAATACTCACTTTCATTAGTCAGTGATTGATCTTTGATAAATAATTCTTCAATGTCATTGCACTCAATTCCATTGCGGTGCAGAAACTGCATTACAGAGCAAATGAACAATCACATAGTGGTCTTGGATGTAATTAATATAGGTATCCATTCTAAATTGGGATGGGAATATAGTCTACAAGAATTCAACCATTATAGGCTGAAAAATAATTGCAAAATTATAAAAGGTGAATTCATGCATGATTACAGGTGTAAAAAGCAATAGAGTACCAAATACTACTTTAGACAGGTTGGGAAGTAACACAAGCCATAAACGGCTCAGACATCACACACAAGCAGCTTCAGTTCAATTGAACGTACACATTATACACTCGGAAGTACTTAGTTCCAGCGATATGCATAAAGTTGTATTTTCTTTGCAGCTTACCATACGAATGCTACCAACGTTAGATTTAGCTTTAAGGGTTTCAACATCACGATCCAGTTGTTGCTTCCAATCGGTAAGTTGTGCTTCATCCTGAAATTTTTTTCGTTAGTTTAGACAGTTTACTTAAGCACAACACTTAAATGAGTGTAACAAGGGATATTATCACCTGTGGAAGCTGGATGGAAATTTTGTTAGGGAAAAGTTTATTTAGATGTTTCATTGCCTTTGGACTTTCTTTGTTCCTTTCGTGCAACCTACTACCAAAGCTATCCTGCATTTGTCAAATAATAATACATCACAACATGGCAAAACAGACAGGCAACATCAGCACCATATGTCCATCAGAATAGCAAATAGAATCATATGCATTTAAACACACCCAAGGAAAACATAATATAAAGTAGAATGAGATTGTTACCGGGAAAAGGTCAAATAGTGTCTGGCTGCTACTAGCAAACTTTGTAAAAAGGAATCCTCCAGGATGTGCCTACAAGAAAGACCACAGCACCATGTTGGCAAATATTTGATAGCACTTGAAGAGAGATTGCTGATTAAGATCGAAGGAGAGGGGATGCAAATGAACAACAGTTCCCCGATGGCAGTAAGGCAGTGTAACATCTCACAACTGACACTACCTAATGTCACCAAAATAAGCAATCTCATCCAGTTCTGGCCAATTCAAAGACAGACAGGCTCCAGTATGACACACCACCATGGGAACTCAACACTACAAATTTGTCTAATTTTTCACAAATAATGTATGTACCTTCTCTTTGCGGTTATCCATCTGGGTGTGAGATCCTATAATAAGAACACCAGGTGGAAGCGATTCAAGCTTGTTCCTTAAAGATGAAAATGACTCTGTAATTCCAGTTAATGATTTCTCTACATCCTTTAGTAACACTATCAGAGGGGCGGTTTTGCTTTCTTCTGAGATGACCTGACAGGCAATGAAAATCACAATATAACACAACGCTGATTTATGTTTGTAAAAAAAGCCAAATTCTAAATAAGAGGCAGTACCTCAATTAACTCAGCCATAGCTAGCCTCTCAACTTCTTCACCAGAAAAGTCTGGGCGAAGTAATTCAGCTGTGGAAACAACAAATGGTCAGCAACAAAAAGAAACTGTAAAAACTGCCAAACATGTGGGGATTCAGATGTTTGAGCTAACCAGGGCAGAAGAAGCCATGATCTTCCTCACACAGACCACCCAGATCATTACCATCAGGGATCTGCTTGTCAAATCGGACTCCAATTTTAGATGATCCATTTTCTTCAAAAGCAAGCATCACTCTGCCTCGAAAACCATAACTTGGGCCCCTAAAGATCAATAAAACAATTTATTAAAAAATGTATTGAAAGAATATGGTAGCTAACAAAAAATATATGGTCATCAGACAAAAGTACATCACGTTGTCAAGCTAAATCTGAGTGAATGTAATGGGAACAAAAGAAGAAACCAAACTCATAATTGGGTTGTTGGCTATTGAAAACTCTAGATTATATGTTGCCAATTTCCTCTTTCTATTGTTCCATGTAAACAATGTACTATAAAGTACGATTGAAATGCTTTTATTGACAGTAGCCAGTAGGAGGATCCACTGTGCAAAATAATATTGTTCTACGACAGGCCTACATCCATGCATTTCACTAGGTAAAGGTGCCTTTTCACCAAGCATACTTTCTTATAATTTGTAGCTGTTAGACAGTCTTAGACAGCTGTCCTTTGCCTTTGGGACCATGTGCCCTTTAGTCCCTTTCTGTTTGGACTGTCAGGCTGGTTGTTAGGGTTTCCAGGGTGGTCTCTGTTTCTGTTAGACCTAACCCCAGATCCCTTGCCTATTTATACACCTTGTAATGTTGATTCTATTCATTGTAGCGAATATACATTACTTACATGGTATCAGAAGTTTAGGCTTTCTCCTCTCTCTCGTTTTTTTTTCCGCTGCCCTGTTCTCCTCCTTGTTCTCACCGCCTCTGCACCGGTCGCTCTCCTGACTGTCGCTGCGCCTCGCGGGCGATTCCCTCGCCTCGCGCCCTCTCTCCCCCATGGCTGGCCTTCCCTCTACTACTCCTCTTTCCCCCAGCGTCGCCGCTGCCGGCCCTGATGCCGCGGGCGACAACTCCCTCCAGGACGACACCGCCTCCATCGCCGCCGCGCAGCTTGACCGCGTCCGCAACGCCCAAGCTGCTCGGGACAAAGCCCTCGCGCTCGCTGCGGAAGCTGACCGCGAAGCTGCTGCGGCGGCCCAGGCGCGCGATGCGGCTGCGTCTCGTCTCCACGATGCCCTCGAGCGCGCTGCTCGGGCTCGTGCCGCCGCTGCTGTCGATCCACTGACGGAGGACGCCCCCGCCACCACATCCCCTGTCTCCGTCGCCCACGACGTCCAGGATGCCATGCTCCTCCATGAGGCCGCCGCTGTCCTCAACCTCCACGCCCAAGCCGTCGCGGTCCAGAACATCCGCTCTCTGGTCCCCATCGTCCTCGACACGTCCTCCGGCAACTACACCCAGTGGCGCGAACTCTTCCTCCTAGCCGTGGGAAAATACACTCTGGAGGACCACGTCCTTCGTGACGCCGCTGCACCAACCTCCCCTGATTGGCTCCGAATGGACTGCGTCGTCCGTTCTTGGCTCTTCGGAACTACCTCCGCCGATCTCACCAGGATAATCATGGAGCGCGGATCCACTGCCCGGGCTACCTGGCTTGCCATTGAGACTCAATTTCTCGGCAACCGGGAGGCACGGGCCCTTCTCCTGGAGGCCAGCTTCCGCAACTTCGCCCAAGGCGACCTGTCGGTCACCGACTACTGCCAGAAGCTGAAGCGCATGGCTGATGACCTTGGCGACCTCGGCGAGCCCATCTCCGACCGCACCCTTGTTCTACATGTCATCCGTGGTCTCAATGAGAGCTTCTCCGCCATTGGTCTCCACCTTCAGCGCAGTCGCCCCTTCCCCACCTTTCTGGAAGCCCGGGCTGACCTTCTTCTGGAGGAACTCAACCTGAAGCATCGCCCGACGGCGCCCTCCATCGCCCTTGTCACCACCACCAACGGCTCTGCTTCCTCGCCTGGCTTCACCCAGCGGACGTCTGCTTCCTCCGCCGGTGGATTCGATTCCAGTGGAGCCTCCAAGACTGCTCCCCGCGGCAAACGAGGCAAACGCCGCGGGCGCGGCTGGACCCCTCAGCAGCCGCGGTTGGGAGAACCAAGCGTCGGCGGCGGTTCTTGGCCCTCCTTCCATCACCCCTGGTCCGGCTCCATCCACATGTGGCCAGGCCAGCGCCCACCCCTGGCGCCTCTTCCACAGCGACCTCCCCTGGCGCCTCTTCCACAGCGCCCCATCGGCGGCCAGCCACATCAGGCTCTCCTGGCCCAACATCCGATATACATTACTTACAGTAGCAATACATTATCTCTCTGCTCATGAACCTAGTTGTGGCTAAGTGTGGCATGCCGCACATTTTGTGGCGACCAAATTAGTCACCACAAATCAGGCAAATCTTGGTGAGAGTATGTGTTTGACAGGTGGGGTAGTGTGCTAAAAAAGTGTGGCAAGCCAAAACTGTGGCCACATACCAAACAGATGCCTAAGAAAGTCAAAACTTGCCTAACATGAGCAATCACTCAAAACTTGCCTAACATGAGCGATAAACACCCTAATAGCACTTCCAGTTCCACAAACATGGCTTACAGCAACAAAGTTCTGATGAAAAATAAAGCAGAAATCTAAGGAGCAGATTTTGGCTGAAAACAAAAATAAGAGCACAGGTACCTTTGTGACAATGGGGATTGCTGAGGTGGACCCACATACTTTACCCTATCCCCTACAAAAGACGTGGCAGTGCAATCATGTTTTAAGTAAAATATAATTGAACTGGAAAGATTTATTAAATAATAAAGAAATGCTAGCAAACCTTCTCTAAAAGTATAGCTCTTGGATGTAGCAGTTGAGGATTCCTGTTTGGGCAAAGATGCAGAATGCAGAGTGGATGTACCCACAATATCAGCATTCACACTGGAAGTTGGTGCGGCTGGTCTCCTGAAGTGCATGGTGTCTGCCAAGGAAGAGCGATGCTTATGAAGCATTGCCAATTTCTCACCACCCGCCTTATCCCCTGACTTATCAGTCTTGCCAACATCTTTCTGGGATTCTGGATCCTTTGAAGGCGCCTAAGTAGATTTTGTTTCAATAATAATAAAGACATTGGAAAATGCAATACTTCAAGGTATTCTCAAGCTATTGAATATGCTTACAGTAGTAGTCAGTATCAGTAATACATGGAGAACTTACCCCAGGCAACAAAAGTGAATCGACAACAAGTAGTCTAGCACCAAAATGCTTGGCAAGCGCCTTTATCAATGTTTCCTGATAAATCTCGGAGCCTGAGGCATGTTTGCAGTAGAAAAATTAGATGACTACAGAAAGATAAGCATTGGGATTAATTACCAAACAAGCATATGCAATGGACGCTATGAAGTAACTATGAACAACTTTAACTTAATAGAAACAATAAATATGCAAATGAACAAATAAGGGTACCTGCTGGACCAGATAACAAAATCCGCTGGTTTATTGATGAAATTTCAGAGAACTGCTTGATGAACTCCTTCTTTTCCAAGTGTATGAATGCACATGATAGGAGCACATTCTTTGTATTCTCACTGCATGAGATGGGGATTGATAAATAATACAAAGATATGTACGTGTGAAAGAACAATAATAAAAAATAGCATGATTCATTTCAATATATATCTGCGTGAAACTGGCCTACCTTGACTAAATAAACTCGATCAACCTCATCTATGGCTATTATCTAATGAATGCTATGAAGTATGAACAAGTCATACAGAATAACAAACTAGACATACACTTTTTTTGGCAACCTCAAAACTAAGTAAAGCAGAATAGATGACTGGCCTTAGTTTTTTATAATGTAGAATACAAAGAACAAAGCATACGCAACATTTCAGATATACAGCATGCTAAGGCTCAAAAAAACTGAATAAAGGCCAAACCAAATCAAAGTAACATTAGGTCAAAGCATATCACCTGAGGTAGTAAGGAAAGTTCTCAAATGTAACTTCAATATCACTTGGAGTGATAATTCCCTGTTTCATCCCATCCTTAAAGGCTTGACATCTGCTTGGAGGTAAACTGGCTGAAGAGTTAAGATCCCTGATGAGATCCCTCTGATCTTCAAGAGCTTTAAAAAGATCACCAGTCAAATCGAACTCGGATATAGTTGATCCTGCAATCATCCTCAGAACTGGCCTTATCTTATAAGTTGCAATCTTACCGATTTCCGCACCAAGATGAGCATCAGCTCCAAAGCCGTGTTGTTGACTGGTGTTGTTCGCAACAGCATCAGGAGATATGGGGGCTGCAGCCACATCCATTGGAGAGTCTTCAATGTTAGAATTAACCTCATTGGCATTTTCCCCATTCTCACATTCCTTATCAGGGCTGATGCTGCGCCCTTTTGATTTATCCGAAGCAGATGATGCCATAGGCCGAATTACTCTCTGATTGTTCTCCCCATCTGATGCAGGAGGCACTACTGGTAGATCCTTCAACTGATTGGATACAGATGCTAGCATCTCTGTCCCAGCAACAGCTGAAGTGCCTCCTGTTCTCTTCTCCATACGGATACGCTTGACACCAGCAACTGGGGGTTCCAAAAGGCTCACAGCAGATGATGGCACCGCTTTAGGAACTTTATCATTCAAAGGATGCTGAAAAATCTGTAAGCAGGTAAAGGAAAAAGGAGGTAACAGATCTGATAGATTTTGCTATCCCTAAAGTGCGTACATCTAGACTAATGGTGAAAAGAATACATAGAAAAGGATGGAAGGAAGCTGCATGAACAAGAAATGATAATAGGATACATAAGCATGCTTGCCGCACGAACTGAATACGACTTCATCCCCTCCTTTAAGGGGAACTTTTGTGCCATGATTTATGGACCTTCCGTTCAATTGGACCATGCCCTTCTTACCTACAACTTCTAACTCACACTGACCTCCTTGCTGAAAGAAAAACATCAAAAATCAATGAAATAATTATAAGCAAGCATCTGACAATGTTCCTTCACTCCTCACATCACAAAATTGAACCAGAAAAAGCAAGGACGTACCTCAAGGTGCCGCAGCTTGCAAAGTATTTTGCTAACAGGTTGGTCCTTCAACCATAAATTGCAGCTTTTGCTTTGGCCAACCAAAAACTGAGCGACATTGATAGGAAGGTGAGGACTCTGTAGTTCATAAATATTTAGTATCAGTATGAAGTAACAGTATATTTCAAGCATTATTCCGCATTACCATAAAAAAGAAAAGTAGGCTCGACATTACAGCAAGACATATTTTAACAGAGACAACCAACAAAGATCATAAAAGCATTGCATTTGTTACTACTAGCACCTGTAAATGTGACATCATAGTAACATCAATTGCAATAATTAGTATCAGCAGATAAACCATAGCCTTGATCATTGGATCGTCGCATAAGAAAAATAAGGAGACGCCTAAATCAACTAGCTACTAAATCTTTCCATTTGGGAGAGCATTCACATAAACTACCTTGAATTTGGAATTGCCAATACTAATAATTTCTTTTCATGTCAGCCCCTAACACTTTATGTGTTTGAACTTCGGAGTGCCTAGGAAATCATCATACTAAATAGTGAATAGTTGATTCTGATATTTGTCTAATTGAATTTTAAGAAAACTTCTTTTGCAACCAAGTTTTCCAAAAGCCCTGTTTCAGCAACGTGCTCCAATTCACAAACCAGCACTAGCAGGGAAATGTTGAGTCGACCTACTAGAATGATTCGGAGGGATTTCTGGCACTTTGTCAACAAAGTTAACAATCCTGCATGCATGGATTATGCATGCACATGAGTAGCTAACAAAATTTAAAAAGTTATGTTGCACTTCTGAATCTCTCTATCCATTTGCGGGAGGTAGGGGTGCAAACGGAGCAGATACGGATGGATATTGCTCATCCCGTATCCTTTTCCATTTTTTTTGTCGGAGTCGGACACGGATAGTGCCGGATACGAATACGAATGCGGATATTCTCGGTCACGAATACGGAGCGAATACATGCCGCTCCGAATATGGTTAGTTTCGGTCATGAATATTTAATCGGATAATGCGCGAAAGCAAATTTCACATGGTGACAGAGACAAACTAAGCAAACTAAGATCTAATACGAGTGTACCGACGTTGCAACAGCCATCGAAACAAGCAATCTTATATAAATAAATGATGCTACATTTCAAGAAGAGTCGGAGATCCCACTTGGCCGGTGGAGAGGCCAGGTATCCGACTCCGTTTCCGTATCCGGTAACTATCCGGGTAACTATCCGAAAAATTATCCGGATAGTTCCGTATCTGTCGGATAATGCTTTTTCCGAATCCGTTTCCGTATCCGACAAAAAAATATCCGAATCCGTTTCCGTATCCGACAAAAAATATCCGAATCCGTTTCCGTATCCGACGAAACCTTTGAAAATCTGAAAAATTGCTCCAAATTGTATCCGAATTAAAACGGACGGACGGTCAGGAAATATCCGCTCCATTTGCACCCCTAGCGGGAGGAAAGTCACATGAGAAAGCAATTGTATCCTCTACCTGTTTTGCTGGGGAGTTTGATTATGAGAGCATGTGTTTAGCACTCAAGGAAAAGATACCGTGTGCCTAATCTATTGTTGTCTTGTTGTTTTATCTTCAATTTTTCCATCATTGGGTGAGTCAAACCTCCACAGTTGGACCCCTTGCAGTTTTCGATGGTATAATTAAGATATTTGGCAAAGAGCTTTATCCACGATAACTAACACTGGTATCTGAACGGATTTTCACCATTCTCAACATGCAAATTTGACCATGGTAGCAAGGCCTACTTCTGACTTGGAGAAGAAAACCAACCTAAACAACCAAATGTACAGCCAAAATGGTTACTCAAGACAAAATAATAATGAGTTCTAATAGTAATATGTTTGCTCAAAATTTCAATTTCCTACATCCTTATAAAGAGAACTTTGGGCATGTTTATATTGGCTTTTGCTGATAGCTTTTGACTGCGGCTAATAAATAGCAATGATTGATGAATAGTAATACATTATATAAGAAAAAAGGTGTAACGAAAGGCACTACAATATTCGGACCGCCATGTGACTTATGGGAATTATGATATAATAAAATACAAAATACGTTACAATATGTGAAAACGAAAAGTAATGGCTAATGAATAGTAGTAGCCGATAGAAGCGGCTTATAGAAGATGGGGCATTCATATTGGTTTCTGCGTCGGGAAGCAGAAACCAATATGAACAGGCCCAAAGACCATATGTCAAGTATTGCTAGTTCTGATCCCTACAAGCTGTACCACAACACAAATATCTACATATGACAAATCTAGTGTACTGAACCCATCAAGCAGCTAAAAAGCTAGCTCTAAATGGACCTAAGCATAAATTCAGGTAGCCAATACCATTGACTGCGAACTCTAAACACTAGTTCACTACCAAGCTCTAAATGACAAAACTAGTGATATTTCCCCACTAAACCCTCAAATCAAGCTGCAAAACACCACAAATAGACTAAAATTCACCCTAAACAATCTTAGGCATCCTAAAAATCGAGTCTTTACCAAGCCCAGAATTAAAAAAACTGCCAACTTTAACTTCAATTCCTACGACATCTATACCAATAGAAATTCCCAAAATACTGGCCACCAATTCCCCCACCTGTGAGCATTGCGAAAGCAGCTTCGCCCATGGTGCCGCCTGCTGCTGCTCCTTCCTCTTGCGTGAGCTCTCCGCCGCAGCAACAGCTAACTTATCCCCTCCTTGATCTGCACCAAAGCATCAAAACCCTAAGAACTCGATTCCAAAGCCACCCCACCTAACCCTAGCAGCCAAAAGGCACGAAAGCCCTCACCTTTCTTCGCCGCTGCGTCCTCCGCCGAGCCGGTGCTCCTGGCGGCCGCCGCCGCCGCCGTATCTTCTTCGGTCCTCCCTGGCGCCGACGTCGTCGGCGAGCCCGGAGCCTCCGCCTAATTAGGGTTACCGTTCAGATCGGTTAGCCCGGGGCTCAAATCGGGAGAGGTGACACGAGATTCTTCGATCCGCAGGGGGCTCTCACCTTGAGGCGCTTAGGGGGAGGGGCGGAGGAGGAAGGGGACGGGGACGAGTGCTTGGCGGCGGAGCTCCGGCGAGTCTCCACCATGGCGTCCGCCGGCGGCGAGGGTTTCTTCTCTCTCTCTCCTTTCCTCCCGAGAGGAATTCTTTTGGCTCCGGGTTTTCTTTTTCTTTGGGAAATGGTTTTTGTTTGGCTTTTTGGTGTCAACGGAGAGGAAAGGCGAGGGGTGTGTTTTATAAGATATTTGAGATTTCTTTTTCCCCCCTTTTGTGGTCACGCATGATTACAGTGATTTATTACATGATTGTCCCTTTTCCAATACGACACATGTTCTGTACAAATAGCATTAACCATATCCATGTTTGAGTTCCATTCCAAACGATTTTAGCTTCTACTTTCAAGATTTCAATTTATTTAAATTAAAAGCTACTTAAAACATATCGATTTTTAATTTTAACTTATTTTACTTTGTTTGCCTTTTTGTTTTTATTTTTCTCTTTATTCCTTTATATTATCTATAATGATGTAATAGATTTTTTTCTATTTTATAAAAAACTAACAGTCACTATAATATAATTTCAGTTAAAAATTATAATTTGAAGTTTAAACTAAAAGTTGGTTGGAGCACTGCTGAGTAGTAGACTGTTGGGAAAACGGTTTTTATTTGTTCTACGGAGTTGGGTCCCATTATAAAATCGTAGCAGCGTACGTGAAATGCAATACGCTTTGTATTCTGGATATTGATGTTGTGATTACCGGATATGTTAGTCAAGCAATAGGAAATGTATTCCTTCCACTTGCAAGAGAGAAATTTTTGAACAAAAGCAATATAGAGTGTTAACGGGACTGTTAGTGCACCTGTTTCTTCATTTTTAAAATATAAACAAATCAAAACTTTTGTTGTCAGGTTGTAACTACTCCCTAATATCGTCAGGTTCTAACTACTCCCTAATCTTTGATATGGCACCGATCAGAATGGCTGATGAACAGTGCCGGAGGCTTATTTGGCACTATTCATAAGTTTCGTCTTTTTCTGAAATTTTGGCTTTTTGTTGAGCTTTTTTACCGATTCTTTTTTTTCCCGTATTCGTTTGTATTATACGTAATGGGCTAACATATTTTTTTTATTTTTAAATTTTTTTAAATTTAATTATGCAAAATAAGCCTCTGTCAGCTACAGTGCTTTTTTCAGCCAGCTACAGTGTTTTCAGCCATAAGCCACGGGCTTTTCAGCCAAAACGATCACCACATAGTCCGTGAAGCTTCACTGAAGTCATTATCAACTTATTCCCGTGACGTCATAGTTTCCAACCCCTTTAGTTCATTATCTGTATGCATAGATGGCAAATGAATTATTGAATATGGCGTTAGCCTATAAAGGCGTTATTCTTTTTGGTTTATAATTTATAAATTTTCTAAATAAATGAAATGAATAGTTTTTTAATAATAGTTTTGAAATAGTTTATCGAAATAATTTTTTTAAAATAATTTATTGATATTTAGTTCATTGGTATAAACACTAACTTAGAGCAAAAGGCAGACGCAGTAAAAAGAGCACACCAAAAATGATCTCCACGTGGCTATATTCACAGGATTTGATGTGGTGTTAGCCTAAATAATGATCGGCATGTGGCTACACTCGTAGGAGTAGCGGACAAAAGCCTCAGCAAAGATCGTGTCCTTACGAAAGGCAACACGTGTTATGTTGTAGCTTATTCCTTTGCTACCAATATGTTGTATCTTCTACTTTTCTTTGTCAATTAAAAAGCAAAATATGTGGTTTCGTAAATATTTTTGTGCAACATTGGCATACTATCAAAATACAGATATGGTATGTTCAATTTCACCTGTGAAACTATCAAAATAGACTGTTTATCGTTATACTCGAACTTAAGCTCTCGATAAATTTTCCAACGAGCAAAGTTTTAAACATCTTGCTCACGGAGGAGAAAATATTTCATGGCTAAATCCACAAAGCAAAGCTGTTACAGTAGCAGTGGTAAAAAAAATATCTGAAGATGCATACTTGTAAAAAAGGAATGGTATTCTTACTTTAGAATCCAAAAGCTACGTAACTTTTTTGTTTCCCTTTTTCGTTTTCCCCTTACATTATCTACGTAGATATAATGACATTTTTATTTATTTTTATTTTTTATTTAGATATCTAAAATATTAACAGTGGTTATAATAATATTTTAGCTAAAAATCATTTCTTTTTCTTGACCTTATCTTGATGTGGCAATACACAGATATAGTGTAGTCAACCATACTTTTTCATATTCCCCCGTCCAATAGATTGTTAGTTGCATAACAGCCCTCCAAGTGTTCAAGATTTTTCTTACGCCGTTCAATTCGACGCGACTGATGCCTGTTCACTTTCAGCTAAAATAGTAATTCAATTAAGAGAAAATGAATAAAAAGAGGAAAAACCTCTATATCTCCACAGCCATCCAGTTTTTTTTTTGGGCGCTGCTCAATAGTCATCCAGTTTAGCATTCAATTAAAGAAAAATAAATAAAGAAGAGGAAAAAATAAAAAATGCTATACCTCCGTGGACAAAGGGAAAAAGAAAAAAAGTGAGAAAAAACGGTGTTTAAAAACCAATATATTCAAAACAGCTTTCAATTTCTAAAAACTAAAATACAGAAACTAAAAACCACTTGAACAAGGACCTTTAATCCTATTCTTTTGGCTTTTTTTTATGTTTGTCATGCGTCGGAAGGCATACTTCTGCCTTTCATTTTCCTGTCACTATGTTCCTCATGGGTCAGAAAGGCATACTTCTGCTTTTCTTTTTCCCATCGCTATCCCTGCTGTTTAAACCTTCTGCTTGTCATGCTATGTACACATACATGAATCATGATCATATTTTCCCCTCTAGCAAAATGCTGGTAATAGTGTGGAGCACAAACGAAGTACTCTGCATGTAAAATTCCCATCATTTCTCAATGTAAAAAAAAATACAATCTCTGCCCCAGTTGAAACGCTCCATGGATTATGAATGAAACTGTGGGCTTTATGGCCATTCTCTCTCTCTCTCTCTAAGAGCAAGTACAATAGAAGAGATGGCTGGCACCTCTAGGACTAGCCACATAAGCAAAAAGAGTACATGTGGCTCATGTGGAGGTAGCTAATACAATAAGTTGAGTAGAGATTACCTTTACTAAAGCACTCAAGCATTTAATATTTCGCTAGAGGCGACCCTAACCCTTATTGTACTTGCTCTAAGAACTAGCATCGCCTCCAAGTCCTCGTATGATGTGCTAGAGGTCACCTCTTGCATGAGGGGCAGCTTGCCTCTCTCTCCTCTTGTCTCTCTCTTCCACATAGGATTGTGTTGACGTGGATTTCGCTAGAGGCGACCTAGTCAGCATCATTGTACTTGCTCTAATCACGTCAGAAACTCACAAATCTGCTTTCATTTAGAGCAAGTCCAATAATAGAGCCAAGTGTTTGGCTATAAGCCAAGTTATAAGAGCCAAGCTATACAATAATCTGTCTTCTATTTGTCTACAACAGATTTTTTTATTATTATGTGGTACCATGTCTCACATTCTCTTTCCTACTCCTCCTCACATACATTTATTATCTGGACCCACCACTGCATAGGCTCCCGTGTGCAGCTTGTTGCTTGCATGAGAGCCAAGCTCTCCTCTCTCTCCTCTCTTCTCTCCTCCACATCAGCAAAAATGCTGACTAGTTTGGCTATAAGACCATTGTTGTACTTGCTCTTAGCTAACTTCCCGTAACAAGGAAAGAAAACGTGCGGATTGTTCCTCTAACTGCCTTGTCTTAGAAGTACAGAGTGCACTTTTGAGTCATCAGCAAGGACACAAGTCTCCGGGTAAAGCTATTGATCACTGAGACGTGTCTGAGTACGTGAAGCCAAGCAATGGGATGTGTTTTCTGAAGGAAAAAGAAAACGGAAAACGAAGGAGCACTTGTCAGAGACCACCAGCCCAAATGGGCCCAAGAAGTGGGTTCACTTCCAGTCCTCCAGGCCCACCCATAACAAATCTGCAGCTCCAAAACCCCAATCCAATTGCCACAACGTCAAGGCTCGTTACATTCACTGCTGTTAGGGGTGCAAATGAGTTGGGTTAATCCCGATCGGTACTGGATTCGGGAAAGGAATTTGGTATCCGGTCGGATTCGGATAATTCATGTCGGATTCGGATTCAGGAGAGTCGTTATCCGACCGAATAGTATCGGTATTCGGATACCGGATAATTATCCGGTCGGATATTCGGTCTGATATCTGGTAAGAGCTAATAATTCATCTTTTATTTTGCTAGTATTTGTTTTTTGTCATGTTGGTTGGTTGAGGTGTGCAGTGTATAGAAAGTTTTCCTGGATCGTGCAAACTTAAGTTCTCTAAAAGGAATATGACATTCAGTTGTGGCAACTATAAATATACAAATACTAAAATAGTGTTTTATTTCTAATTCTGCTGCTTGTGCAATTGGAATCCTAAATTTGTTCATTAAGATCACTCTTCCTAGGTAATGAAATGAAAAGCATGTAATCAGAGTATTATTAAACGATGAACTTTGGCATGCTTCAGTAAATGAACAGTAAATTCGTCAAAAATCTATTATCCCCAATTGTCTATTGTCTCTACCTTAATTTAGTAAAATTTCTTTAGCTTAGAAAAAAATGTTGTCCGTCAAGAATCAAAATTCATCTTGAAAACGTCACACCTCAATGAGCAATTTTGGGGGAAATGCCACACCATCTTCGGCTGATGAATTATAATCACTATTATGTACTTATGTTTAATAATTTAAGGCTTGAAGTGATGGTGGTATGGTTTAGCATATGTTCCTTTCCGTATGCACGTACTATCCGTCTACATTATCCGTTTTCGATCCGAAACCGTCAAGTATCCGTTTCAGCGGCACCGTATTCGAAATTCCGAATACTCCGAATTCGTATTCGTATCCGGTTTTACCGTATCCGACCCCGAATCCGAGAAAAAAATATGGGTTAGGATACGGTATGAGCAATATCCGTCCGAATCCGACCCGATTGCACCCCTAGCTGCTGCTGGTGTGTGTCTTTTCTTCTTTTCGGTTTCTAAATTTTATTTTTAATATTTTTAAAGTAACTAATTTTTAAACGAAGTATTTTTAAAATAACATTTACAAGTTAATTGTATTATATAATGTAGCGGTTTTATTTATAGAGTACTGCTATACAACATTCGACTGTTTTTGAGGACAAAAACAGTCAGATTGATCTGGGGTGTTAGATCTCCATCCAACGGATCCACCCATACAAGCCCCCCTCAAAAAAATGACCCCCTCCAAAAAAAATGATCTAGGGCGTTGGATCTCCATCTAACGGCTCAAAATCTGACTGTTTTTTCCCTCAAAAACAGTCGAATGTTGTATAGACACTCCCTTATTTATACTAGTAGTGTGCCCGTGCTAACGCTACGGTAAAATACAAAAGAAGATAAAATTTGTAAAAAATAAAACGAACAATCAGATTCATTAAGATTCACGTCTCAAATATCTTTTTCCACAATTCAGATGAATACAAGTGTCTATACGGTTCTTGGTATAATGGAAGAGTGTAAATGTTGTGAGAGATATACGCATGACAAACAGCAGGGTTAGTGTCTGGTGATATTCCATATGAGGGATAAATAGCTCAATAAACGTAATGTTCTTCTCACAATGGGAAAGGCTAAGATAATGCAGAATTTTTACAGAGAGATCAATTGTGAGGAATAGGGGAAAAGAGCATACTGAAGAAGTTAAATCATCTTCCTTTAAGGTCTTAGCTAGGCCAAAATCTCCTGCATGCAAACCAATGAATTGTGAAACGATAAACATAGAATTAGAAGATGCTGATTAGTATGAAACAGCAGACAGCTCCAGAATTGCAGGTACTGTATTTGTTATCAGGAACTAACCAAGGCGTATATCCTGATCTTTGGTGAGAAATATATTGGAGCACTGCAATTATGAGGAACATTTGTCAATGATACTATCATAGTAGTGTGCTCGTGCTAACGCTACTCATACAACAGGATAGATAATAGCGTGATGAACTGAATATCTAAGATATGACTTAAGAACAATATCTAAAAAACTATTCTTCCCTCCCAACAATTCAGTTTGTGTCAGTGCTAGAACTAACAGATAAGAAAAGCCATTTAAAATCAAAGCAATAGAATTGTCTTCTCCTATCTACTAAAACATCAAATATAATGACAACATAGATATAACATCATCAGCACTTGAAACTACCTGGGCTGATGGCCTGTGAATCAATGACGATGAAATGTGTGGCAAACCCCAACCTAGAATAAACATCATCATACATGAAAAACTCATACTTTTATGGTGATATCTTATCCTTAACAAAAAAAAGATAACAGATTGTTTACGTGAAGCGAATTGGCGATGCCAAGTAGCTATGAGATTCCGATGGATGGATTCCTTTTTGTAGTGTACTAAGAGATCAATTGCATCAGAGAAAAATTAAGATGAGCCTTGGTTAGTCCGGTTTTGTTGTCCCAATTCCAATTATTGCAAATGCATTAGAAATAAAAAAAGATGAAAAGGCAATTATGAGTGGCTAATGGATCTTGCCGACCAATGGCACGAACCTCACGCGACGGAGGGAGGTCAGCTTTGGGTTATGGAGGAGATTACCTAGCACCTGGAGGTCGGAGGCAAGGGAAAGGTCGATGTGGATGTGCACCGCTGTCATGGATCTGCGCCGTCATCGTGACCTTATTAAAGACAAATATGTATGCTAGCAGATGAAACGAAAGCATGGATGATTGATTCAGGTGAACAACATATGCAGAATCGCTGGAACATTTTGCATTATCTCATTCCCAATATTTGTAGCTTCCTTACTATTTTGTTGTCTTGTGCTGAATTTTTGTCCCCATCAATCCACTCACCCCTTCTTTTCCCTTTAACTATTATATGATTTTTTTTTGTCTGTTTGACTCGAAATTGTTCTGTTTTGCTTAGCTGAAACTTGCAGGAACTTTGATACGATGCTTAGAGAAAGACAGAGTCAGGCACAAATTTCTCACTCAGTCAGTCTTTCGAAAACAGTTCGCTAATTCAGTCTTCATTTAGTGCTGAAAAGTAAAGACTGAATAAGATGTCTTAAGGAGCAGAAAAGAGGAGATTCACTTAATTCATGCAGTTAACATTATTGATAACAAGTGAAGTAGCGTCATCAGACAACATATGGACAACACTAATAAGTAGTCATAAAGAGGCATGGACAACACTGATAAGTAGCTACAAAAAGGCAAGGACTGTTGATAGACATACCTGTCCAACCCCAATTGAGATCTCTGAATAGAGCAGACGAATAGGGCCCGAAGTGACATGAATTCCAAACATTGTAGCAGGGTCGTATACAGCTATGTTCAAAGAGCAGTTCACTGTGACCAATTTGGTTGGAAACCCACTATGGTCTGTGCCCTCACCAACATAGAAGTCATCCATCGCCAAGCTCTGTGCAAAACAAAGTAAAAGAAGCTACTGATTAGAACAAATTTGACAGAACCAACATATTCTGACTATTCAGATATGGGGAAACTTCTGAGGGTTCTAGACACTGTCAGTAAGAATATTACATGCCAAACAAGCACAGATTGTAAATGCATATTAATTATTATAGGAATTTATTTTTTATCGACAAAGTGGGCAATGGTTGAGAAATGTAACTCAGACAGTCGACATGCTGAAAGCAGTGGCGGCACACAACAACTCTATCAGAAACAGAACAAAAAGAAATCCTTTTGCCTTGTGGTCATTGTTTTTTTGTTTCTCTATACATTTATTTGGTATTACTAATGTCCAACTAAGCTACTTCTACTGCTTTGGCTATTCTTCGCTTTGAAGTCCTTTGATTAAGCCTACCAGATATTTTACATTTCTTCTAGTACAAAAACATATACTAATTGGTTTCTTGTTCAGAACAAGGAACCATCAAGAATAAGTGCAAATTTTAAAGTAGCTATGAATTTATGAATCAATCAGAACAAGCATCATTTTGAGCTGTTGTAACTTCAATCAACCTGTCGTAACCAAAAGCTTATCTACCACCAAAAATTACGCCCAATTTTACCGTGTTACTACTAAGAACAACATATAATCACCTCGAAACAGCAAAAGCAAAACCACCCGACTTGTGACTTTTAAATCGCAAACTACATTCTTTACTTACTCATTTCCACCATATCATTGTCTAACTAAACCACCAATCAATTCAATACCTTAACCCTTCTCGCCCTTGCCTACCACTAAAACTGCGAGACACAAGTCAAATTAAGTAATTGACCCTTCAATTCGCAATATGCGTTGGATACGAAACCAAATTAAGAAGAAAACTTCATCTGTTGAAGAAGTAAAATAAGCTCCATGACCATGAATGGTATACCTTGACGATGACATCGGGTTCGTACGGGCGCGCGGTGCCTCAGATGATGATGCAGAAGACAGTCAAGAGGAGGACGAAGCTGATGAAGACGGGGACGGGTCGGTGGACATGGATCTCTCCCGTGATCGCCGGAACCCTAACCGTAGGTGTCGCCGGCGGGGGGATGCGTGCGGGAGTGGAGGCGCGGGGGGAGCGGCGGGAGTGGAGGCGCCGGGGAGAGGCGACGATGGGGGAGCGGCGGGAGTGGAGGCGCTGGGGAGAGACGGAGATGGGGGAGCGGCGGCGCGGTGGAGGATGGGGGGAGCGGAGGGGAGGCGCGGTACCAATAAAACAACGCGTACCTCATCGCGCGGCGGCTTCATGTCTGGCGTCTGCCCCGTGGCGGCGGCGCCCGTGCCCGCGTCGGCCTGCCGATCCAGCGACATCCTGGGGGGAGGAGGCGGCGCGGTGGAGGACGGGGGGAGCGGCGGGAGTGGAGGCGCAGGGGAGAGGCGAAGATGGGGGAGCGGCGGGAGTGGAGGCGCGGGGGAGGAGGCGGCGGCAGCGCAAGGTGGGGGGAGGAGGCGGCGGCGGCAGAGCGGAGGGATGGGGGCAGGAGGAGGAGGCGGGGGAGGGGAGGAGGGGCGATGCGGGGTGGGGAGGGAAGGAGAAGGAGGCGGCGCGTGGGGAGGGAAGAGGAGGAAGGAGGAGGTGCCGGCGCATGGGGGCGGAAGAGGAGGCGGTGCGGGATGGGGAGGGAAGGAGGCCGTGGCGGCGGCGGTTGGGGAGGGAATGAACGTGGGGAGAGGGTGCGGGATGGGGTGGGGGAGCTGTGGGGTGGTAGAGTAGGGTAGATTTGGATCGTTGGATATGAGTGGGTAAGGAGAGAGAAAGGTGGGAATTGATCCTTGATCGTTGATTTCAATGGTTGGTTTTCCTGGGGACACGAATTGGTGTGGACGCAGGAAAACTCATGACTGCTGGGGGCACAATTTGGGGTGGGCGTAGGAAAGAACTGAACTGGTGGATTTTAGGGGTAGAGATAGAGATTAGTTAAAACCATATGCGAGTTTTTATTACTCTGTAATCTCTCTTACGAATAGCCCAAAAACCATAAGTCGCAGCTAAAAAACTATACCTGAATCTTCTTTAGGACTGCTTAGGCTAACTTTCCTCTCGAATCAATCTCTTTGATCAATGATTCGTTATTATTACTTTGGCCTTTTCAAATTTATATACTCACTTCGTTCACGAATATTCATCGTTTTAGATATTGATAGATTGCAAAATACAACTTGGACCGCTGATTCCAACCGCGAATGATATACATCGCTAAAAAATGGAGAAATGGAGGGAGCATCGAAGAGGCAAAGATAGCCACGAACTCCCAACCAAAGAGCTAGATGCCGTCATCGGCGGAAAGGTCTGCGACAAGTTCAGGACCCGCAAGGTGCTGGTGCGGTCGACCGTCGATCGACCTCGTGCGTCGCCGTCATGACGAGCAACCAGAACCACCCGGTCAGCCTACGCCGGCTCAGTGATTGTAACTAATTTACGACTGCACACTAGATGTTGGCCTAGCCTATCTCAAGTGTATATGTTGGCGGTGGACTGACACACACAAACACGATCGTGAATAGTTTGTCGCAGAAGAGTGGAGCTTAACAACTGAGCAGAACACTAGAACTGAGGCACAATATTGCGGTGCAAACTGACGCACCTTTTTCTGTGTTTTTTCTGTTATTAACTGGCTCATCTTTCTCAAAAAGATTTACATATATGGTATATATAGACATAAGCAGACCTCACAGCAGGCTACTTACCCACTCCACACGACTCTGACAACGACTACCTGCCCATATTGAGCAGTTCGCCTGCCTACGCTGCTCAACCACCTGCGACTGCTACAGTGACCCCGTCGCCTACCCACACCGCGTAGTATGCTGACGACTTCTACGGTGACTGCTACCGAGTATGACGTCTACAGTACTCCACCGAGTATGGCATCTACGGTACTCGGTGTAGCTACGACCAGTCAGCTACAATTACGACCACGACTGCTACGACCACAGTTGCTATGACTACATAGACAGGCGTCACGACCACAACGCTACGACCACACACACAGGCGCTATGACCACAACGCTACGACCATGCCCACAAACGCCACAACCACACACACAGCCTATGAGTTCTCCAAGCGCAACATTTCGACCACACGCTGGTCTTCCGAGCACCGACCGCGGCACTTCGATCACGTAGGTCGTCCGAGTACCGACCGCGGCACTTCGACCACACAGGCAGTCTGAGCACCGATCACAGCACTTCAACCACATACTGGTCTTTCGAGCACTGACCGCGGCACTTCCACCACACAGGTTATCTGAGCACCAACTGCAGCACTTCGACCACACAGGTCGTCTAAGCACCGACCGTAGCACTTCGACCTCGCAGTACTCGGAGCTACAGAACTCAGTGTAGCTATAGTATTCAGAGTTACAGTACTTGGTGTAGCTTTAGTACTCGGAGCTACATTATTCTGTGTATTTTTAATAAAAGTTGTAACGACATTACGCAGTCTGATCGTAACGACCACACACTGAGTACTCGAACGCGCTCAAAATACACATACCTAACAATGGAGCCCGTGCCACTGACGATGTCGTACGTCCGCATCGTTGACGTTCTGTTCCACGGAGACAGGCTCTACGTGGTCACCGGCGCCGAGGACCTCGTCGCTCTCGACCTTGCCGATGACGGCGACGGCGACGGCAAGCCCACGTTCGCCAACGTCCACCACCTCATCGCGCACCCGCGCGCGGACCATGAAGACGATTACCTTTGGTGGAGCGACGGTGATAACGGTGAAGAGTAAGACGCGGACGAGTTGGGCGACAACGAGGAGGAGCTGGACGGTGAGGCAGCGAGCAATGACGACAACGATGATGATCTTAGTGGCGACGACGACGGCAACGCGGAAGGAGCATCAGACGAAGACAACGCCGAGCTGCCCGCCGTCGAGCGTGGATTCAACGCTGCGAGCGACAACGGCGACGACACGATGTTCTACAAGGATATCACGACCGACGAGGCGGTGCCGTACGACCCCAAGGACTACATCAACACCACCCGGTACCTCGCCGAGTCGCGCGGGGAGTTGCTCATGGTGAGGCTGCAGGTGCAGGTCCCGCCCTTCGCGCCGTCCTACACGCGCGGCGTCGAGGTACGGTGTTCGAGGCCGATGTCGGCGGCCCGCGCCCTGTTCATCGGCGAGCGCTTCAGCAGGTGCGTCGATCTGGCTTACGGAGAGGTTGGGGACACAATGGCGAGGGCCGAGGACCTCGTCCATTTAGGATGTGTTTGGTTGGAGGGATGGGGTGGGATGGGATGGGGATGGGATGAGATAGTTCCACAAAACAAAGTGGAACCACATGGTCCAACATCTAAGAAGAATATTCTCTAAATTTGCACAGGCTCATCCCACTTTGGACCATTCCATCCCACCTCATCCCTCCAACCAAACACACAGATAGACTTGGTCAAAGAAACCATTCCATCCCATTCCACCCCATCTCTCCAACCAAACACATATGCGACGAGGACACCGTGTTCGACATGAGGCCTCGGACGTCGGTGAAGAGTCTGCCGTGGCGGCCGTCGCCGACGTGGGGTTTTCCGCCGGAGCTGGTGGTTTGACGTGTACTTAACTTTTGCAACGAAGAATCGAGCAAATTACTAGCAAAAAAGGTCAAGTATATGCGAATTTTTTGTACGGATAATCCATTTTTTATTCGAAATTACATAAATATACCCGCGGGAAATTTTTTTGCAAAAATAGGCTCCAGTCGCCTAATGGTTGGGCGACTGGAGACTTTCGCCCAACCAGACCGCGACAGCTGGAGAGTCTACGAACGGTTGGGCGATTAATTGCAGTCGCCCAACCGTTGGGCGCCTTCAATGTAGTCGCCGAACGGTTCGGCGACTGAGATTCAGTCGCCCAACGGTTCGGCGACTGAAGGTGGATATAAGGCCGCGCTCGGCGACGACGAAGCGCCGCACTGTTCTTCCGTTCGGCCAGCGCAGAGAAGAGAGGGGAAAGAGGGAGAGGGAGAGGAGAAGAGAAGGGGGAGGAGGAGAAGGAGTGCACGTTTTTCAGGTAAGTTTTTGGTGTTATATTTTTTTGTTAGTGTAGAAGATTAGTTTAGAAAATGTAGTGTAGAAAATTAGTTTAGAAATATAGTTTAGAAAATGTAGTCTAGAAAATTAGTTTAGAAAATTAGTTTAGAAAATGTAGTGTAGAAAATTAGTTTAGAAATATAGTTTAGAAATATAGTATAGAAAATTAGTATAGAAAATATAGTTTAGAAAATATAGTCTAGAAAATTAGTTTACAAAATGTAGTATAGAAAATTAGTTTAGAAATATAGTTTAGAAAATGTAGTCTAGAAAATTAGTTTAGAAATATAGTTTAGAAAATGTAGTTTAGAAATTTAGTTTACAAATTTAATTTTCAAATTTTGTTTAGTAAATATAGTATAGAAATTTAGTTTACAAAATGTATAAACTAAATTTTGTATACCATTTATAATGCATCATTGTACAAAAAAATAGTATTTAAATGTACATGTACAAAATTTAATGTTGCAATTATTGTACAAATTTAGATGTAGAAAATTTAGTGTTGAAATTTACATGTAGAAAATGTAATGTTGAAATTATTGTACAAATTTAGATATAGAAAATGTAGTGTTGAAATTTAGATGTAGAAAATTTAATGTTGCAATTCTTATACAAATTTAGATGTAGAACATTGAATGTTGAAATTATTGTACAAATTTTCCAGGTATGGCTCGTGCTGGACGTGACTCGGAGTGGCGGTTCGCGCTGTTGGACGAGCACGTGGACCGCTCTCATCGCGCTTCCCGTCTAGTCCCGCCACCGGGGAGCACGGACGACCCGCCTCAGCTGGGAGTGGTCCGGACACGCACACCTCGCGTGGCCTGGGGACTCGACCCTCGTTGGACCGCCAGGTTTGCACTACTCCAGCGTTTAGTGCGACCGTAAGTTCGTTCCGTGCTGACCTTCACTTTGTTTGCAGGCTGCGGGATGTCGGGCTACTCCCTCTTGCCCGGATGGTGCAGGCCACGGACGAGGATGGAGGCGCTGGCGCCGCTGGCGGGGACGAGGGCGGGGACGAGGCAAGCGGGGAGCGATCACGACGCTTTCCGTTCGACCGTTCCCTGCTGACGGCTTTGGTGGACCGTTGGCGGCCCGAGACGCACACTTTCCACCTCCCATTCGGGGAGATGACGCCGACCTTGCAGGATGTGTCCCTGCCGGTCTGTCCTCACTTTGCTGGCGTGACAGAGCTTTCTGGCTCACCCGCCGGAAGCTCGTGTACCTCATCTACGTGGAGGACTACGCACCCCAGCGGGTGATGCGGCAGTTCGGGCTACGGCAGCGGGTTCCTGTACCAGTCGGACCATCGCTTCCGCGGCACGTGCACGGGTGAGTGATCGTTTGTGGTAAATATGTACATACTTACTACTGCGTTCGCAAGTATCTCACATTATGTAATGGTTCTATACGCAGGCACAGCGCGAAGGGAATGAAAAGAGGCACGGACTGGTCGTTGAAGATGCATCCCTGGGTCGAGCAGTGGGAGGGTGCGCTCGACGACCGCGTGGAGGAGGACCGCCCGTACGACAGCACGGAGTACGCGGAGTACCTTCGCTGGTACAAGCCACAGACCCGTACCAGGCTCGTATATGTGGTAGACCCGTCTGCCACACACGTCGCCACTCCGACGGACACGTACCCCGCGCACTTCGCGCGCGACGCTCACCTCGCGGTACGTTACATGTCATTTCAAATATTCCCGAATGGTAATGTCGTTTCGATAATCGACCATTTCATGCCGTTGTGTCCAGGCTGACGTCGGTTCTGCCCTATGTGCCGACTCCGGCACAGTACTTGAGAGGCTCACCAGTGGTGGGCAGCTGACCCATGAGGAGGGCGTCAGCTTTGCGCGTCGGATGCACGAGGGGTGTAGACGTATTGTTAGCCTACTGTCCTGCACGAGGCTACCGGCGGTCTCCACGCCCACCGCTCCGCCTGCTCGTCCACCAGTGCCACCCCGACCAGCGTGGCACTACTCTGGTGCACCGACGTGGACACGTCCTCCACCGCCTCACCCGGAGCAGCCAGGGGGTTCAGCCTGGGCAGGGCCTCCTACACCGGTTCACTTCACGTCTCCTACGCACACCCCTGTCTTTCCCACCTCGATGGCGCCAGCTACGGGTACGCAGAGGGTCTTATATCGTGTTTATCCGAAGACGACATGCAACGAACTAACGATATTAATATTGCAGGTAGTTAGCAGCAGCACGGCGTCTCCCCAGGCCCGGACGATGTGGACCAGTTTTTCGCGGAGTGGCCCGGGCAGTTCTCCGACGCAGCACCGGAGGTTCTCTCTGTCAGTGCCCTCCCCGGTGCACCGGAGGGCACACAGCCAGAGGTGCAGCTGACTCCACCAGCGCAGGGGCGGGATAGACACCCTCCTGCTCGTTTTACTTTTTCGGATCGTCCTAACCCGTTGCACCGGAGGAGGGACAAGCGAGGCCGTATGGGAGGACGCGGGCGCGGTGACGGGGCACACCAGGGTGACCAGTGAGGCGTGTTGCAGATGCTATATATGTTATGCATGTAATGAAAAAACATGCGGCATGTTACTCTCAGTTATATTATGAAGTTTATTTAAATTTACATAGTCTATCATCTCTCTCCGCACATAAACTATCTCACTTAACAGTGTATGTATCGATCGTTTTCTACTCAATCTTTCATAAAAAAAAATTTAAAAACTTTTTACATACCTACAATATACAATGAACATAAACTTTTATTACAACTTCACCGTATTTTTTACCGGTTCAACGTTACAAAATTCACAAAATTTAAAACAATCACGGGGGGCTACATGCAGTCGCCTAACGGTATGGCGACTGCATGCTAGTTGCCTAACGGGATGGCGACTACCCTTAAGTCGCCGAACGGAAGAGCGACTTAATGCAGTCGCTCTACTGTGCAGCGAGATATATTGTGTCGCGGTCTGGTTGGGCGAAAGTCTCCAGTCGCTCAACCATTATGCGACTGGAGCCTATTTTTGCAAAAAAATTTCCCGCGGGTATATTTATGTAATTTCGAATAAAAAATGGATTATCCGTACAAAAAATTCAAGTATATGCTACCGAGCATCGAGCTTTGCAAAATATTCATGGATGGCAGGCCAAGTTGTTGTGGCAATGGCGATCAATCGAACGAACAAGCTGGATGGCACCATGAATGGCTTTCTCGAAATTCACGGTTCAGAAATTAAGATGCAAAATTGAGTACGGTTTTGTCGAATGAAATTCAGTGTTGGATAAAAAAGATGCAGATAATGGTTAGGTTTGGCACAGCTTATGTTTTTGGCTTTTGTTTATAGTAACTTATGTTTTTGGCTTTTGTTTATAGTAACTTATGTTTTTGGCTTTTGTTTATAGTAACTAGTTTTCAAACAGCGTATTTTTTTAAGTCGTGGTCTACTAATTGATTGTAGTACACATTATACTAACTTCAACTATACCGGTCCGAATTCAAAAGTCATAAAATAAAAGCCATAAGTTATGGTCTAAAAGAATCTACCTATTAGCAGATGTTGTAATTCATTGTGGTCCTCGACCAAACCATTGGGTGGCCGGCAGAGGGGCCGCCGCAGAGCACGATTGATGGCTGCTGGCATCCACGGCGGCGCGGCAGCTCCAGCCGCGTGTGGCCGGCAACACATGCGTCACACGAAAGAAAACGTGCTTGTTGTGGACTTTCCATGAGATTTTCACCGTTCATTTTTACCATACTACTTAGCAGTAAACCTATAAAATTCATTCATGATATACTTGACACTAGCAGCAAGAAAAAAAAACCCAGCATGTTTACCAACAACTAGGCCATGCATCATGCATGTGTCGGTAAAAAACTCTTCACCCCAACCTGTTATTTACTACCTGGGTATAACAAAAAGAACTTGCTTGGACAGAACATCTCAAGAGAGTTTACCATCAAAGTGCAAAAAAAGGAGTGTCTATGTATTATTCGGATATTTTCTTTCTAACTATCATTCAAATTTATAATATTTAGATTAGAGATCAAGAAGCTCTTATTTTTCAAGGGGGAAGATTTTTTTAAAAGGAAAGGGGTAGAATTCAAGGGAGATGGGGAGAATTCATAGTCATTGGATCTCTAATCCAACAATTTTAAATCTGGATGATAGTTAGAAAGAAAATATCTGAATAATGCTTAACAAAATAAAAAAAGTTAAAAGTTGCAGTACAACGTACTCCCTGACAGTACATCCAAGCGACCAGCAAGCTGTAGCATCCACGGGCTATTTTCTCCAACAACCAAAGTACCAAATCAACAGTGGTCAGAACCATCGATGCTGTTGCAGGACAGTGTGGTTGGCTTGTTGCCTTCCATGCAACACTTTTTTACGGAGCATGCAAATAAAGAGCATTCCAGTAGGCTTCCAAGCTACGTACGACCAGAGAGAGCCACTGACAACCGTGCCCCACTCATGCAGACCTTAGGGAGGGCCCATTTGTCAGTGACTTATAGTGAGACTTCGTGCAAGCTTCGTTGGTGCGCGTACCATTTCTGTGGCCAACCATCTGCAGGTTAGATAAATGTGCCTGTTCTTTTTGGCTGCGGCTTATGACTTTTGGCTGAAATTTTTGAATTTTGGCTGTTTACGGTACAGATTACGGAGAGATCGATACTCACTTGCAATTTTGGTTGGTACAGATGTTGAGCTTTTAACGTGTACTACGTTTAACTTGTAGACCTCATCTTCAGAAAATACTCCGTTTAAAAGTTAGGTACTGTAGCGGCTGCGAAAAGCCGGCCGGCTGGAGGCCAGCCGAACAGGCCCGCAAGCAGCTGCTTCACATCACATGTATCTCATCGAGCAGCTTGTGAGGCCCCAAAATTTCTGTTGGCCTGTTTGTTCTCTATCACCACTTTCCTTCGTTCTGAATCTTTCCCCAATCATTCCAACCAAGGATCCATCCAATGTTTCTTAGTAATTGTCAGTTTCTCTCCCCCCTAACTGTTCCTAAGGTGACACAGTACTAGAATAATCCATCCATGCATGGGGTTCAGCTCACTGCTTATGGCTTATGTATGTGCTGCAGTAGCTTGTTTTTAAATGGTGTCTTTTTGAGATGAGGTCTACAATTTGATTGTAGTATACATTGTACCGAGTTTAGTTGTACCGGTCAAAATTGTATGCGACTGTCTCTCTCTTTGTAACCTCTTTCGCAAACAGCCATAATTCAAAAGTCATAAGCCAAAAATCAAAAGCCACAACTCAAAAAACCCACCCATAGATCATTTTGGAGGCTTCTCCTAGTCAGGTTTCAACTGTGCATGCCACACTCTTAGGCACTGACGTAGCTAGTCTTTTTCTGTGGGGTCAATTGACCACATAGTTTTTTTTTGCAAAAAATACTTACTTAGTATTAATATTTATTTATAAATTCATAAAACTCTAAATATTTTATAATAGTTGACCCATAGTTTTAAGACCTTGGCTACGCCACCGCTCTTAGGACCATAGAACCATCTGATTCTACCAAGAAACGACACAAGACCCCAAATCACATGACATGGGTACGTAGCTAGGGTGGTCATGAATTATGGCCCCGTTTGGCACAGCTCCACCACCAGCTCTTTGGAGCTGTTTGGAGCTGTTTTGTGCCAAACGGGGTAAAGCAAAATAGCTCCACCCAAGGAGCTCCTTAAAATCTGCTGAGACAAAAGTAGCTCCACCCAAGGAGCTGAAAAAAGTAGCTTCACTTGGCTCCACTTGTGAAGTCAAAAAAAACAGCTCCACTTGTGAAGAGGAGCCCTGCCAAACAGGGCCTATATTGTAACTTCATGTTGTATCGCACTTGGCTTTCCCAAAAAAAAACCATGCTTTCCCAAGGTCTTGTACATGCAAAAGATTATGTCGATTGAAAGGCGACCAAAAACTTCGACAAGTCAACACCGGCCAGGGAAATAGTTCAATTGTGTACTACCCTCTCCTAACTAACTAGCTATCCTTTGCTCGATCACCAAATTGCCCTCATGACCTACTTACTTACTACCATTAATTGAAGTGATCGCTAGGTTGTCAAAGGGGCAGTAGGGTGGCATGTAGGCCCCTATATAAGGAGCTATAGCTTAGCTAGCTACCATTGCCACTCCATGCTCATTTTTCATAGCTGACCTCATCTAAGGGATCAGAGCTAGACCATACTGGCGTACTCCATATCATTGTGACAAGCTAGGAGTAGCTACGATGGCACCAAGTAAGGCTCTGAAGATGTTGATGATCCCTTTGGCCGTGGTGACAGTGATCATGGCGAGCCCGGCGGTGGCTCGGCTGGAGGTCGGGTTCTACGGCAAGACGTGCCCGAAAGTCGAGGAGATCGTCCGCGAGGAGATGATCAGGATCCTCGCCGTGGCGCCCACCCTCGCCGGCCCGCTTCTCAGGCTCCACTTCCACGACTGCTTCGTCAGGGTACGTAGCGATCAGCTTGCTTTGATATTCGCGCTCGTTCTTGTAGCTAGGATGATGCAACAATGTCGGAGATTCTTTCATTTTTTTTTGCAGGGTTGTGACGGCTCCGTGCTGATCGACTCGACAGCGAACAGCGTGGCGGAGAAAGACGCGCCGCCGAACCAGAGCCTCCGGGGCTTCGGCTCCGTGCAGAGGATCAAGGCCAAGCTCGACGCCGTGTGCCCGGACACCGTCTCCTGCGCCGACATCCTCGCTCTCATGGCAAGGGACGCCGTCGTCCTGGTGCGTGCACGCGAAAGATCGAAATAAGCAAACGTTAGATCATTGCATTTGAGATCGAACAGCTTGAACGCTGATCAATCGCGTGTTTGTTTCAGTCCAAGGGGCCGCACTGGGCGGTGCCGCTTGGCCGGAGAGACGGCCGGGTCTCCATTGCCAACGAGACCAACGAGCTCCCTCCTCCGACGTCGAACCTTACGCAGCTCATCCAGATGTTCGCCGCGAAGGGGCTCGGTTTGAAGGACATTGTTGTCCTGTCAGGTAACTAACCATGCATGCATGAATGACGATGCATAAACATCTTGGCTGGCGTACTTTTTCTAGCTAACTGATGTGCTGCGGCCAAGCACCAACCGCTTTTACGTACTTTTACGTCCTAATGCATGGCCCAATTAAACGAAACAAGTACGTACCACACTAGCTAACACACTTAATTTAAAGCAAAATTAAAAGCTGTCTTAGGCATGTATAATACAATAGACAACTGGTATAGTGATATCGTCCATGCTATCTATAGACAATATTAAAGATAGCTCATATAATAAAAATACATTTTTTCATGTTTTTATAGACAACTGTTCTATGATACAATGTGTGCTATTTCTCGTGTTACAATTGACTGTTGTATAAGAGAAAGCCTAATTCTGTATACCCTCTCTCTCTTTCACATCATCTCGCATCTTATGTAGCAAGGCTTACAAACAATTGATGTAAGCCTATTGTATACAACAATTATAATCCAACTGGCAATACGTTGAGCAGGTTTTTTTGTTTCTATATGCTAAACTTATTGGCAAAGTTAAATATTTAACAAAAATGTATATAATATGATATACCTTGAATGTTTGTGTCATGTGCAATTATATTCAACAGGGATCGCTAACGAAAAATCCGTGAGGATAATCTGAATTATTTTCTTCATTTTATTCGATCAACGTGGAATTTTTTTTGATGTTTCAGAATCCTAGCCCTGCGGTTGTCCCTAGCTAACACTGTAGGACCGGTGGCGAAGACTAGAGAGATGAATGATATTTTTCTCTTTTTCTACTTTAACAAAATCAATTCCTTTGAAAACAAAACCTTCTTCACTTCAATAACTAAAAAGAGCAAAGAAGATCAGATGCACAATAGAAACAACCCTTAAACAGAAGCCAAATAGCCAAGAGAACAACCTAAGTACGAAATGATCAAAGTCGTCGACATTTGGCCGGTCTGAACGAAGGCATGAGGCAGGCCTGACTGCTCCCAGGTGGTCTGACCACTAGGACAACGCCGGTCTAACCGCTCCACCAGTATGATAGAATGTTTTAGCATCGGTCAGACCAGATTCCTGTTCCTACGCTTAAAAACCTTCTTGGTCAAAACTTAAATTTTAAGAACTTGCTCTAATTTCATCCAAACACCTCTAAATTTTGCATGAGGTTTGTTTGAAGATATTCAAAACCTAAATTAATTAAGAATTACAAGGTTCTTAGGTCCAGGTTCACTAATTTGAAGAAAATCAAATTTGGATCTCAAGAACACCCAAAATCCTCCAATCCAAATCAGTTCTTGCTTAAGGAGCTTCTAATCCAGAGGATGATTCAGATCTACTTCTACATGTTATAGCAAACTAATCTAGGCATGAATTCAGGATAAAACTATCTTGACCATAAAAATCTAAATTTGAGCCAGGAATAAGTCAAACTAGACTTGATCTTAAATCTTCCTATGGAGTGATCTTGATGCGTGAAGATTGATAAACTAGATTAATCTTTTACTTCTTACTCATCATGGATCACAACAAGATCAAGAAGGAAGAAAGAAACACGAAAACCAAGCCAAATCAAGATGAATTTTGCTATCTATTGATACTTAGAGATAAATATTTATAGTCACTCCCTAGAAAACCACAACGCCTAAGAATGACAAAAAGCTTAAGCGAAGGAGTCAAAACTCATTTCTCAAATGTTCTCTCTAAGAACCCTAGTTTTCTCAAGTTGACTTAGCACAACGTCTCTAAAACTTATCCCTAAACTAACACCTCTCCCTCCTTATATATGGAGGTTCACAAAAAACTCTAACCACCTCTCTAATTGGGTTTCATCCACTTACATGGGTTAACCTGTTAATCCAACACCATACTGGATGTTACACTCACATAAGCACGTTTCTCAAAGCATATATACATAACCACTAACCCGATAATGAATCAACACTTGATCTACTTAACATTTTCAACACATCTCTGGTCTAAACCACCTCCATTGCGCCTCCTTGCGCTGTGGTTTGATTAAGTCTCTACTTTTCAGTTTGGTGCAAAAAGATCATTTTACCATCAAGCCACTTTCCACGAAGTTTCACGCTTCCTTTGCCTTGAAGCAACCCCGTGCTTCACCTTTGACTTCATGTGGCTCCAATGACTTGACGTGCCACATGCCTTTCCATATGCGATGACGGCACTTAGTTTCCTTGACTATTTTGGATCTCAATTGCTCCCTATGCTTAATTTCGATCCATTTTGTCATTGTCTATCATATCTACCACATATAACACTTGCTCTGATTCTTTGTCTTTCCGGCTTGTAGTTACTTCGTTAGCCTCAGCCATCTTTCGACAACAACTTCATCATTCTGGATTTCAACTCTCCTAGCTTAGTCTCAATCCCTTGAGCACTCTGGATCTAAGCTCTCTTAGCTTAGTCCCGATCCCATCCGCTCCACTATGACCTAGCTCTGGAGTACTACTACTAGCAACAATAATAAACAGTCATATAACATCACACAACACAAAATCATCAATTGTGACACAATTGATGAGTCAAGAATCCTTTCCTTCACCTCAAAGCATTTCCGTATGCTTGACACGTAACCTGTAGTGCCTATTGACCAGTCGTCATGTCTTTACGCATTCGAACTCCCTCGAACCATCTTTATGTATATCGACCTCGTCACTCGGCACACTATAACACCAACTCGCCTTTTTATGCTTCTTGTCTTCTTTGTGCTTCCCATTTGAGCCACATAGTCTTACATCGACTTACACGACCAAATGGATCTCAGCTCCCCCGTCTAGTCCCGATCCTTTGCCATTGACCGCTAGCGTTTTTCAAGGCACTTGCACATCTAAAGACCAATCAATCATATCTAGTAAAAGTTACATACACTCGACTCACGTTAATCAAAGCAATGTATCATGTAACACAATATAGCAAAACACTGACACACATATTGTACACACACTCAAACCACTCTGGCGAACTCTGCCTAGCCAGTCGGACTGCTAACCATTGGCCAGTCTGACTGCGAGTCAACTCCAGTCAAACTCTGGTAATAGGGGACCCGATCAGACTACAACATCTTTGCCGATCTAACCATCTCAAAGCCAACGGTCAGTCCACTCTAACAATGACCTATCAGACTGCTCACAATTTCTCTCGCACACATGATGAGCACATCTGCGACAAATAAGTACCATCAACTGTGGGCTGGTACGACCGCTCGCTGGTCATATCGCCATCCATAGCTTGTCAGACTGCTTAACACCTGATAACAAAAATAAGATATTATAATAGATATAAAACTAAACTCAAGTTTCGATAACAAAGTACATGCACAACCAAATACTCATTACAAAATATGTGGGTACTCCGCATGATCTCACAGATACATACATGAATGATGATAGGTGGTCACACGCTGGGGACGGCGCACTGCTCGGCGTTCTCAGACCGGCTGTACAACTTCACCGGCGCGGACAACAACGCCGACGTGGACCCAGCGCTGGACCAGAGCTACCTGGCGCGGCTGCGGTCGCGGTGCGCTAGCCTGGACGATAACACGACGCTGGCGGAGATGGACCCCGGCAGCTTCCTCACCTTCGACACCGGCTACTACCGGCTGGTGGCCAAGCGCCGGGGGCTCTTGCACTCCGACTCGTCGCTGCTCACCGGCGCCTTCACGCGGGGGTACGTGCGGCGGCAGGCCACCGGGCTGTACGCCGCCGAGTTTTTCAGGGACTTCGCCGAGTCGGTGGTGAAGATGGGCCGCGTCGGCGTGCTCACCGGGGCGCAGGGCGAGATCAGGAAGAAGTGCTACATCGTCAACTGATAAATCTGCCGATGAATGAATTCTTCAGTTATTTTCAGCTCTGAACATGCATGATTTATAGTTTAACTACGTTCGATCGTCAGCCGAGTTTGTGAGCTATAATTGGTCACCCGTAAGTATGTAACTGAATAACTGATGTGAAGAGTACCGCCGATGGATTGATTTCTTGTTCCATTTATTTTGTTCTTTTCTTTGAGATGAAGCCGAGAGCTTTATTCATCGGAAACATTCAACGCATCAGTGCGGATACAAGAAACTAGGAACGAGTTTAGTTCGGCCTCATTTGGATGTAATCCGATTACAGCGCTAACCGGTTCCATTAACGTCCTGTTTATTGGCTTCTATAAACTATTTCTGTCCCTAGGAGTTAAAGGCAATACAAACACCCTAATTTCTATAAATCACTATTATTCATCTTTCACATATTGTAACATATTTTATATTTTATTATATCATAATTCCGTAAGTTGCATAGCGGTCTAAATATTACAGTGATTTTTATTGCACGTTTTTTCTTATATAACGCACTACTATTTACCAGCTGTTTTTATCAGTCACTTCTATTAGCTACTATTAATTAATAGCTTTTATTAATCACTTCTATTTATTAGACATAATTATTTATCAGTCGCAGAAAAAAAATCCTTTGTTTCGGTTGGAAGTCTCGCGCAATCGGATACGGGCATGTGGAAAGGTCAATACGCTCCCAACCGAGCGCACGCCGCATCCTCTCCACCAGTCGACATCTTGTGATCCCCTTCCTCCTGTGCGGTCTGAGGTGCCTGTCCATGGTCACCTTGCACGCGTAGGCGCCGTCGATGTAGCGAAAGAGTGGGTGAACTCGGCGAGCACGGCGACGTTGCGTATGAGCGTCTTGGGGTGGTGCAGGTGTAAAATGGAGGGGCAAATATTGAGATCCCGAGTCAATATGATTTAGGAATCCAACTGGGAGTATTGAAAACAGGCACCTGTAGGAAACAACCATCTAGCGCATGAATATTGGAAGCAGACAGGGTAGTTACAGAACAGGCTGCTACGATTTCCCAACGACCTGATTAAGGCGCCGTTTGGTTGTGCTTGTATGGGCTGAAAAGCTGTGACTTATGACTGAAATTATACTGTAGCTGTTGAAATTTCACTGTATTTGAAGGTGGCTTATTTGGCGTAATTAAATTTAAAAAATTAAAAATAGAAAAAAAATATATTAGCTCATCACGGACAATACAAAGCTGTGACTTATGACTGAAATTATATTGTAGCTGTTGAAATTTCACTGTAATTGAAGGTGGCTTATTTGGCGTAATTAAATTTAAAAAATTAAAAATAGAAAAAATATATTAGCTCATCACGGACAATACAAACGAATACGGGAAAAAGAACCAGCAAAAAAGCTAAATAAAAAGCCAAAAGTTCGAAAAAATACGGAATTTATGAATAGTAAAAAATAAACCAGAAGTCAGAAGCTGAAACTGTAACGAGCGGGTCTAAAGAGAAAGCACATTTACAGCATATATTGAATAGTTGGAGGAATTACTAATGAAGATACATATATACGTATATACGGCGTATAGTGTACTGTAGTCTTTTGGTTATATACAATCTAGGGGGCGCACTTGCAGATATGTATGCGTGGTGAGCGTGTGATATACGTGTGGTGCGTGTACTTCTTACTTTTAGAAAAAAAAAGAAACCGGAAAAGGGATCTACCGCTATTATAACGGGGGGATTCCCCGCCCAGCGCTTGGCCACGTCCCCCGCCCGCGCGCTCCGGCCGGCGCGTGGCGGGGGATTTTTCGTACGGCCAGAAGAGGTAATTTCCTTCTGTTTTCCGAAAATTACATAAAGGTCCTTTTTTCTCGCGAAAAGGTCCCTGTCAGTTTTTTTATAAAAAATTTTGTTGGATAGCGCCCCACGGGTTTCCAAAATTACGTATAGGTCCTTATTTACTTATGTACAAGTCCTTACAAGTCCTCGGTTTTTTACGAAAAAGACCTTTAGCTTTTCCGAAATTACGCATATGTCCTCGCTTTTTTTTCGAAACTCCCTGCGAATTTTCGCCTCTTTTATTTTGGTCCGCACGGTAGCTAGCGCGGCGTGCGCCGTGCTTATGCAGCTAGTTAGTTTCAAAACCGGAACGTATGCTAGACAGGAATGAACGGCTCCAAGTTCCCAGCGGTTGGAATTTGGATTGATTTGTTCCTTGGGCCCTCACGAGTGGCTCGCAGCTCCAAGCTTTGCAGCCTCCGGGACAATGCCTTGTAATGGGCCGCACATGTTTAGGCGGGCCTACTCCAACGGTACGTTGCAGCATCGCCACTCGCAAACACAAAGTAGATATCTAGTTGATTAGGGCACGTAAATACTGTAGACACATGCTGTCTATAATATTATTTTTTATTATCTATAGACATAACTAAAGACAATTGCTATAATAGATTATCTTTTTACATATATCTATAGATAGTTTTTCTATAGTATAATGTGTTCTATTTCTCGTGTTACAGTCGACTGCTGCACGAGAGACCGCCCAATTCTCTATGCTCTCCCTCTCTTCCACATCATTTTATGTCCTATAAGGCAATATTTATAGATAATTGACATTATACCATTGTACACGCTCTTAGTCGTCACGACCCGCAATTTATTCACCAACAGTTTTGCGATGCATGACTTGTATCCTTGTCTTTTTAGTATTTAGAAAAGTATATTATAAGGAGTTCTAAATTAATCTTAATAGGATTAGAATTTCTATTTTATCTTAGAGTATGATTTCACTCTACTTTAGAAAAAGGTTAGGAGAGGCTATATAAAGTTGTAAGAGGTAATCATGGAGAACCCAAGCAACCAAGCAGTAAAGCAAATAAGTCACACATCCAAAGATAGAGGTGTACAAAAGGATTATATGCTACGTTATTCTTCATCACAAGATTCCTGTATATGACAAGAATCTCAGGGTCCTAAAAGATGCGAGAGGGTTGTGAGAGAGACAATCTATTGTACTATTTTGATGTTGTGATTAAAAAATTTGCAGCTGACTTCGCTAAATCTTTTATCTTCCATCGTGGTTGCTTCAACGTCATTATTTTGGTTCTCTCTACGAGATTCATCTTCTCCATTCTTAATACCGTACATGCTTGTACTATATCTCATAAATTCTAATCCGATCTAGGGGCTGTTGTGCAGAAGGGGTATCAGAGTCAAGGCCGAATTAACCTAATTTGTAAGAAGGTCGATAAAGTGTCAGGTGGCACAAAATCAATATCGATATCGACAATGTGGAATCAATAGAGAAATTTGATGACAAAGAAAATTTTAGTGTGTGGCAATGTGTGGTGAAGAATGTTCATATCCAACAGAAGCTAATCGATACTTTTGAAGGGGACAAACTGGAAAAGACTTCTGATGAAGCCTAGAAGGTGATGGAGTAGAAAACTGTTAATACAATTCATCTATATCTCTTCGATGAGGTAAAGTACGCGATAATCATGGAGATTTCGTTGAAAAAATTATGGAAGAACTTAGAAAAATTGTATATGGCGATACCGCTGACAAACCAGTGGATGCTGAATCGACAACTATACATGTTGCGCATGGAGGAAAGTACACAGATCATTGACCATCTTAATATTTTTAGCAAACTTATCACACAGTTAACTAGTGTGGATGAAAAAATTGATAAAACGACAAGGTCGTCATATTGGTATTATCTCTACCATCATCGTGGGAGCAATTAGTAATGAATATTCTAGTCGAGAAAACTACTCTCAACTTCAATGGGGTAGTTGCATATCTATTGGAGGCAGAGTATTTGAAGAAGTCATTGGAATTTTCATCCTCAGGTGGTCAAGTATTAGCTACAGTGGGTATTACAGGCAGAAGCAAAAGTTATAGAAAGAAGAAGTGCAAGAGCAGCGTCACATGTGTAGGCTATTTACGTGATGAGGGATGTTACATGATAAAATATATACCGTCTAAGTTTGAAGCAAATAAAGAGTGCATGCTCAGCGACAGTAGTAAAAGATGATTTAGATGTACTAGTCATCAATCAATCAAGTACTTTTTATGGATGAATATTAGATTCAGGTTGTTGCTTTCATATATGTGCGTTGAGTAAGATATTTGGCGAAGTATATCTATGCCTGGTATATGAAACTATTTACTTAGCGGATTGCAAGGATTATATAATTACTGAGGTGGGAATGGTTGCATTGGAGATGTATGATGGAGTACATTACGCGTTGATGAGAGTTCGATATGTTCCCAACTTGAAGAAGAATTTAATATATGTGAGGTCACTTGAACTCAAAGGTTGTGAGGTATAACTTTGAGGTGGAGTCATACGAGTTACTTGTAAAGGACAGATGGTCATAAAAAGTATATGGAATAATGGAGGATATCGATTGATGGATACACCTAAAGGAATAGAAACCAATGAATGGTCTAATAAAATCCTAGCCAAACGAAGAAAACTATACCGTTAACAGTAAGTACTTAGATCTTATCTACAGTTATGTGCGGAACTTACAAAGACCGTTGCAAAATACAGTAGACGCAAAGGGGAAGGTACGAACCGTTGAAAGAAAAAAAGATGTGGTGAGACCAAGCATGCAGTATGGACGAATAGGTGGAGTTTGGAGGTGGTATAAACCTATGTCATGGAAGGTTGTAGTAATAGGAGGTATGGTTAATGAAACTATATAACAAAATATCTCTCAAGTGGAGGGTCTGAGCAGGTTAGGCCGGACATTGACACGCACATTGCGGACATTCGTATTCGATCTGTTGACACCTCTAGTTGTAGCAAAGTGAAAGAAATAAGGGTGAAACCATGACAAAAGTTTCTCAACATACGTAAAGTTGTTTACAAATTTTACTTTGGAATTCATATCGTAATCAATTTGTTAATTTATTTTTTTATTTTAAATTTTAGTTATTTTTTTGCTGGAATTAGGCGTTTTTGCGGTGCCTGACCTGGAGACACTTTTTGCATCCGCTTAGCCAGGTTGCTTTGTGCGTGCAAACATCCAAACAAGCGAAACCAAAAAAATTCTGCATTGGAGGAGGCTTGAGGAGCCTGGTCCAAGCTTATACACCCTACCAATCAGGCCTATACATACCGAATGTGAAAAGCAACAAAACAAGAGCTTAACTCCCGGATATCCTTCCAGATGCTTGAAATCTCCGCTCCGTGGTCACGTCTTGTGCTCCAGAAGGCCTACCAAACTCTGCCTATCCGTCTCTACGGTTACTAGATGAAGACCCCAGCCTAGAGCTGGGACTTGGGCCGTGCCGTGCCGGCACGGCCCGGGCCTATCGTGCTTCGTGCCGCTTCGTGCCGTGCCGGCTCGGTCCAGTCATCTCGCCGTGCCGTGCCGTGCCGGCCCACGTCGTCTCCGGTCAGGCCCAAGCCCGGCCCAAAGCCCACCGTGCCAGCGTTCGTGCCGTGCCAGCCCAAGCCCAGCCCAAAATTACTATACGCGAACGCGGTGGCGACGGTCGTCATCTTCCTTTCTCTCGTACCTGCCTCGTTTAAAACTAATTGAAATTAAATTAATTGCATAAAAACATAGACACGCAACAACATAAATATTTCGGGAAAAGTGAAATTTCTTTAATATTTTAGAAATACAATGTTACTGCCTCGTTAAAAACCTTACGCCCCAGAGTGGGGTTTCCCGAGTAAGGAAAAGAGTACAGTAACAATATATGTATATACAAAATATTACAACATGCGTAGATAATATCTACTCAGCAATGTCTAGGTCAGCATACGCCTGTACGATTTCGGGATCCTCCAGTTGATGTTGTTCCCGCTCTTTGGCTAATTCCCAGTCTTTGGCACATGTGATTGCCTCCACCATCCTGGGCGTAAGGGATTATCTTCTCTCTTCTATTATTCTCCCTACCGTACTGAACGTCGCTTCTGAAGAGACAGTGGACACTGGCACCAGGAGAACATCACGTGCGAAATGTGACAGCATAGGAAAGATCCGCTTGTTGTTCTTCCACCACTCGAGCAAGTCTATCTTGCTTCCATCAGTAAGATCAAGATCAATGTTTGCAAAATCATGCTCCAAATAGTGGTTCAACTCCGAGATAGAATTCCAATTGGAGGATGCCTGAGACTGAGAGGACGAAGAAGTAGACTTGCCCTTTTGTTTTAGTTTCTTCCACAAGTGTCCGAAGCTTGTCTTCCCCTGTTGCGTCTGTTGTGAGGCCTCCGATCTTCCGCTGCTGGCAAACTTATCATGGTACAAACGAAAAACACGAAAAAGCTCCTGTTTGACATGTTCGAAAGATTCTGAAAAATCTAAGCCAATACATTCACCTATCCCCTTCATAGCTTCCTGTAAACCTGTCAACTTTTTTTGTAGGATCAAAAATAATAGCAAAACAATACAGGTGTGAAAGGGAACCAAAATATTTAACAAATTTTTGTTCCATTGCTACGACGGCATGGCCTAAAATATTATCGTCCCTAGATTTAGCAATTTTATCTGCAATTAACCAAATAAACTCTATAACTAAGTAAGAGGTTGGATAATAAATACCAGATAAAACCTTTGTTGCTTTATAAAAAGGTTTTAAAAACTCTCGAAAATGCCTAGCAACCTGCCAATCTGAATTAGTAACTAGCAATTCATTATTTTGACAGTTAGCATTGACAAAAACGGATATGATATTCTCGTAACCTTGTATCTTTTTTAGCATGATATATGTTGAGTTCCACCTCACCTTCATGTCAAGGCCAAATTTTCTTGGCTCTTTCCCATTAGCTGCACAGTACTCCGCGAATCTAGCTACCACTTGTGGAGAGCTTGCGAGGTAACGAATAGCATCGCGGATACTGTTCAGATATGGACCAATTACTTGCATGCCATCTTGAACAACAAGATTCAAGATGTGGCATACACATCTTTGGTGGAGGACATAACCACCAATATATGTTTGTAATCTTGGGGTGAGGATATTCATAGCTGTTGTGTTTGCCGATGCGTTATCTAGAGTTATAGAAGCAATTTTATTATCTATCTTAAAATCATCAAGTACATATAATATACGCTCCGCAATTGCCTCTCCCGTGTGCGATTCATTTATTAGTTTAAATCCTATGACTCTTTTGTTTAGTTTATAATTATCATCTAAATAATGAGCTACAACACTAAAGTATGCACTTCTTTGATGGGATGATGTCCAAATATCGGAGGTTATGGCAAAAGAATATTGAACTTGTTGGAATTGTTGTTTTAACTCTACCAGTTCTTCTTGATACATCTGTAAAATATCGGATGTAGTAGTCCTCCTACTAACATGTTGGTACTGTGGGCAAAAGCTGCGTTGGATCATTCTTTCGAACGCGCGGCTTTCACCCATCCTAATCGGCTGGTCTTCTGAAACTATATATCTAGCAATTTCCTCACGTGCATTAAGCGGGTTGTATACCCAAGTACTTACAGAGCCATCGGCCTCGAAGTTTAGCTGTGTTTGTACTCCTCCTCCCCCTCGGCCCTGTGCCGCCATCTTGCGTAAGCATGCTTTGTAGTGGCGGTTCAAGTGTCCTGTCCCTACAGCTGAACGAGCACTTAATTTAGCATTACAATAATTACAAGTTGCGATATCTACCATTTCACCGTCTTGGATTTCCTGGCTCCAGGTCATGTGCTTCCAGCATTCCGCCCTTCGTGTAGACCCGCCAATGTTGGCGTCCGTGGACGGGGTAGAGAATTCTGGTGTCCCCGTTGCTCCCTGGTACTCCTCATAGCCCTCTGTACCGTCCATATGACGGTCATCCATGCCGTAGTCTCCCATGCTTGGCGAGAGCCGACGAGCATCAATGGGGGTCGGAGGAGGAGGAGGACTAGGGGAGCGACGGCGAGAGCTTACACTAAGTCGTCCCGCTGTCCTTTTCGAGCTTCGATTTCTCTGCATATTGCTTGCCTGCTCCCTGGAACTGCGGCTTCTTGGTAACATGGTGATTAATTAATAAATAAGAAATATAAATACAATAAATGTGCTTGCGAAATTAGAAGTAATAAATAAATAAAGAGTATAAATGCAGAGTGAATAAATGGAGCCTCTATGTTGCTGCTGGAAAGAAATTGCAGAGTGAAGACCGAAGAGAGTGAAGAATGAAGTTGAATGCTGGAAAGAATCTGTGATGCTGGCGGAGGCCGAAGGGAGTGCTTTTATAACTATAAAATCAAACGTTGTTTACTGAACGTTATCTGCTAAAGTTAGATGAACGTTGTCTCTTGTCTGCGAACGTTATCTGTTAAAGTTATACGAACGTTGTCTCTGTCCATCTTTTTTCCCATCGGTGGAGGGGCCATCCTTTACTTTTTTCCCGTGAGCCCGTCGCCCCGTCCGGCCAAAAGCGCCTCCTCGGTACTCCCTCCCTCCCGGCTCCCTCTCTCGGTCTCTCCCGCTCCGCCTCCCACGCCGCCTCCCCGGCTCCCCCTCCGGCCCCCACCCCCTCGGCCCCCTCCCCCGCCGCTTCCCCCGCCGCCCCCTCCCCCTCCCCCTCCCCGGCTCCGCCTCCCCCTCCCCCGCCGCTCCCCCTCCCCGGCCGGCTCCCCTCCCCCGCCGCTCCCCCATCCGCTCCCTCCCCGCCGCCCCCTCCCCGGCCGCTCCCCCTCCCCCCGCCGCTCCCCCCGCCGCTCCCCCTCCCCCCGCTGCTCCCCCTCCCCCGCCGCTCCCTCCCCGCCGCCCCCTTACCGGCTCCCCCTCCCCCGCCGGCTCCCCCTCAACCGCCGGCTCCCCCATCCGCTCCCTCCCCGCCGCCCCCTCCCCCGCCGCTCCCCCTCCCCCCGCCGCTCCCCCTCCCCGGCTCCCCCTCCCCCGCCGCTCCCCCCTCCGCTCCCTCCCCGCCACCCCCTCCCTCGGCGCCTCCCCCGCCGCTCCCCCTCCCACGCCGCCCCCCGCCGCCCTCTCCCCCTCCGCCCCCTGCCCCCGCCGCCTCCCCCTCCCGGCTCCTTCGGCGCCCGACACCCTCTCCTTCCCCCGCCGCCCCTCCTCCCCTGGCTCCGAGCGACGGCGACCTTGACTACTCCGAGAGCAAGCCACCAGCGGCGGAAGGCCGGGCGGCGACGACGAGTTTGTCATCGCGCGGGATGCGGGATGCTGCGGCGGTGCGGCCGTCGTCTACTCGTCCAAGGCTCCAAGCTCCGGTGTGCCTCCTTCCCCTCTGTTCTCTCTTCTCTGCTCTGTGATGATTGTGATTGTGGGGATTTGGATGTCGATGGGATCGGGACTGGGGGAGGCCGCCGCCGTGCCGCCCGTGCTGGACGTGCCCGCCGTGCTGGCCGTGCCTGCTGTGCTCGCCGTGCCCGCCGTACCGTGCCGGCCCGAGCACGGCACGAATCGCCGTGCCGTGCCGTGCCGCCCACCGGGCCGGTTCTCCAGGCCCAGCACGGCCCGCCGTTCGTGCCGGGCCGGCACGGCCCGCCACGTGTCGGGCCGTGCTTGGGCCGTGCCGGGCCGGCCGTGCTTCGGGCTGGCCCAAAAAAGCACGGCCCAAGTCCCAGCTCTACCCCAGCCACTGCCAAGCTACCTTGTGGGTTCTTTTAAATTATGTCTTATGACTGAAAATTTTAAAATTCACGAGAGATAGTATGCAGAGAGAAATAATGGCAGGCGATTTTAGCCGATATAACTGAATTCAGTACAGTTTATATTATAATATACCCGTAGACTCTGTCTTAAAAAAACGTACCATTTAAAAGCTAGTTATTATAGCAAACATAAGCCAAAGCAAAGTCTTGCCGAACCCATCGCTTGAGGCTACGTATCAAGATATTTGAACAAGCAAGAGCCTCAGCCGTCACAGCATTTGGGATATGCTCATGTTCTAAGCATCACCATTTGTAACATACAACATAGAACCGTAGAGGTTATTTATTCCATAAGCACGCATATACATTTCGTCCACAGGTGCATAGGATCCAATAGACTTGTATGGAGCATGTCGCTTCTGTAGCGCAAGACATCTTATCATTTGTATCGGTGCATCAATAGCTGTTCTTCGAAACTTTTCTAGCGTCAGGAGGGTGTTCCCCCCAGCTTTATTAACAAAGTTCGAGTTCGACAGGGGGCACCTGTTCTTTAACTTACAAGTGTAGTTTGTCCTTTTCAATTCTTGGAAACTTAGAACCCTGAGGATTTATGGGGGATGTAATTTTCCTCTTCGGCCACGGCGTCTGTAAAGAAGCAGACGACGATCACAGTGAGATTTTTGGTAGCACCTAGTCTCAATGCCTCTGAGACAAGCTCCCTGGCGCATCGCTCAGGGTCACCGTGGTTGCTGAGCTCCCGGCGGGCGAAACGCACCGCATACGTGCTGGTCATGACGTCCCATAGCCCGTCACAGGCCAGAATGAGGAACTCGTCATCCCCTGTGAGCGCGGTCTGTTGGAATTCAGGCTCAGAAATTAGGGGAAACGCCCAGCCAACAGATTCTTTAATGCCCCAGTCCCCTAAGAGCAAGTTTAATAGTATAGATAGCTGCTACCTCCAATACACTTCCATGTCATCAAAAGATAATGATGCAGTCAACTCATACAATAAGCTGGCTATAAGTTGTCTCCACAAGAGCTCTCAATCATTTAATAGTGTGATCATTTAATACATGCATGAGTATAGCAGTTAGTCCTATTGGTACATGCATGGATAACGCCTCTTTTCCTGTGCTATAGCCTGACTCTTGTATGGGAGCTGGCTTGGCTCTCTCTCTCCTTTTCTCTCCCCTCCACATAGGACTATGCTGACATGGATTCCCTTATAGCTAGCACAGTCAGCCTTATTAAACTTGCTCTAAGAGCATCTCCAATGGGTCTATAGCAGCTATCTACAAGAGAGTCCATGTCATCAACTGTCCTACGTGGAAGATATTAAATGAAGAAAGAGAACGCAGCTCTCTACAGCTCTAGAGATAGTCTATAGCGCCAAACGAGGCAGCCTCCATAAATTCTGTGTGTGCATGTAAGCATCAAATAGCTATCCTTATAGATAGTTCTTTAGAATGCTAACTTTAGTGTGTACTATATAGATGATGTGGAAGTCTTATAGTTAGTTGCTAGCTATAACCATTGGAGATGCCCTAAGGCCAGTCTCAGTGGAGGTTTTATGGAGTTTTATGGGCATTAAATACGCTGACATGGCACTGTATTGATGAAGAGAGAGATGATAAAAGTTTCATGGGAGTAGAGAGAGTTTCATGGGGATGAAACTCTTCTGCACTGTTTTCAAAATATGAGTGTGTTGGAAACTGAGACATGAAACCTCCACTGAGACTAGCCTAAGGACCGCGTCACAGATAACACTCCATGATCTCGAGACATCTCAATAGCCACGCCTTTCCTGCATAGGACTGCACGGGAATCCCCAGCATTTGCAACCAACAATTGCCTGAAAGGCAGGGAAGATCGTAAGTCAGCATTCATGTGGAAGCAACAAGCATGCAATTCAAGATGTTGGAACCGCTGTTGGCACTGCAAATCTTACCTCCCGAACTAATAGGCTAAAGTAAGACAATTAAATCTGCATCCAGACCAAAGGTTCCGAACTGCCGATCGGATTGCTGAGTGAGTTGATGACTAGTATTACTCAGTTAAAATGCTGAGAGCATGTCACTGTTAGAATAACGCTTGTATTCATCATGAGTCCAATAGACCAGTATATATACATGTACAGGCCTGGCATATATGCAGGAAACCCCTCATATAATAAGGTAAATACACAGTTATGTAATACACATCTAACACACCCAAACTTATGGAGGATCAACAACATGAAGTTTGGAGAGGTGAAAACTGTGCTGGGCTCTGGTTTGTGCTTTTGTGAAAAAATCTACCAACTGAAGCTCGGAAGGCACATACTGAAGAGCAACAACTTGGTCCTGCACCTATGTCCGCATGTAGGAAGCATCAACACCAATATGCTTTGTAAGCTCATGCTTTATCGGATCTTTAGCAATGCTAATAGCACCTGTACTGTCAGATAAAAGAGGAGTCGATGTAGAAACAGAAAAACCAAAGTCCTCAAGTAACCACCGTAGCCAAGTAACCTCTGTAGTCAACAAAGCCATAGCATGCAACTCAGTCTCAACATTCGAACGAGAAACTGTTGTCTGCTTCTTAGTCCTCCAAGCAATGAGAGAACCACCAAGAAAAACGCAATAAGCAGAGAGAGACCGACGATCAGAGGGATCACTAGCCCAGGTGGCATCAGAATATGCCTGGAGCTGTAAAGAGCTGGAACGAGGGAAAAAGAGACGACGAGAGATAGTTCCACGAAGATATCGTAGAATACGAAGAAGATGACTATAGTGGAGATGAGTGGGAGCAGAGACAAATTGACTCAAGATATGCACAGGGTACGAAATGTCAGGACGAGTGACACCAAGATAAACAAGACTCCCAACAAGATGGCGATAGAGACTAGAATCAGCAAGAGGCTCACTATCAGTGGGACGAAGATGAATATTAAGCTCCATGGGAGTCTCAGCTGTACGCTGATCAGTAAGAGAGGCACAATCAAGAAGATCCTGGATATACTTTTCTTGGGAAGATAGAAACTCTCATGAGTAGAAATAACCTCAATCCCAAGAAAGTAGCGAAGAGGACCCAGATCAGACATAAGAAACTGTTCATGAAGATGTTCCTTGACAAAAGTGATACCGAGAATCATCTCCAGTAATGATCATATCATCAACATACAAAAGGAGAAGCGTCCGACCACAAGATGAAGTGTGAATAAAAAGAGCAGGATCATGAGCACTGGCCGAAAAACCAGCTGCAGTGACAACAGAGGAGAAACGATCAAACCAGGCACGAGGAGCTTGCTTGAGGCCATAGAGAGATCGGCGAAGACGACAAACCATACCCTTAGGAACAAAATACCCAGGGGTGGTTGCATGTAGACTTTCTCACGCAACTCGCCATTGAGAAAGGTATTCTTGACATCCAACTGAGAGATAGACCACTGTCGAACAGAGGCCACAGCAAGAAGAGTGCGAGCAGTGGTCATGTGAGCGACAGGAGCAAAAGTCTCATCATAGTCACGACCATGCTCTTGCTGAAAACCACGTGCTACAAGATGAGCCTTGTAACGCTCAAGAGAACCATCAGAGCGAGTCTTAACCTTATAGACCCACTTGCACGTGATAGGAGTAACACGCGCAGGAAAAGGAACAAGATCCCACATGCCAGTACGCTCAAGGGCAGCGATCTCCTCCGCCATCTCATGATGCCACTCGTGATGAACAACAGCATCATAATAAGAAGTTGGTTCGACAATAGCAGCGGCAGCAAATCCAAAATGCTCAGGAGGCCGAATCAACTGGTGATCGCGAAGAGTATAACGAGGAGCGGCCGAAGGGGATGACCCATCAAAAGGGGAGGGCGTATCAGAAGGATTCTCAACTCGCAAGCGACGAGTATAGTAGAGAGGATAAGAAGGAACAAGATCAGGAGCAACCTCGGGAGAGGATGCTGGTGGTGAAGAAGGTGCTGACTAAGAAGGAGGCACCGGAGAGACCAAAGACTGTGGTGGAATGGTGACTATAGGACTGAAAGGAAAAGTTAGAAATAAGAACGGCTCAACAACGGAAGCTGAAGTATAGGAAGGAGAAGGACCAGGATAGAAAGGACGAGACTCATCAAAAGTAACATCCCGAGAAATCTGCATCCGTCGGCCAATGGGATCCCAACAACGACATCCCTTGTGCTCAGCACTGTAGCCCAGAAAAACGCACTCAACTGACTGAGCGGTCAGTTTGGTGCGCTCACGAGGTGCAAGAAGAACATAGCACACACACATCCAAAGAGGCGAAGACTGGAATAATTAGGAGTCTGGCCACAGAGTCGCTCAATGGGGATCCCACCCTGAAGAGCAAAGGAGGGCTGAATGTTGATCAAAAAAGTGGCAGTAGAAACAGTCTCAGCCCAGAAATGTGGTGGAACAGCAGAAGCAAGCATGAGAGCACGAGCTGTCTCAAGAATATGATGATGCTTGCGTTCAGCCACACCATTCTGAGCATGAGCACCTGGATAAGAAAATTGAGAGAGAGTGCCCTGCTCAGCAAGAAAACTACGAAGGACTCCTGACAAATACTCTCCAGCGGAATCAGCGCGAAACACACGAATAGGAGAGTCAAACTGAGTGCGAGCCATGGTGGCAAAGGTCTTGTAGATAGATAAAACCTCACTACAAGACGACATAAAGTATATCCATGTATGTCGAGAAAAATCATCAATAAAAATGATATAATATCGATGACCTCCTTTCGAAACAAAAGGAGTTGGTCCCCATACATCAGAATGAACAAGATCAAAAGGACACTGAGACACTGACTCACTAGAAGGATAGGGGAGTTGAAGCTGTTTGCCAAGCTTACAACCCTGACAATTTAGAAAAGTATCACTAGACACAGACCCTAAAAGACCTCGACGAAGTAAGGAAGACATACGGGAACCACAAAGATGTCCTAAGCGATGATGCCACTGAGCAAACGATGCGGTGGAGGCTGCAGCAGCTACAGAGGCGGTGGTGGAGGCGAGAAGATTGACTGGTGCAGCGTAAGGAAGGTGAAGCCAGTCAAGCTCCCGGAGCCATTGTGAGTCACGGCGGCGAGGCCCAGTACCAACCAGAGTCCCCGTGCGACGATCCTGAACACAACAAGAATCATAATCGAAAATAACACGACAACCATGATTAGTGAGCTGGCCAGCAGATATGAGCTACATGGTTAGTTTTGGAACATGAGAAACAATAGGAACATGAAAAGAGGAATTTGAAAGAGTGCCTCGTCCTGTGACAGAAAGAGAGGTACCATCTGCTGTGTAGACAGTGATAGGAGCAGCTAAAGGACTAATAGAAGTAAGACAGGTGGAATCAGATGTCATATGAAAAGAAGCACCAGAATGAAGAATCCAAGGTGATGTACCTGAGGAAGGAGAAGTAGAAGACGGTCTCTCACCGGAAAACTGAGCAGCAGAACCAGACAATGTAGATGCAACCATGCGTCCTAGTAATGTGAGAAGCTGCTGAGTGTCAGAAGTACCAGAACTCTGCTAAGAAGAGGTACCTCGAGTACCCCTTGGAGGACGAGCACTACGACGAAGATCCTTCTTCTTCTTATAGCAAAACTATTCCACATGTCTATCCTTGTTGTAATAAGTGCAGTGGAGTCCCTTACCAATAGCAGCTGTCAGTGGTGGAGGCACAAATGAGGAAGGACTAACCAAAGGCAGAGCGGGTGTAGAAGTTGGAGAAGTCACCAAAACCGAAGGCCGCTCCACGAAGTCGAATCTCCTCAGTATGAACAGCTGCAAGGGCCTCCAACAAAGTCACACGAGGGTGATGAGCCAGCAATTGAGCACGAGTCTGCTTAAACTCAGACCGGAGACGTGTCAAAAAATCGTAGATGCGACGAAACTCCATGTGAGACTGCTGACGTTGACAACACTGACAGGTGCGGCAAACATCTGGCCCCAAAGAGTCGATCTGACGCCATATCGCAGACAACTGAGCGTAAAACTTATCCACGGTGGCATCTCCCTGCTGCAGCGACTGCTCCTATCACACAACAGCAAGATATAAGGAATCACCAGATGGCTCGTAGCGGCTGCGCAGATGCATCCACATCGCCAGTGCGGAAGCCAATCCAACAACATCACCAGTGAGATGCACCTCCATGCTAGCAACCAAAATAGCAGAGGCATAAGCATCTTCGTCAATCCATGTCTTGTAAGCAGCATACTGAGTCTGAAAAGTCTCCATGGCATCCTCACAAGCCTCAGAAGCCTTTGTACGAGCGTCTTCGGAAGCATCCTTTGGGAGTACAGGCTCAGCAGGTGGAGTAGGACGAGACGGACAAGACAACTCGCTAATACGAAAATCCCAAAGGTGCTGACCACGCATGTGGATGTGCATGTGCTGAAACCAGTCCCGATAATTGAGACCATCGAAGATCACCGGACAACGAAGAACAGAAACGGTGCCTACAAAAGAAGACATTTTTTGCTCTCTCTCTCTTTTTGCTCTTTTTTTATAATCCGGTCGGTTTACAAACCGACCAAGCCTCACCAAAGCTAGTCGGTCACCACTACACCGTAGCAGAACCTCACCGAAGCCAGGCGGAATCAGCGACGATGGTCTCGGTGGGGTCGGCGACGGCGGTCGGCAACGGTGGTCTCGGGACGCAACGGGGACAACAATGGCGAATCGACGACGGCAGTCTCGGCGGGGTCGACGACGGCAGTCTCACGACAGCGGTCGGCGAAGGGGCGACGGTGGTCGGTGACGGGGCGACGTCAATCTTCTGCCGCGCGTCGGCCGAGGCGGACCGGTGATCTCGAGCGTAGATCCGGATCTGGCACCAGCAGCCGACCTCACCGGCGACCCAACGTCGGTCAGAGCGAGCGGCGATCTCGAGCGGTCTGCGAGCACCCCTGGATCTCACCGACAGTGACCCTGAAGGAGGCGGCGTCCGATCACGGTGACGAGCAGCGGTAGAATAACACTTGTATTCATCATGAGGCCAATGGGCCAATATATATACATGTACAGGTCTAGCATATATACAAAAAACCCCTGATACAATAGGGTAAATACATAACTATGTAATACACATGAACACATCTAACAGTCACTTCCAATATTTACTCACCTACTTTTATCTACTGCTCAAACAAGGTAATGAAGAGCTACAAATTTTCAATTGCAGCAATAGGCAACACTACTTGGCTAGATTGAGAACCATTATGACAATTCCATCAGGTAGATTGAACTTTTACAAAAGCATGCATGTTGCAACTCAACCACCACTATACACAAACATATGGATCCAAACAGGGTTCAAAAACCCGACCGGTAATCGCCGGTTACTAGTTTTACCGGTGAGACTGGTAACCGAAAAAACTGACGAAATTCAAATTTTGATTTTCGAATTTTAAGTGATTTTTTCAGTTACCGGTTTCAAAATAGCCTAAAATTTGAATTTAATTTTTTTAATTTTGATCTGTTTTTCGGCCAATTTTCTGATTACTGGTTTTCTCCTAGTTCCAAGATTGGTATCCTTGGATCCAATAAATATAATCCTCGAAGTCGTCACCCCACAGCCCTTACAACTGTAACTTTATGACTCAAAAAAACGGAGCTCCTTTCTAGAGGGGAGGAAATAGTCTTTTTTTTCATGCTAACCCACCCTCACCGCCACCAAAAAAAAAAACTCTTTTACGGGAATTTAGATATCCTACCATCCACACTGCTAACAATAGGATCTCCAAAAGAATAAAATTGTAAATGAAACAAGTGACATGAGATTAATTTTCACAACTGTAGTAGAGTTAAAGTTTGCTTGTTCGGTGTAACTTGTGATCTATCTCAATTCTGAAGTTTGAGCTGACGAAGCCATTCACTGGGTCTCGCTATTGGTGATGTCGCTAGCCGTGTTGCTGCTGCTCGTGATGTTGTTGCCGCTATTATTTGCTTTGCTGTTGCCGGCCGCATATGATGGACGCGATGGCCTCGGCGAGCGCCTCCATGAATTTTGGGTCCGCGGTGATCGCTGCCGTGCTGTGCTGACGGTGTCCGCAGAGTCGGATGACATCTGCAGCCCGGAGAACTTGGACTGGGGTGTCACGGTCAAGGCCGGGGACGCCCTGCCGCCGGACAGCTGAGCCTGGAACTGTGCGGTCGTGGGCGGTGGCACGGCGCTGAGCGGCACTGTGTTGGGTGCCCCGGACGGGCCGTGGGTGATGTCGAGCGTGACCGTCGGGAACGGCGCGGAGGCCGAGATGGTGGCCATGCTGGACGAGCACGGCAGGAAGTTGGAGCCCATGAGCACGGTGCTCGGCATGGAGCCTGAGAGCAGCATGGACGCCGCGGCCGACGTGGTCGACGCCATCGCCATCGCAGCTAGCGGCAGCGGGTGGTTGTGCTTGCCCTCGTACGTGGTGATCACGATGGACTGGTCCTCGACGCACCGTTGCACCTGTTAGTCAATTCCGTCACGCATAAAAATTAGTTAGACCAATCGATCACCCTCTCCGATACGGTACTTCGAGGTTGTACTCCTTTGACCAAGAACTTAATTAGTCGTGCATGGTTAGAATTTTGAACGCTTTTGGCATTGTCACTACTCGCAAATTCCAAAAATGGCGCCGGTAGAAACAAAATTCCAATCCTAGCCCTTAGCCGACCGCACCATTTAACCGGGCGCTGACACGTGGCAATGGTGCGGTCGGAGAGCGCACCACACCAGAGTGGTGCGGTCCCCGACCGCACCATTGCCGCCACATGTCAGCGTCCCGTTAAATGGTGCGGTCGGGGACCGCACCACTCTGGTGTGGTGCGCTCCCCGACCGCACCATTGCCACGTGTCAGCGCCCTGTTAAATGGTGCGGTCAGCTGGGGGTTAGGATTGGAATTTTGTTTCCACCGACGTTATTTTTGGAATTTGCGGTAGTAATAGTGCCAAAAGCGTCCAAAATTCGCATGGTTAGTTACCTGCTTGCGCACCGGGCAGCCGGTAGCCACGACGCAGCGGTAGTACGTGCGCGGATAAGGGTTTCCCTTCGCCACCTTTTGACCGTACTTCCCCCAGTCGCATCCATCAGCGATCTACGAGAAAAGTAATTCATGAACTGTAAAGTCAGCACGTTTCATGCATACAACAAAATTAAGATAAATTCATATACAGGTACAACAACTTAAAATGGAAGTCTTACAATTGGAGCTACGGATCGCGTGCGAACGGAGACGCGGGCCTTCCTCATGGTGGCCTCCTGCGCTTGCTGCTGATGCTGGCCCATCGCTTGCCCGGGCAACCACCCCGCAGTGGATGACCCGTCCAGGCTGTCGCCGCACTCCTGATCATTGTTGCTGGTGGAAGACGAGCGGCGCGGGCTGCCCACCTCCGTGGACAAGTTGGACGGCTCCTCGGACGGCTCGGTGCCGGCGGCGGAGGGGCCCAGATCGAGGAATTGCCTTGGCACGATGGCGCCCTTGGCCTTGCCGTCCTAGAAACGAAAAAGGGAAATTGATCTGTTAATTCCTCGGTTGAGCTAAATTGATTCAATTCTACAGGGAATAAAGATATAACTGCGGTTCATACATAGTTGTTCACATGAGATAGTCCAAAATGCCTTAAAAAACTAGATTGAAAAATAAAAATCTATAATACCCTCACAAATCAACGGTCATATTTTATTTCTACTACTAGTATAATAGACCGTAAAAAAATCCCCAAGTCAGTACTGCAAACTTCAAGAACAGTTCAATAATACTAAATAACAACACATGGTATTTCAAATTAGAGCTGATACCACAGGAAAGGACCTATATCCTATAATCACCAAACTATCTTCAAAATCTAACAAGCGCGATGCCTGAAATACGAGTAGTTCGCGAACAGGCCTCTAGCGTAATGGCTAAGGCGCTCTAGTAGCACCCCCTAGGTCCTGGGTTCGACTCCCAGTGGGAGCGAATTCCAGGCTGGAAAAAAAATCTCCTCGCCTGCTACCACACCAAAGCACTAAGGCCCGCCCAGGTCGTTGGTCGTTCCCACACGGGCGATGATGCCGTTGTGTAAGGGTGGAAAAGGGGTTTGGGGGTTCTCAATCTGCGTGAGAGGATCTTCTTCTTAAGCAAATGCCCGGGGGCCGTCTTACCCCCCACAGGTCGAGTTTTTTTGAAATACGAGTAGTTCTTAATAAATCCCTGAATTCTTATGATCTCATAGCTAAAGCATCGAATGGACAAAAAAAATGCATGTGTCATTTTTATGTTCCTGAGATAAAAATGGAACAAGAAAGCTCTTAGTTACCTTTTCTTTCCCAGAGTTACCATCATGAGCTTCTTCAGCTGCATCTTCGTTGTCATTTTCTTTAATATCAGCGAATGGTGGATATTCCTCATCCTTCACATCGAGGATGTCCCCTTTTTTAAGCATCTTGTGGTAAGGTGTACCTGTTATTAAAAATTGCACTAAAGGAGGGACGGTTTCTTGTACACTGGATTAAGTTCAATAATCACACGACATGAAATTTTTGAGAGCACTGTTTAAATTATTTGTGCTATATCTTTGTTGTCCTTTTATTAACTGGCCAGTTGCCTGCGCAATTGCATTGCTAGATATTACAATACTTATATTTATATCTAAAGATAGAATTGTATTTGTTATACAACTTAAATAGCTATAATTGAAAACGTAGTCCCTTCACACCATCGGGGTTTTTTTTCAGAAGATGGTTAATGTGAAAGAAATGGTGCGAAAATAATCTAAATGAACAGACCACATAGAAGTCATGCCTGCACTCTAATAGAAATAAATCGAAACTTTCGTTAAATTTATCAATTATTGTATCTAAAGTGTTTTGTGGAATTCGCTTTTTAAGGATACCCTGCAATGCCATACAAGGTTCTACCAAACTTGACATATGCAATTCAAACAAAAGACTTCGGGGGTGTTTGGATGGATGCTAAGAAATTGTGATGTGCAAGCGTAGCAGACCATACTTGGTAAAGTGTGGCCGACAAATTTTGGCAAAGCACTGTATTTGTGTCCATGAACCAAACAATGGCCATGGAAAGTCCAACTTCCCTAACTCGGGTACGACGAAATGTATCTACAAACCAAACACGCCCTTACCCTTGTTTCGAGGATCCAACAGTGTGACGTTCTTCGTAACCGCCGCTTTTGGAAGTTGAACATCAAATCCTTCAACTCCACTCGTCCAAGCATCTAGTAAGCTATGTTGCATGCATTGCTTCTCCTTGAGTAGCTTCAGACATGCATCACCTGTGTCCCTGGTAGGGATGTAAATAGATACAAATATGGTTTAGATTTCTTCCATCCTATTACTCCCGTCATTCTTTTTTACTTGACGTTTTTTACTTTTCATAGTATTCAAGATACGATTTTGACCGCTATGTTTTATAACTTTACACTAAAATATATTAAAAAAATTATAATATTATAAAAGTATTTTTAACGACAAATATAATGATATAATTTTCGTATAGCTAATCTAGATAATTTTAAACCTATTGGTTATTAAACTTTAGAAAGTTTGGTGACACATATTTTAGGAAGTCAAGTAAAAAAAGAACGGAGAGAGAGTGTAGTTTCTCCTCTATTTGAATTCACAGCAAAAAGAATATGGATGTTGATATGGTTTAGGTTTTCCCATCCAAAATGCTATATGATCCAAACTATTTGTATCCTAATTAGTTGGATTTTTAAAAAACATTACGTAAATTCATATTTCTTAAGGTTGAACTAATAAATTACAATGATTAATTGGAGGAAAAAGTGTCAATAATTTCTTGCCATTACACAAGTTATGCGGGTATGTGAATGAAACTGAATTGAGTAGCTATTCTATTCAAATTCATAATAGGTAATAACAATCAATTCATATTCATATTCAAGCATATTTGAGTTAGTATTTGTTTATGAATTGGATACAAATGTGGTTTTACCACTATTTGAACCCCTAGTCCCTGCCATACGCACATAGAACATAAGAACAAAAGGGCTAAAAATTCATCCCGAGTGTTCCTCAAACTAAAATGAGCATGGTTGCTATTTGCTAATTCTTCAGATGAAAATCCAAATGTAGGTAGGAATATGATCGATTGAGTGATTTGATTCTAAGGAAGATCACTGAATAAAATTCGATGAGTCATCTAATGAGAATTATGTAAAAGGTTATAAAATATCAATACATTGCACTAGTGTTATCAGGACTCGGACACGGGTGTTGGAGTCTGACTCAGACTCGAGTGTCCGATTTGACAAACTTTAGAAATTAAGATTTTAGAATTTACCTTATATATATTCGTAATTTTAAAAACTCTGAGAACTAAATCACAAAAAACCCACCTTTCACCAAACCCTAACCCCTTCCCACTTTCCCAGTTCCCACCTGACCCCGTTGCCTCCCAAGCCCCACCCCGCGCCATCTTCCACCCCGACCCCGCCGCCTCCCACCCCGCGCCGCCTCCTCCATATGCCTCCCCCATCGCCTGACGTCTCCCTCACCGGCGGCCACGGGAGTGGTGGCGGTGGGATCCGGCGTGGGGAGTTCGGATCCGGCGTCGGCGACTGGCCTGGCGGGATCCAGGCGAAAGGAGGTGCTCCGTAGCGCGGGCGGCCAAGAGACTCGCTGGAGAAGGATCCAAGGCGTGTTGCCCCGTGTCAGACACGTGTTGACACCGGGACATGTGTTGAAGCGGGAAAAAATTTCAAACGAGTGTCCAGGTAACACTGCATTGCACCAACAAACTTCTTGCCAGTATTAAGCTTTGATTCATGATGCACTTCCTATTCATTAAAGTAAAGGAGGAAAAGGCACCTCCCATCAAAGCAACCCGGGAATGTTCTGTTGATAAACTTACTTGTAGATAAAATCAATTGTGTTAAATTAACTGATCCAATCTATCCATGTCCAACTGTTTGGGTGTTGACAGAACGATCACGCATCCCCATCTTGGTTAAAGTTTATCTTGTTCCGAAAAATGGATGTATTGACAAAAAGAAGAAAAGGACTAATAAAGAGGAAAGAGAGAGAACATTACCTAGACAACAGGGGTCTTCTCATCGATCTAGTTATATATGTTCCAGATTGTAATCTCAAAATAAAAATGATGGCGTTTATAGCTATGTGCCACCTAGACGACAGGGGTCTTCTCATCCATCTGGCCATATCTGTTCCAGATTGTAATCTTGAAATAAAAATGATGGCGTTTATAGCTCTGTGCCACATAGACAACAGGGGTCTTCTCATTGATCTAGTCATATATGGTTCAGATTGTAATCTCGAAATAAAAATGATGGCGTTTATAGCTCTGTGCCATCGTTGAAAAACAGTACAACCTGTACGCCCACCTAAAATAGTGAAACATCATAAAGTATTGCTCTGTTATTTCAATATCATAATAATAATGTCATTGTTTCCAAAAAATAATAACAATTATAATCAGATGAACTATTGCTTACAGGCAATAGGCAACAATTATAATATGTTGTCGTTTCAACATATGCAACACCACTAATACAGTATAGGTTTGCAATAGATAAAATGAAAATATTTCAGACTAAAAGATTGGGAGTTAAATACCCTACTTAAAGTTGCAGCAAATTTCATGTTACACGATATAAAAAGTACTCCCCTCGGTCACAAAAGAATATCATTTTGAACATTGACAGGGTACCCAAGACGCAACTTTGACTAGTAATTAACATTATAATATATTTATAAAATCCAATAAAATAATAATGTTATGAAAGTACTTTTCCAAATAAATCTACACATATAATTTTCATTTATCCAATTTAAATATTTAAAAAGATATCGATATCATGTTTTGAAAGTTTTTTTTTCTCGAACACGCAGGAGAGCTGCGTATCATTATATATAGAAGAAAAAAGGGGGAAAGAACCCTTACAACACCACACACACCACCAACACACTTAGGTTCCTAAAACAAGCGCGCCACAAAAAACACAAATGCCGACCAGAAAAACTAACTTTGACAAATCATCCTTCAGGAGGCACTAGCGCAAGGAGGTGAGTAATACCTCGCGCCCCAGCCAAATCCCAAAAATGCAACTCCTCTACAGCTAATATCAACGCACGAGCAACACTAGGAGCAGCACCATCAAAGACACACTTATTGCGATGATTCCACAAAGTCCAAGCGCCCAAGATCACGAGGGAATTGAGCCCCTTCCGCATAACATCAACTTCCTTGGAAATCCTATCCCACCAGCCATCAAAAGACTCCTCAATTTGCTGCGGACAGAGATGCTGCAACCCAACATTTCGCAGAAGAGAGAACCAGAATTCCCGGGCAAAAACACAGGACAACAGCAGGTGGTTAATGCTTTCAGCAGCTTGATCACAATGTGGGCAGCTTGGAGGATGGGGGAGACCACGCCTTGCAAGCCGATCCGCCGTCCAACACCTGTCCCGAGCGACTAACCACATAAAGAAACGACACTTCCCAGGTGCCCACGACTTCCAGATTCTCTCCCAAGGATTGAAGGTGATCATCCCCTGAAGAAGTGCATCGTAAGCCGATTTAGCTGAATAAATACCATCACCAGAGAAGCGCCAGACATGGGAGTCGTCCACCTCCGGCTGCAGCGACACACTTGAGATGGCGTCCCAGAGGCCAAGAACCTCAGAAATAACCCCTACCGTTAGTGCCCCTTGAATGTCCGAGAGCCAAGATTGGTCGTTGAGAGCTTCAAGTACTGTCCTACTATTGACTCTACGTTTGGGCACTAGCGCAACCACTTGGGGTGCAATATCTTCCACTCGCTGACCATCAATCCATCTATCAGCCCAAAAGAGAGTCCTTGCACCATTTCCCACATGAGAGATAATCACTATAGAGAAGAAAGCCTGAATATTTTTATGAACACGAATCTGAAAAACACCCCAGGGACATGAAGGATCCACCTTTTGAAGCCACAACCACCTCAACCTAAGAGCCCAGCCAAGAGTCTGCAGATTGGAGATACCATGCCCTCCAAGTACTTTAGGGAGGCACACCTTCGGCCAAGCCACTAAGCAATGGCCGCCTTTTGCATCCTTTCTTCCTCGCCACAGGAAACTTCTTCTAATTTTGTCAATTGCCTTGATAGTCCAAGGAGGGAGATCGATAGCCATGGCAAGATAAACTATCATGGAAGTGAGCACATGTTGTACCAAAATTCTTCGGCCTTCCTTAGTCAACAGGTCCGCCTTCCATCCTGGCAGACGGTCAGCGATTCGATCAATATAAGGCATAATCTGGTTTTTGGATAATTTTTTCAAGGAGAGCGGCACTCCAAGATATTTGCAAGAAAAAACAAGCAGCCCACAAGGAAGGTGTTCCTGTAAAATGTTGAAGTCCCTCTCGGTGCACTGTATGGGGAAGGCATTACTTTTTTGCACATTTGTTTTCAACCCAGAAGCTTCACCAAACAAGTTGAGCAAATCAAGAGAGAGATCAATATCACTGGCAGTGGGTCGGAGGAAAATCACCACATCATCCGCATAGATGGAGATTCTATGTTGAATTGCCCGAGAAGATAGGGGCTGCAACAAGCCTGCCTCAGAAGCCTTGGAGAAAATATGGCTCAACACATCCATGACTAGAATGAAGAGCATCGGTGAGAGAGGGTCGCCTTGTCTCAGCCCTCTCCGATGAGGAATAACCTCACTTGGAACCCCATTCAGGAGGACTTGAGTGGATGAAGAGGACAATAAACCACAGAGAATATCTCGCCAAATGACACTAAAACCCAACTTTTGAAGAACCTCCAACAAAAAGCTCCAAGCCACTGAATCAAAAGCCTTAGAAATATCTAACTTGAGAAGGATGCTAGGCTGCTTTTGTTGATGAAGGAATCTGGCCAAAAGCTGCACAAGCATAAAGTTATCCTGAATGAATCTCCCCTTAATAAATGCGCTTTGGTTATGTGTCACTAGTTCATGCAACCGACCTGCCAATCTGTTGGCAATAACCTTGGTGAGGAGTTTAGCAAAGCTGTGAACAAGACTAATGGGCCGGAAGTCCTTGACATTAGTGGCATCCATCTTCTTTGGCAAGAGACTGATATAGGCAGTGTTAAGCAACTCGAAGTTACGAAATTTACGGCTCCAAACAGCTGAGATTGCCATCATGATGTCATCCTTTATGAGAGGCCAACAAAACTGATAGAAACACCCTGTGAACCCATCCGGACCCGGGGCTTTGTCCGAGGGTAGTCCTGAAACTGTTCTCCAAACTTCCTCTTCGGAAAAGGGGGCATCCAAACAAGAGAGGTCAAAAGCTGGAATGTTAAGCTCATCAAGATAATTCACGGTCTGAACTGGAACCAAGCAATCCCTAATAAAAATCAGTAACAGCCCTCTCTTTTTCTTCATGAGTAGTTAGCACTTGATCACCATCGACAAGCTTGGCTATGAAGTTTTTCTGCTTCCGATGGCGAGCATGAAAGTGGAAAAACGCTGTATTAGCATCCCCCTCTTTAAGCCATGAAATGCGAGAGCGACTCCGTGCAATCGATCTCTTGAGAGAGGAAAGGGCTAGAGTATGCTTCTTGAGTTGGTTTTTAAGCCAAACTTCAGCATGCAACAATACTCTACCATCCTGAGCTATTTCCAGCTGATGGAGAAGTTCTCTGGCCAAGGCAAGTTGAGAGTCAATATGTCCTACCTTTCTTTCGCTCCAACTATGCAATCTAGAACTAGTGGCTTTCAACTTTCTTGCCAAAGTATCGAAGGGACATGAACTGCGTTGAACTGACTGCCAAGCTGCCTCCACTGTATCTTGGAAACCATCTATCTTCGGCCAGAAGGACTCAAAATGGAACCTCCTCAAGCCGGCCTTAATATCGTGCAAGCCAAGGATAAGAGGGCAGTGATCTGAATCCTCAGTGGCGCCGCTCTGCAGCAAACAATTTGGGTGCAGAACCTCCCAATCCAAGGAGCAAAACACTTTGTCCAGCTGTACCAAAGTAGGGGGGACGCCGGCGTTGAGGAGGTCGCCGGCCGGCCAGGCGCCGCCGCGCCGCCCCCGGGTAAGGCCCTGTTCGGCCGGCTTGAGTAGAGGAGAGAGAGAGTTTGGTGAGTGGGAGGAGAAGAAGAGAAGGCCATTCGGCCAAGAGAGAGAGAGAGAGCCAGGTGGGGGAAAGAAATGAGGGGCCATTCGGCCAAGAAAAGAAAAGGGGAGGAGAGGCCGGGCGGGTAGGTGAGGAAAGGAAGGGGAAAAAAAGGAAGGAAAGAAAAGAGAAGAGAAGAAAAAAAAAGAGGAGAAAAAGAAAAGAAAAGAGGAGAAAAAGAAAGAGAGAAAAAAATGGGTTCGGCGCCTGCGCGAGGTCCCTCAAAACCTGGGCGTTTACGCCAGCAATCGGGATTTGCGCTTAGAGTCGTTGTTCTCCGTTTATGCTCTGGTATTTATTTGCCGTTGAGTCGGGTTAACATGTACGCAGGTGGAGATCCCGGGTCGGAGCCGTCCACGCGTCATCCCCGAGGCTAACCAGGCAAGTACATTGTAAAGCGGTGAATTCGGGTAGTGATTTCGGTTAAAATTGAATAATTTTGGGTAAGTTTACCTATTCCGGGTGCAAATTGAGAGAAGGTGAGTGATGAACGTTAAGGCATGATAAGTTGAAAAGCATAAAGGAATTTGCAGGGGCATGGTAGAACAGTGGATTAGGGTGAATGATTGGTATTTTTATGTCTTCTGTGACATGCTCTACAGTGATTTATGATCTCGGGATAATCATACTTTGATGATTGTTGCTTATGATTAAGTGCTAACAGTGAAAGCATGTTGCATGTGGCATATGCATTTGCATTAAGTGCACTCAAGAGTGAGGGCGGTGAGAAAGTCCCTAGCTACGAGTGGAGCTAGTTGACTAATCCGGAGTGCTCTTGAGTATTACCTACTTGGTAGGTACTCCACGGGAGTGGAGCTTGGAATCCCGTATGAAAGAGGACGGGGATTGAGTGGCTCATCGACGGGTGAGCACTCCGCTTTGCCGGTATAAGCTACAGTTACAGACGCATTACAGTTGCATTGCGTGGAAACAGAACTGAACAGTGATACAGTTACAGATGCATTGTATTGCATAAAGAGTTGATAAGGAAACAGATACAGAGATAGTGTTGTATGGTTCACAGGGATTGGGGTGATAACAGCAAAATAATTACAAAGATAGTGATGTGTACTTCACAGAGATGAAACGTGGTAATAGTGAAGTAGCTACAGAATTAGTGATTTATAGCTCACAGAAATTGGGAGCGATAATAGTAGAACAGTACAGAGACAGTGAGGAATAGCTCACAGAAATGGGAAGGGGTGATTGTAAAATTTTACAGAGATAGTGAGGAGTAGGTCACAAAACTGGGAAGTGATGGCGGTAGGGTAGTTACAGAGATAGTGGGATATAGCTCACAGAGGTGGGTAGTGATAACCGATTAGTAGTATAGGCTAAAGCGATGAGAAAGAAGTGTCTGTGCGTAAGCATGATGAACAGATCATCGAAACGTAAAGTGGCTAAAGGGAAAAGAGGTTAACTGGAAAAGTGGTTAATGAAATTGGAATGATAATGGTCTAATGAATGAACCTGTTATTTGCTGTTTTGCTTTGTACTTGCTGAGTCGGTGGACTCAGCCTTGCTTTGTTGATGTTTTTAGGTGACCGTTGAAGACGTCAAGCACGGACGGGAGTAGCACATGGATAACCCAGCAGCACTCATGTATCACTTTTGTCAATGTACTTTAGCTGTGTTAGGCTAGAGTAATCACTAGAAATGTTATGTTGTATCTGAACGCAGCAAAAATGAATAAAGTTAATGTTAGTTTTAAATTCTCCTGTGTTCAGGAAATGGTAATAGTAGTGGTGGTGGTAGCATCTTGGCCCAGTGAGTGGGCGGGGTGTTACAGCCGAGTCCAGCGACGCTTCCTCTTGCGGCGTCCACCAGAAGGCCCTTCACCAGCCATTGGAAAATGTGCAACACTGCTGCCATCAATCGGCATCGAGGGCGGCGGCACCACGGCTGGTCTAGAATCAACCTGGCGCCAGACCAACCTACACGAAGGCTGGGAGGCGGCGGTCTGCATGGCAGTCGTCTTGCGTGGGCACCCGGCGGAGCGGTGTCCAAGCGCCAAACAGAGGAGACAGCGCGTACGGCTCCGGCAGGCAGCGACACGATGAGACGAGGACAGGCAGTTGAAGCACTTCCCCCGAAGATCCTCAGGGACAGGACGGCGAGGCCGTCGTGGAGGGCGGAGACGCCTCCGGCGGGCTTGACGGGACTCAACCACTTCCCAACCGTTGACGTCGTGCGCAACCTGGGTCATGCGACACGGCTCAGGGCGCACAACAACCTTCGGAGGCAGAGTCCGCCCCGCCAGAGAGGAAACAGGTCTGGCAGCTACAGGAGCAGCCAGAACTTCACGACAGCTCGGCAGAGGAGAAAACTTGGAACAAGCAGCGCCGGAAGAAGGGGTTGGGCTGGAATCACACCAACGCTGAGCCTTGGAACGGCCAGAAAGAGAAGGAGAAGGCGAGGCAAGTCCTGGCGCAAGGAAGGGCGAGGAGGATGGCCGCAGAGGGGACGCAGCCGAGACGGTGGTGGCCGCCGGCTCCGGAGTGGACGCCGGCGTGAGGCTCTGGGGGGTTGGAACGCCAGGAGGTGGAGGGACGACGGGAGGCGGAGAAGCGGAAGGCATGACTCTCCTTGTCCGCAGGTTTTTTGTTTTGAAAGTTTGAATATCATTTTTAGTTTGACCGTATATATCTAAAAATGATATTCTTTTGTGACCGGAGACCGGAGGGAGTACCTTTCTTTTTTAAGAAAGAAAAGAAAAAGAGGTACCTTTTCTAATCCATACCCAAAATGGTTCAGATATCCCTTCTTGAACTCTCTCGTCTGAGGTACTGGCCAGCATTACGCCCATCTTGAACTTTCCAGTCCTGGCATAAATGGAGGATTTCTGGAAAAAGGCATCACCAAGACTTGCCTGTCCATCAACGAGAACTAAGATGCGATCACCTCCTACGGCAGTTGGTTCTTTTCTAGATTGTGGACACACTACGCAGCTACTGAACTCCTCTGAAGTCCAGTAATCTTGACCAGTGGCATTGAAGTCACCGTGGAGAACTACGACCTCCACAGAAGCTGAAGAAAGAGGACCAGATGTGATCTTCGCATTGTTCTCATCATACAGAGCTACGTTAAGAAGATTTCCATCATCTGCTTTTATTTTCTCCCCTGTGTAATAGGCCTCGCACACCTTATTCAAAAATCGCAATTGATATTTATTGCGCAATTTCCTCTTTTGTGGTGGCCTGAAAAATGTTACACAAGTGGATAACGGTTAGCAAAATAGTTGTTAGGAGTGACTTAAAATACCAGCAGATGGGAAGTCAGGCTGATTGATTCCTAGTACAAGTTTGATAGCTCTGTATAACTGAGGAAGGATTGAGTTAGTGAACACACTCATCGTCTGAATCATCAGGTTCAAGTGGTTGAATGAGAACACCTCTGCTGCGATGAGTCTGCATGACTTCCTTTGGCATGAGCTGATCAAGAAGGTTCCAACGCTTGCTCGGCTCCACACCAGGCCTATCCCATAGGAGCTGCACTGGACGTATTATGTGCTCCGAATATGGAACACCTGAAAAACAATTCCACAAGACAATCATTGTTTTGCTAGTCAGATTGCTTTCTTCGAGTATTGTTAGTTCTTTGCCGTAGATGGGCATGTTCTCTTTCCTCATGTTGCGCTTGTTTACGTAATTAAGTGGCTTATAAGAGGTATTGAGGGTCTGATTAGCAACCACCCGCTATTCCGCTACCAACAATGATGCTTCAACTTTTGTGCAACTTAGCTTTTGAACCCGTAAAGCCCACATATTAGTGACCGCTTTACCCCTTTTTCTTCCTCCCCATCTTTTCTATTTACTCTCATTTTCCCCAGTGGATGAATAACAAAAAATTGCATTCGGAAATGACAAATGTAAGAAGACAAAGTTTTAAAAAAATGAGTAAAATATAGGGGTAACAAGCTAGTACTCCCCTAAAATTAACTTATGAACGCCAAAAATAGAAAATATAAAAATAAAACACTTATTTCAACATGAGCATGTGGATGGTAGAATGGATTGCAGTAATATTTTTAACTAGAAATTTTTATTTATTGCTTAAATCATAAAGATATTCAACACATGTCCATATGCTATCTGCCTAATTTGAACTTGCACATGATCTCACTTTCTTTTTTGAGAGTGTATAATTATCTTAAAGGCCCACAATCCTAAGGTCACATGTCTAAATATCAGAAAATTACAGTGAAATCAACATAAATAACCCATTGAAACCACCATTGATGGGAATCATACTATGATCATCAACCAGAGAATCAAGGTGCCATACCAGGTAGGCTACACGAAGGTTGGTCCATGAGTAAGTCGCTCATCGTCGGTGAATGTGCACCTCCAGCAGAATGACGGTGCCCTTCATCGACCGAACACAGTTGTAACTGAATAAAATAACGAACAGATGCCAAAAGAAAGTTAGTGTAACCTACACTGTGGAAGTGTGGATTGGAAGTAAAATAAACCACTGTGCCCTACCATCTTAAACTTATGCCTTTAGAATAATTAACACGGTAGAATTATTTTTATATCAAAGCCTTGTGTGAGTTAACCTTGTCTTCTGATACAGTCATCATAATTTCCTCTACATATAAAAAGACCGCAGAGATCCAAATGTGTAGGGGGCTTCCCTATTGTTTTGTCCTCCAAAAAAATAAAGCCACGATCCAAAAGTTTGGAGCAAACCTTTTAAGTTTTACTCCTTCGTTTTCAAATATATGTAATTCTAGCTTTCAAATTTTGTTCCCAAATAGTACATGTAATTCAACAATTTGAGATGATCTTTTACCCTTTTTTCCTTACATACCCCTCCTCTTTTAGTGATCCATTTTTATTTCCAATGTCATTCACTACTAGTATAATGACAGTATCACACCATCCTAAGAACAATAACTAACCTAAAGGCTTTGAATGAGGGTAGCATGGTCTTTTGTAGGTGTGCATTGGTTGTTGTGCAAAATATTAGAATGATATCTATTTAGAAATGGAGGGAGCACTTGCACTGACCACTGGTTCTACCGGATGATGTGGATATGCTCCGAGTGTGTTATTCCCAGTGTATGCTGGAAGAGGTAGTTGTCCTGAAACTGGAACACTTCCTGAAACTAAGTATGAAACATTACCATCTGCATCATTCGAAAGAGGGAGGGTAGAAAACAAGGGCTTTAAGGCTTAACTGTTTCCCGTGGTCTGAGTAAAAGTTGGACATGGTGGGTATTGTGTGTAAGGCGTTGCGCCATTTCGTTCTTGACCACAGCCAACCAGAGCTTGCCCTGTGAAAATTACACAAGTCAAAATGTTACCAAAACTTTCCTCGCAAAAAAAAGTTACAACCAAGTGCATCGAAATGTTTATTGCAAAAGCAGTTCACCAGAACGCTTGTGTTGTTATATGCAAAATTTCTGGACACTCACCTGATAAAGGAGTTGGGAAATGTTCTATCATACAAGATTTTTTTTGACGAGAATTCCTCGAAAAAAAAATAAAGATACATTTCTTAATATCATCTAACTTCTTTCAAGAAAAAGAAGTTAATTCTTAAACTTTCAGAAAGGATAAGCAGTTACTTGGTTTCTTTGACTTCTTAGGTGGGTCCCGCACTACGAAACGATTTGATAATCCTTCTAGAACACGTTCTTCCAGGGGTGACAGTACCATCACCCCAAGCCTAACACTCTTGTTACCGGAGTTATCCAAAATTTTAGCATCACTGTGACGTTGACTCCCGCCAGTCAATTGAAATGTGCAGTCACTCACTATCGATTCTATTCTCTGATTCACATCTCCTGTTGCTGAATTTCCTTGCCGTGGTCTCCTTATGCTTTTCTCAAAGTCCTCTTTGGACCAATTGTATTGATTATTATCTTTGTTGAACTCTCCGTTAAGGACAACCATAATTACCCATGCAGAAGCAAGGGGGTGATTCGTTGCAATTGGATTACCACCATCATACAGATCTACCTCTATGGAATTCCCATTATTAGTCTGTATGCTTTTCCCCTTTTCAACTTTGTCGTTCACCACACTAGTGATTCTTAGTCGGAATCTTGGTGGCTGCATTTGATTTGGTTCTGATCTGCAAAAGAATAAAAGTACAGGAAGCTATGCTAAGTTATGAAACAAGAGAAGAACACTAAGAAGGAAATGTGTATTGTTACTTGATTAGAGTCTATTATAAACACATTCAATATCGTGTGAAATATGTATTGAGAAATATGTACCAAAACAAAATATGATTGCAGTGCACCTTTACAAAGCTACGTTAACTTCATGTAGTGTGGACTATCTTAAATAATAGCTCCAGTAACTCACTCTTGGCACTGTAAAAAATGAGTGTAGAAAAGAACACCTTGGAGCAGGAGATACATCACCGGTTGAGCAATTACATCGCTCTAATTGTCTGAGTAGTATGATGTGAACTTCATTAAGTTTCTTCAATTGTTTTTTCGTTTCATTGAGTTCTTTGAAAATCCGTTTGATCCGTTTAGCCTGAGAGAGAGAGAGAGATCATATATAGTTCCTAATCAAATGGGCTGAAATTTTGAATTCTAACTCTGTAAAATATTACTATTGTAGAGAAGTTGATTACAGTAAAGTTAGTCCCAATCAAAACAGGTAACACTTTTTTTTGAAACATGCAAAACGGATAACAGTATCTGAATTTCTAACAAGTGAGATTTATTATTCTCATGTTCACAAGAAAAATATCAATTGGAATTCAAATCTGAAGCATTTTTTTTCTCTAAAATTTCACTATCAACCCCTGCAACCCTTCAACCCTCGGAGTTCTCTGACATTGGCTGGTTCTGGCCAAGCTGTCATGCCCTCTGGATTTCAAATTTGAAACAAGTTTAATTTGAACTTCAAAACTTTATTTTACCATGGAACTCTTCATTTATGTAAAATTGCCTACGACCAAAACCCAAAGTCCACTTGTGCAAAATCGTGCAATTTATAAAGCAGATCATAGCCCAACAGCCAGATCAATATTTTGCTGGCGCAATATATTGCTAACACCAAACTAAGAACATGTGAAAGTACCTCTTTTCTTCTATCTTTTGTTAGCTCTTCAATCATAGCGCGGATATCTGAAGATCTTGTAGGTGGAGTTTCCTCTGTAGAAATCCCATCACTTGAGCTGCTTGGTGCCCAGCAAGTTAGCCAAGATTTGAAGCAAAATAAGAGCTCAATCGGGGAGCATGCATGCATATCGCTATGAAATAACACGATCAGACCCTCCCCTTATCCCGAAGACATACCTCGAATCGGAGGAGCTTGAGTCGTCCCCCCTCTGCCGCTCCCTTCTCTTCCCCATTGCGTCCCCTCCTTGTGATGCGAGCTACAGTACAGGCATTTATATGACTGAACACTGAGCCCGGTCCACTCTCAATTAACTGCTCGGGGTGGGAGATCCGTACAATGACTTCTGCGTGTGGGTCGTGGACATACAGAGACCGATGAAGCCCTGAGCCCAGTCACCATCCTAACTTATCAATACACTTGCGGTAGTTGGCCCGGTCGACTCTCGAGACAGCTCGGGCTGGGAAATATGTATGGTGGTGAAGTTGTGGTTTTTTATTTTTTTCGTTTGAGAATTTTTTATTCTAACTGCTGCTGGTAATTTTTTAGTGTAATTAAATTTGAAAAATTAAAAGTAGAAAAAAGTTATCTTATCACAGATAATGCAAAGGAATACAAGAAAAATAGAAAAGGCAAAAAACAAAAAAAGCTAAAAAGTTAAAAAAGAATGAAATTAAAAAACTAGAAGCTAGAAATCAGAAATCAAAAACTGAAACCCAAACGAGCGGGATTATAATACTTGGGGTGGTTTGCCCGGTCCACTCTCAAGCTAACTGCTCGGGGTGGGAAAATATGATTATTCTTTTATACAACTGTAATATTAATGATTGGGAATATAATTATATTTAGTTTTTAGAAAAAATATGATTACCCTCTCCTTTTCTGAATAGATGTTATACCAAGTTCTCGCACAATAACCAATGAACGTATACAAATGATCACATTACCCTCATTCAAAACATTTATTAGGTTAATTACTGTTTTTGGGAACAGCTATATAGATAATAAAGAGGAGGGTATCTAAGGAAAAAAGGGCAAAAAATGTTACCTTTAGAGCAATTTCAAGAGAAGAGCTAAATTATTTTCTAAAGGTAAATTTGGCTATTATTGGAGAAAAAACATCTCCAATAGACTCTGTAAATGACTCTCCAAATTTAGTAGCTCTCCATCCCTCCTCCTTCGCTCTCTATTTTTGGATAGCCTACCTCGCTCACCATCCAGCCTCTTGGCGCGGTCGGCGTTTCCTTCCCGCACGCTGCGCCCCATTCCCGCGCGTACGCGACCCACCGCGCGCCCTCTAGTTTAGATAGCCTGTTGGAGTAGTCTTGTTTTTTTTGGTAAGATTCATTTTAGAGAATAGCTAAATCACTAAATTTAGATACTTCTTTTGGCTAATCTTTTGGAGTTGCTCTTAAATCGTAGAATGACATGTATTTTTAGAACAAAATCTGAAAGCTAGAATGATATGTTGTTATAATCTCGTCGCACAAAAGTGAGCAAGGTAGATTATTTTTTTCTAGAATTTACAGGATTTTTCTCGTTTTTAGGAATATTGTGGAATTTTTATGGGCTCAAAAGCGAAGTAGTAAGGTGCCTTTCTCGTTGGTAGTTTGTATGTATACAGATATCGTGACCTACTCTAGGCTCTCCAACAACCGCCGGACGGAGCGCTCATCGATGGATTGGGATCCAACGGCTGGAGAGGAGTTATCTTGGGGGTCAACGTCTGCGGTATAAGAAGGAAAGGCGCGGAAGTCTCATGGAGTCCCTGGGAAGTCTCACGGAGTCACTGGGAACTCTCCCTGGAGTCCAAGGGATGTGAGGAGGGAGGAATTGAGAAAGCAGGGCTTTCATCAGAGAATGAACCGAGGCTGCTAACATGTTCCCTGTGAGTCCCTTGGAGTTTACTCTTGGGTCCAAGGGATGTGAGGAGGGAGGAACGGCGAAACACAGGACTTCCAGAGAGTGAACCAGAGCTACTCACATGGTGCGACCGGGCAAGTTCTCCTCAACCTTCGAAATATGCAGATTAGGAGTGCATTAGGCATGAGTAAGTCCAATTGTTGTTTAGAAGACATAAGAGGTTGAGGGGTGGGGTACATCCCCAACCTTCGAAATTTGCAGAAATATGAACAATAAACTAAAACTTTACACATGAAGTTTCAAATGTCTTATGCCCTCCACGGAATCTATATAAGAGGCCTGAATGTACTGACGAAATCTTCATCAAATGACTGTTTCCTCTCGACCAGCAGATTGATCTCCCGCTTTGCATGCTAGCGTGGATCTACAGGTACTACCGCGCCTCTCTGTCAAGCTACCCTTGAACAATCGAACGTGTTGGTTCGGCCTGACTGTTTACTTTTGCATGATTTGTCAGTTAATTTGGCAAATGGCGTCGCTCTGGGACATCCTGGGGAAGACAGCCAATCTCGTGCAGCTGCTTGGGCTTGACGCAATCACGGTCATCACTGTGATCATGAGTTTCCTACTGTTTCCGCAGAACAAGAAGCGATGCCAGAGGCTCGAGGCGCGCGTGCAGGCGCTCCGTGCGCTACTGCAGCGGCCGACTGGTTGTTGCACTGTGATTCAGCACTCGTTGATGGGGGATTTGGTTAGCAAGGCAATCGAGGATGCAGACGCCCTCGTCGAGTCCTACAAGAAGAGCACGCTTTGGTCCCGCCTCCGCAGGGGCAGGAGCATGGCCAGCCAGTTCCGCGACATGCGGAATGCCATCGATTCCTACTGTGGCTTCATCCTTTCCATCAACGCCTGTTTCCTGATCATGCAAGCGAATCCTTGTCCGCCAGATGTTAGGTAAGATGTTCTATCCTAGTATATTATGATTTGTTTACATGATCCAACATTGCAGCTGCATAAGTCGATGTGGTTGGCTCCCTGCAGCCTACTGAAGGCATGTTTTAATTGGCAATGCAGGATTCAGGTGAACGATGCATCAGGAGGCGTGCTGGCAGTGACTGGGTCTTCCGCGGGTGCAGGAGCATCAGGTGGTACCGATCCTGACATTCACAGCCTCAATATTGGAGATGGGAACCTAAGCTAGTCTTAAGGCACTCCCAATGCAGAAACTATGGATGGTTTCTATGGCATTAAATAAGGTGCCAAGTAAGCAAAATGCTGATGTGTCATTGGAGTTAAGGAGGAGAGATAAGGAAATGGTTTCTTATATAGAAACCATGTCTACACGAGAACCAAGATAGAAAGAGCTGTGATAGGTAGATGATAGGAGAGAGAAGATAGATGATTGGATGAAAATTTTATTTGTAGAAACTATCCATTGGGAGTATAGTTTCCATGGGTAGTGTCTACATTAATTAGCAAGTATATAAACTACTTCATAGTTTCTGCATTGGGAGTGCCCGGTATCTGAACCTGGTTGGTGGGTGGTACATGATTTGGAAAGAATGGTGATCTTTGATATGCTGTGTGTGTAAGACGGTAATAAAGTGTTGAATCTGCGTGATTTGGCACCCCCCCCCCCCCCCCCTCCTCGCAGATTCTTTCCAGTGTGAAATCTGCTGATAGACGGGCTCGTTTACAATGGATAAGCTCATCTGCATGTTAGAATCTCTGTTCTCTCGCTTGTAGCAAACATGCTGAAATCCACGAGACACATGGTCTCCAAACGAAATTTAGCCCAACCAAAAGAGAATCCAGCAAGGCCCAAATCTGCGCTGTAGCTCCCAAACATTCTGCTTAGCCATTTCTGCCGCATCATCTTATTTTTGCATGTCGGATTGGAAGAAGCGTACTTGTTTCTGTTGTTTTCGGTCAGTGGTCTCTGTTGATGTTCTGAGATACATTCAGAGAGCACTGCTGTGCGTCCAAGGAAACCCAGAGGACCAGCCTACTATGTCGGATGTTTTTCTCATGCTAAGCTGTGAGAGCATGATCCTACCTGACTCTAGATGTGCAGGCAATGGCGATAGGCAGGATAGTAGTACAACCTTACAGCCGTGTTGTTGTCGTCGTGTTGTTGTACTGGCGTACACTTTGTGCTTGTAAAACTCTCTCATTTAGTCCTTAGTATTTTGTTGTTCCCCTCTGTATTCTTGATTGTATCCTCAATTGAGGATTTTGAGAATTAATTTGCTTTCAGTTTCAGGTTCTTGCTGTGTTTGTCTTGTGGCACTGGTACAGTAAAATTAGTACTAGTATTATTTTGCCGGAGGCCAAGTTGAGTAGTGGTTTTCAGTTTAGTCATTCGGTGGAGTTCCAGTGCGACTTCCCAGTCAACAGGAAGCAGTTTTGCGAGGCAAGAACATTGGATTGCTTTACGATGAAGCAACATTGGATTACTTTAATTTAATCTCCTGTCAGTCAGGATCAACTATGATTATTTCAGGAGATCAACTGAAAACTCAAAGCAGAGAGTTAAGCTTAAGCACCTGGCACGGCGAAGAACACCATGCCGGTGTGGTCCTCCCTGACGAAGAACATGAACGGGTGGTCGGCGACGAAGTCGGCGGGAACAACCGGCTCCGGATCGTCGTAAGGAGAAAGCCCCAAGACATCGGCGTCGATGGCCGCGGTTTGACCCACTTACTAGCCTACACCGTTGGTCCTTATACAGGCCAGAAATGAGACGGCGGGCCCAGTATGATGCGGCCCATTACCTTATTCTTACAGCTTCCGATAGGTAGGAAATCACAACATTAAGCAATAAGATTAGATGGACTAGACTCGATTACATAGACATGCAAACCAACAAACCATACAAAATTGCAGACTTGACCATAATACACTTGCTAAACCAGTATGATGCTGTTTTCTTTCGTTGCGCACGTATGGTTCCGACTTGCTTGATTCTCGTCGGCAACCCGGGATAGGTATGTGTATGGCACGGTTTACTCATTGAAGCTTCTTATTGGAGCTTTGCTTGCGGAAAAGAAAATTTTTTATCAGCAAATAGTTAAATGTTAGACCGGTCAACTAAAGTAGCCTAGCTTACCCCCTCTCAGAAAGAGAACTGGTACTAGCCTTATCCCATTGCCAAAGCTAGCTAGCTAGAAAAACAAAAAGAAAAGAGAAGAGAAGGAAATAAGTTGGTGTTGGAGACTGGTGAAGCCTGTCTAGTCGGTACCAATGATGCTCTAACCTAACTGGCGACACGTTAATAGACAAGAAGAGCTTGCAATTCTATTTAATTTTTCAGTTGTCTCTCGCCAAGGTCGATCAAACCGTTTGTGGCTTAGAATAGTCTTGAGTTTCTGGTCGCTGGTGCACATCATCACAGCACACGTCGCGCTACAGGAAATTAAACCTGGCTTTTAATAATGGAAGAGCTGGTGTCTAAGCTGGCGAGCCAGCAAGGGCCACGGAGGCGCCATGAGGGACAGGGAAGCTAGAGAAGAAGGTTCACTAGACTACTAGAGAAGAAGATTTTGAACCAAGTCAATGAAAGAGAGATAGCAATGTATCTGCACTATTTGCATGACAGCCTCTGGTGCTACTGCTACTAATCGTCAATTTTGGCATGCCTGCGTCGTTGTACTGGACTACTAGTACCGCCAGCTAGTACTAGTGTCTAGTAGTGTCTAACAGCGTTGACCAGCAATAATTATGGCCGATTAACATCACGTTGCACCGGCGCAAGCCTTCAGCTGGCACTGCAACTTTCAACCATCTGATTACTCCGGTGACAGATGCGCCAACTAAATGAAGATGGGAATGCATCTCATCCTGCAGATCGATCTAGTCACTGCGTACGGGGCCCACCGACGTACTGGACGCTGAGGTCGTACTGGTTGGCGGCGGCGCCGTCGCCGTCGCCGGGGCCTCCTCCCTGGCCGGCTATTGCCGACGGGGAGCCGTGCTGGTGCGCGCCGTCGTAGACGATGCGGAGTTCGCTGCCGGGGTCGTGCGGGTGCCACTCCACCTTCTTCTTCGCGCCGCACCGCTTGTCCCGGCACCTGAAGTAGCTCCTGCATGCGCGCACACGTACGTACAACCAACCATCAACCATCCAAGATCTTAAGAAGCATGCTACGTGTGCCAATTATTTCTTCGATATGCATGGCTTTTAAGAACATATACTCACTGAGACTGGTAATTACGTACCAATCTCTACGAGCAAGCGCAATAATTCAGAGAGGGCAATTCAGTTAATTCAGTGACCTGCCGTCACATCGACTTGAAAGGGCTGATGCACGGGGAGGGAGGTCAACACTGATGGTGAAAGTAATGATGTCGTGCATGTGTGGCGGATTTATGAACAGATGGGCATATATATACCTGGTTCTCTGGATGTTTTTGACGAACTTCTGGCCGTACTTCCTCCACTCGTACCCATCCTCGGGCATCACTGGCTGCCTGCCGCCGTCGCCGACCGTCGAAGTCGCCTGCTCCTCCCCATCGTCGTGATTTCTCTCTCCTCCGCTCCCTCTAAATAGATATCAAGTTTAGCAACAAAAAAAAATAGATGCATCATGGTAAGGAACATACACGCTAGCTTGTCTATTTTTCACTTGTGCGAGCTGCATCATGCACGTATAGCATAAACCTCCCGTTTGGACGCTTTATATAGACGTTTTAGGATGAGGATTCATTCATCTATATGTACAAAAAATAATCGGCAAATCAGAGGACCCAACCTATTTGCGGCAAATAGGCCGGCTCTATTTGAATTTGCAACAAAAAGAACATGGATGTTTATATGGTTTAGGTTTTCCCATCCAAAATGCTATATGCTCCGAACTATTTGTATCCTAATTAGTTGGATATTTTTTAAAAAAATTTATCTTGTTCCAAAAAATGGATGTATTGACAAAAAGAAGAAAATGACTAACAAAGAGTGAAGTGAGAGCATATCACCTAGACAACAGGGGTCTTCTCATCTTTCTGGTCCTGTATGTTCCAGATCGTAATCTCGAAATAAAAATGAGGGCATTTATAGCTATGTACCACGTAGACAACAGGGGTCTTGTCATCGATGCAGTCATATATGTTCCAGATCTTAATCTCATCGATGTAGTCATATATGTTCCATATTGTAATCTCGAAATAAAAATGATGGCGTTTATAGCTCTGTGCCACCTAGACAACAGGGGTCTTCTCATCTTTCTAGTCCCATATGTTCCAGATCGTAATCTCGAAATAAAAATGAGGGCGTTTATAGCACTGAGCCATCGTTGGAGAACAGTACAACCTGTACGCCCACCTGAAATAGTGAAACATCATAAAGTATTGCTCTGTTATTTCAATATCATAATAATAATGTCATTGTTTCCAAAAAATAGTAACAATAATAATCAGATGCACTATTGCTTACAGGCAATAATAAAATATTATAATATGTTGTCGTTTGAACATATGCAACACCACTAATACAGTATATGTTTGCAATAGATAAAATGAAAAGCTGCAATATTTCAGATTAAAATATTGGGAGTTAAGTACCCTACTTAAAGTTGTAGCAAATTTCATGTTACACGATATAAAAACGTACCCCCTTCGGTCACAAAACAATATTGTTTTGTTTTGGATATTACACGGTACCGAAAACGTAACTTTGACCACTAATTTATATTGTAATATATAAAACCTAATAAAATTACAATATTATGAAAGTGCTTTTAGAGATAAATCTATACATATAATTTTCATCTATCCAATCTAAATATTTAAAAAGATATCATAGTAAAAGTTTTAAAAATTTGACCGCATATATCTAAATACGATATTCTTTTGTGACTGGAGACTGGAGGGAGTACCTTTCTTTTTTTAAAAAAGAAAAAGATAAAAAAAGTACCTTTTCGATTCCATACCCAAAATGGTTCAGATATCCCTTCTCGAGCTCTCTCGTCTGGGGTACTGGCCAGCATTACGCCCATCTTGAACTTTCCAGTCCTGGCATAAATGGAGGATTTCTGGAAAAAGGCATTACCAAGACTTGCCTGTCCATCAACAAGAACTAAGACGCGATCACCTCCTATGGCAGGTGGTTCTTTTCTAGATTGTGGACACACTACGCAGCTACTGAACTCCTCTGAAGTCCAGTAATCTTGACCAGTGGCATTGAAGTCACCGTGGAGAACTACGACCTCCACAGAAGCTGAAGACACAGGACCAGATGTGATCTTCGAGTTGTTCTCATCATACAAAGCTACGTTAAGAAGATTTCCATCATCTGCTTTTATTTGCTCCCATGTGTAATAGGCCTCGCACACCTTATTCACAAATCGCAATTGATATTTATTGCGCAATTTCCTCTTTAATGGTGGTCTGAAAAATGTTAGACAAGTGGATCACAGTTAGCAAGATGGTTGTTAGGAGTGACCTATAATACGTGCCAATGAAAGTCAGTGCTGATTGATTCCTAGTACAAGTTTGATAGCTCTGTATAACTGAGGAAGGATTGAGATAGTGAACGCACTCATCATCTGAATCATCAGGTTCAAGTGGCTGAATGAGAACACCTCTGTTCCCATGAGTCTGCATGACTTCCTTTGGAATGGTGGTATTCTGGAGATATCTCATCATCTTCTTTAAAAATAAGGCTTGTTCATTAAAAAACAGCCTTTGGTATGGGCCTTGTGAGTATGCGGTCAGTGAGTCATAGTGTTCAGGCATGAGGCGCATAGTAGGGAAATCGCCACTATGAATCTTTGTTTGGCTGCTATACAGCGGCATGAGCTGATCAAGAAGGTTCCAACGCTTGCTCGGCTCCACACCAGGCCTATCCCATAGGAGCTGCACTGGATATAAGTGCTCAGAATAATCTGCAAAACATTTCCACAAGACGATCATTGTTTTGCTAGGCAGATTAACTTATGGACGCCCAAAAGTAGAAAATATATAAAAATAATTATTTCAACATGAACATATGGGTGGTAGGATGGATAGCAGTAATATTTTACCTGGAAAATTTTATTTATTGCTTAAATTATAAGGTTATTCAACACCTGTCCTTATGCTACCAGCCTAATTTGAAGTTACAAATGATCTCACTTTGTTTCTTGAGTGTGTGGCTAGTGTAGTCGTCTTAAAAACTCTCAATATTGAGGTTATGTGTTCAACTCTCAAAAAAGTTATATTGCTACACTCACATAGATAACCCACTTAGCCCACCTTCAGCTACTGAATCGAACTCTAATCATCAGTCATAAAATCAAGGTGTCATACCGATTGGGCTATGCATAGGTCCGTTCATCAATTCTTGTAGCAACCTATACATTTGTACTCCTCCATCAGGGTTATGCATAGTTTGGTTCGTGCTGTCACTTATCACCGGCGTTTGTACACGTCCAGCAGAAATATGCTGGTGCCCTTCAGAGAACGAGGACGGTTGTCGCTGAATAAAATAATGAACAGATCCCAAAAGAAAGTTAGTGTAATATAAACTATGGATTGGAAGTAAAATAAACCACCGTGCTCTATCATTGTGAACTTGTGCCTTGAGAATTATTGACATAGTAGTTTTTTCATATCAAAACCTTGCGCGAGTTAACCTTGTCTTTTGATATAGTCATCATAATTCCCAGTACATATAAAAAGACTTCCCCGCTCTTTTTGTTCCGAAAATAAAGACTAGACCCAAAAGTTTAAAGAGAACATTTAAATTTTACTACATACATTGGTCGATGGTTCTACCGAAAGTTGTCGCTCTGCTCCGAGTGTGTTATCCCTGGGTGTACTTGAACTAGAAGGCATATTAGTGTCTGCTTGAACTTGAAGCTGTGGTTGTTCTGAAACCAAGTATGAAACATTACGATCTTCATCATTTGAAAGAGGCAGGGAAGAAAACAAAGGCTTTAAGCCTTAACTGTTTAAAGTTGGACCATTCCGTTCTTGACCACAGCCAACCGGAGCTTGCTCTGTGAAAATGCCACTAGTCAGAATTTTGCCAAAATTTTCCTCGTAAAAAACTGTTACCAAAACCAAGTGCATCAAAATATTTATTCCGAAAGAAGTTCACCAGAACAGTTGTGTTGTTATATGCAACGTGTGGACCCTTACCTGCTGAAGGACTTTGAAAATGTTCCACCGCTTCCTCTGGGAAAAAAAATAAAGATCAATTTCTCAATATCATCTAAATCCTTTTAAAAAATAAGTTAATCTATACAAATTCAAATAATTGGTGAGATTATAACAGTATAGATCAGAGTTGTATAATAAACACATAACCGAGCAATTGCACGGGTAATTCCACTAATTTTAAAAATTTCAGAAAGAATAAGCTGTTACTCTGTTTCTTTGACGACCTAGGTGGGTCCCGCACAAGGAAACTTTCCTTTGATACTCCTTCTAGAACTCGTTCGTTCTTATATTCCCCATACGAGTCATCCGGTAGTACCATCACCCCAAGCTTAACCTTCCTGTTACCGGAATTCTCCCAAATTGTAGCACCACTGTGAAGTCCAGTCCCGCCCTTCAGGTAGAATACGCAGTTATTCACTATTGATTCTATTTCCTCATTCACAGCTCGTTTTTTGGAATTTCGTTGTCGTGGTCTCTCTATGCTGGCCTCGAAGTCCACTTTGGACCAACTGCATCGACTATTGTTGAACTTTCCCTCAAGAACAACTATCATAACCTTTGCAGAAGCAAGGGGGTGACTAGGTGCAATAAGATTACCACCATCATACAGCTCTACCACTATTAAATCCCCATGATCAGTTTTTATGCTTTCCTCCTTTTCAACTGTATTTCCCATCTTACTTTTGATTTTTAGCGAGAATCTTGGTGGCTGTATTTGATTCGGTTCTGATCTGTAAAAGGAAAAAAAACGTACAGGAAGCATGCTAAGTTATGAAACAAGAAGGCAGCGCTAAGCCTAATATCGTGTATTTTTGCTAGTTTGTAGTCCATTATTAACACATTCAAATATGTATTGAACTTGTACGAAAACAAAGCTACGCTAACTTCATGTACTTTGGGCTATCTTAAATAATAGCTTCATCAACTCACTCTATAAGCTTATTCAATTGTCTGTGCATTTCATTGCTCTTTTCCTTCAGCTCTCCGAGTGTTTGTTTGATTTCCTTCAGCTCTTCGAGTGTTTGTTTGTTCCCTTCAGCCTGAGAGAGAGAGAGAGAGAGAGAGAGAGAGATGATCATTTATAGTTCCTAATCAAATGGACTTAAAATTTGGTTTCTAACTCTGCAAAGTATTAGTACTATTGTAGAGAAGTTCAGTACAATAAAGAGACTCCCAATTCCCAATCAAAACAGATAACACAGAGTATCCGACTTTTTCACGAGTGAAATTTACTATTCTCATGTTTGCGAGAAAACATCAAATGGAATTCAAACTTAACCAATTACAATTTTCACCATTGGATTTTATATTTGAAATAAATTTTAATTTAAACCTCAAAACATTAATTTATGTGCTACATGATCAAATTACATACACAATGAAGATTTGGAAATACTAAATAATAGGGCCCCAACAACAGTAAAATGGATGATTTGTCACTGCTAAGGCCCATGTTTTAGTATTTGACACTTAAAAATTTTGTCTCGATTATGATTATTTGCCACTTATAAGACGAAAATAGCTGGGTTTTGCAACTGTGATTGTATCCTGGCTTTTCTGATATTTTGGGCCCAAAATCGAAAGTGAAAAGTATATTTTGTGCCTGATAAAATACTAAAACTTATGACAAAGATTGAATAAATTCTTAAATATGGCTTTAATGTATAATTAATCCCAAGGGACCCCATAAATTCAGAGGTTGCTCCCTGAGTACTCTGGTTGGAGAGACACTATGTGTATTACCTGACCAGATGATTGCTTGAAGAGTCTATGAACTGGTCCTGGAACCCGATTCCAAGATATTCCTTTCGTGCGATAGATGGAACACGTGTCTTATCTACTTCAAATAGTACGATGCTTTAGTCCTAAGTCTCTAACAACAACAGTCATGCGGTTGTTGCTCATGTTTGTCTCCCGCTGACAATAACCGACGATCAGCCGTTCTCTCTCTGACAATAACTGCCTCCCCGATCAGACGCATTAGTTCAGTAAGGCATCTTCCCGGGCGAATAATTGGCATCTCTTCATTGATATTTAAGGCTCGATGACGAGGGCACAATCAATCAGTCTCTTTTCCAGACGAATTCACATCTCATTCAATTCAGTGTACTTAGGACTTAGTCTCTCGCCTTGTTGAGGGCACTTCTATAACCAATTTATAGCAATAAATAGTATCCTTGTTCTCTTCTAAGAATTTTTAGCCATTTTTCTTATATTATTTTGTAAGATCGATAACTTGATGTCGACAACTCAAATGTGGCAAATACTAAAACAGGGGTCGTAGCGGCCGCAATTTCCCAACCTCTAAATCGTACATCCGAAAATTATGCCAGGGTAATCAACCGAGTAACTAATTAGGTTCCTCAAAAAAATAAAAATAAGAGTAACTCATCAGGTAAGTGGACTAAGAAGCTGAGTTAGTCAGAATATCAGAAAGCACATGTGTTAAAAAAGGGAAAATTACAACACCCCCCTAGAAATTAGTCGGAGTTTGATTTACCTGTTCAAGTACTTTCGTGGCACATGCGCCCCACAAGTGCATGGTTGTTTGACATGGCCTCCCCATGGGCACCCCTATCCACACTGAGTCAACACGAGGAGTGCTAACCGAGGCATTCTAGCATGGCCCATAGGTAGGGGTGCAAACGGGCCGGATTCGGACGGATATTGTTGTTACCATATCCTAACCCATATTTTTTCTCCGGATTCGGTACCAATCGGATTCGGTGCCGGATCGGGCGGGATTAACCCGTTTGTAAGGAATGCATGCAGTACAGCAAATGGAGTAGGAGGACGTACTGTCAAGAACTTGATGTTACTACTTAACAGCTGATGTGGAAGATTTTATTTTACCATTGCAAAAGAAAATGAAACGTCAAATAGTAGCACTAACCTGAAATCAAACTTGAAGACGTATCGGATTCGGACGGATATTGCTGTTACCATATCCTAACCCATATTTTTTCTCCGGATTCGATACCAATCGGATTCGGTGCCGGATCGGTCGGGATTAACCCGACCCGTTTACACCCCTACCCATAGGGTTTGAGATGAGTCGAATTAAGATGAGGAAATGCAGCAGGCGAGGGCCGAACTGGATATGAAATAAGTGTAATTAATCATGCTACACCTAGTCCATAGTCGAGGAGGCACACAACGGAGTTCACTTCGACAAAAATACAGCCAAATCAACAGAAAGTGGGCGCCACAGGGGTCTGTTAAACAGCCATACACTTATGGAGGACATATGCCACAAAGGTATTTGTTGGGAGGTACATCAAACCCCGATTGAGTTCTGAGGGTATTTGTAAAAACGAATTCCCCAGATGAACCGGCCGGCGTTGACCACCCGTTCCAAACTGAAGTTTGGTCAACTCAATAATTTGATTGCTACCGAGACTTTGAACGTGAAACTTCAAATTCCAGATCTATGGACCTCCTAGAACCTACAGCAGAAATCGTCATAGTATATGTATGCAAATCTGTAGTAGATGTACCATGCAACTCTTTATTTATGTAAAATTGACTGCGAACAAAACCCAAAGTCCACGTGTGCAAACTCGTGCAATTTATAAAGCAGATCGTAGCCCAACAGCCAGATCAATATATTGCTGGCGCAAATATTGCTAACACCCAACTAAGAACATGTCAAAGTACCTGTTTTTTTGTTAGCTCTTCAATCATAGAGAGGATATCTGGAGATCTTGTAGCTGGATTTTCCTCTGTAGATATCCCAGCTCTTGAGCTGCTTGGTGCCCAGCAAGTTAGCCACGATTTGAAGCAAAATAAGAGCTCAATCAGGAAGCATGCATGCATATCGTTATGAAACAACACAATCAGATCCTCCCCTTCTCCCAAAGGCATACCTCGGATAGGAGGAACTTGAGCCGCCCCCCCTCCGCCGCATCCCGGCCATTGCGTCCCCTCCTTGTGATGCGAGCTACACAATACAGGCGCAACTCCTCCTTTCAGGCATTTATATTTTACTCCTCTAGCATGACTGCGCAACTGGGTGACCTTTAGCTCGCAACCTTCCAACTATTAACAAGTGCGGCAGTAGCGTAATTGTTAGCAACAACCGCTGGACGGAGCGCTTATTGATAGAGTGGGATATCCAACGGCTAGAGAGGAGTTGTCCGGGTCAACATTTGCGGTGTAAGAAGGAAAATTGCGGAAGTCGCACGGAGTCCCTGGGAACTCTTATCTGGAGTTGAGGGGATGTGAGGAGGGCTGCGGAACGGACGAAAGCAGGGCTGATTCATCAGAGAATGAAACGAGGCTGCTCGCAAGTTCCCTGTGAGTCCCTTGGAATTAACTCTTGGGTCAATGGGATGTGACTATGTGAGGAGAGAGGGGCGCGGGAAAGCTTAGATTTGCCAGCCACGGCCTGGTCATGGGTCACCGTGCACTGGTGGCCGGCGGAGAGGTTTCTTGTTTAAGTATGTTGCAGCAACGTGAAGAACCATGTAAGAGGATACTAAATTATGTTATAATAAATCATTACAATTTTAAAGTTCGAAAAAAGATCAAATTGGCTTGTGTAAGAATTTTCTGGTTGTGGTCTGGCCGACCGGTTGAAATGGCCTTGCAATACCATCTGACCGGATGAGGTCAGTACGGCTACAAAATTCTAATGCATGTTCTCTCCTGTCAAAAAGAAAGCCATGCAAGTGTTGCCATGCATACTCTCTGTGAGTAATGCTTGATTGGATTAAAGAATGGACTTCTGTGACCATGCATGCTCTCTGTAAGTAATAACTTGATTGGATTAAAGAGTAGACTTCTATGACATATCAGTGCAGTTGGCAAATGGTTTTGGGAAACCTAGGCCTGGGTCTGTAAACCCGGTCTATTAATAAACACCCTCTACTTAGTCTATAAATACAGGTCTTAATTATTGTAAAGTGTCCTTGAAAGAGAAAGTAATAAAGAAAGAAGAAGGGACTCCCCTGTATTACTCTGTGATTGATCCGTCTCTCTTGCCTAGGAGAAATTGCTCGGACTGGACTTGCCAGCGACGGTTCCTCAACACGTTATCAGCACGAGTCGCTCCGGTGGATCGAAAGGTAATTGTCGAAAGCACGACATTCGTAGATTGAATTGTCCGTGTAGATCGCTTTAATTTCTGTAAATTTCACTTTCTAGAATATTTTCTATGGTGCAAATCCGCTCTAATCTGCTGCGAGTAGACTCGAAGTCGCCGGCTAAGCCAATCGGTAGATTTGCAGAAAGAGTAGATGTTGATTGCACTGTATATTGAAAAAAAAGAGAGAGAAATGATGTTTGGTCCGCGCCGCCCGCACGCACGGCCATCCCGCATGGCTACTACTGCGTCTCGCCGGGTGCCGCTGCCGGCCCCACACGGCCGCCTACCAGGACTACTGGCCACACGTTCGACTTCCCGAACGCAGCCACGCCGTCGTGCGTGCCGAGGCCGTACCACCTACATGCAGTCGCGCCGCCGCCTCGCGCTGCCTGCACACGCTCGAGCTGCCTCGTGCAGCCCACACGCAGCATAGCACGGGCCGCTGTCCCGTCCACTGGGCACCCGCATGTGGTCATGCCGCCACCGCACGCTACACGCGCCCCCGTGCAGGCTTCACCGCGTGCATGGGCCACCTGTCCCCGCATTGTTCACTACTACAGAAAACCCTATTATAGACGGTTCAAAAACGTCATCACAGACGGTTTTCTGAACCGTCTGAATTTATGGGTCAGTGATAATCGAAGGTTATCACAGACGGTTTTCAAACCGACGGTTTTCGAACCGTCTGTGGTATAAATATCACAGACTAAAAACCGTCTATGATATATCAATATCACAGACGGTTTTTAACTAAAATCCGTCTGTGCTATTTCTTCTACCCCTAAATCTATTTATGTTTATTGGCTAGCCTCAGGAAATGCTAGCCATGCTCTCTGAAACAAGCAGATCAACATGTACATGTATACATCCAATTCACATCTCAATTCATTTCACAAACATAAAACATCCATTTCGCAAATCAATTAATTGAAATGAGAACAAGCAAATACAGTATGAAACACAGTACACATTTTAAGATTAGAGTCTACCATTACAAGAATAGACAGACAAACAACAAACAATAAAGAGGAGGAGAACAATAAACAGGTTGCTCATCTAGCTAACACAACAAGAACAGAGAAAAGCAAAGATCCTCTATGCCTAGGCCTTCTCGCCCCTGATGCAGCGCGCGAGCTGGATGTCTTTGACGCCCACCATCGTCGGTGTTGATTGAGCGCTGCCTTGGCACGAGCTAATTGCTTCTGCGGTGTCTTGCCTCCCGTTGACGTGTGCGTCGTCTGCAAGGAGGAGGACAGTAAGGAGGAGGAGAACAGCAAGGAGGAGAAGAACAACAAGAGGAGGAGAACAAGGACAGCAAGGAGGAGGACAGCAAGGAGGAGGAAACTAGTAAGGAGGCTGGGTTTTGGTAATATTTATAGGGGAGGGAGAGGGAGGGAGAGGCGGGAGTTCGAAATTTTGAGCGCGGGAAAAGAGAGGCGGAGCTACGATCCGTGGGGTGAGGAGGATCGACGGGCCCAGCGGTCAGATTATCACAGACGGTTCTATTGGCTAGAACCGTCTGTGATGAATGAATATCACAGACGGTTCTATATATAGAACCGTCTGTGAATTAGAGCACAGAATTTTATATACCGATGCAATATAAACAACTAGTCTGAGAAGATAAAATAGCAAAGTTTTATATAGTTTATATATACTCATTTGAAAGGTTTCGACGAGATCTACAACTTTGCAGCTGAAGCAAAATCTAAATTCCGAAAGGAAGACCAAGAAAAAGGGCAAAAACAGACACCAAAAATTTGCGACGCGGGTTTAGGTCCAAAGATGGCCGATTTTCGGGGTCTTGGAGGGCGACTGGCACAAGCGGGTCGTTTTTTTGGATCGGGCTCGCGTTAGCTTTCCAACGAGTACAAGAACGTCGAAAACGGACACCGTATGCAAAAGTTATGCCCGTTTTACTGAAGGTGTGTCAAAACTGAATCCTACTCAGACTCAGGCGGGAAATTATGAAATTTTGGGGAATTGCAAGGCGGGAAACATATCACAGATGGTTTTTAATAAAAAACCATCTGTGATAATCTGGAATATCACAGACGGTTTTTATTATAAAACTGTCTGTGATATTCCAGTATCACAAACGGTTCAGCGGTAAGAACCGTCTGTGATACTCCTTTTTCCCGCCACAAATACCACAGACGGCCTCCAAATTAAAACCGTCTGTAATAGTGTACATCACAGACGGTTTCACAAAACCGTCTGTGATTTGGCGTCTAGTATTAGGCTTTTTGTAGTAGTGGTTGCTGCCGCCGCCTCCCATGGAGCGTTGCTGTTGCTTGGCCTCCGGGCTAAAGCCACTGCTTGCCGCTGGCCCTCGAGCGCTCGCATGCGCCATAGCCACCGCCCATATGCACCTGGCCACCGCTGCTCGCCATACACGCCCAGGCACCGGGCCCCATGCGCGTGTCGCCACCTGACCTAGAACCGCGCCGCCACTGCTCGTCTCCAACCACGCTGCGCTGCCCCGTACGAGCTTCCTCACCGGCATCGCCCCCGCATGAGCTCCGCATCGTGGCCCCGTATGGGCCCTATGTTGTGCCACACCACCTGAGCCACTGACACCTGACCTCCTGCCGACGCTTCACAGCCGCCAGCCTTCCTCGCGTGCGACGCCATGAAGTGAATAGGGGTAGGGGAAACCGTTCCCCTACCCTCCCTCTTTGAATTGGGCAAATGGGTCAGAGTGGGCCAGGGGCAATGGGCCTGACCGGGGAGAAAGGAAAGAAAAAAAGAAAAAAGAAAAGAAAAGAGGGGGACCTGTGCTCGAAATTTTGTGAAACGGCCCTCAGGAAATTAGCAAATTAAGCAGAAAATTTTCTCAGAATTGAAAAATAGCAGATAAGCCCTCGAAAATTGCAGAATTCACTGAAAATACATATCCAAGCATAAAAGGGCCTCATAAATCCAATTTTTGAGGTGTTTTTCGCATTTGAAGCATGCTTAACATTATTGTTATTACTTCTATGCTTTTCTGTATTTATTTACTGTTTCAATTAATCGTAATTATTTAAATTGCCTTTAATCATAGAAATTAATAGTAAAATTTATAGAAAAATGCATAGAAATTTCTGAAATATTATGAAAACCTTCTGTACCATTGTCCAATTTATTTCATGCATATTTATCTATAGTAAACTTATATATTCCTTTTATGCACATGTAGATGACAGGCATCACAAGCCAGGAATTCGAGGAGCTAGCCCAGCATGGCCAAAATTACTTGACTTGGGCTTCCGGTGTCAAGATTGTACTTGGAGCTAAGAAGCTCCGTGTTGCTATTAGGATTGGTGCATCAAAAGATGCTAAACCCACTCCTGAGGAAAATGATCAGGTACTTTATTTCCTCAGGCACCACCTCTGTCTCATTCTCAAGAATGAGTACATGGCAGAGAAGAGCGTACTGGCCTTATGGACTGCACTCAAGAAGTGGTTCGAAAAGATAAAGTACACCATTCTTCCTCATGCAGAGTAAGAATGGATTCGATTGATATTTGCTAACTTCAAGATGGTTGGGAGTATAATCCTGCTCTGCACAGAATTTGTACCAATTTTTAACTCTGTGGCAGGCAAATTACAGATAAGCAGAAGATTGAGAAGACCCTCTCCACCTTCCACCCCAATGCAGTGCAGTCTGCGCACAACTATCGTCAAGACGGCTATAAAGAGTATACTAAATTAATTGATATTATGCAGGTTGTAGAGGCTCAGGATGAAGTTCTCCGTAAGAACTTTATCGCACTACCACTTGGGTGCTTTGCTGGCGTGAGGCCAATGCTGGGAGCTATGAGGTGTGGAAGCCTATAATGAAGAACAGGGGAAGTAAGAGTAAAGTTGCAGCTCAGAAAGACAAGTCAAATGCTCCACAGAAAAATAAGGCCAACAAACTAAAGAGGAATGACAAGCCCTATGGTCAGCAAGACCAAACCTGCTACAAGTGTGGCAAGTAGGGGCATTGGTCGCGGATCTGTAAAGAGCCGTAGCGCGTCGTCGATGCCTTCCAAGCCAAGAAGAAGAAGAGCAGCAAAGGGCAGCATAAAACCCACTTTTTCTTCATTGAGGGGGAGAATGCTGAGCAGCTGCATGCACCAATGGAGGTTGATTCCACTCATGCATCAGCACCCTCCCTTGACATTGCAACTGTCGCTGCCATGATTTTCAGAAAGAGCATCTCACCCCTGAGAAGATAGCAGCTGAAGTCTCTGATTTCTTAGCAGATTTAGTCTAATGCACAAAATACATTTAGACTTTAATTGTCATTTATTCCATATGTGGAAAGCATAAGTTAGACTTTGCATTAATGGTACACAAATAATTTTTTCGTGATGATTGGATGATATTCATTCATTCATTCATTCATTCATTCATTTATTCAATCAATAATAGCATGCTATGTTCTGATATGTAAAGTATTTTATTTATGTGTTGATTGTCTTCTACTACGTATTAATAAAGTACTTTATATTAAAACGTGTGTGGTGCCCTGTGGAGAAAGTGTGATTAGCTGATAGAGGCACAACAAATATCATCTTGAGAGAGACAAAATTCTTTCAGTTGATTAGCAAGAATGCTGGCAGTCTTATAACAATCGCTGGTAGCGATGCTTGTATAATAGGCTCAGGAAGAGCTACAATTATACTCTCAATGGGCACAACTTTGGCTATTTAAGAAGCTTTATTGTACCCAGAATTGACTAGAACTCTTCTAAGTTTTAAGGATATTCGCGTTAACGGTTTCCACATTGAAACTGAAGAAAAGAATGGTAAGGAATACCTGCTCATTACAAAGTGTGAAGTAAATGGAAAAAGGGTATTAGAAAGACTTTTTTCATTTGAGACTAGACTATGCTACACTAATATTAAGGCACCCGCAGCCTATACTACCCTGAAAATAATATTTAGAAGCTATGAACTCTCCTATCTCTGACACAATAGATTAGGCCACCTAGGCCTTAGGATAATGAGAATATAATTAATAATTCACAGGGACATAATGTCGATGTAAAGAATATCTCGAATCAAGAAGATTTTGTGTGCCCCGCATGTGCCACCAGGAAATTAATTACTAGATCTTCTGTTATGAAAATGAAGGGTGGAGTCCTGCATTCCTGGAGCATGTCTAAGGAGACATTTGCGGTCCTATATAGCCACTGTCAAGCCCATTTAAATATTTTATGGTGCTCATCGATGCTTCCTCGAAATAGTCGCACGTATGTTTATTATCTATGAGAAACCATGCTTTTGCAAAGCTGATCTCGCAGATAATTCAAATTAAAAATAATTTTCCTAGTCATCATATAAAGTCCATCAGAATGGTCAATATTGGAGAATTTACTTCAAAGGTATTTGATGATTATTGCATGGCAATATAAATTAAAATTGAGCATTTTGTACCGCATGTCCACACCCAGAATGGACTAACAGAAATATTAATTAAGAGAATTAAATTTGTTACCCGACCACTTTTGTAGAATTATAATTTACCAACTATATGTTGGGGACACGTAGTCCTGCATGCAGCAAATTTCATCAACTTTAGACTATCAACATATAGCATACATTCACCTTTGCAACAAGCGCAAGGGTCAGCACTGAAAATTTCTCATCTCCGTAGGTTTAAGTGCAAGGTTTATGTACATATACCCCCTCCACAGCGTACTGCAATTGGCCTCTCCGAAAGCTTGGGATATACGTTGGTTATGAGAGCATCCATAATCAGGTATTTGGAGCCCCATGACAGGAGATTTGCATACAACCCGTTTCACTAATAATATATTTGATGACGATAGTTTCCCGACATTAGGGAGATGAAATCAACCCCTTGATGAAAAATGTCAGGCAATTATGTGGCAAGTCACAGGAATCCATGCACATGACCCGCACACTAGCGAAAAAATAGAGAAGTCCAAAAGATCATTGATTTGCAAGCATTAGTATACCAACTGTCTGATCACTTTAATGATTTAAAAAGCATGACCAAGTCGCATGTGTCTGCATGCAATGCACCGAAGAAGGTTAAAATACCGAAGAAAATTGAACGTATCCCTAATCCTGTCCAGAGTTTTCAGAATAAAAGGACGAGAACTCTGGCCCCTCAAATCTCATGTAACCGGGGATGCGTGATGAAAAAGGATAAGAAGGACTTGATACAGCTAATCACTGAAGTTTCTCATAACCAAAAGGGGAGCCAGTTGAGACCTGACATCGGTATGACACCTTTAAGGAAAGGCATACCGGATTTGAACATTCTTATGAAGGGAGAAATAGCATGGATGTGTGCGCACACATCGGAGTTGAAAAACTAAAAGAACTTGCCCCCACAATTGGAAGGAGCTGTGAGCAAGTAGAAGCACTAGAAGAATCAACTCCTGATGAAATAGCTATAATCTATATGCATACAGGAGAATCTATGAATAGGACAACAACTAATGTTGATATTTATTTTGCAAAGAAAGTTGCCACGATCATCGATCTTGATCCAGAGCCTGCATCACTTGCTGAATGTAAGAAAAGATCAGATTGGGAGGATTGGAAGAAGGAAATAGAAACTGAATTATTATTAACTCTGAATAAAAAAGAAGCGTTTGGACCTGTAAGCCACACGCCTCCCCGTGTGCACCCCGTAGGGTATAAGTGAGTATTTTTTCGAAAGAGAAATAAAAAAATAAAGTTTTAAGATATAAAGCAAGGCTTGTTGCACAAGATTTCACTCAATGACTAGGAGTTGATTAGGAGGAAACCTATTCCCCGGTCATGGGTGGTATTACCTTTATATATTTATTATCGATGGCCGTAAACTTGAATTTAGAAATGAAATTGATGGATGTGGTAACTGCATACCTTTATGAAAACTTGGATTCGGATATTTATATGAAGGTATCCCTGTCCCAAACCAAGACAAAGCAAATAGAAACATGTACAATGTGAAACTCAGAAAATCACTGTACGGACTTAAGCAATCGGGGAGAATGTGGTATAATCGCTTAAGTGACTTTCTGTATAAGAAAGGCTACACGAACAATGAGAATTGTCCTTGTCTATTTATACGATGATAACAGAATGGATTTTGTATAATCTCAGTATATATAGATGATCTGAATATCATTGGAATTCTGGAAGATATAAAGGAAGCGAGCTCTTACTTGGAGTTGGAGTTCGAAATGAAAGATTTGAGTAAAAACAAATATTGCCTAAGCTTGCAGCTTGAGCATGTCCCTAAAAGGATATTAGTGCATCAGTCCGCATGTACTCAAAAGGTGTTAGAAAGTTTTGACTTTGAAAAGGTGTACCCATCAAAAGTACCGATGATCAGGAGATCTTTACAACAAGATAAGGATCCGTACCGACCTAGAGAAGAGGGTGAGGAAGTCCTATGACTGGAATTTCTATACTTAAGTGCAATAGGAGCACTTATGTATTTAGCAAATTGCACTGGACCGAATATTGCATTTGCCATAAACCTATTAGTAAGGTACAGTGCATAACCTACTAAAAGGTATTGGCAAGGAATAAAGAACATCTTTCGATACCTTCAAGGAAGCAAAGGCTTAGATTATTCTACATAAAGAACTAAGATTTAAATATAACTGACTATGTAGATGCTGGGTACCTACCGGACCCGCATACAGGTAGGTCACAAGCATGCTATATATTCCTGTGTGGTGGAACTGCAATTTCATGAAAATTGTCTAAGCAAAGTCATGTATCAACTTCGACGAACCACTCGAAAATCATAGCACGGTACGAAGTCGCACGAGAATGTGCTTGGCTTTTACAAATGATTCACCACATCTAGCAGTCATGTGTATTGAATATTGTGCGAACTTTCCCAATTATCTATGAAGATAATGCAGCTTGTATTGCACAAGTGCAGACGGGTTACATGAAGATCCATTTCACAAAACATATCAACCCTAAGTTCTTCTATGCTCATGAATTGCAAAAGATGGATGAAATTAAGATACTACATACTAAGTCATGTAAAAATCTTGTAGATTTATTCACTAAGTCACTTTCAGCATCTAGCTTTAAAAGGTGTATAAGTGGAATTGGAATGATGAAACTTAGATAATTGCAGAACTCAGGGGAGATTCTTCTCGAGCTCACTATTAAAGTTTGATTACGAAGATCGAGTATCCAAAGAATAAATCCTACAGATTAAATGCAACTAGGTGAATTGTACTCTTTTTTTCTTGATGGGTTTTCTTGAAATTTCTCGGCCAAGGTTTTTAATGAGGCAATTCATGTGACATAACACAACATGTATCATATACTATTTCTCTAAATTTTTTTCTACTGAATTTTTATGGAGTTTTGATGAGGAATTAATGTGTCGGATGAGTACCCAAGAGGAGTGTTGGAAAATTGAGGTATGGACCTACAAGTCTGGTCCATTGGTGAATACTCTTCACTTAGTCTATAAATAGATGTCTTAATCATTGTAAAATGTACTTGAAAGAGAAAGCAATAAAAAAAATAAGTTCTCCCATCTTTCTATATTTAATCTTTTTTTCATATTACTCTATCTTTTACCTAAAACGAATCGCTACGGTTCCCCGACTAATTGTACTATACTACTTCCATTCCACCGTAAAAAGGTGGAGTTCACTTCCACGGTCAGTTCCGATCTGAATCCAAACGAAACGACCAGTGACTGAGTCAGACGAGGACACCCGGTCGGAGAAAACGACATACACTAACGAAGCTAACCGACTACGTAGTTCCATAACCTCGGATCAATACAAGATAAGACTAGCTTGTAATAAGATCAGCACGCTACCAATTACAGTCCAACATGTTTCCCTCGCCTGAAAGTACATAGGGAATCGGTGACGAATCTAGAATAAAAATAATGTGGAGACCCATGTTTCATATATATTTTTATCGACACATCTATTGATAATATAGTAGATAATAATGTATTCTAAATTTTATATCTTTAGACTCGCTATACTCAAACCAACTACCATACTGATCAAACCATGCAGGGTTAAATCTTCTCTTTTTCTTCCCAAACATTGTATATGAAAAATCATATGTGCGAGGTTGGTAAGGCTCACTATCCAAGTACTTTCTTTTAACCACATTTTCCTGATTGGGGAGATAGTCGTCTATTTTTTTTGCTTTTGATAGTCATCTATTCTTTTGATTTTCCCTAGATCAAACTGATTCTCCTCTTCCTAATTGATTTCTGGACTATTTGTATTCGTAGTATTTGCACATGAACTTGGTACCTTTCTTTTTAAAAATCGCTTCATGACTGCGGACTACCTGCTATGAGGAGATGACAATTATTGAAGTTAGAACACATTGAATTAGATATTGAAACACATTAAAAAAATTCCCTAATTCAATTATTGCAAAAAAACGAAATAAGGCATTCTAAAATTTAAGCCCTGTACCACAAATATTTTAAAAATCATAGAATTGAAACCCTAAAATCTAAATTACAAAATTTAGTACCTATTTTGGTCGGCTGGTCATTACTTCATTAGTTTTTAGTATATAGAGGTACATACTACGTAAATTTAGACTCTAAGTAATAAAAATTAAAATCGGCATGAGGGCTTGTGCCGAAGGTGCATCCGCCCCTGTAGGGAACTGTCCAAAAAAGTAAGAAAAACTACCTATTTACCCCTTTTTTTAGGGGCACCTCTTCAATGCACATGATGTAAGCCTACGGTGTTGAGAGTCACTGGATTCGTCCGATTGTGCTCCGGTCCATAAACTTTCGTTGGACTGAACTATTTATAAAAAAAGTAACACTCCAGAATACGTACAGTCAAATTAAATTAATTTTGATCAAAGAATTCATTTCAAAACATAGTTTGCGGATATAAAAATTATATGAATAAATTATCCATAAATACATACTTTCATGTCATTCCGCTTTCGTAGTTTAGCGGTCAAGCTAGTCTACTGACTTTGATCCTCTGTGTGCATACCGCTATTAGGCCTCACCCCATTGGTCCTTGCTCCCAAGGCTCACTCGCGCCGCCACGCGTGTCCACTCCACATTCGCCCAGAGCTGCCACCACCAATGGCCACGAAGAGGGGGTAAGGCGAGGAGGAGGATCCTAGTATATTATGATGTGCTTACATGATCCAACATTGCAACTACGTGCATCGATGTGGTTCGCTCGCTGCAATCCGAAGACAATTAATTGGCAATGCAGGATTCAAGTGAACGATGCATCAGAGCAAGTACAATAAGGGTCTTATAGCCAAGCTAGTCAGCATTTTTGCTGATATAGAGGAGAGAAGAGAGGAGAGAGAGGAGAGCTTGGCTCTCATGCAAGCAACAAGCTGCACACGGGAGCCTATGCAGTGGTGGGTCCAGATAATAAATGTATGTGAGGAGGAGTAGGAAAGAGAATGTGAGACATGGTACCATATAATAATAAAAAAAACTTTTGTAGACAAATAGAAGATAAATTATTGTATAACTTGGCTCTTATAACTTGACTTATAGCCAAGCACTTGGCTCTATTATTGGACTTGCTCTCAGGAGGCGTGCTGGCAGTGACTAGGTCTTCCGCGGGTGCAGGAGCATCTGGTGGTATTGATCCTGACATTCACAGCCTCAATATTGGAGATGGGAACCTAAGCTAGTCTTAGGTCTCTGAACGTGGTTGGTGGGTGGTACATGATCTTTGATATGTTGTGTGTGTAAGACGGTAATAAAGTGTTGAATGGGCGTGATTTGGGCCCCCCTCTCGCAGATTCTTTCCAATGTGAAATCTGCTGATAGACGGGCTTGTTTACAATGGATAAGCTCATCTGTATGTTAGAATCTCTGTTCTCTCGCTTGTAGCAAACATGCTGAAATCCACGAGATACATGGTGTCCTAACGAAATGTAGCCCAACCAAAAGAGAATCCAGCAAGGCCCAACTCCGCGCTGCAGCTCCTAAACATTCTTGTTAGCCAGTGCCTGAGTACGCCGCCTTTAGGATGCTGGCCGAATTCGCTGCGATGTTTGGCCATTTCTGCTGCATCATCTGATCTTTACATGTCGGATTGGCAGAAGCAGACTTGTCTCTTGTTTTTCGGTCAGTTCTCTATTTCTGGACGATACTATTGATGTTCTGAGATGCATTCAGAGAGCACTGCTGTGTGTCCAAGTAAACCCGGAGGACCGGCCTACCATGTCGGATGTTCTTCTCAGGCTAAGCTGTGAGAGCATGATCCTACCTGACCCTAGGTGTGACACTATTAACCGCTGCAACCCTTCAACCATCGGAGTTCTCTGACATTGGCTAGTTCTGGCCAAGCTGTCATGCCCTCCGGATTTCAAATTTGAAATAAAGTTTAATTTGAACTTCAAAACTTTATTTTATATGTTACATGATCTAATTACATACTCCCTCCATACCTCAATTAGTTGTCGTTTAGGATATGATTGTGCTTACCAAGGAGTGATTAATTAGGGGGTATTTTTCCCTGTCTGCCCCTATTAAATACGGTTGCGGGTGCATTCTATACGAGAAACAATCATGGTTCAGACTGGCTAGTGCAGTGAGGCTAACGCCCTGAGGACAAGGGCGCGGGTTCGATCCCTGGCGGCCGCATCTTTTTTGCTGTGAGTGGCGATTTTGCATGGCGCTCGCTGGGTCGGGTTTTGGCAGATTTTGCATGGCGCTCGCGCGGGCACAAGCGCGTTTAGCCTAGCGAGCGAGCCAAAGAACGAGCTGTTCCTGTGCCCGCGCGCGTTTTGGCCGTGCGCGCTCTCGTTTTGTGCTCGTTTCAAATGTTTAGCGACAAGCGCGTTTAGCCTTCCATACAGCTCGTTCTTTGGCGCTTTTTTTTCGTTGCATAGCACCGTGCGCGCTCTCGTTTTCTCTGGCCGTCTGTCCTATTTAACCGGTGCTACATCCTTTCCATCTCAACCTCTTCTATTTCCATCTGTACTGCAATGGCTAATCCATTCGATTTGAACGTTCGTTTAGAAGAAGATGATGACGACAATCTTCTTTTTTGGGCAGTGTTTGATTTGAACTTCGACGGAGTCTGGCACCTCGACGGAGTCCAGCTCCATCTCCGATTATAGCCCCTCGACGGAGTCCAGCGCGTCGACGGTGTCCAGCGCGTCGACGGAGTCCAGCAGCTCGACGGACTCCAGCGACTCGACGCACTCCATGGCGCGATTAAGGAAGACGAGTGAAGGCGGCAGGTGAAACGAAGCGGCGAGCTGCGAGCATGCGCATGCGCCGAACGCGATTAATGTGGGCGGTTGGACCGGCAGCCGAATCGATTAATACCAGGGGCAAACGCGTCCGAGTACGTAGCCTTACGGCCACAACGACATGCTCTGCGAAAACTGAATCAAGGCTCAGGACGACAAGCTTTCTAGGTACGGAGGGAGTACACAATGAAGAAGATTTGGAAAAACTGAATGACAGGGCCTCGCCGCTAAATTGTACGTCTGAAAGTTATGCCGACGTAACCAACCGGGTAACTGATCAGTAAATGACTAAAAAGCTGAGGTAATCAGACAGTACAAAAAAAGCGCATCTACACAAAAATGAGAAAAGTTACTTAGATGAACCGGGCCTGCGTTGATTGCCCGTTCCAATCTGAACTTTGGCCAACTCAATAATTTAATTGCTACCAATAATTTGAACGTGAAACATCCAATTCCACATCTATGACCTCATATTCTATCTCATTCTCATTCTCTCTCTTATTTTCAAAATTTATAGAAAATAAATGTTTTTAGGTTTTGAAAAGTTTCAGTTTATAGATATAGCAATCTACTGAACACTCGTATCAATGGAAAAGAACATCCACTAGTTCCCGTAGCCTCCAGTCCAAGAGATAGACATGAATGCATGATTTATATAGCACTGCGTAGGCTTATACCACTTTACGCATAGTCACTCTAATACTTGTAGCGAGTGGATCTTCGCATTTCCTTAGATGCGATGTCCGGATCAAAGCACAGAACTTTTACCATTATCTCAGTATATTATGCCTCCACCCGACTTATAATTGCTGGCCCGGGTGGTTTCTTATCCCCACCCCGCACCCTCTCAATTATAAGAAAGTCATTGGTTGGACTTACCCTTTATGGCCCACCGTCCAATTGACACCTCGCTTGACACTCCACGTTGCTAAATATATGCACCAAGCGTATCCTTTGTAACCCAAAGTCCAATGAGGCCTTGTTTGGTTCATCCTTAGATAAATCTACTTACCCTTTTGTGGAGTGCATAGCAACTTTGATGGAGTTATTGATTCTGCCCGTCTTCCGATTGAATAATGGTTGATACGATTTATATGGCCATTACACAAGTGAAGTTTGTAAGTTTTTATATTTTATCCATATGCAAAGGTCCCATACCTACCCCTTTTCTTTCCTGCCCTAAGAACCCTCCACCCACTTATTTATTGGCCTAAAAATGGCTTTTCCAATTAGCTACCCTTATATCAATCTTTCATTTCTTTCTCATAACATTCATTCGAATTTAAACCTGATTTTTTATTTTATGTAGGGTGGTAGTAATTTATTAGGTAAATACTTGTTTTAGGGAAAATACTTTGATCATATGCTAAATGGGATACTCGCTTGAGTTTAGATCAAAGTTTTGGGTCCCAAGGTTATTTGATAAAAGTCGACATCCAAACCCAGTTCCTTTTTGCAGTTAGTATGCGTTCTATGGTTTAATCTACTGGTGTTGAAGAAAATAACAAGTGGAAAATAATGGAATAAATTGCACTAAAGTGTCCCTGTGTGATCCTTCAATTTTATTTCTACCGCTTATGAATTTTTACGACTCAATTGCTATTTTAATTGCTACGTGTAATTTTATTCAATCGCGTATGGATTTTAAATCTCCAGATAGAAATTAATTTATTCTAAAGTCCTAAATGATTCTTAATGGGTTGCTACCATTTATATTCAACTAACAAATTAACTGAGTAATTAAACTTGTATCAGAATGATTTAAACAGTAATATACCGATTTAATCGGTACACACTAAATCTTAATCTACTGAAGGTACTTAATTTATTTTTAATGACCATGATTATTTGCTAGTGGAGTTTTACAATTTAATACAACTAGCAAATTTTATTGAGTAATCTAAACATGCAATGAATATTCGGTATTAAAGATTTATTAATAAAACATATTTGCGCTCGTTTCTCTCTCTTCCTCTTGTTCCTGTTCACTCCCTGTTCAGCCAAATGGCCTTAGCCATTCACTGGTTCTTCTCAGATATGGCCAAATGGGTTGTGCCTAACGGGTCAGCTTAAGGTACGGTACTATTGGCATGGCCTATGGTACAACACAGCACAAAAGGCCGGTGGGCCGGGCTAGCACAGCACGAGGCCATAGGCTACACTTGGGCCGATGCCTCGGCCCACCGTGCCGACATGGCATGGCACAAGAAGTGTTAGCCCAGCCTGACACAGTCCATTAGGCACATAAGCATGATTTCTACAATTTCTACAATTTAATATGCTTTTTCTATAATTTAATATATCTTTTTATATTTTCTACAATTTATTGTATGTATTTTATAATATCTATAATTTAATGTGTATTTTTTGTACTTTATACAATTTATTATGCCTTTTTGAATTTTACATTTCTTTAACAAAACAGTTCTTCATTTTTCATGCCGAACAAGTTACACGGGCCAAATGAACACGTTATACCAGCCAAGCCTGATGGGCTACTCGTGCCTTGGGTCCACCTGGCATGGCACAATACCCTTTTGGACCTTTCCTAGGCTGAAGACTCGGCTCACGGGACGGCATGACATAACCCATTTAAAGTGACGGTTAACGGACCCGGACCATACTGAAGTGACGGTTAACAGACCCGGACCATACTGAAGTGACGGTTAACGGACCCGGACCATACCGTACCGAGCCGTCCTTTTGACCACCACTGGTTCTTCTTCCCCTGATCTGTTCTCTCTCCCCTTATCGGGTGCGGCTCAGGTGCTGTGACCCCTGCACGCGCTAAGTGCAGGGGCACGCCCAGGAGCCGCCACGTGTCCCCAAATATTCAAAAAACTTCCGAAAAATTCTAAAAAAATACTTAAAAAATCAGAAAAATTGTAAAAAGTATTTTCTTACAAATAAAAAGTATTTTTTTGTAAGTACTTAATTTTTTTTTGATTTATGCTTTTATTAAAAAGTATTTTTTTTAAAGTACTTAAAAATACTTTTTAATAAAAGTATTTTTACAAAAAGTACTTTTTACAATTTTTCTGATTTTTTAAGTATTTTTTTAGAATTTTTCGGAAGTTTTTTGAATATTTGGGGACACGTGGCGGCTCCTGGGCGTGCCCCTGCACTTAGCGCGTGCAGGGGTCACAGCACCTGAGCCGCACCCCCCCTTATCTCTTCACTTCACTTTTTCTTGAAACTTCTCCCCACTCTTTTCTTCCCATTTCTTGCTCTCTGGCCGACACGATGGCTCCCGGCCTCCGGCCTCCTGCGCCCCTGGGCTCGGCCTCCCTAGTCCCTACTCGCCGGCCTCCTCTCCTCCATTCCAGGCTTCTCTCGGTGCCGATCGACTCCCCTGCGCCATGTTCCCCTGGCGCCTCCGGCCCCACTGCGCCGGCCCGGCTACGGCTCCGGCTCCCGTTCCTCCGGCGGTTGCGCCCGCGCCTCCAGCCTGGCCGACCACCGCTCGACCTACCTACCGCCGGTCTCTGCTCCAGCCACCCCGCCTACAGCCCGGCGCCGTCCTTTCGGCTCCAGCCCCACCTGCACCGTTAGGCCCGGCCCTCGGCTCTTCCTCTCCCAGCCCTCGCGACCACGGCTCGGCCTCTGCGATGTCGCTCCCGGCTCGGGCTCCTCATCAGGTGGATTTATCCCTACTGCGATTTACTTTCTTAGGCCTATTGTGCTTTCAATTTATTTTGGATTTGCTTGTTGGGTGCTTGCAGTGGTGGTGGTGGTGCGCAACGGGGCTCGCTACGACGGGGCTCGAGGTCTTCCCGTGCGCCGGGGAGCATGGGACGGCTTTCAGGTGCACGTGGCTTGCCGGTGACGGTACTTCGTCGCCACTACGGTCTCACCTTCGGTATACTCCTTCCTCTCTGCTCCTTTCTCTGTGATGTGTATATGTGGCTTGATATGGATGAATGGTGGGCATGAGAAGGGGGTTTGGGAGTGGATGCTCGTGCTCCTTTGTGATGTGCTGAGATGAATAGAATGGAGATGGGAGAAAGGGATGACCTACTTGGTTTGGTCTGGTTGGCAACGGCAAGGTGACGGCGATGGCTGTGGGGACAGTGGTGCCTCTCACACGCGTTCAGTGGTCTTCGCAGTCCCCTTCTGGGTCTCTGTCGGCTTGGAGTGGTCCACCGGCCGTTGTCGTACTCCTTTGTCGTTGTTGCCGTCCTCACGCCGTGGGATTCTCCAACTCCTTGTGGTCTCCTCCCCTCATCCCTCCTCTCCTCCTCTTCTCTGTGTGGGCTATGGCTAGAGTGGTGGAGGTGGGGTGACTGGTGGTCTTTGCCTATGAACTGGGGCTTGTGTCTTTGCTTTGTGTGGGCTCTCGGCTGAGGCAGTGAGATGGGAGAGGTACTTGTGCCTTGTGCATGCTGGTGGTTTTGTGCTTTTGAGGGAATGGCGCTCGGTTTGGGGAAGAAGTGAAGGGGCTTGTGGTGTGTTGGCTTATAAAAAATGGAGAGGTGGCCGAGCTCTCTGGCTTTGCACCAATGGCTTGACCTTTATCTTCATCCTCTTGTGTTGCTGTTGAATATTTTGGTTGGCCTTGATCTTTATCTGGTTGCCTCTCTTGGCTAGCTGTGCATGGGCTGGCTATGCACTGGTCTTATTCCTTGGCCTCTCTATTGCTCCTGTGCAGTGGGCAATTTAGGGTGGCTTCTAAGGGTATCTGTAGTGTATAAAAACAGGGGGTCTTAAGTCACCTTAAGGTCAACCTTATACATTACAGGGGTGATCTTAAGCAGGCCATAAGCAAAAAAGGCTTAAGGCTGGTCCTCAAGCTAAAGACCTGGCCACAAGCATTAAAATACATTTTTTCTTTATCTGCCAAGTGGGACCGTCTTAAGGCCCCTTGGGTTATATACACTATGGAGTCGACCTTAAGGTTTAGATGGGACCCACCTTAAGACCCCTTGGGTTATATACACTACAGATGCCCTAAGGACCCTTGGTCCGTAGCATGGCTTTGGCATTGTTCTTCTGGTTTTTCTAATGCCTGAGGTAAGTTGGTAAAAATAAAATGGGCTATGGGATTCGTTTTTCGCTGGATGATGAGGTCCATTTTAAGTGAGAGGCGCCGACCGGCCCCAGACGGTTTGGGAACGTCGATGAGCACTATTCTATTCGACATTCTACAACCGAAGGTGTCCTAACGGCAAAACCTTTTATTTCCTTTATTTTTGTTTGGTCTTTTTTGGTCTTCTGTTATTTGTATTCTTCGCAATTAAAGCAATGCCGGTTATTCTAATTTATTGATATTGATGTAACTGTAATTGTCTTTTTTTTGGAGATGATGGCCTTAGTTGGAGACCAAAATTTTAATATGATGTAATTAAGATTGTAATTTATGTCATTGAAATTATAATTGTTGTAGTTCGAGAATTGTAATTGAACGTAATTTGAGATGTAAAATTATGTACTTCGGACTATTATGCTGATGTAATATGGACTGTTAATATTTTTGTTTGTTCCACAAATAATTTGAATCCTGGTTTGATGTATGGAATTAATTGTTATAAATGAAATGTGAATATTTTATTTAACTTGAGTTGATTTAAAATTTTAATATGATGTAATTAAGATTGTAGTTTATCAAGTTAAACACAACTTCAACTTGAGTTACATATGGAGACGGACTCTACTACGTCTTGAATTCTAAGTCAAGATTATTTCTAACAAATGATATAAATAAATTATCCTAAAAAACATACTTTCATGTTATTCCTCTTTCGTAATTTAGCGGTCAAGCTAGTCTATTGACTTCGATATTTATTGCACTAGGGCATATCTGGTTGGCCCCACGTCGATATTGCGATATTCAGCATTCGGAGATGGGAGATTTTGTTGGCAAGGCAATCGAGGAGGCAGACGCCCTCGTCGAGTCCTACAATAAGAGCATGCTTTGGTCCCGCCTCCGCAGGGGCAAGAGCATGGCCGGCCAGTTCCGCGACATGCGGAGTGTCGTCGAGTCTTACTGTGGGTTCATCCTTTCCATCAACGCCTTTCTCCTGATCATGCAAGCGAATCCTTGTCTGCCAGGTGTTAGGTAAGATGTTTGATCCTAGTATATTATGATGTGCTTACATGATCCAACATTGCAACTACGTGCGTCGATGTGGTTTGGCTCGCTGCAATCTGAAGTCTTGTTTTTTAATTGGCAATGCAGGATTCAGGTGAACGATGCATCAGGAGGCGTGTTGGCAGCGACTGGGTCTTCCGCGGGTGCAGAAGCATCTGGTACTGATCCTACTGGCATTCACAGCCTCAATATTGGCCAGCAGGAAGGAATATGCAGCGAGACAGACACTACGGACGCACAATGCCGAATTCAATAAAATTTGAAAAAATGTATGTGTTTGTGTTAGGAGTCTATCGAAGACAAAAAAAGAGAGGCAAAAACAGAAAAAAAAACAAGTGTGTATCCTTTGTATGTGTATTGTGTAGGAGGGCGTGGGTGCGTGCGAGTGTGTTTTTTTAATGGGTGAAGGGTAACTCTGCCAATGCGAATTTGCACAGCTGGTCCAAAGATTGGAAAAAGGACGAGGGAGTAGCTTTTTTTTTTGCAGCATCCAAGTATATATAAATCTCGTGAAATTTACTGTAATGAACATTGGAGATAAAGGAGAATGATATATGGTTTTTTTTTAAAAAAAACTAGCCACTAAATAAGGAGATGGGCACCTAAGCTGTTCTTAGGTCTCTAAACCTGGTGGGTGGGTGAACATGATTTGGAAAGAAACGGTAATAAAGTGTTGAATGGGCGTGACTTGGGCCCGCTCTCGCAAATTCTTTCCAGTGTGAAATCTGCTGATAAGACGTGCTCGTTTACAATGTTAGAATCTCTGTTCGTTCGCTTGTGGCACATGGTGTCCTAACGAAATGTAGCCCAACCAAAAGAGAATCCAGCAAGGCCCAACTCTGCAGTGCAGCTCCCAAACATTTTGGTTAGGCCCAAACATTCGGCGTCGCTGGCTGCGGCCTGACCCACTTACTCAACTAAAAACTCAAAGCAGAGGGTTAAGCTTAAGCACTGGCACGGCGAAGAGCACCATGCCGGTGCGGTCCTCCCTGACGAAGAACATGAACAGCTGGTCAATCACAATACAGTTTCTAATATGATGAATGAATGGATAGATGGATATTATCCAATCTAAATTCAAGAAACGCAGTCCATCTAGATGGTGATATCCAAATCCATTCCTAGGCAATCCCAAAATGCATGGTATCCAAATCCATTCATACCCTCCATGTGTGGTGTAGGCGTGTAGCACATCACATCACAGAGTCCGCGAATTCGGATATCCAAAATGCGTACCCAAATAGTAATGATATGTTCTGCTCGGGAATCATGCAGGACCCTGACCAACCATGCCTCCAATCCATGTCCGCTCGATCGCCTTGGTGCCAGAGTACGGTACAGTGCTAGCTCACCGCGCCGCGATTTTTTCGATGTCGCCGCCACCGCCGCCGGAGGTGATGGATCGAGCACGAACTGCGCCGAGGCCGGAGATGGATGCGTGGGTCGTACAAGCTTCCTTGCTGCGCGCGTGGATCGGATCACATCACGGAGCAGGAATTGGGGTCCTCCTCAACGGAGACGTAGGGCGGGTAATTGGGGACGCCGGCGCCCTGCTGGTAGTGCTGCGGCGGCGGCCGGTGCATGCCCGCAGCCCCGGTTCTGGGGGCCGGTAACGCCGCGGCCGCCTTCTCTTTCTTCTGTTTGCCGCCCTTTCCACCGGCGTGCCAGCCCTTTTTCCTTTTGTAGCCACCTGCTGCAGCACTACTCTTGTTGCCATTCATGGCGACGTCTTTCTTCTTCGCGTTGCTGTTGATCTCCTTCTTCTTCAAATAAAAGGGATCGAAGGAGATCGATCAGCCACACAGAAGAGAATTAACCCATATATACATGAGGACATATGCATATGAATCGTGCTTACCGAGCCGCCTTTTGCGTTTGTGCCGGGATGATTGCCACGGGCAGCGAGCTGGTTGACCTGCCTCTCGAGGCGAGCATCGTTGGCGATGCCGAGGTCCATGAGGCAGTTGTTGATCCTCCTCTCGACGTTGTCGAACCTGCCGGCGTCCCTGCCGGCGGCCCGGAGCCTGGAGAGCAAGCCGCCGCGCCGGCTGGACTCGACGAGCTGGAGCGCGTCGGCGAGGGCGTCCCTGAGCCTGTCCAGCACCCTCCTCCTCGTGTCCGTGTCCTTGGCCGCCTTGGAGTCGCGCAGGAGGTCGCCGACGGTGCGCACGCGCTCGGCGAGCTCCAGACACCTGCGCCTGTTCCGGCGAGCCGTGCTCGCCGCCTTGGCGATCTCCTGTGCGACCTTGAAGATCGCGCCAATGATGCTCAGTGGCTCCACCATATCGACGCACCTAGCACAACTTGGTTGATAACCCTGCGTGCTTTCATTGCTTATGGCTGCTAATCGAAGAGTAGCACTCAGCTATCACAGAGGGCAATTTCCTTTTTCCTTGTAAAACTAGAGGATGGACGGCAAGTTTAACGGAGCTGCACGTCCATACCACTTTCTCCGAGTGATCTCCGTTCAAAACTGTTCAAAACAGATATTAGATTTTAACTAAAATAAGCACTATAGTAATTATTAACTTTTAGCTAAGACATTAAATTTAAAAAATAAAATAAGAAAAATAAAAAAGATAAAAGCCGCGTTAGAAAGCGTTCAAAATTAGGAGCCAGAAAGAAAAAACCGTTATGAACAGGCATTGTTACGGCACTGTTGCATTTGGCTGTAACGGAATACACCTTTACCGTCCATTAAGCGGGCTCAGCGGAGGGAGGACTCGGGATCAACGGGGTTTGCGTTTTTGATTTTGCGCGCTCGTCGATCTCCTGTCGGATACCGACAGGCTCCACCGGATGGAAATTACGAAGGAAATGTGAGCACCAACTGGCAACTGCCCAGCAAAGATCGACGACGACCTTGATGAGGACGATAGGAATGAAGACGTACGGGAGCTTAACTTCAACTAGCTGTGACTCAGCTTGCCCACAGAAACCACGGAAACTAGGGATGAAAAAAAACTCGATAGTAGCTGTAGAACCAATATAGCAATAAAATGTTACAATTGGTCCATGTAAGTTCAAAGCATGCATGGTTTAGTAATTAGTATTATATTGTTAAGATAAGGTGGGAGAGACTAATTTATAAAGTGGAGTCCTCACTACTCTTTGAATATAGATAGAGATGGTATAAGAAGAGCTTTGACTAATCATGCACGCATGCAGTATGAGCGTATTTTTGCGTAAAAATCGCGTGACTTATGATTTTACGCGTGAAAATCGCGTGACTTGTGACTTGCGACGTGCGACCGTGCCGTGACGTGGCACGCCACTTGGCAGACTAAGTCCATCTTTATTTTTACTGAATCATGTACCACACACACACTCTCTCTCTTTGAATGATATTCAAACGTTTGAATTTGAGGCTTTATTGGGTTTTGATGACAGACAGTTATCAGTGGGTAAATGACTGGTTAATGTGTCAGTTACCAGTGAGTAAATGGCTGTTTAATTTTGTCAGTTCACAGTCTGTCTATATATATACGTAGAGACGTCCAAAGTATATTGCTAAGAATTCACTGCCTCTATTTCTCACTTCTGCGAACTTGTGCTGTTGTGCTACGTCGTCTGAACCTTGTCGACTCTTCTTCCCAGCATGCACTGTGAAGAAGAGGAGCGGTATCTTCGAGCCGTTGCTGCCGTGAAGACCTGCACGGGGGCGGCAATAAGATTTCTGGGCATCGCACATCTATGGGACCGCTCGCTTCTCTGCTCCATCTACGTCTTGAACTGCATCGAGTGCACTGTTCCCTGCTCTTCATCAAACCCAATAGTAAGTCGTTCGCGCGTTCGATCGACTTTGATATTATATTTTTCTTTGCGTATTTTCTGAAGTACAATGAGTAGCTTGTTGTTAATTTTGTGTTTGGCATCATTAGTTTTTTTATTGTATTTGTCTCCTAGGAAAATTTAAAATTAAAATATTGCCTATATTTCCAACATAGAGGAGGATGAATAATGTCTTTAAAACTTCCGATATGATTGTCCTGATTTTGACATTGTCCGAACCAAATGAAGGTGGTGATCGGTTCGGCTGAAAGCCTCATGGCTTATGGCTGAAAACACTGTAGCTGGCTGAAAAAAGCACTGCAGCTGACAGAGGCTTATTTAGCATAATTAAATTTAAAAAAATTTAAAAATATAAAAAATATGTTAGCCCATTACGTATAATACAAACAAATACGGGAAAAAAAAGAACCGGCAAAAAAGCTCAACAAAAAGCCAAAAGTTCAGAAAAAGACGAAACTTATGAATAGTGAAAAATAAGTCAGAAGCCAGAAGCCGAAGCCGAAGCCGAGTTGATCAGGGCCTGAAATGTCCTCAGTCTTTGCCCACAGAAGCCCCGGAAACTTTTATTCAGGTAGATGGAGAGCTGGGATTTGATGCTTATTACGTTGCTACACAATCGTTCTTATTTCAAGACAGAAGGGTACGATACGATTGAACAATGATGTACTCCTGATGGCTGGGTCAAGGTGAACACTGATGGTGCTTTCTCGTCCACAGCAAGCATTGCAGGTACCGGTGGTGTTGTAAGACATATTTCTGCTTTTCTGGGTGCCTGCAAGCCCTACCGTGGGATTGCAGATCAGATAGTCATCGATCGAAGCTCTCGTGTTTCATGATGGTGTGGATTTCGCTCGCCGTCAAGGTTATAGAATTCATTGTGGAGACGAATTGTCAACAACTAGTGAATTCCATCACAACATAACTATGTAACTTCTCACACGATTCTTCAGCTTCAAGGTGATGGCCAAACGTCCCAATTTTCTGCTCGTCCTGAAACATCAAGGTCAAATTTTACGCCGTGCTTGAGACTTGAGAGAGAGGGAGGGAGGCAGGGAGGATACTTCTGTGGCTGGTACGTACGCAGTTGACGTCGTGGGTGGAAATCTTAAGAACGTAGTACGCAGCCGACGGACGTCGTAGGCAGTCGACGTCGTGGGTTTTCTAAGGCCGTAGTAGGCAGTCAACGTCGTGTGTTTTCTAAGACCGGTTTTATTTTTTTCAGCTTTCAGCTTTTATTTTTTTACTTTTCTAGTATAACTAATTTTTAAACGGAATGTTTTTTTATGATGGGATCTATTAGTTAATTGTAGTATATACTGTACCAATTTCATTTATATCGGCAAAAACCGCATGTGAATTTCTATTACTCTATAATTTCTCGTATAAACAGTTTTAAAACTACATGTCACAGTTAAAAACTATAAAACTCAGCAAAAAAAAGAAACAGACCTAGACCCGTAGTACGCAGTCGTCGTGGGTTTCCTAAGGCCGTACTAAGCAGTCGACGTCGTGGGTAATTTCTAAGGCCGTAGTACGCAGTCGTCGTCGGTTTCTAAGGCCGTAGTACGTAGTCGTCGTGGGTAGTTTCTTTCCTTTTGTGGCTGGTACGTACGAAGTCGATGCAGTATAAAACCGAACTCGCAGTCGCGTTTGCTTCTACATCCACCCTGCGTCACAGCCGCTTCTCTTCTTGGCCCATCGCCCACCACCGAGCACCACCGTCTTCGCCTACTCCTATCGAGGCATCAAGCAGCGGTAATTACTTTATTCTGTCAAATTTTCATCAGCTAGCCTGTACGTGCAGCCACTGACACGACGGCTGATCAGCAGCAGGGACAAGATGGTGGCGCTCTGGGACGTCCTGGGGAAGGTAGCCAATCTTGCGCAGCTGTCCGGGCTGGACGCCATCGTGCTCGTCACGGCGGTCAGGGGGTGGCTCAGGATTCCCCAGAACAAACACCAATGCCGGCAGCTCGAGGACCGCGTGCGTTTTCTCCGCGGCATGCTGCAGCAGAGCTCGCCGACGGTGAGCCCGCTGCACGGGCTCGAGGGTGACCTCGAGAAAGCGGACCGCCTCGTTGCTTCATACAAGAACAGCTCGCTCTGGTCCCGCATCCGTTGGGGCAGGAGGACGGCAGGCCAGTTCCATGAGATGCACCAGACCATCGACTCTTACCTTGCCGCCCTCTTGTTCGTCACCAGCGCAGCCTATCTTCTGATGCAAGCTTCCTACTGGCCCCTCCATGCTCCATTGTCAACGGTACGACAATTGACGCTAACCTCTCGTTCACTAGCTCTGCGGTACGGCAACTGACGCTGACCTCTCGTTCACCTAACTCTGATCCCCCTGATAGAATCATTTTGCTATTTTAGGTCGGGGATTCAGAAGCGGTGCAGAGGCGAGCTTCTACTGCTTTCGATCGTGAAGTCAGGTGAGATACTTGTTCTGTGTTCACACAAAACAATCCAACCAAATGGATGTGAGTCTGCTGCAAATATAAAATTAAACATGTTTGGCAAAGCAGGATTGAAGTGAACGATGGATCAGAGTGCGCGAGACTACCAATTACTTCTCCTGGTATTCACAGGCTCAATATTGGCCATGAAGGAATATGCAGTGAGCCAGATGCGACAGCCTCAGGATGTGAAATCATGCCTCAGGATGATTCCCATGCAGGCCACAAGACAACCGGAGATTCCTGCATATAGTTACTATTAGCATTCATGGAAATTAGTATCAGGATTTATCCTTTTTCATCTTTGTTATGTTCTATGCACTACTACAAAACAAGCTATACTGAACGCCTCATCATATCTGTGCTGTAATTATCACAGACGCTTTTACAAATGTGACCATGTACCATCTGTGATACATAACTATCACAGACGATTCTTACTAATACCTGTCTATGATAGTTGATAGACCGTTATTAATACGAACTGTTTGTGATAATTGCAGATGTTACATATGGTTTTTAATTAGAACCGTATGTGATAGTTCATAAACGGTTATTAATACAAACTATAACAGACGGCTTGGGATTGGAACCATCTGTGATATGTATTTGTATGCATGAATGGCGCTTCGTCTCTCCGATGCGCGCCTCTTCGATTGTTTTGGCTTCCCGATGTGTCTCTTCGTCTCACGCGCTGAATGTATTCCTTGTTGTATAAAAATGATCATCCGCCACCGGAGATTAATCCCCACATCAACCGTACGAGCACCTCGCTAGCTGACAATCTTCCTTGTCTCTCAAGCACAAGTAAATGGCTCCCTACTCTTCCTTGTCGCCGGCATTGATGGCCAACCTGGCCATCCTGGAAGAGCGCCTCACCGACTGTACGCTGACCGATGCTACGGAAGGACACTGTGCCAACAGTGTCCTCCCATCTGGACATCCTCCTCCGCCGCGTCTTCCAGTTGGTCTCCCGCTTCTGGCGAGCTAACCTCACCATCGACGTGGTCCTCCACAATGACGTGTCTCCAGGAGGCTTACTGTCGCTTGAAGTGCTTAGTCGAGGCGGCGGGCGACCAAGTCAACCTTACCAAGACCCCTCAAGAAAGGGAAGAGAGCTTATGAGTTCAATTTGACTTGATTATTCAGTCGGGGGTTGTTCGGGAGACACTCGAACGAATGTGTTAGTGAGTGTACGCATTTCGGGTTTCGTTCGCTGATGATCCTGAACTGTCTGACACCGATGACTTTGCCTATGAAGTTTTTGAAGACAAAGATAGTATGTTACCTCTGCCACTAGAAAAAACTTCAAAGCAATTAGGTTTCTACTTTTTTTGTTACCTTTTGTAAGAAGTGATTGGCCATGCTATTTGGCCATATGTAAAATCAAACAGTTGAATTTGTATTTACTTTCTTTGTTATATGTAAACGGTCTCGGTATAACGACATGATGGCATTACTGGCCGGTTAAAAACAACTAAGTAATACATATATACTACTGAGGCATTACTGAATTTGCATTTATATATATGAGAATGAATTTAGAACCATCTGTAGTATTTATCACAAACGATTCTACTTTAAACTGTCTGTGATGTGTATTCACTGACGGTTATTAATACGAATCGTCTGGGATAAGTAATTATCATAGATGATTCACGGTTGGACGTGTCTGGGATACGCCACATTATTAAATGCCTAGCCAGCGGGGTCTCGACAGATCTGTCTTCATTGTGCTGCATTGAAGGAAGCGGCTGACTTTGGGGAGTTTGGTGAAAATATACTGCTTGTAGATCTATCTTGAAGATAGATTTATTCTTGGAGATTAGAGGTTAGTATTTGCTTTTAATTATATGCCTTGTACGCAATCGATCTCTGCCGAAGGGCAGTATTATCGAAGGTTATGCAACTAAAGAGGTTATTGAGTTTTGTATCGATTACATGGCTCAGGTCGAACCGATAAATGTGCCTCTATCTTGTCACGCGGGGAGCCTAGACGGTATCGGAATGATCGGAAGGAAAGCAATAACTCCCGATCTGGATATGTACACTCAAGCTTGTTTTACAGTCTTGCAATACATGATTGAAGTGTTCCCGTATATTGAAGAGCATAAGGACACACTACGCTAAGAGAATCTAGTTCAATCAGAAGTTTGGATTACGAGACAACACAATCATCGGTTCAACGAATGGTTGAAGGTGCGATTCACTGGGAGATCGTAAGTGAAATGCTATAATGGTTGGCAAAAAGGTCAAATTTTATAATTGTGACATGGCAAGGATGCGACATTAATGGGTACACATTTTATACAATAGATTAGGATACAAAGAGCACAATTCAAGACTTAGGTATCCATATAGATGCATTTCATAAGCACCTAAGTACCATTGGCATAAGCTTTTACTACAGGCTTGTAGAGGAGATTTGGGAGCTCGACTACGTAATTTTCAAGATCTCTCTATTTCAGTGCCATTGGTCCAACTCCCACAAGGTGTAAAGATCAACAAGTACGACGTCATTACTGTGGACCTCAAACGTGTAGAATACAAAAATGAACCATTCGTACTTGTGAGGCAAGTTGTTCAAGTTTTTTATGTAACCGACCAGGCAAGTAAGAAGCACCATGTAGTTTTTCATGGAAAAAGAAGAATTATCAAAATTAAGAACGTCGTGGATGAGGAAGAGTACAATCAATTTGATGAGTTGCCTCCAATCAGAGACAACAGCAGGCTCGAGGAGAAACCAAGCGATGAATCAAACTATATGTGTGTTTATTACCATGAAGGGCTTAATTTAAAGAAAATAGTCAAGTGTAATGATCCCACACGATGAATACCTATTTGAAAATTATTCCAATTAAATTATAAGAAATTTGATATGTAATTAAGAAATTATTCCATTGCAATTGATTTATTAATTAAGAAATAATTATATCTGTGACTATATATGCTTACTTTTTTTTCATAAGGCATGACTAGCATTTCCTTGGGCTAGCCAAAAAACAAGATTTTTTGTAGCTAAAGAAAGAACTATCATAGGCAATTTAGTGGCACAAACTGTCTGTGATACAATATCACAGACAATTCCATAATAGAACCATCTGTGATATAAAGCACATCACAGATGGTTCCATAATGGAACAGTCTATGACAGTAATATCACAGACGGTTCCTTTAATAGAACTATTTGTTATAGTTATTGTATAAGTAGGGCGCCTACTAGGGTTTGTGCCCTTACTCCTCACTCGTGCACCCCTTCGTCTCCTTGTCCCCCCCCCGCCGCCGCCGCCGCAAAATCCAACATCTATGTCCTCTCCTTTCTCACCTAACATGGTGGCCCCGTCGCCTCTCCTGCCGGCACCGTCTCTCCTCCTGATGGCGCCTCTCCTGCCGGTGCCGCCTCTCCTCCCGACAATGCCTCTCCTTCCAGCACCACCTCTCCTTTCGGTGGCCCCGTTGCCTCTCCTCCCAGCACCATCTCTCCTCCTGACGGTGCCTCTCCTGCCAGTGTCGCCTCTCCTCCCGACAATGCCTCTCCTTCCAGCACCACCTCTCCTTTCTGTCACCTCTCCTCCCTATCGCCTCACCTCTTGAAGGTATGGATCCTAAATCCCATTTCTTTACCTCATATGTGATAGATCCGTCCATATCTATTAACGTGTGTTAGAACCGAAGTTCAATGTGCTCATGAGTTCTCTCCTCCCCATCGCCTCTCCTCTCGAAGGTATGGATCCCCACTTTTTACCTCATGTGTGTTAAATCTGTCTATATCTGTTAGTGTCTTTTTTATGTGGAACCCAAAAAGGAACAAAGAAATGGATGTGGGAGGGAAGGTGGATCTACTTGTGTTAGGCTGGAAGTGGTAAGGTTGTTGGGGGTGGTCTTGGTGTGGTCTCACGCTGATGAAGACATGGATGGTGGTCTCTTGTTGTTGTCAAAGATGTCACTTTCATATGGTCCTCATGGTTGACCTTCTGGGTCCCGGTTCCACTACGTTCTTGTCCCCCCTCCTCCGACTCTCCTCTCCTTACTTCTATGCATGGGCTGCTGGTTCAAGAAAAAAATGTGTGAAACACTGTGAGTCGGTTTGTAGTTGTTAAGAAATACATGTCACATCACTTAAAATCCTAGTTGGGGAGAAACAAATTGTGAGGGTGTATGAGGATGGAAGTTGTGGTGAAAATAATAAAAAATAGCTAGAAAATGATTTAAAGATAAATTGTTGGAGTTATTATTTCTATGTGAGTTGGAGTTCTTAGAGGTAACATTAAGGGAGGGTCGTGTTATTGCTACAAGATATATTTAGAATGGCATGTTAGTGTTCCAAAGAGATATTGTAGCAATAATATATGCCAAAAAGATCTTCAAAGGGCATGAAGCAAATCACACACTCTAGTGTCCTTTGTAATTCACTTTGTTATTATTACAAGATCTATTTGGAACGGCAAATATCATATTTCAGTGTGTCAGGTTCTATAAAGTAAGTTATGGCTGTTGTTTCTTCCTCCTCATCATGTTGAGTGTTAGACTTGGTTGGTGTCTTAGGCATAAAAGAACTTTTGGGCTACTGTGCCATTCATTTGTAAATGAAGAGTGCAGTAGCCCAAAGGTTTTTTTATGTCTAAGACAACAAAAAAGCCCAACACATAGAATGATGAGGAGAAAGAGACTTCAGCCATAACTTATTTTGCAGAACTTGAGACACTGAACTGTGTGATTTGGGATATTAGTATTGCAAAGAGACCTCGTAGCAATAATATATGTCACTGAATGTTCTTGTTTCTTGTAAGATCAACCATGTGCCAATGTTTACGCTTATAGCTCATTGAAATTAGTTTTTTCTTGTAAGAGAGATGACGTCCGCACAATCATCGTTGTTGGCATCAACATCGTCAAATGGGCCTGACATCCCGAAGACCGAGGTAACTAAGCGTGGTAGAGCTGTATCGAAAATGCTAAAGGGCCAAATGACCATCACGGAGGTCTCTCCGAATGGGGTCCCTCTGCAACCAAAGAAATAAGCAACATCATTCCAGACTATCTGCCGGATACTTGGAAGGCAATGAGTCCCCATCACCGTAGCAAACTGGAAAGCCTTGACAGATGGAGAGAAAAGTAGCTGTGGGTGGAAATTTCAAACTCGTTCGAGATCCAAGAAGATATCTAGGGACTCGTGCGACGGCAGATGCTCCTCACGATGGAAAAAGCATGGAAGACCTTCAAGAGCACACTTGTCATATAATATGTGACCAAGGATCATACGCCCTTCACAAGATATCCTTTCTTTTCGCTAGAAACACGGGAGGCCTTTGTATGGATGAAGACAATGACCGAATTTCGACATCAAAGTGCAGCGCACAAGGCTCTCCAGGCACAAAACACTTAACCCCCACAGACTCAACACCGCTGGGTACATGAGTAAAATCCTGCAATGGAGGATGTAGGACAAGGTTGCAATCCAATTAGAGGCCTCCCCACCATTTTCCGAGATCACAAATAGGCATGCGCGAAACTGGTTAAGAGTGAGGTCATCAACCATGTCTTCGGGCGTCTTCTCTTTCAAAAACCCCGAAGATGAGAAAGTGTTCCAACGCCTGGTAAGATATGTTAAACTACCTAGTTGTTAATAGGTCCATAATTTCATGGAGTCTAAAATAACATGATTGCTTTTGTAGCATATATTGACTACCGAATCTTCCCAAGGCTCCTTCGAAGTAGTCAGGGAGAATGATATACTATCCACAGCCCTGAGAAACAAGGAGCACCCGGGTCACACGCGAGGTCTAAGTGTTTACGTATCTTGGAGGCACGGATTTCCAAATGACTCTGATGCATATAGGAGTAGAAAGAGATCCAAGGCTGAGCGCGAGGAACAAATAAAACAGAAGCTTCGTGCATAACTTAAGAAAGAGCTATCTGCCTCACTTCGAGAGAAGATAACTTCCACACTTCAAGGAGAGATAGATTCATTGAGGGATGAACTAAGAGAAGTCTGCAACCACTCGCATGCTACCCTTGTTATTGTGGTACCCAGTCCCCTTCAATGTCGGAGTAGCTGCGCGTCCACGTCACTTTTCTGAATATAGCGATGCCCACTTACCTATCGATAACATCCATGTAATGTACCTCTCTAAAATGCTACATAGATAGACCTGGTGGATGCTATAACTCATTGTGTATCGTTATGTAGAAGCCTACACCGTGCATCCTCAGAGTCAGACTTGTTGACTCCATTCCCATCGATGTTGGGCAGGGGATGGCGTTTCCATGCCTACTAGGGGTACAGGTGCACGGTGCCCAGCTAGGGACCGATTTTGTGAAGGTCTAGGTGGACATTGTTACTGACATTTTCTGGGTTGTCCCATTTGAGAAGCCCCCAAATGAAGAGATCATGACACTAAGAGATGTCGTCCACACATTCATCTGGTGGCCCAAGAAGGACATTGCTCTGGACCCTTCCATGCCACGATCTCCACATCATCATGCCTGTCAAACAGAACTCTCTCTGACTCCACCTCAAGCTCTGCTTCAGAAGGTCATCACATTCAAGGTTGCTAGAATTGTGATTCTGAATCAGATCGGAGGTTCTTTGGTAGGATCGCAAATCGTAGCACTGATGTACAATCTAAGATCTTACCTAATTCTACCAAAGAATCATTTTAAAAATCAACTATGTATTACATCACTACTATATTTTTAAAATTATGCCTTTTAAACTTTTCATTACAAATTGTAGAGTAAAGATAAGATAATGTGTTGTTTTGTGATAATTATAGTGAACATGAAGAGATAAAAGTCAAAATTTCAATTAAAAGGAAGTATAAAAGTAATTATTTATAATAAAGCGATTGAATCAACAGAATCGAGTAGGATCATCTGAAAATTTTGATCACGATCCTATAAAAGTTTAGGTAGAATCGTAGGAACATTAAGATTCTACCATATTAAGATTCTATCATAAAGTCGGATCGGACTAGTCAATCTTGGGTCAAAAAATCATAGAATCGTTTGATAGAATCGAGATTTTGACAACCTTGATCGCATTGGCTTCCGTGGAGATAACGCTAAAAATGTATCGCAAGCGAGACGCTAAGGCCCAACCGACTAAGATTAAGGTGCCTCCCGGGCCTTGGAAGTACAAGCTCGGAGTGTCGTTGGTCCCTGAGTCACAATTACCCAGCCTTAGACTGGTTTGTAGGACTTTGCATGCCTGGTACATGCAAAGGTCCAACAAGAAGCCAAACCAGCAAAGTGGATTCACCATGAGATATACGGAGGCATATTTTCTCCACAACTCGATCTACTTTGCTGTGACTTTCGAAGACTTATTACTACTTTTCAACCTCGATGAACTGAATGCCTCACTTCTACGATGTTGGACAGTGTAAGTGTACTATATAATCATGTTCTACATTCATGTTATACCATAAATGTCATAACTCATTGATTATGTATAGATCCATGATCCAACAAGTTCGATGACAACGAGAATCGGTGGGTTTCCTTGACCCACACTTGGTCTCTGAGCAATCCATCAAGCAAAACACTTCCTTCATCAAAGATTACATAACGACAAGATTACTTGCTCAGAGTGACAAGGACTACATCTTGATACCCTTCAATTAGGAGTAAGTGCTTCACTAGTTGCCATACAAATTTTATTTATATTTTATACGTAACATGAACTTAGGATTAATAACTATTGTGACATACATGACTAGGTCTCACCGAATTCTAATTGTGATTGTACCAAAATAGAGTAAGGTAATATAACTTCATTCCCTACTTAGGAACAACCGCGACTTCACCGATGTGCAACAAGCAATTGACAGGTAAACTCATTTCTTCTATATATAACTCTATTGTAGTCGTTTTTTCATTTGCAATGGTCGGGACTAACTTTTTAGAATCACGTAGGTCGTGCAACGCTTATGTTGTCCAAGGAGGGAGACACAAGGAATCCAGCGCAACACTGTGACGCCTACCCACTCAACACAACAATCATATATCACACTTCGTACTAATACCTCTAGAACTGACAATACCTATGTATGTAATTCTATTTTTATTTTGCCACCAGCAGCTACAGGGCAATGTATGTGGATCCTATGTTTGTAGACATATGCAGGAAATCATGGGCACTAAGACGAAAAATCCAGAAGTTTGTCAACCTGCCAATATTTATTTCATGATTATATATATATATATATATATATATATATATATATATATATATATATATATATATATATATATATATATATATATATGCTAATGACTTTAACACTCCTAGCAATAGGGTGTGGAATTCGACTCAAGTGCATTTGATCTTGACAAACTCACTGAAATTCAGGGAAAACTCTCCAAATTCTTGATGGCAGAGGTCATTCACCCGAAAGTACAGTTCAACCCGATTATTAGTATGAGTCGTCTGTGATACTAAGATATCACAGACGGCTATATTTAAGAACCGTCTGTAATATCTGACATATCATAGAAGGTTTTTGGTATTGGATGTCTATGACATGTTAGATATCACAGACAGTTATTTTGCAAAACCACATATGTTGTAACTTATCACAGACAGTTTAAGAGCCGTCTGTAATAACCACTTGTTATCACAGACACATAAATTTAGACGCAATTATCTGTGATAACCCTTTTTGTGATAGTGATAAGCAATTTCTGTACACAAGTAGCTTTGTTTTAATTACCATTTTTACAGTAATGTAGTTTGTTCTACCTATGCAACTACATACTAGTTCTTACGAAGTGCTTCCTTCTACTATCAAAATAGATTCAAATATAGCATAGTAACTAAGAACAACTTAATCAAAAGAGGATGGATGAGGATAAAAATTGTTAGTTTTGCGGTTCTAATCACTACTACTGGACTGATCTATAGCAACACAGCTACGTGTTGTTATATGTCAAAACAAGTGTTGCAAGGGCTCATAGCAACACATAAGATAAGTGTTGCAATTGTTGGTGTCGCTAACGAATGGCCTACTGCTACACATAATAGATATTGCTATGTGAAACATAATGTGTTGGAAGCTAGCAACAAAATTTTCAGTGAACACAAACACATCTTTTTATAACCCAGCTAACATTTCTTAGCTATATACCTTTTTTAGTAGCAACACATCTTTTTTCCCTAGCTAACATTTCATTTCAATACTTTTCTATCAATAGTAGTGCACACTTCATTCATTTCAAGACCAAACCCTGGTAGAAATCATCTAGCTCCAGAAGGACATAACTTATCCAGAGCATCCAACCAAGATCCTTGAAGGTCTGGAGAGGCAAACAAGATACTAGAGTATCCATCTCTGCAAAGTACAATGAAGCAACCACATCAAGAGAGAAGTCACCTGGGAGCGCAAACATCAATTGAGGATAGACTACCCTTATTTGTTTTCAGGCTAGGTGGAATATCGGTGTCGAGATTCTTTGTAAGGGGGGTGGGATTTGTAATATCCCATTTTTTTAGACTTTCCCTAATTAAATTGCAAATTAAATTCCTAATTGGAGCTTTATCCCAAAATCAAAATAAAAAATCAAAAGTTACAAGTCCAATTTCCAATTCAAACTTAAATTCAAATTCAAACCGAATTGCAATTCAACTCAAATTTGAAAAATACCAAAGCCAAAAACTTGGATTGGGCCGTGCCCAACCTGTTTCCACAGTTCTCTTGGTCCATTGGGCCTCTGGCCTGGCCCAGCCAAGAAAATGCAAAATGATCTCTTTTATGCAAAAAAAACTGATCACACAAATTGTTTCTCATGAAACGTTTTGCCATTACACTAAGCATGAACTCACGGGGAGTTTTGAATGACCTAGACCGCTCTCTTAAACTTATTGGTTGGGATGGTTGTAGGACAGTTTGAGATCTAGCACATGACTAAGAAAGCCAAAAATGTAAAAAAAATGGTTGAAAATTAGAAGGCAATTGTGGATGGCTCCTAGCCTAGAACTTGTTTTGCTAAGATAAAATCAAAAATAAATTTTAACAAGTGTTAAATATGATAATTAGGCTCAATTCCAAGTGCTTGAATAAAATAATTCAATATTGAATTTGTAGCACTCTAAATTGACCCAATTATAGCTTCTTGATTCTATTTAGTTTATTAAGATGGCTTAGCTCATTTTTAAATATCTTTGGCTTTAGCTTTGCATGCTAAAAATCTATTTAATTTTATATTATTGCTCATTTGACTTTAGCTTTGCTATATATGATTTACCATGATCAAAAATAGCTACTTCACTAAATATGGCTTGGTGTAATACTTGTAGGTTTGTTTTGTATGATTTTCATGGTTCTTAATGCTAAAAATAAATAAATTGCATTTATTTTATTTTATTTTATTTTATTTATACTCTATCTTTTTTCATGCATCTTGACGACTCCATTGTTAAAGAAGAAAAAGAACGGTAAAATATATATCTAGAGCAAGATTTAGAGTTTTTATGCATATTTACAGCATGATTTGAAGTTCTTATGCAAAATTTCACTAAATTGGAGCTTTATTGTCTTGTTGTGATTTTTTTGATCTTTTGATCTCTTATCACCATGATAAAGGTCAAATAGAACAATTGTTCTTTCATATGGAGATATATTGAGATTTTTGACTCAATTGGTGGATTTGAAGCTTTTTTAGAATTTTTTTTGTCATTTTCAATAGCTTCAATTCACCTTTGCTTCAAATGGTCATTTTCAGCTTATTGTGTTCTTTTGACCATTTGGAGCTCATTTTGCAATCTTCCCTCTCTATTGTTCAAAACCACATTTAAATTGTATTTTTGTGAAATTACCGATAGATTTATCAAGGGAGAGATTAAAGAACCATGTGAGAGAGTTCTAGATTATATTGTGATGAACTATTGCAATTTGAACGGTCGAAAAATTTAAATTGATCTTTATAGGAAATTTTTGATTGTGGTCCAGTCTGACCGGATAAGATGCGCGCTGCTTAGGGGTGAAAACGGATCGGATTCGGACGGATATTGCTGTTACTATATCCTAACCCATATTTTTTTCTCCAAATTTAGTATCAGTCGGATTCGGTACCAATCGGATTCGGTGTCGGATCGGTCGGGATTAACCCAATTCGTTTGCACCCCTACTTGTTTGTAAGGAATGCATACAGTGCAGTAAATGGAGTAGGACGCACTGACTTGATATTACTATTTAATAGCTGATGTGGAAGATTTTATTTTACCATTACAAAAGAAAATGAAACGTCAAATAGTAGCACTAACCTGAAATCATACTTGAAGACGTATCGGATTCGGACGGATATTCGGATTCGGACGGATATTGCTGTTACCATATCCTAACCCATATTGTTTTCTCCGGATTCGGTACTAGTCGGATTCGGTACCAATCGGATTCGGTGCCGGATCGGTCGGGATTAACCCGACCCGTTTTCACCCCTAGCGCTGCTGCCGAAATGCTGTTGCATGTTCACTCCGGTAAAAAAGAAAGCCATGCAAGTGTTTCCATGCATACTCTCTGAGCAATACTTGATTGGATTAAAGAATGGACTTCTGCATGTGAGTATGCATGCACATGAGAATGTCTATGCATGTCTACTGTTGGCGAAAATGTCTATGCATGTCTACTGTTGGTGAGAATGTCTATGCATGTCTACTGTTGACCTTGCATGCACATTTAAGAATGTACAGAAGTCAGTGACTGTCCAGATTCTTTTAATCGGTAGAGTTGATCTACAGCTTGAGTCAGTTGAAAGCAATGTTGTTCGGGTTGACAAGAGCTGGGACTTGGGCCGTGCTTTTTTGGGCCAGCCCGAAGCACGGGCGGCCCCGCACGGCCCAAGCACGGCACGGCCTGGCACGAACGGTGGGCCGTGCTGGGCCTGAAAAACCGGCCCGGTGGGCGGCACGGCACGACGATTCGTGCCGTGCTCGGACTGGTACGGCACGGCGGCACGGGCAGCACGGCGGAGGATGTCTTGGCCTCTCCCACAACCATCACAGAGCATACGCATGGGCGGCACGGTGGAGGCATCCCCAGTCCCCCTCCCGTCGAAATCCCAATCCCCATAACCACAACCATCACAGAGCAGAGAAGAGAGAATAGAGAGGAAGGAAGCACACCAGTCACCGGAGCTTGGACGAGTGGACGACGGCCGCACCGCCGCAGCATCCCGCGCGATGACGAACTCGTCGTCGGCGCCCCAGACGCCGCCCGGCCATCCGTCGCTGGTGGCTCGCTCTTGGAGTAGTCGAGGTCGCCGTCGCAGTCGCCATTGCCATCGCTCGGAGCCAGGGGAGGAGGGAGCAGCGGGGGAAGGAGAGGGTGCCGGGGGAGAAGGGGGCGACCGGGGAAGGAGGGGGCGGCGGAGGAGGGGGCGGCGGAGAAGGAGGGGGCGGTGGAGGAGGGACGGCGGAGGAGGAGGGGCGGCGGGGAAGGCGGGGGTGGGGGAAGGAGGGGGCAGCAAGGGAAGAGGGGGCGGCGGAGGAGGAGAGGGCGGCGGGGGAAGGCGGAGGAGGAGGAGGAGGGGGCGGCGAGGGAGGAGGGGCGGCGGGGGAAGGAGGGGGCGGCGGAGGAGGAGAGGGCGGCGGGGGAGGGCGGAGGAGGGGAAGGAGGGGGCAGCAGAGGAGGAGAGGGCGGCGGGGGAAGGCGGAGGAGGGGAAGGAGGGGGCGGCGGAGGAAGGCGGGGGCGGGGGAAGGCGGGGGCGGGGGAAGGCGGGGGCGGGGGAGGAGGGGTGGGGGCGACCGGGGGAGTAGTGGGGCGGCGGGGGAGGCGGGGGCAGCGGGGGGAAGAAGGGGCGACTGGGGGACGGGGGGAGTAGTGGGGCGGCATGGGGAGTGGGGCGGCTGAGAAATGAATCGAGCAGCGGCGGCGAATGATTTGAGGGTTAGGGTTTTTTGGATTTTTTGATTTAGTACTTCTGGTTTTTGTTTATTTTGATTTCTTCTGTTCTAGCTCTCAAAAATTCTGATTTCATCGCGAAAAGATCCTACACATCCATTGTGACATGTACATCTGTATAGAGCAGTCCTTAGAATGCCAAATTTGAAGATTGAGTTGGGTTTTTGGAGATGTGAATGTGCAATGTGTATATATATGAGATGAGGAGAAAGATGCGGATGGTTGGATCTTAATCCAATGACTGAAAGAAAAAAAAGTGATTGAGATATGTTATGATTTAGGCCAAGTTTATTTTTGCACTTGTGATATGAGGTGTCTTTTCTTGTTCTTCATTTTTGCACTTGTGATGTAATGTCTTTTCTTGTTCTTTCTTAAGAAACATTATCATACAAAAATAATGAGTATTTTCAATGTTGCTCCTCCTTAGGTCACCACCACCTAACCCTAGGTTGCATCCTCGAGGCTCCAAAACCCCACTATTTAAAGTGTGCGTGTATTCCAAGTAGTTACTAATTGTTCGAGAAACTATTTAAATTGATTTCTTAACTATATTAAATTGCACTTATGACTCTGGTTGAGCTTTTCTATTTGACTAGTTGGGCAGCCCTATGCCAGATTGTCGGACGATGAGATAGATGTCCACGTACACCAGAGTCCGATTTGCACCAAGATATGCATGCTATTGGACTAGATGACCAAGTTCGAAGGTGGAATGACATGAGACAATAGTATGGAATTTTAACTAGGTTTTTAATGAGGCGGGTACGAGAGAAAGGAAGATGGCGGCCACCGCTAGTTCGCTACCATTGTCGCCGTCATTTTCGTCGTGTATAGTTACTTTGGGCTAGGCTTGGGCTGGCACGACACGAATACCGGCACGGTGGGCTTTGGGCCATGCTTGGGCCTGGCCGAAGGCGAGGTGGGCCAGCACGGCACGGCACGACGGGATGACTGGACCGAGCCGGCACGGCACGAAGCAGCACGAAGCACGGTGGGCCCGGGCTGTGCCGGCACGGCACGGCCCAATGCCCACCTCTAGGTTGTCATCTGTCTGCTACAGAAAGGATGCGATCCCAGCGGCAGCGGCTACGGCTAGACCGGGGATGATCTGCGGTCCATTCGATTGGTGTTAGCGGTCTGGCCGCTGAAGGCAATCCGTTAGACCGGCTAATCTGGGGATTTTTTTGCCAGATTTTTTATTTAAGATAATAGATTCTATATCACTTGAAAGTGATTGATTCGATAAACTATCATCAGTGAAGGGCCTAACTACTGTATGCCACTCAGTTCAACTGAAATTTTATTATATGCTATTGCCATCAGTTAGGGTACGTTTGCATCTAAAAAATGATGATTTTGTCCTCAGTTAGGGAACGGAAGGGACTTGCAAACACATGGTAAGCTAGTGGTGCACTTACATATGACAAGCATAGCGATTACTAGCAACGAAAAGAGAAGACCGGGTCATAGAATGGTATTTTGGTAGTTTGACTAAAATACCGAAAATAGTTTTAAAAGAAAACTGCGACACATGAGCAGCATTTGAGAAGATGGTTTAGGTCATGGAGACGCTAGTATGATCAAGTTAGATCAAGCTTCAAGCTTAGCGGATTTGGTTTTATGCACTTTGAAAAACGTGTATAAGTGTTGTGTGAGTTAAAATCTGTGTGTGGGGTTATTGGGTTTCCCCCATTGTGATAAGTGGATAGTATTTACTAAAGGTTAGATGTTGTTAACTAGCATATCTATTTAATGGGTTGAGATTGAGACTTGTAGTTAACCATCCAATCTTCCTCTCTTGAGACTAAATGTTCACGTGCTAGGGTTAGGGGTTGAGAGAAGAGTATTTATGGTGTAATCTCTGTCCTCTAAGGTGGAGTAGCTGTAAAACGTTTCTCCTCAAGTAGCAATACGTGGATTTTTGGATTTGCAATAGTGTTGGTTTTACTGTTCAGGCTAAAAACACTGTAGCAGTGGACTGACCGGCTACCGCTCACCGGTATGACCGAAATCATTATAGCTGTTGGCTCGCCTGGCAAATTGAAAGGTATTTTGATCTTCATAGTTTTTCATTGCTATTAAAGTGAAGATCAACAAATACTTAGATAAAAAATTTGGAGACACCATTTATTATCCCTTTCATTACCATATTGGCCCTACACGACGGCGTCTCTCTCTCTTTCTCTCGGTTGCAAGTTACAACAGCCGGAGGGCCTGTCATGAGCTCAACGTGTTCGTGCAAATGCCGTCTCCAAGAAGATTACTAATACGGGGAGATTAGGTCGAACTTTTCCTTTCCATCGTGTTCGTCTCTTGTTTCTTTGTAGCCTCCTAGGGATTCGCTTGGCTTGGCTTGTATGACTATATCCTATGCCTTTCAGCACTCAAGCTGCACTGCGGCTATGGAGCGTGCTCGCCTGAGCTTCGGCTGAGACGAAGGTGCATGGAAGGAAATTCTCAATCATCTTAAAATTCTGCCGCACTTCGCCTTGAGCATTGAATCATGATCAAATGGCTCCCAAGCGTTGGATCATATTTGAGATCAATCGAGATGCTCGGGTAGAGCATGTCAAGGAATTAATTTGCAGACTTGAAAGTAGCCCCCTTTTCTGCTTCCTGGTTCCTACAGTTTCTTGCCCCGTTTTTGGCAGATTTTCTCAGTCCCAGCCGAAATATGTATGGAATCCATGCACCAACTAGGATTTCCCCGCTCAAAGACATACAATTCAACTATCTTTGGTGGAAACCACCAATGATCGATGCATCATCCATCATGGATGCTCGTGCCGACTGTGACGCAACAGGCATATTGATCTTCCAAGGAACACCCATTGATCTTATTTGACAAACTTGTAAAATTGGTGGTTCACAAAGACAATTATTTCATTTTGGTCTTGCCAATTTTTTTGTTACTTGTACCACTAGGCTGTTGATATGTTGCTATCTGCTAACTTGTTATGATCCAATGGCTGGGTTTATTCCTCTTCATCTATCCTGAACAGTAACACCATTCGCGCTCTTGAATGACCATATGAGAAGATTCAGAATTATGTTACGATGAAAAATTGTCATTTAAGAAGAGTAAAAATTTTGAGTTTGTAAAGTTGTCAGATTTTCTAGGCAATCATCAAACCGAGTGAAGGACTATGTGAGAAGGTCATGTTTAATGTTGTGATGAATCTTTGCAATGTTTCTAGAGTGGTTATTTGATTTTGCAAAAGATCGCATTTTGTTTGACGACTTCATGGTTTACGAGTTAGTCTGGCCTGCGAGTATTTGAGTATTTGAAGTTTACGACTTTGTGGTTGGGTGGTCTGATCGACCCTAGGCAGGACAGTCTGATCGGCCTTGTGTTAAACAGTCCAATCGGCAGGACCGATCGGCAAATGTGCGAGGATGGAAGAACGACCACGGGGTGGTCATAGCTTCAGTGCCTGGTCTGCAATCGGTAGTCAGCTCAGCAATTGATAGTCGTAGGCCTTGCGGTCGATAGTCATAGACTTTACGGTCGATAGTCGTAGACTTTGCGATTGGTAGTCATAGACTGTGTGATCGATAGTCTAGGCTTATGACCGATGGTTGATGGTCAAAAGCTACAGTGCTTGACCGACCAAGGATAGTCGATGGTCAGTATTCGTAGTCATAGGTTTTGTGTCCGGTTGTCATAAACCTCACGATTGGCACTCGTATACTTTGAGTGCTTCAGTTCCTATGTCTAGCGAAGTACTCATGTCAGACCAACCAGCGGTCTGACTGGCCTGTGCATGGCGGTCAGATTGGTCTCTCTCGATGGTCTGAAGTTGTTTTCTAGAATGCATAGAATTTGAGTCATAGATTGAGTTAGGGTGACCTGGGTTGTTTCTTGTATGCACAAAAGTTTAATTTGTGGTCCTAGGCCTAGGATCAATGGTTTGGTTACATACATTTTGCATGGTGCATTGTATGGACGAATTGTGCCAATTGATGACTTTGTATTTTGTACAGTGCTACGTGGCAGTTTGCTTGTTGGTGTTGGTTACATAACTTCAAAGCTAGGTCATGGTGAGGCATAGGAGGACTGGTACTAGGCACAGGGTGGTGCTGAGATCTAGAACGGTCTGGGAGAAGTTGAAGATGACTAAGGCTTGTGAGGTGGTTGCATGCTGGGACAACGAGGAACCGGAACAGGAGCTACCAGTGGTGGACATGACGGGCAAAGACAAGGTGGACCGGGACTAGGCTCAGGGAGGAACCAAGGTCCTATGCGGTCAAGAAAGCCAGGTGCCATCACACGCGAGAAGAAATATGTGGTGCGTCAAATGACTTGGGTCGCTTGCAAGCGAGGACGGTTCGGTGGGATCCGGATGCATGAGAGGCTTGATGCTAAGTCATTGGGGCCACGTGAAAGATGGCGAAGCATGGGCGATGCTTTGTGGCAAAGAAAGCGGGAAGTTTCGAGGAAGGCGGTAGAGAGGTATTTTGATAAATTGCCCAATACCAGAAAAGTGCGTGAGAGAGTAAAACCCAGTGTTAGGTGGGGTTAATGGGTTATCCCCAGTTTGGCCTAATGGGTGGATGCATTAGGTTTTAGTTCAAGTTGTGAGCCTATATAAGGGGAGGGGAGGCAAGAGCTAAGGTTTGAGAAGGTTCACTAAGCCTTCTGGTGGCTAGCTCCTCCCTCCTATGGGAGATAGGTTAGAGAGAGTGTGTGTTCTCTAGGCTTAGAGCTCTGCTATCCTAAGGGATTGGCTATAAAACAATCCTCTTCAAGTGAAGTGAACATCTAAACTTTGTCTAAGTGAGTTGTGCCATGAATTCCCTCTTGTGCTTTTGATTTTCTTGGCTTACTTGTTTGGATTTCTCTTCTCTTGAGATTTTTTGGTGCCAAGGACATGTAAGAGATGGAGATGTCTCTTAGAGACTAGATCTTATCCATCTAGCCAAGATCTAGAAGAATTTCTTGAGTTTGGTCTGTTCTTCAAAAGAGAGGGGTGTTTTTTGGGTTTCTCTCGTGGGAGTTTTAGGTTGAATTGTGCTGTGTTCTAGATTGCTATGATATGTGAGAACCCTTCCCAGGTCATCTAGACCATCTAGAACTCACGAGCAAGAATAGATCTAAGTTTCCCTCTTTTGATCACTTTTGGTGCACGCTCGCTCAAATCGCAAAAAGGTCTCACTTTGATGTGGGTTTTGCAATCCATGGATAGACTAGTCTCCTGAGATCTTAGGCAATTTGTGTACAAAGTTTCACGGCTTTTGCATTATTCAATCAAATGTTACGTGGATTTGTGATTTTACGGTCGTGCTTAAAACCCTGTTTTTCCCTGTTTCTGATGTAGCAATGGTAGTATTGCTAGATCTGTAGCAGTACTACCACAGCTTCTGTTTTTGACCACTTGGGTTTTCAACCGCTCATTGGTTATTGACCATCCTGGTCGAGGTACGACCATGTTGGTTTTTGACCATTCACTGATCATTGACCACATTGGTTTTTGATCACTCCTTGGTGATCGACCACGTTACCACGTTGGTTTTCGATCACTCATTGGTTTTCAACCACGTTGGTTTTCGGCCACTCACTGGTCGTCGACCACTCTGGTCTTGCTTCGACTACTCACTATTTATGTTGAGTGCTTTGTGTTTGAGTACTTGTAGAAGTCGAAGTGTCAACCCAAAGCTACGGTCGAAGTGCCGTGGTCGAAGTACCTAGTCATAAGTTACAATACATGGTCGATAGTTGTAAGCTACAGTACCTAATTAGTAGTCGTAAGCTACAGTACCTAGTCGGTAGTCATAAGCTACAGTATCACTCAAGTTGTACTCCGACCACATTGCTTATCGACCAGTCACGGTAGTACTCAAGTTGTATTCCGACCACTTTGGTTATCGATCAGTCGCAGTAGTACCGCAAGTTCAATAGCAGTAGTACTGCGCCTGCTATTTCTTTTCAATGGTTTGGTTTCTTGTTTCTCTGGGTTTTGAGTAGGGTTCTTATCCTAATCTTTATAGCTTTGTAACTATCACAGCAAAGGATACGTGAATACTTAGGAAAAAAATTTGAGGCACCTTTCACCCCCTCTGTTGCCATCCTCGGTCCTACACCTGGCAGTCTGACCAGCCATATGTGGCGGTCAGACCACCCATTATGAGCAGTCAGTAACTTCTTATTTAGAGGTGGGGCCATTGCCTGCCGCACACGTCGCTGCCCTATCAAGCTTGGGCGTTGACTCGCAGTGGCGTCCTCCTACCGAACCGTGGTAGCTCAACAAGAGACATGTGGCCTATCATGGCTATCAAGTTCAAAGAGGGAGCTATATTTACAAAAATAGATGTCTAAAAGCTAAAATAAAAAAATAACTACAGTGCTATATATGCGAAGGACTCTTGAACTTCATTGATGGAAAATGCAGTACAAGGCTCAGTACTTTGCGGAAAGGACACTAAGAGAACAAATTAGACATGGGTCCCGACAGCAAAGCACGTAAACCTTGGAGCCTAGTGGCCAAGGAGGCATCGGCGATGAACGACCTTGATTGACCGCAGCGGGGGCAGACACCTCAGATCCTCGTCAGTTCCGGCGAGGTGATTCGCCACCGGAAGGGGACGGAGAGGGGAGGGGCCGGCCAGGTCCATCTGAAATGGGCCTCGCATGGAAGAGGAGAGCGATAGCACACAGGGAATTCGGTAGCATCCGCTGCACGCATCACTTTCAATCTTGCTGAAACTATGAAAATCAAGAAACCAAAATTCCCAAAATTCACTATGCTACAGTAAATCAACCCGATAAACAGTACAAACAACACTATTTCAAACCCGAAAATACATATAACTTTTCATTTGTAGATTTAAAAAACTTGAAAATTGAACTAAGCCTAGATCATGACCTTAAAAACCTATTATAACCAAAAAATATTGAAGGAACTTAAGAAAATTGTGATGTTTTAGTTCGTAAAACTCTACTGCATCAAACCCGGACCAAAACCACAAATTGAGCAAACTCTTAAACCAAGACTTCAAATTACTTAAAATTTAGAATGTACCTTCTATAGAATGTTATAAACATATTTCAATCAATGATCAAGAAAATCATTGCAAAGTTCTGACCTTTTTTCGATTGAATAAAGGTTGCATTAAAACTAGGCGAAACCTAAAAACAGTGAATATGACTTGCTCATGGCTCAATAATGGTCAAGATTACTCTAGATATATTCTCACATATCACGGGAAGCTAGAACACCCAAAGAATCAAGGAAAAAACAACTGGATCAGGAAATCACTCGGGGAGGCCAAATCAAGAAAAAATTGGACAACTTCATAAACTTACCAAAGCTGATGCCTAGATAGATAAAAATTGATTTCTAAAGTATATCTTCATCACTTACTCATCCTTGGCATCCAGCAAGATTAAGAAAAGGGAGAGGAAAGATTAAAACCAACCTAAACAAGAGCAAATTAACAAAAATAAGATAGATACATGAGAGATGAAAAAACTTGATATATTGCTACTTCAGGATGAAAGTTTTACAGCTACTCTATCTGGAGGACAAGAGATCACACCACAACACTCATACTTCTTAAACCCTAACCTAAGAACACTTGGCTTTAATAAGTAAAGCTAGGATGGTTGGATGGTTAGCTTGCAAGTCTCTATCTCAACCCGTTAAATAGATAAGACAACCAACCTCATCTAATCCTAATAGATACTATCTATTTAGCAAAAATAGGAAAAATCTGTTAACCCCACACAACATGGGTTTTACTCATGCACTACACCTATGCACATTTTTCAAACTACATAAGTCCGAATCCGCTACTCATGCACTACACTTATGCACATTTTCAAAACACATAAGCCCGAATCCGCTAAGTCCTTAGCTTGTGATCCACTTAATCATCTCAGTTCCTCCTTGACCTAAACCGTCTTCCCAAACATCACTCAATCGTCGTGCCCAAGATAGTTTTTGGTATTTTGGTCAACTTATTAAAATAATCTTTCTTGACCTGATCTTTATTTTCCCTTACAAACAATCGCCATGCTTGCCATGTATAGATGTATCATTAGCTTGACACATGTCGGCAAATCTCTCCCATTCCAGTTCCACTGGACAATGCCTCATTTGGACCAACCAAGTCACATGGTGCAACCAATCGCTCGAACTTTTCTTCAACAATTCTCACCTTCCTTGTGTCATGCTTAAGCTCAGTCATCTCACCCGACATTCTTAATCGTTCTAGACCTTGGCTCCTCTATGAGCGTAGCCCTGATTATCGCTGTTGATTATGGTTGACTCCAAACGTCTGTGCACATCCAAAAACCAAGAAATCGTTTCTAGGCATAAATTCTTCATAATTTAAACCATGTTAGTTAAAACATACATCATGCCACACATATGCAGATCTAGGTCAAACAAAATCATCCCATAACTCAAATTTCTCAAAAATCATCTATTTCAGTTGAAACAACACAAGCTGGCCAGTCAAACCACCGCCTTTGCATGCTATCTAGAAAAATCTGTAAATTTACAAATTCTAAATTTTCATTCCTTCAAAATAGCAATGTTTTATCAGAATAAAATATTGGACCTTCTCATATGGACTTAGAACTCGAGTTTTAGAGCTCAATAACGGCGAAGTCCATGTGCAGCTCAAGTAGCGGTCCATATCTTCTTGCTTTGCCACTTAGATAAGTTGATTAGTAATGCACTCAGATGTGAAATCGAATGAACCAAAGACTAGAGTTAACATAGTATATAATACAGGAGTCTAACAACAAAAATGCAAGGTGACCGGACAAGGACAAGCGTACCGCAAGGTTTATACCGACACTCAAACTCTGAAAATAGAGCACGCCGATTGAAGTCAGGAAGTAGATTAGTTCGAGGAAGCATTGCACATCTTTGGTTGTTTCTACGCAGAACATACTACTTTTCTCATTTTATCTCAAAAATATTTTAAATTCGTTAACTTCATAAATTATGTTAAGGCTAGCAGTGCAATTGCACAAGCAATTTGGATATATATATATATATATATATATATATATATATATATATATATATATATATATATATATATATATATATATATATATATATATATATATATATATATATATATATATATATATATATAATACCTCCACAGTGGCATACTATGTCAGAGATATATACATGTCTTATTGGGCCTTGTGCCCCAGCAGGTCAAATGGATTTAGGTGGGGGTCACCGTACAACATTGATAAAAAAAAAGATATTCTAAACCACCTAAGTTGTATTTTGACACTAAATAAATTTAACAAATCTATTTGCACGGACCATCCTTCTAGTTCCAATTAATCAGCAGAATTACAATCACGCTGCAAGCACAATATCAAAAATGCCCAGTGCCTGGTTCAACCAACTAATGTCATCCACAACCCAGAAAAAAGTTTGCTTGTGTACAGATGGGCAGAAAAAGGTTGCACAATGCAGTTAGTCAACCTGTGCACATGCATAAAAAAACAAAAAAGTTGTGTAACATATCATCCAACTGTCAGACCCTGCGGAGATTGTCACTCGAGTTTTGGGGTAAAATGTTGTGTTTTAGTACTTTTGTTTCTTCTTAATTGGCAAGCAAGTGGCATCAGAGTAACCCATAAACTACAAGTACTGCCATCAACAGGTCTTGCTGCTAATGGCTCCTACCTATAGTAGCTGCCGGCGAAGTTTCTGCGAATTTGGCGCCTGCCAAAACCTGCGCACGCGATGAACCCCAGCGTTTGTCAAAAAAATGGACAAGAAAAACAAGATGCTTTGCGATGTGGGCCATGTGGCTAATCGTGCGTCCCCAAATGTGGGCCATGTGGCACCACCCACACAGAAGTCCGCTGTGAAGATGCTTTGTGATTAACAAGATGCTTTGCGATAGTGGGTAATTTATATGTGATCTATATAGGCTCAAGCAACCGCTGGATTGGGATCCAACGGCTAGAGAGGAGTTATCTTGGGGGTCAACATTCGCGGTATAAGAAGGCGCGCGCGCGTCTCTGGGAACTCTATGTGAGGACTGTATGTCGTCTCGAAATTTCATCAAATTAGTGATTTCTCTCTCGACCAGCTGATTGATCTCCCGTTTTGCATCCTAGCGTGGATCTACAGGTACTACCGCGCCTCTCTGTCAAGCTATCCTTTGATCAGTTGAACGTGTTGGTTCGGCTCGGCCTGACTGTTTACTTTTGTAAGATTTGTTACGTGCCAAAGAGTAGTGACCAGATGGCGGCGCTCTGGGACATCCTGGGGAAGGCAGCCAACCTCGTGCAGCTGCTTGGGCTGGACGCGATCACGGTCATCTGTGATGAGGAGCTTCCTACTGTTTCCGCAGAACAAGAAGCAATGCCAGAAGCTCGAGGGGCGCGTGCAGGCGCTCCGTGCGCTACTGCAGTGGCCGACTGGTGGTTGGACTGTGATTCAGCACTCGTTGATGGGAGATTTGGTTAGGATGGCAATCGAGGACGCAGACGCCCTCGTCGAGTCCTACAAGAAGAGCACGCTGTGGTCCCGCCTCCACAGGGGCAGGAGCATGGCCAGCCGGTTCCGCGACATGCAGAATGCCATCGAGTCCTACGTTAGGCTTATCATTTCCATCAACGCCACTCTCCTGATCATGCAAGCGAATCCTTGTCCGCCAGATGTTAGGTAAGATATTCGATCCTAGTATATTATGATGTGCTTACATGATCCAACATTGCAACTATGTACGTCGATGTGATTGGCTCGCTGCAATCTGAAAGCTTGTTTTTAATTGGTAATACAGGATTCAGGTGAACGATGCATCAGGAGGCGTGCTGGCAGCGACTGGGTCTTCCGCGCGTGCAGGAACATCTGGTGGTACCGATCCTGAGCCTCAATATTGGAGATGGGAACCTAAGCTAGTCTTAGGTCTCTGAACTTGGTTGGTGGGTGGTACATGATTTGGAAAGAGTGGTGATCTTTGATATGCTGTGTGTGTAAGACGGTAATAAAGTGTTGAATGGGCGTGATTTGGGCCCCCCTCTCGCAGATTCTTTCCAGTGTGAAATCTGCTGATAGACGAGCTCATTTACAACGGATAAGCTCATCTGCATGTTAGAATCTCTGTTCTCTCGCTTGTAGCAAACATGCTGAAATCCACGAGACACATGGTCTCCGAACGAAATGTAGCCCAACCAAAAGAGAATCCAGCAAGGCCCAACTCCGCACTGCAGCTCCTAAACATTCTTGTTAGCCAGTGCCTGAGTACGCCGCCTTTAGGATGCTGGCCGAATTCGCTGCGATATTTGGCCATTTCTGCTGCATCATCTGAATGTCGGATTGGCAGAAGCAGACTTGTCTCTTGTTTGTCGGTCAGTTCTCTCTTGTCGGATTTGGCCATTTCTGCTGCATTATCTGAATGTTCTAAGATGCATTCGGAGAGCACTGCTGTGTGTCCAAGTAAAACCCGGAGGACCGGCCTACCATGTCGGATGTTCTTCTCATGCAAAGCTGTGAGAGCATGATCCTACCTGACCCTAGATGTGACACTATTAACCGCTTCAACCCTTCAACCATCGGGGTTCTCTGACATTGGCTAGTTCTGGCCAAGTTGTCATGCCCTCCGGATTTCAAATTTGAAATAAAGTTTAATTTGAACTTCAAAACTTTATTTTATATGTTACATGATCTAATTACATACACAATGAAGAAGATTTGGAAAAACTGAATGACAGGGCCTCGCTGCTAAATTGTACGTCTGAAAGTTATGCCGACGTAACCAACCGGGTAACTGGTCAGGTAAATGACTAAAAAGCTGAGGTAATCAGACAGTACACAAAAAGCGCATCTACACAAAAATGAGAAAAGTTACTTAGATGAACTGGGCCTGCGTTGATTGCCTGTTCCAATCTGAACTTTGGCCAACTCAATAATTTAATTGCTACCAAGAATTTGAACGTGAAACATCCAATTCCACATCTATGACCTCATATTCTATCTCATTCTCATTCTCTCTCTTATTTTCAAAATTTATAGAAAATAAAGGTTTTTAGGTTTTGAAAAGTTTCAGTTTATAGATATAGCAATCTACTGAACACTCGTATCAATGGAAAGGAACATCCACTAGTTCCCGTAGCCTCCAGTCCAGGAGACAGATATGAATGCATGATTTATATAGCACTGCGCAGGCTTATACTACTTTACACATAGTCACTCTAATACTTGTAGCGAGTGGATCTTCGCATTTCCTTAGATGCGATGCCCGGATCAGAGCACATAATTTTTACCATTATCTCAGTATATTATGCCTCCACCCGACTTATAATTGCTGGCCCGAGTGGTTTCTTATCCTCATCCCGCACCCTCTCAATTATAAGAAAGTCGTTGGTTGGACTTACCCTTTATGGCTCACCGTCCAATTGACACCTCGCTTGACACTCCACGTCACTAAATGTATGCACCAAGCGTATCCTTTGTGACCCAAAGTCCAACGAGACTTGCCTGGTTCATCCCTAGATAAATCTACTTACCCTTTTGTGGAGTGCATAGCAACTTTGATGGAGTTACTGATTCTGCCCGTTTTCCGATGGAATAATGGTTGATACGATTTATATGATCCATTACGCAAGTGAAGTTTGTAAGTTTTTATATTTTATCCATATGCAGAGGGTCCCATACCTACCCCTTTTCTTTCCTGCCCTAGGAACCCTCCACCCACTTATTTATTGGCCTAAAAATGGCTTTTCCAACTAGCTACCCTTATATCAATCTTTCATTTCTTTCTCATAACATTCATCCGATTTGAACCTGATTTTTTTATTTTATGCAGGGTGATAGTAATTTATTAGGTAAATACTTGTTTTAGGGAAAATACTCTGATCATATGCTAAAAGGGAGACTCGCTTGAGTTTAGATCAAAGTTTTGGGTCCCAAGTTTACTTGGATAAAAGTTGACATGCAAACCCGGTTCCTTTTCTGCATATGCGTTCTATGGTTTAATCTACTGATGTCGAAGAAAATAACAAGTGAAAAATAATAGAATAAATTGCACTAAAGTGTCGCCGTGTGATCCTTAAATTTTATTTCTACCGCTTATGAATTTTTACGACTCAATTGCTATTTTAATCGCCACGTTAAAGCTTAATTGCTACATGTAATTTTATTCAATCACGTATGGATTTTAAATCTCCAGATAGAAATTAATTTATTCTAAAGTCCTAGATGATTCTTAATGGGTTGCTACCATTTATATGCAGCTAACAAATTAACTGAGTAATTAAACTTGTATCAGAATGATTTAAACAGTAATATACCAATTTAATCGGTACACACTAAATCTTAATCTACTGACGGCACTTAATTTATTTTTAATGACCATGATTATTTGCTAGTGGAGTTTGCAATTTAATACAACTAGCAAAATTTTATTGGGTAATCTAAACATGCAATGAATATTCGGTATTAAAGATTTATGAATAAAACATATTTGCGTGTGTTTCTCTCTCTTCTCTAACCTTTCTCTCTCCTCATCTTGTTCCTGTTCACTCCCTGTTCAGCCAAATGGCCTTAGCCATTCACTGGATCTTCTCAGATATGGCCAAATGGGTTGTGCCTAACAGATCAACCTAAGGTACGATACTATTAGCATGACCCATGGTACGGCACGGCACAAAAGGCCAGAGTGCTGGACTAGCACAGCACGAGGCCATAGGCTATGCTTGGGCCGATGCGTCGGCCCACCGTGTCGACATGGCATGGCACAAGAAGTGTCAGCCCAGCTTGACATGGTCCATTAGGCACATAAGTATGATTTCTACAATTTCTACTATTTAATATGCTTTTTCTATAATTTCTATAATTTAATGTGTCTTTTCTACATTTTCTACAATTTATTGTATGTATTTTATAATTTCTATAATTTAATGTGTATTTTTTGTACTTTCTACAATTTATTATGCCTTTTTTGAATTTTACATATTTTTTTAACAAAACAGTTTTTTCATATATTTTTTTGGATCGAACGGGTTACACGAGCCAAATAAACATGTTATACCAGCCTAGCCTAATGGGCTAATTGTGTCTTGGGTCAACCTGGCATGGCACAACACCCTTTTGGACCGTTCCTAGGCTTGAGACTCGGCTCACGGGACGGGAATTTTGGACGCTTTTGGCATTGTTGCTACCCAAAATTCCAAAAATAGCCTCTTCGGAAACGAAATTCCAACTCTAGCCCCCACCTGACCGCACCATTTAACCGCGTCGCGACACGTGTCCAATGGTGCGGCCGGGGAGCGCACCACACCTGAGTGGTGCGGTCCCCGACCGCACCACTCACTCTGATGTGACCATGTGGTGCGGTCGGGGAGCGCACCACTCCGGTGTGGTGCGGTCCCCGACCGCACCATTGACACGTGTCACACTCCTGTTAAGTGGTGCGGTCAACAGGGTGCTAGAATTGAAATTTTGTTCTCCTCAGTGCCATTTTTGGTATTTTCGGGTAGCAACAGTGTTAAAAACGTCCAAAATTCACGGGACGGCCCCATTTAAAGTGACGGTTAACGGACCCGGACCATACTAAAGCGATGGTTAACGGACCCGAACCATACCGTGCCGAGCCGTCCATTTGACCACCGCTGGTTCTTCACTTCTTCTTCCCCTCATCTTCTCTGTCTTCACTTCACTTTTTGTTGAAACTTCTCCCCATTCTTTTCTTCCCATTTCTTGCTCTCTGGCCGGCTCGATGGCTCCCGGCCCCGGCCTCCTGTGCCCTTGGGCTCGGCCTCCCTAGTCCCTACTCGCCCGCCTCCTCTCCTCCATTTCAGGCTTCTCTCGGTGCCGGCCGACTCCCCTGCGCCATGTTCCCCTGGCGCCCCCGGCCCCACTGCGCCGGCCCGGCTCCGGCTCCCGTTCCTCCGGCGGTTGCTCCCGCGCCTCCAGCCTGGCCGACCACCGCTCGACCTCCCTACCGCCGGTCTCTGCTCCAGCCACCCCACCTACAGCCCGGCGCCGTCCTCTCGGCTCCAGCCCCACCTGCACCGTTAGGCCCGGCCCTCGGCTCTTCCTCTCCCAGCCCTCGGGACCACGGCTCGGCCTCTGCGATGTGGCTCCCGGCTCGGGCTCCTCACCAGGTGGATTTATCCCTACTGCGATTTACTTTCTTAGGCCTATTGTGCTTTCAATTTATTTTTGATTTGTGGATTGGATTTATTGCTTGTTGGGTGCTTGCAGTGGTGGTGGTGGTGCGCAACAGGGCTCGCTACGACGGGGCTCGATGTCTTCCCGTGCGCCGGGGAGCATGGGACGGCTGTCAGGTGCGCGTGGCTTGCCGGTGACGGCACTTCGTCGCCACTACGGTCTCACCTTCGGTATGCTCCTTCCTCTCTGCTCCTTTCTCTGTGAGTGTATATGTGGCTTGATATGGATGAATGGTGGGCGTGAGAAGCGGGTTTGGGAGTGGATTCTCGTGCTCCTTTGTGATGTGCTGAGATGAATAAAATGGAGATGGGAGAAAGGGATGACCTACTTGGTTTGGTCTGGTTGTCAACGGCGAGGTGACGGCGATGGCCGTGGGGACAGTGGTGCCTCTCACACGCGTTCAGTGGGCTTCTCAGTCCCCTTCTGGGGCTCTGTCGGCTTGGAGTGGTCCACTGGCCGTTGTCGTACTCCTCTGTCGTTGTTGCCGTCCTCACGCCGTGGGCTTCTCCAACTCCTTGTGGTCTCGTCCTCTTCTCTGTGTGGGCTATGGCTAGAGTGGTGGAGGTGGGGTGATTGGTGGTCTTTGCCTATGAACTGGAGCTTGTGTCTATTGCTTTGTGTGGGCTCTCGGCTGAGGCAGTGAGATGCGAGAAGTACTTGTGCTTTGTGCATGCTGGTTGCTTTGTGCTTTTGAGGGAATGGCGCTCGGTTTGGGGAAGAAGTGAACGGGCTGGTGTGTGTGTTGGCTTATAAAGAATGGAGAGGTGGCCGAGCTCTCTGGCTTTGCACCAATGGCTTATCTTCGTCCTCCTCTTGTATTGCTGTTGAATACTTTGGTTGGCCTTGATCTTTATCTGGTTGCCTCTCTTGGCTAGATGTGCATGGGCTGGCTATGCACTGGTCTTATCCCTTGTCCTCTCTATTGCTCCTGTGCAGTGGGCAATTTAGGGTGGCTTCTAAGGACCCTTGGTCCATAGCATGGCTTTGGCGCTGTTCTTCTGGTTTTTCAAATGCCTGAGGTAAGTTGGTAAAAATAAAATGGGCTATGGGATTCATTTTTTGCTGGATGATGAGGCCCATTTTAAGTGAGAGGCGCCGACCGGCCCCAGACGGTCTGGGAACATCGATGAGCACTATTCTATTCGACATTCTACAACCGAAGGTGTCCTGACAGCAAAACCTTTTATTTCCTTTATTTTTGTTCGGTCTTTATTGGTCTTCTGTTATTTGTATTCTTCGCAATTAAAGCAATGCTGGTTATTCTAATTTATTTATATTGATGTAACTGTAATTGTCTATTTTTTTTTTGGAGATGATGGCCTTAGTTGGAGACCAAAATTTTAATATGTTGTAATTAAGATTGTAATTTATGTCATTGAAATTATAATTGTTGTAGTTCGAGAATTGTAATTGAACATAATTTGAGATGTAAAATTATGTACTTCGGACTATTATGCTGATGTAATATAGACTGTTAATATTTTTATTTGTTCCACAAATAATTTGAATCCTGGTTTGATGTATGGAATTAATTGTTATAAATGAAATGTGAATATTTTATTTAACTTGAGATGATTTAAAATATGTTAGGGTGGGTTCATAACTAAGAATGTGCAATTTGCGATGGCTTGTATATTTTTTAATTAGTCTTGTCCTGGGGAAGATTTATTTTATTTGGCACCTCCCGTAGCTTCTCCACGTATCATCCACCTTTGATCTCCATGCGCCCCAAGCATGAGCCCGACCATCTCGTGACCTCCTTGACCGTCCGAACCTCGGATCTCTCCATCCTAGTCCCGGTCCAACTCGTCACCGACCATGATCGTCTCCAAGCTCAACCTGCACATGCAAAGACCAAAGAATATCCTTCCGGCACAAGTTTGTCCAAACTTGACCAACGTTAATCCACACACACCACACGTCTCGCAAAACACCGATAAGCAGTATTATCAAATATTCATCATAAATTAACAATTGTCAATTATTCATCACCAAAATAGTCTAGATCTAGCCACATGGTCTAACAGTATTGTTTCTTAATTAGAGTCTATTATAAACACATTCAATATCATGTGAAATATGTATTAAGCATTTGAGCTTGTACCAAAACAAAATATGATTGCAGTGCACCTTTACAAAGCTATGTTAACTACATGTAGTGTGGACTATCTTAATAATAGCTGCATTAACTCTTGGCGCTGTAAAAAATTGATGGTAGCAAAGAACACCTTGGAGCAGGAGATACATCACCAGTTGAGCAATTAAGTCGCTCTAATTGTCTGTGTAGTACGATGTGATCTTCACTAAGCTTCTTCAATTGTTTTTTTCATTTCATTGAGCTCTTTGAACATCCGTTAGATCCCTTTAGCCTGAGAGAGAGAGAGAGGGGTCATATATAGTTCCTAATCAAATGGGCTGAAATTTTGCATTCTAACTCCGTAAAATATTACTATTGTAGGAAGTTGATTACAGTAAAGTTAGTCCCAATCAAAACAGGTAACACTTTTTTTGAAATAGGCAAAACAGATAACACTGAGTATCTGAATTTCTAACAAGTGGAATTTATTATTCTCATGTTCACAAGAAAAATATCAAATGGAATTCAAATATGAAGCATTTTTTTTCTAAAATTTCACTATTAACCCCTGCAACCCTTCAACCATCGGAGTTCTCTGACATTGGCTGGTTCTGGCCAAGCTGTCATGCCCTCTGGATTTCAAATTTGAAATAAAGTTTAATTTGAACTTCGAAACTTTATTTTATATGCTACATGATCTAATTACATACACAATGAAGATTTGGAAAACTGAATGACAGGGCCTCACCGCTAAATTGTACGTCTGAAAGTTATGCGATGCGAAAGGGTCTCTAGCCCAATGGTTAGAGGCTTGAGTAGCACCCCCCAAGTCCTGGGTTCGACTCCCAGTGGGAGCGAATTTCAGGCTTGGGGGAAAAAAATCCCCTCGCCTGCTACCACACCAAAGCACAGGTCTAAGGTCCCTCCAAGGCGTTGATCCAAAGGATCCGCCGGTAGTCTCACAAGGTCGGACGATGGTGCCGCTGTGTAAGGGTGGAGCAGGGGTTCGGGGGTTTTCTCGGTCTGCGTGAGAAGACCTTCTTCTTAAGCAATGCCCGGGGGAATTCTTCCCCCCGCAGGTCGAGTTTTTGAAAGTTATGCGAGGTAACCAACCGAGTAACTGACCAGGTAAATGATTAAGAAGCTGCGGTAATCAGACAGTACACAAAAAGCACATCTTACCAAAATGAGAAAAGTTCCTTAGATGAACCGCCTTAGATGAACCGGGCCTGCGTTGATTGCCCGTTCCAATCTGAACTTTGGCCGACTCAATAATTGAATTGCTACCAAGAATTTGAACGTGCAACATCCAATTCCAGATCTATGACCTCCTGGAACCTAAAACAAAAAAAATTATAGTATATGTATGCAAATCTGCAACAGATGGGTTTTTTTTTTGCTTCGGCTTATGTTTTTCGACTGTGTCTTATCGCTTTTAAACTGATTGTCAGAGAGAATATGGAGTGAGCGAGAGTATGGAGAAACAAAAAGTCGCATGCGATTCTAGCTGATATAAGTAAAGTTGTTATAGTGTGTAGTACAATCAATTTGTAGACCTGTCTTAAAAATACTCTATTTAAAAACTAATTAATGTAGAAAAGCCGAAGGGCTGAAAAGAAGATGCATGTACCCTGTAACTCTTTATTTATGTAAAATTGCCTACAAACAAAACCCAAAGTCCACTTGTGCAAAATCGTGTGATTTATGAAGCAGATCATAGCCCAACAGCCCGATGCCCAGATGAATATATTGTTGGCACAATATTTGTCTTAAACCAAACTAAGAACATGTGAAAGTACCTTTTTGCTTCTTGTTTTTCTTATCGCTTCAATTATAGCGTTGATATTTGAAGATCTTGTAGGTGTAGAGCTGCTTGGTGCACAGCAAGTTAGCCAAGATTTGAAGCAAAATAAGAGCTATAATTAGTTTTATTCGTCCCGTCCTTCTGATGCGAGCTAGAGTACAGTCAAAATACAGGCGCAGCCGTGCAGCTCCTCCTTTTAAGGCATTTTTTTTGTATTTTATTCCTTCTGCATGCCTACCCGTGCAGTTGGCAAATAGTACTATACTACTTCCACCGCAAAAAAAGTAGAGTTCACTTCCACGGTCAGTTGCGACCTGAATCCAACGCCAGCCTCAATCCTTGTTTTTTTCTTCCAAACAAAAGCGACCAGTGACTCACTGAGACGAGGACACCCAGTCAGAGAACGAAATTTTTAAAAAATGCGACCAGTGACTCAGTGAGACGGGGACACCCAGTCGGAGAACGAAAATTTAAAAAAATGCGACCAGTGACTCAGTGAGACGTTTATTATGAAACGGTGGTATATGTGAGGTTGTGAAACAAACTAATAAGATAGTGGCATGTGACGATAAATACTATAGTGTTACTGTAGCATCCAGTTAAAACAATTAAAAGTAATATTTCCGTACAGCTCATTTAGGGGCGCTCATTTTTACTCCCACTTTTAGGGCGCCTCGTTCGTGCACATGAGTCGGTTATGCTTATTTAGGTTTTTTTTTGTTTATAACTTATTTTGAGTAGGTTCTTTTTGATTTATGTCTTATAGTTTAAATATTTAAATTATGGTTATTCGTGAGAGGCAGTACGTAGAGAGAAATAGTTGCATGTGATTTCAGCCGGTATAGCTGAACTCAACCAGTATAGTTGCATGTTATTTGCATTATGTTATTGGTGCCTTTTTTTGGCGTAATTAAATTTAAAAAATTTTAAAATGGAAAAAACTAAGTTAGCTCATCATGAATAATGCAAATAAATACAGGGGAAAAAAGAAAAGACAAAAAAATAAAAAGCTAAAAAACAGAAAAAGATGGAATTAAGGAATAATGAACTAGAAGCTAAAAGTTAGAAGCTGAAGCCAAAATGAGTGGGCCGCAGCCATAGGTGTTAAAAGAGTCACTGGATTCGTCTGCTTGTGCTCCATGATGGTCCATAAACTTTCCATGGACTAAACTATTCATCAAAAAAGTAACACGCCAGCATACGTAGTGGTGCAATCGGTACGGGTTAATCTCAACCGATCCAGTACCGAATTCGGGAAGGTAATTTAGTATCCAATACCAAATCTGATCAATACCGGATAGTTGTTGCCGGATATGGTAACGAAAATGGGAGAGCTAAAATCCGACCGAATAGCAACGGTAAATGGTAAACGAATACTATCCAACCGGATATCTGACAAGTAAGTTAATGCCTCAATCGACCTAACCCATCAACCATCACTGACACCAACTAGCCTAGACTTTATCCAAGTCCTAACCTAACTCCAAAGTCCAGCCACTCAAGTTAATCGCCACCAATTCTCCCCACATATTTTGAGCTTATGTATGAATTTATCGGATTTCGAACTTATGTATAAATTTATCGCTTATGTTGAACTTGTGTTGTGTCGGCTGTCATACTTAAGTAATCTAGATGAATTTATTGCTAGTTGAAGATGGTGGTATGATTCAGTGTATATTTCTTTATGTATGCACATACTGTCCACATATATTATCCGTTTCTGATACGAAATTGTCAGGTATCCATCCCGATGGTACCATATTCGAAACTTCGAATACTCCAAATTCACATTTGTATCCTATCTTACCGTATCCGACTCCGAATCTGGGAAAAAATATGGGTTAGAATACGATATAAACAATATTCATCCGAATTCGACCCGATTGCAACCCTAAGCATAAGTACAGTCAAATTAAATTAATTTTGATCAAAGAAATCATTTCAAAATATAGTTTGCGGATATAAAATGATACAATAAATTATTCACAAAAAACATACTTTCATGACATTCCGCTTTCGTAGTTTAGCGGTCAGGCTAGTCTGTCGACTTGATATTTATCCCACTAGGGCATATCTGGTGCATCCACCCTAGGTGCAATCATGTGCTGTGTATATCATCTTCGAAACATGATGCAAATAGTGATAAAAACTCCAAAAAATATGATAGGATGACATTTAGCCTCGCTTGTGCCGTTCAGCCTCAGTGCGCAAGCCGCCGTTGGACCTCACCCCATTGAGCCTTGCTCCTGACTCCCAAGGCTCACTCGCACCGCCACGCATCGTGTCCACTCCATATTCGCCCAGTGTTGCTGCTCCGGGCCACCATCTTCACCAATGGCCACGAAGAGGGGGTGAGGCGAGGAGAAGGAGCGAGGGTAACAGCCGGGGAGGGGAATAGTATTCTTTCTATCGGCTGGAGAAAACCAGCGAAAATCAAATTTACTGGCCACCTCCGATACAAATAAAAATCAGTCAAAAATTTTTAGTTTTTTTTAAATTTCATCAACAGGATAAATGAATTTCAACCTTCCAACTATCAACAAGCAGGGTAGTAGCCTAATGGTTAGCAAGAATCGCTGGACAGAGCGCTTATTGATAAGAGTGGGATAGTGGGATCCAACAGTTAGAAAGGAGTTATCTAGGTCAACATTTGCGGTGTAAGAAGGAAAGGCACGGAAGTCGCACGGACTCCCTAGGAACTCTCTCTGGAGTCGAGGGGATGTGTGTGTTGAGGAACCGTCGTTGGCGACCAGTCCGATCGATTCTTCTGCTATGCAAAACCATATCAATCATAGAAGACAGAAATAATAGATTGAACTCTCCTTGGACACTCATCCGATATGTTCATGCCTCATCAAAACTCCAAAGAAACCTAGTGGGAAAAATTTGGAGAAAGAGTACATGATACATGTTATGTTGCGTTGCACGAATTGCCTCATTAAAAACCTTGGCCGAGAAATTTCAGGAAAACTCGTCAAGGGAAAAAGAGTACAATTCACCTAATTTCATTTAATTTACAGGATTTATTCGTTGGGTACTCGATCTTCATGATCAAGTTTTAATAACAAGTTTGAGAAAATTCTCCCCCTGAATTTTACACTTCTCTAAGTCTCATCATTCAAATTCCACGTACGCATCTTTCAAAGCTAGATGCTGGAAGTGACTTAGTGAATAAATCTACAAGATTTTCACGTGACTTAGTATGCAGTACCTTAATTTTGTCCATATTTTGCAATTCATGAGTATAGAAGAACTTGGGGTTGATATGCTTTGTGAGATGACTCTTCACGTAGTCCGTCTACAATTGTGCAATACAAGCTGTATTATCATCATAGATAATTGTGGGAGTTTGCATAATGTTCATCCCACACGACTGCTGGATGTGGTGAATCATTCGTCAAAGCCAAGCACATTCTCGTGCAGCTTCGTATAGTGCTATGATTTCTGAGTAGTTCGTCGAAGTCGTTACAAGACTTTGTTTAAATGATTTCCATGAAATTACAGTTCCACCACACAAGAATACATAGCCTGTTTGTGACCTTGACCTTGCGGTATGTGGGTCCAATAGGTACCTAGCATCTGCATAGCCAGTCATATTCAATTCTTGATTCTTTTTGTAGAATAACCCAAGGTCCTTACTTCCTTGGAGGTATCGAAAGATGTCCTTTATTCCCTGCTAATGCCTTTTGGTAGGTTTTGCACTATGCCTTGCTAATAGGTTTACAGCAAATGCAATGTTCGGTCTAGTGCAGTTTGCTAAATACATAAGTGCTCCTATTGCACTTAAGTATAGGAATTCCTATCCCTAGACTTCCTCCCCCCTCTTCCCCAGGTCAGTATGGATCATTTTCTTGCTATAAAGACTTCCCGATCATGGTACTTTCGATGGGTATGTCTTCTCAAAGCCGAACCTTTCTAACACCTTCTGGGCGTAGGCTGACTAATGTACTAATATTCCTTCAGGGATATGCTCGAGCTGCAGGACTAAGCAGTATTTGGTTTTAGCTAAATCTTTCATTTCAAATTCTGACTTTAGGTAAGAACTTGCTTCTTTTATGTCTTCCATGGCCCCGATGATATTCATATCATTTACATATACTGAGATTATACAAAATTCATTCTGGGATCGTCGTATAAAAACACAGGGACAATCTTCATTGTTCATGTAGCCATTCTGATGGACTAAATGTGATGATCAGGGAAAATATTTTTAATGTGAATTATTTGCGAGACCAACTTTGCGAAAGCATGGTTTCTCGTAGACAATAAACATATGTGCGACCATTTCGAGGAAACATCGATGAGCACCATGAAATATTTAAATGACCCTGATAGTGGCTATGTGGGACCGCAAATGTCTCCCTGGATGCGTTCTAAGAATGCAGGGAGTTCATCCTTCACTTTTAGAGTTGAAGGTCTAGTAATTAATTTTTCGGTAGCACATGTAGGGCATACAAAATCTTCATGATTCGGAAAATTCTTCACATTAATATTATGTCCTTGTGAATTGTTAATTATATTTCTCATCATCCTAAGACTTGGGTGGTCTAATCTATCATGCTAGACACAGAAAAGTTAAGAGTTTCTAAATACTACTATTAGGGCAGTATAGTCTACAGGTGCCTTGATGTTGGTATAGTGTAGCCCAATTTTTAATGAAGAAAGTTTTTCTAATACCCTTTTTCCATTTGCTTCATGCTTCGTAATGAGCAGGTATTCCTTACCGTACTCTTCTTCAGTCTCAACATGGAAACCATTGGCACAAATATCCTTAAAACTTACGAGAGTTCTAGTCGATTCTGGGTACAATAAGACTTCTTGAACGACCAAAGTTATGCCCATTGGGAGTATAATTGTGGCTCTTCCTGAACCTGTTATACAAGCATTGCTACCCGCGATTGTTGTAAGGTTGCCAGCATTCTTACTAATCGACTGAAAATACTGTCTCTCTTAAGATGATATTTATTGTGCCGCTATCGGCTAAGCACACTTCTTCCATAGGGCGCCACACATGTTCTAATATAAAGTATTTTATTAATATGCATTAGAATGCAAACAACACATAAATAAAATACTTCAATATCAGAACATATCATGCCATTATAAACTGAATAAATGAATGAATTATTCAAATATCATCCAACCATCACGAGAAAATAAAATTGCTTAAGTATCATCCATGCAAGTTCTAACTTATTCTTCCACACAAAAGTAAATGATAATTAAAGTCTAAATGCATTCTGTACATTAGACTGAATCTGCTAAGAAATCAGAGACCTCGTCTACTATTTTTCTCGGGGTGATATGCTCTTCGAGAGAAATCATAGCGGTGACAGCTGCAAGGTCAAAAGGGGATGCTGCTGCCAGAATGGTTTCAATCTCCATCGCGTATGCAGCTGTTCAGAACTCTCCCCCTCAACAGATGCAAAGTGGGTTTCATGCTGCCATTTGCCATCCTTCTTCTTCTGAGTTTGGAATGCATTGATGACATGCTGCGGCTCTTTACAGATCCGCAACCAATGCCCCCACTTGCCACACTTATAGCAGGCTTGGTCTTACTGACCATAGGGCTTGTCATCCCGCTTTGGCTTGCTTGTTTTATTCTCACGTGGAGCATCTGACTTGTCTTTCTGGGCTGCGGCCTTACCCTTCCTTCCCCTTTTCTTCATCATGGTGGCAAGCGGCAAGAGAGAAGGCGAGGACTTCAACGGCGGCGCAATGCTCTTCCGGTGGCCTTCCGACGAATTGGGATGCGGTTTGACCATCCACGGTGCACAAGGTTTACGATAGCAGTGGTAGTTTGAGTCAGGGAATGCCCGTTTAAGTTATCCATGGGAGAGGTCTTTCGGCTAGTGGCGGCTTCCGTCGCCAGAGCTTCTAGAGAACACTCATATCCAGGTGAGCACGTCAGCGTGTTCAGGAAGCAAAGGAGGTCTTATCAGTGAAAGCAATTGAAATGAAATTGACTAAGGACTGAGATTGCCATTATGGCTCACCGGCTCAGGGGAGGTTGCCGGCGGCGATGCGACGAGCTAGAGTTCAAATTGATGGTTCTGGTGGGTGTGTGGGAGTGGCGTGGAGCTCTTAGCAGTGGCGAGAGAGCTTTAAAGGCAGCATAAGGTGGTGGGAGCAGTGAGGCGGTTTCGGCGTCTCCGCTTGAGGGTGAAGGGAGAGAGCGGCGCTGCCCAGAGGTGTAGGGGAGAGGTAGCGCTGGCTTCTGCAAGAGTTGGCGAGCATTGATGTAGCAGGTACGGAGCGGGCACTCGCGACAAATGGGCGAGGCGGTGCGCTATGGCGGGAGAGAGTGAGCACACGAGCAGCGGCGTGCGAAGCGAGGAAGGGCAGGGCTGCACGATTGGATGGTGTGGTCACAGGGTAGAGCTGGTGTGAACACGCGGGGAGGAGACAGCCGCAATCGTGGTCGGCAAAGGCGTAGCATGTGGACAGCCGGCACAGGGAGGTGGTGGGGAGGCGGCGACGTCCGGAGGCGGCAGCGCAAGGAGAAGGCAGGAAGACCAAAAACGAAAGCGTAATTTCAAGGAAGGTTGCCAAATTAGGTAAGATTTAGGAATTCAAGCAAAATTCAAGAGAACTTCAAAAATTTTGAAGTTTGGAGTTTGTTTCAATTTTATTCATCCGAAAGCAAATTAACAAGATGCTTTTGTCGTTAGTGGGTATTTATATAGATATCATGATCTACGTAGGATAGTTGGTATTTATATAGATATATCGTGATCTATATAGGCTCAGCAACCGCTGGACGGAGCGCTTATCGATGGATTGGGATCCAACAGCTAGAGAGGAGTTATATTGGGGGTCAACATTTGCGGTATAAGAAGGCGCAGATGTCTCTTTCGTTTAGTTGTTGTCGCTGCTTTTTTAGACGCCATTGCTTCGCTCAAGCTTGTATCTTGCTCGTCGTCCTACGGATGGCGTCAACTGTTGTGGCTACGGATCAAACAGTAAAAGGACTAGCAGAGTGAGTATAGAAAATAGATTTGCCTGCCTCTCTCCTTTGCCTAGGCTATATACACACACCCAGTGGTATACTATGCTAGGGATACACACACATATATATACATATATATATATATATATATATATATATACATACATACATATATATATACACATACATACATATACATACATACATACATACATATACACATATACGTATACACACACACAATGGTATGTAATATGTAATGGTATGTAATATATCACCACCAGACTAGCAATCTTTCGTGAGGGTTTATTATTTTTGTGACGGGCCCGCAACAAACACACAGGAAAATATATTATAGTGATGGTTTCACTTATGCTCACAGTAAAATGATAATTATAGTGACGGTTTAACGTAAGCTCACATGAAAATTATAATTATAGTGATGGTGTAGTTTGAACCCACAGGAAAATTTAAATTATCGTGGAGGCCCTCGATACCCCTGAGGAAAATGTTTTTCCTGCAGGTTATCCACCTTCACAAAAATTGTTTCTGTCATCTGCTCGTCAACAATTCACTCCCGCGGGGAAATTATTTTAATTATTTTTTTATCGATATTTTTCTTGAGGGTTTAAACACACAGGAAAAACAAGTGACCTAAAAACCCTAAGTCCCACCTTCTCTCCTCCCACTATCTCTCAGATCTATTTTCCCATCCCGCAGCCGCCTGGCATTCTCCATCCCGCCGCCGCCTCATTTCGCCTCAATCCGCCTCCGGACCACCGCCGGCCACGCCTCCGCGCTCCACCACCGCTCGTCTCCCTCCTGACCGCGCCGCCGCCCTTCTCCGGACCGCGCCGCCGGCTCCACCGCACCGCCTCCCTTGTGACCGCGCTGCCTCCCTTTTGACCGCGCTTCACCACCCCGCCCTTCTCTGGCTCCACCGCTCATCTCCCTCCTGACCGCGCCGTCGCCCTTCTCCGAACCGCTCATCTCCTTCGTGACCACACTCCCGAAGCCCTCCATCTCCTCCAGAGCCTCCACGATCTCCACTCCACCGAGCTCTATCACCCGGCCGCCCCACTCCACCGCCTCCTCATCGCTCAGCACCTCTCCACCCAAACATGCAGCCTCCCTAGCCTCTTCCCAGATCTCATCCGCTCGCCTCCCCTCTCCCGAGCATCTCCACCAGCCACTCCTACACCTTCTACCGGGTGGATCTGCTGCATCAACATCTGAAGCTCACGGATCTTCCCCTTCCACGCCCGGATCTGCCCTCACTAAGACTGGATCTGCGAGTTCCTCGACTTCTTCGGCTTGGATCTGCTTCCTCTACGGTGGCCAGCGCGGATCTGCTTCCTCTTCTTCCTCTACGCACAGATCTGCTACTCCTCCTCTGCTTCCCTACCGCCTGCTACCTCTACGGGTTCTACCCCAGGATCTGCTTCCCCTACTACATCTACGGCTGATCTGCTACTTCTACACGGCTACCCCTTCGGATTCTGCATCAGATCTACTTCCTACTGCCTGCGTCCACTACATACTGTCTTCACAACGGATCTGCCACTCTTCAGGGTTGTAACATCTCCCAATCTTCATTTTAAATATTGCAATGCTTTCCTGTGATGCTTGTATGGGATATCTGTGATGCGCATGAGATTGTTATTTGTGAATCTGTGATGCTTATGTGTTGGATGAATGATGTGCATGTGAGATATTTTGCAGATCTGTATGTTTGTAGTGTTGTTCTTGTTCATCTGAGATTTTTATGTGTTGGATCTGTTAAGTTCATGTGCTAAATATTTCGGATCTGGGATTATAAGGTGCCTTTTAGTTGTTCTTGCGCTTGGGAGATGATTATTCAGATTATTTGTTCCTGTTTAGATTCATGGTTCCTGCTTGATAGTTATTAGATGTTTATAAGCTTGATACTTCTGCTGGTAGGGTGTTTTATTTCTTATTGTGATGTTGAGATCATCTTCTGTGATTAGAGTAGATCCTTTTGCCTGATTTAATATTTAGTATGCATTTCTGTTAATTACTGATTAGTAAAATGTTATTGTCATGCTGTTATTTTAATGTCATTACTAAGTTAGGTTTACATCTTAATTCCTGCAGTAGTAGAGCTTGTGTTATTGCATTTTAATCGCTTGTCTTATTTTATCCTGGTGTTTGTCTGACTATTGTGCTTGCTGTCTCGGGTTGGGGTTGTAGATTTGTCGCCTGTCCTCTTCCTCTCGTTAGTCCCCGACGCTTCATTCTTACCTCTGTTTCATCTCTCCCTCTCTCCCGTTAGCTCTTCTCTCTTTCTCGCAAGTACGCCTTCTTTAGTTCTCTCTCTGTTCTTCTCTCAGTAAAGTGATTCCTTAGTCTCAGTCTCCTATTCTCTCTTCCCTACTAGCTCTTAATTACTTACCCCTTTCTTTCTTCTCTTCTTTTCTCTAGACTCTTTTGCTAATCCTATGCTCTTCTGTAGGTGTTCTTTTCCTTGCTGGTAGCCCGAGTATTCTTCTTATTTCTTTTCTTTCCTTTGTTCCCTTAGTTCATCTCTCTTATCTTCCTCTCTCTTTCCTTTAGTTCTTCTCTTCTCTCTTCTTTCTTCCCCTCTTCTCTCTGGTTTCTCTCTCTTCTTCTCTTCTCTCAAGCTGTCCTTCTTTTGCTAGAACTGACCACCAGCCTTAAGTCTGTATAGGTTCAACAGCCAGTCTTAGAATCCCTGTTTGTGCGACTTAGCTTTGGTTAAGGGTAGTGTCACCAGTAATTTAGTCCCTGTGGAGAACACGACTTTTGCTGCTATCTTAGCGGCAGCCCGTACACTTGCGGGTGTGCAGTTTTGCACGATCAATGCAGTGCACTGATGTTGGTAAATGTGTGTTTCTTTCAGCAAGTTATTTGTGAGCCGGAACAAGGTGTGTTTGAGTCGGTGTGACGAGCCGGAACACTGAAGAAAGCTGACCTGTTGGGCGAGCAACTTCGAAAAGAACCTAGTAAGTTCCTCCATGACCCAATGTAAATTATTAGGTCTGAGTACACCCAAGTGGCCAAATCACTTCTTATTTAGGAAATGCAAGCATAATTGTGTCACATGTTGTTATGTACATGAATGGCTGCATCGCTCGATCTTCAACTAGACATGAGACAAGATTGATGCCGAGCTATGGGTTTTAGTGGGGAAGTTTCAAATTATCATAATATTTCTTTGAGATGAAATTCTTCCAATTAATTCTTAGTCTGTTAATTTGTAACATCCAGTTCCCTATATATGTAGACTTGACTGCAGTGTTTGTATTTGCTATGTAAGGTAAACTTGCAAGTGCTAAGTAATGGTGTGACATCAATATTTTTTTTTTACTAAATGGCAAACTTATCTTGTTGAAACAGAAATATATAATGGCAGATCGAGAGTGGATGTATAGTGGTTGGGGTCATGGTTCTGCACTCTCTAATGAATGGATTGAACAAACAAACCGGTTTTTGGATCATGCCTTCTCCATAAATGGTTTAGTTATTTCTAGTACTATTAGATGTCCATGTGCCATGTGTCGCAACTATGTGATGCACAAAAGGAATGTTATAGAGATGCACTTGTGTAAGTATGGGTTTAAAGAAAATTACAAAACATGGACATCACATGGGGAGACAATTGTTAGGCAAGAGGGACATGCATCTTCAATTTCCCATGAGGGATTTGATGAAGTTGATCATATAGATAATATGTTGGTTGATCTAGGTGCTGTCCAACCACCCATAAGAGATGAAGAGCCAACACCTTCTGTCAGTGCTTTCTATAAAATGGTTGCTAGTGCCGATGAATTGGTTCATGATAACACAATGCACTCAAGTCTTTCTGCTGTAGCCCGTCTGCTAGCTCTCAAGTCTGAGTTCAATATGTCGATTGCACACTATGACAGTACATTAAAATTGATCCACGAACTACTTCCATCGGGTTCTAAGTTGGCAGAGGACTTCTACCATTCAAAGAAACTATTACAGGGTCTTGGTATGACATATACTAAAATTGATGTATGCTACAATAATTGTATGTTATATTACAAAAATAATGCCAATAAAGACAAGTGTGATTTTTGTGACACCCCTCGCTACGAGGAAGGAAACAATAAGGTTCCACAGAAAGTGTTGCGGTATCTCCCCATTAAAGATCGACTGCAAAGGTTATATGCACATGAGGGGACCGCAAAGACAATGCAATCACATAGACAGTCCACTTCCAATAAACTTGTGCACCCATGTGATGGTGAAGCATGGAAACAGTTTGATATAGATTTTTCAGACTTTGGTTCAGATCCTAGAAATGTGCGACTTGTTATTGCAACCGATGGTTTCACACCATTTAGTTTGGGTGCAGCTCCGTACTCTTGTTGGCCGGTCTTTGTGTCTCCTTTGAACTTACCCCCTGGTGTGCTTTTGAAGTCTGAGTACATATTCCTTGCACTTGTTATAGCAGGCCCAAAACATCCTGGAACCAAGTTAGGTGTTCTTATGCAGCCGTTAGTTGATGAACTTCTTGAATTGTGGGAGGGGGTTGAAACATGGGATGCTTCACAAAAGGAAAAATTTACCATGAGGGTAGCCTATCTATGGTCTGTCCATGATTGTCCTGCTTATGGTAACTTTGCTGGATGGAGTACTCATGGCTTATTTGCATGCCCAGTTTGTCTTTGCGATACCAAAGCATTTCGACTTCGTAACGGTGGCAAAGCATGCTGGTTCGATTGCCATAGGCGTTTAGAGGAAAATGGATTAGATGGGAAGGCTCTTTATACAATTGGTGGGGGATTGCCTCATGGTCGTGTTCCAATTGGTAATGGTGCTGTCAACAAGGCTAATGTTATATCAGTCGCAAAAGCTAGAAACTGTAGGCCATCAACCACACAATCTCATCGAAACTTGGTACGTGAAAATGCTCAACTTCATCGCCAGCTACAAGTTCACCAACGACTTATCAGGGTAACTATATAAATGTAATGCTTCAATATTTTTGGTTCTATCTGACCTTGTATAGTATTTCTAATTTAATTCTTCTTTTAGGTGCTTTATGAGAAGATTGGAGAGGAACCACCTGCCGATGAAGATCTGATGCCACCTATTGATGATGATCTGATGTCACCTGCGCATATTCAGGTTAGTTGTGTTGTTGTTGCAAAATTGTCTTTAGGGAAAACAATCACCTGACAATCTTGGTGCCCTTTTGTTTTTTGATTTGAACAACTTCATCAAGGAACTAATTATTTTTGATATGGCAGAATGCCAACATACAATGCGGCAGTTCACAGGCTTCCTGTTGATTATTGTAACACCTGGGCATAGCCTCTTTCTTAGTTGTAAGTTTATGGTAAGGTAGCAAGAAATGCACCCCTTCCTGTTGGTTGGTATACTGGATTGGCTCCTTTTCATAGTTTCCTTGGTACCTCAAGTTGGGAGGTCTAACACAGTATATTTATTTCATAGTTGGATGGTGAGCTTATATATATCAGTAATTTTTTCAATGTTTGAAAGGGAAATTTCCAAAAACACAAACTACGTGCTCGTGTTATATATATACATTTGACTGATATTCAATGTTCTTAATCTGATCTAGTTTTCAGATACTGCCTTCAGACTCTTTATTAGACTCTTTATGCAGAAAATTGAGTTTCTCTCTGATAGGGGAGAAAATAGGCTACCTACTAGATCTTTTACATCTTGGATTTATTGACCTGTTGCATTAACCTGTTGCATTGGTTTCTATTTCTTGCTTCAAGAATTCTTATCATGTTTGCTTGTATATTTGTCTAGCTGCATTAACCTGTTGCATTGGTTTTTGTATTGACAAAACGAAATGCTGATTTATTGAAGTACTTGTATATGTACATATATGTAAAGTAGGACCTGTTTTGCACCCTCATATCAATAAGTTTGCTACCTATTAATTATATCTATATAAGATTGATCCATTTGCCAACTTATACCAGTGCTGTTGTGATGAATATATTCAACCTTTTGGAAAAAATGTTCTGTCATATTTACATTACAAACAGATCTAGTTTATGATATCAATCTCCACTATGTATGTTTGTCATATTGTAGTAATTCCAAATGCAGATGCCCACTTTCCCTCTATAAGTTTCTGTATTTCTAAATGGAATAAAGCATTGATATAAACTTGGCATCTATCTGTAAACAAATAGCATCATGATTCTCTAGTCTTTTTGCTGTAATGGAAGTAAATTAATTTCCGTTTTGTGTACTCTTGGTCTGCATTCATTTTTTTACTTTACACTTCTGTATATTTGCTTTATTATTCCATTTCTTCCTCTAAGTGTCTTAATTCATTGCAGCGAACTGGATCTTCACATGCGGGATCTCACCAACACCGTGCAAATGGTGTCGACGGCACTGCTTATGGAGACATGGACAGTGAGGACAACGTCGACTCTGAGAACAACATCGACTCTCAGAACAACATCGCCTCTAGGCACACCATCATGCAGCATGTCATTAGGCGGGAGGGTAATTCCACCGGCGAGATCAGAGCTAACCCATCCCAGTCATAGTGTACTGGAAGGAAAATGATAACATGCAGAAAATGATGAGAGTAGGATTTCACCTTTTGGTAGCAACCTTGGTAGAGTTCTGAACTTTTGGTCAGTAGAAAAGATACTATGTGATGTATGTTTGTTTATATTCACTAATGCCTAGATATGGATTGGGCATTACTTGCTCCAACCTGTTGTGACAGATCTAGAAGCTAGACTTCAAGAAGCTTGCTTGGACTTTTGGTCTTGTGGATGTGATATAAGTCAATATGATATGTGATGGATGGAATTATTGATTTGAATTTTGTGTATGATTTGTCAGCTAGCTGAATGTATGATCTGAATGTATGATCTTCTGAGAATTAATTATTGATCTGAATGTGGTTTGCTGTCATTATTGATCTGAATGTATGATCTTCTGAGAATGTGGTTTGCTGTCATTTTTCCCTGCTGATTCAGATTTCCCTGTTTAGTGTGGGTTCAGTTTTCCTGGGGGTTGAACACACAAGAAAATTGGTTAGTTTTCCTGGAGGTTCAACACACAAGAAAATTCATCAGTTTTCCTGGAGGTTGAGCACACACGAAAATTTAACAATTTTCCTGGAGGTGAGCACACACGAAAATTAGTCATTTTCCTGGAGGTGAGCACACACGAAAATTAGTCATTTTCCTGGAGGTGAGCACACACGAAAATTAGTCATTTTCCTGGAAGTGAACACACACGAAAATTAGTCATTTTCCTGGACGTTGTCACACACGAAAATTGACTATTTTCCTGTGAGTTTTAATTTCCTGTCGGTTAACCACACACGAAACATAACCATGCAGATGTGAGGAAATACTATTTTTTCCTGTGCTGGCCCGTCAGGGAATCCCGTCAGGAATTATTTTCCTGGAGGTATACTCTCACGCAAATGTTTTTTTCCTGTCGAAATTATCCTGTGGGTTCTTCCCTGACGGGGTACTCACAGGATACTTATTCGTGAGGGGGAAACACATTTTCCTGTGAGTTTTTCACCCTCACGAAAAACTGTTGGTCTGGTAGTGTATTAGGCATGCTAAATCAATCATGGAAGGAAAGTCTTAATCATGGATGGAAAGTCTCAATCACACTAGCACGCATCTAAAAGCAATCCAAAGGTAGGGAGACTAGGTGTCCAGACACCTAGGTGCCCCTGTTATTTATACTATATATATATATATATATATATATATATGTGTGTGTGTGTGTGTGTGTGTGTGTGTGTGTGTCTTTTTATATACTTTATTGGGCCTTTTGGCCCAGCAGTCCGAATGAATTTAGGTGGGGGTTACCCCTACAACATTGATGAAAAAGATATATATTCTAAACCACTTAAGTTGTATTTTGACACTAAATAAATTTAACAAAACCCATTTAACTAATCTATTTGCACAGACCATCTTTCTAGTTCCAATTAATCAGCAGAATTACAATCACGCTGCAAAGCACGATATCAAAAATGTCCAGTACCTGGTTCAACCAACTATGTCATCCACAACCCAGAGAAAAGGTTGCTTGTGTACAGATGGGCAGAAAAAGTTTACTTGCGTACAAGATGGGCAGAAAAAGGTTGCATAACGCAGTTCGTCAACCTGTGCACATGCATTGTCACTCGAGTTTTGGAGTAAAATGTTGTGTTTTAGTACTTTTGTTTCTTCTTAATTGACAAGCAAGTGGCATCAGAGCAACCCATAAACTACATGTACTGCCATCAACCGGTCTTGGAGCTAATGGCTCATGCCTGCCGGCGAAGTTTCTGCGAATTTGGCGCTTGCCAAACCTGCGCACGCGATGAACCCCAGCGTTTGTCAAAAAATGGACAAGAAAAACGTTAACAAAAAAAATGTTAACAAAAAACGCGATCAACATTTGCGGTATAAGAAGGTGCAGATGTCTCTGAGAACTCTATATGAGGCCTGTATGTAGTATCGAAATTTCATCAAATTAGTGTTTTCTGTCTCGACCAGCTGATTGATCTCCCGTTTTGCATGCTAGCGTGGATCTACAGGTACTACCGCGGCTCTCTGTCAAGCTATCCTTTTAACAGTTGAACGTGTTGGTTCGGCTAGGCCTGGCTGTTTACTTTTGTAAGATTTGTTACGTGCCAAAGAGTAGTGACCAGACGGCGGCGCTCTGGGACATCCTGGGGAAGGCAGCTGCTTGGACTGGACGCGATCACGGCCATCACTGTGATGAGGAGCTTCCTAGTGTTTCCGCAGAACAAGAAGCAACGCGTGCATGTGCTCCCTGCGTTCCTAGCCAAGGCATGTGCAGCAAGGTTGTTAAGTGACGACGGTATTTTTATATAGAATCGCCAATCATGGTAGTGCTTTTGTCATTGTTACTTTGTTAGTAGGTTGTATTTATATAGATAGATAATCAACCCAAGGCTCTCCAACAACCTCTGGACGGAGCGCTTATCGATGGATTGGGATCCAACGGCTAGGGAGGAGTCGCCTTTGGCACAAGAAGGCACCAGATGTCCCTGGGAATTCTATATGAGGCCTGTATGTAGCATCGAAATTTCATCAAATTACTGTTTTATCTCTCGACCAGCTGATTGATCTCCCGTTTTGCATCCTAGCGTGGATCTACAGGTACTACCGCGCCTCTCTGTCAAGTTATCCTTTGATCAGTTGAACGTGTTGGTTCGTCGGCTCGGCCTGATTGTTTACTTTTGTAAGATTTTTTACGTGCCAAAGAGTAGTGACCAGATGGCGGCGCTCTGGGACATCCTGGGGAAGGCAGCCAACCTCGTGCAGCTGCTTGGGCTGGACGCTATCACAGTCATCGCTGTGATCATGAGTCTCCTACTGATTCCGCAGAACAAGAAGCAATGCCAGAAGCTCGAGGGGCGCGTGCAGGCGCTCCGTGCGCTACTGCAGCGGCCGACTGGTTGTTGCATTGTGATTCAGCACTCGGAGATGGGAGATTTGATTAGCAAGGCAATCGAGGAGGCAGACGCCCTCGTCGAGTCCTACAAGAAGAGCACGCTTTGGTCCCGCCTCCGCAGGGGCAGGAGCATGGCCAGCCAGTTCCGCGACATGCGGAATGTCATCGAGTCCTACTGTGGGTTCATCCTTTCCATCAACGCCTTTCTCCTGATCAAGCAAGCGAATCCTTGTCCGCCAGATGTTAGGTAAGATGCTCGATCCTAGTATATTATGATGTGCTTACATGATCCAACATTGCAACTACGAACGTCGGTCTGGTTGGCTCGCTGCAATTTGTAGTCTTGTTTTTTAGTTGGCAATGCAGAATTCAGGTGAACGATGCATCAGGAAGATTGCTGGCAGCGACTGGGTCTTCCGCGGGTGCAGAGACGTCTGGTATTCACGGCCTCAGTATTGGCCAGCAGGAAGGAATATGCAGCGAGACAGACACTACGGACGACTCGACCTACAATGCCGAATTCAATAAAATTTGAAAAATGTATGTGTTTGTGTTAGGAGTCCATCGAAGACAAAAAAGGCCAAAAAAGGAAAAATAGAAAACAAAAACACAAGTGTGTATACTTTCTAATAAATTGTGTACGAGGACGTGGGTGCACGTGTGCGCGTGGGGTAGCCTGTATTGTGTAGGAGGGTGTACGTGCATGTGTATTTTTTTAGTTGGGTTGGGGGGGGGGGGGGGGGGGTGTTGACTCCGCCTACGCGACTATGCCCCAAGCCTGGAAAAAGGAGGATGGAGTAGCTTTCTTTTTTTTTGGTAGCATCTAACTTGTGAAATTTATTGTAATAAACATTGGAGATAAAGAAGGAGAATGATATATGATTTTTAAAAAATTAGCCACTAAATAAGGAGATGGGCACCTAAGCTAATCTTGGGTGGGTGATGTTTTGATATGATGTGTGTGTGAGTAAGAAACGGTAATAAAGTGTTGAATGGGCGTGACTTGGGCCCTCTCTCGCAGATTCTTTCCAGTGTGAAATCTGCTGATAGACGGGCTCGTTTACAATGGATAAATCTTCAAAATCTCCATTTCTGCTTCATCATCTGATTCTTGCATGTCGGATTGGCATAAGCATACTTATCTCTGTTGTTTTTCGGTCAGTGGTCTCTTTCTGGACGATACTGTTGATGTTCTGAGATGCATTCAGAGAGTACTGCTGTGCGTCCAAGGAAACCCAGAGGACCGGCCTACTATGTCGGATGTTCTTCTCATGCTAAGCTGTGAGAGCATGATCCTACCTGACCCTAGATGTGCAGCCAATGGCGACAGGCAGGATAGGAGTGGAGGCAAAAATAGAACGTCAAATGTCAGAAAACAGGTTAGTGTACCTCGTTTGGGCGTCCACAGAGTTAGCAAGGCCTGGAGAAGAAAGATCATCGCATTTCAGCTGCCACTCCAGTAAGATCAACGAAGAAGCATCATCGCCTGAACAAAAGCCTGCTCTTGCCATTGATTCCTTTTTCGCTTGTCGTCATGTTGTTGCATGTCCAGTTTGCGTACAATTTGTGCTTGTAAAACTCTCTCATTTAGTCCTTAGCAGTTTGTTGTTCCCCCTCTGTATTCTTGATTGTAGCCTCAATTGAAGATTTTGATAATTAATTTGCTTTCAGTTTCAGGGTCTTTCCGTGTTTTGTCTTGTTGGCACTGGTACAGTAAAAATAATTAGTACTAGTATTATTTTGCCGGAAGCCAAGTTGAGTAGTTGTTTTCCGTTTAGTCATTCAAGCTTCTGTGACCAGTCAACGGGAAGCTTTTGTGGCACTAAAGTATCCCACATACCACTATGCATGGATAGACCTTTGGAATTTTCCTTGAAATTATTGATAAAATAATGGGCCAAGGCCCATTATTCTAACAATTTTGTGAGGCAACAAGGGAACATTGGATTACTTTACGATGAAGCTGATGAGCTTCTCCTGTCAGAATTAACTGTGATTATATCAGGAGATCAACTGAAAACTCAAAGCAGAGGGTTAAGCTTAAGCAGCTGGCACGGCGAAGAGCACCACGCCGGTGTGGTCCTCCCTGACGAAGAACATGAATGGCTGGTCGGCAACGATCGACTCTGGATCGTCGTAAAGAGAAAGCCCCAAGTCATCGGCGTCCATGGCCGCGGCTTGACCCACTTACTCACCTACACCATTGGTCCTTGTACAGGCCAGAAACGAGACTGCTGGCCCAGTATGGGAAGCCGGCTTCCTTGTTCCCTTCTCTATGTTCTTTTCGTGTTCCCGTCGACGTGGCAGAGATCCAGAGCATCAGGGGAATATGAGGGGATAAGGAGAGTGCTCTGGATCTCTGCCACGTCGATGGGAACACGAAAGAAATACGGAGAAGGGAACAGAAAAACTGCGTTCCTAGTATAGCACGTGCTATTACCTTGCTCACAGGTTCCGACAGATACATAATCACATCATTAAGCAATAAGATTTGATGAACTAGGCATATGCAAACTAACAAATCATATTGTAGGATCGTAGATGGCAATCAGAGGGGGTGAATAATTGCAATGCCTAGCAGAAGCTTTTTTAAAATTTATTATTATTTTTAAATCTAATCACCTTGCACTAATTACCTTGTCTTCTAATCAAATCTAATCACGAGTAAAAATATGGCAAACTTCCGCACAACTCTTGACTAGATAATGCATGCTCACAGGCCTCTGTTCACAGATGAAAACAACCGGATGCCGCACGTAGACTCTCAGCCAGAGCACACAACGAACATTAAAAGATCAATGAAAACTTCCCTCAAGAGCGACAAGTGGCGAGAATTTTTTTTAGCACAGATGGCGACCAACAAAAAACAATGCATGTCCGTACTACGATCGTTCAACTCAAAGCAAAAATATTACTTGCATGCAGGCACACAGGAGACAGGACAAAGGAAAAAGACTACCATCGCGTGAAGAGCCAGCATGCAGTCAACAGATCAACTCCCCTCTTGCAAAAACATGCACACGTCTCCGTATTTTTCTTCAATCACACTCTCAGCAAAACCATCAATAAGTATTCAGTCAAAGCACGGCCACCTGCTTGTTTCCATCAATCATGCATGCTAACAACTTTTTCGTTTTTCGTTTTTTTTCCACCATATCGTCTCGGCCGACGGCCGCATATATATCTATATACAGCCCCTATCACACCTATTTAATCTCTACTTAAAATCATAATATAACTCGTCAAACTAGACCTAAGCCTTTTTTTATCTCAATCAGGATTTTGGCCCACTACTTTTCAAGGGACCCGAAACCTTCCTAACACGGGTTTTCCAAAATTTCAACTTTTCTAACGCGTCACGTGTCGAAATCTCTAGGACTGCACCTCCCGTAGCTTCTCCACGCATTATCCACCACGTATCATAGCCTCCGGACTGCACTTCCGTAACTCCAACACGTATCATTCATCTCTAATCTCTATGCGTCTTAAGCATGAGCCCGACCATCTCGTGATTTCCTTGACCGTCTGAACCTCAGATCTCCCCTCCTAGTCCCGGTCCACCTCGTCACCGACCATGATCGCCTCCATGCTCAACCTGCACATTCAAAGATCAAAGAATATTTTTCCGGCACAAGTTCGTCCCAACTTGACCAACATTAGTCCACAGACGCCACACGTCTTGCATAACATCTATTATCAAATATTCATCTTCATAAATTAACCATTGTCAATTATTCATCACCAAAATAATCAAGACCGAGCCACATGGTCTAACACATACATAATTGCAGACTCGATCACAATACAGTTGCTAATATGATGAATGAATGGATGGATGGATATTATCCAATCTAAATTCAAGAAACGCAGTCGACCTAGATGGTGATATCCAAATCCATTCCTATGCAATCCCAAAATGCATGGTATCCAAATCCATCCATGCCCTCCATGTGTAGTGTAGGCGTGTAGGGTTAGAATATATTGCAATCCTATAGATAGATTTTATCTATATTTAGAATCCTATTCTTAGAGATAGGAAGTTTAGATTCACATGCCCTTAATTGCTTTCCAAGGATTATAAACCGACTCTGTATATGCCACATCGAGGGCTCTTCCCGTCCTATTTAACATGCAGCTCGCGGCCTCTAACGTGGTAGAACGCTTCATCCAATTTACGAGATCTTACATGGTATTAGAGCCTCTCCTCTACCACCGAATAGATTCGATCTAGCATGGCATGTTCTTTGTCGACCACCACGAATCCCCTATCTGGCCAAGCTATCACTAAGAAGCTAGCCAAGACCAATTACTTGCTATGGAAGGCGCAAGTTCTACCAGCAATTCGTGGTGCTCGCATGGAAGGGTACCTCACCGGGGCCACTCAAGCCCCAGATGCAGAGATCGACGTCACTGATGGCGACAAGACCGTCAAGAAGCCGAACCCGACTTACAAAGCATGGATGACCGCAGATCAGCAGGTCCTTGGCTACTTGCTTTCATCTCTTTCCTGGGAGGTTCTCATCCAAGTAGCCACCATGACTTCATCCCCACAAGTCTGGAGAGCTGTTGAAGGAATGTTCTCTGGCCAGCCTCGCGCGTGATCGGTGAATACACGCTTGGCCTTGGCAACGACCCAAAAAGGCGACATGACCGTGGCAGAATACGTCGGCAAGATAAAGGCATTGGCGACGAGATGGCCTCGGTAGGAAGACCTCTAGATGACGAGGACATGGCCTCATACATCCTAGCCGGTCTGGATGCCGACTTCGACCCGGTAGTGGCTGCCATCACCTTGAAGATAGAACCAATCACAGTATCTAAACTTTACTCTCAACTTCTGAATTTTGAGAATAGGATGACACTTCGAGAAGGCATGCAAACTTCCTCAGTCAATGCGCCCAAGCGAGGAGGTCGAGGCGGGTTCAACCGCGGTGGCAGAACAGGCGGACGCGGTCATGGCAGAGGTCGTGGATGTGAAGGTGGCAGAACAATGGCACCAGCAGTGGCAGCTAAGGCGCTAGTAGTGGCGGCCGAGGTAGAAGACCAGTTTGTCAACTTTGTCACAAAATCGGCCATGTAGCTGCAGACTGTTGGTATAGGTATGATGAAACCATTGTTCCAGACATTAAAACTGCCAGTGCCGCCATCAACTCCTATGGTATAGATACAAATTGGTATGTGGACACGGGAGCAACTGACCATATCACGAGGGAGCTAGAAAAATTAACTGTCCGAGACAAATACGGTGGCAAGGATCAAGTGCACACAGCTAGTGGCACAGGTATGAACATTAGTCACATTGGTCATTCTACTATTCATACCCCTAGTCACAATCTCTATATCAAGAATATCCTTCATGTTCCCAAAGCTAAGAAAAATCTTGTCTCTGCTCATCGTCTTGCTCGTGATAACAATGCCTTTGTGGAAATTCATCCTTCTTTCTTTATGGTTAAGGATCAGTAAACGAGGATCACTCTTCTTAGAGGAAGGTGTCGCAATGGTCTCTATCCCCTACCTCCATCATCAACATCCTCTACCAAACAAGTCTTTGGAGTCGTCAAACCGTCCCTCGCAAGATGGCATAATCGCTTGGGTCATCCTTCTCTTTCCATAGTTCATAAGGTCATCTATGAGAATAAGCTTCCTTATCTAATTGAGTCAAGTAATGAGTCGGTGTGTGATGCTTGTCAACAAGCCAAAAGCCATCAGCTTCCATTTCCTAAGTCCTCTACTGTGTCAAATTGTCCTCTTGAGTTAGTGTTTTCATATGTGTGGGGACCTGCTCCTACTTCTATTGGGGGTAGGAAATACTATGTCAGCTTTATAGATGATTACAGTAAATTTACTTGGATATATCTTCTTAAATACAAGTCCGAAGTTTTTTAGAAATTTCATGAGTTCCAGAATCTTGTTGAGCGACTTGTCAATAGAAAGATTGTCGCCATGCAAACCGATTGGGGTGGAGAATATGAAAAACTTTACTCCTTTACTAAAGTTGGCATAACTCACCTTGTATCTTGTCCTCACACACATCAACAAAACGGCTCAACTGAACAAAAGCATCATCACATAGTAGAAGTTGGCTTGTTGCTTCTAGCACACACATCTATGCCAATCAAGTTTTGGAATGACACTTTTCTCACTGCCACCTATCTAATTAATCACACACCTAGTAAAGTCATCCAATACTCCACACCACTAGAGCATTTATTCCATCAAAAACCGGAATACTCCTCTTTGAGAACCTTTGGGTGTGCGTGTTGGCCAAACCTTCGACCATACAATTCCAGAAAGCTCCAATTTCGTTCAAAACAATGCACCTTCCTTGGCTATAGTAGTCTCCACAAAGGATTTAAATGTCTTGATATATCCACTGGCCGTGTCTATATCTCTAGAGATGTGGTCTTTAATGAGAGTGTTTTTCCTTTGTCTAGCCTTCATCCTAATGCCGGTGCATGTTGGAGATCGGAGATCCTTCTTCTTCCTTCCTCTTTGTTAAACCCATCTACAGTAGCACAAGGGGGTGAAAATGTAGTTGATCAATTGACTAATGCTTCTGTTTTTGGGTGAATCTGATAATTTTGATGGAGTATTGGCAGAATATCAGGAAGAATCTACTCCAAATGATGAAGAACCAGCAGTCTCCGGATTCATGCCAATGCAAATTCCAGAACCTATGCCTGCCGGATCATCCTCTCCGAGGCAAGCGCCTGGCACGTCTCTGTCTCCTACACTGCGCGTCGCTACAATAGTTGAAGATGCAGCCGGATCTCCTGTATCTGGCTCATAGGGACATGAAGTCACAGGTTCCAATGTGTCCACTGTACCGTCAGAACCTGGATCGGCTACATCTACTGATTCTGCGTCACCTCCTGTGTCTTAGCCTGTAACACGTCTTCAACAAGGAATTCGGAAAGACAAGGTATATACAGATGGTACTATTCGTTATGGTTTCTAACGTCTACTGGAGAATCGCAGAGTTTGCAAGAGGCGATGTCACATCCTGATTGGAGATCTGCTATGGATCTGGAGTACATGGCTCTTATCAAGAATCACACTTGGCATCTAGTACCGTTGCAGAAGGGGAGGAATCTCATTGACTGCAAATGGGTCTACAAAATTAAGCGTAAATCTGATGGCACGCTTGATAGATACAAGGCACATTTGGTTGCAAAGGGTTTTAAGCAAAGGTATGGCATCGATTATGAAGATACATTCAGTCCTGTTGTTAAAGCAACCATTATTCATCTTGTGCTGTCTATTGCAATTTCAAGAGGATGTAGTCTTCGTCAGCTAGATGTACAAAACGTGTTTCTTCATGGCGTTCTATAGGAGAAGGTTTATATGAGACAATCGCCTGGTTATGAAGACAAGGTTAAACCAAATTATGTGTGCAAGTTAGACAAGTCTCTCTATGGTTTAAAACAAGCGCCTAGAGCGTGGTTTTCCAGGTTAAGTGCTGTAACATCCTGAAAAATTTGAATTTGAAAAATATAAGGTTCTTAAATTATTTTGCAATATGTTCTGTTGAAACTTGGATTTTATGGCGATTTTCTGAATTTTGGTTGAGGATCCAAAAATTGAAGAAGGTTTCAAAAGAAATAAAACCAGAATTAAAATGCCATAAAAGAAAATATAGAAGTAAAATAAATCTATAATCTTGAAAAAAAGGGGGAAAGGAAGGAAGTCAGGCCGGCCGAAGGCCCGGCCCAACTTCCCCACCAAATTCCCGCACCGCTAGCCCACCCACGCTAGCTCTCCTCCCCACTCTCTATCACTGCCGCGCGGGCCCGTCCCCTCTCTTTCCCTGTCGCGCGGGACCGCTCCCCCTCCCTCTCTTTCTTCTTTTCCTTTTCCCCCATGCGCTGCGTTTCCTTCTCTTTTCTCCTCCTTCCTCCTCCCGTGGCTGAGCTTCTCCCACGTCTTCTTCTTCTCTCAGCTCTGCGCCGAATCCCTCAAATATCTGCCGCAGCGCGCCTGCGCTCCCTGCTCCCGAGCCGTCCCTTCGCTGCTCTCTCTCGCTGCCCTCCTCTGTCCTCTGCGCAGCGCCGCCCGCGCCACCAGCCCTGCTGCCGCTCCCTCTTTTTCTCCCCGCGCTGCCGTCCTGTCCCCTCGCCCCATCGCGTCACCACGCCGACGCCCACGCCCATGCTCTACTCCACCGGGCGCGCGCTCCTCTATAAGACGTCCTACGCCTCCAGTGCATTGCCTTGCCCCCTCCTTCCTCCGTCTAGCTCTCAGCTCGGGCTAACCTTGAGTGCGCCGCCGGCCGCCACTTCATCCCGGCCGCTCCGGCGAAGACCCACCATTCCGGCCGCGCCCGACGCCTCTCCATTCCCCCGCCAACCTTTTCCCCGAGTTAATTGAGCTGACATCTCCGCAGCAGCTTCTTCCCCAATCCCGGCCACCACCGCCATCCTCACCGCCGCCGACCACGCCATTCTCACCTCGGTCGGTCTTGGGTCAATTGGGCGCGGTGGGAGTGTCACCTTGGCGCCCCAAACCTCCTCCAACTTCCGGCGGAGCTCCTCGTCGCCCGAGCCGTTCCCTCCACGGTGACCTCCCCACGCCGCCGCCCGCGCACGCCGCTGGCCTCTCTCGTCGCGCCCCCAGCTCCTCCGACCCCCTTGGTGAGCTCAGTACCCCCCTCTCATACTCATTCGCACCCTTTCTTCGTCCCTCTAACTCCCGGTCGCCGGCGCCTCGATTCCGCCTCACCGCCGACCGCCTAACACCGCCGCCAGCCCGCCTTGGCGCCACCCGGCCGGAGCTACTGCCACCGTGAGCTTCGTCGTCACCTGGGCATTCCATTTCACTGGTTGCCGCCGCCTCCCCGGCCATCCTTCGCCGGCGCCACCACCCCCTTTTCCCTAGCCGAGCATACTCAAGCCACCGAGTCCCAGGTCTGCGGTTCGATCCCATTCGGCCGCAACTTCTTCCCATTTTTATTTATTGTGATTTTTACAGCCCGTACTGCTATGAAAAATCAGGAAAAAGTTAGAAACAATTTAGGGAAGGTAATAAATTTAAAGAGTTGGCGAAATAGGATACTTAACCTTGTAATATCCGATTATTTACTACATGAACAACCCATATAGTTTAAGCATTTAAATGAGGTCTAATTACTAATTAAAGGCATAGGAGGTGTTGATTAGGAAATATTGTGTAGATTTAGGCTATCATGAAGTGATGATTTAGTAAACACATATTATTCGTAAATACGACATATACATAGCTGCCGTAACATTTGTCATGACTGCCATTAAACGAAACCCCTTGGTAGATATAATTAATGACTATATCAAAACATGAACCCGTATAACAAATCATTGTAGATAGATAAATTTAAAGTCATAATAATAATAATAATAATAATAATAATAATAAAGCTAAGCTTAATAATAACTAAAGCATAGATAAAATGATAATGGTGCCGTAATTAAACCCTGACGTTAGGCTTAATAAATAATAGTGTTGAGCCTGGAATAACAGGCTAGGAACCATACCCAAATGAATACTAATTCAACTTGAGCTACGCAAGTAATATCCAAGGGCGCATAAAATGCTATACACCTAGACTCTAAAATAAATTCAGTAAGCCAAAATGCCCTGAATATTAGCGCTCGACCAAGTAATACCCAACTAAACTTATATATTAAATCATAGGTCTAACCTAACTCATGAAACTTCCTTGATAAATACAAAAATAATAAAAGATATTATTAATAAAATCAAGTCATCATACCCCACCACCAACCTTGCCTCAAATCACCCAAATCACCTGTTAACTCGTAGTAAAACTAAATTGAGTTTATTTGGATTTTATCTGGACTTTTGAGTTAATTGCATTTATTTGGATTCAGTTGCTTAGCACGTAATTAGAAACTGGAGTCCTGAAGATTCTATGGATCAAGTGTGATCGGATTGAAGTGAAGATGAAGAACAGAAGCTCGAGCGAAAGCATTGTGTGAGCTCAAGACCGCGGTAAACCGCGCCAGGCGAGTCAATACTTTGATCATGTTGAACCTACATTTTCTGCAAATTATTTTTGTTTAAATTATCAAATTGCATGCTATTATCTTATATGCCAATACATGTTTAATTTTAGATTCTAGTTATATGCCCATTGTTTGCTTGATTAATATTACACCTCCTTTGGAATCATTGAATATGTGAACCTTGTCGCCCTAGCAAAATTATAATAGTAACTTTCGAAAATAAGTCCCTAAATATATGCCATGCTTAGTGTTGCTTAGATAATCATGGGCGCGAGAGCGTCCAAGCATCACTTTTTAATACTGAGAAAAATTGATTGGGCAGTCATGGTGGGAATGACTGGTATATTTTGGTATGATTATTTTAGACTCCCAAAAATCCCAACTTGCTTAAATATCTGGGCGGATTGATTCGAGGGTGTGAGTGTGGTGCAGTGGATGCACAAAGTGGGTTAGTGGTAGACCGCCCAGATACCACTAAGGACTGAATCTTGTCATGACCTCCTGTGTAAAACAGTACAACCACAAGTCTGTAAAATACAACTTGGCTAAGTAAACTTATCGAAATCCCCGGACTCATCTCACCGGTAGTGGTTGGGAAGTGGCTACGCAAGGGCAAGAGAAGGCCTAAAGGGACACCGAGTGGAGGGTGAAGTTTCCCAGTCGTACTAGCGCAGAGGGGAGGGGAGCCCGTACGCTAGTAGCCGTGGGGAACATCCCGTGCAACGTATGGGACCCACCGCAAGTGGGAGAAGCCCATAAAGTGAGATGAGAAAAGGGACTAGATACTTTGAAAAGTCACTGTGATGGTCTGCTCAACCACACGTCTAAGGAATCGTGTGGGGCAACGAGTTGATTGTCTCTTGTGGTGAAAGTGTACAAACTCTGCAGAGTCAAAACTATTCGAATAGCCGTGCCCACGGTCAAGGGCGGACATGGGAACTTAACCAGATATAGTTCTATTTAAAAATGTTTTGTGGGTGGGAATGGAAACTTGAAGGGCGAAGGACTGCCCTGGTTTGGAATTGTCCTGGGCGTCGCCCCAGTGGTAAGTTAAGCGGCTATAACGCTGAAAGATGTTATACGGTGTGATGCCGTATATATGGAAAAATTATGGTGATATTAGGCATATGGTGTGATGCCATATGTATGGAAATTCATGTTAATATCCCTTGAACATTATGTTTTGTTCCAAAGCTGCTAGGTCTCAGGAAATTTTATGTATTGTATTTCGAATAGTGGCATTACTATTCTTACTAAATAAAATATGGGAAGAATAAATAGAGTCGTAACAAAAGAAGATGGCTGTTTATGGTAATTGCATAAAGAAGTTGGTGGATTTATGTTGATCATAATAGGGATAATGATAGTGTGGGTTCTGGGAGCAATAAATTAGTGGGGTCTAGTTGAATAGATAGGTTAGATAAATGATCTAATTGAATTTTCAGGAATTTGGAAAAATAATACAAGTATTGGAGTATAATTCTTGATTAGTGACACTCTTGGTGGATATATATAATAGTGAATCGTATACTTGGTCAATGCTATTCTTGGTGGATGTATACTCAATGATTTTGGAGAATTAGGGAGTGCAAAGGTAAATTGCTGGGTTACTACACTAATGATTAATATAAATTCTGGGAAGATATTGGTGATAATGGGAATTAATAGGAGATGATCAATTACTAGAGGGATGAATTGAATTTCTGAGAAGATTGGAGGATTCATAACAATTAGTGGATTATAATCTTGGTAACTTGAATTTTCGGTGGAGGTATATTTGTGGATTAGCTAGTGATGGATAATGGAAAATGAGATTGATTATTGGATTATGGTTGAATCAATGACGAAAAGGATTGAATACGAATGATATCGGTGGATTTGAAAGTAATTATGTTAGGGAATCATTAGAATTCAGAGGTGAGGAGCTGATGAGTAGTAACGACAGGACTGGGTTTTTAGTAATTCAAAATACAAAGTATGATCGGTGGATTAAATAAATGATGACACTTGTTGTTAGGGGTTTTAGGCAGCAGTCATTAAAGAAGGTGCATTTTCTGTAGATTAGGTCGATTTTGGCCATTGTAATGTGGAGTTAGGTAGCAACTATAACACTGTAATTGAGCAATGGTAATAATGCTACTAAAGGCGATTTTGGCAAATAAAAATAACCCGAGCCTCTCCTTTGTTAAGCCATGCATACTATTTAATTGCATTCTGTGTATTGGCTCGCGGAGCACGGGGTCGGAGTGCTCACGCTCGCTTTTGCGACAAAATTCAGATTCAGGAAATCAAATTACCTCGCCTCAGCAACAAGATTGGACAAGCTGGCCGAGAAGATGAAGATGTCAAGGGCTAGGTCGCGAACCTCCAGTTGGCTGCCTGTGGGCATGTCCTGAAGGTCCCACCTGTGTGCTTCGTTCTTCCGCTGCTGCAATTTAATGATTTCGGCCTAATCGGCCCATGAGTAAGTCTACTATTATATTTACGCTTCCGCATGATATGTATTTTGATATTCATTACTGTAACTGTGAGCACTATCTACTGATCCAGGGAATAGTGCAGAAAATCACAGAGGAATCCAGATGTTAATATCTGGGTCCCTACAGCGATGGTATCAGAGCATATCGACTGCAGGTCGTGACCTAGTTAGCCTGGCCGATAGTCCATGACTAGAATTATTTCTTCAGTATCTATTTTCGCAAATATAAGTTGCATTGCTCATTCTCATCCCTCTTAGATGATTTCCCCCTCATCTATATGCTACCCTAGCCATTTTACTTCTGCAGCTCTCTCACCTCGAATTCAAATGAAGAAAATCCAGTACTCCTCTTGAAAATTTTGTACAAAAACCCACTTTGGGCCAAGAATCATGATGCTTACCCTTGAAGGTTACATGTTCTATCCTTGGAGAAAACAATAGTGCGAATTTTGGGATAAATGAAATGGTGGAGATTGAATGAATAGATTGCTTAGATAGATGAATTAAGTGGTTCTTGGAGAAATAGAGAGTGTGGAACAAATTAAAGCATTGCAATACTGATAAATTGTATCATTTCTGAAAGATGTTTACAACAATGGAATAATAGGATATGGTCAATAACTGGAAGGATTAACTAAAATGTTTAGACATTAGAGATGTGCTAACAACTATCAGAGTATAGACTTTATTAAAAACATTATTCTCGGAGGATGTTATAGTAATCAGTTGGGAGATATATAGTAAAAATTTATATTGATCTCAAGAGAAGCAAGTTATGGATCTAAATCAATAACACCTAATTGGACTATTAGGATGTCTCGATACCAAAAATCATCGTTGGATCTAAGATAAGGAATATTAGATCTTCATTAGACTGAATAATTGATCAAAATGGCATATAATAGATTTGAGATAGGGATTATACGGTCATTGTGAAATATGAGGGTTGATTTATAAATCTATGTTGGAAGTTAGGATTTATGTGAAGATTAGATACCCATGGCTGGAGTAGCGAAAAAAAAAAAAAAAAAAAAGAAAAAAAAACACACAATAGGACGTGTAAGATCGGTGGATCGAGTGAATAAAGGCACCCACTATTTGGAGTTTTAGATGGCAAAAATACCAAAGTTAAATTATGGAGGAAGATAGCCTAAAGAGCAAATTACAAGTTAAATTATCAAGGCCATTATATTCTAAGCCTTGTGCATAACATCATATGGGAGTGAATCAAATTATTGATGGACATTTGAACAGTAGGAGAGATTTAGATGCCTTGAAAAAAAAAAGTATTGTAAGGTTTGTATTTCCAAAACCATAACAAGGATGAGTACTGATTACCCCCAAACACTTTCCTCCTTCTATCGATTTCAAGAGACAACTTTATCCCATTCTCTTACCCCTGCTCCAAAATTTAAGATTAAGATCGTCGAAAATGGTCATAAAGATAAGGTGGCCTCATTCTAAGCGGACTATGCAGATCAACCCTGCGCCCTCCTGTGTGTGCTTCCCCGAGTAGACGTTGTACTGTTACCAGATTTTCATTGGGCCCTGTGCACTGCTTTCTTGCCCTCGGGCGTCCTATTTCGCAGTCACGGGAAAAGCTTGTTTTAAAAATTTGTGTGGTTCTGTATCACCCCAGCTTCCAGGCTATATTTTTTTTTAAAAAAAAAAATTGCGAATGGGTTTAGATTACCTTATCCCCACGATTATATCCTTACCTCATGCTATTCCCTCTCACCTTTTGCTGAAACCCCCATTGGATCCACAGAAGCGAAATAACGGATAACCCAAACTAGGGTAATCAAGAAGAAGTAAAGGCTCTGCAACCTTCCAGTATTTAAGGAAAATAACATCACCATAAAGAAGACCACCGTCAGGAGAGTGTCCACTGAGCGAGGTCTCCTATTCCTGCGAAGAATAAGATTCTTGCTCCAAGGTTGCTCCTTGAATCTATTGCTAACCAAGGCAACCAAAGTACAACTAATGAGTCACCTGATCGCCACAGTACCCACCATGCCTGGAATTAGAAGAGACAAATAATGACACTCGTCATTTATTTAAGGGGGGTAGTACCAAGAGACAGAACTGCCAAAGAACGACTACGATGTATACCCTTGGAACTGCAACGACATGGACTTAGAGCTAATCAGACCAGTACAAAGGAGATTCGCAAGGCTAGGAATTTTCCGGTAATGAGGACTACAAGACATACCTTTAGCTAAAATCGTCGTGTTTGGCAGAGCTAAAGACTAAGAACGGGATCCCAGTAGAAGTGAAAGACCACCATATAGATATGTCCATCGGCACCCCTTTCATTCCTAAGGTTCTCTATCCCTAAGGCACAAACCATTGCTACCCACCTATTAATATGAAATTCTACAACCATATATCCAACAGGCGATGCAACCACTCCATTCTACGATGACGTGAAGACAACAATGTCAAAGAACAAGTAATTGGAAGCCATCGACCTATCCAGGAGAACAAGGTTTCTATCTTCCCTTTTGACTTCTCCAAGTGCTAACCTCTATTGTGTAGATTTTCACCTCTCTGAGAAGCTCAAAGAATTGTACGCCAAGCAACACCTAGGAACCCATTGCTAGCTAATATAACCCACCTCCTTTCTTTCTACTCTACCGGAATCTCGGGGTCGAGATTCATTTAAGGGGGGTAGGTTTGTAACATCCTGAAAAATTTGAATTTGAAAAATATAAGGTTCTTAAATTATTTTGCAATATGTTCTGTTGAAACTTGGATTTTATGGCGATTTTCTGAATTTTGGTTGAGGATCCAAAAATTGAAGAAGGTTTCAAAAGAAATAAAACCAGAATTAAAATGCCATAAAAGAAAATATAGAAGTAAAATAAATCTATAATCTTGAAAAAAAGGGGGAAAGGAAGGAAGTCAGGCCGGCCGAAGGCCCGGCCCAACTTCCCCACCAAATTCCCGCACCGCTAGCCCACCCACGCTAGCTCTCCTCCCCACTCTCTATCACTGCCGCGCGGGCCCGTCCCCTCTCTTTCCCTGTCGCGCGGGACCGCTCCCCCTCCCTCTCTTTCTTCTTTTCCTTTTCCCCCATGCGCTGCGTTTCCTTCTCTTTTCTCCTCCTTCCTCCTCCCGTGGCTGAGCTTCTCCCACGTCTTCTTCTTCTCTCAGCTCTGCGCCGAATCCCTCAAATATCTGCCGCAGCGCGCCTGCGCTCCCTGCTCCCGAGCCGTCCCTTCGCTGCTCTCTCTCGCTGCCCTCCTCTGTCCTCTGCGCAGCGCCGCCCGCGCCACCAGCCCTGCTGCCGCTCCCTCTTTTTCTCCCCGCGCTGCCGTCCTGTCCCCTCGCCCCATCGCGTCACCACGCCGACGCCCACGCCCATGCTCTACTCCACCGGGCGCGCGCTCCTCTATAAGACGTCCTACGCCTCCAGTGCATTGCCTTGCCCCCTCCTTCCTCCGTCTAGCTCTCAGCTCGGGCTAACCTTGAGTGCGCCGCCGGCCGCCACTTCATCCCGGCCGCTCCGGCGAAGACCCACCATTCCGGCCGCGCCCGACGCCTCTCCATTCCCCCGCCAACCTTTTCCCCGAGTTAATTGAGCTGACATCTCCGCAGCAGCTTCTTCCCCAATCCCGGCCACCACCGCCATCCTCACCGCCGCCGACCACGCCATTCTCACCTCGGTCGGTCTTGGGTCAATTGGGCGCGGTGGGAGTGTCACCTTGGCGCCCCAAACCTCCTCCAACTTCCGGCGGAGCTCCTCGTCGCCCGAGCCGTTCCCTCCACGGTGACCTCCCCACGCCGCCGCCCGCGCACGCCGCTGGCCTCTCTCGTCGCGCCCCCAGCTCCTCCGACCCCCTTGGTGAGCTCAGTACCCCCCTCTCATACTCATTCGCACCCTTTCTTCGTCCCTCTAACTCCCGGTCGCCGGCGCCTCGATTCCGCCTCACCGCCGACCGCCTAACACCGCCGCCAGCCCGCCTTGGCGCCACCCGGCCGGAGCTACTGCCACCGTGAGCTTCGTCGTCACCTGGGCATTCCATTTCACTGGTTGCCGCCGCCTCCCCGGCCATCCTTCGCCGGCGCCACCACCCCCTTTTCCCTAGCCGAGCATACTCAAGCCACCGAGTCCCAGGTCTGCGGTTCGATCCCATTCGGCCGCAACTTCTTCCCATTTTTATTTATTGTGATTTTTACAGCCCGTACTGCTATGAAAAATCAGGAAAAAGTTAGAAACAATTTAGGGAAGGTAATAAATTTAAAGAGTTGGCGAAATAGGATACTTAACCTTGTAATATCCGATTATTTACTACATGAACAACCCATATAGTTTAAGCATTTAAATGAGGTCTAATTACTAATTAAAGGCATAGGAGGTGTTGATTAGGAAATATTGTGTAGATTTAGGCTATCATGAAGTGATGATTTAGTAAACACATATTATTCGTAAATACGACATATACATAGCTGCCGTAACATTTGTCATGACTGCCATTAAACGAAACCCCTTGGTAGATATAATTAATGACTATATCAAAACATGAACCCGTATAACAAATCATTGTAGATAGATAAATTTAAAGTCATAATAATAATAATAATAATAATAATAATAATAAAGCTAAGCTTAATAATAACTAAAGCATAGATAAAATGATAATGGTGCCGTAATTAAACCCTGACGTTAGGCTTAATAAATAATAGTGTTGAGCCTGGAATAACAGGCTAGGAACCATACCCAAATGAATACTAATTCAACTTGAGCTACGCAAGTAATATCCAAGGGCGCATAAAATGCTATACACCTAGACTCTAAAATAAATTCAGTAAGCCAAAATGCCCTGAATATTAGCGCTCGACCAAGTAATACCCAACTAAACTTATATATTAAATCATAGGTCTAACCTAACTCATGAAACTTCCTTGATAAATACAAAAATAATAAAAGATATTATTAATAAAATCAAGTCATCATACCCCACCACCAACCTTGCCTCAAATCACCCAAATCACCTGTTAACTCGTAATAAAACTAAATTGAGTTTATTTGGATTTTATCTGGACTTTTGAGTTAATTGCATTTATTTGGATTCAGTTGCTTAGCACGTAATTAGAAACTGGAGTCCTGAAGATTCTATGGATCAAGTGTGATCGGATTGAAGTGAAGATGAAGAACAGAAGCTCGAGCGAAAGCATTGTGTGAGCTCAAGACCGCGGTAAACCGCGCCAGGCGAGTCAATACTTTGATCATGTTGAACCTACATTTTCTGCAAATTATTTTTGTTTAAATTATCAAATTGCATGCTATTATCTTATATGCCAATACATGTTTAATTTTAGATTCTAGTTATATGCCCATTGTTTGCTTGATTAATATTACACCTCCTTTGGAATCATTGAATATGTGAACCTTGTCGCCCTAGCAAAATTATAATAGTAACTTTCGAAAATAAGTCCCTAAATATATGCCATGCTTAGTGTTGCTTAGATAATCATGGGCGCGAGAGCGTCCAAGCATCACTTTTTAATACTGAGAAAAATTGATTGGGCAGTCATGGTGGGAATGACTGGTATATTTTGGTATGATTATTTTAGACTCCCAAAAATCCCAACTTGCTTAAATATCTGGGCGGATTGATTCGAGGGTGTGAGTGTGGTGCAGTGGATGCACAAAGTGGGTTAGTGGTAGACCGCCCAGATACCACTAAGGACTGAATCTTGTCATGACCTCCTGTGTAAAACAGTACAACCACAAGTCTGTAAAATACAACTTGGCTAAGTAAACTTATCGAAATCCCCGGACTCATCTCACCGGTAGTGGTTGGGAAGTGGCTACGCAAGGGCAAGAGAAGGCCTAAAGGGACACCGAGTGGAGGGTGAAGTTTCCCAGTCGTACTAGCGCAGAGGGGAGGGGAGCCCGTACGCTAGTAGCCGTGGGGAACATCCCGTGCAACGTATGGGACCCACCGCAAGTGGGAGAAGCCCATAAAGTGAGATGAGAAAAGGGACTAGATACTTTGAAAAGTCACTGTGATGGTCTGCTCAACCACACGTCTAAGGAATCGTGTGGGGCAACGAGTTGATTGTCTCTTGTGGTGAAAGTGTACAAACTCTGCAGAGTCAAAACTATTCGAATAGCCGTGCCCACGGTCAAGGGCGGACATGGGAACTTAACCAGATATAGTTCTATTTAAAAATGTTTTGTGGGTGGGAATGGAAACTTGAAGGGCGAAGGACTGCCCTGGTTTGGAATTGTCCTGGGCGTCGCCCCAGTGGTAAGTTAAGCGGCTATAACGCTGAAAGATGTTATACGGTGTGATGCCGTATATATGGAAAAATTATGGTGATATTAGGCATATGGTGTGATGCCATATGTATGGAAATTCATGTTAATATCCCTTGAACATTATGTTTTGTTCCAAAGCTGCTAGGTCTCAGGAAATTTTATGTATTGTATTTCGAATAGTGGCATTACTATTCTTACTAAATAAAATATGGGAAGAATAAATAGAGTCGTAACAAAAGAAGATGGCTGTTTATGGTAATTGCATAAAGAAGTTGGTGGATTTATGTTGATCATAATAGGGATAATGATAGTGTGGGTTCTGGGAGCAATAAATTAGTGGGGTCTAGTTGAATAGATAGGTTAGATAAATGATCTAATTGAATTTTCAGGAATTTGGAAAAATAATACAAGTATTGGAGTATAATTCTTGATTAGTGACACTCTTGGTGGATATATATAATAGTGAATCGTATACTTGGTCAATGCTATTCTTGGTGGATGTATACTCAATGATTTTGGAGAATTAGGGAGTGCAAAGGTAAATTGCTGGGTTACTACACTAATGATTAATATAAATTCTGGGAAGATATTGGTGATAATGGGAATTAATAGGAGATGATCAATTACTAGAGGGATGAATTGAATTTCTGAGAAGATTGGAGGATTCATAACAATTAGTGGATTATAATCTTGGTAACTTGAATTTTCGGTGGAGGTATATTTGTGGATTAGCTAGTGATGGATAATGGAAAATGAGATTGATTATTGGATTATGGTTGAATCAATGACGAAAAGGATTGAATACGAATGATATCGGTGGATTTGAAAGTAATTATGTTAGGGAATCATTAGAATTCAGAGGTGAGGAGCTGATGAGTAGTAACGACAGGACTGGGTTTTTAGTAATTCAAAATACAAAGTATGATCGGTGGATTAAATAAATGATGACACTTGTTGTTAGGGGTTTTAGGCAGCAGTCATTAAAGAAGGTGCATTTTCTGTAGATTAGGTCGATTTTGGCCATTGTAATGTGGAGTTAGGTAGCAACTATAACACTGTAATTGAGCAATGGTAATAATGCTACTAAAGGCGATTTTGGCAAATAAAAATAACCCGAGCCTCTCCTTTGTTAAGCCATGCATACTATTTAATTGCATTCTGTGTATTGGCTCGCGGAGCACGGGGTCGGAGTGCTCACGCTCGCTTTTGCGACAAAATTCAGATTCAGGAAATCAAATTACCTCGCCTCAGCAACAAGATTGGACAAGCTGGCCGAGAAGATGAAGATGTCAAGGGCTAGGTCGCGAACCTCCAGTTGGCTGCCTGTGGGCATGTCCTGAAGGTCCCACCTGTGTGCTTCGTTCTTCCGCTGCTGCAATTTAATGATTTCGGCCTAATCGGCCCATGAGTAAGTCTACTATTATATTTACGCTTCCGCATGATATGTATTTTGATATTCATTACTGTAACTGTGAGCACTATCTACTGATCCAGGGAATAGTGCAGAAAATCACAGAGGAATCCAGATGTTAATATCTGGGTCCCTACAAGTGCACGGTTGTGTCAACTTGGGTTTAAGGCTTCCAAGGCTGATACTTCTCTTTTTTTTCTATAGCAAAGGAGGTGTTACAGTGTTTGTGCTTATATATGTTGATGACATAATTGTTGCTAGTTCAACACAGGATGCAACCATGGCGTTACTTCGAGATCTCAAGCAAGATTTTGCTTTGAAGGATTTGGGAGATTTACACTACTTTCTTGGTATCGAGGTTACCAAGATAAAGGATGGGATTGTGCTTTCACAAGAGAAGTATGCCTAAGCTCTTTTGAAAAGAGTAGGCGTGACAGCTTGCAAGCCAGTCAGCACGCCGTTATCTACGATGGAAAAATTGTCAAAACATCAAGGGACATTGTTAGGTCCGACTGATGCAACGCGATACAGAAGCATTGTAGGTGCTTTGTAGTATCTTGCATTGACAAAGACCGAACATTGCACTCTGTCAACAAGGTTTGCCAATTTTTGCATGCACCTACTACTGAGCATTGGAGTGAGGTCAAGAGAATACTTCGATATGTCAAGTTGACCGTGCGAGTTGGACTTCGGATCGACAAGTCTTCCTCTATGTTGATAAGTGCATTTTCTGATGCTGATTGGGCAGGCAGTCTAGATGATCGTCACTCTACTGGAGGCTTTGCTGTCTTCCTTGGTGATAATCTTATTTCATGGATTGCACGAAAACAAGCTACAACATCTCGGTCTAGTACCGAAGCAGAATATAAAGCTGTTGTTAATGCTACTGCTGAGATAATCAGGGTACAAAGTCTGTTGAATGAGCTAGGAATTCCTGCGCCTCGCACGGCGCAGTTGTGGTGTGACAACATTAGTGCCACATATCTCTCAGCGAATCCAGTCTTTCATGCACGAACAAAACATATAGAAGTGGACTATCACTTTGTTCGAGAAAGAGTTGTACAGAAACAGTTGGAGGTCAAATTTATTTCATCTGGAGATCAAGTAGCAGATGGATTTATGAAGCCTTTGTCCCTTCGGCAACTTGAGGATTTTCGATGCAATCTTAACTTGATAAAGTTATGATTGAGGGGGATGTTAGAATATATTGTAATCTTATAGATAGATTTTATCTATAGTTAGAATCCTATTCTTAGATATAGGAAGTTTAGATTCACATGCCCTTAATTGCTTTCAAAGGATTATAAACCGACTCTGTATATGCCACGTCGGAGGCTCTTCCCATCCTATTTAACATGCAGCCCACGGCCTCTAATGTGGTAGAACGCTTCATCCAATTTACGAGATCTTACATGTAGCACATCACATCACAGAGTCCGCGAATTTAATTCCGGATATCCAAAATTGTACGCAAATAGTAAGATATGTTCTGCTCGGGAATCATGCAGGACCCTGACCAACCATGCCTCCAATCCATGTGCGCTTGATTGCCTTGGTGCCAGAACACGGTACTGTGATAGCCACCACGCCACCATTCTTTCGATGTCGCCGCCGAAGGTGATGGATCGAGCACGAACTTCGCTGCGGCCGGAGATGGATGCGTGGGTCGTGCAAGCTTTCCTTGCTGCGCACGTGGATCGGATCACATCACGGAGCAGGAATTGGGGTACTCCTTGACGGAGTTAACAGTGTAGTGAGGGTAATAGGGGACGCCGGTGCCCTGCAGGTGGTGCGGCGGCGGCGGGTACATGCCCGCATACCCAGTTCTTGGGCCGGTAACGCTGCATTCGTCGTCTCTTCCATCTGTTCGGCCCCTTTTCCGCTGGCGTGCCAGCCTTTGTTCCTTTTGTAGCCACCTGCTGCAGCACTATTCTTGTTGCCATTCATGGCAACGTCTATCTTTTTCGCATTGCGGTTGATCTCCTTCTTCAAATAAAAGAGATCGAAGGAGATCGATCAGCCACACAGAAGAGAATTAATCCATATACATATGTATCGTTCTTACCGAGCCGGCTCTTGCGTTTGTGCCGGGATAATTGCCAATTGCAGTGAGCTGGTTGACCAGCCTCTCGAGGCGAGCGTCGTTGGCGATGCCGAGGTCCATGAGGTAGTTGTTGATCCTCTTCTCGACCTCGTCGAACCTGCCGGCGTCCCTGCTGGCGGCGCGGAGCCTGGAGAACAAGCTGCCGCGCTGGCTGGACTCGACGAGCCCGAGCGCGTCAGCAAGGGCGTCCCTGAGCCTGTCCAGCACCCTCCTCCTCGTGTAGTCGTGTGTAGAAACCAAAACTTGATCTCGGCTTGGAACCGATGCCCGAGACCCGGCGCGGCTTCAAATCGAATAGTAGCAACGAGCAGCGGGGCGCGGCAGCCTCTTCGCCGCCGGTGCCTGAGGCGCCGTCTTCGCAGAGCATGGACGAGTACGAGGATGAGCCTCCTCGGCGGCCGGGGCGCCACCACGCGCAGTTCTGCGCCTGCCTTCCGAACACGTTGGACTATGATTCAGCACTCATTGATGGGTGATTTGGTTAGCAAGGCAATCGAGGACGCAGACAGCCTCGTCGAGTCCTACAAGAAGAGCACGCTTTGGTCCCGCCTCCGCAGGGGCAGGAGCATGGCCAGCCAGTTCCGCGACATGCGGAATGTCATCGAGTCCTACTGTGGGTTCATCCTTTCCATCGACGCTCTCCTGATCATGCAAGCGAATCCTTGTCTGCCAGGTGTTAGGTAAGATGTTCGATCCTAGTATATTATAATTTGTTTGCATGATCCAACATTGCAGCTGCGTACGTCGATGTGGTTGGCTCCCAGCAACCTACTGAAGGCATGTTTTCAGGAGGCGAACGATGCATCAGGAGGCGTGCTGGCAGTGACTGGGTCTTCCGTGCGTGCAGGAACATCTGGTGGTACCGATCCTGACATTCACAGCCTCAATATTGGCCAGCAGGAAGGAATATGCAGCGAGACAATATTGGCCAGCAGGAAGGAATATGCAGCGAGACAGACACTACGGACGACCCACAATGCCAAATTCAATAAAATTTGAAAAATGCATGTGTTTGTGTTAGGAGTCCATCCAAGACCAAAAAAGAAAAAAAAGGAAACAAAAAAAAGCACAAGTGTGTATCCTTTGTATGTGTATCTCTACCCCTAAAATCCACCAGTTCAGTTCTTTCCTACGACCACCCTAAATTGTGCCCCCAGCAGTCATGAGTTTTCCTGCGTCCACACCAATTCGTGTCCCCAGGAAAACCAACCAGTGAAATCAACGATCAAGGATCAATTCCCACCTTTCTCTCTCCTTACCCACTCATATCCAACGATCCAAATCCTTACCTCCCCCGCGCCTCCTCCGCTCCCTCCGCCTCCCCTGCGCCTCCCCCTCCTCCCCCGCGCCTCCCCTCCCTCCGCCTCCCCCCATCCTCCCCCGCGCCTCCCCTCCCTCCGCCTCCCCCATCCTCCCCCGCGCCTCCCCTCCACCGCGCCTCCCCCCATCCTCCACCGTGCCACCCCCCATCCTCCCCCATCTCCGCCTCCCCTGCGCCTCCACTCCCGCCGCTCCCCCGTTCTCCGCGCCGCCTCCTCCCCTCCCTCTTCCGCCGCTCCGCCCTCGCCTACTCCTCCCCAACCCGCGCCACCGCCGCCTCCTCCTCCTCCCCCCACTCCTCCGCTTCGCCCCGCCTCCTCCCCCGATCCGTGCTTTGTTAGATCCGCCGATCTTGGCGACGGAGATGGATTCCTCGGTCGACCCCGCGCCACGTTCCACCGGCTCGACGCCGTCGGTGAGTCCCTCGGGCCGTGGTTCGCTTGGATTGTGAAATGTGTGTTGCGGTTGATTGAATGCGTGTTCTCGTGCGCGTGCAGCGGTGAGGGAGGAGGAGTCGAGGTTTAAGAAGGCGGCGGCGGAGGGATGCAACCTCCTGCCGCTCAAGCGCTGCATCTTCTCCGATCACCTCACGCCGGTGCTCGCGTACCGGTGCCTCGTCAGGGAGGACGACCGTGAGGCGCCCAGCTTCCTCTTCGAATCCGTCGAGCAGGGCTCCGAGGGCACCAATGCGCAATCCGGTAATATTTCTTCTCCCTTGCCCCGCCTGATCTACTCTCATCTTAGGTTTCCCCATGATTTTGTTGCAGTTGGTCCCTCCGCGATGTGATTTTTGCGGTAACTAGGGTTTAGGTGCGTGTGTTTTGTACTGGCATCGCATAATAGAGCGAATTATCATCTGGTGCTGTTGATTTGTGTGATTTAGGTGGTGTTGACCGAGGTCCGAGGATGCTGGCGGTTCTGATATATATACGCGCGCGTGTGTGCACGCACGTGTGTGCGTGCAATGTTGTTAAATAAGCTATTGATTAGTGATAGTTGTTTGTTTCTAGGGCGAAATTGATGAAGTTATGTGCTGCTGTGCCGGTGTTGTGTAAAGATTTATGCACTAATGATGCAATTGATGTTATTTGGGCTGTAGCTTGCTATGATGACTCATTGTCTGGTTTGTATGAAATGGTTTAATTTAATTTAGATTAAACAAGTCCTTTTTTAGTGATAGTTTCTTGTTTCTAGGTTGAAATTGCTAAAGACTTGCTGCTGTGCCTGTTTTGTGTAAAGTTTTATGCACTAATGATGCAATTTAATTTTGTTCGGGCTGTAGTTTGCTATGATGGTTAAGTGTCTGGTATGTATGATATGGTTTAATATAAGTTAGAATGAATATTTTTATAGCTATTTCATGGTTTCTGTGGCTAGCTCTTCTGGTTGGACTTGGATGAGGATTACATGTTTCCATTTTGTTGCTGAAATAAATGTCATGCCTTCTGATGAATTGCGTTTGTTGGTTGGTTTTTACAGGCTAGAGCTGTTAGGAACCTATGGGTTGGTGGCATTAGTCCATCAATTTCATAGGAAGAGCTGGAGGAGGAGTTCCAAAAGTTTGGAAAGATTGAAGGTGTTGCATTTTCCCATGATCAGACTTCTGCGTACATCGATTTCGAGAAGCTTGAAGATGCAGTTTCTGCACATAGAACCTTGGATGGAACAGTTTTAGGTGGCAAGGAATTGTGTGTTGATTTCCAGAGGTCCAGGGGCAGAACGGTGTGTACATAGTTGTTGATTGACTTAGTGAATTGCACTTTATTGGTTACAAGTTTATGAAGGCCGTTTTCTTATTGCAAGTTATTTGTACTCATTTTTATAGGAATGGTCAGAGGCAGGCAACCTCAATGGCAGAGTATCAATGCTACCTGGTGAAATGAGAGTTGGACCTGCAAAGGTAAATTTTGTTTAGATATTTTGTTCTTTCCTGTTCTACTTCTTTCGCTTTTATCTGCTGATGTTGCTACTATCATATCATGTTCTGTTTGCGTGTCAGGGTTCTACTGGAGTACGAATGCGAGAAGCGCAGCCTACCAATGTTCTCTGGGTAGGTTTTCCCGGTTCATATAGAATTAATGAGGAGGCGCTTCGGCGAGCCATGGCAGCACATGGTGTGGTTACAAACACAAAAATTCAGCCTAACATTTCAGTGACATTGTAACTGATGGCCAGGTGCACTGCCTTTACATCTTTCTTCATCATTTTTCTTTTTTTGCTTTTAGGGAATTCTTGAATAGATATGCCTTTAGAAAAAGCTTGAATTATGTAAAGCTTGTGATATGGTCAATGGCTAATATAGTTAGCACATAATCATGTTGAACCCTAACATGTATGTATTAGGACACTTATCATATCAGCCCCATGTGCAAATAGTGCAATAAGCAAACTTGTGCTATGGGTTTGCAAATGATGCTCGTCATGCCCATAATTCAAGCTGTCTTCTTGAGGCCGACTACGCGTATAGAAAATATTTTTGCTTGGTGGGTTATGTGTCGCAGATCACTGATGAAAATGAAAACATAGTACGGGCGTCAATTGGATATAGTGTACCATGTCTTCTAGGCAAGGATACTCAACAATACTAACTGTTTACAATGCCTTTCATGAAACATATTTTGTTCCAATCTTGAAGTTTCAAAGCTGTCCAGCTATCCTTTTCTTTTTTGGCTTCTCAGTCAAAGGCGAGCCTGTTTCAACAGAATCTTCTGTTTGTTGTGAGTTTGAGCATCAGCTGCCGCTTTCGCCGAGCTGTAACTCAACAAAGACAAGGTCAAACAGGGGTTATATTGGAAATAAGGGCATTTGATTCAAGTCAGTATTTCGGGTAGGTCTAAAAAGAAAGCCATCTTCCAATTAAATTATCATATTAATGCTGTAAACTATTCAGTTTTACTATTGCATGCCTTCTCATATAGTTTCTTGGATTTCTTATTGTATCAGTCAGTCAATTCTTTGTTTCTAAGTCCTCTAGATCATGTAGAACTTTCGAGTTATTTGGGGAATGGATACTATTTTAATTTTGTGATGATATGTTTTTCAGGTAACTGATGCTCCGGAGATCCATTCAAATGGTTTCCATGTGAAATTTGACATTACAGAAGGTCAGATTGGCTTTGTATTGCCAACTGTGGTTCCACCTTACAGTGCCAGTTCTGTAAGTAGAATGCTATCTGTTGAAGATGACAAGGACACTTATTCCTTCTGGAACACTTGCATTTTACTTCCCTTCAAATCAAAATTCAGGGAGGGCACTGGTATGTGCTCCATGGCATCCATGTTTTCTGATCTCCACCCATCTCTGCTCCTTTTCCTTCACCGACTAAGGCCCTGTTTGGATTCTGAGGTCTAAAGTTTAGTTGGCTAAAATTCAGGACTAAACTTTAGACAACTAAACTTTAGCCACTAAACTTTAGACCATAGGGTTGTTTGGATCATGGACTAAAGTTTAGTTCTGGTCCAATAAATAGACTTTTGTACCCCTGGTTTTTTTGAGCCGTTGTTTGCTTGCTAAAATAATAATCAACCCAATGGGTATTGATAAATAAATAATTTAAACTTGGTACAACAGATAGGTCAATAAAAAAAGTTCATTCACATGCGGACCGACTGTAATCCAAAGAAAATATAGTTGAAATAATTCATAAAATTTTGAAGATGCCGCCGGATGGTTTTGGCTAATTGTTTTCGGCGGGGGCGATTGGAGTCCGGGCGGGGAAGAGATATTTTCACAAGGGCAAAATCGTCTTTTGTGTGCGGGAGCCGGGAGAAACCAAAACTTTAGACCACTTTAGCTCATTTTTTTGGTCTAATGGTCTAAAGTTGTTTTTAGGGGTTAGCTAAAGTTTAGATCTAACTTTAGACCATCTGTTTGTAGACTTTAGATCTAAACTTTAGTGACTAAACTTTAGGTGAATGGATCCAAACAGGGCCTAAAATGCATCAAGTATAAGAATGTACTGAATGACAAGCTGCTGGTTATGAGAAGAAAGGCTCTTGGTGATGGCATTGTGAGAATCTCACATGGGAATGAGGTAATGAGTTGGTTGGTAGTTGGTAGGAAGTTACAGGGCACAATTGTACGCCATGACGTGTGCACTACGGAGATAGCTGTGGCATTTACTTGCAGGAGACTGAGAAAGGAGAGTATGAGCCTTACTTGAAACAACAACCCGTGTTTGCTTTTCTTCCTCTAAGGAACTACGGTCTTAAATTCATTCTTCAAGGAGAACTACGGTGAGATCGAGAAACGATACGATCACATCCGAGAGAAGACAAAATTTTATCTTGTTTTGTATTTTACCGTAGCGTTAGCACGGGCAAACTACTAGTTGTGTAGAAAGGCGTGGGTGCATGTATGTGTTTTTCTGTGCGTGTGGGGGTAACTCCTTCTACGCGAATATGCTTAGCCGGTCCTAAGCCCGGAAAAAGAAGGAGGGAGTAGCTTTCTTTTTTTCTCAGCATCTATGTACATATAAATCTTGTGAAATTTACTGTAATAAACATTGGAGATAAAGAAGGAGAATGATATATGATGTTTTAAAAAATTGGCCCCTAAATAAGGATATGGGCAACTAAGCCAGTCTTAGGTCTCTTAACCTGGTGGGTGGGTGATACATGATTTGGAAAGAATTGTGATCTTTGATATGCTGTGTGTGTGAGTAAGAAACGGTAATAATGTGTTTTTTCCTCAAAAACATGGGAGAATTATGTTTTATTCATTAAAAAGCAAAGTTGAAAACAAACGGACGAAATACACAGTCTAGAAAATGGTCTTGCCGGCCAGGTAAGAGGAGTGGTGGACGAAATACACAGCTAGCAGCAACGGCAAAAAGAACAACAGTGACAAAATGAACAGGACCGACTAGCGGTAAAAAAACAGGAAACCCAACCCAGGCTAACAGCTCGCTAATGCAGATCTCCAACAGCTTCAGAGTGAAGATCGCGAAGACTGGAATTGCGTAGGGATGACCAAAAGCCAAATTCCTGCTTTCATCTGTTCGCCCCCCTTTACGCCGGCGTGGCCCTTGTTCCTTTTGTAGCCACCTGCTGCAGCACTACTCTTGTTGCCATTCATGGCAACGTCTTTCTGATTGGCGTCGCGGTTGATCTCCTTCTTCTTCAAATAAAATAGATCGAAGAAGATCGATCAGCCACACAGAAGAGAATTAATCCATATATACATGAGGATATATACATATGTATCGTGCTTACCGAGCCGGCTTTTGCGTTTGTGCCGGGATGATTGCCACGGGCAGCAAGCTGGTTGACCTGCCTCTCGAGGCGAGCGTCGTTGGCGATGCCCAGGTCCATGAGGCAGTTGTTGATCCTCCTCTCGACGTTGTCGAACCTGCCGGCGTCCCTGCCGGCGGCCCGAAGCCTGGAGAGCAAGCCGCCGTGCCGGCTGGACTTGACGAGCTCGAGCGCGTCGGCGAGGGCATCCCTGAGCCTGTCTAGTTGTAACGCCCTAGAGTCCAAACCAGTTCAGACTTAACCACATTCTGGATAGGTCACGCACACGTAGCAACCCGCTTGCACTTTCGTCCTCGCTTCGTGCAAAACGGTTAACCGGGGGTATTGCCATTGAAACTCCTAGTCTTATATGTAAGTGCTTCTTAAGGTAAGCACCCTGACTCGCACGCGCCCATGTAACCGCGAGAGTTGACTCTGATACCGTTTGTAACGCCCTAGGGTCCAAACCGGCTCAGACCTAACCACATTCTGGATAGGCCACGCACACGTAGCAACCCATTTGCACTTTCGTTCTCGCTTCGCGCAAAACGGTTAACCGGGGTACTACCATTGAAACTCCAAGGCTTATATGTAAATGCTTCTCAAGGTAAGCTGGTAAGATGGGATTAACCCAGAAATTCATATGCACACATACATAGACCAACATGAGCCGGTGTGTCACACCACTGCACCAGCACCCTCCTCCTCGTGTCCGTGTCCTTGGCCGCCTTGGAGTCTCGCAGGAGGTCGCCGTCGGTGCGCACGCGCTCAGCGAGCTCCAGACACCTGCGCCTGTTCCGGCGAGTCGTGCTCGCCGCCTTGGCGATCTCCTGTGCGACCTTGAAGGCGATGGCTCCACCAAGTCGACGCACCTAGCACAACGTAACTTGGTTGATAACCCTGCGTGCTTTAATTGCTTATGGCTGCTAATCACACCGGCAGTCGGGAGGGATATCAATTATACTCTCGAAGAGTAGCACTCAGCTATCAGAGAGGGCAATTTCCTTTTTCCTCGTAAAACTAGAGGATGGACGGCAAGTTTAACGGAGCTGTACATCCGGTCACTTTCTCCGAGTGATCTCCATTCAAAACTGTTTTTACTAATAACTTTTAACTACATGTATTAGATTTTAGCTGAAATAAGTACTATAGCAATTATTAATTTTTACCTGAGATATTCAATTAAAAATAAAAAAAGGAAAAATAAAAAAAAGATAAAAGTCGCGTTAGAAAGCGTTCAAAATTAGGAGCCAGAAAGAAAAAACCGTTATGAACAGGCATTGTTACAGCACTGTTGCATGTGGGCTCAGCGGAGGGAGGACTCTTCCTCGCGAAAAGGTCATTTTTCCTCACGAAAAGGTCTCTGCCCGTTTTCTTGCGGCGCTTTTTTCTGAAAAAGCCCCTCCAATTTGCAGGATAGCGCCCCGCGGTTTTGTGAATTGCGTACGGGTCCTCGTTTCGTTACATACGGGTCCTCGATTTTTACGAAAAAGCCCTTTAGCTTTTTCGAAAATACGCATGTGCCCTCGGTTTTTTAAAAAAAAACTCCTCGTAGATCATCGCCTCTTTTACTTCGGTACACATGATGACTGATGTGGTATGGCGCCGCGTCTATCAGGCTAGTTAGGAAGGAGATGTGAGCACAAACCGCCCAGCAAGACCGACGACCTTGATGAGGTGGGTGGATAGGAATGAAGACGTACGGGAGCTTAGCTTCAACTAGCTGTGACTCAGCTTGCCCACAGAAGCCACGGAAACTACTGGTGAAAAAAAAACTCGATAGTAGGTGTAGGCCCAGTATAACAATAGAATATTACAATTGGTCTACATGAGCAAGTCTTATTTTCTTGATTTCAAAGTATACATAGTTTAGTATTATATTGCTAAGGTAAGATAGAGAGAGACTAATTTATAAGGTAGAATCCTCATTACTTCTTGAATATGGATAGAAAGGGTATGAGAAGAGCTTTGACTAATTACGCACATGCACGTATTTGCACATTTTCGTGGGAAAATTGCGTAACTTGTGACTTTTCGCGTGAAAATAGCGTGACTTACGACTTGCGATGCGCGGCCGTACGGTGACGTGACACGCCACTTGGCAGACTAAATCCATCTTTATTTTTACTGAATCATGCACCACACTCTCTCTGTTTGAATGAGATTCAAACATTTGAATTTGAGACTTTATTGAGTTTTGATGACAGACGACAAGATATTGGATTCAAACCTTGGCGACGAGATATTGGACGTCGCATCTTTGTGAAGGTCGGTGGGTGACAATCGAGAAAATTATCCAATACCAGGTGGAGTGGCTGTTTGCAAAACCACAGTATTGGCCTAAGTAGTTTAGGTGACATCTTTGAGGATTGATTGCCTTATCGAGCTATTAGAGCCTTGTGAAAGTCAGGTTTTGAAAAGTGTGCAAGTGTGTAAAATAGAAAACCTGTGCGTTACCAGGTTTTCCTATGTGTAAGTGGTGTGATCCACTAAGTGAATCCAGGTTAGGGCTTGGTGAGAGAAGAGTCTCCACTGTATAAGCCTTGTATTGAGTTGAGAGATGTATCTCTCTAGCGTTAGGGTTTCTAAGGTTGGAGCCTTTTGTGTGTGTATTCTAGGGTTAGAATTCTGTCATCCTATGGGAGTGGCTATAAAATATCCCTCTTCAAGTGAAATAAATATCCAAAGTTTACTCAAGTGAGTTGTGTCATGAATCACTACTACAAAACAAACTATACTAGACGTCTCATCACAGACGGTTCATATGGAGCCGTCTGTGCTTTGATTATTACAAACGGTTCATGGCTAAAACCGTCTCTGAAACTATCACAGATGGTTAGGTTTAAAAGCCGTCTGTGATATACGTATTATCACAGACGATTTTTAATTAGAACCGTCTATGAAATTATCACAAACAATTTTTATTTACAACCGTCTATTTTTGTCCATTGTCATATGAACTACAAAAGCTACTGAGACGAGAGACAAATTCAAGAAAAATTTATTATAAAAGTCCCCAAAAATGAGATTCTCATATCTTGGTCTTCTGGGTTTTATATGCTTCTTCTTCGACTTTTGGAGTTGGAGGATCAGCCGCTGAGTTCTCAAATGCCGTGAAGCTTGTCCTTGCCCTCTGCACTTCCTCCTCCAGCCTAGGCAAATCATTAGTACGGCCAATAATCTCATAGAGAATGACATGATAAGCTTCCTCAGAATCGGCCGCTTCTGCTTGATCGGCAATGTTATCCATGTGTCTCTCCACTGCCGCAAGAGTTTCTTCCGCTTTGTGCACATTGCAGAGAAGAACGAGGCTGAGGGCAGTTTCCATTTGCTGAGCGGCAACGAGACACCTCCGTCGACAGGGGATGATGAGGTCCAGCTGACGGATGGAAGCGAGACGACGAAGGAGAGCAGGGCGTGAGCGGGGGAGCTGCTCTAGACATAAATTGTTGGCCGCCTGTATAAGGTTGTAGCCGAACAACTCATGATGGTGTAGGGACCCAGATTTTACAATCCGGATTCCTCTGTGATTTTCTGCACTATTCCCTGGATCAATAGATAGTGCTCACAGTTACAGTAATGAATATCAAAATACATATCATGCGGAAGCGTAAATATAATAGTAGACTTACTCATGGGCCGATTAGGCCGAAATCATTAAATTGCAGCAGCGGAAGAACGAAGCACACAGGTGGGACCTTCAGGACATGCCCACAGGCAGCCAACTGGAGGTTCGCGACCTAGCCCTTGACATCTTCATCTCCTCGGCCAGCTTGTCCAATCTTGTTGCTGAGGCGAGGTGATTTGATTCCTGATTCTGAATTTTGTCGCAAAAGCGAGCGTGAGCACTCCGGCCCCGTGCTCCGCGAGCTAATACACAGAATGCAAATAAATAGTATGCATGACTTAACAAAGGAGAGGTTCGGGTTATTTTTATTTGCCAAAATCGCCTTTAGTAGCATTAGTACCATTGCTCAATCAAAGTGTTATAGTTGCTACCTAACTCCACACTACAATGGCCAAAATTGACCTAATCCACGGAAAATGCACTTTCTTTAATGACTGCTGTGTAAAACTCCAAACAGCAAGTGTCATCATTTATTTAATCCACCGATCATACTTTGTATTTTGAATTGCTAATAATCCAATCCTGTCATTACTACTCATCAGCTCCTCACCTCTGAATTGTAATGATTCTCTAACATAATTACTTTCAAATCCACCGATATCATTCGTATTCAATCCTTTTCGTCATTGATTCAAAACCATAATACAATAATCAATCTCTTTTTCCATTATCTATCACTAGCTAATCCACAAATATACCTCCACCGAAAATTCAGTTTACCAAGAGTATAATCCACTAATTGTTATGAATCCTCCAATCTTCTCAGAAATTCAATTCATCCCTCTAGTAATTATTCATCTCCTATTAATTCCCATTATCACCAATATCTTCCAAGAATTTATATTAATCATTAGTGTAGTAACCCAGCAATTTACCTTTGCACTCCCTAATTCTCCAAAATCATTGAGTATACATCCACCAAGAATAGCATTGACCAAGTATACGATTCACTATTATATATATCCACCAAGAATATCACTAATCAAGAATTATACTCCAATACTTGTATTATTTTTCCAAATTCCTGAAAATTCAATCAGATCATTTATCTAACCTATCTATTCAACTGGACCCCACTAATTTATTTCTCACAGAACCCACACTATCATTTCTTATTCATGATCGACCTGAATCCACCAATACCTTTAAGTACATGCTACAAACATCCATCTCCTTTACTCACGACCCTGTTTATTCCACCCATATTTTATTTTGTAAGAATAGAAATGCCACTACTTGAAATACAATACATAAAATTTCCCGAGACCTAGCAGTTTTGGAACAAATCATAATGTTCAAGGAATATTAACATGAATTTTCATACATATGGCATCACACCATATGCCTAATATCACCATAATTTTTCCATATATACGGCATCACACCGTATAACATCTTTCAGCGTTATAGCCGCTTAACTTACCACTGGGGCGACACCCAGGACAACTCAAATCAGGGCTTTCCGCTACCCTCCACTTTTCCATTCCCATTTTCCAAACATTTTTAAATAGAACTATCTCGAGTAAGTTCCCATGTCCGCCCTTGACCGTGGGCACGGCTATTCGAATAGTTTTGACTCTGCAGAGTTTATACACTTTCACCACAAGAGATGAATTATCTTTATTGCCAACATGCTTTCTTAGGCATGAGACCCAGATAATTTATCACAAATCCTTTACCTTACTCCGATCTAGCTAGACACCACCCACGCTGAGGTTTCACCGCTGAAGGGTTACACCACCACAGTCAGAAGCCCCCTCTTGCGTCGTGCGAGTACAGTACACCCTGTGCCTCACTGTGAGTAAACCAGTACACCCTGGCACCCACTTTCCTCGGTGATATCTGAACTAAACCCTTGCAAGTTATTCAGCTAGGTCGTACCCATTATAGACTTGTGGTTGTACTGTTTTACATCAGGAGGTCATCACAAGATTCAGTCCTTAGTATTATCTGAGCGGTTCTACCACACTCCATAATTTGTGCTCCCACCGCACCACATACCAGCCCCCAAGCCATCCGCTCAGATATTTAGAAAGTTAGGATTTTTGGGAGCATAAAATAATCGTGTAAAAATATACCAGTCATTCCCACCATGACTGCCCAAACAGTTTCTCATGATTTAAAATGACAATAATGTTTGGGGCATTTCAGTGCCCCTGGGTATTTATGCAGTACTAAGCATGGCATATAATTAGGGACTTATTTTCAAAAGTTACCATTATAATTTTGCTAGGGTGACAAGGTTCATATATTCAAGTATTCCAAAGGAGGTGTAATATTAGCAAAGGTAACAATGGGCATATAACTAGAATATCAAATTAAACATGTATTTGCATATGAAATAACAGCATGCAATTTGATAATTTAAAACAAAATAATTTGCAGAAAATGTAGGTTCAACATGATCAAAGTATTGACTCGCCTGAGTCACGGGGGTTTTGGTCTTGGTTTTCTGAAGCTTCTAGGGCAGCTGCTTCCTCTTCTTCTTCTTGAGCCTCGTACGCTATTTAATCGCGCGAAAAACCCGAATAAAAGAAAAGCAACAATCACTCAAAATATCACCAGAAATTCAAACGAACTCTAAAAATTATGATTTTAGTCCCATTGGATATATTTTGAATTTAGATAAATTTAAAAATTTGTTTCACCCCAATCGGTGTTAAAATGAATAAGTTACATGTATTCCAAGTTTTCAGTTACAGAAAATCCAGAATAAAATAGCAAATCTTGACACGTGGGCCCCTGTTATTTTAATTCATTTCTTTATTTTAATGCTTATACTGTGTGTGTATGACAGGTGGGTCCCACTGCTATATTTTAATCTATTTTCATTATTTTATTTCATTGTGCCACAGCCACTGACATGTGGGCCATGTACGGATGACGGGTCCCACATGTCAGTGAGGAAATAAATTAATTAGCCATCTTACTCTAGCCCATAATCACCATTAGCCCTTAATTGATCATCATTAACCCTAACCCTCTCTACTCCCGGCCAAAAATGGTTAAAAAATCCCCTACAGTACTGCGGCTGGGGTGTTCGAACGCGGGCGCGCAGGGTGAGGGCATGAGATGGCAACCAGTCGGGCTACGGGTATTACCTGCCCGGAAAGGAGGAGGAGTTGGTGATGAACCGGGCGGCGGAGGTGTAGAGCAGAGGAGGTTGAGGCGGCGGCGCCGGCGGCGAGCGGTGGTCGGGGAGGCTCGGACGAGTGTCAAAACACGTTCCCGCGGGTGTGCTGGTGTCGGCGGTGAGGTCAACTAGGGTCGAGGACGCACGGTGGTGGCCGGCGGCGAGCGGGGGCGGCGGTTCGGGGGTGACTTCCGGTGCCGGCGGGGTAGGGACCACGGGAGGCGCCGGGGAGGTCGGGGATGAGCTCACGGGGTGCCGGATATGGTGTTGGCGTCGGGGATTGACCTCTGGTGGCGTGTACCGACGGGGAGAGCTTCGCCGGAGATGGGGACGAAAGGGGCGGCGCCGGCGAGGTGGGGTGTTTGCAGCACAATTACCTGGAGGGGGAGAGAATTGGGAGGGTGAGGAGTGCATTGGGAGCTTCGGGGGTCCTTATAGGAGGCCGAGAGGGGCTAGCAACGGTGCTCCCGCCCGGGCGGTCATGTCGTGGGCGGTGGAGGCAGTTACAGCGCGGGATTCCTGGGATTCGGGGGTGAAGGCGCTGGGAGACTGCAGCACTGCGCCGCACGCCCGACGAGAGGGAGGGATTTCGGCTGCAGCGCGGATTCGGCCGGGGCACAATTTCAACGGGCGCAGGAACGGAATATGCGCTGACCCGGGGCGGCGCGCGCGGCATAGCGGGGAGGCGACCCCCGATAGGACGGCGGTGGACTTTGCAGGCACGAGTTCGGGGCGAGCCGCGGTCCTTCGGTCCGAAGCGGTGTCGATCCGGGCAAAAGGGTTCAGCTCCCTGTTTGGAATTTGCGAGGCAGTGGGGGAAGAAAAACAGTGCAGCAGGGGCCATAGAGGTACAGGGTCACATGTATACATATATATGTATGGGTATACTTGTGGGCATATATATATATTGGTACATATGTTTCTACTTCCTTTTTACTGATTAAATTCCCTAGGTGCCTTTTTCCTTATTAAGTATATATATATATATACACATATATATGTATGTGTGTATACATCTATATCCCTAACTGTTGACATTTTTAACTGGCTTGTTTTTGTGCTATCCAAACTATTATTGTCATGAGTGAGATCTTATGTTTCAACCCAATTCATTTCTTATCTTTTAGAAACTTTACCAATTTTTCAGAAAATATTTTAAACTCCAAATCCAAATGGAATACATTGCAAAATCATCCCAAAAACTTTACATAATTAAGCTTTAAATTTTTCAGGATGTTACAATAGATGAGAGGAAGGAGATGAAAAAAATATTAGATGCCATTATTGAGAAATCTGGTGAAGAATATGAGAGGAAAGTTTAGAAAAGCTGGATTAGGGCTCGTATATTTATGCGTTATCACAGACGGTTCGTATACCAAACCATCTCTGATATTAATATCATAGACGGTTCGTATAACAAACCATCTCTGATACGTGCTTATCATAGACAGTTCATATAACAAACCGTCTCTGATAATGACACGCCACCGATCCGTGGCGTATTCGCCAGGATTTCGATCTCACCCGTCCATTCTCTCCACATCGAATGGTAGGCACCGGTTCCTCCCACCGCTCGGCCCTTATTAATTACTCCCCATCTACCTTTCCACCGGCAGTCACGTATGAGTTCATCCAATATACAGCTTCCTGCATCCTCCCCTCGATGACGCTAATTACCACCGTAAGCTAGTGCCTCCGTTGTGACACGGTCGACTGCATAACACACTCTTGTCATAAGTGTCATAAGAATGTCTTATGTAGTCTCACTGTCGTGCCACAAATGTGGCGCTACCGCCGTCTCTCCATTGCTGGTGATATCCGGTCGCCATCCGATGCATCCAGTTTGTTCCTCGACAATGTCGACAATCGCCGTGAGCTAGCGCCTCCGTTGTGACACGACGGTCGATTGCACAACTCACTCTTATCGTAAGTGTCACAAGAGTGTCTTGTGTAGTCTCACCATCGTGCCACAAAGGTGGCGCTACTGCCGCCTCTTCATTGCCGGTGATATCCGTTTACCATCCGATGCATTCAGCTTCTACTATCTGTTAGGATCTTGGCTTCTTATATATTCTTGCTGTGTTAAAGAGTTGGGCTCGTTACCTTGTTATGCTGTAATAGTGGATTCTAATCTTAATAGAAATAGAATGTGTTGTTGTGTTTGCCACTGTATTTGCTCGTTTTCAAAAGGCATAGGTAACATTATTTCTTGAGGCTAGCCAAAAAATAGAAAAAATTCTAGGTATAGAATGAACTATCACAGATGGTTTTGTGGTATAAACGTCTATGAAGGACTATCACAGATGGTTCTATATACCAACCGCCTGTGATGTGTGAGTATCACAGATGGTTTTTGGTTCGAGCCGTCTGTAATAGTTTTCTTCACAGACGATTTTAGTTACAAACTGTCTGTGTTGGTTCTATCACAGACAGCTCACAAACCGTCTATGATAACCTGCGATTATCACTGACATATAAATTTAGGTGGTTCAGAAAACCGTTTGTGATGACAGTTCCGAACCATCTGTGATGACCTTTTTGTAGTATGAATTCTTCCTTGTGCTTTTGATTTGCTTAGTTTTCTTGTTTGGATTTCTCTCTTCTTGATTTTTCATCATGCCAAGAACGTGTAAGAGATGGAGATATCTCTTGAAGATCAGATCCTATCCATCTAGCCACCTTCTAGGGTGAGTTCTTGGGTTTGGCTGGTTTTCCTCAAGAGAGAAGGGCTTTTAGGATTTTGCTCTTGTGGGGCTTTTGGTTTGAGTTCGTGCTGTGATCTAGCTTACTATGACATATGAGAACCCATCTAAGATCATCTACATCATCTAAGATTCATGAGCAAGAGCGGATCAAGGTTTCGCTCTCTTGCCCTGTTTTGGTGCGACTCTCTTTGTTTTGGATTGAATATCTACTCAATTCGGTCGGATCTAGATATCCTCATAACTTATGAGTATGAAGATATTAATAATATTTTATTCTCATACAATCACACTTAATCATTCTAATTCATTTACTTCTCCTAAAGAAACATGAATTTACATTTAATTAAAAAACTTGTTCAACTAATTAGTTGTATTGCAATAAAATATGCATATTACTTCATCGAATACAAATACAGATACGAATAGTCTAGATAAAATAACATTTCGAATGGTAAAAGTTCATACCATATTCAAATCCATACTTTTTATACGAATTCGAATTAGAATACGAATAGGATAGAAATTGTTAATCAAATAAGAAAATCTATACTATATTCGCATCATATTAAATACGTTAACAAAATAATATAAATAATTCGTATCTACTTTTTACCCCTAATCCTATTCCCAAACCAAACAACCAAGTTGGACCATGCATCCTACTCAGGATCATCCATCCCATCCAATCCACCCTTGTCCATCGACAAAATGTATTAAAATGTATAGGTCTCGTAGGTTACCTACTGTTACCGTAGCCTTCAAATCTCTACGGATTATCTTGGGTGCGCAGAAACGGGTAACTAGCTCTTAAAACTTCATGTATATCGAGAAGAAAAATGGAGGGTGCAAAGCAAGGATGCTACTACACCAAAGTTATCAATACCGTATGGGAGGTCATACCGGTTTGGTTCTTGGAATGGTACATTCCAGTACTGGCTCATACCGGCGTACCATTTCGGATTTAATATAATAACACGAGTATATATTTATAAGTATATATTTGTTTAATTATATGCACATCAAATATCACTTGTAATATTATTTCAAATACATAGTAATACAATCAAATATAATATATAGTTCAATAGACAATATTATCAATTCCGCCAGTACTGATGATATTTGATCGGTATCAAAGCCAGTACGGCCGATATCGAGCCGGTATGACCAGCATTGGCCGGTACGGTATTAGGCTTACTTTGTACCAGTTCAAGTGGCGGTACGGTACATACCGGCCGGTACGTCTGGTATCGAAATGGTATTGGTAAGATTGAACTACACCCATGTGTCCTTAGCCATTTCTTCACGTACGTTGGCTTTTTTTATTTTTTTCTATTCCCTTTGTATTGTTCGTGAAGATATAATGGTGTTTTTATTTTTTTTTCTTATTTTCTTTAATTCAATAACTAAGAAAAAACTAAAAATCATTATAGTATAATTTCAGTTAACAGCCTACAGCTAAAAGCCGTAGAAAAAAAAACCCTTTGGAGTGGGGAAACTGGTGGAACCGCTAGGCTTGGAGCCGGTCTAGACTGCGCAGCGCATCTCTCTCAAACTTTGTCGTGGCAAGACAAACGTCCTTAATACCTATGGATTGGCAAGGGAAGGAGACGAGAATATTGTTCATTACTGGTGTGTCGGCCCGGCAACAAGAGGCGATGTCATCGGGAGAGCAGCCGAAATCCCCACGATTCCCTCTCGTCGCGAATATGTCCTCCGTCGGAGCGCGCGGCGTGAAATGGCTTGGAAGTTAAGTAGGAGATGAGCGGCTGAGATCGATGCAACTTCGAATCCAACGGGCAGCGGCGGCGGCGGAGGGCTTGGAAGTTAAGTAGGAATTCCGTCGAGACGCATGGAAGTCGAGATGGAGCACACGCGTTATCGTGAAGTGTGAGCGACACAGCTCTGAGGATGCCAGAAGAAAGCGACACCATCTCCTCTTCGTTATCGGGAAAGCGATTTTTTGACACCTCTTCCTACATCGCTTTCCCGATAGGACGTCAAAATATTAACATCTCCCCCTCCTGCATCACTTTCCCGATAGGACCTGCATCACCTTCCCGATAGGACAGCATCTCCGGATCTCCCCCTCCTCCATCGCTTTCCCGTCAAAATATTAACATCTCCTCTTCCTACATCGCTTTCCCGTCAATATATTAGCATCTCCTCCTCCTACATGCTTTCCCGTCAAAATATTAGCATCTCCTCTTCCTACATGGCTATCCCGATAGGATGTCAAAAAATCAGCATCTCCTCTTCCATGTCAAGTTTGGTATTTCCATTTGTGGCTGGTACCTACGTTGTCGATGTAGTATAAAACCGAACTCGCAGTAGCTCCGTTTGCTTCTACATCCACACTGCCTCACAGCCGCTTATCTTCTTCGTCCATCGACCACCACCGAGCACCATCGCCATCGCGTACTCCGATCGAGGCATAAAGCAGCGGTAATTACTTCCTTCTGTCGATTTTTCATCAGCTAGCCTGTACGTGCAGCCACTGACACGACGGCTGATCAGCAGCAGGGACAGGATGGTGGCGCTCTGGGACGTCCTGGGGAAGGCAGCCAATCTTGCGCAACTGTCCGGGCTGGACGCCATCGTGCTCGTCACGGCGGCCAGGGGGTGGCTTAGGATTCCCCAGAACAAGCACCAATGCCGGCAGCTCGAGGACCGCGTGCGTTTTCTCCGCGGCATGCTGCAACAGAGCTCGGCGACGGTGCGGCTGCCTCCGGGGATGACCACGGTGAGCCCGCTGCACGGGCTCGAGAGTGCCCTCGAGGACGCGGACAGCCTCGTTGCTTCCTACAAGAACAGCTCGCTCTGGTCCCGCGTCCGTTGGGGCAGGAGGATGGGAGGCCAGTTCCATGAGATGCACCAGACCATCGACTCTTACCTCCCCGCCCTCTTTTTTGTCACCGGCGCAGCCTATCTTCTGATGCAAGCTTCCTACTGGCCCCTCCATCCTCCATGGTCAGCGGTATGGCAACTGACGCTGACCTCTCGTTCACCTTTCTAACTCTGATCCCCCTGATAGAATCATTTTGCTATTTTAGGTCGGGGATTCAGAAGCGGTGCAGACTGCAGAGGCGAGCTTATACTGCTTTCAATCGTGAAGTCAGGTGAGATACTCGTTCTGTGTTCACATAAAACAATCCAACAAAATGGATGTGAATCTGCTGCAAATATAAAATTAAGCATATTTGGCAATGCAGGATTCAAGTGAACGATGGATTAGGGAGTGCGAGACTACCAATTACTTCTCCTGGCATTCACAGGCTCAATATTGGCCATGAAGGAATATGCAGCGAGCCAGATGCTACAGCCTCAGGATGTGAAATCATGCCTCAGGATGATTCCCATGTAGGCCACAAGACAACAGGAGATTCCTGCAGATAGTTACTATTAGGATTCGTGGAAATTAGTATCAAGATTTATCCTTTTTCATTTTTGTTGTGCTGTATGAGCAATTTCTGTACACAAGTAGCTCAGTTTTAATCAACATTTTTTGCAGTAAAGTAGTGTCTTCTACCTGTACAACTACGTATATACCGGGTGTTGCAAAGTGCTTCCTTCTACTATCAGAAAGTAGAGTCAAACATAGCATACTAAGGACAACTTAAAAGAGGATGGAAGTGGGACAAAAAATGTCTGTTTTGCGGTGCTAATGAGTCTATCAGTCACTTGTTCTTTCTTTGTCCCCTGGCTCGCTTCATCTGGAATGTGGTTTGCCGTACCTTCGGTTTGCCATGTCCTCCAGCAAATGTTCATCAGCTTTTCAATGGCTGGCTGAATGTTTTTGGTGTTAAGACAAGGAAACTGATGGTAGTGTGTAGGATCACTATAGCAAGTCTGAAGGGGAAGGTGAATGACTCTTTCAAAATTTTCCTTTAAATATTATCAACAACACGCACCAGACACAAACTCACTAAAGTAAAGAGCCAACGAACACAACTTACAGCCAAGTTCTTGCCTCCAACCATTCTGACTTCTCAGCAAGGGCAGTCAGACCTCTAAGTGGGGGCAGTTTGACCTCTCCCTCAGAATAAAAAATCAGCATGATTTCAAAACTAATAATACATGTAACTTTTAATATGTTGATTTAACTAACTTGAAACTTGGCATACACCTTCTGTAGAGAATTGTTGTTAAAATTCTGACTTTTTTCATTTGAAGGAAGGTTGTATTAAAACAAGACAAAAGAGGGAAACCATGATCTACTCTTGCTCATGATTCCTTGATATCCTAGATGACCTTGATTAGGTTCTCACATATCATAGAAAGTTAGATCATATCATGAATTCAATCCAAATCACCCACAAGAGCAAAGCCGTAAAATCATCTCTCTTTTGAGGGAAATCAGGCAAACTCAAAAATTCATCCTAGAAGGTGCCTAGAAAGATAGGATTTGATCTCCTAGAGATATCTCCACCTCTTACACATTCTTAGCACCAAGAAAGATCAAAAATAGAGAAATCTAAACAAAAAAACTAAGCAAATCAAAAGCATAAGCAAAGATCCATGACATAACTAATTTAAGTAAACAGTGCATGTTCATTTTACTTAGAAAGAAATATTTTATAGCCACTTCCTTAGGATGGTAGGGCTCTAAGACTAGAGCAAACACATAAAAATATGTCACACTTGGAAATTTTAACCAACCAACTACAGCACTTCCATGCCACCACTCCAGCTAGCCTGGCCTCTGCTCGACACTTCCGCTCTATCCATAAACTACACATACACTATTGACCTCCCATATATCACCGTATCTCCATGTACTGCCCTCAAGCTACATTGCCAACCACCTTCTTCAGCTCTAAGAAATACTCCATCGAAGATCCAACCAATTTGGTTATCTTTGCTCGATGACAAGCTTCTTTCTAGCAACCTCCATGTCAAATGCACTCCGTACACACCTCTTGAGCTCAGGGAGACCCATCTCCTTCAGCTTCGGAGCCTGGATTATGGTCTGTTCACACTTTTAAATGTCTACCCTATACGGCCCATCCTGTATGACACCCTCCCAGTAGAATATGAACAAATATTCCATATCCGATATTCGACACCTACTACCAATGCAGATGAAATATACTTATTTCAGATGATGCTAAGTACAAACTAAACATAATACAAAGACATCATGCATATGTACATAGCTGAGTTACCAATTATACCTATAGCCATGTGCTAATAATACAAGTACACCTATACATGTATGTATGCAGTACATAATTCTACAATCTAAAAATCATTTTCTACATTATTTACAATGGCACTACAATAATACATATATGTGCATTGTACATACATATTTCCTAATTTACAAAGGCAGCGACAATAGTACAAATAATAGTGTGTATTTCTTTAGCTGTTTACAAATAATCATTATTATCACCACTAATACATCATTAATATGATTAATTACAAAATATCATCTACATGAACTAAATACATATGTCTGCTAAACATGGTTACCAAGCGCCTTCTATACAACCAAATCACTATAACGCTAATGAAACATTAATGACATATTAAGTGCGTTGCTCTCAGGCGAATGAAAAATACCTTGTCTTGAAGGTGTTCACCGAATCTACACTAATTCCAACTGCAAAATCTCCTAAATCGCAGCAAAACCGTCTTGAAAAACTAATTTAAACTCATTTCTATTCGTTCTTTCTTCTCCCCCAGCTCTCTCACTCAGCAGCAAAGAAACTCAACTACGCGACTTTGGATGAGAGCATAGAGAAGGACACGAGCCATTTTATGTGCACACGGAGGCGTTGGCAACCAATAGGATCACACAGGTGCACGCGGGCGTGAAGGCAGCGCCAAGCCCTGCTGAAGGCCACATAAATCACTGCCTAGCGCGTCGTGTCGCGTTACGTCCGACTGGTCAACCACCTAGCTACATGCCGAGCTAAGGGAGCTCGGCAGCCCTACAGGGCCCACCGACACCCGAGTCATGCCCTCGCCTGCATGCTTGGCACCACTGATGCTGTGCCTCGCTCGCTCTGGTAGCATGGCAGGGGACAGATGTCGCCTGCTGCTCCTATCGAGCTCCGGGACGAGGCTTTTTTTTTGTAAAAATAGGTGTCTGATGGTTAAATTTGAAAAAAAAAGTAAATGTGTGAACAGTCTCCGTTGTCTGCAGCGTACAAATTAAACTCGAAGCCACGTAAGTAAACATGCATGCTCACAGACTACAAGAGATTCATGCATGCCAATTTAGGGGTTGTTTGGATTGTTTCCCCTAACACGTCAAACCAAATTTTGTTAATACCCTAATAATTTGGCTAGCATCGGTGGAAACCAAGACAAATCCTGGGCGTTTCTCGGGCGCGCCAATTGCACTCCCCAAAATTGGCAAAGCAGCAAGGCCCTTGCTTCGGTGACGTGGCAGATGCTAAATGGCTGCATTAAATGCTTCAAATTTTTTATTAACAAGTTTTGAATGGTCATATCTTCTAAAGATTTGTAATCCGTCGTTGTATATCTAATCAACAAAATAAGACTCATATTGACTATAATTTGGTGCAAAAAATTTATATGCCATTGTGGGGGCCGAGAAATTTCGATATTTAACACTGAATACGTGCACCTCTCAACTTTTAACCCCCAATTCGTATACCTTTGAAAATTTAACCCTGGCACTGCGAATTCTTTTGATTCAAGGGATTCTCCTCATTTTCTCTCCTTTTATATTTTGACACTTGTCACTGCGAAAATGAAGAGAATCCCTTGAATCAAAAGAATTCGCAGTGACAGGGTTAAATTTCTAAAGGCGTGCGAATTGGGGGTTAAAAGTTGAGAGGCGCACGTATTCAGTGTCAAATATCGAAATTTCTCGTGGGGCCAACGTGCTATACTCACAACTAGAGAAATTGTCCGAACCAAATGAAATGCCCTCAGTCTCTGCCCACAGAAGCCACGGAAACTTTTATTTAGGTAGATGGAGAGCTGCGACTTGATGCTTATTACGTTGCTACACAGCCGTTCTTATTTCAATGCAGCGGACATTTCGCGTCGTCAAATCAAACCAGGAGCTATACACTGTGAAGTGCGAGCAGGCTGGTTATCCTTGGAGGGTGCACGCACGTAGACCCAAATATGATTGTGTCCAAGGTGGAGCCGCACTCCTGCATTCTAAACACTATCTTGGCGAGCCATCGTAATCTGACGTCCGGATTTATAGCCAATTTGATATATGGGGAGATAGTGGAGAAGAAAGACATGGAGGCTACGCATATTGTGGTAGCTATCGAGAATAAATTCAAGTATAAGATTAGCTACGCGAAGGCGTGGCGTGCCAAGCAAAAAGCGTTGGAAAAACATTTTGGGACTTTCGAGGCGGCGTACGACAACCTTCCTCGTATGCTTAAGGTCTTGCAGGAAAGGAACTCAGGCACGTACATCGCCGTGCACGACAAGCCGTCCATAAGTCCACCAGGATATGCGGTATTGCAGAGAGCATTGTTTGCATTTGGTGCTAGCATCGAAGCATTCAGGCACATGCTGCCAGTGATCTCAGTTGACGGGACCTTCTTGACAGGCAAATACAAGGGGCAGATCCTGACGGCCATAAGCATTGACGGTAACAATCAAATATTGCCGCTGGCCATTGCATTTGTGGAGAGTGAGAATTATGAGAGGTGGCTGTGGTTTCTCAGACATGTCAGGGTTGGAGTTGTAGGCACTCGTCCTGGTGTGTGCGTAATCCATGATCGCCACGCCAGTATTATAAAGGCTATAAGAAAACTTCAAGAAGACCCCGAGGAGCTCTTTCCTTGGCCGGACATGAGGAACCGGTGGTGCAGTCGTCACTTAGGGGCAAATTTTTTCAAGCAATTCCCGAAATAATCTTTGATGAAGCTATTCAAGAGGCTGGCTAGGCAGAACCAGCAGAGGAAATTTGATGCTTTGTAGGGGTTGTTGGATGAGCACACCAGGAAGAACGTTTAAGAGAGGAGCAAGGGGCCGGTCACTCCTGGGGCGGCACAACCGCAATGCTTGCCAGCAATCGATGAGCCTAACTCAAGTGGTCCAAGAAGGAGGAGCTCACGAAACATCAAGTGCTTCTCGCAGTGGATCGAGGGGGAACCATTGGAGAAGTGGTCACTGTTGCACGCCACGGATGGCGCAAGGTACAGCATAATGACAACTAACCTTGCAGATGTGTACAATTGGGTTCTCAGGGGCCTCCGTTCGCAGCCCCTTGTTGCCAACGTGGAAGGTGTTCTTCACAGTACAATCCGGTACTTCAGGGAGAGGCATGCGAGTGCCGCAATTCATGCGGCCAATCCCCGAGCCCTGTATTCGTCCAAAATTACGGCGTACATGGAGACGAAGGCACAAAAGGGTCAATTGCACAAAGTGCAGGTCATGGGAAACAGGGAGCATCGTTTTGACGTGGTACTTCGTGATAGAGCTGGATTTGGGACGGCTCGTTCCCTTGTTACCCATGAGGTATGCCTTGGAGATCATGCAAATGAACCTAGTTGCACGTGCAATAAGCTCAAGCTGTTACACAAGCCATGTTCTCATGTCCTCGCTGCATGCAGGACCGTGGGCATGGATCCTTCGAACTTTATGTCGGAGTACTTCTTCAAGGAAAGGATACTGCAGGCTTGGTGTGGAGAGCTCCGGGGGTTCAGGGTGGTCAGAAACTTCGCCACCTTGGACATTGCAGGGAGGACCTGGGTTCCAGATGTTAACATGCTGAAGGGTGGGAAGGGTCGGCGACAGAGTCGGCGTATTAGAAATGACATGGATGAATCTCAAGCTGGAAAATCTGGTGCACATTGTGGGTGATGCAATCAGGAGGGGCACACAGCTAGACAATGCAATGCATGTCCTCATCAGTAGTTGTTGGAGACTATAGCTAAATTTCACGTACCATTTGTAAAACTTCTATGTTACATCCCTTTTCTGTAATGTAGTTGGTGTTATGCTGGTAGCTTAGTATTGCTCTTTTTTCTTACTTACTAGTTGTATTTGCTTAGTATTGCGATTTTTTTGTGGCTCGTGATAACAACCGCACGAAGATAACAACCAATCCATGACATGCTTAACAACATTGCACATTATTTCGATCAACACTCGTACATACTACGGTACAACCATACAGCTCGTTGCCTCTATGCCAAACGAGCCTCGTGGCACCCACATGGAGAATTGCTGGGGGGATGCCTCGGACGGGGTTGGCCATCGTTGTAGTGGCACGTACATATGCAACTAGGGTTTGCATAGCAATATGTCAGATCGTACGAGCTTCCTATGTTGACAACCTCCACGTTGCCCCTCTCGCGTTGCATCTGTTGGCGGAGGTCGTTGTTCTCCTCATTGAGAGTGTCGAGTCGCTCCTCCAACTTAAAGATTCGATCCCATAATGTATCCACGTAGTTGACAATATATGGTTCGTGAGGAGAGTCGATCCAGTAGGTGAAGTCGCATTTTGCCATCTACGGAAAAAGACCGTTAACAAAGAGGCTATGTAAGCAGTAATGAAAAAAGTACTATTAGCAATTTGTACCCCGGAGTGTAGGCATCGGAAGAAACGTCGCCCGCCATCGAAATAGCCTTCGACGACCTGGACGACCGCGTACTCATTGTGTCTGCATTTTGGCCACATTGGTTGAGCACGCCTCCTGGGTATCAAGCGGCAGTTAGGACCGAAGTCCTCCCTCCTTTGCAAGGGAAGGTCTTCTTTGGGTGACCCCGCTCCGACTGTCCCCTCGGCGTCCGCCATGGTATGTATCAGCACGACGGAGAAGGTATTTCTTTGTTCGATTTACAGGGTTCGATTCACCTTCATGGGACCGCACCCGTGCTCTTTATATAGAACGAGAGAACTTACTGCAATGGAGTATTGCTGCTAAAAGAGATCAGCTTTGCTCAGTAAGATGCCAAAAGATGCCAGCTTTGCGCAAGTGACATGACAAAACGGGGCAGCTTTGCTCAGTGACATGACAAAAGAGGCCAGCTTTGCTCAGTGAGATGACAAAAGAGTGCAGCTTTGCGCAGTGACATGACAAAACGGGGCAGCTTTGCTCAGTCAGATGACAAAAGATGCCAGCTTTGCGCAGTGACATGACAAAATAGGGCAGCTTTGCTCAGTTAGATGACAAAAGATGCCAGCTTTGCGTAATGACATGACAAAACGGGGCAGCTTTGCTCAGTGAGATGACAAAAGATGCCAGCTTTGCGCAGTGACATGACAAAACGGGACAGCTTTGCTCAGTTAGATGACAAAAGAGGTCAGCTTTGCGTAGTAATATGACAAAACGGGGCAGCTTTGCTCCGTGAGATGATAAAACAGGGCCAACTTTGCTCAGTCACATGGCATGATGACGCAGCCTTTTTGCAGTGATATGGCAGCACACCCAGCTTTACTCAGTGCTCCGACCACGCGGACCAGCTTTACACGTAGGAGTAGAGAGAAAACGGACCCTATAAATTGGTGTGCATTCCACTTCGCAGGGAACACTCCACCTCCAAATCCCACACTACACCGTGCTTCCTTCACCCCACCGGCATGGACAAAAGCTAGAAGAAGCAATGGGACAAGATGATGAAGGAATGGGAGAAGACCCGTGACATAGCAAGGGCAGCTGCCGCCTGCGATGAGAAAATAAGGGCTAATGCGGCCCGGGCAGAACAAGCCCAGCGTGCTACCAGGTCAGCTCTCCGCAATGAGCGGCCGCGTAGCAACAACCCCATGCCGGACGTTTCCACTGAGCATTCGCCGCAACTCCCACCTGAGGGGGAGACACCCCCCTTTGTTGGTGCAGGGACACGTGCAAGTTCTTCAAGTCTAAGCACCGTATCAGCCTAGGTATGTGTTACTGGGGTTGCTCAAACTACTCCGGTGACTACCCCGACCGCCGTCTAGACACCGCAACCTATCGGCAGCCGGTAAGGACCACATGCACCTTTTTCCCCTACCTTTTCTCCTTCACAGCACGCACTAACAATCTCTCCCCTGTATTTACAGTCCCCGGAACCCCTATGTGGCTACCGCAAATGGATCGATCTTGAGATCCACCCTGCGAACCAATGGACCCTCGACTTCGACGAGTGGAGTGTCAAACGGGACACGGAGTTGCGGGAGGAGGAGCTCCGCAAGAACGAGCAAACCCTGCGTATACAACGCGAGACGCAAGCACATCTCAAAGCGTGCATGCGTAGGGAGCGGGAGGCTCGCGAGAGAAAGAGGGAAATAGCGGCTAAGGCAAAAGAGGCCGCCGAGGAGTTCAACGCCAAGCGGGCAAGGAAGGGAAAGTGGCCTCGGTCCACACAGTAGGTCGTACGAGCAATTGGGTGGGTTAGTCGCATATCATGCTATATGTTATGCATATAATAAAAAAGTACGCGGAATGTTACTACCAACTGTATTATGAAGTTTATTTCTATTCAGATAAGCTTATTATCTCGTCTTTTCGCATTCAATGATTCCCATAGCAACTCATTTAACAATATTAACATACCGATTCTCACCGTACATGAATTCTCAGTAACATCAAAATATCACTTACCACTGTATGTATCGATCATTCTACGGTCAATCGTTTCTAAAAAAATTATCAAAATTTTTTATGCATCTACAACTTACAATGAACATAAACTTTTATTACAACTCCATCAAATTTTTTTCCCAGTTTACAACTACAAAATTGACAAAACTTACAAAAATCACGGGGGGCTGAGTGCAGTCGCCCCTCCATTAGGCGACTACTTGTAGTCGCCCGAGGGTAGGGCGACAGGGATTCTGTCGCCTTCCGGTTGGGCGAAAGGCTGCTGTGGCCCCCCATTGGGCGACTAGAGGCTATTTTCAGATGATGCTAAGTACAAACTAAACATAATACAAAGACATCATGCACATGTACATAGCTGAGTTATCGATTATACCTATGGCCATGTGCTAATAATACAAGTACACATATACATGTATGCAGTACATAATTCTACAATCTAAAAATCATCTTCTACATTATTTACAATGGCACTACAATAATACATATATGTGCATTGTACATATATATTTCCTAATTTGCAAAGGCAGCGACAATAGTACAAATAATAGTGTGTATTTCTTTAGCTGTTTACAAATAATCATTATTATCACCACTAATAGATCATTAATATGGTTAATTACAAAATATCATCTACATGAACTAAATACATATGTCTACTAAACATGGTTTCCAAGCGCCTTCTATACAACCAAATCGCCATAACGCTAATGAAACATTAATGATATATTATTGCTCGCAGGCGAATGAAAAATACCTTGTCTTGAAGGTGTTCACCGAATCTACACTAATTCCAACTGCAAAATCTCCTCAATCACAGCAAAACTGCCTTGAAAAACTAATTTAAACTCGTTTCTACTCGTTCTTTCTTCTCCCCCAGCTCTCTCACTCAGCAGCAAAGAAACTCAACTACGCGACTTTGGATGAGAGCGTAGAGAAGGACACGAGCCATTTTATGTGCACAGGGAGGTGTTGGCAACCAATAGGATCACATGGGTTCACGCGGGCGTGAAGGCAGCGCCAAGCCCTGCCGAAGGCCACAGAAATCACTACCGAGCGTGTTATGTCACGTTACGTCCGGTTGGTCAACCACCTAGCTATATGCCGAGCTAGGGGAGTTCAGCAGCCCTACAGGGCCCGCCGACACCCGAGTCATGCCCTCGCTTGCACGCTTGGCGCCACTGATGCTCTGCCTCGCTCGCTCTGGTAGCATGGCAGGGGACAGATGTCGCCTACTGCTCCTATCGAGCTCCAGGATGAGGCTTTTTTTGTAAAAATAGGTGTTTGATAGTTAAATTTGAAAAAAATAGTAAATGTGTGAACAGCCTCCGTTGTCTGCAGCGTACAAATTAAACTCGAAGCCACGTAAGTAAACATGCATGCTCACAGACTACAAGAGATTCATGCGTGGCAATTCAGGGGTTGTTTGGATTGTTGCCCCTAACACGTCAAACCAAATTTTGGAAATACCCTAATAATTTGGCTAGCATCGGTGGAAACCAAGACAAATCCTGGGCGTTTCTCGGGCGCGCAAATTGCACTCCCCAAAATTGGCAAAGCAGCAAGGCCCTTGCTTCGGTGACGTGGCAGATGCTAAATGGCTGCATTAAATGCTTCAAAAATTTTATTAACAAATTTTGAATGGTCATATCTTCTAAAGATTTGTAATCCGTCGTTGTATATCTAATCAACAAAATAAGACTCATGTTGACTATAATTTCGTGCAAAAAATTTATATGCCATTGTGGGCCAACGTGCTATACTCACAACTAGAGAAATTTTGGTAATCTTTTTAGTTATTTGCATGGTTGCAATCCAAACCTCTCTACTTTATTAAAGTTTTGGTCATGCCTTGATGTTGACATTGTCCGAACCAAATGAAATGCCCTCAGTCTCTGCCCACAGAAGCCACGGAAACTTTTATTCAGGTAGATGGAGAGCTGCGACTTGATGCTTATTACGTTGCTACACAGTCGTTCTTATTTCAAGACAGAAGGGTACAATAAGACTGAACATTGATGTGCTCCTGATGGCTGGGCCAAGGTGAACACTGATGGTGCTTTCTCGCCAACAGCAAGCATTGCAGATCCGATAGTCATCGAAGCCCTGGCGTTTCGTGATGGTGTGGATTTCGCTCGCCGTCGAGGTTATAGATGTCATTTTTGAGACGGATTGCCAACAACTAGGCTTGGAGCCGGCCTAGACTTTCTCGTGGCAAAGACAAACGTCCTTAATCCCTATGGTTTGGCGACGGAAGGAGACGAGAATATTGTTCATTACTGGTGTGGTCCTCCGTTGGAGCGAGCGGCGGGAAATGGAATCCCAGTCCCCTTGCTTTGAATGTAGAGACGAGCGGCTGAGATCGATGCCACTTCGAATCCAACGGGCAGCGGCGGCAGCTGAGATCGACTCTTACCTCCCCGCCATCTTCTTCGTCACCGGCGCAGCCTATCTTCTGATGCAAGCTTCCTACTGGCCCCTCCATGCTCCATGGTCAGCGGTACGGCAACTGACGTTGACCGCTCGTTCACCTTTCCAACTCTGATCCCCCTGTTCGTTTTGCTATTTTAGGTCGGGGATTCAGAAGCGTTGCAGAGACGGCTTTCTACTGCTTTCAATCGTGAAGTCAGGTGAGATACTCGTTCTGTGTTCACAGAAAACAACCCAACCAAATGGATGTGAGTCTGCTCCAAATATAAAATTAAGCATGTTTGGCAATGCAGGATTGAAGTGAACGATGGATCGGAGAGTTCGAGACTACCAATTACTTCTCCTTATTGGCCATGAAGGAATATGCAGTGAGCCAGATGCTACAGCCTCCGGATGTGAAATCATGCCACAGGATGATTCCCATGCACGCCACAAGACAACAGGAGATTCCTGCAGTTAGTTACTATTAGGATTCATGGAAATTAGTATCAGGATTTATACTTTTTCATCTCTTTTATGTTGTATGAGCGATTTCTGTACACACAGTGGCGAAGTTAGGAATAAAATTGAGGGTAGGCTAAATTATTTGTCGGACCAAACTAAGTTGGTACAATATAGACACACTTGACCTTTGATTTTTTAAGTCGTCGCAAAGACCCCTTGCAATATGATAGGAACTATTTGTACCACCAACATGTTTATTGAAAGCATATAAAGTAATCTTCCAACGAGAGAACCCAACCTTCGTAAATACATCACTTCCAAATGTATTGGGTTGTGCCGATTCCTTCAAAAAAATAATAGATACAAAAGACAACATCCTTTTCCACATTATATTCCAACCAATCAAACTTATTATACCATGATTCTTTAAAGGACCGCGACTGTTTGCTATCTAATGTCTGTGGACATGAATATCCAATTACTCGAGTAGGGCCATTCAATAAATATGCCTTTCTCACTTAATCTCTAATATCGTTAGCATAATCTTCAATTGGTATGCGCAGCGCCGGATCGGCAATAATTTTATTTGGATTAAATTTTAGTCGAAGCTTCTTTGGTTGAATTGTACTCTCATCGGTTGGAGGAGAACTACTTGAATTACTTACGAAATAGTTACGCAAAGTTCTTTTCTCCATTATAGCAAAATCTATAAATAAATTATTAATTTCTGTCAATACAAAGCTATAAATATATAAATTAATTATAAGGGCTAAACTATCTATATACACTGAATGTGAAAGTATAAAGTCTAAAATCTAAAATACTAAATTGATAAGAAAGGAACTGGAGAAAAATTACTCACTTTTCACTGACTCAACAAACAGGAGATGCCGACCGACACCCCTATTTCCTCTGTCCTCTCGCCTCTGCTCTCGGCTCAATCTCAGATTCTCAGTCTCTCTATCAACTCTCAGTCGCTCACTGCCTCACTCGCTCGGTCGGTTCGTCCGTCCGTCGCTCGTACTCCGCGTCTCCGCCACTCCGGTCTTCGACCTCCCGCCTCCAGGACTCTGGTCTCCGGGCACTAGGCAGGCAGCAACGCAGGGCGTGGCCATGCAGCCGACCCGCTGCCTGGTGCTCCTCTGCGGCGCCGCGCCACCGCCCACACTCGCTCCTCGCCGCCCCGGTCCAGCTCCCCCTGCCCCGGCTCGGCCCCCTCGTCGCCATGGTCTGACTCCCCCCACCCCTGGCCCCACAGCCACGACCCCGGATCTAGCGGTCAGCCTCCCCTCGGCCAGTGATGGCGCCGGCGCCTCTCCTCTGGGAAGTGTTGCAATTTCTACTTGCTAGGTTTGTTAGTTGGAGTGGGTGTTTTGGGCCAATGAGATGAATTTGTTAGGCCTCTTACGGGTAGTGGGCTGCCCACTTGACTAGGGTTTTTGTTATTTTTTGTTGGGCATCTCGCGTCGACGTTTGGTCGCCGACTGCCGCAGGCGCACAGGGGGGTTGCCGTCGCCGAGGGAGGTGAGGCTCAAGCCTTACTAGCCCCCTCCCCCCGGCACTGGCTTCACCCCTGTGTACAGACGTAGCTCAGTTTTAATTAACATTTTTTGCAGTAAAGTAGTTTCTTCTACCTGTACAACTGCATACTGGGTCTTGCAAAGTGCTTCCTTTTACTGTCAAAAAGTAGAGTCGAACATAGCATACTAACTAAGCACAACTTAATCAAAACAGGATGGAAGGGGGACAAAAATTGTCAGCTTTGCAGTTCTAATGAGTCTATCAGTCGCTTGTTTTTTCTTGAGTAAAGTCCATTACCGGTCCTTAAACTTTTTATGTTGTGTCATCCCGGTCCATAGACTTTTAAAGTATGTCATCCCGGTCCTTAAACTTTCAAAGTGTGGCAATTTCTTTTGAAAGTCTATGGACCGGGATGACACAGCATAAAAAGTTCACTGCTACAACTACATACGATATTGCCACACTTTGAAAGTTTAAGGACCGGGATGACATACTTTAAAAGTCTATGGACCGGGATGACACAGCATAAAAAGTTTAAGGACCGGTAATGGACTTTACTCTTTTTTCTTTGTCCCCTGGCTCGCTTCATCTGGAATGTGGTTTGTTGCACCTTCAGTTTGCCTTATCCTCTAGCAAATGTTCATCAGCTTTTTAATGGCTGACCGAATGTTTTTGGTGTTGAGACAAGGAAAGTGATGGAAGTGTTTCGGATTGGTACGACGAGTTAGTGGGGAGGAGGATGGATGACTCTTTCAAAATCTTTTCCTAAATACTATCAACAACATACAGCAAAAACACAAACTCACCAAAATCAAGAGCCAATGAACACAACTCACAGAGACGTTCTTTCCCCAAATGGTCGGACATCTCAATGGGGGCGGCCTGACCTCTCCCTCAAGAAAGAAATTAATACGATTTCAAAACTAAGAATTTATATAACTTTTAATCCATTGATCAAAATGACTTAAAACTTGGTATACATCTTCTTTAGGATGACAGGAACCTATTTCAATAACAATTAAGAGAATTACTGCCAAAGTTCTGACTTTTTTCTATTTCAAGGAATATTGCACCAAAACCAAGCAAAAGAAAGAAACCGTGATCTACTCTTGTTTTGAGTCCTTGATAATCTAGATGACCTGGATGGGTTCTAACATATCATAACAAATTAGATCACAGCATGAATTCAATCCAAATCGTCCACAAGAGTAAAACCCTGAAACACATCTCCCTTGAGGAAAATCGAACGAACTCGAGAACTCATCCTAGAATATGCCTAGATAGATAGTATCAGATCTCCAGGAGATACCTCCACCTCTTACACGTCCTTGGCACCGTGAGAGATCAAGAAGAGAGAAATCCAAATATAAAAGCTAAGCAAATCAAAAGTATAAGAAAAGATTTATGGCACAACTCACTTAGGTAAATTTTATATGTTCATTTCACTTGGAGAAAATTATTTTACAGCCATTCCCTCAGGATGATATTGCTCTAAGCTTTTAGCACACACACAAAAACACTCCAGGGCTTAGAAACCTTAACCCTAATCTTAATGAGAGATCTTCTCTATCAAAACCTTAATAAGAGCTCTTCTCTCAACTCAACACAGAAGCCTTATATAGTTGAGGCTTCCACCTCATACCAAATCGTAAACAATTAGCCACTCTTAGTGGATCACACTACTTACAAATAGAGAAACCCAGTAACCAACACGTAAATGAATTTTACATTTAACACACTTGCACGGTTTTCAAAGCATAACCTCCACAAGGCTTTAATAGCCTAATAAGATGCTTCATCGACAAAGATGTGGCCTAAATCACTTAGACCAACACCACACCACGGTTTTGCAAATTGCCACTCCACTCAGTATTGGGCCATTTCACTTCTTGGCACCCACCATCCTTCTCGAAGATGAGATGTCCAATGCCCCATTGCCAAGATTTGTACACCTACTCTGAGACTATCACCACTTGAAAAAGTCTTATAGCACACAACATCACACTATAGTCCGTGATGCTCAATTACTTGCTGCCAAGATCGTACGTTAACTCCGAGAACCATCACCACTTGAAATGCACAATTCCAATTAACACACCACATACATATATTACCTCCTCACAATCCTTCTCACTCATGTGCTTCACCGCTTGAGATAATACTCTACCAGGACTTACGTGACATGCCATAGCCATAAGAACCCTTCTGTAACCTCAGCCTTGCTTGGAATATTCAAATTTTCAGTGCCTTTTTGAATTTTTCAAAATAAAATAACCATTTAGATTTTTCTTGAATTAATTAAAGCTTAATTTGAATTTTCATAAATTTAAAAGATTTAATATATAAATTAAATTAAAACTAGTTTTTTGGGTTATTTGTGATGCAAGGATTTTTATGGATTTATTTGCTACTTTCTAGAGCTCAATTTGATTTAATCTAATTTCCGAAATTAGAAAAATATTAAAAATCCCAAAAAGATGTTGGGCCAAATCTTCTTTGCTCTGGCCTGTTTTCCCTTCTTTAGGCCTGATCCGCCTCTGTGGCCCATCGCTCGCGCGCCAGACCGCTCGCTCACACTATGCCACATATCAGCCATCCAAGCACCCGCACTGCTTTGCGTCAGCCATCCATGCGTCCGTGCATCCCATTCATGTGCCGTCGTTGACGGATGGGGCCCACCTGTCAGACGAGTCGTCTTCGTCTCAAGCTGTCTTCTCCAAGTCTGTTACGACGCCGCCGCCGTCCCGCGCATGGACTCTTCTCCGACTTGGTGCGCATGTTGAGGACTCCTCTGCTCCAGCTATTTAAAGCCGCCCTGTGCCCGAGATCTCGCACGCTGAGCCGCCGCACCTTTGCTACTCCTCGCCGATACCTTGGTTTCCGTCTTGAGCCATCACCAGAGTTCCATGCTACCGTGGTGTTCCCTCTTCCACGACATCTCTGGTGAGCCATCTCCATCACGCCCGTTGGATTTCCGCACCGAGCGCAACCGCTGGAGTTTCCGCCGCCGATGAGCTGCACCGCTCCGCTCTCACTGTGTTTAGCCGTTGTCTCCCTCGCCGCTGTTGCGCCGTCGAAGCTCGTCGTGCAGCCTCATGTTCCGCACCACCCCTCAGTTTCTGTGCAACGCTTCGATCTTCATGCCATATGACGTCAGCAAGATGATGTCAGGATTCTAGTGAATGATGCAGTGCTAGCAGCGACTAGGTCTTCCTGGGTGCAGAGGCACCTGGTATTGATCCTGACATTCACAGCTTCAGTATTGGCCGGCAGGAAGGAATATGCAGCGAGAGACACTACGGATGAATAGGCTCACAATGCCGAATTCAATAAAATTTGAAAAATGGATGTGTTTGAGGAGTCCATCGAAGACCAAAAAAGGCAAAAAAAAAAAGAAAAATAGAAAACGAGAAAAAAAAGAACACAAGTATTGTGTGTGGGGTGAAAGAGGAAGTAGCTTTCTTTTTTTCCGCATCTAAGTATATGTAAATGTCGTGAATTTACAGTAATAAATATTGGAAATAAAAAAGGAGAATGGTATTTTAAAAATTAGCCACTAAATAAGGAGATGGGCACCTAAGCTAGTCTAAGGTCTCTGAACCTGGTGGGTGGGTGATACATGATTTGGAAAAGAATGGTGATCTTTGATATGCTGTGTGTATAAGAAACGGTAATTGTTGTGGGAGTGGCATCCGTCTTCTTCACCTATTCGGTCTGCTAGGCCAAGAGACCTAAGAAACATGTAAAAGAACACTTGTACCTATAGCATAGTAGGTTATAGTAAGGGCATTTTTGTAATTAGGCTTTAAAAGTTATGTATATATAGTTCGAGGAAAGGAATGAGGAGGCAGAGACAGTTCATTCCACTCATCCTCACTTTTAGTATAAGCAAGGCTCTGTGCAGCCCTGGGCAGTCTCCCATAGCCCCTTGTTTACTGTTTGTTTTGTAGTGTGTTAAAACCCGTGTGTGAGGTTATTAGGTTCTTCCAATGTGCTCAGTGAATAGTATCCACTAAGCGTTGATGTGGCTGGCTAGCTCATTTATTTAAGGGGTTGGGGATGGGGGCTTATTGTTAACCATCCAACCTACCTCTCTTGTACTCTCTTGTTTAGGGTTAGGGTTTGAGATTTGAGTGTTTAGTGTGCTCTTTGTCCTCTAAGGTAGATTAGCTATAAAACTTTTCTCCCCAAGCAACAATAGAATCAATTTTTTATCATCTCCATGATTATTAATTGTCTTGATTGATTTGCTCTTGATTTGATTGATTTTCCCTCTCCCCTCATCTCTTCTTGATATTACTGTGCCAAGAACATATAAAAGATAAAGATAACATATGAAAATAATTCTCAACACATGTAGACACTTTGGTAGCAAGTTCATCAAAAAAATCGGGTTTTGCACATTTTTTATTTTTCGAGTGGTTTCCTGATATGAGGGTTTTTGAAGTGATTTTTTTAGTGTTCTTACTTACTGTGACATGTGAGAATATATTCAGAGCCATCTTGGCTATTCTTTACCCACGAGCAAGTCTTTGTCATTAATTTTGGTTTTTACTCGTTTTTGGTGCAACATTGCTTAAATCTCAAAATGGTTTGAACTTTGACATTTTATGATCCATGGATGGAATAGATTCCTGAGATCTTGAGTAAGGTGTGTACAAGGTTTCATGGTTTTTAGATCATCAAATCAAAAGTTATGTGGATTTCAAGGTTCGCAACAGTGCCAAAATTACTGTTCATTTGCCTTATTTTAATGTTCATGACGGTCAGACCACTAGGGAAGAGGTCAGACTACTCCCTAGTTGGATGTTAGACTTCTAGACTTTGGTTTTTCTCTAAGGATGATTTTTTGGTCGATTTGACTTAACATTTTAGCTATGGATCCAATTCTCAGTAGCATTGTAGCTATTGTAGGAGTTCAAGAATACTTAGGAGAAAATTTCAGTCGGCACCATTCATCTCTTTTTATTACCTTTCGGTCCTACAGAAAGTATACAAATGATCACATTACCTCTGTTCACAACATTTATTAGGTTAATTATTGTTTTTGGGACGCTGTGTGCTGTGTGTTCTCTAGTCCATAATAGTTAAGTGACCTCAAAAACAGCTATATAGATACTAGCGAGGAGTATTTTTATACAACTACAATATGTATTAACGATAATCAATCTGCGCCGTTATAATCTCATCGCACCAAAGTGAGCAGCGTAGATTATACGCATTTTCCCATTAATGAGAGAATTTGCAGGATTTTTCTCTTTTTTAGGAATATTGTGGAATTTATTTGGCCTCCAAGCGAAGTAGCAAGGTTCCTTTCTCGGAGAAAAAACTGGATTTGGCACTGCTACGTACGGTATTTACAAAACTATCCGTATGAGCATCGTATTTGGAAAAATGGCACTTCCGTCGTCCTGTGGGCGGGTGGCAGCGCCGGCGAAGCGACACGTGGCAAAGCCGCCGCCGGCAAGCGCCTGCCACCCTACCAGCAAACGGTAGGCAGCTGCCACCCAGTGGGGGCACGACAGGCAGGGCTGCCGTCCGGTGAAGGGCGGCAAGTGATTAATCCAGCTGATTAGCTGGCTTAATTACGTACCTTAATTTTTTATATTTAGTGTTTGCTTGAATTTTTAAATATAACAAATGAACTCAAAAAATTACAAAGATTTACATATAGCCTCCCAACACAACGTACCTCACAGTGTAATTTTGAGTAATTTTATCTATTGTGAATGTTCCTCAAAATTCATATAATTTCAATATTTGTATGAGTTTTTTACATATAACAAACAAGTTTTAAAAATTATGAAATTTTATGTGAAACCTCTTGACATAGTCATAGTTATTGTGTAATTTTTTAAAAATTTTATATAGTCTAAATTTATCACGTTTATTCGAGTATACGAGCTGCGTTCACATTTTATAGGCGCGCATGGGCGTAGCGCTATTAACGCGTTAATTAAACGAGGATATAACATTGCGTCGCGACGTCGTGTCATCTAGTCATGTGTTTCCCAGGGAAAAGAACGAGTGAACTGCGCCCACACATGCATGCATGTAGCCCACGTCACGTCCTTGCATGCGTGCAACCCACGCACACGCAACGTAATTAACGCACTGATTAAACGAAAATATAACACCGCGTCGTGTAATTCAGCAGTCAGCGCACACAGACGAGCTCCCGTGAGCTCGCTGGCCCCCGCCCATACATGTTGTGCTTGTGGGCGCAGTTCGTATACTGCGTCGGCTTGCCACGGATCATGGCTTCTGCTGAGCTACGATAAGTGACACCTATCATCTGTTATATTTTTCGAGTTCAGATAGAGATCTATTCTTGTAAAAAAAATGTTAACGGGATTATTTCTAAAAAAACGTTGGTAGAGGCACTACTACAGAAAGCCTAATAGTAGACGTCTCATCACAGACGGTTTTGTGAAACCGTCTCTGATGAGCACTATTACAGACGGTTGTAATTTGGAGGCCGGCTGTGGTTTTTGTGGCGGGAAAATGGATTATCACAGACGGTTATTACCGATGAACCGTCTGTGATACTTTTGTATCACAGACGGTCTGTATAAAAAACCGTCTGTGATAATCCCAGATTATCACAAACGGTTTTTAATTAAAAACCGTCCGTGATAAGCTTGTTATCACAGACGGTTTGTAATTAAAAACCGTCTGTGATAATTCATAGACGGTTTTTAGTTAAAAACCGTCTGTGATAATGGCTAAGGCATTTATTGCGCTGCTCAGACCGCATCTGTCTTCATTTCGATCCAGATCTAGCCACTGCTGTGCACTTTTTCACTCGGGAGGAAGCTAGGCGATTTCAGGCCAGTTAATTTGGTGGGAAGAGGCAGAGATTGAGCTTTGAAAGATTCAGACTTTCCTGGTTGCTCTAGATATGGTTTGTAATGAAATTTATTTTTTCTTTAATTGCATTACAATTTAGGTCTAAGTAATCCATGAGTGGTTATTGAAGATGGTTAATTTGCAAAATTGTTGGTTATATAATAGCTGTTGTGTTTGTAATATGAATTGAGCTAGCAAATTAAGTCTCAATATAATAAATGTGGCCAGTATATATGTAGTTATAATTAGTTAATCTAGATTTTAATACTAAGTTGTTATATATGTACGTAACGTAGGACCGAAGCTGGATGTATGCCGCGAGCCGTGTGAGTGAAGAGTACATTAATGGCGTTTCTGCTTTTATAAGAGCTGCCGAGGAGGATATGTTGAATAAGGGGGTGGAATATATGTGCTGTCCATGCACTGACTGCGAGAATTTGAATATGTTTAAGAACCGAGGGCAAATTGAATCGCACTTGATTCGGAGGGGTTTCAAAAAGGATTATACGTGTTGGACCAGTCATGGCGAAGTGAATGATCATACGCCGCCGGATGACATCGCCGGTGAAGTGAATGATATGCCCCCGGATGACATCGCCGGTGAACTGAATGACATGCCGCCGGTTGATGTCGATTGTGGCTCGGATTCGGATAGGTTGCACGATGATAATCTGGATCAGATGCTTCGCGATGTAGAAGAGAACTATGATGAGAGAGAGTATGTTAAATTCCATGGCTTGATGAAGGACTCAGAGAAACCTTTGTACACGGGCTGCAAGTACATGAGGTTGTCGGCCGTGCTTGCACTGTTGAAATTGAAGGCAAGCAACGGTTGGTCCGACAAGAGTTTCACGGCGCTGCTAGGTCTTTTACCGGACATGCTTCCGGAGGGAAATTAGTTGCCTAAAACCACGTATAAAGCCAAGAAGGTTCTTTGTCCGTTGGGAATGGAAGTAGAAAGAATACATGCATGCCCGAACGACTGTATCCTCTACCGTAAAGAGTATGCAAACATGCATGTATGTCCGGTGTGCAACGCATCCCGATACAAATGTAACAATCAATCAGATGATGGCGAGGGAACAGAGGCGAAGAAAGGACCTCCTGCTAAGGTGACATGGTATTTTCCTACAATTCCCCGTTTGAAAAGGTTTTTTACAAATCCAAATGAGGCAAAACTGCTGCGTTGGCACTCGGAGGAGCGCAAGAAGGATGGAATGATAAGACACCTTGCTGATTCCGCGCAGTGGAGAAACATCGATAGGAGTTTTGCAGAGTTCGGTGCAGAACCAAGGAATATAAAGTTTGGACTGAGTACAGATGGAATGAATCATTTCAGTAGCATGAGCAGCCGACATAGCACATGGCCCGTGACTCTCTGCATCTATAACCTTCCTCCTTGGTTGTGTATGAAGTGAAAGTACATTTTGTTGTCGATACTTATCCAAGGGCCAAAACAACCTGGGAATGATCTCGATGTGTTCCTAGCACCGTTGGTGGAAGATCTAAAAGTACTGTGGAACGAAGGGAGAATGATATGCTCTCCGTGGCCCTGGGAAACAAGGAGCACCCGGGCCGTACGAGAGGCCTTAGGCTTTACGTTCCTTGGAAACATGGTTTCCAAGATGACTCCGACATGTATCGGCGCAGGAAGAGAAACAAAGCCGAGCATGACGCACAGCTACGAGAAGACATCAAGGCATCTCTTAGAGAGGAGATACTGGATTCGCTGGCTGATGTAATCAGAGATGAGGTGCGGAAACAGACAGAAAGTCAGCAGGCCGCTGCCGCCGCTCCTGTGCTAGCCAGCCCGCCCAACCGTCCGAGTAGCTGCGCGTCGAATCCGACGCAATCCCAGGCCAAATTTCCTGTGGACGACATCCTGGTAATAATTATTACCTCTCGAATGCTTGCTCCATTGGTAGGCCTATTCGAGTAGCTAATTTTGTATCGTTATGTAGGAGCCTACGAAGTGCAGGCTCCAAGTGAGATATGGCTCCATTCCCTTGTACGCTGCTTGGGGCCAGGCATATTCGTCTGGTATCGGGGCCATGGTGCACGGTCAAGCTTTAGCGCCAGGCTTCGCAAAAGTTAATGTGGATGGTGTGTATGTCAATTTTGAGGTGGTCCCGCTACCGAAGCCTCCCAACGACGAGATCGTGACTCTAGGACAGGCCATTGGAATATTCATCTAGTGGCCCAAAAGCGACATCTCTCTGGAGGCTTCTTCACCGGTGGCAGGACCAGAGCAACTTGCACTGGTGCCATCTCCATTACAAGACCAGTCGGTTCCACCACCGGATACTACACCGATGCTATCTCCACGGGCCCTATTCTCGCCAGAGCAACTTGCACCACTGCTACCTTCAAAGTCGACTTCCGTGAAGTCGACCTATAGCCGAGGCAGCAAGGCCAGTAAGGGCAAAGCAAAGAAGACCAATGATGATATTCCGTACCACCCTTTGGCCCGCAAATTCGTGCTTGGCGAGCCGTTGCTCGAGCAAAAAGACCTCCAAAAGCTACCACATAGTTGCATGCAATTGCACACGTGGTATATGCAGCAGTCCAATAAGCTAGAGGGAGAACGGACTTCAAGTATCACTGTCAAATTCACCGAGGAAGATTTACACCACAATCTTCAAGAGTGTATGTTCGTGGTCGCCTTTGAGGATTTATTCGATCTGTTCACGCTCAACGCTCTTGACGTCTCAATCATTCGATGCTGGACGCTGTAAGTGTGTACAATCACAGTCTCCGTTAATGTCATACCGATAAATGTCATATCTAATTTTTTGCTTTCGTGTGTATATATATAGACACATGCTGATTAAAGCTAGATTATCCAACTCATCAGCTGGTTTCTTGGACCCACAATTGGTCGCCAAGGATACCATCGACCATGAGACACCCCTCGTCGAGAGGTACATTGCATCAGGACTGCTGGATTGCCGCAATAAGGACTATGTACTTATGCCCTTCAATCAGAACTTTCATTGGATTTTAATAGTAATTGTACCAAAATGGAACAAGGTATATTACCTTGATTCCCTAAGTAAGAATAAAATGGACTTCACAGTTGTCAGCCAAGTAATCGATAGGTAAGCACATATTCCCCATACATATCTACATTGTACTCTTTCTATCCTTCCGAATGATTAAGGTTAACTTTTTCGAATTACGTAGGGCGTTCGCGATGTACATTGAAAAGGGAGGTGACTCGAAGCGCGGGGCCAAAGGCCTGCTGACACATGTTCGAGATTTTAAGGTATTCGCTATTTCAGATTAATTAATCCTATGCAACAGTTGGTTCTAATGCCTCTTGAACTAACACATTCCATTTTTTGCAGTGCCACCAGCAGCAGCCGGGCAACACATGTGGATACTACGTTTGCCAACATATGGAACTATTCCTCGATTCCTCGAGGCTCACCAATCGCAAGGTTTGTCACTCTTCCCATAATTACTTCATACTTATCACGTTACATATATATGCACATTGATATTCCTATCGACAGGCTGTGTCCATCCCGTCAACTGCATTGAAACAGTCTGATTTTGGAGGGATTCAAGGAGAGTTGGCGTACTTTTTGCTGACTCAAGTCATAAAGCCAGGAGGACGGTTCCACTGCGCACCATGATTTCTTATTGGTCTTATCACTAAGTGTAAATGCAGTGTAGATCTTTTGTAACTGTGCATTTGTTAATGGATATTTCATTTCAATTCAATTAATCGATTTGCGAAATGGATGCATGCTTTATGTTTGTGAAATGAAGTGCCATGTCAATTGGATGTTTTATGTCTGTGAAATGTATCTGAAAGCAAATGAGATGTGTGAATTGTATGTTTTTTGTCTGTGATTATCTGCCTGTTTCAGAGGGCATGGCTAGCATTCCTGAGGCTAGCCAATAAGAGAAATATATGTATGGGTCGAAGGGAATATCACAGACGGTTTTTACTCAAAAACCGTCTGTGATAGCTGATAATCACAGACGGTTTTTACTCAAAAACCGTCTGTGATAGCCCATAATCACAGACGGTTCGAAAACCGTTTGTGATGACCTTCGATTATCACTGACCCATAAATACAGACGGCTCACAAAACTGTCTGTGATGACGTTTTCGAACCGTCTGTGATGACCTTTTCTGTAGTAGTGAGGTCTCCATACATGAACAGCTCTAAAAAAAAGTATAAGTCACTTCCACGGTCAGTTTTGATCTGAATCCAACGTCAGCCTCAAATCCTTGTTTTTTCCCCCCCAAACAAAAGCGATCAGTGACTCAGTGAGACGAGGACCGACCAAATCTCCACCCGGACAAAACGACTTACGCTAACCAAGCAAACCTACTACGTACTTCCATAAACTTGATCAATGCATGATCTTCCTAAGTTTACAAAACTTCCTTTAGCTTGTAATTAATATGTTCTTTTGGCTATTTACAAGAGAGTACGGATAGATATTTATATGCTATTTTGACCGATATAAATAAGATCAGAATAATATTTATTATAATCAACTTGTAAACTCTATATTACAAATATACTTCATTTAAAAGTTAGTAATTATAAAAAATCTAATCATTGGCATAAAAAATCCACCCAGTAAGACCAGCAAGCTAGCAATTACAATCCAACATGTTCCCCTCCCGTGAAAGTACATATGGAATTGTCAAAAGTAAGAAAAAATTACATATATACCCCTTCCTTTAGGGGCACCTCTCCCATGGACATGATGTAAGCCATACGTGTCAAAAGCGTCACAGGATTCGTCCGATTGTGCTCCATGACGGCCCATAAACTTTCGATGGACTGAACTATTATAAAAAAAAGTAAAGTTCATTACCGGTCTTTAAACTTTTTATGCTGTGTCATCCCGATCCATAAACTTTTAAAGTATGTCATCCCGGCCCTTAAACTTTCAAAATGTGGCAATATCCTATGTAGTTATAGCAGTGAACTTTTTATGCTGTGTCATCCCGATCCATAGACTTTCAAAAGAAATTGCCACACTTTGAAAGTTTAAGGACCGGGATGACATACTTTAAAAATTTATGGATCGGGATGACACAGCATAAAAAGTTTAAGAACCGGTAATGAACTTTACTCTAAAAAAATGTAACACTCCACAATACATACAATTTTATTGGCCCCGCTCAAAACGGTTTAGACTTCTGGCTTCTAGCTTATTTTTCACTATTCAATAATTTCGTCTTTTTCTGATTTTTTGGTTTTTTTAGTTTTTTTTGTTGGTTCTTTTTTTCGTATTCATTTGTACTATCTGTGATTGGTTAATCTTTTTTATTTTTAAATTTTTTTAAATTTAATTACGCCAAATAAGCTACCATCAGCTACAGGGTCTGTTCTTTTTGGCTGAAGCTTATGGCTTTTGGTTGCGGTTTGTGGCTTTTAGGCTGTTTGTGCGAGAAATTACAGAGTAATAGAAACTCACGTGCGGTTTTTGTCGATATAAATGAAGTCGGTACAGTATGTACTAGTAGACCCTATCTTAAAAAGATACTCCGTTTCAAAACTAGTTACTGTAGAAAAGCCGAAAAACAGCTTTTAAAAGGTGAAAAGAACGGGATCACAGTATAATTTCAGTTAGCTACGGTGCTTTTAGCCATAAGCCACTAAAAAAATCCATTTTAAACACCCCCATAATTTAGCGACCAAGCTAGTCTATTGACCAAGCTGCATTAATTAAGTCTAACTCACTGTATATAATGAATAGTTCCTAGATGATTTTAGTGTGTATTAGAAGAATGAAATATTTTTTTATATAATATCACCATCATAGCATACATCTATCGGTCTCCGCTTGCAAAAATATAAATAATAAACCAAATCTTTATATGTGAGGGTTCATTCATATTAGCTTTTGGCTCATATATATTGGCTTTTGGCTTTGGCTTAAAATAGTAACAACTTTGTAGAAGTTGTATGGAGAAAGAGACACTCATGTATGATTTTAGCCGATATAAATGAAACCACTATAGTGTCTACTACAATCGACTAGTAGATCTGTCTTGAAAAGATACTTCATTTGAAAACTAGGTATTGTAGAAAAGTTATTTACCGTACAAAAACAGTTTTTAGAAGCAAATATAAACATAATCTGAAATGTGTTGTGCCCTCCACGGAATCTAGGTGGTGATCGGTTCGGCTGAAAGCCTCATGGCTTATGGCTAAAAACACTGTAGCTGGCTGAAAAAAGCATTGTAGCTGACAGAGACTTATTTAGCATAATTAAATTTAAAAAAATTTAAAAATAAAAAAAATATGTTAGTCCATTGCGTATAATACAAACAAATACGGGAAAAAAAAGAACCGGCAAAAAAGCTCAACAAAAAGCCAAAAGTTCAGAAAAAGACGAAACTTATAAATAGTGAAAAATAAGCCAGAAGCCAAAAACCGAAGCCGAGTTGATCAGATCCTATATAAGAGGCCTGCATGTAAAATGGAAATCCTTCAGCAAATTACTGTTCACCTCGACAAGCAGATTAATCTCCTCTGTGTCAAACTGCTGCGCCTCTCTGTCAAACTGTCATCGAACAGTTGAACGTGTTGGTTCGGCTCGGTCTGACTGTTTACTTTTGCAAGATTTGTCAGTTTATTTAATTTGTTGCGTGCCAAAATAGTAGTGACCAGATGGCAACGCTCTGGGACATCCTGGGGAAGGCAGCCAGTATCCTGCAGCTGCTTGGGCTGGACGCGATCACGGTCATCACTGTGATGACGAGCTTCCTACTGTTTCCGCAGAACAAGACGCAAAGCCAGAAGCTCGAGGGGCGCGTGCAGGCGCTCCGTGAGCTACTGCAGCGGCCGACCGGTTGTTGGATTGCGATTCAGCACTCGGAGACGGGAGATTTTGTTGGCAAGGCAATCGAGGAGGCAGACGCCCTCGTCGAGTCCTACAAGAAGAGCACGCTTTGGTCCCGCCTACGCAGGGGCAGAAGCATGGCCAGCCAGTTCCGCGACATGCAGGATGCCATCGAGTCTTACTGTAGGCTCATTCTTTCCATCAACACCTTTCTCCTGATCATGCAAGTGAATCCTTGTCTGCCAGATATTAGGTCAGATGTTCGATCCTAGCTAGTATGTTATGATTTGTTTACATGATCGAACATTGCTGCTGCGTACATCGATGTGGTTGGCTCCCTGCAACCTACTGAAGGCATGTTTTAGTTAGCAATACAGGATTCAGGTGAATGATGCATCAGGAGGCGTGCTGGCAGCGACTGGTCCTAATATTTACAGCCTCAATATTGGCCAGCAGGAAGGAATATGCAGCGAGACAGACACTACGGACGACTCAACCCACAATGCCAAATTCGATAAAATTTGAAAAAAAAATGTATTTTTGTGTGTGTTAAGAGTCCATCGAAGACCAAAAAAGGTCACAAAAAGGAAAATAGAAAAAAAGGAACATTAGTGTGTATCCCTTGTATGTGTATTGTGTAGGAGGGCGTGCGTGCGTGTGTGCATTGTGTAGGAGGGTGTGGAGGAGGGAGTAGCTTTCTTTCTTTCTTTTTTTTCTGCAGCATCTAAGTACATATAAATCTCGTGACATTTATTGTAATAAAACATTGGAGATAAAGAAGGAGAATGATATATGATTTTTTTAGAAAATAATTGGCCACTAAATAAGGATATGGGTGATATATGATTTGGAAAGAAACGGTAATAAAGTGTTGAATGGGTGTGACTTGGGCCCTCTCTCGCAGATCTCTTCCAGTGTAAAATCTGCATGTTAGAATCTCTGTTCGTTCGCTTGTGGCGAGCCTGCTGAAATCCACGAGACACATGGTGTCCTAACGAAATCTAGCCCAACCAAAAGAGAATCCAGCAAGGCCCAACTCTGCAGTGCAGCTCCCAAACATTCTGCTTAGCCAGCGTCTTTTGGATGCTGGCCGAATTTGCTGCGATATGTGGCCATTTCTGCTGCATCATCTGATTTTTGCATGTCGGATTGGCAGAAGAATACTTATCTTTGTTGTTTTTCGGTCAATGGTCTCTTTCTGGACGACACTGTTGATGTTCTGAGATGCATTCAGAGAGCACTGATGTATGTCCAAGGAAACCCGGAGGACCAGCTACTATGTCGAATGTTCTTCTCATGCTAAGCTGTGAGAGCATGATCCTACCTGACCCTAGATGTGCAGGCAATGGCGACAGGCAGGATAGGAGTGGAGGCATAAATAGAATATCATGTCCTACCCAGGATCATATTGTGTTGGTATGGGATACCAATGATATCGAAAACCATGCTCTCGCTTTGGGTGCCACCCCGGCCCCAAAACCCATGATCATCTCGATCCTGCCAAGGGTTGGGACATGTCCACCATTGAAATTGAGCAGTGGGACGCCGGGCTCTGATAGAAGTGACCACGAGATTCCGAGCTTGTTGAAGGTGCAGGTGAACAAGATGTCCGCGGAGCTTCCTCCATCCACGAACACACACCTTACTTCACACCTGGCGATGGAGGCAGAGATCACCAGGGCATCTTGATGCGGGAGGCTAACTCTGGCTATGTCCTTAGGGCCGAACATGATGAGAGTGTCGACCCACAGCAGGAGCTTAGTTGGGGGTCATGCCGATGTGGTGCACTTGGTAGGCATAGGTCTGGTGTTGCCGCTTCAACATGAAGGTGTGCAAGCTCCCTTCGGTGATTGCGTGCACCACCTGATGCGGAGGGTTAGCAGTCTGCCCCGCGGTCTCAAGTTGAAGTGGAGCAGCCAAGGCAGGTAACGCAGGCATCATTGCGGGCACAGGAGGTAGGTTGCACTGTTGCGAGCTGGCTACGGCTTGGGCTTGTTGTCGACGAAGTTGCTAGGTGAAGGTGATAAGTGTGCACCCTGAAGTCCTATGATAAGTCCATCCATGAATGTCACGGTAGTGGCAATTGTTGCCGTGATCAGGGCGTTACTTTTCCCATCTTCGATTGCCCTTGTGGTCACCCCCGCGGTGGTGGCTTTGGAGGTCGTCGTAGTTTTCATCACGACAATCGTCATGGTGGTTGTTGCGGTGGTCATCACGATAACGGTGTGGCCGAGCATCTTCGAATTCGACATGGTACACTAGGCGATGGCAACGTTGTTGCCTTTTGGCTACCTTAGGGTCAGGCAGGTGCGTGACGGGCGTGGTAGCTGAGGTCTCTGCCTCCCTGCGAGCCTATCTTTCCTCGGACTTGGAGTATTTCTCCATGATGGAGAGTACCTCCACCACCGTCTTCGGTTCCTTCCGATTTAGCTTGTCAGCTAACTCCCCGAGATGCCTTGGACTTGGTAATGGATGTAAATGAATCGGCTCATGAAGTCTCAGATAGACTCGCTCGTCATTTTTTTTAGCTCATGTAGGTCAGTGGATGTAACCGGCTTGTTCTGGCTCCCTTGGAAGTGCTTGCTCAACTTCTCCCGAAGTTGCTCGCATGAGTACACTAAGCACGAAGGGAGGGAGATGTACTAAGACTGAGCGACCCCCAAGAGGGCCAAGGGCAAGATCTTCCTTATGATGGCTTCACTTCCTCCCGCTGCTGTTATGGCGGTCTCGTACACATGAACAAACTTTACTGGGTTGAAGCTCCCTATGTACTTGGTGACCTCTGGTATCCAGAATAGCACTATCTATGCTGTGGCTTGCAGGCCTGGACTCAACAAGTTCGAATGGTCAATAAGATGGACAACCTCATGGGCGGGAGCCCCTTGAGGTGGGGGCACGAGGGAGGTTTGACATGGAGTTAGGTGCGATATCTTGCACTAGACCTGAGGTAGGCCAACCCTTGGTGTCTGCATCTCGTTCCCACGCCCCTTGTCGAGGCCGGGGCTTCTCACCATACTTGGTCAAGTTGTGCTTGGAGATCGTTAGCTTCTTAGACTCTTGTCGAAGGTTGCAAATTCACCTAGCCGCAGGGGGTGCGAGGGAGGTCCGACATGGAGTTAGGTGTGAGATCTTGCATTAGACCTGAGGTAGGTCAGCCCTTGGTGTCTGCGGCTCGTCTTGTCGAGGCCGGGACTTCGGCCAGCTCAGCCCGAAGGGCCACGAATCTGCTGGCGCTGGGCGTGGGAGGAAATCGTTTGATTGGCTGCATCCCGGCTAGCCTTGGGAACTTGACACATCTCCGTTCATTGGATCTCTCTGCAAATCAGCTGTCTAGACCTGTGCCTTCGGAGGTAGAGAATCTGCTTTTTTTTTTTTTTGGATAAGGTAGAGAATCTGCTTGACCTGACCATTTTGGCAGCCTCCAGTAACAGATTGACAGGTCCCATCCCTCCTGGAATAGGGAGGCTTGCACAACTTACTGATCCAGCACTAGACCATAACCTCTTCACCGGATCAATAACTCCAAGACCGGGGAACTTAACCAAGCTTAAGACCGTGTACTTGGATACAAACATGTTGTCAGAATCGAAATCGGCAATCTTGTCAACTTAGTCATTTCAGTGGGAAATAACAGCCTCACAGGCCCAGTCGATTCCTTCTGGGCCAACATATCTAATCTAGGTAGGCTCTATCTCTGGGGTAATCAACTAACTGGTCTTATCCCAGGTGAGATTGGGATGTTAGCACAGCTCACATCGCTAGAGCTGTGCGATAATCTTTTGACAGGAGCCATCCAGCGCAGCTTGAGGAACTTAACCAAGCTAGACATACTGTATCTCTATGACAACATGTTGTCCGGGCCTATACCTCAAAAATTAGGCAATCTTGTGAGCTTATCAACCTTGGCATTACACATGAATGATCTGACAGGTTCAATACCTGGCTTTTGGGCTAATTTCTCTAGACTAAACGTATTGCACCTCTTCAAGAACCGTCTTCAGGGTCCTATCCCTCCTGAAATAGGGAATTTGGCCAGATTGACCGATCTATAACTACTCGAGAATAATTTGACGGGGCCAATTCCTTGGAACCTTGGCAACTTAACCATACTTATCGTGTTACAGCTCGACCGGAACAAACTCTCTAGCCCGATCCCGCCATCATTTGGAAATTTAAGAAGCATCGTCAACCTTACTGTAACAATCAATGTCTTCGATTAACCTTAAGTGACGTGTTATGACGTTAAGTAAGATGAATTATGTAACTAATTATCTAAAATATAGGGGAAATTTAAACTTTTCTGTGTATATGTCTAAATTGAATTTAGACACTGACGAGCGGTAAACAAATAAGTTACCATCGACGAGGACGAAAATCATTTTGTATAGACTAGAGTAAGAAATAGAATTTAATTGCATGATAAGTAAAAGCAGTCAACTTAATTAAAATACACATAACAATCCGTAGTACAACAGTGTAATTATTATCGTTCTTGTACAACAAATCAATTTACATTCATCGAGCTACAATTAAAATTGGTTTAAAATTAAATAAAGATATTACAGCTCTTTACATTAATAACGATAGTATAAATTACTGTGAATTTATAATTCTCGGTCCCAACCGAATGACTGTCTCACAGACCTAGATAACTACAACACAACTGCAATTAATTAGAAAATTACAGAACTGTAATTACATCGGTAGCATTTCATATAAGTATACAATTAATCAGAAATTGTAGAAATTAATTACATGCATCCCATACTATATAACAATTATGAATTGCCAGACAACCCCAACGAAACATAGTATCAATTGCGAAATGAGCAAATAGAAAGACACCGAAAAAGACTGAACAAAAGAAAATAATTAAAGAAAGAATTGCCATCGGAGCCCTAGAGGTTAATTTCGGGCAAGGCAGTCCGTTTATGGAGATACCTAACCATCCGGAGGCCAGTCGACACCTCTCACAACCATAGAATCATCACTGGGCATAAGCAAGCCGGAGTAATTCTCAAAAGACATATAAACTAGAAACTATACCCAAATCACCAAAATACCCTCATGCATCCACACAGCAACAGGAGAGCCAGCAAACCCTTCTGGGCACCTTAGTCACAGAGAGGGACAGTACAACAATCGAGAAGGCACCGCACGGCCTTCAGCACAACACAACAGGGCAACAAAACCAACCGGTGAGAAGAGAAGGGAGAAGAAAGCTCACGACACCAGCAAGCCACTTCTATTCTCTTTTCTTCCCTTCCCGTTCCAAACCTCCAAAACCCTAGCACAACCAAATCTTGTCAGCCACCACAAGGCCAGAACCAAGACAAACCAACGGGAGCCAGGAGGCAAGCCACAGAGCATCAAGCTGTAGGATGAGGCCACGGCCAACCACAAAAGCGACCACCAAGAGCAAGCCTTCTTTCCTTCCCAAAGCAACCTAACCGATAAAGGTAGCCCACTATTCAATTTCAATAATAGCATCAAATTCAATAAGCAACTAGCCAAATGTCACATAGCATCACTAGAGCACCATGGAGCCATCACAAAGATTACAAGCCGATGGTAGAGGAATAGAGGCAAGGGAGCAAAAGTTACTAAGAAGGCAAGCCGTCGTAGGGCCAGGTGAACTCCGCACACCCGATGGCTATCTCTTGCTCCCTCGGTGCATGGGGTAACCTCGAGCCCCGTCGTAGCCACCAAAACCCACCCTCGGTTTAGTTCCAAGAATAAAAAAACAACAAGTCAAAATTTAAGATACACTTAAATAAATCGAGAGAGGGAGAGGGGTAGGAGAGGAGAAGAGGAGTAAAGGGGGAGGAGGAGAAGATGAATCAGAGCCAATGGGCAATAGCCCCAAACCTACGGTTGACCTAGGCTTAACAGGGGAGGCACGGGAGCTTGGGCGATGTGGGCTAGAGTTGACGTAGAGGGGAGAGCCGGCTGCGCTGATTGAGGGAAGCAGTCGAGGCTAAGCCTTGGTGGTGGAGACACCGTAGGTGACGTGAAGGCGATGGTGCCATGGGCCAGGACCGAGCTGAGGTGAGGAAGTGCAGGGCGGAGCCGGCGATAGGGGCACCCTAGCCTAGAAGAGGGAGGAGTTCAAGGCGGCGAGACACCGGGGAGCTGGAGGCACGGCGACGAGACCCGATCTGGATCGGGAGGGGAGGAGGCGGTTGAGTGAGGAAAGCAGCCAGGAGAGAGAGAGGTGAGAAATGAGGGAGCCGGGTGGGTAAGGAAAAGAAAAAGGGAGGAAAAGAAAAGGAAGAGAAAGAAAAAAGAATAAGAAGAAAAAAAGAGGGAAGAAAAAGGAAAAATAAAATAAAATAGGCCAAAATAAAATTATGCAGGTGAGATTTTACTATTTTAGAAATACTCGCTAAAAGATGTGCTTAATAGAAGTCTCATCATATAAGAGTTGTCGCAAGTAAATAAATTAATTAGATGTCCCAAGAATTACGAAATTGAATTTTGGCCATGTAAAAATAATAGAGATCCATTTAAGAACTATCCAAGACTTAGCATAAATTCTCCGTGTTGACTTAATATTATTAAATTTCTACGCACATAAATAACATCAATCGAATAAGGTCAACTATTAACTGACAAATTATAAGATAAGTAAGAAACCCTCGGAGCCTATTTTTAAACGAAGTGAAAAGCTAGAAATCACGCTAGCATTTTAGTATAAATCACTCAATTAATCATGCCATGTTATCTCCTCGATGCCATAGATTATATCATAGAAACCCAAAATATTTCTCAAGTTATTATAATAAATAAAATGCCAACAATAGATTAAAGTATAGCACGTACTGATTAAATTAGTATATTGTTGTTTAAACCCCTGGTTATTTGTATTAAATTACAAAACATTCCTAGTAAATATTTATGGCTATTACCATAAATTAGGTGACATCCATAGGCAAAAATTAGTATGCGTATGAATTAAATTATTAGAATATCAGTTGGATCGCCCTGTCGCATATTTAAATGCCCAATTAATTTTTATTAGTCGATTATAAACTGTAGAAATCCACTAATAAGTATTCTGAATTATTAGAATAAATTCATAGCCATCAGAAGATTTAAAACTATTTGCGACGATTAGAATAACACACGTTGATTCAAAATAGTACATGTTGATTTAAAATTATATGCAATGATTTAAATAGCAGTTAAATTGTAAAAATCTACAAGTGACTAAAGTAAAATTTATGGATCCCATAAGGAAGCCTGAGTATAGTTTAGTGAATGAATGAATGAATGAATGAATTAATTAATTAATTTAAAATCATTTTCTTTTGGATTTATAATTTAACTCGTCACACATGTACTAAATACGAGAAAAGTACCAAAACCAAGAAGGAAGAATTTATTTGAATAATCCTGAGATCTAAAATTGTTTAGAAAGGTAGATAAATACATACGTAACTACGAGAAATTAAATAGGCGTAATTGCATACGTGAGATCGGCTAGGATTAATGTTCACCATTATTTGTACGCATATCTATTTAATAGTATCGCAACGGTAAATGGTCGGAAATCAACAAAAGACTGAGTAACTTTTAAGTAAACAACCCAGTCTCACGCTAGGAAAATAACATCAAGTAACAAGTATAGAATACAAGTTAAATAGGACTACCACAATCGAATTAAATTGAGCGAAACCTCACTTTAGGAGAACAAACACATTGATGCCTCACATTTTATTATATTTCTGTAAATTAAGTCGTCACTGACGTATTTTAATTGCAGACGACAATCAAAGCCACAGGAAGGATTTCACCTAATCCTACTTGAATCCGAATATATGGTTAAAGTCCAGGCAAGCATTCATTTGAGCAACTATTCTGCGTATATTCCATAAAACACAAATTTCTATATTAATTCAGTATCACCTTGCATCAAAACTGTGAAAAGTATTTAACTCAAGGAAAGGCTACAAGAAAGAAGACAAAGGAAAGAGATAGGTAGCAACTAACAGAGCAGTTGTCCACTTAGATTAATTAAGAAGGTGTGCAGAAGTTGCCTTGGCAGGTGATAGAGGCAGGTTTTGGAACCTCTGTATAAGAATATAATGTAAGGAGTGACAAACTTCATCCGTGCGAATATACCGTACCAAAACATACCAACCAACATCCTATCCGAGGACAGACAGACTAGTAACTCTTTCAATGTTATCATATTCTCTACATGGTTAAGTATTAATTAGGTGAGGAACCCACAAGATCTGGACCAGCACCGGGGTAAGGGATCCATAGCCGCAAGAACCCAGAACTAGTAAGTAGGCCAGAAGTGAGGGATACGGATCACAAGAACTCAGGACTGGTCAAATACCAGAAGTGGGGTACGTGAAGGCGATATATTACACAGTTGGGTGTTGAGTGAAGGTCAGAAACTGTCCCAGCCAACAATTATGTTGCTTTTGGTGGGTCTGGGTGCGGGTGGTACACCGCCCCAGGCTGCCGCTTGTGAGTAACTGGGTGGAGATATAATATACTGATATAGATGTAAAAGTACTGTGCTCTGATCTGGGCACTGCATATAAGGACATGCAGAGATCTAGGAGCGATCAGGATCAGAGTAGTGATGGGTAAAGTGATAGAAGCTTACGTAATGCTATACAAACTATGAATTCATGCCTATCTCCAGAAAAGAAGAATTACAGAAACTTATGGAGTGTTTTTGCTGTTCATACGAATGTTCAATAGTTTTCTAAATTAAAAATTCAGAATTCTTTTAAATTCTAACAACCAAACCTTATTTTCTATAAATAATAGGAAACTCTATAGGAAGCACTCGTCGTGCCCTCAAAGAGGAAAGTTTTGAAAGAAGAGAACAAACGTCTTCAAAAATTCAAATTTACAAGCATCCGGACCAGTGCGATTCATTAATTAGTTTCACACAACTTCGCCTACAAACTGGCACGCGAAACAGGATACCAACACACCGACGAGTGGGCTCCACAAGTACCTCCCACCGAGTGTCTGTGCAAGTGCAGCTCACCCAGAAGCCCAGACACGACACCTCACCCAGTCCGTCCCTATAAAAGCCGCTCCATACTTGTACCGCACCTCCCAACGGTTCAAAAATCCAAATCCTAGCAACAATGCCGCCGATGTGAAATCCCTTCTAATAAACCCTAGTCCAATTCCAAATCCCCAATCCAAAATTCTAATTCCTAAGCTGTTTGCATGTCTCTCCTGCTTGGATCGGCTGGCGCTGCTGCAGCCGGAGCCGGAGGAGGAGGAGGAGCGGGTGACCGCACCGGCGCCGCCGTCTCCCTCGTCGACCACATCGCCTGCCCCGCTCGACGCGGCATCCCCCGTCTCCCACCTCGCGCGGTTTGAGGTCCCTTTCCCTTGCTAGATGTAGGCATGTAGCGCCTCGGTTTGGTCCCGACTCGATTCGCCTTCTCGTGGGAGATCGTAGCGAGAGCTCATGGGTGGGTTCTGTTCGTTTCGGTTTGGCATCTTGCGAGCGCGTACGATTACGTGTGGGGATTCTTGGGTTCGATTTGGCCTGCTCTTTGTTTTGGCGTTGGTTAAATTGAGCCGTGTGATCGCGGAGAGGGGAGTGCGGGTTCCATGGATCGACTCGGTTTGGTCTGCGTTTTGGTTCCCTGTTGTTTTGATTCGATTGCCGAATTGTGCTTGGTAGGGGAGGGGTGAGGAGCGCGCTGTCCTAATTTCGTTTGTTTTGTCTGGTTAAGCTGAGGTTTTGGCTCTGTTCGTTGTGCGCTTGTGCTAATGACGAGGTGTGCGTTGGATTTGGCTTTCGTTTGGTACGATTCGACCACGTCTTGCGCTTGCGAGTTACGATTGTGAGAGAGTACGTTTTATCCGGTGGATTTTGTTGATGTTTCCTAATTCCCCGGTTAGCCCGTGCTTTTGTTCTGTTTGTCACTTCGTCGTGCGCTTGTGCCTAGGACGAGCCGACGAAACGTACGTATACGATTTGGTGTTAGGTTTAACTTACGATTTTGCGTTGTTGCGCTTACGGACAGGACTGCGAGTTGAGCAGCGGATTTTTATTTTATTTATTTCGGTCTGAGTGGTCCGGTTTGTTGTTGTGCATGTGGCGATGAGTGCAATTTCATAGTTGCTTTTTATTATGTTTTAGTTTAGTTGGGTCTGAATGTCTGATTGACTTCTTGTCTTCATGATTTTCCTTACAACAAGGAATTGATGTTTTTCTTGTTGGCTTTTCGTTTCGTTTTGATTTGTGCTTACGGGGAAGGGTGCCGTTCAAGGCAGGTTAATTTGCTTGCGTGGCTCGTGTGAGCCGATTGTCCTTACGGTGAGGAGTGGGATTTGGGTGACAGGTTTATTTGCTACTTTATTTTGCTCGATTTGTTTCGGCCATTTTGCGTATGGCGAGGTATGCGATTTGACAATTGAGTTTGATTTGACGAAATAAGAAGAGAGCATTTTGTTATGGGTATGCTTGATTTGGTTATGTTTTGTTTGGTTTTGCTTGATTACAGTGAGGTTTTTATTTTGAGAGCACGGTGAGGAGTGTGATTTGAGTGGTGGATTTCATTCATGTCTGCATTGATTTGCCCGAGCAGTCCTGATTTCCGTATGCTTGATTTGGTTATATTTTGTTTGGTTTTGTTTTATTACAGTGAGGAGTGTGGTTTTTATTTTGAGAGCATGGTGAGGAGTGTGATTTGAGTGGTGGATTTCATTCATGTCTGCACTGATTTGTCCGAGCAGTCCTTATGGTGAGGTATGCGATTTGAGTAGTGAATTTGATTTGTCGAAATAGCCTGAGAGCAATTTATCCGGTGTATGCTTGGTTAGGTTTTGTTTGCTTGTCGTCAGTTACTTTGATTTTGGTTTGGATTGATTTGTGCATGTTGTATTGCTGTTGTGCTTCAAGATGAGCTTGTTGGGTGGTCGAATTTCTGTCGTAATTAAGGCATAAGTGTGCAGCTGGCTGGCCAGCCGAGTCTGTGATCGCACATCCGTGGTACTCTATGCTTTGCATAGTGATGCTAAATGTTGGTGTGTGTGACTGTTTGCATGATTATATGTATGCTAACTCTGTACTTCGCATGGTTGTGTACACAATTGCCAGAGTAATAATTAAGTGTGTGAAAGGTGAGTATATCAGCATAAATATGCATCTACTGCTCTACAGGTACTTAGCTTCTCTATATATTGCAAATGCATTCATACCTGTTGGTCTTGCAGTGGTGTTTTAATTCCTCCTTAGGCCGCTTGCCACTAGTTTGCATGACACCAAGGTTGAGAAAACCGGCGGTTACCGGCCGGTAACCGCCGGTAACCGGAAATACCGGTCGCAACCGGGATTGGAAATACCGGCCGAAAATTTTTGAATTGAAGATTTGAATTTTTGACTTGTTAATGCAGTGGGTATATTAGTTTGGGTATTGTTTTTGATATATAAGGTTGATTAGCTATTGTTGGAAGTAAAAAAGGGTGAATTATTGTGATTAGCAGCTAGTAGTGTTGTTGGCAACACATGTTGGGCCCATTGTGCTGGAAAGGGCATTGGATACTTGTCTTTGAGAGTGTTTTGCAGCACTTTAGCACTAAAGAAAGGGCAGCAACAGTTGGCACATTAGATTGGGAGAAGAAATCAGCATCCTGGGGAGAAGGGACTAGCTGTAGCACGCGAGAGAGAAGTCAAGTAGCTGCAGCAAAGTGGTAGAGGAGAAGAGGAGATATGGCAATTTACAAGGTTTTGTTATATGCCGAAGCATCTCAATTACTTTTGGCCTCATAGTTACAACAAAATACTTCAATTTTGGGCAACAAAAGTAGAGCTTTTGGGATAGTTTCATGTGGTTTGATGGAGCTTTTTTACAATGGATTAGTTTGATGTAGTGGAGCTCCAATTTAGGGCAACAAAATACTTCAATTTAGGGTTGAGAAATTGGATCCAAATATTTAGCCAAAACCTCTTCATTCCACCGGTTTTTCCGGTTTTTTCACCGGTAAAACCGGTAACCGCCCGGTAACCGGTCCGGTTACCGGTCGCCTCCCGCCCCGCCAAAAAATTCCTTTTGCTGAAATTTGACCGGTTGGAAACCGGGATTACCGGTTACCGGGCGGTAACCGGCCGGTTACCGGTACCGCCCGGCGGCCGGGATTTGCCCCGGTTCCGGTTTTTTCATCCTTGCATGACACTCCTTGTAAGGAAGTGGAACTAAATAGTCTGTGTTTATAATCCATGTGCCAACTTTATGAATGTTCCTCTTCATTTGTACTTTTTTTTGTTCATAGTGTAGAATGTGAAAAAGGATTTTATTCTGCTGATTCTACATTCATCTCTGGCAATCCTGCTAGTTGCTACCTTACTAGCATGCTAAAGAAGGTAACACAGGTCGAGGTGTGCTATTGACATTGTATCAGGTTATTTTAAGGTGCCTTTTTCTTTTACTCTTGTGCTTCTTTCGCTGTGTTTGTGCATAAAAATGGTAATTTAATTTATCTAAGCTGCATCAGGAGATTATTTATGCAATGAACCAGAGGGATGTGACCACGAAATTCAAAACTCCCACAAAAGATAACTTTTTGTACGTCTATGTGGAAGAAGAGTCATCCATCTAGGTAGTAGTTTTGTTTTTAGATTATATCTATAATACATATCCTACACATTAGCTCACTATTAATGTGGTTCATTTCTCTCCAACTTAATTGATCTAAGCTCAGGAGATATGGAATTGATTGACTAGAGATGACAATGGAAGTTGTGGAATGTGATCCAAATGGTTTGTGGTATGCTCATTACAAAAAGACTTGTTCATGACATCATCACACTTTACATATATCAACATCGCTATGAAAGTAGCCATGTTAAAACATTTCATTTCTTACCTATGGTTCACAATTCACAGTATTGTATAGCACTTCTTTTTTCAGCTTTTAGTTTATTTAATGTTATGCCTATTGACACACCTTCTGTATTTTTTGGTGGTTTGACTTGCACTCCATGCAAATATTAACCGCATGCAAACCATGTAGTGGTAACAGTTAAGACGATGGCTCTAATTATGCATTTTAAGTTTTGAATATACATCAGGCAAAAAAAAACAAACATTTCGTACAGTTCCGTAATCTGCCCTTGTACTATTCTAACATCAGTTGTCCAAAAGAGCAATAATAATAACATTATAGGTCTTGAGTCTCATCTGGTTGCTACTTTATGGAGCAAGGGTTCGTGCTATATCCATTAGAGGGTAACTTGCAAACCAAACATCAGGTAAGCTCCTTGTAAATATACTTCTTTTTTATCTATGCCATTTGTTTCCCTTACTAAGTTATCAGCTCTGATTTGTTCCAGTTTTCAGGGAAAATAGAGGGTTCTGATTTCCATAGTGAAGACTGAAGAACAAGAAATCTGAAGTTAGTTTATTTCTCTTCCCTCCTGCTGATTCATGCTCCTTTATAAGTTTCTTCCCTTCTCTCTCTCTCTCTCAATAATAACATTGAAAGAGGTAAGACTGGCAGAGGGAGCTACCATGGAAAGTGAAAGAAGCAATCTGTAGAGGTGGTTAGCTCAGTGGACATATCAAGAGAATATGCCATGGACATCTTGCTATAGTGGAGTTCAGAAAGCATGTGCTGGGCCTGAAAATATTCAAACAAATAAATCCTTATGCAGTGCATTGCTAAATGTATCTTAATTTGGGTAATCTGATTTCCTGCCAAAATTTTGTTGGCGTGCAAATAATCATTGTCTAAAGCATCGAGTTGAACTTATTTCCACTTGCAATCATTTTTGCAGATTTAAGAAACTTAGAGAGCTTTGGCTGCATAATGATCAAAAGGAGACAGAACATCATTTCTCTTAGAGGTAAGATAGTACAGCAATTGCTTTGGTGATAATCTGTTCTCCATTGAATATATTGCTTATTTATTGGCACCTATTTTATTGCAGGTTATTGAATACATACGGATAAGCATGAGGTTTCATACCCAGAATGGAACCAAGAAAATGCAAAGATCATACCATGTGCAAACATCTACTTCCATTCTTTCTGGAAAAATGCGCAGGTAAATTTGCTTACTTCTACCACAAGTTTATCCTATACATATAGAAGCTTGCTAATGAGGTTCTAACAAACTTCTTCACCGCATTCCATCCTTGCTCTTCAGAACAAGGACCAAATAAATGAATATACTTCGCCTGACCCTTCACAAATTATCAAAACTGACTCCTTCCCTGGATTCCTTTTACAGGGAGACCTGATGATAATAACAATGTGGTTGCATCTGCAGCTTCTTCAGGTGCAAAGATCAGGCAGAAACTGATCCAGTGGGTCATACGTCTTACAAATAAGCTGAAACTCCCAGTCCCATTAGTGATACAGCCATACAGGTATGATTTTTGGTCCAAGTATAGTTTTACATCTTGCAACATTTTATATACTCCTTCATTGGAATTGGAAATTGTCTCTGTTATTCATACAAAAAATGTTTTCTTAATGTGTAGACAATATTACGTCTCAGCCGCAAGCTCACTGGACAAGATCATCACCTGCAGAGGACTGTGCAATAAACAGCGAAATGTTAAATAACCCTGAATTGGCAATCTATGAGGGGACGATCAGCAGATCAAGTCAATATTCCCAGGAGTATGTACTAATGATGTATTGCAGTTCAGAGTCACTTTACCTATTTTATTACTCCATAAGTCATTTCAATCATTCTTGTTATCACCGTTTTTTTCTCTTGTTTACAGTTTTGTTTGTACAATTTCTTGATACATTTGGATTTTATTTTTGGTTCATAACAGGTTGCTTCATAGGTTGAATCGCACCCTGCAAAACTCAGGTATAGATTTATCCCAAGCCAGCATCTCAGTGCAGATCAATCTCGGCAAGCAGGCTATAAAGAGATCTACTAGTGCAACCTCCACTTCTAAGGTAGGATTTCTTTCGAATGTCCCAATCTACGCAATGAAGGACATAATTGTTCTTTGGACTATGTGTTTGTAAGCTATCTCTACTCTCTACTACCGTCAAGTGTTACTACAATCACTAGAAAATCATTTCTCTTCACAATAAAGCTCATGAATCAATAAAAGCAGGCAATTATTCTATTTGTAGGGACTTCAGGAAGAGTTGAGTTCTCCACTTGGGATACCTAAACTGAGAAATCAGCTCGTTAGCAAAGGTATTTCTGTGCTCTCTCTTTTGATTTTCTTCTTTGTTTTATAGTAGCTGTAACTTTATCCTGTTTTCTGGAAATTAAGTGCAAAGCTGATCCAATTGATGACCCTAATCACTAGGTGGTGTAACAGCCAATGCAATGTGGGGCCTTCTGTTCAGACCTCATAAAAGAGTAATTCATGTTACAATAAGCAGGTAGCATGCATAGAGTTCTGCATTTCTCATTTCTTTTAGCAATGGGGATACATCCTCTTTGTGTAAACAACCTTTATACTCCGATTTACACTTTTCTGAATAAGATCTAGAGATCTGTTTATCATCTTATTAGAGAGGAAGAACTTCAACGGTGTCACAGAGATAAGCATGGCAACAAAACCCCTTGAGAATTGTTACAAGACTTAGTTGCAAACAGATCCAGTGAAGATACAACCATCTGTAACAGACTATAAACTTGACCGGCACAAGACAGCAAAGTTATGGTAGCAGATTGCTTTCCTAGAGCCCAGCATTGACAGGTTTGTCTTGAAAGATTATTTATTTTCTGTACCAGCATACTAGAATGAGTAGGCTTCTACCCACAACCTTTCTTTCTTTTCCTTCCTTTTGTTGCTTACTTGTGCTTCCCAGCTCTCAGCACTGCTAAACCTTGCAAACTCTTGTGTAGCTGATAGGATGGAGCTGACGGTCTCTAGGCCAATTTGCTACATGTATCCAGATTACTTTGGCTAACTAGCAATGTAAGAAAGGTTGAAGTGTTATTTCTTTCTGGTGATGACACATCGTGCAAACCGTGTCATAGCTTCATCTTAGTTTATCTGTTATGCTCTGCAGTGTTGAGACTGGGTAGGATATAAATACTCATCTGCAGAATGAACCACAATCCAAATTTGGTTTATGGTATGTTTCCATTCAAAGTGGTGTGGTTGTGATAGTTCTTTCCATCTAACTTATGTTTTTACTTTTTGGTTTAACAAGCTCTCTAAGTCAATCCAACTTCAGAAGATGTCAACATTCTGATCACTATTGAAAGCAAGAACAAGCCTTCTATTCTCCATTTTATCTTCCCTCCTAGGTTACTAGGTTTACTCCAATCTATAAATTTACTGATATCCTCAGATTGATCTATGTTTCAGTATTAGGTTATGTTGTACATGCGAACATTGAGGTGCTTGGGAGGTTGTCAAACTTTCAGAAGACATCAATATTGCCGAACTTTCAGAAGACATCAACACTTATTAAGGTGAGTAATACAAAACTACAAAACTAAAAGACACAGAATGGTAAAAGCACTTGCTCTCAAAAAAATGGTAACAACACTGCTACTCTTAAATCTCATCAGGTTGCTAAAAGAAGCTAGCGGATCGTGTTGAAACTATCCTGTTGGTCACCCAGGTTTATTGTACACTGAAAAAACTTGCATTCGTCATTTTTGGTTAAGAAAATAGATCAAGCATGAATTGACTTATTTTTTCTTGGATCGACACTTTCACATCCTAATATAGTTCTCACTTACCAAATTATTCCCAACAATAAATTGTATTGTGCATGCTTATAGTTCTCTCAAGGTACCTTAATATTCTGCCATATTCTAATTTTAAATATAACCAATTCTTCTCAGGATGCATTACTATTTATCCATATTACCCTCATTAATTTATTTTTTCATGGGTATTGCCGGAGATTAAATGTTACGGGTGTACTCAACTTTAAATTGGATGATAGTTATATTGTAATGATCCTTAGATCATTACCGGGGTAAACACCGTCAGAAGGACAGCCGGGCGAGGTCGGCTTGATTGGGGAGACTTTAGAAGAGAAAGATAGGCATAGATGGGGATGAAGGGCCCCTTCTTTTTAGCTTCTAAAAGCTGCTTTTCAATTTTCTATAGTAAATAGTTTTCAAATAAGTGTCTTTTCAAGACGGAGTCTACAAGTTGATTGTAGTATACACTGTAACGACTTCATTTATATCGGCCAAAACCGCACATGAGTTTCTCTTACTCTGTGCTCTCTCTCATGAACAACTCAAAAGTCATAAGCCACAGCAAAAAAAAAACATGCCCGAACTCTTGTTTCTTTCTTTTTATTGCTTGATGAGAATAGATGACAATACAGTCCTTGGACCTAACAAACACAATATAAACTTTCCAACTACTAAAGAAAACATTCCAACTAATAAAGATATTATTCTATCTTCTAAAGATATCAACTAGGTAATCAAATTAATACTATTTCTAATAAAATCAGCTAGTCCTAGGAAGATGCAGCTGCTGTTTCCATGCATGAACAGTAACTGTGCACTATTCATGTGAACAGTATTGCTGCACATGACATATATTGCTTAGCTCACATTGCAAAAGAATAGGCCTAATTTTGACACTTTTGGAACTGCTGTACTATATCCCCCTATAAGTATATTCTAGCTAAGGTCTCATACAATATAAGCCAGATATTTTAACTATGCTTTCTACATGGAAGCCATGTGAAGGTTATTCGTTGAATTTGAAAAGCAAGAATTTTTCTCGGTTTCCTGTGGAGGTTGCATTTGGTAGGTTCCATCCATTACTAGAAATGGCATTTGCCTTTCTGTTACCTATGTCTTTCCAAGATGGCAAGACTATCAGCCCTAGCCGAGTTACGCCATCCATCTTATCTCATCTTGCTTTTCTCACCTTAAGGTTGGTATGTATGTTGGATGTAGTGTGATCTGATTTATGAATTTGACATGGTCTAGCATTGTTTGGACCTTTCATGCTCTTACACATTCGTGTGAGTAGCACATTGGTAGGTGCATTTTAGTTTGGCTTGGTCTACTTTGGTTTAGTTCATTCAAATGGTTGTACTACTCAGTAGATTGACTTTTGGGTCTAATCCATCTTATTGTGTTTTGTTGTTTTGTTTGGATTCAACCTTATGCTTCTGCTTGTGAAGAAGTGTTATTCATTGTGTATTTGGTTTGGGTTGGTATATTGGTGGATTTGATTTGCTCGGTGCTTGCGCTTGAGTGCCATGTGCTTGCGCTTATTCTTGAGGATTGCCTTTGGTTTGAGTTGATTGGTGGATTTGGTTTGGTCTATGCTTGTGATTGTGGTTGTGCTTCTGAAGTGTTACACACTTGTGCCTGTGGAGTGGTGTTCATTGTGTGTAGTTTACGAGAGGTTGATTGGTGAATGTGATTTGCTATGCAGTTGTGCTTGTATGTTTGCAACGCTTCTTGATGAGTCAATCTAATTGCTTTTTTTGTGCTTGTGCTTGTGCTTGCTCTTGTTCTCATGTGTTTAGTGTACGAGTGGATCTGATTACTTTGTGTGCTTGTATTGTGGAGTGCTACACTGGCTCCACAGAGCAACTCCAATCACAACTCCTAACCCATCTCACTACCACCAACTCATGATAGTCTCGTGACCTTGTCGGAGCTCATTGTGTCCTTGCTAGATCTTGTTGTTGTTAAGGGTATTAGAGTACAAAGGGATATTACAGGGAAATATGCCGATTCCTATTATATCTCTAATACCCTTCGTGAAGGAGCGGCTGCCAGCGGGAAGAGCATGGCGGCGCTGGAGAGACGGCCGAATCCGACCAGATCCGGCTTCGAAGAAACCCGTGAAGGAGCGGCTGCCAGCGGGAAGAGCATGGCGACGCCAGAGAGACGGCCGGATCTGACCGGATCTGGCGTGGAGGAGGCCGGATCGAGAGGTGCGCCTTCAAATCCGGGAAGAGATCTGGAAGAGGCGAGCGGCGACGGCGGTCCAAGAGATGGTCAGCCGCGGTGGCTCACCGGGATCCAGGCGCAGCGAGATCCGACGGCGGATCCGGCGGCGGAGAGCGGAGATGGCTGGCGACCGGGAGATGGCCGCCCGAGGCCCGAGGCGGACGCGGGGCGCCGACGCGGACACGGGGTGCCGACGCGGACACGGATCCGTTCGGATCTGGCTGGACGAGGGCGTCGGCGGCTCGGATGGACGCCTCCACGCCAGATCCGAAGGCCTAGGCGGCGGCAACGCGGACGTGTGAGCACGGACGCGGTCGATGGCGGCATGCGAGCGCAGGCGGGCGTGGGCGACGACGGCTGCGTGCGAGATGGCGTCGGCGGCCGGGAAGAGGTGGCCGCCCCCGGGAGCGAAGATGCGGAAGTCGAGCGGAGGCTAGGTGGCGGCGACGACGGGTACAGTAAACCCTAATCCTAACCTTTGCTCTGATACCATGTTAAATATTGTGCATGTATTGAAGATGCCCAATGGGCAATATATATAGGGAGTACAAAGGGATATTACAGGGGAATGTACCGATTCCTATTCTATCTCTAATACCCTTAACAGTTGTGACCTTGAGTGGTCTGCTCAATGCTCATCGTCGTTCGCCATTAGCACTACTACTCCTGGCCTTGGCTCGTCTCCCCGAGATTAGGTTGTTGAGGAGCTTACCCAAGCTCTGGCCGATGCAGCTGCCTCCCTGATCCTTATTGTTGGCCCGTGTAGTGAGGGTTAATGCTCTGATACCATCTACCAGATTGTTGCTGAGGGTGTCAAGGCTTTTAAGGAGAATGTAACACCACTAGCCCTTAGTACAACATTGCCAATTTACATTGAGTTACTCTAGCATATAATGCTTGTTGTCACAAATCAATTCTGCATTAATCCTTTTGGGCGAAGCGAGGATGAAAACCCAAGTGAGGTGCTATGCGTATGTGCAGCTGCCTCCACAAGCTCCAGTCGTCACTCACCAGCCCATTGCAGCATCATCCCCGAGCCTCCCTAGATTTGCATCACCTTTGGCCTAAGAGGAGGAAACGATGGGAGGAGCAGTTGAATTAGTGCTGCAATGTTTTGGTGACTATTGAGGGAGTGGGGATGATGAGGAGAGAAGCCACTTTTTGCCAAATATTTTTATTTTGGGATCTAGCTCCTGTTTTAGAGTTGCTCCTAGCTAGAGCTAGAGCTGGAGCCCAAAAAATTGGAGTAGGAGCCGGGCCAAACAAGGCCTTAATTGTTGGTTTATTAGATATAAGAGTTTGATTAGATCGTATCTCATATTTAGATTAAATAGTTAGGACTCTCCTCTATATAACGGGAGATGGTGTGTAATTGAGATCAAGCAAGAATGAATTAAGTCTTTCTCTCCCAAAGGTTTTATCATCTTAAATATGGTCTCTTTCCTCTAAAGCCCTCCCCTTTAGCCGTGTCATCCCGACCCTCCTCTGTATGATATTTGCCCTGTAATGATCCAACGAGCAATGCAATGTTATGTAGAACCATAAAATTTTGAAACTCAAACCTAGCTTAGAATATCTCAATACGTGACTTTTTCCTTGTTTATAATTCTTTCTGTTGATAGTGTAGAAGCCAAACACAAGTGAGGGCACGGACGTCGGCTATATTACGGGTCGGCGTCCACGAGAGTGAAAGTGACATGGTGATTTATATAGTTTTGGGGGCCTAGGGGGGTTTTGAGTGGTCTTTTCAGAGGTGCACCAGTTAGAATGTCTTCTTGTATTCCTTTTTGTATATTCATTGCGTGTTTGGTGTATGGAGAAAGGAATGGCCACTGGAGATGATGGGTAAACGAGAACCATTGCCAACAGTGACAAGCGTATGAGGAGGAGGTTGGGAGGAGAGTAATATACCGCTGCGAGATGTCATGTGTGAGGTGGCGCCGCTGTCGACGACCCAGCCGCCGTGCCCCTGGACGGCAAGCTGATTCAGGGCGGTGATGAGCCCCTGCTAGTCCCATGTCGAAGCAGGGGGCGACTGGAGTGGTGCAAATGCGGCATGTGCCTGCGGTGGAGCGTCGAGAAGGCCTGGAACGGGCGATGGGCGCCACTGACCACTAGGAGCGGCCCATTGGCCGGCGTTGGGAGGTGACCACAGATTGAAGCAGAACCAGGGACCGACCGGCGGAGGCGCGCGACCACCCTGGGAGCTGGCGCCGTTCTTGCCGCGGCGGTTGCGCCCGCTGCGATGACCATCACGATGCCCGGTAGTTGAAGCAGGGGAACCGGACTGGACGGCTGGGGCAGACGCCGTGGTGGAGCGGCAGCCAGATTGATTGCAGAAGGGGCCACCGGTGAGGAGGGCCGTCTCGGTGGCGACTTTTGTCTCATTGGCGAGGCGCGATTCCTTGAGAACAAGCATGGAGCGAGCCCGAGCAAAGGAAGGGAACGACGTTGAGTTGGCGATGTCATCGGCGGTGCTGGAGTAGCGGGGGTTGAGACCGCGCAGCAGGTTGAGGACGAGCTGCGAATCGGAGACGGGGTGGCCGGCATCGCGCAGAGCATCGGCTAAGGTTTTGACGCGCTGGCTGTAGTCGGCAATGGACTTATTAGGCAATAGGAAATTGTATATTGTATATTTAGGCAGTCCGGTCAATTAGGATCAGAGATTTATTCCTGTCCTTGTATTTGTAAACTGCCATATATAGCAGCAGCAGCTGCCCTATAATACAGGCGCCCCTCTCCCATTGAGAGGGTGGCTAATTGCCCCCAACTTCATCTCTCTACATGGTATCAGAGCAATCTGATCTTGGCCCTCCCTCTCCTTCCCAAACCTGCGCCGCTCTCTCCCTGAGCGGCGCCCCAACCTTGCTGCGCCGCCCATCAGCCGTGCCATCATGTCCACAGAATCCTCCACCACCTCCGCCACCTCTCCAGCCATGGCTGACGCCATCAACTCAGCCGTTTGCCCCTATGCTCTGGTAAACGTGAAGACCCACATCCCCATGACCCTCGAGCTGCGACCCTCCAACTACACCAAGTGGTCCACAGCCTTCCACGCCATGTGTGGCAAATTTGGGCTGCTCTCGCACCTTGCCGTCATCTCCCCTACGCCCACTGATGACGCATGGGTGCAGGCTGACTTTTGCATCCGCAGCTGGATCTTCGGCACCGTCTCCGACTCCGTCCTCAACCTCGCTATGACTGGCGCCCAGCAGACCGCCGGCCAGCTCTGGACGGCCATCGCCGACCTGTACCAAGCTAACAAGGCGCCCCGCGCCGTCTTCCTGAGTCACGAGTTCCACTCGATGACGGGCGACTCCTCCATCGACGAGTACTGCGTGCGCATGAAGGAGGCTGCCGACAATCTTCGCGACGTCGGGCAGACCATCACCGAGCCCAACCTCGTCCTCAACCTGCTCCGCGGCCTCAACGAGAAGTACCAATCCGTCGCCGACAACATCGCCGCCCAAGAACCTCTCACATTTGTTGTTGCCAGGAACCAACTCCTCCTCAAGGAGCTGCGTCTCCAGAACGAGGACAAGGTCCGCGCCGCTTCAGCCCTTCTCGCTGCCTTCAACGGCGCCCCTGGTGGCGTCCCACCGGCCGGAGTACAGCAGCAGCAGCCGCGCCAGCAGCAGCCGCCGCGCCAGCAGCAGCAGCCGCAGCGGCAACGGCGGCCGCCGCGACAACACTCGGCGCGACAACAAGCGCCAGCCCTGGGGTTTTGATCCTTGGACTGGCGCACGTGTCAACCCCGGCGAGCGCGTCATACCTCCCTGGGAGCGCGACCAGGGCCGTTCCGGCGCCCCTGGCAGCCACCCATGGCAGCCCCCACGCCAACAGGGGGTGCTCGGTGCCCCTCCTCAGGCGCACACGGCGTTCGCCCCCGTCCAGGCTTCCTCCACCAACACTGGTGAACCGACATGGGACTCGGCCGGCCTCATTGCTGCCCTGCAGCACCTGGCTGTCCAGGGCAGCCCCTCGTGGGTTGTTGACTCCGGCGCTTCGTCCCACATGACGTCTTCCGATGGTATGCTCCTCCAGCGCCTACCCCCCCTCCACCTCCTCTATAACAGTAGGCAATGGCACTAGCATTCCGGTCACGTCTAGAGGTCACTCCATCCTACCCACCGCCACAGCAAACTTCTCCCTCAATAACATTCTCGTCGCCCCGTCCCTCGTTCGTAATATTTTATCCGTTCGTCAATTCACCCGTGAAAATCGCTGCTCTCTTGAATTTGACGCTCTTGGTTTTTCTGTTAAGGATAACCAGACGGGACGCGTGATTCATCGCTGCAATAGTACCGGCGACCTCTACACCATACCTGCTATCCCTCCGACCGCTGGCGCCTCCTCACATGCTCTCCTGGCTGTTTCGTCGACCCTGTGGCACCAGCGTCTCGGCCATCCAGCCCCTGCTGCATTAGACCAGTTAAATAAAACACACGCTGTTTCCTGTAATAAAGTAGACCGCTCCCTCTGCCATTCCTGTCAACTAGGCAAGCATACGCGTCTACCCTTCAGTGCCTCTCAGTCTTGTACTCATGCACCGTTTGAACTAATTCATTGTGATGTTTGGACCTCTCCCATTCCTAGTATATCTGGTTTTTCATACTATTTAGTCTGCCTGGATGATTACAGTCACTATTGTTGGGTTTTTCCTCTCCGACGCAAATCCGAGGTACACCAACACTTAGTTGAGCTCACAGCTCTTGCACAAACCCAATTTAACCTCCCTGTAAAATGCTTCCAAACCGACAATGGCACCGAATTCGTCAACACAGCCACCACCACTTTCTTCGCTGCTCAGGGAACACTTCTCCGTCTCTCCTGCCCATACACCTCCTCTCAAAATGGCAAGGCGGAACGCACCATCCGCACCCTCAACAACTCAATTCGCACCATGCTGCTTCACGCTTCCATGCCGCCTGCATACTGGGCTGAGGCTCTTGCTGCCGCCTGCTACTTACTCAACAGGCGCCCTTCCTCCTCCATAGCCCATGAGGTTCCCTTCACTCGCCTCCATGGACAGCCACCCACCTACAGCCACCTTCGCGTCTTTGGGTGCCTATGCTACCCAAACCTACAGGCCACCTCCCCACATAAGCTCGCACCTCGCTCCGCGGCATGCATTTTCCTTGGGTATCCATCCTCTCATAAGGGTTATCGGTGTCTTAACCTGACAACTCAACGCATCATTATTTCTCGTCATGTTGTGTTCGATGAGATTGTTTTTCCCTTTTCCACCACCAGCGTCATCCCATTCCCTCGCTCCCTGGATTTCCTTCTAGACAACGATTTGGTTTCGGTGCCTTGCTCTACTGTTCCTGCAGGTGGAGGTCCCTCCTCGACGACCGCGGTTGCTCCGTCCACCTTGGACGTTGTGCAGCCGCCTCCTGATGATGAGCCGGACCCGGCTCTTTTCCTGCCTGGGGGGCGCGGCCCTGTGTCCCCTAGCCCCAGTTCGGCTTCTCCACCACCGGGCGGGTGTGGTCACGTGCCCCCGCCTGGCCTTCCTGTGGCTCCGTTCCCACGGACCTACAGTCGACGACCCCAGCCGGTGCCTGCGCCATCGGCTGCCCCTGCAGCACCGGCGCCCCAGGCTGAGTCCGTGGGCGCACCCCCATCTCCGCCGCTCACGCGCACCAGGACCGGCGCCCTCCCGCGTGTGAGCTATGAGGGGCTTGCTGCCACCTCCTCGCCCTCACCATCGCCTCTACCGGCGAACTACCGCAGCGCCCTGGCCGATGCCAACTGGCGGGCTGCGATGATGGATGAGTACCAGGCCCTCGTCGACAACAACACCTGGCGTCTTGTTCCGTGCCCTCCTGGCGCGAACGTCGTGACGGGCAAGTGGATTTTCCGGCACAAATTCCATGCCGATGGGTCCCTCGCTCGTCACAAGGCCCGCTGGGTGGTCCGCGGTTTTTCTCAACGAGAAGGCATTGACTACGACGAGACCTTCAGTCCGGTGGTCAAACAGGCCACCATTCGGACCGTTCTCAGCATTGCCGCCTCCCGCGCCTGGCCGATCCACCAGCTGGACGTGAAGAATCTCGACGAGACGGTCTACTGCCAGCAGCCACCAGGTTTCGTCGACCCCGCCGCTGCAGATCACGTCTGTCTCCTGCAGAAGTCCCTGTACGGACTGAAGCAGGCCCCGCGAGCTTGGTACCAGCGGTTCGCGGCCTTCCTTCGACAGCTCGGTTTCGTCGCCTCCACCTCCGACACGTCCCTCTTTGTTCTCATCGAGGGGACGAGTCTCGCCTACTTGCTACTCTACGTCGACGACATCATCCTCACCGCCTCGACTCCCGCTCTTTTGCAGCGACTCATGGCCCGACTCCAGTCTGAGTTCGCCATGACCGACTTGGGTGCTCTTCACCACTTCCTCGGCGTCGCCGTCACCCGCACCTCCGACGGCCTGTTCCTGTCACAGCGACAGTACGCCGTCGATCTCCTCCAGCGGGCGGGCATGGCTGAGTGTCATCCTACGGCAACCCCTGTTGACACTCAGGCCAAGCTCTCCGCCCATGAAGGCGACAAACTGTCAGACAAGGACTGCTCAGAGTACAGGAGCATAGCAGGGGCTCTTCAGTACCTGACTCTGACGCGTCCTGATCTGGCTTATGCAGTTCAACAGGTGTGTCTCTTCATGCACGCCCCGAGGGAGCCCCACCGTGCGCTGATCAAGCGCATTCTGCGCTATGTGAAGGGCACGCTATCCTCCGGTCTTCACATTGGTGCCGGCTCCATCAAGACACTGACCGCATACTCTGATGCTGACTGGGCTGGCTGCCCTGACTCCAGGCGGTCCACCTCTGGCTTCTGCGTCTATCTCGGCGACAACCTGGTCTCCTGGTCCTCCAAACGCCAAGCCACGGTCTCCCGCTCTAGTGCTGAGGCAGAATACCGTGCTGTGGCTCACGTTGTGGCCGAGTGTTGTTGGCTGCGGCAACTCCTTCAGGAGCTCCATATTCAGCTGCCCCAGGCTACGGTGGTCTTCTGCGACAACGTCAGCGCCGTCTACATGACGGCCAATCCGGTCCACCACAGGCGCACGAAGTATATTGAGATTGACATTCACTTTGTGCGCGAGAAGGTGGCCCTTGGCGCGATTCGGGTCCTTCATGTTCCTTCGTCTCATCAGTTCGCTGACATTATGACGAAAGGGCTCCCAACGCCACTGTTTACAGATTTCAGAACCAGCCTGTGCGTCCGCGAGCCTTCCGCTTCGGCTGCGGGCGGGTATTAGGCAATAGGAAATTGTATATTGTATATTTAGGCAGTCCGGTCAATTAGGATCAGAGATTTATTCCTGTCCTTGTATTTGTAAACTGCCATATATAGCAGCAGCAGCTGCCCTATAATACAGGCGCCCCTCTCCCATTGAGAGGGTGGTTAATTGCCCCCAACTTCATCTCTCTACAGGACTAATCACCCTGTAGCAAGGAGTGAAACTGGCTGCTGAGGAAGATGGCGCGGGATTCCTTGTTGTCGTGGAAGAGGCCCTCAATCGCGAGCCACAAATCACGTACGGTTTTGTCGTCGGCCATCTCTGAATCCAGGACGTCGTCGGCGACGGAGCCATACATCCAGCTGAGGACGGCAGAGTCGGCGAGGATTCAGGTGGGGTCGTCCGGATGTGCGACGTTGGAGCCGTCAATGTGGGAGATCAAGCCGAACTTGATGCACATGATCCGGAAGAACTTGGACCATCGGGAGTAATTGGCCGCCTTCATGTCGAGGGTGGTCGGAACGTGGGATTTGACGGCGATTGTGCAGTAGGGGTTGAGGACGACCGGCGGTGCAGCGAGTGCCCTAGCGCTGGAAACAGAGCCATTCTCGGCGGCAGCTGCAGTGGCGGTGGCCGAACTGTCGACGGGGGATAGGGCCGACGACATGGTGGAGCGGCGGAAGAAACAAAGGAAGCAACGGAAGGTGCTGAGCGGCGGAGGAAGAAAACAGAGGAGGCAGCGGTAGCATATTCATCTTTTTTTCTAAGAGCGTTTAGCTTACACATCATTGGTTTTTTATTATATATAGAACTCTTTCTTATCTTTTGAGTTTAAATATGTCATAGATAACACATAATGCTTGTGGGTAAGCCATGATTAGGGTCCACCAAACTAAGGACTACCTGTTTTCTTTTTGTGAGAATTGCTAGCATATTTCTCTTTTTTAGAGCGCTTAGCTACGAATCATCCGGTTTTGTATTACACAATATGCTTCTGGCTTAATGGCTGTATTCAGTTCGAGTGCTTTAATTTCATGGCAATTTGAGTGTTTTTGTTTTATCTCCTGTTGGTACATAAATGGATGCATTGTACTACTACCTAAATATTGGCACTATTTTCCAGCACGCAGTGGAGGTATAAATGGTTTCGTTTGCTAGGTTATCTGGATATACTTCAGCTATTAGGTAATGTGCTGGGATTCTCATTATGCCAAATTAGTGATGCCCTGATTTGAGTTTTGTTTTTCTTCTATGTACAATCATGTCCAACACTAAAGTATTTAATTTGGCTGATTCTGTAGTGGTATGTGTTGATAAGTTTATATAACGATTTTCTCCATGGAGATATTCAGACTCAATAGGTTTGGAAGTGATAAGTGAAATATTTTTTGAACAAGACTGGTGAAATTTGCAATAACTACAATTTGATTCTTTATTACGATGATGCACCCTCATAATGGTTTTCTCCCTTGAGAGCTTCATATTGAAATTTGGACTCATTCATTTTATGTACTTTTTTGCGAGGGTAACCATGGTACTGCCCAGCAAGTTTCTACAGTCCCACAGGAAGCTTGCATTGGACTCACTTGCTATACTTCAGTTCTGATGTTGCTGCGCTGCTGAACGATCAAGATCATTGGAAGAAATGAGCTACCTTCAAGTATTCAGACAGACGTTGCACTGCTGGAATGATCAAGATCATTGGAAGACATGAGCTACCTTCAAGTATTCACAGATGTTGCACTGCTGCATGCTTCAAGATCAGTAAAAGACAATAGCTTATTTCAAATATTCAGACAGATCTTGCACTACTGAATGATCAAGATCAGTGAAAGACCAAAGCTGCCTTCAAATATTCAGACATAGACTGCCAAAAGGTTTGTCGTACTTTATTGTACCAAATTGTGTTGATTTTGCGTACTTTCACTTCATACATGAGAGATTTGAGGGTTGTTATTGTACCAGATGGCCAGGAGAATTGTGGTCATGGGTCCAGTATGGTTTTCTTCTACAAGAGGTACAGCAGCGCCCTAGTCTCTTTGAAAATGACAAACCCAGTGGATTTTTAGGTCGAGTCATTATTTCAGCAACTCCAATCTAAAATAATAAAATATATTCATTATAGCCTTTATAATTGTTTCATGTCTTTGTAAAATTGTTTAGCAATACCCCTAGTGTTCAAATATTTATTTCAGTTGATATTTGCCCCAACCTATACACTGTTTGTTACAGATGAAATGCTGCTTATCGCTGGCAGTGTATTAGTGGTGGCTAGTGCCGTCATGAGATCTATTCTTGAGTACTGACAAAGGTCACACTCCCCTGTGCAGTACGAATGCAGGTCATAAGACTTATAATAGAGCTGGCAAGATACTCAAGATGCATATTATAGGCAAAAAAGAGGGCTGACAGGATCATCCACAAGATGCAAGAACCAACATCAGCAGCATATCATAGGAGACATGCTATGGTGCTGCTGCCATGATCTGTACAGGAACTGTCTGTAATGTTTGATGGAACTATTGAGTCTTTACTATCTTGCTTGGTTGGAAATTCTTTTAGATAGCCAAATGACAACAAACTTTTGGAAATGGTGACAGGGGAGATGTACTACACCTGCAATATCTTATCCAATAAGATCATAAAATGGTTATTTTCTTATCCAATATCAATATGGGTAGTTGATGAGCGTATCACCACGAACTGGGTACTAATTAACAAGCAATTCTTGTTAGAAGCGTCTCGGACTCTCAGTAACTTAATGTTGTGAAAGGGAATGCAGTGATGTACTAAACCTGCAGTATTTTGGATGGGGTGATCATGTTACATTAAGATGGGCAGTTGATGAGCAGACCATGAGCTGAGTACCAACTAGCAGCCAGTGATTCTTGTTAGAAGTGTCGGACTCTCGGCTGTGCAACTATGTACCGTTGATTAGCAGCGCCAATCAATCTTGTATTGCCAGAACGGTCAAGTGTTTCAGCTAGGTGGTGCGCAAAAGGGTAAGAAGGATTTGTAAAGCTTGGCCCCAGGTTGCTGATCGGAACGGTATGGCTCCCATGCAGCTGTTACTTAATACTGAAGATTCCGATATTCTTCTCTCGCTGATCAGAAACTAGCGTCTGTTCAGAGCATTGCTCCAGCAGCGCCCGCTTCAGGTTAAGGATGAAGCTGAGCCAGCCCAGCAGGGAGTAAATAAGACGGGGATAAACGGTTGCGGCTCAGGTGCTCGGGGCACAGCACTTAGCGCGTGCGGGGGTGCCCCCAGCACCCGCCACGTGTCCCACAAGGCCCAAAAAAATTCCGAAAAATTCAAAAAAAAATACTTACAAAATTCGAAAATTTGTAAAAAGTACTTTTTAAGTATAAAATGTATTTTTTGTAAGTACTTTTTAAGAAAAACTAAGAAAAAACTAAGACGGTCATATGATGAAAGATTGTTGCTGCTACAAGAGCAGGGATGGTGAATAGGCAAGTAAGAAGGCTGTCAATAGGATCATAGGTGAGGGCTCGACTTCAGGAGGGTATGGTAATTCACCCATCTTTTTAGCATATCAATCCACTAATTGGTGGGTTGATACCGGTACTAATATTCACATATGTTTTGATATTTTCTTGTTTTCTTTTTACTGGGCATTAGGGGTTTCCTCCGTCCTAATGGAAAACGGGTTGCATGTTTCTGTTCTTGGTGTTAACACGACATATCTAAGGTTTACTTCATGAAAATTGTCCGTTTGAAAAACATGCAGCACACTTCTACGATAAATAAGAACCTTATTAGTGGTTCTCTCATATGCAGAAATAGTTATAATCTAGTATTTGAGTCAAATAAAGTTGTAATATCTAAGTTTAAAAATTTTGTTGATAAAGGCTATGAGAGTGGATGTTTGTTTCGCCTAAGTAATTTAGGGTCTTGTTATAATCTAAATATTGCAACTAGTTTAAATATGTATGACCGAACAGGCAACAGAGGGGGGTGAATGGTGCCTTCAAATTCTCCCCGAGTACCCACTCAACCATTTGTCTCCAATAGCTACTGAGCTATGAAGTCTCGGGTTGAAGTCTTACCGAAAGACCGAGCGAACAGACTGAAACAGAGTAGAAAATCAATGTGGTTGAACGGGTTTGCACCTGACTACGTGGTCGAGACTCATTACGTGGTCGTAAGTCACAACAACACAGTCGATAGCCAAAGAAAGCTCACACCAGAACGACAGGCAAAAACCAATAGAGAGCGTTGTCGAAACTTACTACGAGGTCATAAGACTTTGACTTCGTGATCGAACTCTGAGACAAAGCCGAGAGCAGACTGTGGTCGCAACTCGACTATGTGGTCGATAACCAACTGTGGGGTCGGAAATCGATCCAACCAAAAACTACAGAGGTCATCAACAACAAAGTCGTAAGCCAACTAGTGGTCGAACGAACTACGCTGTCATAACTCACTGAGACCAAGGTCGAACGTACATGGTCGTAAGCCAACGAGTGGTCGAACGACTCACGTGGTCGAAAGCAACAGATAACAGCAATACGTGGTTGAAAGCGCTCTCGGGAAAACAGAGGAGGGTCAGTCAGGCGCACGGCCACCAAGCCAAGATTTCAAAATAACTTTCGACTTAAAGAACAAATGACCAAGAAACTTTGCACACAACAAGAATAAGATCTCAGGAAGTTGCTTTGGACTTTAATTGAAAACTTATCAAAACAAAAAGGAAACTTCACCAGATTTCAACAAATAAGTGCAAAACCAAGACTGAGAAGAGAAGAGGGTAATCCAACCATGCAAGTGGGAATAGGAGGGCCACGAAGGCTTCGAGTATTATTTCCCAACACCAGGCAAGTCAGATCAACACGGAACTACCGAAAGCAAAGTCTCAGATCAAGAAGCGTAAAGGCAAAACCGAAAATTAGAGAGCAAACAAACAAACTAACAGAACCAACTCAACTCCATGCAACGAGCATACACAGATAGATCAACATGATGATATATAGCCTCTTAAAATGGTTTTGGTAATTAATGAATTTATGTGAATATGGGATTAGCGTGTTTAATGAGTGTTTAAAGGTTAAGTCCATAAATGGTTAACAAGATGCAGACTAAGGATCTATTTGAAGACCAAGAATGGCTGAAGACAAAGGTATACTTAGAATAGGATCCCTTTTTATTTTTACCGGTCTTAGGAGAAAAGGTGGAAGACCGGATTATAGGATAAATGTCGTACCATAAAGAGGGATCATAGCAAGTAGCTTAATAGCAAAATTATTGTGCCATTGATATATTCTTATTTTTGAGTCATTCTTGGTCTTCACATAGATCATTAATTATGTAACTAATGATCTAAAATACGGGGGGGGGGGGGGATTTAAACTTTTTATAGGTTAGAATAGATTTAAACCAACGAATGATGAACAAATACGTTACTACCGCAATTCCATCGACGCGGGCGAAGACCAAATGGTATAAGATGAGAGATAAATCACGATAAGTAAAAACTTGCAACTCAATTAGATTATATATCACAGTCCGTAGTACAACAAGGTAATCATTACAAATCCTTGTATAACAAATTAAGTTACATTCATTGAGCTACAACTAAAACTGGCTTAATTGAAAAAGAGATATTACAACTCTCTTTATATTAATAACGACATTACAAATTGCTGTAAAATTACAAGTATCGGTCCTAATCAAATGACTGCCTCACCAACTCAGATAACTGCAACACAATTGCAACATTAGAAATTACAGAACTTTATTTACACCTAGTTCATCTCATACATATTCATTCGCATCCGGATTAATAGAGAATAGAAATTACATTCGAGTAACATATATTTTCATCCATACATCAATATTAAGAGAAAGCCAGAATACATTCAAGTCATTTCATACATTAGGAACTGTCGTCGAACTGCCACCACACCGCTATTCCATTGGTGAGCGAACCAGTAATTGTAATACCGAAAAAGATCGAACAAAAGAATGAATAGAAATAAGCGAAGAAAGAAGGTAGAAATTGCCGTCAGAGCCCTAGAGGTTAAGTTCAGGCGGGGCAATCCGTTCACGGAGATACCTGACCGTCCGGGGGCCAGTCGGCACCTCTCACAACCGTAGGCTCATCACTCGGCACAAACAAACCTGATTTGAGATAGAGACCATCCAGTATAAACCCAGTTGCCAAAATACCATTTTTCAATTCCACACCGCAACCAAAAGGCCATCACGGCCACAATACCAAGGACAGCATAGCCATTCCAGAAGACACCGCACAACCCAAGCCAAATAGCACATGCAGTCACCAGAGAGGAGAACAGAAAGAGCACGGCAGAACCAGCCCCACTGTCTCTCATTCTCCTTCCCCTCCCAAAAAAACCTCAAACCATCCGGCCACAAATCGACCGCCACCACAAGCATCCAAAGGCACCAAACCGCAGGAGGAAAGCAGCAAGGGACCAGCTCGCCGGCCAACAACCGTAGAAGGAGGAGGAGACCACCAACAAGACCAACTGGGCCACAGCCAACCAGGGAAAGCGACCGCCGAGTACAAGTCGCCATCCGCCTCAAAGCAACCAAAACCACCAGCAAAGGTAGCCCCCCAATCATACATTAACTTTGTATGCATTCAATACTAAACCTTGCTTACCCCACACAATAGACCACCAGTAGTAGTCGATTAGCACCACTAGCAACCATGAACCACCCCAGAGTGTGCCCACCGGAGGTAGAAGAGGGGAGTAGAGGGAGAGTAAATAAGACCGAGGCTCACCAACGATGAAGGCGGCGGCGTGCTACCACCGGCGTAGCCACTCACCTAGCCACCACCGTGCACTCCCCCGGCGTGCGGGCAACTTCTAACCGGCTGTGACTAGCCAGGGCAACGTACCTCCATAACTAACACATCGGGAGCAAATCCATTAGGATCAAAACAAAACAGCAACCAAATTAATCGTGGACCAGGTCGGATCTGAGGGAGGAGCGCCAGATCCGGGCCGTAGGCCACGGATCCGGCAGTAGCCGACCGTGCGACGGACGGGCGGCGAGGCGAGGACGGCCCATGCGGTGCGGTGTGCGACGCAGCTAGGACCGGCAGCGCGAGGGGACGAAGGGGATGCCGGGGAGAGCCGGTAGTGGAGGCGCTAAGTCCGGGGGAGGGAGAGCCAAAACGACGCATCGCCGAAGAGCTGAGGTGCGACGCCGGGTCGAGTGTGTCCGGAAAAGAGAGAGAGGGGGCCGAGAGAAGAGGAAACGGGGGAAAGGAAATGAGGAGGCAGCGGAAGACACAAGAAGAGGAAGCGGAGGAGGCGCTGAGGCGTCGGCGTCTGATCATTAGTTATATAATTACTCTTGTTTTTGAGTCATCCGATGTAATGTCATACAGGGATCATGGCAAGTAGCTTGATTAATTTTCTATTTCAAGGAATATTGCAAAAAAACCAAGCAAAAGAAAGAAACCGTGATCTATTCTTGTTTTTGAGTCATTGATGATCTAGATGATCTTAGATGGGTTCTAACATATCATAAAAAAATTAGATCACAGCATGAATTCAATCCAAATCGTCCACAAGAGCAAATCCCTAAAACACATCTCTCTTGAGGAAAATCGGACGAACTCAAGAACTCATCCTAGAATATGCCTAGATACATCCAGGAGATATCTCCACCTCTTACACGCCCTTAGTACCAAGAGAGATTAAGAAGAGATAAATCCAAATACGAAAGCTAAGCAAATCAAAAGTACAAGGAAAAATTTATGGCACAACTCAACACAAATAGAGCTCATCTCTCAACTCAACACAGAAGCCTTATATAGTTGAGCCTTCCACCTCATACCAAATCGTAAATAATTAGCCACTCTTAGTAGATCACACTACTTACAAATAGAGAAACCTGGTAACCAACACGCAAATGAATTTTACATTTAACACACTTGCATGTTTTTCAAAGCATGACTTTCATAAGGCTCTAATAGCCTAATAAAATGCTTCATCGACAAAGATGTGGCCTAAATCATTTAGGCCAATGCCGCACCATGGTTTTGCAAACTACCACTCCTATTGGTATTGGGCAATTTCACTAATTGGCACCCACCGGTCTTCTCGAAGATGAGATGCACAATGCCTCATTGCCAAGATTTGTACACCTACTCTGAGACTATCACCACTTGAAACACTCAAGTCTTATAGCACACCACATCACACTATAGTCTATGATGCTCAATTACTTGCCGCCAAAGATCGTACGTTAACTCTGAGAACTATCACCACTTGAAAAGCACAATTCCAATTAACACACCACATGCATACATTACCTCCTCACAATCCTTCCCTCTCCTGTGCTTCACCGCTTGAGATGATACTCTACTAGGTCTTACGTGACATGCCATAGCCATAAGAACCCTTCTGTAATCTCGGTCTTGCTTGGAATATCTTAATTTTTAGTTCCTTTTTGATTTTTTTAAGAATAAAATAACCATTTAGATTTTTTTTGAATTAATTAAAGCTTAATTTGAATTTTCATAAATTTAAAAGATTTAATATAAATAAATTAAAACTATATTTTTAAGGTTATTTGTGATGCATGGATTTTTTTTGTATTTTTTAGGATTTTTCTGGATTTATTTGCTATTTTCTAGAGCTCAATTTGATTTAATCTAATTTCTGAAATTAGAAAAACCTTAAATATCCCAAAAAGACCTTAGGCCAAATCTTCTTTCCTCTGGCCTGTTTTCCCTTCTTTCGACCTGATCCGCCTTCCTCACCCGGCCTGCCTTTTCCGGCCCAATTTCTGTACCGTCCGTGGCCCATCGAGCGTGCCAGACTGCTCGCTCACACTATGCCATGCATCAGACATCCAAGCACCCGCACTGCTTTGCGTCAACCATCCATGCGTCCGTGCATCCCATTCACGTGCCGTCGTTGACGATGGGGCCCACCTGTCAGTCAAGTCGTCTTCGTCTCGAACTGTCTTCTCCAAGTCTGTTACGACGATGTCGTCGCCGTCCCGCGCATGGACTCTTCTCTGACTTGGTGCGCATGCCGAGGACTCCTCTGCTCTAGCTATTTAAAGCCGCCTTGTGCCCCGAGATCTCGCACGCTGAGCCGCTGCACCTTTGCCACTCCTCGCTGATACCTCGGTTTCCGTCTCGAGCCATCACCGGAGTTCCACGCTACCGTGGTGTTCCCTCTTCCGCGACATCACTGGTGAGCTATCTCCATCACGCCCGTTGGATTTTCGCACTGAGCGCAACCATTGGAGTTTTCGCCGCCGATGAGCTGCACCGCTACGCTCTCACTGCGTTTAGCCGTCGTCGCCCTCGCCAATGTTGTGCCGTCAAAGCTCATCGTGCAGCCTCATGTTCCGCACCACCCCTCAGTTTCTTTGCAACGCTTCGATCTTCATGCCATATGACGTCAGCAGGATGATGTCAGGATTCAAGCGAATGATGCATCGGGAGGCGTGCTAGTAGCGACTGGGTCTTCCGCGGGTGCAGGAGCATCTGGTACTGATCCTGACATTCACAGCCCCAGTATTGGCCAGCAGGAAGGAATATGCGGCGAGACAGACACTACGGATGACTCGGCTCACAATGCCGAAATAAAATTTGAAAATGGATGTGTTTGTGTGAGGAGTCCATCGAAGACCAAAAAAGGGGAAAAGGAAAAAAGGAAAAAAGAACAAAGTGTGTATCCTTTGTATGTGGAGGGCGTGCGTGCGTGCACGTGTGTGGCGGGGAGGGGGTAGGAAGTATTGTGTGTGGGGGGAGGAAGAGGAAGTAGCTTTCTTTTTTTTTCAGCATCCAAGTACATGCAAATGTCGTGAAATTTACAGTAATAAACATTGGAAATAAAGAAGCAGAATGATATTTTAAAAATTAGCCACTAAATAAGGAGGTGGGCACCTAAGCTAGTCTTAGGTCTCTGAACCTGGTGGGTGGGTGATACATGATTGGAAAGAATGGTGATCTTTGATGTGTTCTGTGTGTAAGAAATGGTAATTGTTGTGGGAGTGGCGTCTGTCTTCTTCACCCATTCGGCCTGCTAGGCCAAGAGGCCTAAGAAGCATGTAAAAGAACACTTGTACCTATAGCATAGTAGGTTATAGTAAGGGTATTTTTGTAATAAGGCTTTACAAGTTATGTATATATAGTTCGAGGAAAGGAATGAGGAGGCAGAGACAGTTCATTCCACTCATCCTCACATTTAGTATTAGCAAGGCTCTGTTCAGCCCCAGGCGGTCTCTCATGGCCCCTTGTTTACTATTTGGCCTGCAGCCACAACAGTTGGCGCCGTCCGCGATATCGACGAGTAAGCCATGGACTTGTGGGAACAATGGCGCTAAAGAAAGCGGCGACAACAGCCAAGCGAAAGAGAAGCATGTTGGCAATAACCACCGAAACTAGGACACGGGGGGCCAGTGGTCTAGGCCCCCCACCCAGGTAGCAATGCCCTGGCGTCATGAGCGACAAGTAGCAAACAGCGAAGTAGGGAGCCCCGCGACCAGAGGGTGTAGCGCCAGTGGCCCCAGTAACGCTGCTGATGCCTATGCTAGCACGTCTGTCGACCCCAACGCCCGTGCTGGCACATCTATCGACCCTGATTCCCGCGCCAGCGCGTCCGTCGACCTCAACACCCACATCCGTGCATCCCACGACGTTGACACTCAAGATATCATTGCCAACAACCCTGTCACACTCCTCACCACGTCTGTCGATCCCAGCGCTCAAGCTGTCATCGCCAACAACCCCGTCACATGCGCCGCCACGTCTATTGACCCCAACGCTCAAGCTATCATTGCCAACGATCCCGTCACATGCGCCGCCACGTCTATCGACCCTAGCACTCAAGCTGTCATTCCAACGATCAAGAATATCGGGTGAGATGGTAAACTCAAGTATGGCACATGAAAGACAGGAAATATTGAAAGCAAGTTCAAATGGCGGGGTTGCATCATGTAGTTTGGTCAGTCCAAGTGAGGCATGGTTTGGTGGAACTAAAACAAGATAGACTTACCAACGTGTGGCAAGCATGGTGATTGCTTGCAATGTAAGGAGATGACCTAGTCAAGGAAGGGTACTATGGTAGTTTGTCTACAATACCAGAAATTACTTTGGAAGAAAACCATAGCGCACGAGTGGCACTTGAAAAGGCGGTTTAGGTCATGGAGAAGTTAGTTTGATCAAGATGGATCAAGGCTAACTACTTAACGGATTCAGACTAATGCGCTTTGAAAAGCGTGCATAAGTGTAGTGAGTTAAAACCCGTGTGTAAGGTTATTAGGTTCCCCCATTGTGCTAAATGAATAGTATCCACTAAGGGTTGATGTGGTTGGCTAGCCCATTTATTTAAGAGGTTGGGGATGGAGACTTGTTGTTAACCATCCAATCCACCTCTCTTGTGCTCTCTTATTTTGGGTTAGGGTTTGAGAGTTGAGTGTTTAGTGTGCTCTTTGTCCTCCAAGTTGGATTAGCTATAAAACTTTTCTCCTCAAGTAGCAATAGAATCAGTCTTTGATCATCCCCATGACTATTACTTGTCTTAATTGATTTGCTCTTGATTTAGTTGGTTTTCCCTCTCCTCTCATCTCTTCTTGATGTTACTGTGCCAAGGACGTATAAGAGATACAGATAACATATGAAAATCATTCTCAACCCATATAGATAATTTGGTAGCAAGTTCATCAAGAAATTCGAGGTTTGCATATTTTTTATTTTTCAAGTGGTTTCCTAATATGAGAGTTTTTGAAGTGATTTTTTCGGTGTTCTTACTTGTTGTGACATGTGAGAATATATCCAAAACCATCTTGGCTATTCTCTGCCCACGAGCAAGTCTTGGTAATTGATTTTGGTTTTTACTCATTTTTGGTGTAACCTTGCTTAAATCTCAAAATGGTTTGAACTTTGACATTTTATGATCCATGGATGGAATAGATTCCTGAGACCTTGAGAAAGGTGTGTATAAAGTTTCACGATTTTTAGATCATCATATCAAAAGTTATGTGGATTTGAAGGTTCGCAACCATGCCGAAATTATTGTTCACTTGCCTAATTTTACTGTTCATGGGCGGTCAGACCACCAGGGGAGAGGTTAGACCGCATGGGGAGAGGTCAGACTACTCTCTAGTTGGAGGCTAGACCTCTAGGCTTTGGTTTTTCTCTGAGGATGATTTCTTGGTCGATTTGACTTAACATTTTAGCTATGGATCCAATTCTCAGTAGCGCTGTAGCTGTTGGAGAAGTTCAAGAATACTTGGAAAAAAATTTTAGTCGGCATCATTCACCTCCTTTTATTACCTTTTGGTCCTACAGAAAGTATACTAATGATCACATTACCTCTGTTCAAAACATTTAGTAGGTTAATTATTGTTTTTGGGACGCTGTGTGCTGTGTGTTCTCTAGTCCATAATAGTTAAGTGACCTAGGAAACAGCTATATAGATAATAGAGAGGAGTATTTTTTTTTATACAACTACAATATGTATTAATGATAGTCAATATGCACTGTTATAACGTCGTCGCATCAAAGTGAGCAGCATATATGCCAGCAGACGGTAGGTAGCTACCACCTGGTGGGGGGACGGCAGGCAGGCCTGCCGTCTAGTGAAGGGCAGCAGGTGATTAAACCGGTTTAATTACCTACCCTATTTTTTAATGTTTAGTGTTTGTTTGAATTTTTAAATATAACAAATGAGCTAAAAAATACAAGGATTTACGTATAGCCTCCCAACACAACATATTTTACAGTGTACTTTTTGGGTAATTTTATCTATTGTGAATGTTTCTCAAAATTCATATAACTTCAATATTTGTATGAGTTTTTAGATATAGCAAACGAGTTTCAAAAATTACAAAAATTTTATGTAAAACTTCCCGACACAGTCATAGTTATTGTATGTTTTTTAAGAATTTTATGTAGTTTAAATTTATCATATTTATTCGAGTATACGAGCTGCGTTCACATTTTATACGCGCTCATGGACGCAGCGCTATTAACGCGTTAATTAAACGAGGATATAATATTGCGTGGCGACGTCGTGTCATCTAGTCATGTGTTTCCGAAGGAAAAGAACGAGTGAACTGCGCCCACACATGCATGCTTGTAGCCCACGTCACGTCCTTGCGTGCATGCAACCCACGCGCATGCAACGTAATTAACGTATGGATTAAACGAGAATATAACGCGACGTCGCGTAATTCAGCACACACGGACGAGCTCCCGTGAGCTCGTTGCCCCCCGCCCATACATGTTGTGCTTGTGGCCTGGTCTGCTTGCTGCGTAGCTCGGCATCAGCCTACCGCCCCACCACTGCTTAGCAGATTGCTGCTGAGCTACAATGGCTCGGCAGCGTCTCCTGTTGTGCGTGCGTCGTCTTCTATCGCACCATGTCGGTTTGTTATAGACCATGGCTCCTGCCGAACTATAATAGTATGATAGATGATATGTATGGTCTATTTTGTTTTTCGAGTCCAAACATGGTTCTATTTTTGCAAGAAAATGTTAATGGGTCTATTTCTAAAAAAAAATCGTTGCTAGGGGTTTCCATACGTGAACAGCTCTAAAAAAAAAGTAGAATTCACTTCCACGGTCAGTTTTGATCTGAATCCAACGTCAGCCTCGAATCCGTGTTATTTTCCCAAACAAAAGCGATCAGTGACTCAGTGAGACGAGGACCGATTAAATCTCCACCCGGTCGGAGAAAACGACTTACGCTAACCAAGCAAACCTACTACGTACTTCCATAAACTTGATCAATGCAAGATCTTCCTAAGTTTACAAAACTTCCTTTAGCTTGTAATTAATAGGTTATTTTAGCTATTTACGAGAGAGGATACGGAGATATATCCATATACTATTTTGATCAATATAGATAAAAATTAGAATAATATTACTATAATCAATTTGTAGACCCCATATTACAAATACACTTTATTTAAAAATTAATAATTATAAAAAGTCTAATCATTAGTATAAAAAATCCACCCAGTAAGACTAGCAAGCTAGCAATTACAATCCAACACGTTTCCCTTCCCAGAAAGTACGTACGGAATTGTCAAACGTAAGAAAAATTACATATATACCCCTTCTTTTAGGGGCACCTCTTCCATGGACATGATGTAAGCCATAGGTGTCAAAAGCGTCACAGGATTCGTTCGATTGTGCTCCATGGCAGTCCATAAACTTTCCATGGACTGAACTATTCATAAAAAAAAAAGTAACACTCCATAATACATACAGTCAAATTAAATTAATTTTGATCAAAGAAATCATTTGAAAATATAGTTTGCGGATATAAAAATGATACGAATAGGTTATCCATAAAAAAATACTTTCATGACATTCTGCTTTCATAATTTAGCGACCAAGCTAGTCTATTGACTTTGATATTTATCCTGCTGGGGCATATTCGGTGCATCCACCCTTAGGTGCGCTCCTGCGCTGCGTGTGTTCTCTTCAAAAAACACGATGCAAATAGTGATAAAAATTAACCCTGGGGTGAATGAACCGAGGCTGCTCACATGTTCCCTGTGATGCAAGTAGTGAAAAAAATTAACTCTGCGACGGCGAAACACAGCTGCTCACATGGTGCGACCGGGCGCGCAGCAGACTGATCTGCCGTTGTGAACGCCTTGGTTCGGCCGGCTGTTTACTTTTGCAAGGTTTTTCAGTTAATTTATTGATCTCCCGTTCTGAACGTGTTGGTTCGGCCTGACTGGTAACTTTTGCAGGATTTGACAGTTAATTTGTCACGTGTCAAAGAGTAGTGACCAAATGCCAGCTCCGCGGCATGCGGGATGTCATCTAGTCCTACTGTTGGTTCGTCCTTTCCATCAACACCGTTCTTCTTATCATGCAAGCGATTTCTTGTCCGCCAGATGGTAGGTCAGATGTTCTATCCTAGTATATTTTGAGTGGGTTTTTTTACTATAGGTTATAACTTATGATCTAAAATTTGAATTTTAACTGTTTGTAAGAGACAAAAATAATTGTATGCAGTTTTGATGATATACCTGAACTCAGTATATATTTTATTATAATTTTTTATTAATTTTATTTTAAAAATATATTATTTATAAGTTAGTTTCTGTAGTACATATAAACCAAATTCAAAATCGAGCCTGTAATTTATTTACATGATTCAACATTGCAACTACGTCCGTCGACGTGGTTGGCTCACTGCAATCTGAACTCTGAAGGCATGTTTTAATTGGCAACGCAGGATTCTGGTGAACAATGCGTCAGGAGGCGTGCTGGCAGCGACTGGGTCCTCCGCGTGCAGATGCATCTGGAACTTTATCATGACATTGACAGCCTCCATATTGGCCAGCAGGAAGGAATTCGCGGCGGGACGGACACTACGGACGACTCGACCGGGATGTGAAATCGTCCGTGAGTGCCACGTGTGGGGTGTGGGGTTTTTGCTTATGTTGTGAGTCCATCGAAGACGGAAAAAGGTCAAAAAGATGATGATTGACCACATGCGTAATGCATATTTGTATACGTGGTCTGACACCGCAACGTCATTCACAAATGTATTATTTTGCTAGAAACAAACATAACTCGCTCGCTGCATATAACGATGATAACGATTTAGAATGATCGAAATGGGACATGTTTATATAGGTATTTTAATAGAAGTCAGTATATTGTTATCACCCATTTAAATAAATTATTGTATTCTTGTAAAATAATCAACATTCCTGCAGAACAGTGAATCCTTTTTTTTATTCAACTAAGGTTCTATTCCAAAAGAAAATCTATAATTCCTGTAGAAATTAATTATGGTCAAAGTTTTATGTCTCAGCATTATACTTATGTTCTCGCAACGCACCCTATAGATTCATATTATATTGTTAGAACATACTACTTATGACCATAAAATAAATGTTGCATAATTATAAACTTGAAGTTACATTGATCCAAATTAGTTTAACATGGTATGACTAATTGTATCAGAACTTAGGCAAAGAATAAAGAAGCTATAATACAGAACGATTTGCATACACAAACCTTTGTTCAGGCTTCCTCATCGCATAATAATAACCACTAGGAGTTAGGATAACCCGTAATTTGTTAGGATTATGCAGTTTTTCATACCACTTCATTAATTAAGTCTAACTCACTGTATATAATGAATAGCTCCTAGATGATTTTAGTGTGTATTAGAAGAATAAAATATTTTTTACATAATATCACCATCATAGCATACATCTATAGGTTTCCGCTTGCAAAAATATAAATAATAAACCAAAACTTTATACGTGAGGGTTCATTCATATTGGCTTTGGGTTCGTTCATATTGGTTTTTGATTTTGGCTTAGAATAGTAACAACTTTGTAGAAGTTGTACCGAGAAAGAGATACTCGTGTATGATTTTGGCTGATATAAATAAAGCCACTATAATGTCTACTACAATCGACTAATAGACTCCATCTCGAAAAGACACTTCATTTGAAAACTAAGTATCGTATAAAAGTTATATACTATATAAAACAGTTTTTAAAAGCCAACATAAACATGGTCTCAAATGTGTTGTGCTCTCCACGGAATCTATATAAGAGGCCTGCGTGTAGCATGGAAATCCTTCGTCAAATCACTGTTCACTCTCAACAAGCAGATTGATCTCCCGTTTTGCATACTAGCGTGGATCTACAGGTACTACCGCGGCTCTCTCTCAAGCTATCATCGAACAGTTGGATGTGTTGGTTCGGCTCGGCCTGACTGTTTACTTTTGCAAGATTTGTCAGTTCATTTGTTACGTGCCAAAGAGCGGTAACCAGATGGCAACGCTCTGGGACATCCTGGAGAAGGCAGCCAGTATCCTGCAGCTGCTTGGGCTGGACGCGATCACGGTCCTAACTGTGATGACGAGCTTCCTGCTGTTTCCGCAGAACAAGACGCAAAGCCAGAAGCTCGAGGGGCGCGTGCAGGCGCTCCGTGAGCTACTGCAGCGGCCGACCGGCTGTTGGATTGCGATTCAGCACTCGGAGATGGGAGATTTTGTTGGCAAGGCAATCGAGGAGGCAGACGCCCTCGTCGAGTCCTACAAGAAGAGCACGCTTTGGTCCCGCCTCCGCAGGGGCAGGAGCATGGCCAGCCAGTTCCGCGACATGCAGGATGCCATCGAGTCCTACTGCAGGCTCATTCTTTCCATCAACGCCTTTCTCCTGATCATGCAAGTGAATCCTTGTCTGCCAGATATTAGGTCAGATGTTCGATCCTAGTATGTTATGATTTGTTTACATGATCGAACATTGCTGCTGCGTACGTCGATGTGGTTGGCTCCCTGCAACCTACTGAAGGCATGTTTTAATTGGCAATACAGGATTCAGGTGAATGATGCATCAGGAGGCGTGCTGGCAGCGACTGGTCCTAACATTCACAGCCTCAATATTGGCCAGCAGGAAGGAATATGCAGCGAGACAGACACCACGGACGACTCGACCTACAATGGCAAATTTGATAAAATTTGAAGAAGAAAAAATGTATGTTTTTGTGTTAGGAGTCCATCGAAGAACAAAAAAGGTAAAAAAAAAGGAAAATAGAAAACAAAAAAAAGAACATTAGTGTGTATCCCTTGTATGTGTATTGTGTAGGAGGGCGTGCGTACGTGTGCGCATTGTGTAGGAGGGTGTATCCAAGCCTAAAAAATGGAGGGAGTAGCATTCTTTCTTTCTTTCTTTCTTTCTGCAGCATCTAAGTACATGTAAATCTCGTGAAATTTATTGTAATAAAACATTGGAGATAAAGAAGGAGAATGATATATGATTTTTTTTTTAAAAAAATAATTGGCCACTAAATAAGGATATGGGTGATATATGATTTGGAAAGAAACGGTAATAAAGTGTTGAATGGGTGTGACTTGGGCCCTCTCTCGCAGATCTCTTCGTGTGAAATCTGCTGATAGGCGTCCTCGTTTACAATGGATAAGCCCATCTGCATGTTCGTTCACTTGTAGCAAGGCTACTGAAATCCACGAGACACATGCTGTCCTAATGAAATCTAGCCCAACCAAAAGAGAATCCAGCAAGGCCCAACTCTGCAGTGCAGCTCCCAAACATTCTACTTAGGGCCTGTTCGGCTGGCCACAAGTCGGCCGGCTTTTTGCAGCCGCTACAGTACCTAACTTTTAAACGGAGTATTTTCTCAAGACGGGGTCTACAAGTTAAACATAGTACACGTCAAAAGCCCAACATCTGTACCAGCCAAAATCGCAAGTGAGTATCGATCTCTCCATAATCTGTACCGTAAACAGCCAAAATTCAAAAATTTCAGCCAAAAGCCATAAGCCGCAACAAAAAAGAACAGGCCCTTAGCCATTTCTGCTGCATCATCTAATTTTTGCATGTTGGATTGGCAGAAGTATACTTATCTCTGTTGTTTTTCGTTCAGTGGTCTCTTTCTGGACGATATTGTTGATGTTCTGAGATGCATTCAGAGAGCACTGCTGTGCGTCCAAGGAAACCCGGAGGACCTGCCTACTATGTCGGATGTTCTTCTCATGCTAAGCTGTGAGAGCATGATCCTACCTGACCATAGATGTGCAGGCAATGGCGACAGGCAGGATAGGAGTGGAGGCAAAAATAGAACGTCAAATGTCAGATAACAGGTTAGTGTACCTCGTTTGGGCGTCACAGTCCTGGAGATGAAAGATCATCGTATTTCAGCTGCCACTCCAGTAGGATCGACGAAGAAGCATCATCGCCTGAACAAAAGCCTGCTCTTGCCATTGATTCCTTTTTCGCTTGTCGTCGTGTTGTTGTATGTTCAGTTTGCGTACAATTTGTGCTTGTAAAACTCTCTCATTTAGTCCTTAGCAGTTTGTTGTTCCCCTCTGGTATTCTTGATTGTAGCTTCAATTGAAGATTTTGAGAATTAATTTGCTTTCAGTTTCAGGATCTTTCTGTATTTTGTCTTGTTGGCACTGGTACAGTAAAAATAATTAGTACTAGTATTATTTTGCCGGAAGCCAAGTTGAGTAGTTGTTTAGCCATTCAAGCTTCTGTGACCAGTCAACAGGAAGCTATTTTGCGAGGCAACAAGGGAACATTGGATTACTTTACGATGAAACTGATGAGCTTCTCCTGTCAGGATTAACTCTGATTACGATGAAGCAGAGGGCTAAGCTTAAGCACCTGGCACGACGAAGAGCACCACGACGGTGCGGTCCTCCCTGACGAAGTCGACGAGGACAACCGGCTCCGGATCGTTGTAAAGAGGAAGCCCAGTTTGGCGCGGGCCATTACCTTTATCCTCAGCTTCCGACATGTACAGAATTACAACATTAAGGAATAAGATTAGATGAACTAGACTCGATTACATAGGCATGCAAACTAACAAACCATACATAATTGCAGACTCGATCACAAATGAACTAGAATCGATTACATAGACATGCAAACTAACAAACCATACATAAGTGCAGACTCGATCACAATACAGTTTCTAATATGATGAGTGAATGGAAGGATCGATGGATATTATCCAATCTAAATTCAAGAAACGCAGTCGACCTAGATGGTGATATCCAAATCCATTCCTATGCGATCCCAAAATGCATGGTATCCAAATCCATTCATGCCCTCCATGTGTAGTGTAGGCGTGTAGCACATCACATCACAGAGTCCGCGAATTTAATTCCGGATATCCAAAATGCGTACCCAAATAGTAATGATATGTTCTGCTGGGGAATCATGCAGGACCCTGACCAACCATGCCTCCAATCCATGTCCGCTCGATCGCCTTGGTGCCAGAGCACGGTACGGTGCTAGCTCACCGCGCCACGATTCTTTCGATGTCGCCGCCACCGCCGCCGAAGGAGATGGATCGAGCACGAACTGCGCCGCGGCCGGAGATGGATGCGTGGGTCGTACAAGCTTCCTTGCTGCGCGCGTGGATCGGATCACATCACGGAGCAGGAATTGGGGTCCTCCTCAACGGAGACGTAGGGCGTGTAATAGGGGACGCCGGCGCCCTGCTGGTGGTGCTGCGGCGGCGGCAGGTACATGCCCACAGCTCCGGTTCTGGGAGCGGGTAACGCCGTGGCCGCCTTCTCTTTCATCTGTTTTCCCTTCTTTCCGCCGGCGTGGCCCTTGTTCCTTTTGTAGCGACCTGCTGCAGCACTACTCTTGTTGCCATTCATGGCAACGTCATTCTTCTTCGCGTTGCGGTTGATCTTCTTCTTCTTCTTCTTCAATTAAAATAGAACGAAGGAGATTGATCAGCTACACAGAAGAGAATTAATCCATATATACATGAGGATATATACATATGTATCGTGCTTACCGAGCCGGCTTTTGCGTTTGTGCCGGGATGATTGCCACGGGCAGCGAGCTGGTTGACCTGCCTCTCGTGGCGGGCGTCGTTGGCGATGCTGAGGTCCATGAGGCAGTTGTTGATCCTCCTCTCGACGTTGTCGAACCTGCCGGCGTTCCTGCCGGCGGCCAGGAACCTGGAGAACAGGCCCACGAGCTGGCAGGACTCGACGAGCTCGAGCGCGTCGGCGAGGGCGTCCCTGAGCCTGTCCAGCACCACCTTCCTCGAGTCCATGTCCTTGGCCGCCTTGGAGTCTCGCAGGAGGTCGCCGATGGTGCGCAAGCGATCGGCGAGCTCCAGACACCTGCGCCTGTTCTGGCGAGCCGTGCTCGCCGCCTTGGCGATCTGCTGCGCGACCTTCATGATTGCTCCCATGATGCTCAGTGGCTCCATCTCGACGCACCTAGGACTACTTGGTTGACAACCCTGCGTGCTTTAGTTGCTTATTGCTGATCACTCCGGCAGTCGGAGATCAATTATATATTCTTGAAGAGTGACACTCAGCTGATCTTGGAGGGCAAGTTACCTTTTTCCTTGTAAAACCAGACGATGGACGGCAAGTTTTAACGGAGCTGCACATCCGGGCCCACTTTTCTCCATGTTTTGCTTGTTGGCATGTTCTTTTGAGTTTTTGGTTTTTCCAGAAGTTGAAACAAACGAAGCGGTATTTTAAAATGGATTTTTCAGACGATTTTTCGTGCTCAAAACCGTGTACGCCTTCTGTATTGATATCTTCGCCATCTATTGTAATCTCCAGAAGCATACACAAAAAACATAAACTGCAGCCAAAATTCGGGCATCTTCTTTTCAGTTTCTAATAATTGTTTTTCCGTTTTTCTACAGTAACTAACTTTCAAATGAAGTGTCTTTTCAAGATAGAGTCTACAAGTCATTGTATTACACATGATAATGACTCTATTTATATCAATCAAAACTGCATGCTAGTTTATGTTATTTTGTACTCTCTCTAACTGACATTATGCACCATTGCAACATGGCCGTTGTCGTGGAGTTCTGCACTGTTGCATGGCAGGGGCGGACCCATAATGGGACATGGGGGTACAGTTGTACCCCCAAATTTTTTTGTAAAAAATCAACTATATATAATATATATTTAATATATATAGGAAAAAAACTAAAAATGAAGGTAATATAGCAAATTCAGCCCACTAGCCAATGGCCCAATTGGCATTTCCTGATTTCCTAACCTAACTCCTGCTGCCTGGCTGCTTCTCACGAGTCACGCCGCCTCCTGCCTTGCTCTCACGCCGCCTCCTCTCCATTTCTCTTGCACAGCCGCCGCGCCACAGCTCACAGCGCGCCGCCGCGCCCGGCGCCCCTCCTCGTCTCCGGCGACGCGGCGACCGGCGAACGGCTATCGGCGGCGGCGCGGCGCCCGCTCCTGCCTTGCTCTCCCGCCGCCTCCTCTCCATCTCTCTTGCACAGCCGCCGCGCCCCAGCTCACAGCGCGCAGCCGCGCCCGGCTCCCCTCCTCGTCTCCGGCGACCGGCGAACGGCTACCGACGGCGGCGCGGCGCCGAGCGCCCACACTGGCACACCCAATGGCCAGCTTCAACGGCGGCAGCTCCTCCCCTATTCCATCTTCAACGGCCGGCGGCGCTCGGCGCTCCCGACGGCCATGCCGCCCCTGGACACAAGGTCGGCCATTGGGTGAGGGCGAAGAAGTCCCCACGGCCAGGCGGCTCATGCGGCGACGGCAGCTCCTCCCCTATTCCAGCTTCAACGGCGGCGGCGCTCCCGACGGCCGGCAGCGGCGCTCCCGACGGCCATGCTGCCCCTGCACACAAGGTTGGTATTCTACATTTCTACAATGTCAATTTATACTTAATACTTTTGGACTCTCCTGTTCAGCTGTTCTTCAATGGTGAATTGAACAAATGTTCAATATTTTTAGGTTGTAGAGAATTCAAAGAAGAAGAAGAAATTTGTCGATTTGAAATCTATGTGGGGGAGGGCTGAAAAAAAACTATATGAGATATACATATTATGTGTATCAAAATTCTCTATCTTATATATATACTCTGTAGATTCTTAACTTCGTACCCTCATCCCAAAAATCCTGGATCCGCCACTGTTGCATGGGGCAGTAACGGAACATACCTTTGCCGTCGATTCAGTGGAGGGAGGACTCGACGTCAACGGGGTTTGGCGACGCGGACGCGTTTTTGCATTTGCGCGCTAGTCGATCTCCGGTCTCGATCCGACATGCCCACCACGCGCTCTTGTTAATTTCCACGGCTCCACCGGATGGAAATTTGGAAGGAAATGCGAGCACCAACTGCCCAGCAAGACCGACGACCTGGAGAACGACTTGTCTACGGCTTATTATTATCGATTAGAATCAACTGTTTCTCTGACGGGAACTTGCGTTAGTTTAACTTGATGAGGAGGATAGCAGTGAAGAGTGAAGATAATTGGGCTGCCAAAAAGACAGCCGTGTAGAATTATTGCTGATCACTCCGGCAGTCGGAGATCAATTATATATTCTTGAAGAGTAGCACTCAGCTGATCATGGAGGGCAAGTTCCTTTTTCCTTTTAAAACCAGACGATGGACGCCAAGTTTAACGGAGCTGCGCATCCGGGCCCACATTTCTCCAAGTTTTCCTTTGTTGGTCTTTTTTTTTTTTACTTTTGGCTTCTTTTAAAATCGAAACAAACGAAACTATTTCCTGAAGCGGATTCTTCAGACAGCTTCTCGAGTCCAAAATGATATGTGTTATCCGTATTGATATTTCTATCATCTACTATTATTTTCAAAAGCATAACCAATAGCCACCAGCCATAGCTAAAATCCATTAGCCACAATAGAGCCGTTGTTGTGGAGTTGTGCACTGTTGCATGGGGGCAGTAACGGAATATACCTTCGCCGTCGATTCAGTGGAGGGAGGACTCGTGGTCAACGGGATTTGGCGACGCGGATGCGTTGTAGCTTCTGCTCGCTAGTCGATCTCCGGTCTCGATCCGACAGGCCAACGACGCGCTCTTGTTAATTTCCACGGCTCCACCGGATGGAAATTAGGAAGGAAATGCGAGCACCAACTGCCCAGCAAGACCGACGACCTTGAGAACGACTTGTCTACGGCTTATTATTATCGATTAGAATCTACTGTTTCTCCGACGGGAACTTGCGTTAGTTTAACTTAATTGATGAGGAGGATAGGAGTGAAGACACTGAATTGGGCTGCCAAAGGGATGGACCTGTAGAATTCTATCTGAGAATTCGTATGCTGATTACACGATTATTCCTATGCTGATTTATCGAACGTCTCCTCCTCTAACTCGAAGCGGCCTCGGTGCTGCCGCCAGTAAGCTCACTGCTAGAATCTTGCTGCCCGCCTCTCTTGAGGTTCTGTTGTAATTTTGCTGAATTTGTCTGCTCTGTTTCATCTGATTTACTCGCGACATGCACCCTTGTTATGAGCTCGGATAGACTGCTAGCGACAGCCATTTTTCTCCTCTAGTACTTCCTGTTGCTAGAGCTCGAGTTGTAAAGCACTGCAACGTTGTCACCTGACGAGTACAATTCCTACAGATGGGACCTCCTCATCGGCCAACGGCGGCGAGCGCCTGTCCTCAGAAACGCTGGGTGAAGATTGTGACCACTGTCCCTGCGGCTGTCATCATCTGGAGGAAGAATCAACCGTGTGCTGCTGTGAGCCCAAGGTTCATCCATGTCGCCTTGGAACGATCCCGTCGACTCGCGGATCCAATCTCCCTGGAACGATCTCGTGGACTCATGGTTCTGCCTGTCTGCTTCGAAGGACGGCTCGCTGATGGATTTGCCGGAGTATTGGGGTGGCTAATGTAAGTGCAGTTCCCATTTGAGATCTAGCTTTTTAATTGCAACAGAACAGAAGCATGATAGGGTTGCTGGATACTGGACAGTGCGTCTGTTGAAGTCTATCCGTTTGCTATAGGGTTGCAAGGGCATTCCAAATCCAGGCAGTGTTAGTTACAGGGGCGAAGCTAGAGCACAAAGGACCCGAGCGCACACTTCAATATACACATGTAATTATGATCTAACGCATACAATGGCAAAGTAGTGCAGTAATATTAGAGTTGTAGGAATGCTTACCAAAATGAAGAATCTCATGGCATTAATAATTAATATAAATAAACAGCAACAAAATATCATATGTCATGGCAAAATACATCATGAAACCCAGGCCCTTGATGAGATGATGACCTATAAAAAAAGTGCTAATTAGATGATTAAACATTGTTAGGAAAAGATGGATTCAAGAATTGGATAATGGTAAAAAAAATGAAAGAAATACGTTACCTCCTAGTATTTGCGATGTCCCATTTTCTTGAAGCGATCCACTACAACATCATTAGTAACTTTCAACATTTTTTGTTTCTCCACATAGCAAATGAGACTATTACTCATGTACTGATCGCCCATACGATTGCGCAAAGATGTTTTCACAAATTTCATGGCTGAAAAGCACCTCTCAACTGTAGCTGTGGCGACAGGCAATACAAGTACTAGCTTCAAAAGTCGATAAACCAAATGATAGGTGAGATGTTTCCTTGTCTCTACCATTTTTTGGGAAAGCTCAACAATGGTTTGTATGTTGACAAATCTATCATCTTGTCGCACATCGGCAATATAAAGGCAAAGTTCGGTGTTAAGTTCTCTCAATTCCACAGAATCAAAGTCACTTGGATATAATTTAGCTAGGCTTATCAAACTATCCACATTGAAATCATGAAATGAATCTCTTGGATTGAATGCAGCTGAACATAGAAGCAATTGAGAGGTAGTCTCATTGAAGCGACTATCAAGCTCTTGTAGCAACCAATCAAGAACTTCATTAAAACAATCAACATGAAAATGATGCTTGTTGGTAATTCCTGTTTTTTTTCCTAGGCCTAGTTGGATCAATATAAGCTTCATCCATTTCCAACTTGGAAATGTCATGTTCATCACAAAATGCATACACTTCTCCAAGTACTTTGTCCCACTCATCTCTTCTAACCTGTTCCAAATGGTTTCTAGTAGATCTCACACAATTAACAGCATTCACAATATCTTGATCTTTCCGTTGCAATGCCGTTGACAAGATATTTGTGATAGTTAAAATGGTCAACATGAGATGCAAATAGAAGACAAATTCAAAAGATTGGAAGTACACAAGAACACCCCTTGCCTTTCCATCCTTGTCTTCATTTTCCACAAATTCTAGAACTTTGATAATTGTTTGGAACAAGTTAACTAAACTTCTAAGAGATTTATAGTGAGATTGTTCTTGATTCAATCCTGTCCCAGTTTTAAGTAATCCACAACCTAAGGCCTTACTAGTTTCTTTGAGATTAATGTCTCTAATCATGTCCCTTCTCTTTGAAGATCCACCCACCACATTCAACAAGGTAGAAATCTTGCTAAAAAATTCTGCAATGCATGTATGCTTTCTAGCAACAGCTACAACCACTAGTTGAAGTTGATGAGCAAAGCAATGGACATAATATGCACTACTATTTTCCCTCATGATCAATGATTGTAAGCCATTGAACTCACCTCGCATATTGCTAGCACCATCATATCCTTGGCCTCTCAATTGCTTCAAGCTCAGCTTAAATCTAGCAAATAGAGAATCAATACATGACTTGAGGTTAGAAGAAGTCGTATCTTTTACATGAACAAGCCCAACAAAGCTCTCCTTCACAAGCCCACAACTATCCACATATCTGAACACCACAGCCATTTGCTCCTTGCAAGAGACATCTCTAGACTCATCAACTAGCAAGCAAAATACATCTTGCCCAATGTCTTCAATGATAGAATGTAAAATCTCATCTGCAAAACACTTAATGATGTCCTTTTGTATGTCAGAAGACACCAAAAGACTATTGTCTGCAGCATCAACCGTCAATGCCTTGGCTAAAGCTGGATCATGCTCAGCTAAGCAACTAAAAACTTCCCTATAGTTCCCTTTGTTGTAGGATGTCTTTGACTCATCATGACCTCGGAAAGGCAATCCTTGCTTTAGTAGCAATCTGGCAGTATCAATGGCACCATTGAGTCGAACAAAATATGCATTCTTAGAAGTCTCAAGCTGTTGTTGTAAAGCAACATCAATGTGTTGTTTTCTTTGCAACAGAACATCACATTTTTTCAATGCTACATTGTGAGGGCTGCCAACACCACCGACATGCTCCTTTAATCTATCTTTATTGTTCCAACAATTCCAATCATCTACAACAAATGACTTATATCCAGCCTCCTTCTTAGTGGGATCTCTAAACAAGAAACAAGTAAAACAATAAGCTCTATCGGTGGACTCACTATACTCAAGCCAATTTCCAAATTCATCAAACCATTCAGGATTAAACCTTCTATTTCTCTCCCCAATCCGAGTCCATGGAAAACTAACAGTGCGAGGTTGACAAGGTCCATTAACCAAATACTTTCTTCTTACCAATTCTCTAAGATTAGGATGATAAGCACGTATTTCTTTTCTTTTGCCTGGATCAAATTGCATCTCCTCCTCCCAATTGATTTCTTCTGGTGCTGAAAGACTAACATTGGTGTCTTGTTGATGAGGTTCATGAGAATTACCAATATTTCTACCATCATCTCCATCTGGCGCTTTTCTTTTCAACCATTTTTCCATAAACTTACCTGCCAGTACACATCATTTAAAACCTCAATTACATACTGATTACTGAATCTAAGAGAAGAAAATAAACATTATTTGATTCGATCAAACATTCAGAAGCTTACTTGACATTATTTGAAAGGATGAAGGCTTGCCGCGGGCCGCAGCCGTCGATTCTGGCGAGAACTCGAGAAGGAGCCGAGCTGCCGAGGCGCGGAGGAGCGATGATGACGCGGCGGCCGGAGATGGCGGCGAGCGGCGTTGTTCCCGCCTGGGAGATGGACGGCATGCAGTGCGAGATCCAGGCCACCGATCCCAGCGAAGAAAACGATGCGGCAGGCGGCAGCGTAGCTTCTACGCGATAACGCGAAGAAATCAAGAAAATGATGCGGCTTGTGGTTTCCGCCTTTCCAGCCATCCGCCCGTAGCACAGCTTCTATGCCTTGCTGCTGCAGACTACTATTGGGTGGGCCAGCTATCGCTGCAGCACATATTTAATTTGGCCCAGGGTGGTGCATGTATTTGGGCCAGGGTGGTGCATGTATTTGGGCTAGGGTGGTGCACAAGAGGTGAAAATGAGCTGTTAATAACTTGACTTTTGATTTTACTCTGTTGCCGGTGCACTCGGATCAACCAACGTGGCGGTTAGTTATTCGATTGCCAGATCAGAGGCAAATCAAGGACAAATAGGTGTTGTTGATCATGGATTTTTGCCCATGAGCGGACAAACAGTAATTGTGGACTAATTACCGTTGCCTCTTAGATGACCCGACCGCGTTTATTGTTTGCTTTGTGATGTTAGTTACGTCAACATAAGCTTAGGGCCCTGCTCTATGTACTTCATTTTCTAGTTTTTTTAATTTTAAGCTTATTGAAAACTAAAAGGTATTTGAAATATATCGACTTCTATTTTTGACTTATTTTAATTTTTAATTTGTTTTTGTCTTTTCTTTTTTCCTTATTCCTTATATTGACCGTGATGATCTAGCATTTTTTTTCAAAATTTTTTCCCTAGATTTCCTCACTTTTTTGTCAAAAAAATCTAACAGTTGCTACAGTATAATTTTAATAAAAAACCAAAACCATATCCTACAATTTAAATCATAAATTAGTTGGAGTACCACCTAGGAATGAAAAGTAGTTTTCTTCACTTCGTTTGTTTCGGAGTATATGCTCAAGTATTCGAATGAATGTAGTAGTACTAGGAATTGATAGGAGGTGGGCAGGTAGACAAGTGCGCTAACAAATGGTTGGTTTAGGCCTTCCGGGCCCGAGTTAGGCCCAGTTTTGCTTGTCTAATGGTTGGGCCACGTAATGGGCCGAGATGGGCTAACTCCGAAAAGACAGGCCCATGTAGCTAGCTGGCCCTCCGTGTACGACGCGGTAAATGCCGTGCCGTAACGCGCGAAAGAACTCGGAGCTCTTCATGATCCACTCCATCTCCATGGAGGCCGCCGCCTGTCAGTGACCTCACCTGGTGGCCGCTGGCTGGTGTTCCGCCCCGTCTGCCGGAGCAGGACCACCGTCCAGAGTTGTCGCGGAAATGCCGCCTCCCTGCTCTACTCGTCGAAACGGCGGCGGCGCTTGCGCCGTGTCCACGAGGTGGCCTGCGCTCGAGATGCTCGACGAAATGCCGCGCCGCAACAGGGCGGGAGATTACTTATGCCCGCCCGGCGCCCGCGTGAGGCAGTGTGGAAGGAGGGCATGAGCCATGTCCCTTTCCCTTGCTGGACTCCAAGTACGTCGTCATTTTCGTGAGATGAACACGCAAACACCACCGGACTGACACGAGCAGTCAAGGTCACTGCTCGTGCTGCGACTTTCAGGTGTGCTGCGACTTATCTATCCCTTCTCGTTTTCTGTTACCACTGCATGCACTTTCTTTTCTTTTTGTACTAAATCAATGCTGGTTACTCTTGTGCTCTTTGGCTGGTTCGGTACCATTTTCAATCGGCTTAAATTTGTACCAATAATAGTAACTAGCATTTAAATGATACGGTTTTTAAAGTGAGGTTAATAGAAAGATTGTTGTAAAAAACGTACTAAGTTTAGCTGTACCAGCCAAAATCATATGTGACTATTTTTTTTATGCGTACTGTTTCTTGCGAACAATCGGAATTTAAAATTTTAAACTATAACCCATCTATTATTTGTTACGAGCTGACTGGCAATTAAGCAATGAACTGATCGAGAGCCAGCCAAGAATCTACGGAACTTTTATTTTATGGTATGCTTCTACTTCTATCTCCTTCATTTTTTGAATGTTGGTTGATATTGTGCTCATGTTAATTCTGTTCCCTGACCAGCAAACCAAGATCTAGAATCCGATTGGGAGGTGACTGCCGGCCTATGTTGCACAGACACAGACATGAGTGTCCAGCACGATATGAACACAGGGATTCGCTATTTTTCTAAAAATACCAACACGGAAACATGGCAATATTTATTATGCATATAAATGTAATAGTATAAGCACAATCACAACAGTGCAAGAATCCAACATGTAAGTGCAAACACAATAAAGCCAAGCCAGCCACTATAGTTTATTCCTACTTTTGTGAAACAAGAGTTTTTGTTTGTTTTGAACTGCATAGCATCAAAATTAAACCATGGTACTTGTGGGAGACCTCCTGCACGGTATTGCGGGCAAAGGCGCTGAGCGCCTGCTGCACAACGAGTATGCCGCTGGTGACGTTCTCCTGCTTGATCTTCTCCACGTAGCTCCTGATCGTCTTCACACCGGGCTTGTCACACAGACATGAGTGTCCAACACGATATGAACACAGGGATTCGTTATTTTTTCTAAAAATACCAACACGGAAACATGGCAATATTTATTATGCATATAAATGTAATACTATAAGCACAATCACAACAGTGCAAGAATCCAACATGTAAGTGCAAACACAATGAAGCCAAGCCAGCCACTATAGTTTATTCCTACTTTTGTGAAACAAGAGTTTTTGTTTGTTTTGAACTGCATAACATCAAAATTAAACCATGGTACTTGTGGGAGACCTCCTGCACGGTATTGCGGGCAAAGGCGCTGAGCGCCTGCTGCACAACGAGTATGCCGCTGGTGACGTTCTCCTGCTTGATCTTCTCCACGTAGCTCCTGATCGTCTTCACACCGGGCTTCGCCTCATTTAGGAAGAACACGTAGATCTGGAGGACGAGCAACATCATCATTCGTCACACGGCACCCGGCAGAAATCGCAGGGAGGGAGAGGTGGAGAGGCAGAGGGGGGAGGGAGATGGACTTAGTCAGTGGGGTCGGATTTCTTTGTGCGACTGATGACAAGGTTGTCGCGGCGGATGGGGTCTTCGTAGCGCTCGATGAACTCGTGCTTGGACAGGCTGATGTCATCGTCCACCACGAGGAACCCGCAGTTGCGCAACATCTGCATCACCGTGCACCGGATGCGGAATAGCCGTGTCATGGGCGTAGGCCTTTAGGCCCTGGACAACCCAGTCAATTTATTATTAGGAAGTTAAAGATTAGTTTCTATTTCTTAGAGATATGATATTAATTTTTATTTGTTAGAGATATGGTTGACATTAAATTCTATCTGTTAGGGGGAAAGCATCTATATAAAGGGGGCTGCTACATGCTGTTGCAACCAAGCAAAAAATAACAAAGTTATTCTTATCTTTAGTCTCCTACGCCGACACTGCCCGGCCATCCTCTCAGCAGTATTTACCCCTTACGAACTAAGATTCATAACAATTTGGTATCAGAGCCAACACCATGGCTTCTGTTGCCGAGTTAACATGTGGCAAGATCTTTGTTGGCTATGAAGAAATTCTCTCTGAACTCAAAAATGTAGAGAGCGTGTTATGAATATGTTGGCGGCAAAGGAGAAGACACAAGCAGCTGTGGTTGCACGATTCGCAGCGGCACAAGGGCAGGAGCAATGGTGGCTGTGCCATGGCAATAGCGTTGTCACTGCTACTCCTTCATCTGGCATGGGCAGCGACATGTCTTCAAACGACATTGGCATGGAGATCAACACACAACCATCTCCCATCTTTTAAGATCTGACCTCCCCCTTACGGCTGCACGACTGCAGATCGGAAAATTAGCAATTGGCTCTATGGATGAAATCCCTAACCACTGCACGGCTGTAGATCGACCCGACCGCCTGAAGCCACCAGTCGCAGCCTAGCCTCGGCTAGCCGAAGACGTCAGTCACAGCGCAAAGCTGCTACCTGAGAGCCGCCTCCCGAAGTAGCCACCCGTGTACCCAACCGAACTCGCTATGCCCGGTCGCCATCAAGTCCAACTGCCAGCTCGGCACAGACAGCCACCTCCGCAACCACTCGCGAATGACCTTGAAGGTCACCGCCACACCCGCTTGGAATCGGCCCCGACTGCCGCCTCCATCCATGGCCCAAGGTCGCCGATCGTCCCACGCATGAGCTAGAGCTGCAACGTTTTTGCCCGAGGCGCCCACCGCACCGGCTTCCCACATCTGGCCACCCACCGAGCAGACCTCCCGCGGTCGGCCGCCCACCAGAAGACGATAGACCGCTGCCTTCGTTCTACCACCAGTGAGACGCCTACCACCCACTGTCCGTGTGCCCACTCCTCTGGTGCTTCTTCATCGACCGCCTCTCCGACTACACCGTCTCCCCCACCGCCTCCTCGTGCACCTCTCCTCTGCGGTCCTCTTCGAGCACGTCGGCCCCACCTCCAAGGTGCTGCTTGCCAGAATGCTGCTCCTCTTCTCCACTGTGTGGTACTGCGTCCTCGCCTGGGCCAGTGCCTGGGCCCACCTTCTCGCCTGCGGCGTCATCGGCTTCATCTGGATCCAATCAGGGTGGATGGGCCACGACTCCGGCCACCACTGCATCACCGGCCACGCCACGCTCGACCACCTCGTGCAGATTACAGTTTCCTCGCTCCCGCTTTGCATGCTAGCGTGCGTGTGTGTTTTTTTGGGGTCAGGCGGAGCGTATGTGTATTTGTGTGGGAGGGTGTGCGTGCGCGTGCGTCTAAGCCTGAGAAAAGGAGGGAGTAGCTTTCTTTCTTTATTCTTTTTGCAGCATCTAATTACATGTAAATCTCTTGAAATTTACTGTAATAAACACTGGAGATAAAGAAGGAGAATGATATGTCATCCAATTTTTGCTTGTCGGATTGGCAGAAGCGTACTTGTTTCTGTTGTTTTTCGGTCGGTGGTCTTTTTCTGGATGATACTGTTGGTGTTCTGAGATGGCATTCAGAGAGCACTGCTGTGCGTCCAACGAAACCCGGAGGACCGGCCTACTATGTTGGATGTTCTTCTCATGCTAACCTGTGAGAGCATGATCCTACCTGACCCTAGATGTGCAGGCAATGGCGACAGGCAGGATAGGAGTGGAGGCAAAAATAGAATATCAAATGTCAGAAAACAGGTTAGTGTACCTCGTTTGGGCGTCACGGAGTTGGCAAGGCCTGGAGATGAAACATCATCGTATTTCAGCACAAAGAATCCCGTCGTACCACGCAACCTACCGCCGATAACGAGACCAAAAATTTCGGGTTTGACATGGACGCGGGCGAGTGACTCGCTGAGACCGGAGATGAGTGGAGATGAGTACTACGAGGCCGAGGGCCGCTTCTTTTGGAGGAAATATTCAGAATACGTCAGAATTATTTTGGGGAAATATTCCGGGTTCGAATTGGAGGCGGGCGAGTGTCTGTCGCTGCGTCGGAGGTTCTGGACGACGCGGTGGCCCTGCGTACGAGGAAGTGCGTTCTCGCGTTCGTTTCCCACACTGCCGCACCTGGTCTCGCGTTTCCCCCATCTCAGGCGTCAGCTGCATCTTATGCCCTCCACGGAATCTGTATAAGGGGGCCTCCCGACCAGCAGATAGATCAGATTACAGTTTCCTCGCCCCCGCTTTGCATGCTAGCGTGGATCTACAGGTACTACCGCTGCTCTCTGTCAAGCTATCCTTTGATCACTCGAACGTGTTGGTTCGGCTCGGCCTGACTGATTACTTTTGTAAGATTTGTTACTTTCCAAAGAGTAGTGACCAGATGGCGGCGCTCTGGGACATCCTGGGGAAGGCAGCCAACCTCGTGCAGCTGCTTGGGCTGGATACAATCACGGCCATCACTGTGATCATGAGTTTCCTACTGTTTCAGCAGAACAAGAAGCAGTGCCAGAAGCTCGAGCGGCGCGTGCAGGCGCTCCGTGCGCTGCTGCACAGGGGCGAAGTCAGCTTGCCGAGTGCACCGGCACCAGGGAAAAAAGCACCACCCAGTTTGCAGCTTAGCCCATATACGCATTACGCAAGGAATATATGGCCCAACAGGCTTATATGTGCACTCGGGTCCTTCGTGCTCTAGCTTCGCCCCTGCTGCTGCAGCGGCCGACTGGTGGTTGGACTGTGATTCCGCACTCGGAGATGGGAGATTTGGTTAGCAAGGCATCTGGTACTGATCCTCATGTTCGCAGCCTTAGTATTGGCCAGCAGGAAGGAATATGCAGCGAGACAGACACTACGGACGACTCGACCCACAATGCCGAAAAAGGCCAAAAAAAGGAAAATTGAAAAAAAAAACAAGTGTGTACCTTTGTATGTGTAGGAAGGCGTGGGTGCGTGTGGGGGAGGGGGTAGCCTGTGTTGTGTACTTGTGTAGGAGGGCGTGCGTGCGTGCGTGTTTTTTTGGGGGTGGGATGTGTGGGTAGGGGTGGGGTAACTCCGCTACACAATATGCATAGCCAGTCTTAAGCCTGGAAAAAAGAGGGGGTATCTTTTTTTTAGCATCTAAGTACATGTAAATCTTGTAAAATTTACTGTAATAAATATTGGAGATAAAGAAGGAGAATGATATATGATTTTTTTAAAAAATTGATATATAATTTTCTTTTTAAAAAATTAGCCACTAAATAAGGTGATGGGCACCTAAGCTAGTCTTAGGTCTCCGAGGAAAGAATGGTGATCTTTAATATGCGATGTGTGTGTAAGAAACGGTAATAAAGGCCCCGTTTGGCAGAGCTGATCATCTGTAGCTCTAGGAAATCCTGGATCTAGAGTTGCAGGCATGTTAAGTGCATTTACATGACTCATTTCATTTATATTATATATTAAATAAAAATATTTAAATCACTTTAATTTAGTCAACAAACTACATATCAGCATAGATCTCGGAGCTAGAGTTGTGCCAAACGGGACCAAAGTGTTGAATGGGTGTGACTTGGCCCTCTCTCGCAGATCCTTTCCAGTGTGAAATCTGCTGATAGACGGGCTCGTTTACACTGGATAAACCCATCTGCATGTCAGAATCTCTGTTCGTTCGCTTGTAGCAAGCCTGCTGAAATCCACGAGACACGTGGTGTCCTAATAAAATCTAGCCCAACCAAAAGAGAATCCAGCAAAGCCCAACTCTGCACTGCAGCTCCCAAACATTCTGCTTAGCCATTTCTGCTGCATCATCTGATTTTTGCATGTCGGATTTGCGCCTTATCTCTGTTGTTTTTCGGTCAGTGGTCTCCTTCTGGACGATACTGTTGATGTTCTGACATGCATTCAGAGAGCACTGCTGTGCGTCCAAGGAAACCCGGAGGACCGGCCTACTATGTCGGATGTTCTTCTCATGCTAAGCTGTGAGAGCATGATCCTACCTGACCCTAGATGTGCAGGCGATGGCGATAGGCAGGATAGGAGTGGAGGCAAAAATAGAACGTCAAATGTCAGAAAACAGGTTAGTGTACCTCGGTTGGGCGTCACAGAGTTCGCAAGGCCTGGAGATGAAAGATCATCGTATTTCAGCTGCCAGTCCAGTAAGATCGACGAAGAAGCATCATCGCCTGAACAACAGCCTGCTCTTACCATTGATTCCTTTTACGCTTCGTTGTCGTGTTGTTGTATGTTCCGTTTGCGTTCAATTTGTGCCTGTAAAACTCTCTTATTTAGTCCTTAGCATTTTGTTGTTCCCCTCTGTATTCTTGATTGTAGCCTCAATTGAAGATTTTGAGAATTAATTTGCTTTCAGTTTCAGGGTCTTTCTGTGTTATGTCTTGTTGGCACTGGTACTGCAAAAATAATTAGTACTAGTATTATTTTGCCGGAAGCCAAGTTGAGTAGTTGTTTTCAGTTTAGTCATTCAAGCTTCTGTGACAGTCAACAGGAAGCTATTTTTGTTAGAATATTTAACACTTTGGTGATTAAATAATTCTACAAATAAATCATAACTACAAGAATAGCATAAATACTAAACATGTGTAAAAGCATAAACTAGATCGTAAACATATATATATATATATATATATATATATATATATATATATATATATATATATATATATATATATATATATATATATATATATATCATGAGCATGTACTAGTGTAGGACCGAAATGGCGACAGAGGGGGGTGAATGTCGCTCGCTTCAAAATCGTCCCCGGGAAATCAAACACTAATTTTTCAAAAAAAAAAAAGCAAAACAAAGCACCTCACAGAAAATTAAAATTAATTTTGCTGAAATTTGGAACGTATGCGACACTGAAAAATTCAGCATAAATCAGAGACCAGCCAGTAAAAAATTCAACTGAAAATAACGTCGTTTGATCCGCATGCAAAATGGAGGAAAATAAGTACAAAGAAAAAAGAAACATGCACTAAGGAGTGAGTGATCAGTACATACTTTGCCATTGCCGAAAGGAAGTAGTACTACAACAAGGCTTGCAGATTTTTGATGTCAACCAAATGGCAAGAAACCGAACTGAACTGCATACAAGCTAAGTACAGAGCAAATGGCAGCACATAGATTGCAGTTTTGTCGGCACAAAAAAATTGCTACTAAAAGTTGTGCTTGCCGATAGCAGGGAAGAAGTTTAGATTTGGTTGAGCTAAATTCAGAGAGGATTTCAATTCCTACTGCCGTGGAGAGTAGTAGACTGCAAGGCCTACTGCTTGCCGAGAGATGAGCTCAAAGCCACAAAGGGGAGCAGCAAGTTCAGAGACCAGTCTGAACCGAAAACAACAAAAGGCTGCAAACTGAAATTACAGAGGAAGCACAAAACTTAGAAATTAAAGAAAAAGAATTGAACTCTTCATACTAGAACCTCAAGAATATGTTCCATATATCCCTGGGACTTGAGGATTGCAAAGATTTCAACAGACAAGCTAGAATTTCAGAAATTGACAAAAACTGAAAAACTACCGAAGGCTTCCAACAAAAATCAAATTCCCACTCAATCCTTGAGTCTTTGGTCATGAGATTTTGCAGTTATGTTAGCAATACCCAGGGGACTTCTCATACCAAAAATCAGGTCGTCTCATGAAGGGCAACCCGAGAAACATCAAAACCCTAGAAGAAGGAAAACTAAGAACAGAGGAAGCCAAATGGGAAAAACTGAAATTACACAAAGTTTGCTCATGGAATTGACTAGCCAAATGGCTTTTGAGCATCTCCCATGTCATAGCAACCCATTTTGAACAATCCCAGCAAGCAAGAACTCGAAAATCAAAAAGTCAAGAAATCTCTCAAAATGGAAAACTAAGAACAGAGAGGCTGCACAAAAGAAACTTCAGAGATTTCATTTCTTGGAACAAGATGATTACAGATACGTCCCCATACGCATGGACATTCAAACAAATGGATGATTACAAGACTCTCAATCCATCTCCAACCTCTCAATCCTCAAGAACACCAAGAACCTCACATGTTTCTTGGGAGGAAAACAACTAAGAGAGGGGGAACACCCAGGGAGCACACTCTGTATTCAACACCTACTCTCACTCACTAAAGCCTAAAGCCAAAGCAAGCCATCAAAGCCTCTTTTGACTCTAGCAAACCCTAATTTTCTCTCCAAGTGTTCAAGTGGGCATGCAGCCCTCTCCACCTATTTATAGCCTACGGCTAACGGGTCTCCGCCCCGTTACGCCCGCTATTTCCAACGGAGCCCGCTCCCGCTTGTGCAGTCTTGAGAAATTCCCGATTCGCCCCTCTGCACCTTCCGGGAAGCTTCCGCGCTCCTTGTCTCGCACGCCTCGCAACCACCTCGAGTCCACGTCGTCTTCGACACCTCCTGACTGTTCTGACCTCAGCGCCACCTGCGCCTAGTCCAGTCCTTCGTGTCTCACCACGACTCTGTCTCGACGTCTTGCAGTCACACAGACAAGAAACACGTCAAATAGCACCGCTCGATACATGAAAGCGTAAATAACATCGTACTCACCATGATGAAATCCAAACCTGTCGAATCAGCAGAATATGCAACCTAATCCCATACGACAAAGTTTGACCAAAGTCCGACCGAGCCCGTTGCACCACGCAACGTCAGGGTCCAAACCACCCAAGCCAAACTCGACTTAGCTAACCCAATGTCAACAACTCATCATACACACGGGAGGACCTCCACATGGTCTCTCAACTAGCAAGATAAGTATTATGAATAACGAAGCATACACACACACACACACGTATATATTCATATTGGCAATTAAAGAAAACTATGAACTACTAGATGTTATCGAAGTGAAACGAAGGGTGATGAGGAGGAGAAGAAGAGATCATTGACGAGAAGATGCAGAAGCAGTCGATGTAGAAAACGGCGAGCACTCGTGCAAGTCGCTTCCCAAAAACCTGATTCGCCCTCTCCCATACAGGATTGCAAGAACGATGGCTTCGAAGATATGCTCTCTATTGAGTTTCATGCACTAGCCAGTTCACCTAAAAGCTTAAGCTGATGAAGAAAGGTAGGCAATTCACTTATACTTCAACACTCCCCCTCACGTGTAGGCTCCTTTAGGCCTAATACGTGGAATAGAAGTGGACCGCAATTTTTTTTAAAATTGCGTCAGCCAGGTCTTGAACTCGAGACCTTTTGGCTCTGATACCATATTGAATGACAGAGTTTGGGGCAATTGGCCACTACTCAATGTGAGGGGTGGCGCCTTCTATTATAGGGCCGGCTGGCCTTGCTTTATAAGGCAGGGGTAATATCCCTGATTTACATGTGCTAACTATAGCAACTAATCCCTGATTTACATCTGCTAACTATAGCAACTGATATCCACAGATGCCGCAGCATATGGTAAGGGGCTGCAGCATATTCTATTGCCTAACACCCGCCCGCAGTCGCAGCGGGAGGCTCCCGGACGCAAAGACTAGATCAAAAGTCTAGAAACAATGCTGTCGAAAGCCCTTTAGTCATGATGTCGGCGAACTGATGAGAAGAGGGCACATGGAGGACCCGAATGTCACCAAGGGCCACCTTCTCGCGGATGAAGTGGATGTCAATCTCGATATGCTTCGTTCGCTTGTGGTGGACAGGGTTGGCCGTCATGTAGATGGCGCTGACATTGTCACAGAAGACAACGGTGGCAGAAGGCAGCTGTAGGTGGAGCTCCTGGAGTAGCTGTCGGAGCCAGCAGCATTCGGCCACCACATGGGCCACAGCACGATACTCTGCCTCGGCGCTGGAACGGGACACCGTGGTCTGGCGTTTGGAGGACCAGGAGACCAGAGTGTCACCGAGGTATACACAGTAGCCGGAGGTGGAGCGTCGGGAGTCAGGACAGCCTGCCCAATCGGCGTCGGAGTAAGCCGTCAGCTTGTCAACAGGCCCGGCGCCGATATGTAGACCCGAGGAGAGGGTGCCCTTCACATAGCGCAGTATGCGCTTGATCAGCGCACGGTGTGGCTCTCGGGGGGCGTGCATAAAGAGACACACCTGCTGGACAGCATAAGCCAGCTCAGGACGAGTCAGAGTGTAGTACTGGAGCGCCCCAGCCAGGCTCCTGTACTCGGAGGCGTCCTTCTCGGACAGGAGGTCTCCGTTATGTGCGGAGAGCTTGGCGTGAGTGTCAACAGGTGTCGCCGTAGGATGACACTCAGCCATGCCCGCACGCCGGAGGAGATCGACGGCGTACTGTCGCTGAGACAGGAATAGGCCGTCGGAGGAGCGCGTGACGGCGATGCCGAGGAAGTGATGGAGCTTTCCAAGGTCCATCATGGCGAACTCAGAGCTCAGCTGGGCCATGAGGCGCTGAAGGAGAGCCGTGGATGAGGCGGTGAAGACGATGTCGTCGACGTACAGCAGCAGGTAGGCAAGATGCGTCCCCTCTTGTAGAATAAAGAGGGACGTGTCGGAGGCGGAGGCGACGAAGCCGAGCTGCCGGACGAAGGTGGAGAAGCGCTGGTGCCAGGCCCGTGGAGCCTGCTTCAGTCCGTACAAGGACTTCTGCAGGAGGCAGACGCTGTCGGGGGCGCCAGGGTCGACGAAGCCTGGTGGCTGCTGGCAGTAGACAGTCTCCTCGAGATGGCCGTGGAGGAAAGCATTCTTCACGTCCAACTGGTGAATCGGCCAGGCGCGAGATGCGGCGATACTGAGGACGGTCCGGATGGTGGCCGGCTTGACCACCGGGCTGAAGGTCTCGTCATAGTCGATGCCCTCGCGCTGAGAGAAGCCACGGACCACCCAGCGAGCCTTGTGGCGGGCAAGAGATCCATCGGCATGGAACTTGTGCCGGAAGAGCCATTTTCCCGTCACAATGTTGGCGCCGGGGGGACGCGGGACGAGCCGCCAGGTGTTGTTGGCGACAAGAGCCTGGTACTCATCCGTCATCGCGGCGCGCCAGTTGGCATCGACCAACGCGCTGCGATAGTTCGTCGGGAGAGGCGAGGTCGAGGATGATGTGGCCGTCAGCCCTTCATAGCTGACGCGAGGGATGACACCAGTCATGGTGCGAGTGACCCGCGGCGGAGGTGGCGGTGGTGTAGGAGGCGCTGTTGGGGGCGGAGCCGGTGGCGCCGGTGCAACCGGAGGTGCCGGGGCAGCCGGTGACGGGGCAGGGGCGGACACCGCGCGAGGGCGTCGGACGTAGACCCGTGGAAAGGGAACCACAGGGGGGCGCCCGCCCGGTGCTGGAGGAGCTGATCCGGCTGCTGGTGGTGTGGGTGCAGCGGCTGCTCTTCATCCGAGGAGGATGGAGCGACCACTGGCGTCGAGGGAGGAGTTCCACCTGCAATAACAGTAGGACAGGGCACCAAATCCATATCGTCGTCTAAGAGGAAATCTAGGGAGGTGGGGGATGGGGCGTCTGGAGTAGCTGTAAAGGGAAACGTGGACTTGTCGAAGATGACATGACGGGAGATGATTATGCGATGGGTCGATAGGTCGAGACAGCGGTACCCTTTGTGAGAGGGTGGATATCCAAGAAGGACGCATGCCGCGGAGCGAGGTGCGAGTTTGTGGTTGGAGGTGGCCTGCAGATTTGGGTAACAGAGGCACCCAAAGACACGCAGATGGTTGTAGGTGGGTGGCTGTTTATGCAGGCGAGTGAAGGGAACTTCATGCTGGATGGAAGAGGATGGACGTCGGTTAAGCAGGTAGCAGGCTGTCAGGAGGGCCTCAGCCCAGTATGTGGGTGGTAGGGAGGCATGGAGGAGCATGGTGCGAACGGAATTATTAAGGGTGCGAAATATTCGTTCGGCCTTACCGTTTTGGGGGGATGTGTAGGGACAGGAGAGGCGGAGGTGGGTGCCGCGGGCAGCAAGGAAGTGAGTGGTGGTGGTGTTCAGGAATTCAGTGCCATTATCAGCCTGAACACATTTGATGGGCAGGCTGAACTGAGTTTGGGCGAGAGCAGCGAGCTCAACTAAATGTTGGTGAACGTCGGACTTTTTGCGGAGAGGAAAAACCCAACAAAAATGACTATAATCATCCAGACACACCAAATAGTAGGAAAAACCGGACAGACTGTTGATAGGTGACGTCCATACATCACAGTGAACAAGTTCAAAGGGCGCATGAGTTGTAGAATGCGAAGAACTGAAAGGTAGACGTGTGTGCTTGCCTAACTGACATGAATGGCAGAGGGAGCGATCTACTGTTTTACAGGCAACAACATGAATTTTATTAAGATGCGCTAAAGCAGCAGGGGCTGGATGGCCGAGGCGTTGATGCCATAGGGTCGACGGAGCAGCTAAGAGGGCGACAGGTGTGGATGCGGGCATGGTGTAGAGGTCCCCGTTGCTGTTACAGCGGATAGTCACGCGTCCCGTTCGGAGATCCTTGATAGAAAAACCATGAGCATCAAATTCAAAGGAACAGCTATTATCGCGAGTGAATTGACGAACAGAGAGCAGGTTACGAACTATAGATGGTGCGACAAGGATATTATTGAGATGAAAGTTAGACGCGGAAGTGGATAGGACTGAGTGACCTCTAGACGTGACTGGAAAGGTAGTGCCATTACCTACTGTTATTGAGGAGATGGAAGGGGGTAGGCGGTGGGTGAGCATACCATCCGAGGACGTCATATGGGTTGAGGCGCCGGAGTCGACGACCCAGGGAGAGTTGCCCTGCATGTTCATGTTCTGTAGGGCGGCGATGGTACCGGCTGCATCCCAGGTGGAGCTGTTGGAGGAGGCCGCAGGAGCGAAGGCTGTGTGTGCCTAGGGAGCAGGCCCGAGGAGGCCCTGCTGGCGCCCAGACTGGGCGTTGTGGCCACCAGACCCGCCGAAGCCACCGTGGCGGCGTTGTCGGGTGACCCGCTCACCAAGAGCCACGCGTTCGCCGGTCCAGGGGTTGAAGCCCCAGGGTGGGCGCCTGTTGGAGTTGTGGCCGCCAGAGGTGGAGGGCTGCTGGCTGCCCTTCTTGTTGTTGGGGCGCCGGTAGTCCTGCTGCTGGTGCTGGCCGCCAGCAGGGAAGGAGGCAGCAGTGAAGAGCGCCGAGGCAGCACGGGCCTTCTCGTCATTCTGCAGCCGCAGTTCCTTGAGGAGAAGCTGATGGCGAGCGGAGGAGAAGGTGAAGGGCTGTTGCCCGGCGATGTTGTCGGCGACCGTAGAGTAGACCTCGTTGACGCCGCGCAGAAGGTTGAGGACGAGGTTGCCCTCGAGGACGGTCTGGCCAACGTCGCGCAGTTCGTCGGCCTTCGCCTTCATGCGGACGCAGTAGTCGTCGGTGGAGGAATCCCCTTGAATCATCGAGTGGAACTCGTGATTGAGGAAGATGGCACGAGGCGCTTTGTTCGCCTGGAACACGTCGTCGATGGTCTTCCACAGCGCGCATGCCGTCTGCTGATCGTCGGTCATGGCGAGGTTGAGGACGGAGTCGGAGGCGGTGCTGTACATCCATCCGCGGACGCAGAAGTCAGCCTGCTGCCAGGCTTCATCGGTGGGGCGCGCGGGGGAGGCGGTGTCGAGGTGGCTCAGCAGGCCAAACTTCCCGCACATGGCGCGGAAAGCCGTCGACCACTTGGTGAAGTTGGAGGGCTTCAACTCGAGGACCATGGGGACGTGCAGCTTGACATTGGTAGTGGCGAAGGGGCAGATGATCGGGGCAGGAGCAGCCCCGAGGGCGCCGCTGGAGGCAGAGGTGAGGTCGGAGGTAGTGCCCATGGGAAGAGGAGGTGGGGAGGCTGTGCAGGAGGGAGGGGCGGAAGGTGGAGAGAGGCCGGGAAATCAGATCAGGACCCGGTGCTCTGATACCATATTGAGTTTCATGCACTAGCCAGTTCACCTAAAAGCTTAAGCTGATGAAGAAAGGTAGGCAATTCACTTATACTTCAACACTCTCCCCGCAACCTGTGCACACCGCCAAAGGGACGGAGTAGCCGATAACATCGCAGAGGCAAAAGAACTCAGAACGCACTCAGATCCATATGCGAAAGAGTAGGCAAAGTTTCCCTCTTATAGACTTCAGAAGAAAACCTCAATGGCTTTTTTCAGAAATGGAAAGTGTATTAATCATATTTAATACCACATGATTAGAGCATTTTTTTAAACGTCTCATTCCAACCTAACACAAATGCATAAAAAAACAAAATTACAAAAGAAAGCCGTGTCTAGACCATAGCCAAACCTGAAATAGTTGCACATTGAGCGTGACCGCGAAGCCTGACCCTGGTGAAGCGAGCGAGCGAGCGTAGTCCTCCTTTCTCTTGCTTTACCAAGGCTAGACATACTCCAAGGTGGTGTATCTCCACCTTACCTAACAATATAGTACTAAAGTATCACACATGCCACCATGCATAAGTGGACAAATGGATTTTCCCTGAAATTATTGATAAAAGAATAGACCAAGATCCATTATTCCAACAATTTTGCGAGGCAACAAGGGAACATTGGATTACTTTACGAGGAAGCTGATGAGTTTCTCAGGATTAACTGTGATTATATCAGGAGATCAACTAAAAACTCAAAGCAGAGGGTTAAGCTTAAGCACCTGGCACGGCGAAGAGCACCACGCCGGTGCGGTCCTCCCTGACGAAAACATGAACGGCTGGTCGGCGACGAAGTCGACGGGGAGAGCCGGCTCCGGATCGTCGTAAAGAGAAAGCCCCAAGTCATCGGCATCGATGGCCGCGGCCTGACCCACTTACTCACCTACACCGACAGGTACAGAATCACAACATTAAGCAATAAGACTAGATGAACTAGACTCGATTACATAGGCATGCAAACTAACAAACCTTACTTAATTGCAGACTCGGATCACAAATGAACTAGACTCCATTACATAGACATGCAAACTAACAAACCATACATAAGTGCAGACTCGATCACAGTACAGTTTCTAATATGACGAGTGAATGGAAGGATCGATGGATATTATCCAATCTAAATTCAAGAAACGCAGTCGATCTAGATGGTGATATCCAAATCCATTCCTGTGCAATCCCAAAATGCATGGTATCCAAATCCATTCATGCCCTCCATATGTAGTGTAGGCGTGTTGCACTTCACATCACAGAGTCCGCGAATTTAATTCCGGATATCCAAAATGCGTACCCAAATAGTAATGATATGTTCTGCTGGGGAATCATGCAGGACCCTGACCAACCATGCCTCCAATCCATGTCCGCTAAATCGCCTTGTTGCCAGAGCACGGTACGGTGCTAGCTCACCGCGCCGCGATTCTTTCGACGTCGCCGCCACCGCCGCTGGAGGTGATGGATCGAGCACGAACTGCGCCGCGGCCGGAAATGGATGCGTGGGTCGTACAAGCTTCCTTGCTGTGCGCGTGGATTGGGGCCCTCCTCAACGATGTGAACGGCGTAGTGCGGGTAATAGGGGACGCCGGTGCTCTGCGGGTTGTGCGGCGGCCTCCGGTACACGCCCACAGCCCCGGTTCTTGGGGCCGGTAACGGCCCGGCCGCCTTCTCTTTCATCTGTTTGCCCCTCTTTCCGCCGGCGTGGCCCTTGTTCCTTTTGTAGCCACCTGCTGCATCACTACCCCTTGTTGCCAATTTATGGCAACGTCTTTCTTCTTAGAGTTGCGGTTGATCTCCTTCTTCTTCAAATAAAATAGATCGAAGGAGATCGACCAGCCACACAGAAGAGAATTAATCCATATATACATGAGGATATATACATATGTATCGTGCTTACCGAGCTGGCTTTTGCGTTTGTGCCGGGATGATTGCCACGGGCAGCGAGCTGGTTGACCTGCCTCTCGTGGCGGGTGTCGTTGGCGATGCCGAGGTCGATGAGGCAGTTGTTGATCCTCTTTTCGACGTCGTCGAACCTGCCGGCGTCCCTGCAGGCGGCCAGGAGCCAGGAGAAAAGGCCGCCGCGCCGGCTGGACTCGACGAGCTCGAGCGCGTCGGCGAGGGCGTCCCTGAGCCTGCCCGGCACCCTCTTCCTCGTGGCCGTGTCCTTGGCCGCCTTGGAGTCGCGCAGGAGGTTGCCGACGGTGCGCACGCGCTAAGCGAGCTCCAGACACCTGCGCCTGTTCCGGCGAGCCGTCCTCGCCACCCTGGCGATCTCCTGCGCGACCTTGAAGATGCTCAGTGGCTCCACCATGTCGACGCACCTAATCACTCCGGCAGTCGGAGGGAGATCAATTATATTCTCTTGAAGAGGATGGAGTTTATTCGGAGCTGCGCATTCAGGCCCACTTTCTCCGAGTGATTCCTTTTCGGCTCCGTTAAAAACTGTTTTTGCTGATGGTATTGGCTATAGGCTATAGCTTATTAGAGCAACTCCATCCTATTAGTCATTTCTCTCTCTTTATATCCTAGGATGAAGATGCTAGCTATTATTTGCAGCTTTCTATTTGAGTTAGCATTCCAATGACCTAGCTATTTGAGAAGCGAGTGAGGAGACGCTCGCCAAATCTAGCTAGCGACCGGGAGAAAATAGCGACTCGATAAAAATGAAGAGGAGGATAAAGAACCGGTTGGAGTCCATTTCTTGAGTCATATTAAGTAAATATACAATAAAGAGCAAGATAAAGAACCGGTTGGAGTTGCTCTTAGTTTTTAACTGAAGTGGACACTATAGCATCTATTACTTTTAGCTGAGACATTCAATTAAAAAAATAAAAAAGAGGAACAATTAAAAAAAAGATAAAAGCTATGTTAGAAAGCATTCAAAATAACTTTTGACTTATGTAAACTAATAAGCCAGAAGGCAAAAACCGTTTTAAACATGCACTGTTAGGGCATATACAATACAAGATGCTTATATATGAATGCTTAAAGAGAGAGAATATAGCCACATTATCAAGCATCCATGCAAAAGTTATTTCCTCCAATGCAAGCATCTCTTCTGTGGGTGCTTAGATGCTATATTATTTATTAATAGATATAGTTATACACATAAGCACCTACTAAGCACCGATGCTTATTTAAGCATGATGTTTCAAAATAAGCACCTTATCTATCCTATATAGCAAGAAAAATCAGTTTTTCATTGTTAAGTATCTCTCTAAACACCTGTATTGTACATGCTCTTACGGAGCTCTGCACTGTTGCATGTGGCTGTAACGAAAGATACCTTTGCCATTCATTAAGCAGGCTCAGCGGTAGGAGGACTCGAAGCAGGGCCGGCCCTGAGGGGGGGCAAGAGGGGCGGCCGCCCTGGGCCCCCAAAATCTAGGGGCCCCCATATACTATGTAGTGTATATACATACTTTGAAGATTTATCTTGGGCCTTTTGAAGTTAATTATTTTTTTGTTATGGTTGATATGGCAATCAATTCATTGAAAAGTAGATTTCAAGAACTGCAAACATTCGGAAGTATATTTGGATTTTTAATGAGTTCAACAACATTGAAGTCATTGGATCGAACTAAATTAAAAGAATGTTGTACAAAATTTGCAGAAACTTTCTCTCTAGATGGTTCATCTGATGTTGAGTTAAATGATCTAATTTCTGAGTTAAGTGTTATGTAATTGACTTTATCAGATAAACCAATGTCTGCTATGGAGATCTTTGAGTTTGTCAGAGAAGCGGATTGTTATCCTAATATTTCTATTGCTTATCGGATTTTATTTACTATGCCTGTGACTGTGGCATCAGCTGAAAGAAGCTTTTCAAAGTTGAAATTGTTGAAGAATCATTTAAGGTCAACAATGTCTCAAGAGAGGTTAAACGGTTTGGCAACTTTATGTATTGAGAAGAAATTGTTGGATGAGATTGATATCAATACCATCATTAATGACTTCGCATCTAGAAATGTTTGAAGAAATTTTTAAGGTAATATCTATAAACTCTTTGATATGAATTTTTCTTTAATACATAACGCATTTTAAGTGTTTGTTGGTAAAATTATATATATATATATATATATATATATATATATATGTGTGTGTGTGTGTGTGTGTGTAGATTTATATTTAGCTATTTATACCAGGGTCTCTATTTCTAGTTTCGCCCTGGGCCCCTAAAATCCCAGGACCGGCCCTGACTCGAAGTCAACGGGGTTTGCGTTTTTTATTTTGTCTGCTAGTCGAAGTCGCACTCACAGAGGACAAATTCCTTTTTCCTTTTGATCTCCGGTCTCGATCCGACAGGACGGATGGAAATTAGGAAGGAAATGGGAGCACCAATTGCCCAGCAAGACCGACGACCTGACGTGGAGGATAGGACTGACTCAGCTTGCCCCGGAAGTGGCGGCGAGAAAAAGGTTTGATCGTGGGTGTAGAACCGGTGCATAACTATCATCTAAATTTATGGCATTTAGATTAGAAATCAAGAGATCCTTATTTTTAAAGGGGGATATTTTTTTGAAAGGGGAGGTGGTAGAATTCAAGGGGAGGGGAGAGAATTCATGGCTATTAAATCTCTAATCCAATGATCCTAAATTTAGATAATAGTTAAAAAAAATATCCAAATGACGTTTAACAAAACCCTTAAATAATACCTTTAAAATTTTCGACATGCTTTCTCGTCCACAGCAAGCATTGCAGATCCGATAGTCATTAAAGCCCTGGCGTTTGATGGTGTGGATTTCGCTCGCCGTCAAGGTTATAGAATTCATTGTTGGGACGGACTGTCAACAACTAGTGAATCTTTGGGAGAGTCAGAAGAACAGGTCTTCTATTGGTGCTATCCTATGCGAAGTTTTTGAGCCAGTTCTGGTTTCTCTTCGTTCATCGTTCAGTTTGCTAGGAGGTTAGCGAATTGTTGTTGTGCTAAATTTGTTTGCACGCAACGGGACTCGCTAATTTGGCTGACTCCACTCCTCAGTTTCTAGTTACAAGCCTACGGGCTGATTTTAGCATCCCTTCGAAAAATTGACACTAGACCACATGGAAGGGTTTCACACTAGGAATAATCAAGCGAAAGTACTGCCGTTTTCAGCCCTTTAGGTGATATATTGCTCCATTGAGCTGCAATTAATCAAAAGTATTGGAGTACAAAAGTAGCTATATTTTCAATCATATATTCATATATATTAGGCTTGTAAAACAAATAATATTATGTTTTTAAATGTGTAGATTGTGGTATTTAACCGCACGATTATGCGGGGCAATTCGGCTAGTTGGTATAAAGCTAACTTAGTAGCGGGCACAAATCCGATCAGTGAAATATTTGAGGGCATGCAGGCTGAGAGGAGATGATCCCACTGACTTTAGAGAGGAGGTTACTCAAGCTAATCCCATCTAACATCATCCATCCAACAAAACACTAACTTGAATCATCCGATTCGTTCCCATCCGTCAACCGAACACTAACTCATACAATCCCATCCCCAAACTAAACAACCAAGTTGAACAAAATTAATGTATTTGAGAATGAAAATTGTACAATCACTTTATTTGGAGGAGAAGGAATTACACCACAACACTTAATTTTTCTTAAACCCTAGTCATAGAACTTATAAACTTTTGGTTTCAAGAGAGGATGGTTGAATGATTAACCACAAATCTCCATCCCAACACCGTAAATTGATGGGCTAACCAGCCATATGTAACTCTTAGTGGATACCATCCATATAGCACAATGAAAGAAACCCGATAACCCCACACACACGAATTTTACTCACACATATCACTTATACATACTTTTCAAAGCGCATAAGCCCGAATTCATTAAGACTGAAGTCTTGATCCATCTTAATCAAACCAGCTTCTTTATGACCTAAACCGTCTTTTCAAGCGCCACTCGGGTACCGTGGTTTTCTTCAAAGCCATTTTCGGTATTTTGGTCAAACTACTGTCATACCCTTTCTTGACCTGGTCATCTCCTTCTATTGCAAACAATCGTCATACTTGCCATGTGTAGGTACACTACTGGCTTGCCACGTATCGACAAGTCTCTCTCATTTCAGTTCCACGGAACACGCTTTACTTGGACCGACCAAGCCACATAGTTGCAAACCCGCTGTTCAAACTTTCCTTTAACATTTTCTGCCTTTCTCATGCTATACTTGAGCTTACTATCTCACTCGGCATCTTTGATCATTTTGGGTATCGGCTCCTCAATGTGTGTTGCCCCGATTCTTGCCGTTGGCTATGGTTGACTACAAGCGACTATGCATATTCAAAGATAAAGAAAAAAATTTCGCGCATAAGTTCTTCACAACTTGGCCCACATTAGCAATAACATATCTTATGTAACCTATAACGACTGAGCTAGGTCACCAAATCATCCCATGACTTAGGCCCCATTCGTTTTGGCTTCAACTTCTGATTTCTAGTTCACTATTTGTTAATTTCGTTTTCTTCTAACTTCTTAGCATTTTTTGGGCTTTTTTCCCTTTTTCTCGTGTTCCTTTGCATTGTCTGTAATAGAATAAACTATTTTTCTATTTTTAGTTTTTTTAATTTAATTACACCAAAAACTAACACTACTATAATACAAAATAAGTCAGTTACAGTGAAAAAACCATAAAAAAACCCAACTGAGCACAGTCTTAAACTTTCCAAAATTATCTATTTGTGTGACTTGTTAAGAAAAATCTGTATATCTAAAAGTTCTAAAATTTTTACTCTTTTAAAATAACAATAATTTATTGTAACAAAACAAAATTCTTCGGCGTTTTTTAAGTCGGAATTCCATCGAGACGCCTCGAAGTTACGTGGAGATCGAGGACACGCGTAATCGTGAAGTCGTGGGGGAAGTGACACAATCTCAAGTTTGTTTTTTTTTCCTTTTGTGGCTTGTACGTACGAAGTCGATGTCGCCCAGGTAGTTTCTTGCCCTTTGTGGCAACGCAGTGGGCCCTTGCATTTGGACTTAAAACTTGCTTTGTGACAAGGAGTGGGCCCGTGCTTTTGGACTTAAAACATGCTTTGTGGCAACGCAGTGGGCCCCATGCATTTGGACTTAAAACTTTGATTTTTAGCTTTTTTTAATACCCGTTTTGTACTGTTTTAGGTTTATTTTATATTATAACTGCTGAGAGTTTTTTTAACGTAATTAAATTTTAAAAATAAAAAAAGTGAAAAAAGATATATCATCTCAGATAATGTAAAGGAATAAGAGAAAGAAAAAAAGCAAAAAACTTAAAAAACGTAAAAATAAGAAAAAGATAAAATTAAAAAGCTAGAAATTTTAAGCTAAAAGTTTAAACCCAAATAAACAAGCTCGCAGTATAGAGATCTGGACATATTTGGCCTTGTTCCTTACGTTAATTCCAAATATAGCTCTGTGCTCACCGTAATGCCATATATAGCCTTCTTCTCGGCCGCATGATTATCCGAGCGTGATACGTGGCAGTCATGCGGTCCTGGACCGCACGATTAAGCGCTACAGTGGTTGTGCGGTCGGGGACCACACGATTAAGCCAGCTACAGTGATCGTGCGGTCCACGATCGCACGATTAACCCGGGTATTTTTTTTGCTGTGTGTTTTTCTTCTGCCCGAATTCATACGCTCATGGACCACACCGCTGCATGCTACAGTTTAATCGTGTATTCCCGGACCGTACGATTAAGCTACAGTGCTAGTCGTGCGGTCCCCGACCGCACGACTAATACGTGTCGTCATTTCGTAGTCCCGTAGTCGTATATGGGGCAAAAAAATGGAATTTTTTCATTTACCATACTATATTTGATATTTTTAGGATAAACAGTGCTACAAATGTCTAAACTTCCGCAGTATAAACCGAACTTGCAGTCGCTGCGTTTGTTTCTACATCCAACTGCCTCACAGCCGCTTCTCTTCTTCGTCCATCGACCACCACCGAGCGCCACCGCCTTCGCCTACTCCGATCGGGGCATCAAGCAGCGGTAATTACTTCCTTCTGTCGATTTTTCATCAGCTAGCCTGTACGTGCAGCCACAGAGCCACTGACACGACGGCTGATCAGCAGCAGGGACAAGATGGTGGCGCTCTGGGACGTCCTGGGGAAGGCAGCAAATCTTGCGCAGCTGTCCGGGCTGGACGCCATCGTCCTCGTCACGGCGGTCAGGGGGTGGCTCAGGATTCCCCAGAACAAACACCAATGCCGGCAGCTCGAGGACCGCGTGCGTTTTCTCCGCGGCATGCTGCAGCAGAGCTCGGCGACGGTGAGCCCGCTGCACGGGCTCGAGGGTGACCTCGAGAAAGCGGACCGCCTCGTTGCTTCATACAAGAACAGCTCGCTCTGGTCCCGCGTCCGTTGGGGCAGGAGGATGGCAGGCCAGTTCCATGAGATGCACCAGACCATCGACGCTTACCTCGCCGCCCTCTTGTTCGTCACCGGCGCAGCCTATCTTCTGATGCTAGCTTCCTACTGGCCCCTCCATGCTCCATGGTCAGCGGTACGGCAACTGACGCTGACCTCTCGTTCACCTTTCTAACTCTGATCCCCCTGATAGAAACATTTTGCTATTTTAGGTCGGGGATTCGGAAGCGGTGCAGAGGCGAGCTTCTACTGCTTTCAATAGTGAAGTCAGGTGAGATGCTCGTTCTGTGTCCACACAAAACAATTCAACCAAATGGATGTGAGTCTGCTGCAAATATAAAATTAAACATGTTTGGCAACGCAGGATTGAAATGAACGATGGATCAGAGTGCGCGAGACTACCAATTACTTCTCCTGGCATTCACAAGCTCAATGTTGGCCATGAAGGAATATGCAGTGAGCCAGATGCTACAGCCTCAGGATGTGAAATCATGCCTGAGGATGATTCCCATGCAGGCCACAAGACAATAGGAGATTCCTGCATATAGTTACTATTAGGACTCATGGAAATTAGTATCAGGATTTATCCTTTTTCATCTTTGTTATGCTATATGCACCACTACAAAACAAACTATATTGAACGATTTATCGCAGACGGTTCATGAGGAACTATCTATGCTGTAATTATCACAGACGCCAAAGCAGTTAAAGGTCACCTTCCGCCGTCTTGACATCCTCCTCCGTCGCGTCTTTCGGTTGGTCTCCCGCTTCCGGTGAGCTAATCTTACCATTGACGTGGTCCTCCACAACGACATTGCATGTCTCTAGGGTCTTGCTATCGGTTGGAGTGCTTAGTCGAGATAGCGAGCAACCGAGTCAACCTTGCAGAGACCCCTCAAGAAAAGGAAGAGAGCCTATGAGTTCAATTCGACTTGATTGTTGAGTGGGAGGGTGTTCGGGAGACACTCGAACAAACGTGTTAGTGGAGGGATGCATTTCATGCTTCGTTCGCTAATGATCCCGAACCGTCCGATACCGACTACGTTGCCTACGAAGTTTTGAAGACAGAGATAGCATGCTATCTCCGCCACTAAAAAAACTTCCAAACAGTTAGGTTTCTACTTTTTTTGTTATCTTTTATAAGAAGCGTCTGGTCACGTTATTTGGCCATATGTAAAATCAAGTATGAATTTGTATTTACCATCTTTTATAAATGTAAACGATCTTAGTATAACGACATGACGGTATTACTGACCGATAAAAAACAACTAAGTAATACATATATACTCCTGAGGCATTACTGAATTTGCATTTATGTATATGAGAATTGATTTAGAACCATCTGTAGTATTTATCACAGACGGTTCTACTTTAGAACCGTCTATGATGTGTATTCGCATATGGTTATTAATACGCACCATCTGTGATAAGTAATTATCACAGATGGTTATTAATGAGAACCGTCTATAATAATTATGTATCATAAATGATTCACGGTTGGACGTGTCTAGGGTACGCCACGTTATTAAATGCATAGCCAGCGGGTTCCTGTGTTGTTTCATTCATCTATGTGATTTATGTAACGATTGTCCTGTACTATATATACGTGATCTTACTTGTTTTCAGAAAGCATGGCTAGCATATCCTGAGGCTAGCCAAAAAAGCAAATAAAATAACTGTTGAAATAGCTATCACAGACGGTTCAGTATTCCAAACCGTCTGTGATATATATATCCCAGACGGTTTCAAACACCGAACCATCTGTGATATACACATATCACAAACCATATCACAGACGGTTAATAACAAAAATCGTCTGTGATATCGTTCATATCATAGACGGTTAATAACAAAAATTGTCTATGATAGTCGTGTATCACAGACAGTTTTTCTGAAAAACCATCTATATTATAAGTTATTACATATGGTGTGGGAGCCGTTTGTGATAACCAGCTATTATCACTGACACATAAACGCAGACGGTTCAAAAACCGTCTGTGATGACGGTTTTGAATCGTCTGTGATAGCACTGTCTGTAATAGTGGTAGTTGTTTTCAGTTTAGTCATTCAAGCTTTTGTGACCTGTCAATAGGAAGCTATTTTTTAGATTATTTAGCACTTTGGTGATTAAATTATTCTACAAATAAATCATAACTAGAAGAATAGCGTAAATATTAAACATGTGTAAAAGCATAAACTAGATTGTAAACATGTACTAGCAAGATAAGTATTATAAACAATAAAGCACATATATTCATATTGGCAATTAAAGAAAAATACAAACTACTAGATGTTACCGAAGTGAAACAAAGGGCGATGTAGAGAGAGAAGAGATCATTGCCGAGAAGATGCAGAAGCAGTCAATGCAAAGAACGGCCAGCAGTTGTGTGAGTCGCTTCCTAAAAACCTGATTCACCCTCTCTCATACAGGATCGCAAGGACGATAGCTTCGGAGACCTACTCTCCCTGCGACCGGTGCACGCCGGTGAAGGGACGGAGTAGCCGGTAACAGCGTAGAGGCAAAGGAACCCAGAACGCACTCAGGTCCAAATGCGAAAGAGTAGGTAGAGTTTCCCTCTTATAGACTTCAGAAGGAAACATTAATCGTATTTCTAGGAACAGAAGGTGCATTAATTATAATTAATTCCATGTGATTGGAGTGTTTTTTAAACGTCTCCTTCCATTCCGACACAAGTGCATGAGAAAATTGAAAAAGAAAGCTATGTCTAGACCCACAACCAAACCCAAAATTGTTGCATCTCGCACAACCTGACCCTAGCGAGATGAGGTGAGCAAGCAAGTGCATATAGTCATCCTTTCTCTTGCTTCACCAAGTCTAGACATGCTTCAAATTATAAGGTGTTGTCGCTCCACCTTGGCTAGCAATGTGGTATTAAAGTACCCCACACACCACTATGCATGAGTAGACCTTTGGAATTTTTTTTGAAATTATTGATAAAAGAATGGAACAAGGCTCATTATCCCAACAATTTTGCGAGGCAACAATGGAACATTAGATTCCTTTACGATGAAGCTGATGAGCTTGTCCTGTCAGGATTAACTGTTATTATATCTGGAGATCAACTAAAAACTCAAAGCAGAGGGTTAAGGTTAAGCACCTGGCACGGCGAAGAGCACCACGCCGGTGTGGTCCTCCTTGACGAAGAACATGAACGGCTGGTCGGCAACGAAGTCGACGGGGACAACTCGCTCTGGATGGTCATAAAGAGAAAGCCCCAAGTCATCGGCATCCATGGCCGCGGCTTGACCCACTTACCTACACCGTTGGTCTTATACAAGCTAGAAACGAGACTGCTGGCCCAGTATGGCGCGGGCCATTACCATGCTCACAGCTTCCGACAGGTACAGAATCACAACATTAAAGAATAAGATTTGATGAACTAGACTCGATTACATAGGCATATGCAAACTAACAAACCATACATAATTGCAGACTCGATCACAATACAGTTGCTAATATGATGAATGGAAGGATGGATGGATATTATCCAATCTAAATTCAAGAAACGCAGTCGATCTAGATGGTGATACCCAAATCCATTCCTACATGTTAGAGTTTGTAATTTTGTTTTCAGAAGTTGTAGTCATGTACTACTTAGTGGTCGTATACAAGTACGCCTCTATCGGAGTCAGAGTTCGTGGTCATGTACGAGTACAACTTTTGTTGTAGCCGAGTTGGAATCATAGTCGTAGTCGAGTACGACTTTGTGTCGAAGTCGAAGACGGGTCCACTTCATGGTCGAAGAGCTAGGTATAAAAGAGCAGGCCATTGTACCGAGAGGAGGAGAATGGAAGAGCACCAGATTGAGACGATGTAGTCGCAGAGGAGGTGCCGAGAAGAGGGCGACCGACGTGGTCATAGGAGCACCGAGTGGAGGTGATGTAGATGCAGAGGAGGTGCGGAGCTTGGAGCAACCGGCATGGTCGTAGGCGGTCAGCGTGACCGCAGAACATGGAGCGACCAGCGTGATCACAGAGGAGAGAGGCGACTAGTGTGGTCGGAGGAGGCGACCAACGTGGTCGTAGGCGATCGGTGTGGGCAGCCAGTGTGGTCGAAGGTGATTGGTGTGATCGTAGTGGAGGCGACTGGTGCTGTCGCAGATGGTAGAGCGCAAGGTTCGCAGACGTGGTCGTAAAGAAGTTACGACCACGGTTACAGAGCCGAGGACGGCGACGAGAGCTGAGGTATCCGCAGGTGCTGGAGACGTGGTCGTAAAGGAGTTACGACCACGTAGGAAGACGTGGTCGTAAGGGTGCGACCACAGCAAGCGGTCGACAGAATCACTACGTGGTCGTAAGGTGTTACGACTACGGTGATCGACTATTGTCGAAGGAAGTGCAGTGAGAAGCAGTGAGCGTGGTTGTAACTTCAGCTGAAGTCTACGACCATGTGGTCTACGTGGTCGGAGATCCAGTAGAGCGGTCGTAGCGACACAGGAGGTGGACGTAGCCTCTTCAATATGGTCGTACGGCTGCAAGAGGTGGTCGTAGCGACTTGAAGGTAGTCGTAAGATCCTTAGGCACAGTCGTAAAGGCTGTAACACTATACAATCCCAAAATGCATGGTATCCAAATCCATTCATGCCCTCCATGTGTAGTGTAGGCGTGTAGCACTTCACATCACAGAGTCCGCGAACTTAATTCCGGATATCAAGAATGCGTACCCAAATAGTAATGATATGTTCTGCTGGGGAATCATGCAGGACCCTGACCAACCATGCCTCCAATCCATGTCCGCTCGATCGCCTTGGTGCCAGAGCACGGTACGGTGCTAGCTCACCGCGCCATGATTCTTTCGATGTCGCCGCCACCGCCGCCGAAGGTGATGGATCGAGCACGAACTGCGCCGCGGCCGGAGATGGATGCGTGGGTCGTACAAGCTTCCTTGCCACGCGGGTGGATCGGATCACATCACGGAGCAGGAATTGGGGTCCTCCTCAACGGAGACGTAGGGCGGGTAATAGGGGACGCCGGCGCCCTGCTGGTGGTGCTGCGGCGGTGGCCGGTGCCTGCCCGCAGCCCCGGTTCTGGGGGCGGCCGCCTTCTCTTTCGTCTGTTTGCCACCCTTTCCGCCGGCGTGCCAGCCCTTGTTCCTTTTGTAGCCACCTGCTGCAGCACTACTCTTGTTGCCATTCATGGCGACGTCTTTCTTCTTCGCGTTGCGGTTGATCTCCTTCTTCTTCAAATAAAAGGGATCGAAGGAGATCGATCAGCCACACAGAAGAGAATTAATCCATATATACATGAGGATATATGCATATATGTATCGTGCTTACCGAGCCGCCTTTTGCGTTTGTGCCGGGATGATTGCCACGGGCAGCGAGATGGTTGACCTGCCTCTCGAGGCGGGCGTCGTTGGCGATGCCGAGGTCCATGAGGCAGTTGTTGATCCTCCTCTCCACGTCGGCGAACCTGCCGGCGTCCCTGCCGGCGGCCAGGAGCCTGGAGAGCAAGCCGCCGCGCCGGCAGGAATCGACGAGCTTGTGCGCGTCGGCGAGGGCGTCCCTGAGCCTGTCCAGCACCCTCTTCCTCGTGGCCGTGTCCTTGGCCGCCTTGGAGTCGCGCAGGAGGTCACCGACAGTGCGCACGCGCTCGGCGAGCTCCAGACACCTGCGCCTGTTCCGGCGAGCCGTGCTCGCCGCCTTGGCGATCTCCTGAACGACCTTGAAAATCGCGCCCATGATCTCCATCTCAACGCACCTAGGACTACTTGGTTGACAACCCTGCGTGCTTTAATTGCTTATCGCTGCTAATCACTCCGGCAGTCGGAGACCAATTATATATTCTTGAAGCGTAGCACTCAGCTGATCATGGAGGGCAAGTTCCTTTTTCCTTTCAAAACCAGACGATGGACGCCAAGTTTAACGGAGCTGCGCATCCGGGCCCACATTTCTCCAAGTTTTCCCTTTTTTCCCTTATTGGCCCTGCATTTTTTTTGTTACTTTTGACTTCTTAGAAAATCCAAACAGTCAAGACTGTTTTCTGAAGCGGATTCTTTAGGTAGCTTCTTGAGTCCAAAATAATATACGTCATCCGTGTCGACATTTCTATCGTCTACTGTTATTTTCAAAAACATAGTTAATAGGTATCAGCCACAGCTAAAATCCATCAGCCGGAATAGAGCAGTTGTCGTGGAGTTGTGCATTGTTGCATTGGCTGTAACGGACTATACCTTTGCCGTCGATTCAGTGGAGGGTAGACTCGAGGTCAACGGGATTTGGCGAGGCGGATGCGTTGTTGCTTCTGCTCGCTAGTCGATCTCCGGTCTCGATCCGACAGGCCAACGACGCGCTCTTGTTAATTTCCGCGGCTCCACCGAATGGAAATTAGGAAACGCGAGCACCAACTGCCCAGCAAGACCGACGACCTTGAGGACGACTTGTGTACGGCTTATTATATCGATCACAATCAACTGTTTCTCTGACGGGAACTTGCGTTAGCTTAACTTGATGAGGATAGCAGTGAAGAGTGAAGACAATTGGGCTGCCAAAGAGACCGGCCTGTAGAATTCTATTTGAGAAACTCGAGTATTCCTATGCTGATTTACAGAACGTCTCCTCCGCTTAACTCCAAGCTCGAGCCCTCTACCCTATACGAAGGATCGCGCCGGTCGCCGCCGGCGAAGCGGCCTCAGTGCTGCTGCCGCCACCGCCAGTAAGTTCACAGCTAGAATCTTGCTGCCGGACTCTCTCTTGAGGTTCTGTTGTAATTTTGTTGAATTTGTCTGCTCTGTTTCATCTGATTTACTCGCGAAATGCACCCTTGTGAGCTAGGATAGACTGCTAGTGACAGCCATTTTTCTCCTTTTAGGACGTCTTACAGTTCACATAAAGCACTGCAACGTTGTCTGCTCTGATTCTTTTTGTTGCTAGAGATCGAGCTGTAAACACTGCAACATTGTCACCTGACGAGTACAATTCCTACGGATGGACCTAGCTGTGACTCACTGTGTGTGTATATATATATATTACACCCGGGAGTAAAAAGTATTTTTCCTATATATATATATATATAGTATAAATAACAGGGGTATCATGGTGCCCAGGCTCTATGAGTGAGACTTTCTGAATTTTTTGTACGGATAATCCATTTTTTATTCGAAATTACAGAAATATACCCGCGGGAAATTTTTTATAAAAATAGGCTCCAGTTGCCCCATGGTTGGGCGACTGCATGAAAGTCGCCCTCCCGTTAGGCGACTTTCATGCAGTCGCCCTCCCGTTGGGTGACTTTCATGCAGTCGCCCCCCTTAGGCGACTGCATGAACCCCCGTGATTGTTTTAAATTTTGTGAATTTTGTAGTTTTAAATTGGTAAAAAATGTGGTAGAGTTGTAATAAAAGTTTATGTTCATTGTATGTTGTAGGTGCGTACAAAATTTTAGAAACTTTTTTTTTACGAAAGATCGACCGTAGAACGATCGGTACATATATTGTTAAGTGACATACGCTAAGAATTCCTGTGCGGAGAACCGGTATGTTAATATTTATTAGATGACTTGATATATGAATGATTGAATGCGAAAAGAAGAGATAATAGGCTTGTTTGAATTTAAATAAACTTCATAATATAGTTGTGAGTAATATGCCGCCTATTTTTTCATTACATGCATAACATATAGCATCAGCAGCACCCCTCACTCGCCACCCTGAGGTGCCCCGTCACTGCGCCCACGTCCTCCCGTACGGCCCCGCTTGGCCGTCCTCTGGTGCAACGGGTGATGACGCTCCGAGAAAGTAAAGCGTGCAGGAGGGTGTCGCACCCGCCCCTACGCTGGTGGAGTCAGCTGCACCTCTGGCTGTATGCCCTCCGGTGCACCAGGGAGGGCACTGCCGGAGAGAACCTCCGGTGTTGCGTCGGAGGACAGCCCGGGCCAGTCCGCAAAAAACTGGTCTACATCATCGGGGCTCGGGGAGACGCCATGTGCGTGTTGATGGTAAGGACTTGCAATAGTAACATCGTTAGTTCGTTGCATGTCGCCTTTGGGATAAAAACGAGATCGGACGATGCGTACCCGCAGTTGGCGCCATCGAGGTAGGAGGAGGGGCGTACAGCTCAGAGTACACCCCCCGCGTGTCGAAGCTGGGGATGTGTGGAGTAGGCGTGAAGAGTTGCTGAGGTGGTGTTGGAGGCCGTGCACAGGCAGAACCCCCTGGCTACTCCGGGTGAGGTGGTGTAGGACGTGTCCACATACTACCTCCGGAGTAGTGCCACGCTGGTCGGGGTGGTACTGGTGGACAACCCGTCGGAGCGCTGGGCGTGGGAGTGGAGACCGTCGGTAGCCTCGTGAAGGACAGTAGGCTAACGATACGTCTACACCCGGCCTCCATCTGATGCGCAAAGCTGACGGTCTCCTCGTGGATCAACTCCGCACCTGTGGCGAACCTCTGCAGTACTGCGGTGGACTCGGTCCACAACACAGAACCGATGTCAGCCTGGACAAAAAGACATAAAATGGTCCATCATCGAAACGATATTGCCATTTGAGAATCTTTGAAATTACATGTAACGCACCGCGATGTGAGCGTCGCGCGCAAGGTGCGCGGGGTACGTGTCTGTCGGAGCGGCGACGTGTGTGGCAGGTGGGTCTACGACATGTACGAGCCTGGTACGTGTCCGCGCCTGGTACCAGATCAGGTACTCCGCGTAGTCCGTGCTATCGTATGGGCGCTCCTCCTCCACGTGGTCGTTGAGCACACCCTCCCACTGCACAATCCAGGACCGCATCTTCGTCAACCAGTCTGTGCCATTTTTTAACTCCCTTTCTTTTGTGCCTGCGAATACAGTAATGGAAGTACTTGCGGACATAGTAGTAAAAACGTACATATTTATGAGAAGCGATCACTCACGCATGCACGTTCCGCGGAAGCGGTGGTCCGACTGGTACAGAAAGCGTCTGCCGTAGCCCAAACTACCGCATGACTCGCTGAGGTGCGTAGTCCTCCACGTAGATATCGTACATGAGCTTCCGGCGGGTGAGCCAGAAAGCCCGGTCACGCAACACAGTGCGGACAACCCTCAGGAGCACGGGCTTGCACTTCCATATCTATGTAAGGCTCCCAGCGCACGTCGGAGTCTGTGAGGCGGTCAAACTGCTCCACAAAGGGCAGGTACGCCCGCGTGACCTGCACGTGCGCGAACTGTACCTGCAAGAAAGACAAGTTGTTTAGTATGACGATCGTTAATAAGAAAGAAATAGTTGACTTGACTGTGATAATACTTACTCGTCGACGGCACCAGAGAGAACCCATCGTCGGCCGATCGACGTCTCCCCCCGGATACATCTTGGCCCCGTACGGACCCATGTCATCTAGCACAGGTCGTCTGAGACTGAAGCGCTCGAATGACCACAACTGCAACAGCAGGGGACAACCCATGAGGACCGAGTTCGCCTTGATCCTCGTGCACGCATCGCACAAGGCGCGGTACGTCGCGGCAAGTACGCCCGATCACCAGCTGACCTGGGGGCTCGCCGTCCGCGATCGCCCTCGCATAAGCGATAAGGCGTGCATCCACGGAGTTGCCGTGGCTGGTGGTGAAGAGCACCCAACCAAACAGTCACAGCACGTACGCCTCCAAGTGGCGCGAGACCTAGTAATCGTCTGCCTGTGGATCCATGCGCTCCACCTGAATGCAAACAAGTTGTTATTAGTATGTAATAGCACAAAAAAGAGCTTCGAAGACACGATCGATTTTAAATACCACGTACCCGGTACTGTGCGAGCCACCTCAGCGTCGGCCCATGGGTCTGACTCTCTTCGAAGATGTGGTGATCATCGGCCGGTGGAACGACCCCCTGAAATCTGCCGAGCAGGTCAGCGCGCCACTCGGCTGGGGCCTCCGGTAGGAAGGCAGCGCCTCCCACGATCGGAAGGCCAAGGAGCAGGGACATATCCTGCAGGGTCGGCGTCATCTCCCCGAATGGGAGGTGGAAAGTGGGCGTCTCGGGCCGCCAACGGTCCACCAAAGCCGTCAGCAGGGAATGGTCAAATGGGAAGCGTTGTGATTGCTCCACGCCCGCCTCGTCCCCGCGCGCGGCCAAGGTGGCTCCATCCTCCTCCGTGGCCTGCACCATTCGGGCAAGAGGGAGTAGCCCGGCATCCCGTAGCCTACAAACAAAGTGAAGGTCAGCATAGAACGTTCTTACAGCAGCACTAAAACGCTGGCGTAGTGCAAACCTAGCAGTCCAACGGGGGTCGAGTCCCCATGCCACGCGAGGTGTGTGTGTCCGGACCACTCCCAGCTCAGGCGGCTCGTCCGTCCTCCCCGGTGGCGGCACACGACGGGAAGCGCGGTGCACACGGTCCACGTGCTCGTCCAACAGCGGGTACCGCCAGTCGGAGTCACGTCCATCACGAGTCATACCTGCAAAATTTGTACATCTAAATTTCTACACTAAATTTTCTATAATAATACATCAAAAATGCTATACAAAATTTGAACACTAAATTTTCTACATCTAAATTTGTACACTACATTTTCTACAATAATACATAAAAAATTTTCTACATCTAAATTTCTAAACTAAATTTTCTACAATAATGCATTAAAAATGGTATACACAATTTCTAAACTAAAGTTTCTACAATAATACATAAAAATACTATACAAAATTTCTACACTAAATTTTCTACATCTAAATTTCAAAACTAAATTTTGTAAACTAAATTTTCTAAACTAAATCTAAATTTCTAAACTAAAATTTCTAAACTAAATCTAAATTTCTAAACTAAATTTATAAAGTAAATCTAAATTTCTAAAGTAAATTTTTTAAACTAGAAACTAGATTTTCTAAACTAAATTTCTAACACTAACAAAAAAATACCTGGAAATCGCGCTCTCCCTCTCCTCTTCTCCTCCTCTCCCTCTCCTTCTCTCCCCCTCCTCTTCTTCTCCACTCCTTCCTCTCTTCTTCTCCTCTCCTTCCTCTTGAAATCGCACGGCCGGAGAATGAAAACAGTGGAATGCGGCCGGCGGCCGAGCGCGCAGTGCTTTTTGTTGCACCCGCAGTCGCTAGACGGTTGGGCGACTGCAATTCAGGTCGCCCAACGGTGGGGCGACTGGATTGCAGTCGCTCAACGGTGGGGCAACTGCAATTAATCGTCGAACTGGTGGTAGATTCTCCAGTTGTCGCCGCTGGGTTGGGCGAAAGGCTCCAGTCGCTCAACCATGGGGCGACTGGAGCCTATTTTTGTAAAAAAATTTCCCGCGGGTATATTTCTGTAATTTTGAATAAAAAATGGATTATCCGTACAAAAAATTCGAGACTTTTCATCCATGTCAATGACTTCCTTTCCATACCATTATACTAGCACGCATCTAAAAGCAAGCCAAAGGCAAGGAAGCTTGGTGCCCAGATACCATGGTGCCCCCATTACTTTTAGATATGTGCAAGTGTAATGATATATAATACATCAGGTAAACCCGTTAACATTCATTAATTGAAAAAGGCATCAATTTAGAAAGAAAGTTGTTGATTTAACATGCTGAATTAATCATGGATGGAAAGTCTTGATTATCAATGAAAAGTCTCAATCATGAAGACTGGGCACCATGGTGCCCCTGTTATATATATATATATATATATGTGTGTGTGTGTGTGTGTGTGTGTGTGTGTGTGTGTGTGTGTGTGTGTGTGTGTGTACTAGCTGAATGCTCGCGTGTTGCTATGGATTTTAAAATTTTTCGAACATGTTTTATGCATATTCTAAAAAATTTTACCACCTGTGAGTTTTAAAACTTGTAGTATGATAAAATTTTAAAATCCGTAGCAATGTATGGGCATTCAGCTAGTATTATTACAATAGAATTATGTAGCTAAAGTCGTATTTTGGAGACCGTATTGATGTCCAAAATGACATATATTTGTGACCAGATGGAGTAATTAAGTTCATTAACCAAATAAAAAGATTGAACCGTCATTTGCCCTACGTTCAAACAGTATATTCTTCAGGAACTGATATCGATCCTAAACGAAGAGGGCAACCATCAATGACAAACTCACGGATTTGGCAATTTCTTTATGATGAGCTCCACTGTCACAGATCTAGAGCCCTCAAAAGGGACTGTGCAATTTCGCAAATAATAGTTGCTCGGCAAATTTTTGTATGGTGGATGGGCAATGGCTTCATGTAGGAATGCCATTGCATGTGCACTCTGACCTTATAATTCTAATATAAAACCACATGCGTGTGGTTTGAATTCTTGCCTAACTCCACGCTCCTCTAGTATATTGAGCCCATTCGATCATCGTCAGACATTCACACTACACACAAGACTCAATATTCAACTTGCGCAATCCAACCTATAGTGTATGTGGAAGGCATATGCATAAACGCCTCCATATTTTCTTAGTAAGGCTATGGGACTCCATTCTTGTCCTAATCCTGTGGATCATTTGCAACAACAGAAGCTAACCAAGTTGTGTGTGGGGGGGGGGGGGAAACAGAAGCAAGCCTAGTTTTCCAAAGGTGCAAAGATGACCTCCTCTTTCCAGCATTATGGTTATGAATAATAAAAAAACAAACAGAAATATGCATGCCAAGCAGCTTTTGGTTGGCATCAGACTGTACATATCCAGCGTCTTACATAGCTAAATATACATTAGTCCCCTATTACCCTTTAATTCTCTCATACTTGATAACTATTTTATTACGTTTCTTAGTGTTCTAATTTTATGTTTGAGGAACTATGCATGGTTGATCGAGCATTTTGGAGGAGTTTTGTAGAATTTTATTACAAAAAAGAAATTATCTCCCTAAAAACCTACGTGTTTGGATTTTACGAATCACCCCTACAAATCTTGTAGAAAATTTCCTTTCCTCCACTCTTTCGAAGAATCCGAATATGAGATCAATCTAGCTAAGTGGAAAAAATTTTCTTTTCATTTCAAACAGGCCCTAAAAAATGGATGCCTTGTAGTTATACACTACAAATGATTTGAAAGGTGGAACCAATAGCACATCAATTACTCAATAGACATTTGAAATATGAGCACCTGTCCTGCAGAGTGACGATGCCATGCGACAAGTACAGCGGCGGATGTCCCCCGCGCCATAAAGAAGATGGCATTTCTGGCCCAACTCCCTCTGTTAGGCGTTATAGGGGAGGGGGTGGGAGATGGTAACTGCTGGTGGAAGTGGAAAGGAGGGGCAGTTAGATGTGAGAGGGAGGGGAGGGATGTTAGATAGATGGTCAAGATTTTAGTGTTCAGATCAGAGGGTTGAAAAGAGAGGAAGGAGAATGCACCTATGACCACTAACTCATATTTTTAAGTAGTAGAGATATATACACATATGTGTATGTATATATATATATGTGTGTATATGTATATATATACGTATATATACGTACACACACACACACACACATATATATATATATATATATAACTGTATATATATGTGTATATGTATATATATATATGTGTGTGTGTGATATATACATGTATATATATGTGTGTGTGTGTGTATATATATATATGTCTATGTCTATGTCTATGTCTATGTATATGTATATACGTATGACATATATATACACATATATATACATATATATATATATATATATATATATATATATATATATATATATATGTCATACGTGTATATATATACACACACACATAACGAGTGCTCCTTAATGCCTAGGCACCATAGTCTAAAATAGGTATGTATCGTGTGCAAAAAATTTTAAAATTTCTTGGATGTCAAGTTTAACTAGTTTACTAACTAGTTCAAACAAGTTTGAACTAAATTTCGAATTGTAGTTACCTTTCTTGATGATAGTTTGATTGTAGGTATATGCTGATTATATATATAAATCAACAAAGTATGTGATCTAAATTTGTTTGAAACTTTGAATTTGAGTACATTTTTCAAACGTATACGTTACATTTGAATTTTTATAGATGAGTATATATATATATATATATATATATATATATATATATATATATATATATATATATATATATATATATATATATATATATATCCTAAAACTGATATTTTCAAAAAAAAACCTGAATTTAGATGGAATTGATGCATTTGACATCATGGTGTCCCATTTCAGCGTCCTACATATATATATAAATAACAGGGGCACAATGGTGTCCAGACTACATGATTAAGACTTTTCATCTATGATTAAGACTTTCTATCCATGATTGAGGCTTTCCATCCATGATTGAGGCTTTCCATCTATGATTAAAACTTTTCATCCTGATATATTATATATCATTGAACTTATACGCATCTAAAAGCAATCTAAAGGCATGAAGGCTTGGTGCCTAGACACTATGGTGTCCCATTCAGCGTCATACACACACACACGTATGTATGTATATATACACGTATACATATACATATATATATGTATGTGTATATGTATATATATATGTGTGTGTGTGTGTATATGTATATGTGTATGTATATGTATATATATGTGTATGTGTATGTATATGTCTATGTGTGTGTGTGTGTGTATATATATATATATGTATATATGTATATATGTATGACATATATGTGTGTGTGTGTATATACATATACATGCATATGTGTATATACATATATGTATGGGCCTGTTTGATACGACTGCGGCTTGTGGCTTTTGGCTGAAATTTTTGAATTTTAGCTGTTTGTGATAGAGATTACGGAGAGATGGATACTCGCTTGCGATTTTGGTTGATACGGATGTTGGGCTTTTAACGTGTATTACAATTAACTTGTAGATCCCGTCTTAAGAAAATACTCTGTTTGAAAATTAGATACTTTAGCAAAATCCAAAAGCCGTTTTTAGAACCCATTAAGAACAGGCATTTGTATGTACATATATATACACACATACAGATATATATACATACATATATATATATATACATGCATATATATGTATACATACATATATATATATATATATATGTATATATGTATATATGTATGACATATATGTGTGTGTGTGTGTATATACATATACATGCATATGTGTATATACATATATGTATGGGCCTGTTTGATACGACTGCGGCTTGTGGCTTTTGGCTGAAATTTTTGAATTTTAGCTGTTTGTGATAGAGATTACGGAGAGATGGATACTCGCTTGCGATTTTGGTTGATACGGATGTTGGGCTTTTAACGTGTATTACAATTAACTTGTAGATCCCGTCTTAAGAAAATACTCTGTTTGAAAATTAGATACTTTAGCAAAATCCAAAAGCCGTTTTTAGAACCCATTAAGAACAGGCATTTGTATGTACATATATATACACACATACAGATATATATACATACATATATATATATATACATGCATATATATGTATACATACATATATGTGTATATATATATATATATATATATATATATATATATATATATATATATATATATATATATATATATATATATATATATATATATATGGAACATATCTAGTGCTAATGCCTATTTATGTGCTAACAAATGCTTGAGAAGCCTGTCGTCTGGTAGTTAGTGCTATTTTTGCAATTAACACAAAGATGATGCTGTTATACAAATAACACGTCTAAACCAGCCATTTTTCCGCCAATGATTCGCTCATCATCAGTATTAATGCAACTCTATACCAAGAAGGCCAATTAATGCTCCTTCAAGATCGTCGGCTTTAGCTCATTTCAACTTTAGTTTCTGGTTTATGACTTTTAATTCACTAATTCTTTATTTCGTTTTCTAGCTTTTTGTTTATTTAGGATTTTTTTGTCTTTTTTTCTATATTTCTTCGCATTGTCCGTGATGGGCTAACCTGTATTTTCAGTTTTAATTTTTTAAATTTAATTACATCAAATAAGTCATTATCAGCTATAATAAAAAACAAACCAACTATAGTGAAAAAAAATCTATAATCTATCACTAAACTGAGCACCACCAAAAAGTACACGCTCAAGTACCAACGGTGGATCCTCATGCTAGAATTTGTCTTAATTTACATGGTATTGCGTTCCCTCGAAAATGCTAAGGGAAATTAGGCATGATGCATGGTACCAACTAGGCATATGTTTTCATGTGTTTCTCGAATTAAATTTTTTTAATACTTAAAGTAATTTTATGGCGAGCTATAATAAACTCGAATACCATGCTATCCAGAGACCAACACTAAAAAAAAGTAACACAACGTTTTTCTAGGTAGTTAAGTATAGAAGATATTACATAATTTTACTTGCAACTCCTCAGCATTTGTATGTTATTGAGACATTAATTAAAGAATTTGGCTGCTAATTGAAAATTAATATATTAATTGAAAAATAGTGCAAAATACATAAACAAATTCTAATCGCTGATGAGAAAGAAAATAGTATAACTAGCCCGTGCAAATGTGCGGCTGCTTAGCTATATCACATCAAGAAGATTTGCAAAATATCTATATCAGTAGCGTGGATTAATTATAAAAAAAAGCATTATATCCAAGAGAGACTGTTCAAGTCAATATCAAGGTTACAGGCTGTGAGTCGAGCTATTTTTCTATGAAGCCATATTTGAATACCAGGTCCCTAAGGTCCATACATAATTATTTCTAAAATTGATTTTTTCAATCAAATATTATCATTCAGTTATGTTGCCGCGTGTTCATCTTAAAAGATCTACATATCCCAAAATTTGATAAAAAAGACATTTTAAACCACCTAAGATGTATTTTGATACTAAATAAATTTAACAAATCTATTTGCGCGGGTCACCCTTCTAGTATATACTATCTATTAAAGCGGAGAGTATCGCCTCGAGGCGAGTGCCCCACGTCAGCCGTTTTGCAAAAAAGCCCATCTTTTCTTGCACAATTACGTACAGCTCCTTGTGTAATTACAGATGCATCCTTGCTTTTTTAGAAAACCCCTCTATTTTCCGTAATTACGTATAGATCCTTACTTTTAGTTTTTCATGTATAGACCCCTGTGGCGCAGCATAGCGCACATTTTCATCCTAGTTTCAATTAATCAGCAGAATTACAACTACGCTGCAAGCACAATATAAAAAATGCCCAGTACCTGATTCAACCAAGTATATGCAGTGGCGGAGCCAGAACTCAAACTCTGCGTATATGTGGTTCTGAACTCTGCGTATATGCCCAGAACTCAAACCCTGGCGGAGCCAGAACTCAAACTACCCCACAGGTCATAACGTGGAGCAGCCACTGAGTATATGTTGATCCAGATGGGGGGGGGGGGGGGGGGGGGGGGGCTTGCTTGGCGTACAGATGGACAGAAAAAGTTTGCACAACACAATTCGTCAACCTGTGCGCATGCATAAAAAATCAACAAGTTGTAGGTTTATTTGAGCTGTAATTTCTGATTTTTGGCTTATTTTTTTAATTGTGGCTGTTCGCGAGACAAGGTATGGAGAGAGATACTTGCGTACGATTTTGTCCAATATAGATGAAGTCGAGACATTATCTACTACAATTGACTTATAGATCACACCTTAAAAATACACTCCATTTAAAAAGTAGTTACTGCAGAAAGCCAAATAAGTCCAAAAGAACCCACACATATCGTGTGGATTGTAGATTCTTTTAAACTGTAGCTTATTACTTTTAGCTTAAAATTTTAATTCTGACTGTTTGTAAGAGAGAGTACGGAGAGAAACACCCACGTATAATTTTGACTAGTTGGATGCCCGTGCGTTGCTACGGATTAAAACATAATTGTAACATTTAAAAAGTATAATTGCAAAATGATAGGGAGCAAAGGAAATACTCTAAAATTAGTCTATCAAACAAGAACACTATAGATCAGTGGCGAAGCTAGGAATAAAATTGAGTTTTACATAATCTTCTCTTTATAAAACTTCGTCACTGCATAAGCATGTTGAAGATCCTTGTGCTGTCTGTGCATTATATGATATCTTCATTGACTTGATCAAAGCATCCAAGGGGCAAGGAGAAGCTATTGCACCTACTTCTTTGAGGATTGCTTTGAGCAAATCCTACCCTAACAGCAAATCCTTTCAGGAGGTATAATACTGCCTTCTATCTTATAGCTAAGGGGCTTTATGTGACATCTACGATGACCCTTTTGGCTATCTGATATCCATGCTAGTTGAAACCGTTGTATCCTTTCATCTCTTTCTCATGGCATTCAACCGATTCAAATATGATTTCACTTTTTTATGCAAGATGATAATAAATTAGTAGACAAATAATTGTTTTATAGAAGATAGTATGATCATATGTTCAAAGGATGCTTGCCAGAGTATTGGTTGAAAATTTTGGTCTCAGGTTCACTTGAATTAAATACTTCCTCTGGACCCAGTTCCCTTCCAACAATTTAGCACGTATTCTATGGTTTAAATTTTGGATACAGAAGAAAATAGATTAAATTATACTAAGGCGCCCCTATGCAATTCTCGAAGTTAATTTAGTCAATTTCAGATTTTAGCAAGTTAACTACTATTTTAATTCGATGCATATGATCTTAATTTGCCATGTGCAGATTTTGGTTTGTTGACAACCATTAATTCAGTTGAACATCTAAGAACAATTATTACCTAGGTTCTAAAATTTAGTTATTGTTCTAACTATTCCATCCTGTAGTTACAAGTGGTATATACTCCCCCTTCTACCCCCTTTTCGTTTGGCCGGCCGACCAAATGGGCTTCAACCCATTTCTTTGGCTCCCTTCTCTCTCTCTCTCTCCACTCCCTACTTGGTCTCTCTCTCTCTCTGAATGATTCTCCTCCATGCTACCCCTCTGCCGACACCGCTATTCCCCTCTGTACCACTCTGTGGACTCGCTCCTAGCCAACTCCCTCTCTATCGCGCTCGATCGCCTCCCTCTCATGGCTGGCCACCTTTAATCCGGCCGCTGCCCTCGCCTGATTGGCCATCGTTGGCCACTTCGAGCCTACCTCAGCCGGATTTGGCCCTTAGCACCACGGATTCAACACCGGCCGCAGGGATCCGTACATCCCCTCTACTCCTTCCCTTCTTGGTTTACTTTTAATTTTTGGATTTTACTTGATTCACTCTTTGATTTGAGTTGGTTTTTACTAATGTTGAGGGTGTTGGTGGTGATGGCAGTCAGCTCATCGTGACGGGGCTCGAGGTCTTCCCATGCGCCAGCGCCAAGGAGCACAGGCAACTGTCGGGAATCTGAAATTAAGGCTCTGAAAAGCAATCATAGGCAAGGATCAAGACTCTCTTTTTCTGCTGCTCTTTAGCCAAAAAAAGGTCACTGGCCAAATATAAAGACTCTACCACTTATCATAAGGAGAATAACACTAAATAACATAGTTTGGAAAGTACAACTTAAACACATAAAGCACATCTACTCAGTCATATTCAAGAAAACAAAGCATTTCAAACACAACTATTATTACATCTATGGTTCAGAGAACAATACTGACAGCAGCACGAAGCATATCTTCCATAATGTTGATGGCCCAACGCCATTGACCAGCTCGAGCATGAGCATGGATCAGAGAGTTGTATATATCAACATCAGGCTTGCACCTATAAATATCACTTAAGACAAAAGAAATCAGAGAATGAACAGATAATGTAGAAAAGGCCTCCTCTTTTATCTCATTTGTGGAAAACAAACAAATATAGAAATGACAGCTACCTGTAAACTACATTTTAGTAGAGATATCCTGCTGGTGCATTATGGTAACAGTACAACTGTTCAAGATGCTAGGTTGGCTATCTCCAATAAAGAGATTAACAATGTACAGTAAGAAAGGTGAAAATATAACAACATTAATTATGCTTTTTGTTCTAGAAGAATAGGAAAATTTTACAAATTTTAAAGTCAACAAATAAAATTGATACAACTCATATGACAAAAACAAGTTATTCGTAATTTAGAAAAGCAGCCAATGAGGCAGTCAAGACTAAATATGTTGGTTGATCTGTACATAGATTGATAGACATAAATAGTTTGAGGACTATTGTGACTTCTTCGTGAAAAAAAGGTAGTTAAATGAAATCTTACGTCATAAAAAATGTCATGATAAGTTAGTAACATTCATACCGCCATTCTTGCATCTCAAAGAACAGGCCACGTGCTTGATCAACCTGGTTATGTCTGGCATGTAATCGTATCATCATGCCATATATGTCATTACGAGCACAGTAATTCTCCTGATTTTTCATCCAGCGGAATACATGTACACCGTGTTGCAAGGACCCGGCAATTGTGATTTCCTAAAGGTGATACAAATTTTGTGTAAGTGTGTTATCACTTATAAGCAGGACAGGCTAACTTGCTGTTAGTGAATTTACAGATGCTTGAGTTTTGTTCACAGAATGAGAACCTTGACTTGTAACTACAGTTACTACTACCTCGTAAAGGCGTACCACAACACACTGTCTAAGAAAGCAATATATTGGACCACAAGAAAGACGGTGGTAAGTGATAACTGTTTCTCATGAAACGAACAATTAGATTTTTGGAATTATTGACAAAAGTACATAAAAAAACAATAACGATGACATGAGAAACATACTGATAACCATGAACTCTAAGATTACGAAGGACCCACCAAGAATCCTTCATAAGCAATAAATACTCCCTAATATGCGCAAGGATGGACTACATCAGCTATAATTTAAAAAACTGCCGAATAGCCCAATGGCACCCACAAATACTTACAAGGTCTGAATACTTGAATTAAGCACGGAATGATAGTTGATACACAATACCCAGATTACTATATCGACTAACCGAAACAGATAGCAAGTTCAACCAGCTTCGTGCTCTCCCATATAGCCATTTGTGAGGCACACTAATGGTAAACAGCGCAATGGTCGCGGAAAAATCTTTCCCACGCCACGGCAGAGGCTAATTCTAAATAGATGCCCCGGTAACTCATTTCATCGAACACGTAGCAAGCAGGAGCGCAGAGAGAGAGAGAGAGAGAGAGAGAGAGAGGCTTACGCGGATGAGGAGCGGAAAGTTACGGCGGGCGAAGCTGCCGGCCCAGCAGTTGAGCACGGCGTCGACGGCATGGGCGTCGGCGCGCGGGAGCCCGAGCACGCGCGCGGCGGCCTCGGACACCTTCCAGTCCCGTTGCCACCGAGTACCCTCCACGCGGAGGCGGTGGCGCGCGGGGAGGGTGTCGGTGCCGACGCCATCCACCACGGCGCGGGCGGTGCGGCGGCCGCGGTCGTAGTCGACGGACACGGTGGGCTGCCGCTCGGCCCATGGCGGCGGGCCCGGCGCCCCGGGCCCGCCGCCGCGCCACCGTCTCTCTGCCGCCTCTCTTCTCCATCTGCGCCCCCGCACCTCCACCAAGCGCCGCCATCCGTCTCCTCCTCTCTCAGCCGACCTTTTCCTTGCGCCGCCTCTCCTCTTCTCCGGCCACCGCGCCATCGCATCCACCGCCGCCTTTCTTCCTTAGCCCCCTCCTGCTTCTCTTCTCCTCCTCCCTGCTCACCTCCCTTCACTGGCCACATCGCCGCCGCCTCTCCCCTTCTCCGGTCGCCGCGCCTTCTCCCGTCACCAGATCCTGGCCATCTCGCCGGCAGCCGACCGCACCGATCTCCGCCAGCACCGACGCCGACGCTGCTCCTCTGCTACCTCTTCACCGACCCCTCGGCGTGGGGAGGAGGAGGAGCGGTGGAGGGGAGGAGTGGGGAGTGTGGGCGGCGGCGGCGGCGTGGAGTGGGGAGAAAGAGGCGAGGGCGGAGCAGAGGGGTGGGAGGCGGCGGCGCGGGGTGGGGAGCAGCGTCTCGGGCGTTTCGCAAGGTGGGGGGAGATCAGAGAGAGGAAAGCGGGAGGAGGCCCACGCGTCGGCGCAGGTGGGTGGCAGAGAGAGGGGTAGTGGGAGAGCGTAGGATGCACCATCACCTTGAACTCCTCCTTTTAAGGAGTAGAGATTAATATAGATGAATTTGGTATAATATCTAATACAATTAATTTATAGACTCATCTTAAAAATATATTGTTTGAAAACTACTTACTGAAACATAAATAAAAAACTTTAAATCATAAGTCAAAAGACCCGACCATCATCCAACTATCCGACCCTGCGAAGATTGTCACTCGAGTTTTGGAGTAAAATATTGTGTTTTTGTACTTCTGTTTCTTCTTAATTGTCAAGCAAATGGCATCTGATCAGAGTAACCCATAGACTACAAGCACTGCCATCAGCAGGTCATGCTGCTAATAGTAGCTTGTCTGATTAGTGATGATCGGTTGGGCTGTGGCTTATAGCTTATTTTACTGTAGCTGGTTGAAATTATACTGTAGCTGAAGGTGGCTTATTTGATATAATTAAATTTAAAAATTTTTAAAAATAGAAAAAATGGGTTAGCCCATCATGGGTAATGCAAACGAATACGGGAAAAAAGAACCGGTAAAAAAACTCAAAAAATCCCAAAAAAAATCAGAAAAAGACGAAATTTAGAAATAGTGAAAAATAAACCAGAAGCCGAAGCCGAAATGATCGGTGCCTAAAGAAACCTGCCGGCGAAGTTTCTCCGAATTTGGCGCTCACCAAACCTGCGCACGCGATGAACCCCAGCGTTTGTCAAAAAATGGACAAGGAAAACGTTAACAAAAAAAAATGCACAAGGCAATGGTGATGGCAATAGCAGCACTCCGACAGATGGAAAGCCTAACGTCATATTTGCTGTATTCTGTTCTTTGCAATGGTTCCATGAAGAATAATAGCAGCATCATACAGATACTACGCCCCGCGGGGTTCCTGGATGGCGAGGGCGGCCACGTCGCCTCGAATGCTCGGCCGGCCGGCGCGTGGCGGACGAAATTCGCGTACGGCCGGCCGAGGCACTTTCCTTGCCTTTTTTGGAAATTACGTAAAGGTCCTTTTTCCTCGCGAAAAGGTCCCTGCAAGTTTTTTTTAACAAAAAAAATTCTGGATAGCGCCCTGCGGGTTTCCAAAATTACGTATAGGTCCTTATTTACTTACGTACAAGTCCTTACAGGTCCTCGTTTTTTTCAAAAAACCCCTCTGATTTTCCCGAAATTACGTATTTGTCCTCGATATTTTTTACAAAACTCCTCACGAATTATCGCCTCTTTTACTTTGGTACATACGGTGGCTGGCGCGGCGTGTCGCCGCGCCTTTGAGGCTAGTAATAACCTATTCCCGGGGGGATTCCGGCTCCCCCGCGCGGCCACGTCACCCCCGCCCGCGCGTCCGGCCGGCGCGTGGCGGGGATTTTCCCGTACGGCCGGGGAGGCACTTTCCTCCGGTTTTGCGAAAATTACGTATAGGTCCTTTTTTCTCGCGAAAAGGTCCCTGTAAGTTTTTTCTTTGCAAAAAAATTTTGGATTTCGCCCGGCGGGTTTCCAAAATTACGTATAGGTCCTTATTTACTTACGTACAGGTCCTTACAAGTCCTCGATTTTTTTCGAAAAAGTCCTTTGATTTTCCCGAAATTACGTATTTGTCCTTGATTTTTTTAATGAAACTCCCTGCGAATTATCGTCTCTTTTATTTTGGTCCACACGGTAGCTAGCGCGGCGTGCACCGCGCTTATATGCAGCTAGTTAATCGAATGAATGGATGTCGACCACCACGCACAAGTTCATGGTATGACTCCGCTCGTTTTGATTTCAGCTTCTAGCTTATTTTTTACTATTAATAAATTCCATCTTTTTCTAAACTTTTGATTTTTTTGAGCTTTTTTGCCCATTCTTTTTTTCCTGTATTTGTTTTTATTTTACGTAATAGGCTAACATATTTTTTATATTTTTAAATTTTTTTAAATTTAATTATACTAAATAAGCCTCTGTCAGCTACAGTTTTTCCAGTCAGCTACGATGCTTTTTAACCATAAACCACCCCAAAAAAAGCCCAAATGAGACCGATAGAAATTCTTTGACATACAAAAGAGAATAATGAAAGTTTCCAGACTTCGCTGTAATTCTCCCCAATTTGCCAACTCTATTTCAGTTGTTTTACGACACTCCAGAATTCTTATATTTTTTTAAACGGAACCATTCGCAAGGTTCATCAAGCAACTACACTCCAGATCAGGATAATCTCTTTCGTTTTGGAAAAATCGTCGACCAGCAAAAGGGCCGAAATGGACAAAATTTTGTTTAAAAATTCGGATGAAATTTTGAAACGAGTTTGAACTTTTTACTGAAATTTGGTCAAATTTTGGCCAAAATTTGTAGATAGGTCAAAAATCAAATGAAAACGAATTTATTTGATCAGATTGGTTTTATTTTGGAGGGTACCGAAATAAACAAAAAAACAAAATTTCGGCCAAATTTCGCCGAATTTTCAGCCTGCTCCAATAAGGCAAAGAGGAGTAGAGGACAGAGACCAATAGCACTCACACAGCTGTCCCGCCGAAATTTTAAACCCTGTTCCAGATAAGATTAGGAGGACAGAGACCAATAGCACTCACACAATTGTCCCAACTCCCAAGTGTCAATTTTTCAACGCCTCTCTCTCGCGGAAACTTCCTTCCTCGCAAAAAAAAAAAAAAAAAGAAACACTAGTAGAGGAAAATTACACGAGTATTCCTACGCTGGTTTATAAAACACCATCGCTAACTCCAAGCTCGAGCCATCTTCCTACTCTGTACACCTCAAGAGAGACCAACCGCGAAGCACAGCACGCCGCCTCCTTCGTTCCCCACTCCGCAAATCTCCCTATCGCATTTTTCGTCTCCTTCCTCTCGACGTCCGTGCAATGTCTCTCTCTCGGCCTCGCGACTGGGAGGGGAGCGACGACGGTGACGAAGGATCGCGCCGGTCACCGCCGGCGAAGCGGCCTCGGTGCTGCTGCCGCTGCCAGTAAGTTCACTGCTAGAATCTTGCTGCCTCCCTCTCTCTTGAGATCTTGTTGTAGTTTTGCTCAATTTGTGTGCTCTGTTTCATTTGATTTACTCGCGGCATGCGCCGCCCTTGTTATGAGCTAGGATAGACTGCTAGTGACAGCCATTTTTCAAGGGGTTGCCGTTAAGGATAAAATGTTGTTGTCAGGCCTAGATGTCCCTGGCAAAAAGTGAAAAAGATATGATGAAAAATTACACTTCTATCCGTTCACGACCTTTGATTTGCCAAATACAGTACTCTGGATCTCTGTAGAGATGACCTGTAACCAGTAATTAGTATTTTATAAGGCTTGATATATGTGGTTCAGTTAAGATACTGTAGTGAAAAGGCAAAGAATGCCCTGTCCCCAGCCATCAAGCTTGTCTGGCCATTCTCCACCAGGTTGGATTAAGTAAAAAATTAACTCATGTCATTTGATGAAATTGCTCCTTGGCACAGAAGGATGAAACATGTAGAGAGTGTTATATTAATATCTGTGGCTTATACGAATTTTCCCCATCTGTGCAAGTGACTGATTTTAACAAGAGGATACGCATTAATTTGCAGCAAGCATAAAAAATGCCGGTGACAAATTCTTACAATAAAAAACAGATATGGTAATTTGCACCAACTTAGAATAATACATGGTAATACTTTTACGGGAGTAATTTGTAAAATAAAAGTATGGATGGAATCAAGGTTGGAAATATGGTACCAGGGCAAATCCCACCAGGGGACCGGTAACTGACCGGTTACTGGAAAACCCAGAGAAAAACCGGGCAAAATTCGTCAAACGAAATTCGAATTTTGTTCGGTTTGACGGCCGGTAACCGTCCAAAAACCAGTGGAAAAACCGGAAAAACGAATTTTGGGTAATTAGAAATTGGAACAATGCAAATATTAATTAGAAAGTGTACCCAATGATTATAAACTAGTTGGTAATATGCGGGTTCCATCCACTGGTAAATAACTTTTGCATTGACTTGATTTCCATAATGATAAGTAAGATGAGAAGACATATCTGAGGAGGAATAAGAATCATCACCAGAAGGTAATTGGTTAGCATCTCGATATCCATAAGTCAGAATAAACTTTGACTTATCATAGGATTCGTACAAAGAAGAGTCTTATGGTCGAGAATGATCTCAAACTAGCATGTACTATCTAGCCTGGATGTTATACAAAATGTGAGGATATCCTAGGATAATAATTTATGTATTTTTAGTTTATATGATAGTTAATCTACCACAAACAATGCCTAAACCAATCTAGAAAGTGCATTATGCAGTCACAAATTCAAATTTACATTTGAGAAATTCCGGCTGGTATTTTTGCTACCGGTACCCACCGGATTTTTCTGGTTACCGGCCGGTAACCACCGGTTTTTTGAACCCTGGATGGAATCAACAATCTTAGAAACCTATGGATAGATTCAATGTAACTCTGGTATAACAATCATTGTGTCATTCCAAACATATGACTGACTATTATGCTCCCCAAGTACATTTTGTCACTTGCCAGTAATCCAGGGGCAGTGATTAATCTTTCCAAGGATACAGTTGGTCAGAGATCTTTCACTGACTGTCAAAATGGCAGCGTTCAAATGAAGCCAACATAACATGTCCCCAGCTATTTCTGCTTTGCAGATATTACATTGATTTCAGTTGATCAAAAGTTGTTGAAAGTGTGTTGTAATTCATATTAAATCGGTCTCAACGTAAGATCCATGCACAAAATTTGCATAGAGTGGCTTCTTTATTCTGCAAAGTGGCTTGTACTGACTGCAGATGTTCGTTGAAATGCTGCAGGTAAATCTTTAAACAAGACCAGGTATTGATTTGTTGAAGTTGATTTTTCTCTGAAATTTGGATCTCATTCATTCGAAGCTGCTTTTAGCCTCTAATTGCCCGGTTTAGTTTATTTCTTTTAAATGAATAGATAAATGGATGTGGTGTTGTTATAATTCCAATAAGATGATAACAGGCTATGAAGTGAATTTTTGAAAAAAGTTTTTGCTTTAGGCTACCAAGTTGAAGATCATCATCCATAAGATTTCCTTTTCCAATTATTTAAATTTAAGCTTTATTCTTGAAGACGTGCTTCCTTGTCATCCAAACGTGCCCATAGAATGGGAGCACTGGTTAGACAAAGAAATTATGTATTTGGACATGTGTACCTTTAATAGTACTTAGGAAGTATGTAAGTTGCAATGTTGAACAGTTATCAGTTTGGTCATGCCAATTAGCTGGCACGTAGTGTTTATTTTGGATAATCTTCATTCTATTTATCCTCTGTAATTAACGTCTGTTGTATGCTCTTTCTTGAGTTGTGCTAATGATTACAAAAAGGAAGAGAAATGCATATATGCTCTTGTCAGATTGAATGATCCTGACGAATCAGGACAACTCTTTTACTAATTTGTTCTTATTCTCCTCTTTGTGCATGACAGAGACACAAGAGATTTCTATGAGAGGCAAATGGAACTACTCAAGAAGGAGATGGGATGCATGTCGCAGGGGCACCAGGAGAAACTTGAATCCATGAGCAGGGAGATAGGGTAGGATTCCTACTAAGCTATGTCCAATTCTAGACATTAGGATTATTCTTTCTTAGCTTGTGCTATGAATATTACAAAATGGAACAGAAGTGCATACTATAGTCAGATTGGATGGTTCTGAGGAGTCTGGACTATTCTTTTGTAATTTGTTCTTATTCTTCTCTGTGTGCATGACAGGGCAACAAGAGATTTCTATGAGAGGCAGATGGAGCTACTCAAGAAGGAGATGAGATGCATATCACAGGGGCACAAGGAGGGGCTTGAATCCATACGCAGAGAGATGCAAGATTTCTACCAAAAAATTTACCCACAATTCAGCGAGATGAGTGAGTGCAACCAGAGAAAGCAGCAAGACCGTGTGGCCTTAATGGCGGTATGAGATTTATGCTTCACTTCCTAATTAAGAGCAAAAATGCATGTCTCAGTTTCCATGGTTGGGAATTTTTGTGTATTATGTTAGAATTGAAATGTTTTGAGGCATCAATTTCAAATATTAGCTATATGTGTGTTGATGATCCCTGACAGTGATTAGTTGGAGAGTTAACGTTCAGTACTTGTTGCAAAATGCACATGCATGTATGATGGTAGAAGATAGGGTAGGAGTTAGCCATTCACGGATTACCTCTTATTAAGCTATGTTCATCAATGCCATAATACATCAATGACCTTTTTTTTTGGGTTTTCGACAGACTTGGAATCCTTATTACTGATGATGGATTTTTTGTCATTTTATTAAGTAATGCTTTTAACCTTTTTTTTAACAGGAAATAAGTACAGCTGGTGGTTATGTTCAGCAATCTCCTGGTTCTAGGTTGGTAATTTTTGCAACGATACTATGATGGCTGCTTCTTATGGTGCTTTAAGGTTTTTTTACTTGTACTTTTAGATGCAACATGAGATGTACATTTTAAACTTGAGTTCTGTATGAATACAACAAATTTTTTGCATCTGCTATAATGTTACAATGTTAGCAAATGATGATTTTGTTCAATTTTTTATTATCACTTTAATATACTGCAAATAATATGATTTTGTTCTTTTCTTTTGCTACATCAGTTGTCAATCAAAACACTAATGTAACAACTCATGTGATGTGCATAACATCTATGGTGCTCTGACTTATAGTTCTCTGGCGAGCTCAATATGAGTATCTTCCATCAAGTGAAATTCATTAAGGATGTGGTTGACTTCTTTGCATTACTTTTTACAGGATATCATCTAATCAGAACTGCATTATAACACTTCGTTTACAATTTGAGAATTCATGCAGTACTGATAAGTACTCAACACACGAAATAAAAGCAGATGATGGGACTCCTCTTAAGGTGGCCATATATGATTCTAACAACAGCATCATTACATATGAACCCTTTTCATCAATGAGAGTTCACATTGTAGCCATTCATGGTGACTTTGACGATGATCATAAAGGGCAATGGACTGAAGATTACTTGTGTAGTAATATAGTACCTGGACGACCTAGAAAACATATTTTGTCTGGGGAGCAATATTTCAGGCTACGAAACGGCGTGGGTTATCTCAACGGTGTTAAGTTCCAGGACAATTCCAGTTTCATTCCTAGCAAAAAGTTCAAGTTGGCAGTCATGGCTGATGATCAAAGAATTACGGAAAGAATTCAAGAAGGAATAACTGAATCTTTTGCTGTAAAGGATATTCGGGGATACTGTAAGTTCATGTGTTCTTATATTCTAGTATTTATCATTCAATAGTTATCTATGCTCCTTTCCAAAATAAATACGCCTTCATCTGATTATTCTTACTATAAGACTCGATTAACAAACTATTTCATTATCGGGTTGCTAATTATGCCTAGATCCCGTATAAATGGAAACTAAATTTGGATCAGTAAATGCAAAACCAAATGTATTTTTTCCTTCTTGAATAAAATCATTTCCCCCTTTATTTATGCTAGCCATGGATTGTGAAGTGTAAATACAAGCTTTTAAAGAGTAGTGCTTCCATGCTTTCCACTCTAACAAGAATGGTACTAATCTCAAAGCACATAAAAGAGTAAGTAATCACTATCTATCATTCAGTTCTGCTTTAAAAGCTGTATAAATCACTTTAAGAAAAGCGTTGAAGCACCTTAGCTTTTAAAACTTAACCATCATCCATTATTTTTCAGAACAAATTCATCCATGGGTAGGGGCGGAACCAGTCCAAACCTCGGGCTGGGTCAGCTGCTCTTGGGCTGACTCTTGGACTAACTCTGTTTTTTTTATGATTTTTCATGAATTTTACATAGGCTTTGGTTGCCAGGCCTCAGGCTACAGCCTAGGTAGCCTAAGGTCTGGTTCTGCCACTGTCCATGGGTATGGTTAAAGGATTGAGACCACAGTAACTGCATATGTCTAGCGATGAGTCTCTCTAGTCTTCTCCCAATAATTTCAGTTTCTGATTGTTATGAATAGCGCTTGTATTCAATATGAGGCCAATGGGCCGATATATATACACAAAGTACAGGTGGCAAATATGCAAAGAACCCCTCATAACAATGGGGAATAACAAACTATACATATATCTCTAACACCCCCCCTCAAACTCATGGTGGATCAACAACACTGAGTTTGGAGAGGTAGAAGCTATGCTGTGCTCGAGTCTGGGCCTTCGTGAAGAAATCCGCTATCTGAAGCTCTGAAGGCACATACTGAAGAGTAATCACCTGATCATGCACGCAAGACCTCATGAAAGAAGCATCAACACCAATATGCTTGGTTAGCTCATGCTTCACAGGATCACGAGCAATACTGATAGCACCTGTACTGTCTGACAAGAGAGGGGTCGGTGTAGTGACAGAAACACCAAAATCCTCAAGTAACCACCGTAGCCAAGTAATCTCTGCTGTCAAAAGGGCCATAGCTCGCAACTCAGCCTCTGCACTCGAACGGGACACTGCAGTCTGTTTCTTCGTCTTCCAGGCAATAAGAGAACCACCAAGAAAAACACAGTAAGCAGAGATAGACCGGCGATCAGAGGGATCGCTAGCCCAAGTAGCATCCGAATAGGCCTGAAGCTGTAACGAACTGAAACGTGGAAAGAAGAGACGGCGAGAGATAGTCCCACGAAGGTATCGCAGAACTCGAAGAAGGTGGCTGTAGTGGACCTGAGTGGGAGCTGAAACAAACTGACTCAGATACCATGTTATGAATAGCGCTTGTATTCAATATGAGGCCAATGGGCCGATATATATACACAAAGTACAGGTGGCAAATATGCAAAGAACCCCTCATAACAATGGGGAATAACAAACTATACATATATCTCTAACACTGATATCTATCATCTTTCTTTTCTACAGCATCAAAGAAGAATCTATATCCATCCCCAAGTGATCCTGTATATAAACTGGAAAGAATCGCAATAAATGGTGATAGGCACAAGTCACTTGAAAATAATGGTATCAAGACGGTGAACGACTTCTTATGTTCCTACAGTAAGGATGACAACAAACTGCGTAAAGTATGGGAATGGGCTCTTCAATAATTGTTATTGCTTATTTGTTCTCCTATGAAATTTTGAATACGACTGACGTAATCTGTATACTATGTAGATTTTAGGAAAGATTTCAGACCACGACTGGAATATCATCGTTGAACATGCTCATAAATGCAATCCAAGAAAAGAAATTTATTCCCATTGCATTCAGGAGAGTAACATGTCTGACGAACAAGAGACAATTTTGAGAAACAGTGGCAGTTCTAACCTTCGGGGATCATGCTCAATGCAACCAAGACCTACAGAGCAAGCAAGGTTTCATGGTCAGGACCTGGATTATTTTCAGTAATTTTGTTATTTTCCTTTATCCTTCATGATTTATTGTTTGATTCTGAAATTAATTCATGTTGAATGCCTTTTGATTTTGTGCCTTAGAACAATTTGATATCCGAGTTATGCAACAGCAAATTTCTTCAAAATACAATGGACTATTGTCTGGTGTACCACTGGAGAATGTGGCAAGTGAGTCCAGCTTTCAACCAAATACTTCAGACCAGCACGTGATGCCCCATGGTGATATCCCTTTTTTTGGGTACTATATATATCTTACGTTAATCACTTCCCGAAAGGAAAAAAGAAAGCTAACTATTCAGTTTGCTATGAATGCAGAACATCTTGGGGTCATCCAAGTTACCAACCAACAAATTTCATCCACAGATATTCTACCAATCTCATCTATGGAGAATACTGTGAAAGGCTCTACCTCATTGCAACCGGTTTCTTTGGAGTGCAATATAGTTCATGATGGTAACAACATTATTTTTATAATACTGTTTTGTAGTTAATGTTTTGGCAGAACAGATCTGATGTCTACCCACCCACTTATTTCATCAGTAGGGAATAAATTGCCATCTAGTTCATCTGTTGAGAATATCATTGATGGGTCTATTTCACTGCAAGCTAATCCTCCGAAACACGGCACCATGCTTCATGGTAAATATCCCTGAACTTTCCACCACCTTTTCTTTTGTTAATATACAGAATCAGTTAGCTCCAAATTTGTAGAAAAAACTTGGTAAGTTGGTATTAGCAGAACAATTCAGCATCCAAAGTACTGGCATTGCTGTTCGTACTAAGTACTGTTGAAGGTTTGGCATACTATTTTCAAGAAACAATGTTCCGGCTGAACTTCTACTAGGGACTCCTCACTGTGTTATCTAGTCAGTCTACTGTAGGACGACATTGCCCCAAGTAGCGCTTCTACCAGGAAGAACCTATTATTTGGCCATGCATGATCAATTTCATTTGGTTAGGCACAGATAGGGGCGTAGCTAGCCCAAGGCCTAGCCTCGGGCTCAGCCTACTACAAGAAAAAAATGTCAAGACATTTACTATTGATAGCTACAGTAAAGTATAAGAGTTTTCTCAACTAGACCTCGGGCCATTGCCCATGGCCCGACTCCGCCTCTGGGCACAGATGATATTCTCGCCCTGTCCCGTGCTTTCACATTGTGAAATTTGTGAGCGCGCAACGTTTTCCATGCAGGTGATTCTTTTGCATCCATCTTGAAGCCAATATCCTTGCCTCAGAAACGCTGGGTGAAGATTGTGACCACTGTCACTGCGGCTGTCATCATCAGGAAGAAGAATCAACCGTGTGCTGCCGCGAGCCCAAGGATCATGTCGCCTTGGAACGATCCCGTGGACTGGCGGATCCAGTCTCCCTGGAACAATCTCGAGGACTTATTGATGGATATCCCGCCGATGGCATAGACATTTTTTTTTGTCTTTGTTCTTTCTATCTATTTATCTTTGATATGAGATAGATCCAAATATGTAAAAACGTCTTCACGTCATTACACGTAGTTTCCTTTCCGAGCGTATACTCAAAATCGGCCGGCGCCGCGTAGCACGCAACCCTATCTAGTTGTTATAAGTTTGGAGCCTAAAGGCTAGTACATCTCCTGTTTGCTGCATGTCAAACACCAGTAAACTGCACCTGTGCAGTTTCAAAAAAAAAAAAAACTGCACCTGTGCTATCATCGTTTCCTTGTGCACATGTACCGTCTGATCATTAATTTGAGCATGCTATTTGTTTAGTAATGTAATTTCAATCATTATGCATCTCATGGGCTGTATGGTCGTTGAATCATTGTATAGCTGAAAATTCCAGCAACGGTTACAAGCACCAATTCCTTGAAGTTTGGGGTTCAGTGCTCCGGTCTGGTTTGGAAATCCCAGAAATTTAGGGCCTGTTTGGGACTGCTCTGCTCCAACTTTTGTAGCTCCGCTCCTAAACTACCCAGCCAAACAGGTCCAGCTCAACCGAACAGCCTCCAGATCTCGCCGCATGCGCGGCCGTCACGGGGGGAGGCGGCGGGAGAGGAATTAGGGGCGCCGGCTGTGGATTCCCGATATGGGCGGAACGGGCGGGGCGCGTCTTGGGAGCTGGGTGGTGTCGTACACGGGGATGTCGGCGGACAACATCAAGGGCCTGCTGCTGGCGCTCTCCTCCAGTCTCTTCATCGGCGCCAGCTTCATCGTCAAGAAGAAGGGGCTCAAGAAGGCCGGTGCCTCCGGCGTCCGCGCAGGTGGGTCTCGGGCAGCAGCTCCGCCTCTGCTCTGCTCACCCCCGTGTCATCTCACTACCCAGCGAACAAGTAGACGCATTCTTGTGCTGCCGCCGCCTAGCCGGTGTGCTGGGTCTGTAGCTTAGATCTGAGCCGCGCGAGATTTGGATCTTGGCTGCGGTGTCGGTGGGCCTGGATAGGCCGTAGCGGAGTTGGGACTTTGAAGCAGTAAGCACATTGGAGATCAGGCTGGTCGCTAAGCATGGATTGGGAATTTGGGATGTTCCTGGAGCTGGTCTGATGAAACTCGTTCTTGCAGGATCACTAGTTCACTTGATGTTGTTCCAGGAAGATCACTATTAGCATAATTGATGGCGCAGTGGTGATGGAGCATGATACCACTGTTGGAAATGTATCAGATTAACCACTGAACCACTTCTGTGTGCATGATACCCTCTGCATTTTTCAGTATGTTTGCACATGCTTACTAGTATGTAACCCACCACTCTTCTGAATGCAATTGGACCAAACAGCTTCCGAGAATACAAAGTACGGACCCTATTGCAAGGTACTATGGCCTCAGACGAGGTCAGGTTGTGAAGATAATCAGGCCCAGCGAGACAGCCGGCGGATATGTTACATATCGCTATGTTGTATGACAGTACACAAGCGAATTAAGGGAGAAAACCATAAATATTGTGATTTTTGCAGCTATACATACCCCATTTGCTTGGAGAAATCGGTATTGCTTTGGAGCAGCCATGTTAACGATGGCATGGCTGTTATGTAAGTGAATTTAAATAAGCTGAGTATATGGAACATACATAAATCCTCAATGTTGTACACTTGTTTCATGAACTGTATACAAAACTACAGAATAAAAACACTCGTTTTCAGAGCAATAGAAGCTTCTGCAGTTCTGCTTATGGGGTGTCATCTGCATGAATCAATCATGGACTTGTTTCATGAATCAATCGGCAGTATTATTGCCTTCTAGTCATAGATGTATGGTATGCCATCCTACCCTATGTTCAAACAAAAGGATGGAATTATTTGACCAAAATATTTATTTTTTGGTTTTCTCAAATAAATTAATTGCGATTATAATATTTTACATAATATTTCAATTGGCAACAAAAAAAATTCAGTTACATATGCTTCGCAGACATCAAAACATACACCAAACATCATTCAGGGGCACATTGAACCTTTCTCCGGGAAACCTCACATTCCTGGAGCTGGAGCTAGCTGCGTGCCAAACAGGACCACCTGCTCCAGGAACTCCACAGTGGAGCTGCTCCATGGTGGAGTTGGTGGAGCAGAGCTAGAAAAACTGGAGCAGAGCAGTCCCAAACATGCCCTTAATTGGATTGGACTAGGGTGAGGACACGGCGAATCTACCGACGGTCCTAATGGAGTCTCTAGGGAAAACCTCAATTTTCCTAAGAGCCCCTTTGGAGCCCGTCGGGGCGCGACTCGTGTCAGAAAGACGTCATTTTCCGAAAGCAACTGCCTCGAAATATGGCAGTAGGACTTTGAACTTTTTCCAACAGAAGGATGAAACAATTATGCACTGCAATATGAAGTTTGTTTCACGGTCGTCCCGACTCTGTTTCCCCCTGGAACCGAACAATTTTTGTAGAATATTTCTTCTGCATCTAATTTCACCTGTACTACTGCTGTTACTGTAAGGGATGTGTATGGTTGATTTTGGTAAGAGTCGTCCAGTTTATTTCTCTTACATAATTTTTTAATTAAGTTCTCTTACAAGTTAGTTACAATAAATGGTTAGAAATGGGCATGTTCTTTTTGGCTGCAGCTTTTGGTTTTTGGCTGAAATTTTTGAATTTTGGTTGTTTACGGTACAAATTACGGAGAGATCGATACTCACTTGCGATTTTGGCTGGTACAGATGTTGGGCTTTTAACGTGTACTACGTTTAACTTGTAGACTCTGTCTTGAGAAAATACTCCGTTTAAAAGTTAGGTACTGTAGCGGCTGCGAAAAGCCAGCTGGCTTGTGGCCAGCCGAACAGTAGCGTTGCGCCGGCTCCCATGGTTGGGCCACGACCTCGAAGACAGGCCTAAGTAGCTAGCTCGGCCTCCGCGCACGGTTTCATGCTGATCGGTAGTACGTTCGGCGGCCACCCGTACCGACGCGCCAAGGAGATCGGAGCTCTTCATGATTGATCCATGGAGCGGAGGTTTGCGGCCTTCGCCGCTGCCAGTGACCTGACCCCACCTGGTGTCCGGTGCACTGGCGCGTTCCGCCTGCTGGAGCAGGGCGAGAAGCCAGAGCTCTCGCGGAGGCCGAAAATGGACGGGAGATTATGGCTCTGCTTTTGATTTTTAGCTAAAATGGTATAGTTAGTTTTTTATAAGATATTTAATTAAAAATAAATAAATGAATGAAAAATATTGTTATATCTCTACGGATAATGTAAACGAGAAAAAGAAAAAACCGTGTTAAGAAGTCAACATGTTCCAAACTATTTTTAGCTTCTGAAAGTATAACCTAGAAATCATCGCTGTTTGGAACAGGGCTACAGTGCCTGCCTGCATGAGGCAATGCGGAAGAACACGAGGGTAATTCTGAGACATCTCTTTTTATTGTCATTCCATTGGATGAGCATATAGGCACCTAGAGGTGAGACATGGGTCATGCCGTGCCGGCACAAGCCTGGCGTGCTTTGGACCGCATCGTGTCGTGCAGGCTTGACCCAACCACCTCACCATGCCATACCGTGCTGGACCGCTTCGCCTCCGGCTAGACCTAGGCATGACCTAAAGCTCGACGAGCCAGCCCTAGTCTAGTCCTAAGTAACTACAGACAGAGGAGGCGGTGGCGACAATGGTGGTGGTGGCCACCATCTTCATTCCTCTTGTGCCTGCCTCGTTAAAAATCTAATTAAAAATCCATGCCATTGTCACATGCCATTCCATCTCCGAACTTTGTGTGAATTACTTGGAAAAAAACTTTTTGCTGTTATGGCAGAAGCTTCGTCAGGAATTTAGAATAAACCAAAAGTGGTTGAATGAGCGCTCTTATAGGTTGTGACAGGTTGCTAGGAGCCACGATTCATTATAAAAATAGACGTTCTTAGGCCAAATTAAAAAAGGTAGCTACAGTTCCTATGAGTCTATAGAGGCCTCAAGTTAAGTTGGCAAATTGAGGCCAATTTTTAGCCCTCAACTTTACTGGAGGCCAATTTTTACCCCTCAAGTTAAGCTACAACAAGTGGCAACAACACCGTCACAGAGAAATATGAATCTACAGAGGCCTCAAGTTAAGTTGGCAAATGGAAAATTGAAAATAATAAAGACACGAGCTCTTACATTGATTGAATAAGCGGTTCCGAGAACAAAGCTAATGAAAAGAGCCCAAAGCAGAGGCTGTGATCCAACAACCCATCCAAGACCAAAGCTCTGCAATGCACATACAGCACACGCTCTTGAATTAGTTTGACAGAACTATCAGCAAAGAACCTAAGTAGAGCAATTATTGAAAGCTTCTTGTCAAGATTTGCACAAACTACAAAACCAATGGCAATAGACTCTGATTCTCTGCATAGTAATTAATAAATAGTGTCCGAGAAACTACAATCATACAATATACACTGACTAGATTGCAAGAGAAATACTAGTGTGCATAGTCACCAAAGTTTCAGAAGTCTTTACGATGGAACTTGTATGTCCATTGTGCTACTCGATCTAATTGCCTGAGAGCACCATTAGTTAAAAAGACTAATATTAAAAAAAAATCTTAAAACAACGAGCCATTTACTCTAAGACACTACGTCCGGCATTTCATGATCCATTTACCCGAAAAGCAAACGTCAGAATAACACAGCTGGGCGAATTCCAGATTTTTTTTTTCAAAACCAGAGGAGCTTAGTTACCATAGCAGCAAAGATTGATACTATTGCAACCCCAGTTGCCGGAGAATATTCTCCAGATGCCAGTGGAAGAGTTGGCTTGTTAACCTGGTGAGACACCAACATTAGCTCACATAAAGTTTGAACAAAGATAATAAAAAACAGAAAAGTTAACCTAAACGCTTGATATTACAGTGAATTCAAAATACCTTGTCTATTTCAATGTCGAACAACTGATTCAATCCTACAATATAAATGTTCATGAAAAGAGCGGCCACCACTGCCTACATAGAGTAAAAATGCAGAATTTTTAAACAATGCATTTTTAATCTTTATAAGACAACCGCTGCTCAAAGTTGTACCGCTGCTCGTGAAACTAATTTTTATATATCAGAAAGCCTTCAGCGCATCTGTTTTTGTGTGGCATAATCGACACGCCTGTTCAATTGCAACTGGCAGCGTCTCAACAATCAACATCTCCTTGCATTACATTAAACTTCAACATCTCCTTGCATTACATTAAACTTGCAGCTCGTTCCGATCAAAACAGACTAGTTTTTTGCTAAATTAAACAAAAGAGGGCTTCATAGCATAACTTCGCTACAAGTCACTTTCCCTTTTGAATTTTCTCCTGATACACTCTAAAAAAAATATAAATAAAACCCTGGACGGATTGACCATCACCAGGCATTAGGCCCGGTTGATTTCATCCGCACCAATCCATCATAACACTGAGCTGGGGAGCAAAAATCCCTAACATAAACGAGCAGTCATACCCAATCTCCCATTTGGCTATTAATTCTCAACTCCAAGACTGATTCTACCTCACGTTCCAATCGACTATACACTAAGATGAAACGATCCATTCTGTCTTCTGATTCAAAGAAAAAGGCGTAAGAGAAGAATATTCCTCCTAGCTCACCGAATCGCATCCCCCTGCATCGCTTTCGCGCGCCAGATCGCTTTCGCTATGTCAGCTAACTATATCCGTTCCTGCAGTACCAGTCGTCAGGGACTAGTAGGTGCACCTCCCCTCTCTAAGGCAGCTCCTTTCGTCCCCGCGTCAACCCGTTTCCCCTAATCGATTCTTTAGGCGACTATCCAGTCAACCTCTCTTTCCCCTAATCGATCCGTTTGTTCTTCTTGTTACTAGCTAGCAGTAGCACGCACGCAATACTTTGGAGTTTTCATCTTGTGTACAAGTTACTATACTGTAATGGCGCTTTGGACCGGGCTGGGGCAGGCGGCGACGGTGACGCAGCTGGTCGGGGCGGACGTCGGCGGGATCATCTCCATGATCATACAGGCGGCGGTGACGGCCCGCCAGAACAAGAAGGAGTGCGAGCAGCTCGCGCGCCGCGTCTTCATGATCGCCGAGCTGCTGCCGCACCTCCAGGATCCGGAGGTGATGCGGCGCGAGGAGGTCCGGCGGCCACTCACCGGGTTGGGCGACACGCTGCGGGAGGCGCACGAGCTCGTCACGTCCTGCCAGGAGAGGAGCACCATGCACCAGTTCGTCACGGCCAGGAGGCAGGCCGACAGGTTCAGAGACGTTCAGAGCAGGATCGACTCCTACCTGCTCGTCTTCCCCTTCATCAGCCACATCGACATCACCCGCCGCCTCGATCGAATCTACAACATCCTGCTTCCAAATGACACGAGCGTGCCATCGGCAGGCTCCCAGTCACAGCTGGTACAGATTATTGATCGATCTCTCCCTGAAATGAATGGCCTCGTGCTTGGTTTCATGAAGAGAGAAGCTTACTACTCTGTGTTTGTGTTGTCTGTCCTAGGAGGCTGCAGAGGTCGCTCTGGAGGTGGCGCCCCTACCCCATGGAGTTGGAGCTGAGGAGTTCACGTTCGCGGAGCTCGCGGCGATGACCAAGAACTTTGCCTTTGACACGAGCGTGCCATCGGCAGCAGGCTCCCAGCTGGTACAGATTATTGATCGAACTCTCCCTGAAATGAATAGCCTCAAGCTTTTTAGTTAATTAGTTGTATTATTACTTCCAAATGGCCTCGTGCTTGGTTTCATGGTGAGAGAAGCTTTTTAGTTAATTAATTGTATTATTACTTCCAAATGGCCTCGTGCTTAGTTAATTAACTGTATTATTAGTGTCTGTGTTGCCTGTCCTAGGAGGCTGCAGAGGTCGCTCAGGCTGCAGAGGTCGCTCAGGAGGTGGTGCCCCTACCCCATGGAGTTGGATCTGAGGAGTTCACGTTCGCGGAGCTCGCGGTGGCGACCAATAACTTCGCCCTTGACACAGTGCTCGGCGAAGGCAGCTTCGGCACGGTGTACGAGGGCAGGCTTCACGACGGACGGGAGGTGGTGCCCCTACCCCATGGAGTTGGATCTGAGGAGTTCACGTTCGCGGAGCTCGCGGCGGCGACCAATAACTTCGCCCTTGATACAGTGATCGGCGAAGGCTTCTCCTCCACGGTTTACAAGGGCAGGCTTTACGACGGGCGGGAGGTGGCCATCAAGCGCATGACGGCCATCAAGGAGCTCCAAAACGAGATGACCATCCTCCCCTCCCTCCGCCATAAGCACATTGTCCGCCTCTTTGGCTGGAGCGTGCACGAAGAGGAGCGAAACAAGGAGGAGGATAAGCCCCTGCTCGTCTACGAGTACATGAACAACGGCACGCTCCACGACCACCTGCATCTGCAGACGTCGTCCTCCTCGCCGGTGACGACGTCCTGGAAGATGCGCATCGAGATACTGCTCGGCGTGTCGCGGGCCATTGAGTACCTGCACTGCTACGCCGTACCGCCGGTCATCCACCACGACATCAAGTCGTCCAACGTCCTCCTCGACGCGAGCTGGGTGCCGCGCGTGTCGGACTTTGGCCTGTCGATCACCTATGACGAGGCAAACGAGGAGCGAGGGTTGTACGGCACGTACGGGTACATTGACCCGGAATACTTTCAAACAAGGCGTCTGAAGCCGACGAGCGACGTATACAGCTTCGGCGTGCTGATGCTGGAGGCATTGACGGGGAAGAACGCATACCTTAATTGGGACCGCACGACCTTGGCGATCTTCGCGCTGCAATTCATCGAGGCCGGAAAGCTGGGGAAGGTGCTGGACAGGCGCCCGGCGCCGGAGCCAACGCCCCGGCAGCTCGAGGCGGCGGAGCTGGTGGCGCACACGGCAGCGCGCTGCCTACGGCTGCACGGAGAGGACCGGCCCGCCATGTCGGACGTCGTGGCCGACCTCGAAACTGCGCTCGAGCTCGTCCGTTGCGGTGAGTAGCCCGATCCAGGCGATGGGACACCGATGTGAATGCGATGATCGTAGCACTCTACTTCCTTCCAGTGTGCGCCTGGATAGTTGGCTGAAGAGGAAATTGCCGTGGAGAATCATAATCTATGAATTTATAATCCTTTTTTCAAACATGTTGTGCAAACTAGTGCTAAACGTTGAGATCTATTTACTGAATTGATGTAGTGACATATATTTGTGAACTCAAAACTGATCTGTCAGATTGATTTTTCAAGTCTGCAAACTTATGTGGCACGATTACGCAAGTTTAGAGACCTCAAGTACAATCCTATCTAACGAAACATAAGATCAGTGTTTCAAGAACACTTGTCGTTCTTCGTTTGTTTGGCCAAACACTGAAATGATCCTTGTAGCCACGGAAAGTTCTGGTCCGGTTGTTTCCATTTACCATTCTGTGAGTCATGGCTTGAGGAAGACGTGGGTGCATGTCGCAATGCTGCGTGTGCGCCAAATCAGAGCTCGGGATATTCCACGCGGTTAATTCTTGATCTATTTGCATTTGCTCCAAATTTGTAGAAAAAACTTGGTAAGTTGGTATTAGCAGAACAACTCAGCATCCAAAGTACTGGCATTGCAGTTCGTACTAAGTACTGCTGAAGGTTTGGCATAGTATTTTCAAGAAACAACGTTCAGGCTGAACTTCTACTTGGGACTCATCACTGTGTTATCTAGTCAGTCTACTGTAGGACGACATTGCCCCAAGTAGCTGCTTCTACCAGGAAGAACCTATTATTTGGCCATGCATGATCAATTTCTTTTGGTTAGGCACAGACGATATTATTTCCCTGTCCCGTGCTTTCCCATTGTGAAATTTGTGAGCAAGCAACGTTTTGCATCCATCTTGAAGCCAACATCCTTGCCTCAGAAACGCTGGGTGAAGATTCTGACCACTGTCACTGCGGCTGTCATCATCTGGAAGAAGAATCAACCGCGTGCTGCCGCGAGCCCAAGGATCATGTCGCCTTCGAACGATCCCGAGGACTCGCCGATCCAGTCTCCCTGGAACGATCTCCGGGACTCATGTCCATGGATGGATTCCCCGCTGATGGTTTTCTAGGAGTATGAGTGGCGAATTTAAGTTCAGTTCCCATTTGAGATCTAGCTTGTAATCGCAACAGAACACAAGCATGATTAGGTTGCTGGGTACTGGATAGTGTGTGTATTCGTTTGCATGGAACTGGTTTTTAACATGACAGGGCATTTCAAATCCAGGCAGTGTTAATTACTGTATCTGTATTGCCAGATCAGAGGCAAATCAAGAACAAGTAGCTACTGTTGATCGTGGTTGGCCCATGACTGAATAAACAGTAATTGTAGAGTAATTACTGTTGCCTGTCAGATGACCCGACCGTGTTTCTTGTTCGCTTTATGATGTTAGTTACGTCAACACAACCTTAGGAATAGGGGTGGAAACGGATCGGATACGGTCGGATAGTCTCAAATACGAATACGAATCCATATTTTTCAAACGAATACGAATGCGAATACGAATATTCTCGAATACGAATACGGATTTTCTCGGATACGAATATCGGATAAAACGGATTCCTAGCGGTTTTACCGATTTTTCACCGGTTACCGGTTTTAAACCGTCTAAATTCAAATTTTGAATCACAAAATTTGTACGAATTTTTCATAGATTCGAGAAACGGATCGAATAGTCTCGAATACGAATACGGATACGAATATTCTCGAATACGAATACGAATATTTTCGAATACGGATTTTTGCTTACCATATTTATGTTTTCTCGGATACGAATATCGGATAAAACGAATTATCCGTTACCGTTTTCCACCCCTACTTAGGAATGAAGTAGTTTTCTTTATTTTGTTTGTTTGTGGTCGAGTACTCGAATGAATTGAGTAGTGTAACTTGTAACTGATAGTTTGATGATGATACATTAAAATTCTGAATTCTGTGGTAGCCATGGTACACTTGGAGGAGTCCAAGGAAGTAGGCAGGTAGACATGTGCGCTAGTAAATGGTTGGTTTGGGCATTGCGGGCCAGCGTTAGGCCCATGTTCTCTTGTCTCATGATAGGTGACTCCCAAGAGACAGGCCCATGAATTTTAGCTGGGCCTCCGTGTACTACGCCACCGACGCGCGCAACAACTCGGAGCAGAGCTGGTTCTTCATGATCCATTCCATGAGGGCCGTCGCGGCGCCGCCCGCTAATGATGGGTGAATTTTTTAGGCTGATGGTTGATAATTTATGGTTTAAATATTTAAATACTATTTATTTGTAAGAGACAGTACGTAAAGAGAAATAGTCATATGTGATTTTGGACAGCACAGCTGAACTTAGTGCACTTTTTACTACAATCTTCATGTTGACACCGTTTTAAAAAACGTATCATTTAAAAGTTAGTTACTATAACATAAACCATAAGCTACAAGTCATAAACCGGAAAGAACTTAGGTGGTGATCATTTGGGCTTTTTTTGGTGGCTTATGATTGAAAAGCACTGTAGCTGACTGAAAAAAAAACACTATAGCTAACAGAAGTTTATTTAGCATAATTAAATTTAAAAATATCAAAAATATGTTAGCCCATTACGTATAATACAAACGAATACGAGAAAAAAAACCGGCAAAAAAGCTCAACAAAAAGCCAAAAAGTCAGAAAAAGACGAAATTTATGAATAGTGAAAAATAAGGCAAAAGAAGGTGAAACCGAAACGATCACGCCCTTAGCCATCACCTGGTGGCCGGTGGCTGGTGCTCCGGAGCTAGGGGTGGATATCGAGCCGGCTCGGCTCGGCTCGGCTCGTGAAGGCTCGTTAGAGAGGAGGCTCGGCTTGTTAAACTAACAAGCTAAAAGAGAAGCTTGGCTCGGCTCGTTAGGTGGAATATGCAAATTGACTTTTTTGAAAAGCTCGAGCTCGACTCGTTAGGCTCGTTTTGACTTTTGAGTGTCTTTACCCTTTCTTTTTACGTTTCAGATTTGTTTTTCTGAATGATAAGTTCTATGGTTTCCTTTCCATATGTGAAATTAACAGAGAAAAGAGTAACGTGTACTTTAATAATACCTCTCAGTGACAAAAGAGGTGCGGAAATTGGCATGCATACATACATACTACTACTGTCGTACTGAGCCGTTCACACGTGATGGGCCAGAGACGCTGCCGAGCTGGGCCGACCGAGCCTACCGAGCGGCTTGCGAGCCGGCTCGGCTCGGCTCGTTTGTGCCACGAGCCGAGCCGAGCCTTCAACGAGCCGAGCTAACTCACGAGCCTCGAGCTTTTTTTCCACTCTTATCCGGAGCAGATCGAAATGGCGAAAATGCCGCCTCCCTGCTTTGCTCGTCAAAATGGTGCTGGTGCTCGCGCCGTGTCCGCGAGGTGGCCTGCGCCGCAAAAGGACGGGAGGCCATTCATGCCCGCGTGGGAGGAGGGCATGAGCCATTTCCCTTAGACCCTTACCCTTCCTGGACTATACGTACACGGTTATTGCCCTTCAAGGTCAAGCAAAGCAAGAAAGCGCCGTATAAGGCAGGACACGTATGGTTCTCTCCTTTCAGGGAGTTTTGTAACATCCCGTTTATTTTTTGGGTCTAGAGTACTACCATTATTACATAATAACACTATTTTTGAACAACTGCTAATCATTTTAAGCAAACTCTACTTTATTCATAAAGCAGTGATCACTTACACCATACCATTTTTAAGCAACTATTCTAGCTTACTAGTGTAGTTAAACATACTAACAAAACCTGATGATATGAAATACTGCAAATACGTGAAGTTATTCATGTGCTACTCCTGCCCGTGCATGGCATCCTCAACGTTTACCTAAAAAACAAATGAAGTAAGGGTGAGTCCAAAGACTCAGCAAGTACATAATAGAACGATAAACACTACCAAACACATGTAAGCAATTTAACCACCCATAGCATTCTCAACATACATTATCCTATTCATATTTTCATTTCATGTTCCTACATTGTCATACCATTAGTGCGATGCAACATTACTTTACATGCTCATTTGCTCATCTCATTGTATATACCAGTATTGTCGAGTAAACACCCGTCGATGTTCACCCAAAATCTTGGGCCCGCCTATATCGGCACGGGGTCTCTCCACTCCCGTGGAGGCCTATTGAAGTAGGACTTACTTAAGAGCGCTCCGGATTAGTTAGCTAGGTTTACTCATAGTTAGAGACTTTATCACTGCCCTAACTCTTGAGTGCACATGATGCAAATGCAAATGCCCATTATTATTATCATTGTCATTTTCATCAGTATTATCATTGGTAGGGCGGCATTGCTGCTCACTCTGTTTCATTACCTTTGTCATCATTAAATAAATATCATGTCATATAAACATTGCAGTTCCATATAAGCACCATCAAATCATGTAAACAGCGCATATTTCATGTAAACATTAACATATCATCTAAACATTGCATATTTCATAAAGTCTACGGTCCACCGCTCTACCATGCACTTGCCTGGTTAGCCTCGAGGATGATGCGTGGACGGCTCCGACCCGAGACCTCCACTTGTACAAACGTCAACCCGACGCAACACATCATATCGAAACCAATACTTAAACAAGCAACGACGACTCTACGCGCAAGACTCGACACTGGCATAAAAGAGCCCAAGGTTACAGACTTGACGCGTAGGTACCAAACCCCCATTTCTCTCTTTTTTTTCTCTCCTCTTTTCTTTTCTTTCTCTTTTTACCCTTCCTTTTCTTCTCTCTTCTTTTTTCTACCCAGCCGAACATCTTTCTCTCTCTCTTCTTCTCTCATTACTTTCTCCCTCTCTCATTTTTCTAGGCCGAACGGCCTGGCTCCTCCCAAGTGTTGCAGCGGTGCACAACCGAACTCGGGCATCGCTGGCACGGAGCTTGCCGCCGATGGCTCCTCCACCGCCCCAACCTTTCCCCCTCTCCCACTCTCTCCCACCTTCAAATCCGGCCGGCCAAGGCCAGATCCGGCCACCTCCTTCTCAGTCTTCCCTCAGGCTCACTAGCCACAACACGCCGCCAGTTGGGATCTCGGTGCTGCTCCTACCTTCGGCCACTCCGCCTCCCCTTTCCATTTGGCCCTAGGTCGTCACCCCCCATGGCGCCTCCCCCAGCTCGGTCTGGTGCGACCTGACTAGCGTCGCCGTCTTCAGGGCTTCGGCCGCGCCGCCTCGGGCTTCCCTTCGGTGGCACCCTTGACGTCAGATCTGCTGATGCCGCCACCTTTCCCTAGTGTCGCCCCTAGCCCGGCTGCCGACACCGTGGCTCGGCCTCCCCTAACCTCCCGATCATTGTCCTGCCCGTACGATCATCGCCGCCAGCTGTTGGTGCCTAGCGCCGACCACAGCTCCGGCACCGCTTCCCCCAAGGGTTCAAGCTCGCCGACCACGGCTTGCAGCCGACCGGCCAACCCTCCTACTACAGGGATGGTTTGCTACTCTTCCTCCCTACTCTTACGCTTTTGATTTTTCCTTCTATTTTTGTTTCCTATACTCTTATGTGTGCCTGGTTTGGGGAAAGCCTATGGGCTGTCGTGACAGGACTTGTGAGAGGGTGCTTGCATCGGGGAGCAAGTGCTCTCTTTCAAGGGTGCACGGCGATGCCTACAACTTACCGTTAATGGCCTTATAGCCAAGCCGACTGTGGTACTTCGGCTGTGCTAAGAAGTAAGGTGAAAGATGAAGTCCTACTGGAGTGTAGCGTGGTGGATGACAAGGTTTGTGGATGACAGTGACGACCGTGCTGCGATTCAGTTGGGCCCCCTTTTGCTGTCGTGGTCGGGCGCATCCTTGCTTCCCTCCTTCGTCTTCCTCTTCCTTACATCCTCTCTGCGTGGCTGTGGATTATGGTGGTGTTGATGTGGGCTTGCTTGGCATTTATTGGCTTCAGCTAGGAGAAAGAAATGCAACGGTGCAATGGTTTTTCCCTCCTTCGTTGGCTTTGCTCTCTGGAAGAACGTGTGGTTGTGGGAAGAAATGGAAATGGCTTTCTCGTTTCTCTACTGGCTCAAGTTAGCCTTAAAAGTGAGAAGGTCACAACTGGCCTCTCCCTAAACTGTGCATTGCCATTTATACCCTTCCCATTTAGCCTTGGCTGGTTATATGCCTCATGGACCTTTTGGTCCAAAGGCAACTCTACATTATTTGGGGCTTTTCTACTACGGCAGGTAAGTCGGTAAAAGATAAGAATGGAATTTCCTACTGGATGATGAGAACCCAAACGCGAGACAGTGCCGACCGTCCTTGAATGGCCTGGGAACCTTAGTGAGCGCTACATTTATTCGAGATTCTAAAAGCCAATGAGTCTGGCGGCAAAACTCTACTTAATTTCATTTATTCTTCCTTGAATTATTTTTTATTTCATGTATATCTTTCTTTTTTTTGCATTTTAGTGGTATTACAAGTTTCGCGAGCGGAGACTACCCCACCATTATTTTTATTTTAGTGGCATTTTTAGCGGTGACTTGCAACGTGCGACCGTGACGTGACGTGGCGCGCCACTTGGTAGACCAAGCCCACCTTTATTTTTTGCTGAACCATGCAGCATCATTTCTCTCTGTTTGAATGAGATTCAAACATTTGAATGAGGCTTTATTGGGTTTGATGACAGACAGTGTAAATGACTGGTTGAATGTGTCAGTTACCAGTGGGTAAATGACTGTTTTAATCATGTCAGTTACTAGTCTATCTATTTGTATACCTGGAAACGTCCAGAGTATGGGTGAGAATCTGACTGCCTCCATTCTCTTCCTCCAAAGTTTGTGTGATATTGTGCTGCACCGTCTGAACTTCGTCGACTCTTCTTCCCGGCGTGCACCGCGAAGAAGAGGATCTCCGGACCGTTGCTGCCGTGAAGACCTGCACGGGGGCGGCAATAAGGTTTCTGGGCAGCGCATCTGCGCGACCGCTCACTGCACTGCGACACCTTCGTTCTGCACTGCGTCAAGCCTGCGCGGCTTCCTGTTCTTCATCAGGCTAACAAGTAAGTCGTTCGTACGCACGTTCGACTTGTTACTATATTGTTTTTCTTGTGTAATTTCTGAAGTATGATGAGTAGCTTGCTGTTAGTTGTAAGTTTAGCATCAATTTATTATTATTTCTGTCTCCTAATAAAAGTTGGAATTAAAATATTTCCCACATTTATAACAATTCAGAAACCTTATTGTGAATTTTGTTGCAATACAGCAATAGCTAGTGCTTCTAATGCGATGAAACCTGAGAGGTTTTCTGGTCAGAACTTTCGTAGATGGCAGACTAGAGTCAAGTTTTGGCTCATGTCTTTGGGACTGTGGTGGGTTATCCACCTGCAGTATCCATTTATGATTGAGCAGTACATGCAGTTCGAGACTGCGAACAATACTGCCCTTGGCTGCATTCTGACTCTTCTAGCAGATCAGCTCTACGATGTGTACATGGACTTCAAGTCCGCCACAGAGTTGTGGGATGCACTAGAGCTCAAATATGCAGAGGCAGAGGCAGGTCGCTGGCTCTACATATGTGAGCAGTTTTTCGACTTTAGCATGGATGAGGCTAAGTCCATAGTCGGACAAGCTCATGATCTCCAGCTACTAGTTGGTGAAATTGTGCACTTGGGCTGTGTGTTGCCTCCAAAGTTTGTGGCTGCGGGCATTGTTGCTAAACTCCCTGCCTCTTGGCGGGATTTTGCTACTAGCTTAAAACATAAAAGGGAAGAGATTTCTGTTGAGGATCTCATTGCAGCCCTCGATGTGGAAGAAAAAGCGAGAGCAAAAGATGCACCTAGCACATCTGGCCAGAACAATGCAAATGTCATACAGAGAAAGATTGTTCCTAAGAAGTACAAATCCAACAAACCGAACAAGACAACTAGCTTTAAGAAGAAAATTGAGAAAAAGGATTTGAAGGACATCACCTGCTTTGTGTGCGGTAAAGACGGTCATATGGCGAAGGACTGTCGTTTCCGCAAGATTAGAGATGGTGAACAGCCTAAGAAGAAGGCTGCTAACGTGACCATAGGCGAGGATTTCTGTTGAGGATCTCATTGCAGCCCTCGATGTGGAAGAAAAAGCAAGAGCAAAAGATGCACCTAGCACATCTGGCCAGAACAATGCAAATGCCATACAGAGAAAGACTGTTCCTAAGAAGTACAAATCCAACAAACCGAACAAGACAACTAGCTTTAAGAAGAAAACTGAGAAAAAGGATTTGAAGGACATCACCTGCTTTGTGTGAGGTAAAGACGGTCATATGGCGAAGGACTGTCGTTTCCGCAAGATTAGAGATGGTGAACAGCCTAAGAAGAAGGCTGTTAACGTGACCATAGGCGATGCCTTGACTTCAGGAAGGTATGGTAATTCACCTGTTGTCTTTTCAGCTTGTCAATCCACTGATTGGTAGGTTGATACTGGAGCTAATGTTCACGTATGTTCTAATATTTCCTTGTTTTCTTCTTATCAGGCAGCAGGGGCTTCCTCCGTCCTAATGGAAAATGGGTCGCATGCTTCTGTTCTTGGTGTTGGCACGGTGGATCTGAAGCTTACTTCAGGAAAGATTGTCCACTTGAAAAACGTGCAGCATGCGCCTACAATAAAGAAGAATCTCGCTAGTGGTTTTCTCCTATGTAGGGATGGTTATAAGCTAGTTTTTGAGTCAAATAAAATTATAATGTCTAAGTTCGGAAAATTTGTTGGTAAAGACTATGAGAGCGGAGGCTTGTTCCGCCTAAGTATTTTAGAGTCTGGTTATAATCTGAATGTTGTAACTGGTTTAAATAAATGTGAGGCAAATATTTGGCATTCTCGTTTCTCTCATATTGGTTTTGATAGTATTGCTAGACTGTCCAGATTAGATTCAATTCCAAAATGTGAAATTGTCAAAGGATCAAAATGCCAGTCATGTGTGCAAGCAAAGCAACCTCGAAAACCCTTTAAGGCATTAGAGGATGTAAAGAACTTGGCACCTTTAGATCTTATTCATTCAGATTTGTGTGAAATGAATGGATTATTGACAAAAGGAGGCAAAAGATACTTTCTAACTTTTATTGATGATGCAACACGCTACTGCTATGTGTATTTGCTGAAAACTAAAGATGAAGCTTTAAACTACTTTAAAACTTATAAGCCGAGGTTGAGAACCAACTAGAAAAGAAAATAAAAAGATTAAGGTCTGATCATGGTGGAGAGTATGTCTCTCATGAATTCTCCCAATTCTGTTCTGAGCATGGAATAGTCCATGAATTTACACCACCATATTTACCCCAATCAAACGGGATAGCTGAGAGGAAAAACCAGACACTAACAGATTTGGTTAATGCCATGTTAGAGAGTGCCGGTATGCCTAAGGCATGGTGGGGGGAAGCTATTCTAACAGCAACTTTCGTCCTAAACAGGGTAATCACTAAAAATAGTGAGATTACTCCGTATGAGGGATGGAAGGGGAGAAAACCTAATGTTAATTTTCTGCGAACTTGGGCGTGTTTAGCAAAAGTCAATATACCAATGCAGAAAAAGAGAAAACTTGGACCAAAAACAGTTGATTGTATTTTTCTAGGATATGCTCAAAATAGCACGACTTATAGATTTTTAGTAGTTAAATTAGAAACTCATGAGATTATTGCTAATACAATAATGGAGTCTAGAGATGCTTCATTCTTTGGGAATATCTTTCCTATGAGAACAGCAGGCAGTACTTCACGAACAGAGAATGTTCAAACTGATAATATTGAAAGTGAGAATAATCAAACTTCTGAACTTCCCATCATTTCTGAACCAATATGTGATATCCCTGAGGAGGATAACAATCTAGTCGCAGAAGCTCCTCACAAGAGTAAGAGACAAATGGTTGAGAAAACCTTTGGTGACGACTTTATTGTATATGTCGTGGATGATGTGCCAAAGACTCTTTCGGAGGCTTATACATCTCTGGATGCTGAGTATTGGAAAGAGGCAGTCCATAGCGAGATGGACTCTATCATGGCTAATGGGACTTGGGAGATCACAGATCGTCCTATCGGGTGTAAACCTGTAGGATGTAAATGGATCTTTAAAAAGAAACTAAGACCTGATGGAACTATTGAGAAGTACAAGGCAAGGCTTGTGGCCAAGGGTTACACCCAGAGAGAGGGAAAAGATTTCTTTGATACCTATTCTCCTGTAGCCAGACTAACTACCATCAGAGTGCTCCTTGTGTTAGCATCTTCCTATGGTCTACATGTTCATCAAATGGACGTGAAGACAGCTTTCCTTAATGGAGAGTTGGAGGAAGAAATCTATATGGATCAACCGGATGATTTTGTGATTTCTGGACAGGAAAATAAAGTATGCAGATTATTGAAATCTTTGTATGGCCTAAAACAAGCACCAAAATAATGGCACGAGAAATTTGACAAAACTTTAACATCTGTTGGCTTTATTGTGAATAAAGCCGATAAATGTGTGTACTATCGTTATGGTGGGGGTCAAGGAGTGATTTTATGTCTGTATGTAGATGACATACTTATATTTGGAACAAACGCTGCCGTAATTGATGAGGTCAAATCTTTCTTATCTCGGTGTTTTGATATAAAAGACTTGGGAGAGGCAGATGTCATTCTGAATATTAAATTGATCAAAAGCAAGGATGGGATTATTTTGAATCAATCCCATTATGCTGAGAAAATATTAAGCCGGTTTGGTTTTGAAAACTGTAAAGTTTCACCAGCACCCTATGATGTGAGCATTAAGCTTCGAAAGAACCAAGGGTTAGGAAAAGATTAATTAAGATATTCACAAATTATTGGGTTACAAATGTATTTAGCTGGAGCCACAAGACCAGACATTTCATTTGCTATGAGTAAATTAAGTCGGTTTACTTCTAACCCAGGAGATGATCATTGGGAGGCACTTGAAAGAGTATTGCGCTACTTGAGAGGCCCAACATCTTTTGGAATACATTATACTGAACACCCTTCTGTATTAGAAGGATACATTGACTCTAATTGGATCTCTGATGCGGATGAGATCAAAGCTACAAGTGGTTATATATTCACTTTAGCTGGTGCTGCAGTTTCATGGAGGTATTGCAAACAGACCATATTGACGAGGTCAACCATGAAAGCAGAACTTGTAGCACTTGACACAGCCACAGTTGAGGCTGAATGGCTGAGAGAGCTTCTATTGGACTTACCATTGATTGAGAAACCAATACCTGCAATCCTGATGTACTGTGATAATCAAACAGTGTTGCCAAAGTCACAAGTACAAAGGATAATATGAAGTCCTCTAGACATGTGAAGCGTAGGCTTAAATCTGTCAGAAAACTAAGAAACTCCGGAGTGATTGCTGTGAACTATATTCACACTGAGAAAAATCTAGCAGCCCTTTTTACAAAGGGGTTAGCACGGAAAGCGATTTCCGTTGCATCTATGGACATGGGAATGAGGCCCATTTAAGTTACATCACAATGGTAACCCATACCTTCTTGATCGGAGATCCCGTGACTTAGGCAATGGGAAAAACAAATTGATGTTGTAACAAGAGAGTACATATTTATTGTACCCATGTCCTAATAAACAATGTACTTTCGACTGTATGGAAGGTTGGCATAAAGCCTTAATGTATTCTGTTGTCCAAATAAGGAAAATGTATTAGCCTGCAGGATACCTAGAAAGAATACACCTACTTGAGCTTAACTGTGTGGTCGCAATTCACAAGAACAGGGCATTCTCTAGAAAGCTCATGAGTGGATAAGGTAGCATGACCATATAACGCTCCGTTTAGACGTGGTTCATTGGCATCCTAGTACTAGTTGAGATTTCAAGTGAAATCTGATCACGAAAAGCTATGAATTCGAGGCATAGTCCATTCATCAGCTGTGAGAAGATGAATCTTGTTATTCTAGGTGCAAGTTCAACCCGTACGGGACTTACACTAAAAGATTGGCATATTAACAGTACTTAAGCACAATATCTTTGATATCTTTTTACTTCTTGCTTTGGAATTGGTGGGGGATTGTTAGAAATTGGCCTAATGAGTAAGGCCCATTTCGGTAATCCTAAAGCATGCATGGTTTAATACCATATTGCTAAGGCAAGGTGAGGGAGTTCGATTTATAAGGTGGAGTCCTCACCACTCCTTGAATATGGATGGTATGAGGAGGGTTCTGTCTAGTCACACACACGCGCGCGCACACGCGCGTGCGCGTATTCGCGCATTTTCGCGTGACTTGTGACTTGCAACGTGCGACCGTGACGTGATGTGGCGCGCCACTTGGCAGACCAAGCCCACCTTTATTTTTTGCTGAACCATGCAACATCCTTTCTCTCTGTTTGAATGAGATTCAAACATTTGAATGAGGCTTTATTGGGTTTGATGACAGACAGTGTAAATGACTGGTTGAATGTGTCAGTTACCAGTGGGTAAATGGCAGTTTTAATCATGTCAGTTACTAGTCTGTCTATTTGTATGCCTAGAGACGTCCAGAGTATGAGTGAGAACCTGACTGTCTCTATTCTCTTCCTCCAAAATTTGTGTGCTGTTGTGCTGCGCCGTCTGAACTTCGTCGACTCTTCTTCCCGGCGTGCACCGCGAAGAAGAGGATCTCCGGACTGTTGCTGCCGTGAAGACCTGCACGGGGGCGGCAATAAGGTTTCTGGGCAGCGCATCTGTGCGGCCGCTCACTGCACTGTGACACCTTCGTTCTGCACTACGTCAAGCCTGCGCGGTTTCCTGTTCTTCATCAGGCTAACAAGTAAGTCGTTCGTGTGCACGTTCGACTTTGTTACTATTTTTTTTCTTGTGTAATTTCTTAAGTATGATGAGTATCTTGCTGTTAGTTGTAAGTTTTACATCATTAATTTATTATTTCTGTCTCCTAATAAAACTTGGAATTAAAATATTGCCCACATTTGTAATAGATATGTGGGCGATTAAGTCTGGAAGTTACATTGGGCTCTACAGAGCACCCATGGCGTGCAGAAGACATGAAATGATTTAGGTGAAGGGTAATGGTGGTTGAGATTACTTCTGCAAGTTTGGGTAAATATATGAGTTAAACAGGATTCACGTTAAACTTTGTTGTTCTTTTTATTTTTAAAATTTAATTATGCTAAAAAAAGTTAACAACATCTACAGTTTATTCTTAGCTGTTACAGTACAATGCTCCAATAAGCTTCTGTTTCCGACTTCTTAATTTCATCTTTTTTTTTAGCTTTTTTCTTTTTTTCCTTTTATTTCTTTACGTTGCCTGTGATGATATAATTTTTTATTATTTTAAATTTATTACGTTAAAAAAGCTAACAGCTACAACATAAAAAAAATCAAAATATTAAACTTATAAACTTAAATAAGCACTACCTCAAATGTAGGGGTTCCATTCAACTTTGATCGCCCAGTAAATCAGATGCACCATACGTGCCGTTTCTTGGGAAATTCATATGAATTATATAAAAAAATGATGCTCTGTTACGCGTCTGATGGAGAACTTTTTTTTCCTTTGGAAACGCGTGTGTATGGACACGCTCATGCTGCCCCTCCCTTCTCATGAGAGAACAATTTACACGAGTCAGTGACACATCGATCAAAGACACGCTTTTACTCTCGTGAATTCCGATGCATGAATCGACACGTCTGAATTTGTCGCTGCATGATGCTGATTTGGTTAAATAAAATAAAAGAAATACTAGAACTGTATATTAATTTGCAAGCCCACTGAAACATGGAGATCAAAAGACCAAAACCACACGGTTTCGACTGACATTAGATTAAGCTAGCGAAACAAGAACGGGAAAGGGACGGAGACTCTTGCCAGAATCTTCATGTACGAGCATCTCCAATAGTGACTTATGAGCTAGCTCTAAGTATATTATTTCATATTTTAATAGAAGAGAGAGAAAAGCTATCTCTTGATCAAGAGCTAGTCTCATACACACATTACAAGATTATGTGAGAGTGCCATGTGAGGCTATTTATGTTATGAGCTATGTGCTAAAAGTTAATATTATTGAAGAAGTTGTCTTAGAACTAGTAACTAACTCATACTGTTGGAGATGCTCTAAGGCGAAGGCGCTGCTGTAGTAGTTTTCCGTAGGTGTTCCGCTTGTGGCATTTGGAGGGGCCCGTCATTTTGTCAGTAATTTTGTCAGTTTTCTTTCTGACAATGATCCTCAAAATATTCTTTTTTGGTGTTTGTTTCTGCAATATTACGTTGACTCCCGACAAACAATAGCAACACTCCCTCTGTTGCCAAAAAAAGGTATTTTACTTATTCTTTTACTTAGCAAGGTCTTTAAAGTTAAAACTTCGATTATTAATTTCTTTTATCGTATATTTTTAGTAACTATGGGTTTACATTGTTGGAGGGACTATCGTGTTGTGTTATTGGGGGACTATTGTGTTGTGTTTTGGAGTCCATATTTTTTTTAGATAACGGAACTAAGTTCCAGCCTCTACCATCCGAAGATGATACACAGCTGAGAGTCAGACACGATCCAAAGCCATTAGGCTCAACCTCTTACATCCAAAAGAAAAGAAATAAAAGCAAGTATCTAGGAAAAGAACAAGGACTAAGCTCCAATTCGATTCCAAAAGCTCCACCCAAACTTTTTGAAGACCGCCATAATCAATGTCTTCAAGTTTCTGCATCCATGTTTTGGAGTCCATATATATATATATATATATATATATATATATATATATATATATATATATATATATATATATATATATATATATATAGGGAACGTATCCAGTGCTAACAGGCTATTCGGTGCTAATATGCTAAAACCGGCTGTGGACCATCGGATGTACCTCAAACGGCTTGGATCTTTGAAGGTGGAAGCATCCAATCCACTTATACATTTTTGCAAAAAAATCCTTATTGGTTCACATTCTTTTTTCCGGCCCCCGCCTCTCCGTCTCCCTCGCGCGACGCCTGACCTCCCTCATTGTTGGCTCGTCGCCTGATCTGCTGCGTGACGCGCGACGCCTAATCGCCCTCCTCGCGACGTCGCCTGTCCGGTCTCCTGCAACGCCTGCTCTCTGCGCCATTCTCCGCGCCGTTCCGCGCCGTTACGCACCTGATCTCGATCGATCTGTCTCCGCGCCGTTACGCGTCTCCGCGCCGTCTGTGTGCATGCATCTCGATCGATCTGTCTCCGCGCCGTCTACTGTTCTGGTATTTTGGAGTCGCGCGTATATCCAATAACTAGCCAATAAGCATATGTCGTGTCTGTCAAAAATCTAAACAATAGTTCTTCCATTGGCGTGAGATGCAATGATCCGACAAAAACCTCGACATCTTTGATTTGGTAATGCTGAAGAACAATGTGTTTTTTCCTAGTCTATTTTTCGAGATGCATGCACACAGACGGCGCGGAGACAGATCGATCAAGATGCATGCACACAGACGGCGCGGAGACGCGTAACGGCACGGAGACAAATCGATCGAGATCAGGCGCGGAGAGCAGGCGTTGCAGGAGACCGGGCAGGCGACGTCGCGAGGAGGGCGATTAGGCGTCGCACGTCACGCGGCAGATCAGGCGACGAGCCGACGAGGGAGGTCAGGCGTCGCGCGAGGGAGACGGGGAGGCGAGGGCCGGAAAAAAGAGTGAATTGGTAAGGATTTTTTTTGCAAAAATGTATAAGTGGATTGGGTGCTTCCACCTTCAAAGATCCAGGCCGTTTGAGGTAAATCTGATGGTCCATGGCTGGTTTTAGCATGTTAGCACCGAATAGCCTGTTAGCACTGGATACGTTCCCATATATATATATATATATATATATATATATATATATATATATATATATACACACACACACACACACACATACATACATACATGAAGCCTATTTCATACTCTCATGAGTTCATACTCTCACATCCAATATACCACTTAAACGAATATTTTATACCTCTTTATCAACTTCAGTATATTTAAATAATAATTTTAAGATAATCTAATGCGACTTGGTTGAAAATTTTTCATTGGAACTTTTTGTTTTTGCTATATATCATTTTTCATATATAAAAGGAATATATACGCAAAATATGTTATAAAAAGTGGATATTTATAAAAATTTTCATGTGACTCACTTTAGGATATATTATAATCATTATTAGAGTATGCACGAATAGATAAAGAGATATAACAATACCAATAAAGTAGTATATGAAAAGTGAGAATGTGCACTATGGTGTCTGAGCACCAGGCCTCTCTGCCTTTGGATTGCTTTTAGATGTGTGCAAGTGCAATAATATATAATATATCAGGATAGAAAGTCTTAATCATGGATAGAAAGTCTCAATCATGGATGGAAGATTTCAATAATGAAGTCTGGGCACCATGGTGCCCCTGTTTTATATATATATATATATATATATATATATATATATATATATATATATATATATATATATATGTATGTATAGCTTATGAAGCTCAAAATGCGATCCATATGCAGCCCGTGGAAAGGTCACGAGAAAGATCGATCATTTGTGTGCCGTCATGCTGTGCTCAAAAGGACACTTGTAACTTTAAAGGGTCCACCGAATTTTATTTGTTTATTTCTAATTAATAAATTTAAGGACAGGCCTGTGGCCTTTGGACGAGTTAAATCCTTATGATTGACACGGCGTGTCTTATTACCGGAGTTCATACATGTGTAGCACTCAAGAAAAAAAGAGAAAAATTTAATAAATAAATAAATAAAATAAAAGTAACCCTAATCTAAATATGGCCTTAAAAAGGAGACCTCTTTTCTCTTTCCGTATGTGCCTTTTCCAGATTCAGGTTTTTAATCTAATCTCTCTCACTCACGGTGTTGTGCGACTGCTTAGGGGACGCCGGCGGCGTCGACTGGCATGGCAGCTCACGTGCGTGCACGCGCATATGGCCGCCCTGGCACGGCATTGGTGGCGGTAGCAGCCGGTGGCGAGCGGCGACATCGGCCCGTACGGCGGCGCCTGCCCGCGCACATGCGGCCACCATGGTGGGCCGGCGGCGATGGCGGCAGTGAACGACGGCGGCTCACGCGACGGCGGCAGCGCCTGTGCCCGCACACATGCGGCCACCATGGTGGGCCGGCGGCGATGGCGGCAGTGAACGACGGCGGCTCACGCGACGGCGGCAGCGCCTGTGCCCGCACACACGCTCGCCTGCACGTGTACATGCCCGCGCTCACGGCTTCGTCGGCGGCGGCGACCGGTGACCGGGTGTGGCAGCGCCGCCGAACATCATTTCGCTCGGCCGAACGGTTGTTCGTGCAACCGAACAGCAGTTCGCTTGACCGAACGGCCATTCGCGCGACCGAACGACTATTTTTTTCAGTCAAATTTATCACCTATCGTTCCTTTATCAAATTCATCACATCTGATCGGCTGTCTTCCTATCACCCTGTAAGTTCTCACGCAGCTGTTGAGGGAGCAGTTGGACAGTTGCGCATTTCAGACCCATCTTGCAGCGTGTCCGTCGAGCGTACTCAAGGCAAGTACCTCGCGGCCGTAACATGTTTCTTTCGCACGTTCATGTCGCATGATTACCTGTTGCCTTAGCCTGGTTTCCGGTCGTTGCACTATATTGATTGTCTATCGTAGGTTGTTGTAACCTTAATAGATTCTTATTATGATGAGGTAGTTAGTATTAAATGCTTGTAATTAGTATAATGTTAACTATAGAATTCATGTGTGGTTAGGGATGTAAATAAACGTCTAAATGGTAATAAGGGTTGCGAATAATCATGCTCAAATTTAAGGTTAACCACTAGTAATCTTTAACACCGGGTGGCCATTGATATGTCTTGCTTCTGTGAATCTTAACTGTTGATTATTAATTGTGAGCTGTAGTTGATTTAGTGGCTATACATTAACCTGACTAATAATCACTTATCACATAATAAAATTAAATGATTGACAACCCTTGTGTGATTCCAATTAGTATCTTCTCTATCGACAGATCTTGTTCCTATCACCTTGTATCACCAATTCTGTCTCTCTGTCTCATTGTACTAAACTATTACTCTCATAACTTTACCTTAACTCATTCTCGACTTCTAATTTCATTATGGATAATTCGCTAAATAAAGAATTAAAGGCTATCATGCCAGGACTATCCACATATAGTGGAGATTTCTACCCAACCTGGTAACGTACAGGGGGCCGTACATTCTCGTTACATAGGATATTACACCTCGTCGGCGGTTATATAGTCGAGGACAAGGATGTGCCTGACTATTCTCGTATAACCGGGTATGTGGGATGAGGTCACGGGCACCTTTACTATGACTTGCTATAATTTGTCACATAACAACTATCTTTAATTACAGTGTCTATAATATATGTCTCCCATCTATGACGGTATTTCCGATATCACTTGTTGATGCTTTTTATCCTATATCCATTGCTTACTTGTGATGCTTGTTCCTTATTTCACGTGGTTACATTATCTATCTTTACTCTTTGTGTTGCGACCGTTGTTGGGTACTTGCTGAGATTTCCAAATCTCACGTTTGCTCTTTTCCTTCTCAGGTAAAAGACTAGTGGATTGATAGCAGTATGCATGGGTGGGAGCACTCGAGTTTCAGCACTGTGGCTTGCCACAACTTTTGCCATTTACTTTATTTGTCATTTGATTAGAAGTGGACCAATCCCATATTTCAAACACTATTTTCAGCTTCCGTTGATTATTTAATAAAATACTTCAAAGGTTTTAATTGGTGTATGAATTCTACTATTGTCTTTTATTATTTCTCTTTATTTTTGGTGATGACGTTTTATAGTAGTATCTTAGTTTGACTGTATATAGGGTGCTACAATATGTATGTACGTTCAAGTAGGAAAGTGCATATCGGTGGTTCATGAGGTCATAAAATTTTTCGCTGCATGGCAAGACGCGCGATAGCCAGCAGGCAGCAGCTGTCGCGTGAGCCGCGTCAACGTACGTGTCGCCGAGTGAGGACATCTACTTGTACACTCATAGCTCAGTCTTAAAGCAGTTGGCTCCTTGCCCGTGGTTTGGAATAGGTTATTATGGACAGAAACGGCGACGCGATTGTCAGAATTATGGACATGAATTTTCGTAGGTCTTCCGCTGATGATGAGGAGGTCAACTCCTTGGCCGGTTCGTTTCATCATTGGAGAGTTTTCTCTCTCTGTATTTTGATGTCACATTTTTAAGATTTCTTGTCATCGTGTCCCTGTCGTCTTTGACAAATTTACAACGACGATAAAATTTCTCCGTGAAAAGGGAAAAAAGAGCAACATTATTCCCTCGTTGAAGGAATTTTCCGTAAGGTTTCCGCTGGCGAGAAGGTTTTGGATTTCTAATTTATTTTGTATGATGCTAATTTTATCAGTGTATAAATTTTTAAAAAATAAAAAATTATATCATCATAAATAACACAAAAAAAGAAAAATACAAAAACCTAAAAAGCCAAAAACAAAAAAAAGATAAAATTAAAAAAATAGAAGATAGAAACTAAGAGCCCGTTTGGCACAGCTCCACCACCGGCTCCTGGAGCTGTTTGGAGCCGTTTTGTGCCAAACGGGGTACAACAAAATAGCTCCACCTAAGGAGTCCCTTAAAATCTGCTGAGACAAAAGTAGCTCCTTGGGTGGAGCTGAAAAAGTAGCTTCACCCAGCTCCACTTGTAAAGTCAAAAAAAAATAACTCCACTTGTGAAGTGGAGTCGTGCCAAATGGGGCCTAAAATCGTTCGGGACAGAGCCTTAACCTCACATTTTAAGATATCTCTGACTGATCCTGTCGCCGTCGACGAATTTTCAGCGACAGCACCGACATTCCATTGAGAAAATGGAAAAAAGGAGAGAAACTATAAAAAAACACGACCACCGCGTCCAGGCTAGTCAACTCCCGCGTCTAGGAGAGCCACACACTTGGCACGCATCCACCGCCGGCCATCATAAAGCTGGGAGCGAGCTAGCCATCGATTTCCAACGTACCCAAGCATCCCTACGTCCAACGTACGGCGCGCGACAAGATGCCTCCCAAGCGGCCGCCGTCTCCACCACCGCCTGGCCTCGCCACGGCGGCGCCGGCGCCGAAGCGGCTGCAGATCACTCGAGCTGGCTTCGGCGGCGGCGGCGAGGCTTCCGTAGAGCCGGCGGCGCCGCCCCTGCCGTCGCCGCGGGAGCGGCTGCTGCGGTCGACCGTGCTCGTCCTCTTCTTCGTGGTGCAAATGTGCGTTTCCTTTTGCAGCATACATGCTGTCCGTCGTCCCGTGCGAGCGTGGCGTACACTTCGATTTTTTTGGGGGCTTACCTTGATCTGATCTCTCTGTTAAATTGGTGCAGAAAGGGAGACCGGAGGCACAGGCGGCTTCGCCGCGTGGTGAGCACTTGTTGTTGAGCATTTTTTTTTGTTTACACTATCAGACGTCGTCTTACTTTAGTGCTGGAGAGAGAAAAATGTAGCGGGGCAATGTAACATCATAAATTTGATAGGGGGTTTTAAAGGTACGGTATCTAAGTATCAAGAATTTATACATATTTGATGGTAAAGTATCAAAATCTTTTGGTAGCTCGTGATAACTTTAGGTCTGTTCTTTTTTACTGAAACTTATAATTTTTGGCTGCGGCTTGTGGTTTTTGAGTTGTTCGTGTGAGAGATTCAGAGTAACAGAAACTCATGTACAATTTTTGTCGATATAAATGAAGTCAGTACAGTATGTACTATAATTAACTAGTAGACCCTATCTTGAAAAGATATCCCGTTTAAAAGCTAGTTACTATAGAAAAGCTGAAAAAACAGTTTTTAGAAGCTGGAAAGAACGTAGCCTTAGAAAGATGTTAGAGACTCTCTTGGATAACATAGAAAATGACGGCTAGTTCAGTGCTTTGTTAGCATTTAAGTTTTCATTTGCAATACTACGTATATTACACTCCGGGGATTGCTCCTGGGAGAGCTGTTTGTAAAAAAGTTCTTCAAATTTTGTGAAATTATGTTCAGGTTCTCAGTTCTTGCAAAAGATCCCTGCCATATTTTTTCCCAAAAACCCCTACTTCTCTGAAACTGCGTAACTCCTTTTTGCAGGATAGCACTCCGCGTTTTCAAAAATTACACATGGGTCCTTGGATTTATATAGAAAACCCTTCGCTTCTTCAAAAATACATATAGGTTCTTATTTTTCAGATAATCTCCTCTTATAGATTTTTGTCTTTTATACTTCAGTCGTATGGTAGTTAGTGCAGCGTGACGTCGCGCTTATAGTGCAAGTTTTTTCTACTCGAGGAGGACCGTAGAGAAGCTCCACCCTGTACTTCTATTTGGTAGCTTGTAAGGGAAAGTTTGGCTTTCCTTTCTAGTCCCCCGCAATGGCCGGCGAGTGTTGTAATCCTGTTATATACAATACAAGCAGATATACAGCCGGAAGATTAGAGAAGGGAAATTGGGGCAGAAGGAGAATCCATGTCACAATTTTTGCTGTTCACCTCTATACATATGCTACTGTACCGTAGTAGGCAAGCGCGTTCTATACTTTAGGAGGCTGCCGATGTATCTTTTGACTTCTGTAATGCTAGACACGTGCTTAGATGACACACTGGTATATGTATGCTAGACACGTGCTTAGGGCAACTCCAACCGATTCTTTATCCTGCTCTTTATTGTATATTTACCTAATATGACTCAAGAAATAGACTCCAACCGGTTCTTTATCCTCCTCTTTATTTTTATCGAGTCGCTGTTTTCTCTCGGCCGCTAGCTAGATTTGGCGAGCGCCTCCTCACTCGCTTCTCAAATAGCTAGACCATTGGAATGCTAACTCAAATAGAGAGCTGAAAATAATAGCTAGCCTCTTCATCCTAGGAAATAGAGAGAGAGAAATGACTAATGGAATGAAGTTGCTCTTAGATGACACGCGCGTAGTGGGAAGAAAGTTTTTTTGAAGGCGAGAGGCCCCCGACGGGGCAGGATTTCATTCATTTGCAAGTGGTATTAGGGAGGCATCTGCCAGCTCTTCAGTATTGAGCAGTCTCTTCTATGGGATTAGTCGTTACATGAAACGATTTTACACTAGTCACATTGGAGTGCTCCCTTTGCTAGGATATCTGGTCTGGTTTTTTAGATACGATTTATAATTTTTAGTTATGATTTATAATTTTGATTGTTCGTGAGAAAGAATATGAAGAGATGGAGACTCGCACACGATTTTAACCGATATAAATGAAATAGCTATAGTGTGTACTATAGTCGATTTGTAGATTTTGTTTTTAAAAATATTTTATTTAAAAATTAGTTACTATAGAAAATATTTTATTAAAGAAAAAGTGATTTTTATAAATCGAAAAGAGGAGTGCCATCGGCGATCTGATTGAGCTCTCTTTGGAGAATCTTTGGGAGGAGGAGAAACTGACTGAGAAGAGAGCCTTGCCTTTGCCTAGTTCTATTACGTTCGCCTCCAATTGGCGCCCACATCATCTCCTTGCTTTTGCATGTGGACCCTCGAGGTGAAGTCCGCGACAAGCCTCCTCGTGTGGGGCCGCGTCGTGGCTCCACCGGCCGACACCGCCGGCGAGGTCAGCTTCTCCATGTTCTCCCGCATCCGCCCCCTCCCTGGGCTCGGCTTCCTCCCGTCCATATCATCGTCGACGTGGCGCCGTCGAAGGTGAGGTGGTGCTTTCCGACGACGGGCTCCTCTTCTTGTCCTCGATTCGCTTGGTCGTCGGGCTGTCGATTGGGGAGGACCGGGCGGGGAGACTAGAAAGGAGAAGTTGTGGTGTGGTGCCGACTGCTGCGATTACAGTTGGGAATAGTCATGCAGTGGATTTGGATGTTTCCAAATTCCAAAGGGCTTTCACTTCAAAGACTGCTCATCATTTTTAGATTTTGTCAATAAAGTTTTGAGAGAACCCAAACATGCCTAATAGTTGTTTTTATACTTCTCAAGAACATTTGTTTTAGCAATGGCATGCTCTTCTGGTCTAAAAATTTGTTTTTGCTAGGTCCGAGTACTGGAATTAATTTGTTCAGGTTCAACGTCGAATCTACTTCTAGTATACTGAGATGAATTTTCATTCCCATTTCTTTTAACCCCTGTGTTTCTACTTACCGTGCTGTGCTGGTATAGATACGTTCAGAGAATGCTATATTTCAGAAGAAGGTACTGGAAGAGGTTGGTCATGCCTTTCAGAAGCATCTCGGTCCAATTTATTGGTGAGATGTCCTAGTTAATGTCTGTGAACTGTTTGTTTGTACTTTTATCTGATTTAAAATTCATCCTCTAAAACATTCTGAGTCCCATATCTTATCTTATTGTCAAGCTAGTCATACAGACACACACCCATCCTGTGACATGAGGTAGTAGTAAATTAGTAACCTAACAATAGAACAATCAACAACCTCCAATTTATCTTAGATCCATACTCCACTGAGCTTAAATATCTACATTTACCCCCTCTCCCTCATTATTGATTAGCTCACATCTTCCTCTCTTGCTTATTTTGTTACAGCATCCTTGAATCCCTTCAAAGCCGGATTAATGTCCTCAGCCATGCAGTGGTGAGATTTCAGATCTTCCACTATAAGGGAAACTGCAACTTAACAGTTCAGCCTCCTTTTTCTTGATATATTTCATTTTTGAAGAAACTTTTCGGATAGATTTCTATTAACTGTGTTTTATCAAGAGGCTACTTGGTACAAATCCCACAACCTATCAAGTGTTTGCATGAGGCGACTTCCACTCTTAGCTCATATTGATCTTTCATGCAACTATTGCAGGAACAGATCAAACGCTCAGATCCAAACAATTATGCTGATCAATGTCTTAGGTATGATATCCAAAACTATCATAGTCGGCTATTGTTTTGCAGTGTGCAGTGTTAAGTATCAACCTTTTTGTTGTATTAATCACTTCTTGTAAACAACTAGAAATGTCCTGTGAATTAAAATTACTCTCATTTTTTTATGATATTCATTTACCTACCGTGCTGAGTTGTCGAAGCTCTAATCTCCAGGCAGTCTGAGGTACAATGACATGTTCGTATGAAACTAGAATGTACATGGTGTTTCATGTTATTTTGTTTGTATTGCAGATCAGAGGAAAATCAAGAGCATGCTGATCTTGTTGAAGAGGCTAATCAAGAACAGACTACTGCTGTTGATGAGATAAATCAGGAACAAACTGCTGTCTTTGATGGATTAACCATGAGTGAAGCTGGCAAGGGTGCAGCTGTTCAGCTGCGTTTCCTCAATGAGCTGGAGTCTCTCGTTTACACAGAACGGGGAATAACAGCAGAGAATGGTGCGGCTATCAAGATTGCTATATACAAAGATAACCATATAATTAAATCTGGTCCACTTTCTTCAGCAAGAGTTGAAATTGTGGCAATTCATGGTGACTTTCTTGATGTTGTCCCAAATAATTGGACTGAAGATGAGTTTAATGGACGGGTAGTAATCAGTCAACAAGGACCTGTATTGGGAGGAGATTGTCAAGTGAAGCTGAAGAATGGGGTAGCATCTCTTGGTTACGTCTGTTTCAAGAAAGTGTCTTCAAAGACTGACAGTGGAAAACTCATCCTGGCAGCAAGAGTTCATAGCAGTGACAAACCTGGGCTTCGAGTTAAGGAAGCTGTGATGAATCCTGTTAAGGTGCAGGTTTCTCGAAATGAATGTAAGTTTTCTTACAGAATTGCATATGGCTATTTTTTTGCAAACTGTAGTTTGTATGCATGAGTTACAATATTCCTTCACATGGCTACTGTAATATGTTCTTCCTATTTAAGTTGCATATCGAGCCTAGTTGGGTAAGTATTGTGGATAATCTCACATAGGAGAGTCTTAAAAGTTTTAGTTCGTATGTTCAATGAGCATTCTCATGATGTATTGGCACGTTCTTTTCTTTCCCCTTTTCAGCAAATAAAAAGAGTATCCGTCCAAAGCTGAAAGATGACCCATCTCGTTTGAAGGGAATTTCACGAACGGGGCCTCCTTTCAAGAGACTTCAAGGGAAAAAGATCTGTACCGTAGAGGCTTTCCTAAAGGCTTTAAACAGGGATGAAGATGAGCTCTGCAATGTAAAATCTCTGGGGTTCCCCGAGCAGAACCTCTCTCTCCCTCCCTCTCTCTCAAAAGCACATCACCTGTTTTCTGAATAAGGGAAACTAGGCATTGGCAGTTTGACACCACTTGTGATCATTTTAATTACAATCTATGCTTCTTTTCTTTCGGTACTGAACAGCTACATATTTGTAAGCTAGTTTCATCTTTTTTTTTTCTAGGAAGACAGCAGTAGAAGCTAGCTTATTTTTTTTCAAATATGATGATAAACAATTATCTACAAATTGGCTATAAATGACATTTATACATACCATAAATTCCACAGCCAAATCTGTGAAATGTTGTGTTAACATTCATAAAATTTTGATTCAGGAATGTTTTGAGCTAAATAAGGACAGCAGGAGTTGGAGAAATATAGTTAAGCATGCCCAAGAGTGTGATCTCGAAGGCAATCATAAGCTGAAATCTTATATATCTGCAGAGGAAAATGTTACACTCTTCTTCAACTGCATACATGATCTTATTGGAGCAAAATTTCGTGGTAACTACAGGCCAAAGGACAAGTTTGATCCAGATCAACAGGTACAAGTTTAACTCAACATCCTACATATGCTGTCATTTTCTCAACGCTGCCTTGATGGTAATGGGGGAGTGAAGATGTGGTTTTGGTTTCAGGATTTAGTGAATCGATTGAAAAAAGATGCACACAATAAACTGGATGGTATTGAATTTGATCATGTTATGGAAGGCAATTGTCTCATGCCATTTTCTGCAAATGTAAATATTGGCGGTGATGTATCCTTTCCCACACCAGTCACATCAGGAACAAATCCTTCTGATCACCCTACAATGTCTCAAGGTTGGATACTGGTCTTGCACTGCTTTTGTCTTTCATCACACAAAATGCATAATCATTTCATATTCTGTTTCAGCAATTCAATGTACTGTAGCAGTTAAGACAGCACATCGTTCTCAGATTAACCATCCCCTTGAACTGCCAGATGCATTTCCCAACATTGGTGGTGGTGCAATGATTCTAGAACAAAGTGCATCAGAACTAGTTCCGCCTGAACAACAAGGAACACATGGCTTTCAAGGTTGGTTCTGTATTTTTCCCCACTGTTGCAGGAGTTGTTTTGAACAATGGTTCTGTATTTGATATTACAAGATTCGAAAATTTTGAATGAAGGTGATCAATCAAGTGGTCAGATGGCCAGTGACATTTCTGGTGCAGGATATTGTATAACTCCAGACATTTCTGGTGCAGGATATTGTATAACTCCAGACATTTCTGGTGCAGGATATTGTATAACTCAGTCATCTAATGTGCCCCTTGTGATGGCTGAAGTAAGTATAAATTTATGTTGAATTTGCTCAGTCTACCACACTTGTTTTACGGATTTGAAGTTGGATAGCATATCTGAAAGTGAGGTGAAGCCATTATTACTTTAATATGGCAACATAACCCATGAACTCGTCATATTGTTAAATATTTATGTCCATGGGAGTATGGCATCAACATATTGTAATTTGTAAGCCATAAATATTTGTGTTATATTAAGAATTTGAGATCACTGCTGCATTTTTTTGTACAGTGCAAGCTCATGGACTTTTTTCCCAGGCAACTCCTTCCACAGGCAATAATTTACCTGGAACAATTCAGAATGCAGTGCAGCATGCCATTGACGTTGACTTTCCTGTATTATTTGATCTGCCAATCGACAGTCTTCTACCAGCAAATTATGGTATGAACCTATACCATGTAGTGAAATTTAGAGCATCTCCAAGAGATGCCCAATAAATTCACACCCTAAATCTCTTTTTACAGATTCTAATCACGATATAAGGTCCCAAAATAATCATTCTCTCCAACAGATACTCTAAACCAGAAAAACAGTATTGGGAGCCTAGATCATCCTCTATAAGTAGAGAGCGAGAGCCCATTTTTTGGGTGTGTTCTATTTTTGGGAGTTTATTTGAGAGTCTGTTGGAGTTACTTTTTACCATTCAACTCTAAAATTTAAATATTAAGAGTCATATAGAGTATCTCTTGGAGATGCTCTTAGAGAAGCACGTACCTTTGTCACGTTGCATGAACGGAAGCTATCAACTTTTTCCCATGTTTTTTGGGTTCCTCTACAGTGAGCAAATAATAGTGTTAAAAAGTCTGTCGGCCAAAATTTAAATTTTATTCTGAAAAGTGGAAGTTTTCTGTTGAAAGAGCACAACTGCATAACCATACATTTTCATCCTGAACAATTCTTTTTGTATAAAAAAATATTTTCAAATAATGCGCATCATGCACCTCTTGTAAATCATCATATGAACTTTGTAGCAGTTGATCCTTCTCTGGTTTCATTTTGCTGCAGAGTCTGCTGGCTGGTCGGATCCAGACTTCTTGTCAGGCAATAACCCTTTCGAAGCTTCTACTTCTACTAGGAACAGCCTTCGAGAACATTACTTTCCTCAGGTCCAAGACCAGCACATGCAGCATCCGTTAAACGCACAGAACGACGGTCCTGGTGGGTCTGCATATCCAGGGCCAGGTTACGGCAACTATTAGAAACATTCGAAGGCATTTTACAATTCGAACTCGTTGGGATTGGTAGTTGATGGCTTGTTCCTTAAGTGATCTGTCCGCGTTTTTCTTCTCTTGCGACTTCTCCATGCTGTGCTGTTGCCCAGTTCCCATGTTTGTTTTCCTGATCTGTATGAACGATGTACATATCTCTTGCATGTTTGTTGTATTGCACTACCATTTGCAGACGTATTTGTTGGCTGTAGCTTCATTGTTGTAGGTTTGGAGCCTAAAGGTTAGAGTACGTCTGTTGCCTGCTTGTCAAACACCAGTAAACTGCACCTTGTGTTTTCATCGTTTCCTTATGCACATGTACCGTCTGATTATTAATTTGAGCATGCTATTTTTTTAACAATGTAATTTCAATCATTATGCATCTTATGGACATGAACGGGATGGAGCCATGGACAGGTTGAATCATTGCATAGCTGAAAATTCCAGCAATGGTTACAAGTCAGGGAATGGTGTAATGGTAGCACCGGTTATAGTCGTAGCAGCCTTGGCTGTTGTTACCAATTCCTTGAAGTTTGGGGTTCAGTGCTCCGTTCTGGTTTGGAAATCCCAGAAATTTAGTTGGATTGGACATAGGGTGATGACACGGTGTTTTGTCGGGTGGAATCCGCGCCAAAATTCCTAAAACCCAAAAAGAAATAATCGCTGTTTGGAATGAACTTAGTGCTTACTCGCGTACAGGCACCACGGGAATAACGAAACGAAAAGGTCAAACAAAGCAAGAAGCGATGGGAAGGATCGGCCTAGGGAGTTTCTTCTTCTAAGTCCAAACTGGTCGAATAAAAAAGTGTGAAGGATAGCTCGCGGTGACCAACCTCGTCTTCTCCGTCGAAGCTTTCGGCGACTCTCCAGACACCTAATCGATCCGTTTATTCTCCTTGTTACTAGCTAGCACGCACGCAATACTTTGGAGTTTTGCTCTTGTGTACAGGTTACTGTACTGTCATGGCGCTTTGGGCCGGGTTGGGGCAGGCGGCGACGGTGGCGCAGCTGGTCGGGGCGGACGCCGGCGGGCTCATCTCCATGATCATGCAGGCGGCGGTGACGGCCCGCCAGAACAAGAAGGAGTGCGAGCAGCTCGCGCGCCGCGTCTTCATGATCGCCGAGCTGCTGCCGCATCTCCAGGATCCGGAGGTAATGCAGCGCGAGGAGGTCCGGCGGCCGCTAACCGGGCTGGGCGACACGCTGCGGGAGGCGCACGAGCTCGTCACGTCCTGCCAGGGGAGGAGCGCCATTTACCAGTTCGTCAGGGCCGGGAGGCAGGCCGACAGGTTCAGAGACGTGCAGAGCAGGATCGACTCCTACCTGCTCGTCTTCCCCTCCATCAGCCACATCGACATCACCCGCCGCCTCGATCGAATCTACAACATCCTGCTTCCAAATGGTGTGCCATCCGCGGCAGACTCCCAGTCCCAGCTGGTATAGATTATTGATCGAGCTCCCTGAAATGAATGGCCTCAAGATTTTTAGTTAAATAATTGTATTATTACGTAAAAATTGCCTCGTGCTTGGTTTCATGATGAGAGAAGCTTACTACTCTGTTAGTGTTTTCTGTCCTAGGAGGCAGCAGAGGTCGCTCAGGAGGTGGTGCCCCTACCCCATGGAAGAGTTGGAGCTGAGGAGTTCACGTTCGCGGAGCTCGCGGCGGCGACCAATAACTTCGCCCTTGACAAAGTGATCAACGAAGGCTGCTTCACCACGGTGTACAAGGGCAGGCTTCACGACGGGCGGGAGGTGGCCATCAAGCGCATGACGACATACTCTCAGGACAGGAAGGAGGTGTTCCGGAACGAGATGGTCATCCTCTCCCCCCTCCGCCACAACCACATTGTCCGCCTCTTTGGCTGGAGCGTGCAGAAGGAGAGCCGCCTGCTATGGTTCCGAAACAAGAAGGAGGAGCCACTGCTCGTGTACGAGTACATGAACAACGGCACGCTCCACGACCACCTGCATCGTCAGACGTCGTCCTTCTCGCTGGTGACGACGTCCTGGAAGATGCGCATCAAGATACTGCTCGGCGTGTCGCGGGCCATTGAGTACCTGCACCGCTACGCCGTGCCGCCGGTCATCCACCGTGACATCAAGTCGTCCAACGTCCTCCTCGACGCGAGCTGGGTGCCGCGCTTGTCCGACTTTGGCGTGTCGGTCACCTATGACGAGGCGGATGAGAAAGAAGTACCGATATGCGGCACGGCAGGTTACATCGATCCGGAGTACTACCAGACGAGGCGTCTGAAGCAGACGAGCGACGTGTACAGCTTCGGCGTGGTGATGCTGGAGGTATTGACGGGGAAGAAGGCAATTGCTGACTGGGAGGAGAAGAGCGAGGCCCCCAAGAGCTTGCCGATCTTTGCGCTGCCAATCATCGAGGCCGGAGCGCTGCGCAAGGTGCTGGACAGGCGCCCGGCGGTACCGGAGCTATCGCTGCAGCAGCTCGAGGCGGCGGAGCTGGTGGCGCACACTGCAGCGCGCTGCCTGCAGCTGCGGGGAGAGGACCGGCCGGCCATGTCGGACGTTGTGGCCGACCTCGAGACGGCGATCGAGCTCGTCCGTTGCGGTGAGGAGGCTGCAGAGGTCGCTCAAGAGGTGGTGCCCCTACCCCATGGAGTTGGAGCTAAGGAGTTCACGTTCGCGGAGCTCGCGGCGGCGACCAATAACTTCGCCCTTGACGCAGTGATCGGCGACGGCGGCTCCGGCGCGGTGTACAAGGGCAGGCTTCACGACGGGCGGGAGGTGGCCATCAAGCGCATGAAGAGATTCTCTCAGCGCTCAAAGGAGGAGTTCCGGAACGAGATGGCCATCCTCTCCTCCCTCCGCCACAAGCACATTGTCCGCCTCTTTGGCTGGAACGCGCAGAAGGAGGAGCGCCGCCTGCTATGGTTCCGAAACAAGAAGGACCAAAACAAGGAGGAGGAGGAGCCCCTGCTCGTCTACGAGTACATGAACAACGGTACACTCCAAGACCACCTGCATCGTCAGACGTCGTCCTCCTCGCCGGTGACGACGTCCTGGAAGATGCGCATCAAGATACTGCTCGGCGTGTCGCGGGCCATTGAGCACCTGCACCGCTACGCCGTGCCGCCGGTCATCCACCGTGACATCAAGTCGTCCAACGTCCTCCTCGACGCGAGCTGGGTGCCGCGCTTGTCCGACTTTGGCGTGTCGGTCACCTATGACGAGGCGGGTGAGAAGGAAGTACCGATATGCGGCACGCTTGGGTACATCGACCCGGAGTACTACCGCACGGGGTGTCTGAAGCCGACGAGCGACGTGTACAGCTTCGGCGTGGTGATGCTAGAGGTATTGACGGGGAAGGAGGCAATTGCTGACTGGGAGGAGAAGAGCGAGGCCCCCAAGAGCTTGCCGATCTTTGCGCTGCCAATCATCGAGGCCGGAGCGCTGCGGGAGGTGCTGGACAGGCGCCCGGCGGTACCGGCGCTGTCGCTGCGGCAGCTCGAGGCGACGGAGCTGGTGGCGCACACTGCAGCGCGCTGCCTACGGCTGCAGGGAGAGGACCGGCCGGCCATGTCGGACGTCGTGGCCGACCTCGAGACGGCGCTCGAGCTCATCCGTTGCTCGTCCGATGTTGTCCATTCAATCCTTGATGTAATTCACTAATTTATAAGTTTCATGTAATTATCTTTGTTTTCTCCAAAGTCGAGAGAGAACTACGTGAAATGATAATGTAGCGGCCGTTAGTTTTTTCTAAGATATTCAATTAAGAAATATTTTATAATGCATTCTACTGGTAGTATAAGAGTGGTAGTAGAATTAAAATTCGACCATTGATTTGTGAAGGTATATTTGACTTGTTTGTAAATCTTTTTTTGAAAGGGTATTATGGATTATTTGGTATGACCCTTCTGCCAGGACGTGTCGATTCATCATCGAAGGTGCCTGAGGGGCAATTTGGTGAATTGACTCACGCCTGCAAAAGGAAGTGGTTTCTGTTAAAGCACTGTGATCTGTCTGTGTTAGCGGGTTGTCGTGTGTGTAAAACCCAATGTTAGTTGGGGTTAACGGGTTACCCCCCACTTCCAGAGGCTATAAATAGGATGGTAGGCTACCAATCCAGTTAGAGGTTTTTGGGAGAAGCTCTAGGGTTTCATTTTCTGTTCTTGCGTGAGTTGTTCTCTGTGGCGGAGCGCTTGTACTCTTGGTTCTCCTAGATGGAGTGGCTATAGAAACCTCCATAAGTGCAATACATCAATCTTTGTGCTTCTATTTGAGTTCTTATGTCTAATTGATGTTTGCTTGACTTACTCGAGTTTTCGCTGTTCCATCTTCTCGTCTTTTCTTTTCTGTCTGAGAAATTGTTTCTCCTTCGAGTTGCTCATGTTCTGACTTGCTCTGTACCGGGAATCATCCTCAAAGCCACCTTGGCTAGTCTATTCCCGAGAGCAAGATCTGGACGTCATTTCTCTTTCTCTCAGACATGGTCGTAAGCTTTCTCCGTGATTTCTAGCAGAGATCTCGTTTTGTTGCTAATCTTTCAATTAAAAGTCAGTGCAACTTCTTGAGATCTTCATCTTTCTGTGTGCAAAGTTTCTTGGCCTTTTGTCCTCTAAGTCTAAAGTTCTTTGAGTTCTTGGTCTTGCGGGTGTGCGCCTCCCGACCGTCCTCTGTTCTTCTCGGGTGCGCTAAGACCTCGCTCTTTCTTTCGACCACGTTTAGAGTTCTCGGTCTTCTGTTTCTTTGTGGGCTTTCTAGTCTAGAGCAGCCGAACTCGGTGCAATCTTGGTCTGGTATGTCGACCGGCTTTACGAGTAATTGGTTTCGACCATGGTCAAGTACCAGACCACATACCACTGATTTCGACTACGCAGATCTTCTCGAGCAAAAGTCTGGTTTCGATCACGTCGGTCGTTCGACCACCTGTTGGCTTACGACCACGAGGTTTCAACCAGAGAGCTGTCTGTCCGCAACCGAGTTGTTCGATCGACCACTAGTTGGCATTCGACCACTCTGTACACAAACGGTCGACCGCTCTGGACTATTTTCAGCCAGCGTCTGTTCCTTCTCTGTTTCGGTTGTTTTTTTTTGCTTCCAGTAAGTATTCAATCCCTAACTTCGTAGCTTAATAGCTATTGGAGAAGAAGGGTTGTGGGAATACTTGGGGAGATTTGAAGGTACTATTCACCCATCTCTGTTGTCTATTCGGTCCTACAATAGCAACACTCCCTCTGTTGCAAAAAAGGGTATTTTAGTTATTCTTTTACTTAGCAAGGTCTTTAAAATTAAAACTTCGATTATTAATTTCTTTTATCGTATATTTTTAGTAACTATGCGCTTACATTGTTGGAAGGACTATTGTGTTGTGTTATTGGAGTCCACATACGGTGTGGAAATGTCCATGTTCCTACACATATATAGGAAAATAGTTTTACACTCCTGAAAGGACGTACTCTCACTTTTCATATGCTGTTTTATTGGTATTGTTATCTCTTTTTTTTATCTATTTGAGCATACTCTAATAATGATTATAATATATCCCAAAGTGAGCATTTTTTTTCTACACGAGGGGGACCGCAGAGAATCTCCACCCTGTACTTCTATTTGGTAGCTTGTAAGGGAATTGATTTATTTTCGGCCCAAAATCTTATGGTATTCGTCGGATCCACTGTTCTACGAGCCCAAAGTTTGGCTTTCCTTTCTAGTCAATGGGAAGAATTTTTTTTCATGGCAAGAGGCCCCCGTCGGGACAGGATTTCATTCATATGCAAGTGGTGTTTGCTAGGCATCTGACAGCTCTTCAGTATTGAACAGTCTCTTCCATGGGAGTAGTTGTTACATGAAATGACCTTTTGCTAGGATATCGGATCTGTTCTTTTTCGTCTGTGTCTTAACGTTTTTGATTAAAACATATAATTTTTAACTGTTTGTGAGAGAGTGATAGACACTCACATGTGATTTTGGCCGATATAAATAAAGTCATTACAGTCTACCATCAACTTGTAGATACTATCTTAAAAAGACACGTCGTTAAAAACTGATTACTATAGAAACATATTTTACTATAGAAAAGTGACTTGTAGAAACCATCTCATTGAGCTCTCTTTGGTGAATTTTGGGAAGAAGATCCTGCCTTATTCATACGGCTCCTAAAAGTTCATTTCTACAATAAATGAATTTTCTACAGTATTTAATTTTCAAACAGAGTGTCTTTTAATACAGGATTTACTAGCCGATTTAGTAGACACTGTAATGATTTTATTTATATTGGATAAAATCGCATACAAATATTTTTCTCTTTATAAGCTTCTCCTATAAATTATTATTATTTATAAGTCAAAAATCAAAAGTCATCGGTAAATTCCAATTGGCGCCCACATCATCTCCTTGCTTCTGCATGTGGTCTCTCAAGGTAAAGTCCGCGACAAGCCCCTCGCGTGGGGCCGCGTCGTGGCTCCACCGGCCGACACCGCCGGTGAGGTCAGCATCTCCATGTTCTCCCGTGTAACGCCCCTATTTCCAGAGACGCCTGGGACACGGCATTCCGCAACTATTCACGCTTGAACAGTTATGGAACGTCGCGCAAGAGTGTACCATCACATGCTTACAACAAAAGTCCAACTTATATTACAAGATACGGTTTAACAACCCAGTTTTACTGCAGCGGGGCGTGCAAGCCCAAGGTATATTACATCACAAAAACTCCAAGGAAAGCTCGAGCGCGGCAGAGACCTAGAACCAAGGGTCCTTGTCGAAGAAAGGCTCTTCTAGGGCTTCCTCAACGGGGAGACCTTCACCAGCGTCTTGATCCTCTGAAGGGTTTAGCAAGCCGTGAGCTAACCAGCTCAGCAAGTCACAACGGGATAACCCTAACTTAGCTACTTGCACGGATCAACAAAGGAAGGGAGTATACTTGGTTTATTAACCTTGAGTGGATGCAGTTTTATTTGTAAACATTTTTAGAAATTCAAAAGCTAACAGCTACTCCTTAAGATTAAGGAGGTTTTCATGAAAAGATAATTAACCAACTAGTCCAGTTAAAACACAGCTCCATTAACCGGGAGCACGGTGTATTCGAATACCATTTGATTGACTCTGCAGAGTTGCCCAACTTTACCCACATGCAACCTTAACCCTCATGACTGAGTTAAGGAACCGGGTCTTTTCGCTGCTCAACCCTTGGTATACACTCCACCCGATAGGTTCGGAATCCGCACAACCTCGGGTATCCGTTGGCCACCACAGAACACCGGGCCCGAGTTGTGGGGACCTATTGTTGTCTTAGTCCAGATCTGCGATCCGTACCGACTCCCAATGCAGGGCTTCACTTAAGTTGAGCAGGTACTAAACCAGGGTTGACAAGTCAACACCTGTGGTTGAGCGGTCACTATGTCATTTGCTCGGCGTAAGGGTCTAGTACTTATATTTTCACGAGGTCCGCAACCTCCACCCTAGGGTAAAGCGGTGGGCGAAGACCGTCTCGCGGTTTCCCACAACACTCTTACCCTAAAATTGTGCACGCTTGCACTACCACCCTAGGGTACAGTGTCCCATACCACCCTACCCTAACTCCGAGTTTTTCAAATCTAACGGCCCACGGCCACAACCTTAACAGTGTAAAGATTTTGTGTGAAGGTAAATAACCTACATGTAGTTATATTACTCTTATGGTAATTCTAGGGTTACAAAAGCGGGCCTACAAGTTTAACATGGCATTTATCGGTGGCAGGTTTTATCTACATAGCATGTCATTCTAAACATTTATTTTACGCAAACTAGCATTTCACAACTAACAATAATGCAAGTAGCATAATAACATAGTTAAACAACATGGGTTACAATATGATCAAGGTTTTGCGACTTGCCGTGAATCTGGACGATCTCGGCGATCTCGAAAGTAGCAACTCCTGGATCCTGGCCTGCACCGAAGCCTCTGGGATCTCCAAAACCAGCGCAAACATACAAAAATAACATAAGTCCGGCTTGAGCCTAATCAAGCGAGGAAAAATAATCTATGAAAAAGGAGTAAAATGCATAAATATTCAAATGGGAAATTTTTGAATTTTTCTGGTATGAATTTGGGAAAATGGAGGCCAAAAATGAGTTTAGGGCATCAAAAGGAACAAAGCAGTGAAATTTGGGAAATTTTGGGATTTTCTGTGATTTTCTAGGATTTATTTGGATTTTCTGGATTTTCGAAAAAAGATAAATCCCTGGAAATTCATTTGCACAGTGCTGGGCCGGCCCGGCGCTACAGCGTGGCCCGGGCAAGAAATGGCCCGCGTGGCCCACGCGGAAACGGCCGGCGGGGCGAGTAGGCCGAGCAGCTTGGCCCACGTACGCGCGCACCCACGCGGCCTGGATGGCCGACGCGCGGCTCGGGCGGACGGCAGAGATGGAGTGGGAGCGAGCGGACAGGATGTAGGGAGATGAGGTGGATCGGACGGTGGCGGAGGGAGCTGAATCGGGCGGCTGCGGAGAGGTGGTGTTTAAGAAGATCAGACGGCGGCGGGGACGCGACCATCCGACGCTCAGATTTAAACGGCAACGGTCGGGGAGAACGACGAGGATACGGCCATGTCGGTCGTCTTCTTCCTCTCGCCATGCGCACGCAGTAGAGAGGCAGAGGCGCGGGCCTCCGTTCTCCGGCGACAGTGAGGGGTTGCCGACGGCCAGGGGGAGTACCAGAGGGAAGGCCTCGACGAGGGAAACCCATTTTGGGGACTTAGGAGGCGAGGAGGTCAAAGGGGAAGGTGGGAGGCAAAAGGGGAGAAATCGGCTTCCCGGCGGCGAAGGAAGTCACCGGAGCTGAACGAGCCGAATCGGCGATGATTACACGGTCAATGGGGTTGGGGGCTCACTTTCGCGGAGTTGGTCTTGGCTGGGGAGCTTCCTGGAAGGCTGGCCACGTCGGGGTGCTTCTGCCGGCGGTGAGCAACGGCGCCGAGGCTCCTCGGGGTTTCTCTTGGCCAGGAAGGTGTACCAACACGATCAAGGGTTAGTGGTGGTACTTTAGGCAAAAGGAATTGAAGAATGCAGGGATGGAAGAGGAGATCAGCTCACGGGAGTCGCCGGCGCAGGGGAGGATGGCGACAGCGAGGGGAGCGACGGGGCTTCGATCGGGAGCTCCTGGGGGTACTTGGGAGTGGCAAGAAGCAAATGAAGGCGGTGGGGGGGGCTTGGGAAGCACGGGAGTGCGAGGGAGCAGAGGGGCGGCTTTAAGCCTCGGCGGAGGGGAATGAAAACGAGGGAGAGGGGGATGGGCGTGGCACCAGAGGTCAAGGGAAGGGACGGGGGAGCTGATGGGCGTCGCCTCGGAGTGAAGGAGAGGCGTCCAGCTCTGCGCGCGCGAGTAATGGTGGAGGAACGGGTGCGGGAGCAGGTGGCCGAACTGCACGGCGGAGCGCGCTCTCTTGCGCGGCGGAGGGAGACGGGCGGCGACTGGCAGGTGGGTCCAAGGCGAGGGCAGGGCGACGCGTGGCGAGGGGAGGCGCCGCTGGTTTCGGACCGGCTGGCGTCGGGGTGACGCGGGCACAGCGCGCGGGGCGCGAGCGCAGGCGCGTGCGCGAGGGAGAAAGCGGGGAGGGAGGGGGCGCTAGCGGGGAGAGGGAGGCAGAGAAAAGGAGAGGGCGCCAAGGAGAAAGGGAAAGCGGAAACGCCAAAAAGGGAAAGCGGTTTCAGGGAGACTTTCCAAAAAGGGAAAGTTGCCAAAAATCACTCAAAAATTCAGCAAAAATCCAGGAAAATTTTAGTTTGAAATTTTGGGGCTTTTCATCCTGCATCCGCCCCCTCCCTGGTCTCAGCATCCTCGCGTCCATGTCATCGTCGACGTGGCGCCGTCGAAGGTGAGGTGGTGCTTGCCGGCGGCGGGCTCCTCTTCTTCTCCTCGGTTCGCATGGTCATCGGGCTGTCGATTGGGGAGGGCCGGGCGGGGAGACTAGGAAGGAGAAATCGTGGTGTGGTGCTGACTGCTGCGATTACAGTTGGGAATAGTCATACAGTGGATTAGGATGTTCCCAAAGGGGTTTCACTTCAAAGATTGCTCATCATTTTTAGATTTTGTCAATAAAGTTTTCAGAGAACCCGAACATGCCTAATAGTTGTTTTTGTAATTCTCAAGAACATTTGTTTTAGCAATGGCATGCTCTTCTGGTCTAAAAATTTGTTTTTGCTAGGTCCGAGTACTGGAATTAATTTGTTCAGGTTCAACGTCGAATCTACTTCTAGTATACTGAGATGAATTTTCATTCCCATTTCTTTTAACCCCTGTGTTTCTACTTACCGTCCTGTGCTGGTATAGATACGTGCAGAGAATGCTATACTTCAGAAGAAGGTACTCGAAGAGGTTGGTCTTGCCTTTCAGAAGCATCTCGGTCCAATTTCTAGGTGAGATGTCTTCTCACTACAACAATGTATATGTGTAGCCTCATAACTCGCCGTTCTGCTAGTGCAAATAGGAATGTTTTTCAGTACTTTTTTTATCCTGAAAACTGAGAAAAGTAAATGCATGTAAGTCGGAATCTTACTTAGGATACTTGCGTGGTTAGCTTTAAGGTACTCTCTATCGTTGTGATTTCTCACTTACATTTTTCATTAAGAAACACGAGAGTGTGGATATTTCCTAGTTAATGTCTGTGAACTGTTTGTTTGTACATTTATCTGATTTAAAATTCATCCTCTAAAATATTCCGAGTCTCATATCTTATCTTATTGTTAAGCTAGTCATACAGACATACACCCATCCTGTGACATGAGGTAACAGTAAATTAGTAACCTAGCAATAGAACAATCAGCAATCTCCAATTTACCTTAGATCCATACTCCACTGAGCTTAAATATCTAAATTTACCCCCTCTCCCTCATTATTGATTAGCTGACATCTTCCTCTCTTGCTTATTTTGTTACAGCATCCTTGAATCCCTTCAAAGCCGGATTAATGTCCTCAGCCATGCAGTGGTGAGATTTCAGATCTTCCACTATAAGGGAAACTGCAACTTAACAGTTCAACCTCCCTTTTCTGATATATTTCATTTTTGAAGAAACTTTTCGGATAGATTTCTATTAATTGTGTTTTATCAAAAGGCTACTTGGTACAAATCCCACAACCTATCAAGTGTTTGCATGATGCGACTTCCACTCTTAGCTCATATTGATCTTTCATGCAACTATTGCAGGAACAGATCAAACGCTCAGATCCAAATAATTATGCTGATGAATGTCTTAGGTATGATATCCACAACTATCATAGTTGGCTATTGTTTTGCAGTGTGCAGTGTTAAGTATCAACCTTTTTGTTGTATTAATCACTTCTTGTAAACAACTAGAAATGTCCTGTGAATTACAATTACTCTCATTTTTTTTATGATATTCATTTACCTACCATGCTGAGTTGTCGAAGCTCTAATCTCCAGGCAGTCTGATGTACAATGGCATGTTCGTATAAAACTAGAATGTACATGGTGTTTCATGTTATTTTCTTTGTATTGCAGATCAGAGGAAACTAAAGAGCATGCTGATCTTGTTGAAGAGGCTAATCAAGAACAGACTACTGCTGTTGATGAGATAAATCAGGAACAAACTGCTGTCTTTGATGGATTAACCATGAGTGAAGCTGGCAAGGGTGCAGCTGTTCAGCTGCGTTTCCTCAATGAGCTGGAGTCTCTCGTTTACACAGAGCGGGGAATAACAGCAGAGAATGGTGCGGCTATCAAGATTGCTATATACAAAGATAACCATATAATTAAATCTGGTCCACTTTCTTCAGCAAGAGTTGAAATTGTGGCAATTCATGGTGACTTTCTTGATGTTGTCGCGATTAATTGGACTGAAGATGAGTTTAATGGACGGGTAGTAATCAGTCAACAAGGACCTGTATTAGGAGGAGATTGTCAAGTGAAGCTGAAGAATGGGGTAGCATCTCTTGGTTACATCTGTTTCAAGAAAGTGTCTTCAAAGACTGACAGTGGAAAGCTCATCCTGGCAGCAAGAGTTCATAGCAGTGACAAAGCTGGGCTTCGAATTAAGGAAGCTGTGATGAATCCTGTTTGTTAGATGTGTATTTCATACCTGTGTATTTACCCCATTGTATAAGGGGTTTTATGCATATTTGCCACACCTGTACATGTATATATATTGGCCTCATAATGAATACATGCGCTATTCATAACATGGTATCAGAGCTAGTCCCTAGGGTTTTGTCATACCTAGGTTTTGCCCGGCTTGCCGCGCTTGTTCTGCTTCCGTCGCCGTCTACTGTCGACTTCATCCAGGTCGGCTTAGATCCGACGGAGAGCTCGAACTGCCGACAGACCTTGAGGTCGGCTGCCTGACTCCGCCCGGATCTTCGCCGCCTCGGGGTCGTCGTCCAGCTGATCTGCCGCCCGGATCTTCGCCGTCTCGGGGTCGTCGTCCAGATTCCCCGCCCGGATCTTCGCCGCCTCGGGGTCGTCGTCCAGCTGATCTACCGCCCGGATCTTCGCCGTCTCGGGGTCGCCGTCCAGATTCCCCACCCGGATCTTCACCGCCTCGGGGTCTCCATCTGCCGTCGCGGGCCGCCTCTCTGCTTCTCCGCCCGGTGCCACTCCGCCCTACGCCCCCGATGCTGTCGCCGCCGGCGTCGCAGGCCGCCGCCTGAGACCGCCTGCGGGCCGGCGCTTGGGCCGCCTGAGACCGCCGGCCGCCGCCTGAGATCGCATGCGATCAGTGCTTGGGACTCCTCCCTGTGTTTGGCAGCGACTCGGTCAGTTTTGGTGGCATTGGTCGGTTTTGGTGGCTTGATCGGTTTGTAAACCGATCGTGAAAAAAGAGCAAAAAAAAGAGCCAAAAAGGCAAAAAAAGAAAAGAAAAGAAAAAAAGATGTCTTCTTTTGCAGGCACCGTTTCTGTTCCTCGTTGCCCTGTGATCTTCGATGGCCTCAATTATCGGGACTGGTTTTAGCACATGCGCATCCACATGCATGGCCAGCGCCTTTGGGAGTTGCTTACGGGCGAGTTGCCTTGCCTGTCTCGTCCTACTCCACCTGCTGAGCCTGTACTCCCGAGGGATGCTTCTGAAGACGCTCGTACAAAGGCTTCTGAGGCTTTTGAGGATGCCATGGAGACTTTTCAGACTCAGTATGCTGCTTACAAGACATGGATTGATGAAGATGCTCGTGCCTCTGCTATTTTGGTTGCTAGCATGGAGGTGCATCTCACTGGTGATATTGTTGGACTGGCTTCCGCACATGCGATGTGGACGCATCTACGCAGCCGCTACGAGCCATCTGGTGATTCTTTATACCTTACTGTTGTGCGACAGGAGCAGTCGCTGCAGCAGGGAGATGCCACTATGGATGAGTTTTATGCTCAGTTGTCTGCGATATGGCGTCAGATCGACTCTTTGGAGCCAGATGTTTGCCGCACCTGTCAGTGTTGTCAGCGTCAGCAGTCTCACATGGAGCTTCGCCGCATCTACGACTTTTTGACACGTCTCCGGTCTGAGTTTGAGCAGACTCGTGTTCAGTTGCTGGCTCGTCATCCACGTGTGACTTTGCTGGAGGCCCTTGCAGCTATTCGTACTGAGGAGATTCGACTTCGTGGAGCAGGTCTTCTATCATCATCATCATCACTTCCTTCGGTTTTGGTGGCTTCTCCGGCTTCTACACCCGCTATGCCTTTGGTTACTTCTTCCCCAGTTGTGCCTCCACCAGTGACAGCTGCTGTTGGTAAGGGTCTTCACTACACATATTGCAACAAGGATGAACATGTGGAACAATTTTGCTACAAGGAGAAGACGGATCTTCGTCGTGGTGCTCGTCCTCCGAGGGGCACTGGAGGTTCCTTCTCTCAGCAGAGTTCTGGTACCCCTGACACTCAGCAGCTTCTTACATTGCTAGGCCGCATGGTTACTTCTGCATCGTCTGGTTCTGCTGGTTCTGCTGCTCAGTCTTCTGGTGAGAGACCACCTTCTACTTCTCCTTCCTCAGGTACATCACCTTGGATTCTTGATTCTGGTGCTTCTTTTCATATGACATCTGATTCCACCTGTCTTATTTCTATTAGTTCTTTAGCTGCTCCTATCACTGTCCACACAGCCGATGGTTCCTCTCTTTCTGTCACAGGACGAGGCACTCTTTCAAATTCCTCTTTCCATGTTCCTGCTGTTTCTCATATTCCTAAACTAACCATGCAGCTCATATCTGCTGGCCAGCTCACTGATCATGGTTGTCGTGTTATTTTCGATTCTGATTCTTGTTGTGTTCAGGATCGTCGCACGGGGGCTCTGGTTGGTACTGGCCCTCGCCGCTGTGACTCCCAACGGCTCTGGGAGCTTGACTGGCTTCGCCTTCCTTCCGCTGCCCCAGCCAGTCTTCTCGCTTCCACCACTGCTCCTGCAGCTCCTGCAGTCTCCACCGCATCGTTTGCTCAGTGGCATCATCGCTTAGGACATCTTTGTGGTTCTCGTATGTCTTCCTTACTTCGTCGAGGTCTTTTAGGGTCTGTGTCTGGTGATGCTTCTCTAAATTGTCAGGGTTGTAACCTTGGCAAACAGCTCCAACTCCCTTATTCTTCTAGTGAGTCAGTGTCTCAGCGTCCTTTTGATCTTGTTCATTCTGATGTATGGGGACCAGCTTCTTTTGTTTTGAAAGGAGGTCATCGATATTATATCATTTTTATTGATGATATTTCTCGACATACATGGATTTACTTTATGTCATCTCGTAGTGAGGTTTTATCTATCTACAAAACCTTTGCCACCATGATTCGCACTCAGTTTGACTCTCCTATTCGTGTTTTTCGCGCTGATTCCGCTGGAGAGTACTTATCGGGAGTCCTTCGTGGTTTTCTTGCTGAGTAGGGCACTCTCTCCCAGTTTTCTTGTCCAGGTGCCCATGCTCAGAATGGTGTGGCTGAGCGCAAGCATCGTCATCTTCTTGAGACAGCTCGTGCTCTCATGATTGCTTCTGCTGTTCCACCACATTTCTGGACTAAGGCTGTTTCTACTGCTATTTTCTTGATTAACATTCAGCCCTCCTCTGCTCTGCAGGGTGGGATCCCAATTGAGCGTCTCTGTGGCCAGACTCCTGATTATTCCAGACTTCGCCTCTTGGATGTGTGTGCTATGTTCTTCTTGCACCTCGTGAGCGCACCAAACTGACCGCTCAGTCAGTTGAGTGCGTTTTTCTGGGTACAGTGCTGAGCACAAGGGATATCGTTGTTGGGATCCTGTTGGCCGACGGATGCAGATTTCTCGGGATGTTACTTTTGATGAGTCTCGTCCCTTCTATTCTCGTCCTTCTTCTTCCTCCACTTCAGCATCTGTTGTTGAGCCGCTTTCATTTCAGATTTTTCCTTCCAGTCCTATAGTCACCACTCCACCACAGCCTTTGGTCTCTCCGGTGCCTACTTCTCAGTCAGCCCCTTCTTCACCATCGGCATCCTCTTCCGAGGTTGCTCCTGATCTTGTTCCTTCTTATCCTTTCTACTATACTCGTCGCCCGCGAGTTGAGGATCCTTCTGATATGCCCTCCCCTTCTGACGGGTCATCCTCTTCGACCACTCCTCGTTATGCTCTTCGTGATCGCCAGTCTATTCGGCCTCCTGAGCGTTTTGGTTTTGCTGCCGCTGCTCTTGCCGAACCGACTTCTTATCGTGATGCTGTTGTTCATCAGGAGTGGCAGCATGCGATGGCGGAGGAGATCGCGGCCCTTGAGCGTACTGGCACGTGGGATCTTGTTCCTCTTCTTGCGTGTGTTACTCCTATCACGTGCAAGTGGGTCTATAAGGTTAAGACTCACTCTGATGGTTCTCTTGAGCGTTACAAGGCTCATCTTGTAGCGCGTGGTTTTCAGCAGGAGCATGGCCGTGACTATGATGAGACTTTTGCTCCTGTCGCTCACATGACCACCGTTCGCACTCTTCTTGCTGTGGCCTCTGTTTGACAGTGGTCTATCTCTCAGTTGGACGTCAAGAATGCATTTCTCAATGGCGAGTTGCATGAGGAGGTCTACATGCAGCCACCCCCTAGGTATTCTGTTCCTGAGGGTATGGTTTGTCGTCTTCGCCGATCTCTCTATGGCCTCAAGCAAGCTCCTCGTGCCTGGTTTGATCGTTTCTCTTCTGTTGTCACTGCAGCTGGTTTTTCGGCGAGTGATCATGATCCTGCTCTCTTTATCCACACTTCATCTCGTGGTCAGACGCTTCTCCTTTTGTATGTTTATGATATGATCATTACTGGAGATGATCCTCAGTATATCACTTTTGTCAAGGAGCGGCTTCATGAGCAGTTTCTTATGTCTGATCTAGGTCCTCTTCGCTACTTTCTTGGGATTGAGGTTATTTCTACTCCTAAGGGTTTCTATCTGTCCCAAGAAAAGTATATCCATGATCTTCTTGATCGTGCCTCTCTTACTGATCAGTAGACAGCTGAGACTCCCATGGAGCTTAATGTTCATCTTCGTCCCACGGATGGTGAGCCTCTTGCTGATCCTACTCGCTATCGTCATCTTGTTGGGAGCCTTGTTTATCTTGGTGTCACTCGCCCTGACATTTCATACCCTGTGCATATCTTGAGTCAGTTTGTTTCCGCTCCCACTCAGCTCCACTATAGTCATCTTCTTCGTGTTCTACGATATCTTCGTGGAACTATCTCTCGTCGTCTCTTTTTCCCTCGCTCCAGCTCTTTACAGCTCCAAGCATATTCTTATGCCACCTGGGCTAGTGATCCTTCTGATCGCCGATCTCTCTCTGCTTATTGCGTTTTTCTTGGTGGTTCTCTCATTGCTTGGAAGGCTAAGAAGCAGACAACAGTTTCTCGTTCAAGTGCTGAGGCTGAGTTGCGAGCTATGGCTTTGTTGACTGCGGAGATTACTTGGCTACGGTGGTTACTTGAGGACTTTGGTGTTTCTGTTTCTGCACCGACTCCTCTTTTGTCTGATAGTACAGGTGCTATTAGCATTGCTAAAGATCCGGTGAAGCATGAACTTACAAAGCATATTGGTGTTGATGCTTCCTACATGCGGACACAGGTGCAGGACCAGATCGTTGCTCTTCAGTATGTGCCTTCCGAGCTTCAGTTGGCAGATTTCTTCACAAAGGCACAAATCAGGGCTCAGCATAGTTTTCATCTCTCCAAACTTCATGTTGTTGATCCACCATAAGTTTGAGGGGGGTGTTAGATGTGTATTTCATACCTGTGTATTTACCCCATTGTATAAGGGGTTTTGTGCATATTTGCCACACCTGTACATGTATATATATTGTCCTATTGGCCTCATAATGAATACATGCGCTATTCATAACACTGTTAAGGTGCAGGTTTCTCGAAATGAATGTAAGTTTTCTTACAGATTGCATATGGCTAATTTTCTCAATCTGTAGTTTGTATGCATGAGATACAATATGCATTCACATGACTACTGTAATATGTTCTTCCTAATTAAGTTGCATATTGAGCCTAGTTGGGTAAGTATTGTGGATAATTTCTCTCATAGGAACTTCTTCAAAGTTTTAGTTCATATGTTCAATGAGCATTCTTATGATGTATTGGCACGCTCTTTTCTCTCCCCTTTTCAGCAAATAAAAAGAGTATCCGTCCAAAGCTGAAAGATGACCCTGTTATGAATATTGTGTATATTGATATGAGACCCAAAGGGTCATATATATAGGAGAGTACAAGAGGATATGCCATATAGAGATAAGGCATATATGGAATAGAATACAAACTCTATATCCTAATACAACTCTATCTCCTTAACACCCCCCCTCAAATGCAAGGCGTATGCAATAGCATTGCATTTGAAAAAGGGCTAACACTAAAACAAGAAAAATCCGAAGTCCGAGTCTGGATGATGTCGTCGTTGCGTGTAGCCTTTGAATAAACTGTCAAATCAAGTCGAAGAGGAATATATAAAAGCATAACGGCGCAGATCGAAGCCCAAGATGGCGGCGGCGCAATGCACAAGAAGCGCAACGGAGGCGCAGTGCAAAAGAAGCGTGGCGGCTTTAGAAACTCGGGGCGGCGGCTTAAAGAGAAGCGGCGGCATCATAACGACTTCTACGATCTGCACGCGGCTCAGAGAATAGAGCGGTGGCTGCTGCCATGCAAAAGAAAATTCCTACACTTCTATGACCAACAATAAATTTGTGGACTCGCACGGCTTGGATGAACGAAAAAATTAGAAACTACGGACTTGGATAGACGCGACAGAAGACTCACGAAAAAAAACTAAAGACTGACTTAAGAAAAAAAATCAGCACACCCCACTCCCTTAAAACCCTTCTCTCTCTCCACACCCCTCCTCACTCGCGCACGCCTCACTCATCTCTCCTGCATCCCCTCTTCCTCCCATCTCGCGCCGGAAGAAGGCGCATCCACGGCGGCCGGGAGACGGCGACATGAGGCGCGAGCGCGGTGGCCGAAGGCGGCGGCGCAGGCGTGGAGGCGCGGGCACGGTGCCGGGAGGAGGCATCCGAAGGCGGCGGACGGTCCGGTAGAGCCGGCGGCAAAGATGCATGGCGTCGGTGCTGAGGCGGTGTTGGTGCTGCGGCCAGGCAGCGGCGGCGGGATCCGGCGGCGGCGCGGAGAGCGCCGAATCCGGCGACGGGAAGGCCAGATCCGAGGCGGCTCCAGCCGGATCCGGGCGGGAGTCGGCCTGGCGACGGCAGTTGAGACGCCTGTGGTGCGGATGACGGCACGGCGTCCTCGGGCGAAGAGAGCGACGGATCCGGCCAGAGGCGACCGGATCCAGAGATGGTCGGCGACCTGAGGACGGCGGCGGCCAGCACCAACGGCGACGGCGACGGCGTCGGAGCGAGCCGGCGGCTGGGATCTTGGATCCGGGCGAAGACGAGTCGGATCTGGAGCGAGGAGTCAGCGCCGTGAGATCCCACGCCCGAGCCGCAGTGGGAGACGGCGATGAAGTCGACGATGGCACCAGCGTCCGGATCTGACGCGGGCTGGCGGGATCCGGCAGGGGGACAGCGGCGCCAAGCGGAGCGGCAGCAGCCCGAGATCGGTGAAACCGACGGCGAAGAGGGCCAGCAGCGTGGGCACGGCGACTGGGAGAGGTGGCCGCCCAACAAGATAGCCGCCCCCGGGAGAGGAGATCGATCCTCCCCGGGGCAGCAGATGCGGAAGATGAGCGGAAGTAGATCGAGGTTAGGGTTTTAACCTAAGCTCTGATACCATGTTATGAATATTGTATATATTGATATGAGACCCAAAGGGCCATATATATAGGAGAGTACAAGAGGATATACCATATAGAGATAAGGCATATATGGAATAGAATACAAACTCTATATCCTAATACAACTCTATCTCCTTAACAGACCCATCTCGTTTGAAGTGAATTTCATGATAGGGGCCTCCTTTGAAGAGACTTCAAGGGAAAAATATCTGTACCATAGAGGCTTTCCTAAAGGCTTTAAACAGGGATGAAGATGAGCTCTGCAATGTAAAATCCCTGGGGTTCCCCAAGCAGAACCTCTCCCTCCCTCCCTCCCTCCCTCTCAAAAGCACATCACCCGTTTTCTAAATAAGGGAAACTAGGCATTGGCAGTTTGACACCACTTGTGATCATTTTAATTACATCCTGTGCTTCTTTTCTTTCGGTACTGAACAACTACATATTTGTAAGCTAGTTTCATCTTTTTTTTTCTAGGAAAACAGCAGTAGAAGCTAGCTTATTTTCAAATATGATGATAAACAGTTACCTAAAAATTGGCTATGAATGACATGTATAGATAATTACATACCATAAATTCCACAGCCAAATCTGTGAAATGATGTGTTAACATTCATAAAATTTTGATTTGCAAAACAAGTTAACACCTTTTTTTCTTGGAGTTCAGGAATGTTTTGAGCTAAATAAGGACAGCAGGAGTTGGAGAAATATAGTTAAGCATGCCCAAGAGTGTGATCTCGAAGGCAATCATAAGCTGAAATCTTATATATCTGCAGAGGAAAATGTTACACTCTTCTTCAACTGCATACATGATCTTATTGGAGCAAAATTTCGTGGTCACTACAGGCCAAAGAACAGTTTTGATCGAGATCAACAGGTACAATTTTTACTCAACATCTATGCTGTCATTTTCTCAACGCTGCCTTGATGATAATGGGGGAGTGAACATTGGTTTTGGTTTCAGGATTTAGTGAATCGATTGAAAAAAGATGCATACAATAAACTGGATAGTATTGAATTTGATCATGGTATGGAAGGCAATTGTCTCATGCCATTTTCTTCAAATGTAAATATTGGTGGTGACATATCCTTTCCCACACCAGTCACATCAGGAACAAATCCTTCTGATCACCCTACAATTTCTCAAGGTTGGATACTGGTCTTGCACTGCTTTTGTCTTTCATCACACAAAATGCATAATCATTTCATATTCTATTTCAGCAATTCAATGTACTGTAGCAGTTAAGACAACACATCGTTCTCAGATTAACCATCCCCTTGAACTGCCAAATGCATTTCCCAACATTGGTGGAGGTGCAATGGTTCTAGAACAAAGTGCATCAGAACTAGTTCCGCCTGAACAACACGGAACACATGGCTTTCAAGGTTGGTTCTGTATTTTTCCCCACTGTTGCAGGAGTTGTTTTGAACAAGGGTTCTATATTTGATATTACAAGATTTGAAAATTTTGAATGAAGGTGATCAACCAAGTGGTCAGATAGCCAGTGACTATCCCCGAGCAGACATTTCTGGTGCGGGATATCGTATAACTCAGTCATCTAATGTGCCCTTTGTGATGGCTGAAGTAAGTATAAATTTCTGTTGAATTTGCTCAGTCTACCACAATTGTTGTTACACGTGACGGCGGAGGAACGACGAAGTAAACAAGATCAATCGCAGAGAGACACGAGATTTAACGTGGAAAACCTTCCCAATGCGAGAGGGAAAAAACCACGGGCGCCAGCCAGCAACAATCTTCACTATATCGGGGTGAGGTTACAACGTCGGAGATTTACAACTCTCATTCAAAAATATCCCAAACAGCGGCTTACAGGATATATATATATATATATCAGGGAAACCCTAATTCGACTAGGATCCACACCGCTCCGCTCCGGCCCTAAGCCTCCGGCGACGGGCCTCCGCTACGCTCCGTCCAGAAGCTGGCCTAATTGATGTATATAATTTGGATCACAAATCAACAATTGTTTTACGGATTTGAAGTTGGATAGCATATCTGAAAGAGAGGTGAAACCATTATTACTTTAATATGGCAACATAACCCATGAACTCGTCATATTGTTAAATCTTTATGTGTCCATGGGAGTATGGCATCAACATATTGTAATTTGTAAGCCATAAATATTTGTGTTATATTGAGAATTTGAGATCACTGCTGCATTTTTTTGTACAGTGCAAGCTCATGAACTTTTTTCCCAGGGAACTCCTTCCACAGGCAATAATTTACCTGGAACAATTCAGAATGCAGTGCAGCATGCCATAGACGATGACTTTCGTGTATTATCTGATCTGCCAAGACTGCCATTCGACAGTCTTCTACCAGCAAATTATGGTAGGGACCTATACCATGTAGTGAAATTTAGAGAAGCATGTACCTTTGTCACTTTGCATGAACGGAAGCTATCAACTTTTTCCCATGTTTTTTTGGCTTTCTATACAGTGAGCAAATAATAGTGTTAAAAATTCTGTTGACCAAATTACCAAAATTCAAATTTATTCTGAAAAGTGGAGGTTTTCTGTTGATAGATCACAACTGCACAACCATACATTTTCATCTCGAACAATTCTTTTTGTATAAAAGATATTTTCAAATAATGGGCATCATGCACCTCTTGTAAATCATCATATGAACTTTGTACCAGTTGATCTCTCTGGTTTCATTTTGCTGCAGAGTCTGCAGGACTGGCAGGCTTGTTGTATCCATACTTGTCAGGCAATAACCCTTTCGAAGCTTCTACTTCTACTCGGAACAGCTTCCTAGAACATTACTTCTCTCAGGACCAAGACCAGCACATGCAGCATCCGTTGAATGCATTGAACGACGGTCCTCGTGGGTCTGCATATCCAGGGCCAGGTGGCCCAGGTTACAGCAACTATTAGAAACATTCGAAGGCGTTTTACAATTCGAACTCGTAGGGATTGGTAGCTGATGATTTGTCTGCGTTTTTCTTCTCTTGTGACTTCTCCATGCTGTGATGTTGCCCGGTTCCCATGTTTGTTTTCCTGATCTGCATGAACGATGTACATATCCCTTGCTTGTTTGTTGTATTGCACTACCATTTGCAGATGTATTTTGTTGGTTGTATCGTCATCGTTACCAGTTCCGGAACGAGATCGCCATCCACTCCCCCCTCCGCCACAAGCACATCATCCGACTCTTTGGCTGGTGCGTGGGGACTGGGGAAGGAGGAGCGCCGCCTGCTATCGTTCCGGAAAAAGAAGGAGCGGCCTGGTCGTCTACTAGTACATGAACAACGGCACGCTCTACGACCACCTGCATCGTCAGACGTCGTCCTCCTCGCCGGTGATGACCTCCTGGAAGATGCGCATCGAGAGACTGCTCGGCGTGTCGCGGGCCATCGAGCACCTGCACTGCTACGTCGTGCCGTGGGTCATCCACCGCGACATCAACTCGTCCAACGTCCTCCTCGACGCGAGCTGGGTGCCGCTCGTGTCACCGGTATGCGGCACGCTTGGGTACGTCCAAACAGGGCGTGTGAAGCCGACGAGCGACGTGTACAGCTTCGGCGTGGTGATGCTGGAGGTATTGACGGGGAAGAAGGCAATTACTAACTGGGACGAGGAGAAGAGCGAGGCCCCCAAGAGCTTGGCGATCTTCGCGCTGCCATTCATCGAGGCCGGAGAGCTGGGGAAGGTGCTGGACAGGCACCCGGCGCCGGAGCCGACGCCCCGGCAGCTCGAGGCGGCGGAGCTGGTGGCGCACACGGCAGCGCGCTGCCTACGACTGCAGAGAGAGGACCGACCGGCCATATCGGACGTCGTGGCCGACCTCCAGACGGCTGTCGAGCTCGTCCGTTGCGGTGAGTAGCCCAATCCGGACGATGGAACACCGATGTGAATGCGATGATCGTAGCACTCTACTTCCTTCCAACGTGCGCTGAAGAGGAAATTGTCGTGGAGAATCATAATCTACGAACTTGTAATGCTTTTTTCAAACATACTGTTGTACAAACTGGTGCTAAACGTTGAAATCTCTTTACGGATTTGATGTAGTGACAAATATTCGTGGACTCAAATTGATCTGTCAGATTTTTTTTCAAGTCAGCAAACTTAAGTGGCACGATTATACAAGTTTAGAGACCCCAAGTACAATCCTATCAAACGAAACATAAGATCAGTGCTTCAAGAACACTTGTCGTCGTTCTTCGTTTGTTTGGCATGCCCGAACCGTAGCCATGAAAAGTTCTGGTCTGGTTGTTCGTTTCAAGAATGCTTAAATAATCCTTGTAGCCACGAAAAGTTCTGGTCCGGTTGTTCGTTTCAAGAAGGCTTAAATAATCCATGTAGCCACCGAAAGTTCTGGTCCGGTTGTTTCCATTTACCATTCTGTGAAAGTCATGGATTGAGTACGACGTGGGTGCATGTCGCAATGCTGCACAGGCAGTACATTCTGTGAAAGTCATGGATTGAGTACGACCAGAGCTTGGGATATTCCAGGCGGTTGATTCTTGATCTATTTGCATTTGCATTAGTCTAAACGAAAGCGTCATCAGCTGAATTACTTGGATACGAAGGCAGTACAGGCAGAGTAATAATAGTCAACTCGAGCCATCTGCCTACTCTATACACGTCAACAAAGACCAACCGCGAAGCACAGCACGCCGCCTCCTTCGTTCCCCACTCCGCAAATCTCCCAATCGCATTTTTCGTCTCCTTCCGACCGACGTCCGCGCAATGTCTCTCTCTCGGCCTCGCGATTGGGAGGGGAACGACGACGGTGACGAAGGATCGCGCCGGTCACCGCCGGCGAAGCGGCCTCGGTGCTGCTGTCCCCGCCAGTAAGTTCACTGCTAGAATCTTGCTGCCTGCCTCTCTCTTGAGATCTTGTTTTAGTTTTGCTCAATTTGTGTGCTCTGTTTCATTTGATTTACTCGCGGCATGCGCCGCCCTTGTTATGAGCTAGGATAGACTGCTAGTGACAGCCATTTTTCAAGGGGTTGCCGTTAAGGATAAAATGTTGTTGTCAGGCCTTGATGTTCCTGCCAAAAAGTGAAAAAGATATGACGAAAAATTACACTTCTATCCGTCCACGACCTTTGATTCCCTCGATGTGGTTGGATTAAGGAAATGCATGACATACCAAATGTGGTTGAAGAGTCAATCACAACTGAGTAATCCACTACAGATCAGATTCAAGTGAAAGATCGAGCTATCATAAGATGACACGTTTCTCGCCTTGAGTTCGATCTAGTATCATGAGGCAAAGAGATCGGTACATAAGCACTATATATGTTTGTCCGATATGATCTTTATGTATATTTAGGGGTTGTTATGTCCTATTAGGAATCGCTACCGACTTATAGACTGGAAAGGAGTTTTTGACTCATGGCCAAATGTACATGAACCTATATGGTCACAAACTTAATGGGCTGAAACGATAAGGGTCCGGATGATAGTTTCCAAGTGGAATTCGATCTCCACTCGTATTGGATAAAGATCCGATTGTAGGCTATATAAGGAGAGGTGCGGGGACTAAAGGAGCTATCCCAAAACACAACCATCAAAATTCTAGACGTCACCTTCTCATAACCCCTGTTGTGTGCACTGGTGCTAGCACACCGACGCACAGTATTCCCTCTCTGGATGTGTGAACTTCGGTAGAGGTGCTGCTACGATTGCGACGCTGATCGAGATGATCGCGAGGAGGAGACGGTTCACCAAAGGATGATCAATTACTTCCACTACACCGACGCACTTTTCGTTGAATCTGGTTCAACTTTACTTCCGCTATACTACGCGTCTAGTGGTAACAATCTATGATCTCTTACTCATATGACTTCCTGGTTTACGTGATAGAAAATTTTAATTTGCGCTAGTTACCTGTATCCCAAAAAATTCATGGTAATGTTTTTTGGGGAGTAATTGGTAAAATAAAAGTGTGGATGGAATCCACAATCTTTGAAAACTGTGGATAGATTCAATATAACTCTGGTATAACAACCATTGTGTCATGCCAAACATACTACTGACCATTATGCTCCCCAGGAACATTTTGTCACTTGTCAGTAATCCAGGGGCTGTGATTAATCTTTCCAAGGATACAGTTGGTCAGAGATTCACTGTCAAAATGGCAGTGTTCAAGTTGCTTTACGACACGCCAAAATTTTTATATTTTTTAAACGGAACCGTAAGCAAGGTGGGCACTCCCAATGGGCAGAGACGATCTTGACTTTGGCTTTACCAATAGCACTCACACAACTCCCAAGTCTCTTTCTCTCAACTTTTCAACCCCTTTCTCTCACAGAAAATTCCTTCCTCGCACAAAAAAAATAACACTAGGAGAGAAAAAAATTACACGAGTATTCTCTATATAAATAAAAATAATTGATGAGATTTAAGACATCTATTTCGTTTTGAGAGTAAAAAAATTCTATAATAATTATAAAAATAAAAAATTTCCATATTAATCAAGAAAAAAAGATAAACAACTCCGCCACTTATTTTGATGAAGCCAAATCAAAACGGAGCAGATTAATCATATATGTATATTATAGTTGTATAGCAAATATAATTATATTTTAGTTATAGACAGTAGAGTTGTATAACAAAGATAACTGTATTATAATATCTAACTACATAATTGTATGGGTCTGCTAGTTTATAAAACATCTTCTAACTCCAAACTTGAGCCCTCTGCCTCTGTACACCTCAAGAAAGACCAACCGCGAAGCACAGCACGCCGCTTCCTTCGTTCCCCACTCCGCAAATCTCCCTATCGCATTTTTCATCTCCTTCCCACCGACGTCCGCGCTATGTCTCTCTCTCGGCCTCGCGATTGGGAGGGGAACGATGACGGTGACGAAGGATCGCGCCGGTCACCGCAGGCGAAGCGGCCTCGGTGCTGCCGCCGTCGCCAGTAAGTTCACTGCTAGAATCTTGCTGCCAGCCTCTCTCTTGAGATCTTGTTGTAGTTTTGCTCGATTTGTCTGCTCTGTTTCATTGGATCTACTCGCGACATGCACCCTTGTTATGGGCTAGGATAGACTGCTTGTGACAGCCATTTTTCGAGGGGTTACCGTTAAGGATAAAATGTTGTTGTCAGGCCTAGATGTTCTTGCCAAAAAGTGAAAAAGATATGATGAAAAATTATACTTCTATCCGTTCACGACCTTTGATTTGCCTTACGCAGTACTCTGGATCTCTGTAGGGATGACATGTAACTAGTAATTAGTATCATATAAGGCTTGATATGTAGCTCAGTTAAAATACTGTAGTGAAAAGGCAAAGAATGCCCTGTTCCCAGCCCTCAAGCTTGTCTGGCCATTCTCCACCATGTTGAATTTAGTAAAAAGTTAATTCATGCCATTTGATGAAATTGCTCGTTGGCACAGAGGGATGAAACATGTAGAGAGTGTTATATTAATATCTGTGGCTTATACGAATTTTAACAAGAGGATACACATTAATTTGCAGCAAGCATACAAAATGCAGGTGGCAAATTCTTACAACGAAAATAAGATATTATGGATACAAAAGCTGTAATCTATTTTTAATTCAAAAAAATAGAAATATCCCTGTGAATTTTTTTTATAGACATGACCCTCCGTCGCTCACTGGTGTAGTCGCCCAACCGTTGAGTGACACACTGCCAAGTCGCTTAACCGGTGGGCGGTATGTTTAAGTCGCCTAACCATTGAGCGACTTGGCTATGTGTCGTTCGACGATTGTATGATGAGTTTTTTTTTTGGCAAAAAAAAAGGGTAGATTATTTCTTTGTGTATTTTGGATGTCCGCTTGTGCCATTCATTTGTTCGTACTGCGGCTCACATACCAAATTTGGTGCGAAGTTTGTAGATTGGATAATGACACATTGAGTGGTATTCGCACGTAAGCACTGTACACTTGAAAATACTGTAGTTAATCAATGAGTTCGTCGGGCGGAAGGTATGTTGGGAGGCACGTAGCGTGAAGAATACTTGTGTCGAAACAGTCGCATGCTACACGGTGTTACATGGTATGGTGGTTTGGCTAATTAGTTCTGTCAAGCTCGCTACTAGTATGGTACACAACCACAGAAGCATCCGAACCGTGTAGGAATACATACCTTTAGGAGAAAGAGAAGAACACGGAGGGTCGCTTCGAGGCTACTATGGAATACCCCGTTCTACTACGTGGATCGAAGCCATTTGCCTTTCCTTGCTAGGTCGGCGTTGTACTTCTCATCTGTCGCCCTCACCTTGGCTACCATTTCATGCTTTCTCTCGAGCTCCGCCTCACGAGCCTCACGTTCCCTGCGCCTGCACGCCTTGAAATGAGCTTACATCGTCTCTTGCCGGATACACTCGCTGCGCTCTTCCTCGCTTTGCTGCTTCTCCCTCCTCTCGCAATCTGTGTTAGCATCCTGCTCCTCGTAATCGAGACGCCACTGGTCATATGGGTGAATATGTTGGTCGATCCAGCTGCGGTAGACACACAGCAGATCTGGAGACTACGGATAGACGAGTAAGGTCATTAGTGTGCACTTTCGAAGAGAAATGTGTGGGGAATAAACTGTACCCACGTCCCAATGGCGGTCGGGATAGTCCCATGCTAGTTAGAGCAACTTAGTAGCGCATGCTTAGGCTAAGCCACTCCGTGTACTTGAAGAACTTATATCTGTCCCTGCACCAACATAGGGCAGCATCTCCCTCTCGAGCGGACCCTGCGGCGAGTGCTCGATGGGAATGTTGTGGTAGTGATTGTTGCTACGGGGGCCGTCCTTGCAGCGAGCTGCCCTCCTGCCACGCTCACTTTGTTCGTCCCGGGCTACAACAGCGCTTGCTAGCCGCCGGATCTTGTCCCATCGGTTCTCTATCTGAGTGAGGTGGTGTTGTAGCCCTAATGCAAGACAACCCGTGGCGGTGGGGCACTACATATACGCCAGGCCAGAGCAACGTACGCAGCCGAAGCGCGATTCTGTTGGGGGAAATTTCGTGTCTGTGAGGCAGCGGACCTGATTGCGGAATCAAGCTGGTGCGCTGCATCACATCGCTGCGCAAAGGTGGGCCACTGGTGCTCATGTTGCTATGCAAAGCTGCCTCGTTGGGTCATGTCCTGGGGAAAGCTGTCTCGTTGGATCATGTCCTACCAAAGTTGCCTCGATACCTCACATTGCAGCACAAAGCTACATCGCTAGGTGGCCCCTACACCACCCCCAGCTCCCCCTTCATCGTTGCCACATCCTGGTGCAGGTCTGCGTCCACCTGTGAGGCCCCTCTTGGGCCTCCTCAGCGCGGGGTGACGCAGGTCTGGTCCAGAAGGGGCCGGTCTGGAGGCCTACTCACACATGGTCCAACAAGGTCTAGAGTCGTCTAAACTACCACCTGTGTGGGTACAGTTGCCCCACCCACGTACACCCGATGTACAGCCTGCACCAACTCGTCATGCGAGACCTCCGCACCGTGAGAGAGCCTTTGTAGGATCGACCCAGTGTCCCTCACAATCCTGACGTTGAGGTCCATCTGCAAGGAATACATCAAAGAGTTGGGCTTATAATTTCTGAAATATCAAGCTACGTACCGTGCGATGGACATTTTGTGCGAGGTGTACGAGGTACATGTCAGTCGGTGCTGGCTTGAGTGGGGCGGAAGGGTCGACAACACACACAAGCCTGGTGCGCGTCTATCAGTTGTACCACTAGAGGTACTTGTCGTAGGACCTGGGGTCGTAGGGGTTAGCCTTGTCCACACAGTCTGCCAGAGCATCCTCCTACTGAGCCACCCACAGCGCCATCTTTGTTGCCCAGTTCGTGCCATGCCATCCCCTCCTGATATGGCTGCATGATGTAACATTGTGGTTAGTAATTGGTGTAACAGATATAACACAAAAAGAACGAGGTGCATTTGGCGTAACTCACGCGTGGACTGCATCGAGCACTTGAGGGCCAAATGGGATGGGCATGGCCTGGCGCAGTCCAAACTGCCGCAACACCTGGTGCGTTGCATAGTCCTCCACGAACACATTGAACACCAGCTTCTTCCGCGTGAGCAGTACACCTGGTCATGCCAGCATAATGAGAGGCCGTCGTGGGCATGCTCCTGCACCACCTACTGGGAGTACGGCTCCCAACACACATCGTCCACGGTTAGGCGGTTGAAGCACTCTACAAAGTGCTCATACACCTGTGTGACCTGCACGTGCACAAACTATGGCCGAAAGCAAAATCGATGGTTAGAAAGGCTATTTTATGGAAGCAACCACGAAAAAGAGAGCATGCACCCATCCACGGTACCACAGAGAGCCTGCGGTCAGCCTATCCACTGGCCTCCGTGGTACATGTCCGCCGGTATGGACCCGTGTCGACCAACATGGGCTGTCCGAGGCAAAAGCGCTCGCACGACCATAGCTGCAGGAGCGGATACCCTGCGAGGACGAAGGACAGCCTCGTCCTGCAGCATGCATCGCACATGCCGCAGTAGGCCGTGGCGAGTATGAAGGACCCCTAGCTCACGTCGACAGCCTCCCCATGAAGCCCTCACAACAAAGACTACAAGTAGTACATACCTGAAACTGCTTAAGCCACCACATGAAAGGGCCATGCGTCTGGCCTCTGGGAACATGTAGTATCCCGCCGTGGCTGCAGCTGGCAAGACACCCTCAAACCTCCCCAATAGGTCGTCGCGCCAGTGAGGAGCCGCATTTGGTAGTAAGGCCGCAGCTCCCACGATAGGGAGACCGAGTAGTAGCACAACGTCCTACAAAGTTAGTGCCATCTCCCTGAATAGGTGGAAAGTGTGCATCTCCAGGTGCCACCGATCTAGCAGGGTTACTAGCCGAGAGTGGTCGAACGGGAAATGTGTCGACTGCTCTGGCTCGGCCTATACCTCATCCTCATCATCGATTAGAGTGTTGTCCTCGTTAGTGGCCTCCACCAGCTGTGCGATAGGTAGAAGGTTGGCAATGCTAAGCCTGCAAGCCGAGAAGAAATTAGTACAAATAGAGTATTTGACGGAAACTAAAGTGCCCCGAACATGCTTACCTATCTGTCTAGCATGGGTCAAGTCTCCAAGAGCGTTTAGGTGTTCACGTACGGACCACCCCCAACGCAGGAGTCCCATCACCATCCTGGGGAGGCAGCGTGCTACGTGGTGCAATGTGTTGATGAGCCAATCCAGGAGGCTGAAAGGCCACTCTGAGCCTAGATGATCACGAGCCATACCTGCAAACAAATTTCAAGTTAGCAACTACGAACACTCATCCAAGCTGGCAAAGTTTCCCACCACCCTAAAGCCTCTAAGCTCGCCACACCATGCCTACAACACTCCCCTTCATGAAGTACTCTGACATGAAGTTTGATGGATCCATGTTGATTGTCCTGCATGCGACGAGCACATGAGAGCATGGCTTGTGCAGGAGCTTTGGCTTATTGTAGGAGCAGTTTAGTTCATTTGCATGATCTCTGAGGCACACGTCATTGGTGACAACCTCTCGCCGATGAGCTTCCTAGTGTGCTCCTCCAGCATTTGCCACAACGCGTCAAATTTGTGCTTCTGGTTCTGCATTGCCAGCCTCTTGAACAGCTTCACCAAAGGTTGTTTCGGGAACTGCCTAAACATGTTCACCCCTAGATGGTGAATTTCATCAGGTCTGGCCAAAGGAACGGCTCTTCAAGGTCTTGCTAGAGCTTTCTAATGTCCTTCATCATACCGACGTGACTATCATGGATTATACAAACATTGGGCCGAGCACCAACCACCCCCACCTTCAAATGCCTTAGGAACCACAACTAGCTCTTAAAATTCTTTCTTTCGATGAATGTGATGACCAATGAAAGAATCTTATTGTTGTCATCGATGCTAATGGCTGTAAGGATCTGACCCTTGTATTTTCTGATAAAAAAGGTCCCATCAACTAAAATGATGGGCACTCGAGTAGCATGTGCCTGAAAGCATGGACGCAGGTACCGAAGGCTAGGAAGACCCTCTGCAGCACCTTGAAACTTAGCAGTCTTGTCGATGGTCTGTCCTTCACAGCAATGTATGTGCTAGGGTTTCTCTCTTGCATGACACGTAACATGCAAGGGAGGTTGTCGTAGGCTGCCTCGAATGAGCCGAACCTCCTTTCCAAAGCCTTCTGTTTAGCATGCCATGACTTCGTGTAGCTGATCTTGTACTTGAATTTCTTCTCGATAACCACCATGATGTGCCTCACCTCCAGGTCTATCTTCTTCACTATCTCTCCGTACATCAAATTGGCTATGAAGGTGGATGTTAGGTTGTGATGCTTCAGCAAAACACTCTGAGCACGCATGAGTGCGCCTCCACCCTGGAGATAATCCAATGAGTCATACTTGGGGCAATGCGCGTGCACACGCCAAGAACAACTGGGTTGCTCACACTTGACGGTGTATTGCTCTTGACTAGATTTAACGACCCGAAACGTTCACTGCATGAACAGGGCCTACAGCTTAATGGATGCCCAGTTTAGTTTATTTCTTTTAAATGAATAGATAAATGGATGTGCTTTTGTTATAATTCCAATAAAAAATTAGAAAGATGATAATCAGCTATGAAGTGAATTTTTTAAACAAGTTTTTTGCTTTGGGCTTCCAAGTTGAAGATCATCATCCATACAATTTCCTTTTCTAATTATTCAAATTTAAGCTTTATTCTTGAAGACATGCTTCCTTGTCATCCAAACGTGCCCATAGAATGGGAGTACTGGTTAGACAAAGAAATTATGTATTTGGACATGAGTACCTGTTGGGGGAGCATCCACGCGCGACCCTGGGCCCACGACCACCTTAGAACGGTAGCACCCATTAGTACCCCGAGCCAAGTCAACTAACTTTAGAGGTGTCTTGGGCCAACCCCAGGCTAGATGCGCGAGGTCGACCCCGAAGGGGTCAAGAGTCAACCCCGGGCAAGGTGTGTGGGGTCGACCCCATAGGACTCTAGGGTCAACTTTGGGCTAGGTTCGCGAGGTCGACCCCGGTGGAGTCCGAGGCCAACCCTGGGCTACGTGCACGAGGTTGACCCTGGAGGGGTCCGGGGCCAACCTCAGAGTTCCAGGTGTGGCGGGGCCACGGGGAGCAAATGATAAGAATGCCCTCTAAAAGTAGGTTAAACCCTAAGAGCAAAGTTGTAATTGCACTTGCCTCCCTCTCCATCTATAAATAGAACCCCCGTGTAATAGGAGGGAGGAGGCCATCTGGTAACCCTGGAACACTCATATTGAATACACTTGGTTGTGTGCTTGTTCTTGAGTCCCTTCGCATCCTCGGTGGTCTTCATATCCAACGGGGGGTGCCCATAAGTTTACTGTTCAGATTCGTACCGATGGCATTACCTTTAATAGTACTTAGGAAGTATGTAAGTTGCAATGTTGAAGAATTATCAATTTGATCATGGCAATTAGATGGCACATAATGTTTTTTTTGGATAATCTTCATTCTATTTACCCTCTGTAATTAATGTCTGCTGTATGTTTTTTCTTGAGTTGTGCTAAAGATTACGAAAAGGAAGAGAAATGCATATATGCTCTCGTCAGATTGAAAGATCCTGACGAGTCAGAACAACTCTTTTACTAATTTTTTTCTTATTATCCTCTTTGCGCATGACAGAGACACAAGAGATTTCTATGAGAGGCAGATGGAACTACTCAAGAAGGAGATGGGATGCATGTCGCAGGGGCACAAGGAGAAACTTGAATCCATGAGCAGGGAGATAGGGTAGGAGTCCTACTAAGCTATGCGCAATTCTAGACATTAGGATTATTCTTTCGTAACTTGTGCTATGAATGATTACAAAATGGAAGAGAAGTGCAAATACTCTAGTCACATTGGATGGTTCTGAGGAGTCAGGACCATTCTTTTGTAATTTGTTCTTACTCTTCTCTGTGTGCATGACAGGGCAACAAGAGATTTCTATGAGAGGCAGATGGAGCTACTCAAGAAGGAGATGAGATGCATGTCACAGGGGCACAAGGAGGGGCTTGAATCCATACGCAGGGAGATGCAAGATTTCTACCAAAAAATTTATCCACACTTCAGCGAGATGAATGAGTGCAGCCAGAGAAAGCAGCAAGGCAGTGTGGCCTTAGTGGCGGTATGAGTTTTATGCTTTACTTTCTAATTAAGAGCAGAAAAGCATGTCTCAGTTTTCATGGTAGGGAATTTTTGTGTAATCTGTTAGAATTGAAATGTTTTGAGGCATCAATTTCAAATATTAGCTATATGTGTGTTGATGATCCCTGACAGTGATTAGTTGGAGTTAACGCTTAGTACTTGACTACTTGTTGCAAAATGCACATGCACGTATGATGGCAGAAGATAGGGTAGGTGTTAGCCATTCACGGATTACCTCCTACTAAGCTATGTTCATCAATGCCATAATTCATCAATGACCTTTTTTGGGTTTTCGACGAACTTGGCGTCCTTATTACTGATGATGGATTTTTTTATCATTTTAGTAAGTAACACTTTTAACCTTTTTTTTAACAGGAGATAAGTAGAGCTGGTGGTTATGTTCAGCAATCTCCTGGTTCTAGGTTGGTAATCTTTGCAACGATACTATGATGTCTGCTTAAGGTTTTTTCACTTGTACTTTGAGATGCAGCATGACATGCACATTTTAAACTTGAGTTCTATATCAATACAACAAATTGGTTTGCATCTGCTAATAATGTTACAATGTTAGCAATGTTAGAGTAGGCATATTCCTTTTATATTTACATATATATGTAGGGTTATCTTTGTATATAGTCCCTTGTACTCTCTATATATATTGCCCATTAGGCCTCAAGAATAAATGCATAATATTCATATCATGGTATCAGACCTAAGGTACTTACCTTTGTTTTTCCGCTGCCATCCCGCCGCCGCCGTCCAGGCCGCCACTCAGGCCACTACTGCCATTCCCGGTCACCCCTGTATCCCACCACAATTGCTGCGTCGCGAAGGCCACCGCCACTTGGATCGGGTCACTGCCACACCAAGGCCGCTATCGCCCGACGCCAGCCGCCTCCCTGTGGCCGCTGCGACACCACCTAATGTTGCCCAAGGTCGCTGCTTGATGTCGTCGCTGCCCGACGTCCTCGACCTCCCGGTGCCACCTCCAAGGCCGCCGCCTCCCGTTGACGTCCCCGTCCAGCCACCGCCTGACGTCGCCTCCGACGTAGTTGCCATCCCATCCGCTGCCACCTACCACAATAGCTGGAGTCGTCGTCCGTCTACCGACCATCACCCACCTGCCCACCGGTCATAGTCTCGGTCTAGATCATATCGATCTGATCTAATCTATGTTTCTGTTATGGGGATGGCCACCACCTACATCTATTCGGCCTGCTGGGCCAAGTGGCCCAGTAAAGCATGCAAAAGGCATATATGCCCTTGGAATAGTAGACTATGGCAGGAGTGTTATTGTAATTGGGTCTGGTGGCCATGAATATATACTTTCTTAGGTTAACAAGGGAGAGATATAGCTCATTTTCCTACACAGTCTACTAGCCCCCTTACCGTTTGGTCCGTAGCCACAATAGTTGGTGCCATCTGTGCAGACGATGAGTGAGCTGCCAGCTTAGGGAGAACTATGGCACCCAAGAAAGCAATAACAACAACCAAGCGAAAGAGGAGTGCGCTAGCAGCGACGGCCAGGGCCAGCGCGCAGGGGCCAGTGGTCGAGGGCCTACTCCCCTCATGGCACCGACACTAGGCCACCGTAGGTAGTGAACAATCAGCGCCAGTGGGGAGAACCAGCTCGGATGGGAATGGCGATGGGACCGTCGCGCATGACCCCGACGCCCGCGCCAACATGACAGTTAACATCAGCGCCCGCGTCAACACAACACTTGACCTCGGCGCCTGCACCGATGCGACAGTTGACCCGATGCTCACGTAGGTGCGACCGTCAACCTGGACACCCATGCTGGCATGACCGTTGGCTTCAACGCCCAGGCCGGTGCGTCTGTCAGCCACAACGCTCGCGTAGGCAGGATCGCTAGCCTCGATGCCCGCGCCAACGCATCGATCAACTTCAATGTTTGTTCTGACCCTGTCCTCAGCGGTCCTCTCCACTGCACAAGCACTCCTATTGACTTCGAGGCCCAAGCCGTCATTGCCAACAACCTCACGACATGCACCTCTTTGTCAGTAGACCCCGCCACACGTGAGGTGGAGGGTACTCTGGTAGTGGTCCTCGGCACGTTGCAGTGTGAGTTGGCAGACCTTTGGGTGCCATGCGAGAGATGTAAGAGGCTTGGAGTCAGCGAATGCCTACAGCAACGGTAGAGGAGGGGGCGACCGAGCGAGTAGAAAGTTGCGAAGCCCTACTCACGCTCGTACTACACTTCGGCGTGTGGGCCCGGAGTCTCCGCTCTCCGCTAGTCTATAGTAGTCTGCATGGCTGGAAGATTTCAAATTCCCTACCGTCGAACCACACAAGGGCGGTACAGACCCCCGAGATTTCGTTCGCGTGTACGAGACAACCATTGAAGTGGCTAGTGGGGACAATTCCACCAAAGCAAAGGGACTGCCGCTTGCTCTTCAAGGGATAGCGCTCTCCTAATTCTTCATCATCGTGCCGAACTCCATATACACGTGGAAGCAGATTCGAGACCGCATGTGCAACAATTTTCAGGGCAACTACGTCGAACGGGTCTATGCTAACTAGAAGGGGGTGAATAGGCAGCCTAAAAATTCTTTTCTAATTATTACTAACAATTCTAGACCTTTTTTATTTGTCTAAACCAAGTAAATAATACAGAAGCTTAAATCAATTTGGTTTAGCACAAATAACGCTTATATCAATTAAGTTCACCCAAGTGCACAAACAACCTAAGTCTATGTCAAAGTTTTGCAATCCTAGAATAACAAGTGATCAAATTAATTCTATGAATATAAATTGCTTAAATGTAAATTGAGCATAAGAAAACAAACCACAATAACATGGTTCCTTTTTACCGTGGTGTTCAGAGATTTGCTGGTCTCCCTTGTCTACGTTGAGGTTAGCCTAAACGAATTAGACCAGCTCCACAAATTAAGCCTTCCACCTCAAATCCACTAGTAGTAGCTCTTTCCCGCTCCGGGTAGGTGAACTCCAACATTCACAACTTTGTCGGGTCTTCTCACAACCTTCTTTGAGAAGATCATTGCGTACGGCGCCTCCAACACCATCTAGGAGTCGGCAAATTCCAAAAGTAACAAGGCAAACCCCTCACTTGACTCTCACCAAGTGCAACGAATGCACAAGCTCAAATGGATACTAAATCCATCTCTAGATGCAACACATGCACTCTAGATCCCTTCTCCTTGCTCACAAGGTATAAAACATGCACAATTGAGTGGAAAGCCTCACAATAGCTCAAGAGAATAGAAATGGGTCCACCAACCTTATCCCCAACTGGCAATAAGGGGGTACTTATACCCCCACACAAGAAAACTAGCTGTTGGAACCAAATTCCTGAAAATTCAGGACGAGCGAAAGTACCGTCGTGCAATAGTCAGTACTTCTGCACCTGTTCTGACACAATAGTAATAGCTATTTCAGAGCTTTTGGACTAGCCATTGGAAGTCGGCACGAAACTACCACCGTTGAAATCCCGGTAGTTTCCGATGTTCGAAGTTCCACTCCATACATGCGGAACTACTGATTTCCTTGGGGACGAGAAGACTCCCCATGAGTGTCTCTCTGGAGAAAACATGTCGTAGGAAAATCCGGAGCTTTCGAAGTCCAATAGTACCGTGCAACACACGCCGGTACTTCCGCCATCCGGCAATATCGCTCACATAGAGCCAGTACTTCCGGCGGCCGGACGAGCCGCTCACACAAAGCTGATCAAACCACTCACATCCGATAGTACTGTGCAAACATGCCAATACTTCCAATGCCCGGTAGTACCGCTCACACAGAGCCGGTACTTCCGACCTATGGTAGTACCGCTACACAAAGGTTATCACTGCTATGATCCTTCTACTAGATAGATCAAAATCTCATGAGACTTTGTCTTTGTTTCTTCTGTCGAGATTTGGCCCATTGTCTTGTTTCTACCACTGAGATGATCTCATGGTTGTCTCTTCCTGACTCTTCACTCATTTCTCCACTATCATAGTCTTCTCCAGGTGTTCCATCTGTGCCTCCTGTGTTGCCTCCTGCAGCACATCATTTTGTTCTTACAGCACCTTCGTCTTGTTTCTCTAGGGTTCACTACTCTAGGCGTCCTCATCCTTCACCAAACACCTCTCCTAGTATCTTGCTGACACCACCGTCTGCTCCTAATAATGTTCCTCATTATGCCCTTCGTGATCAGACATCCCTTCGGTCTCCTGATGTCTTGATTTTTCTTCGACAACTTATGCTCTCTCTGTCACTAAGCCTAGTTCCTATCATGTCGCTGCTTCTTATTCTGAGTGGCAGCTCGCCATAGCAGAAGAGCTTGATGCTTTTCAATGTACAGAGACTTGGGATATTATCCCAACACCTATGCATGCTCGTCCTATCACGTGCAAGTGGGTATACAAGATTAAGACCCTGTCTGATGGTACTATCGAGCACTACAAGGCTCGCCATGTGCCTCACGGCTTCCAGCAAGAGTACAATCATGATTATGATGAGACTTTTGCCCCTGTTGTCCATATGACCACTATTCACACTCTTGTTGTGATTGTTTCTGTTCACCAGTGGTCTATCTCTCAACTGGATGTTAAGAATGCCTTTCTTAATAGTGTTTTACATGAGGAGATCTACATTCAGCCACCACCTGGGTATTCTATTCCAGATGGGTATATCTGTCGTCTTCGTCGTCCTCTTTATGGACTCAAACAGGCTCTCCGTGCCTGGTTTGCGTATTTTACCTTAGTGATTACCGCTTATGTTTCACTGTCAGTGCCCACGATCCTACTCTATTTGTCCATGTCTCACCTCGAGATAGAACATTGCTTCTTCTATATGTGGATGATATGCTCATTACTGGTGACGATTCCTCATTTTATCACATACGTGAAGAAGCATCTCGGTGAGCAATTTCTGACGGCTGATCTTAGTTTGCTTACGTACTTCTTTGGATTGAGGTTTCTTCCACGCCTGAGGGTTACTACCTCTTCCAGCAGAAGTATGTCCAGGATCTTCTTGATCAGTCTAATCTAACTGATACTTGCACTGCTGAGACTCCTATGGAGCTCTCACTTCAGCTTCGTGCTACTGATGGTGATTTTCTTGAGGATCCTACTCGTTATCGTCATCTTGTTGGAAGTCTGGTATATCTCATGAGTACTCATCCAGATATTGTTTATGCTATTAATATCTTGAGTCAGTTCATGGCTCACCCTACCCACATTCACTACAGTCACCTTCTTCGTATTCTTCGTTATTTACGTGCAATCATTTTTTGTTGTTTGTTTTTCCCTTGCTCCAACTCACTACAGCTTCAAGCTCACTCCAATGCGACCTGGGCTAGTGATTGTTTTTATCATCGTTCTCTTTCTGCTTACTATATTTTTCTTGGCTCCTCCCTAATTGACTAGAAGACAAAGAAGTATATTGCAGTTTCCCGTTTGGGTGCAAAAGCTGAGTTGAGAGCTATGATAGTAGTGACAGCAGTGGTTACTTGATTGAGGTGGCTCCTTGTAGATTTTAGTGTGCCTGTGTTGGGACCTACGACTAATTTGTCTGATGTGCATAACATCTATGGTGCTCTGAGTTATAGTTCTCTGGCGAGCTCAATATGAGTACCTTCCGTCAAGTGAAATTCATTAAGTATGCATTTGACTTCTTCGCATTACTTTTTACAGGATCTCGTCTAATCAGAACTGCCTTATAACACTTCGGTTACAATTTGAGAATTCATGCAGTACTGATAAGTACTCAACACACGAAATAGCAGCAGATGATGGGACTCCTCTTAAGGTGGCCATATATGATTCTAACAACAGGATCATTACATATGAACCCTTTTCTTCAATGAGAGTTCACATTGTAGCCATTCATGGTGACTTTGATGATGATCGTAAAGGGCAATGGACTGAAGTTTACTTGCGTAGTAATATAGTACTTGGACGACCTAGAAAAGAACATCTTTTGTCTGGAAAGCTATATTTCAGGCTACAAAATGGCGTGGGTTATCTCAACGGTGTTAAGTTCCAGGACAGTTCCAGTTTCGTTCCTAGCAAAAAGTTCAAGTTGGCAGTCATGGCTGCTGATCAAAGAATTACGGAAAGAATTCAAGAAGGAATAACTGAATCTTTTGCTGTAAAGGATGTTCGGGGATACCGTAAGTTCATGTGTTCTTATATTCTAGTATTTATCATTCAATATTCCTCCATGCTCCTTTCCAAAATAAATATGCCTTCATCTGATTATTCGTACTATAAGACTCGATTAACAAACTATTTCGTTATCTAAACTAAATCTGGATCAGTAAATGCAAAATTAAATGTATTTTCCCTTCTCGAGTAAAATCATTTCCCCCCTTTATTTATGTATGTTTTTTCTTAGACGAATTTCCCCCATTTACTCTGCTTGGGTAAGGGGGACTGGACTAGGATTTAGTACAGAATGAATGATAGCACGCGGCGACTCTCCAGCCTCCCGCGTCAGCCTCTTGTTTTTCCGTTTGTTCTAGCAGTAGCACGCACGCAATACTTTGGAGTTTTCATCTTGTGTACAGGTTACAACACTGTCATGGCGCTGTGGGCCGGGACGGGGCAGGCGGCGACGGTGGCGCAGCTGGTCAGGGCGGACGCCGGCGAGGTCATCTCCATGATCATTCAGGCGGCCGGGACAGCTCGCCAGAACAAGAAGGAGTGCGAGCAGCTCGCGCGCCGCGTCTTCATGATCGCCGAGCTGCTACCGCACCTCCAGGATCCGGAGGTGATGCGGCGCGAGGAGGTCCGGCGGCCGTTGACCGGGCTGGGCGACACGCTGCGGGAGGCGCACGAGCTTGTCACGTCCTGCCAGGGGAGGAGCGCCATGTACCAGTTCATCACGGCCGGGAGGCAGGCCGACAGGTTCAGAGACGTGCAGAGCAGGATTGATTCCTACCTTCTCGTCTTCCCCTTCATCAGCCACATCGACGTCACCCGCCGCCTCGATCGTATCTACAACATTCTGCTTCCAAATGACTCCCAGTCCCAGCTGGTACAAATTATTGATCGAGCTCTCCCTGAAATGAATGGCCTCAACTCAAGCTTTTTAGTTAACTAATTGTATTATTACTTCCAAATGGCCTCGTGCTTGGTTTCATGAAGAGAGAAGCTTACTACTCTGCGTTTGTGTTGTCTGTACTAGGAGGCTGCGGAGGTGGCTCAGGAGGTGGTGCCCCTACTCCATGGAGTTGGAGCTGAGGAGTTCACGTTCGCGGAGCTCGCGGCGGCGACCAATAACTTCGCCCTTGACACAGTGCTCGGCGAAGGCAGCTTCGGCACGGTGTACAAGGGTAGGCTTCACGACGGACGGGAGGTGGCCATCAAGCGCGTGAGCAGGACGGGCGGGAGGTGGCCATCAGCGCATGAGTTCTGGAACGAGATGGCCATCCTCTCCTCCCTCCGCCACATGCACATTGTCCGCCTCCTTGGCTGGAGCGTGCAGAAGGAGGAGCGCCGCCTATTATCGTTCCGAAACAAGGAGGAGAAGCCCCTGCTCGTCTTCGAGTACATGAACCACGGCTCGCTCGACAACCACCTGTATCATCAGAGGTCGTCCTCCTCGCCGGTGACGACGTCCTGGAAGATGCGCATCGAGATACTGCTCGGCGTGTCGCGGGCCATCGAGTACCTGCACTGCTACGCCGTGCCGCCGGTCATCCACGGCGACATCAAGCCGTCCAACGTCCTCCTCGACGCGAGCTGGGTGCCGTGCGTGTCGGACTTTGGCCTGTCGGTCACCTATGACAAGGCGGATGGGAAGGAAGTACCAGTGCAAGGCACACTTGGGTACCTCGACCCGGAGTACAGACTAACAGGGCGTCTGAAGCCGACGAGCGACGTGTACAACTTCGGCGTGGTGATGCTGGAGGTATTGACGGGGAAGAGGGCAATTGCTAACTGGGAGGAGGAGAGCGAGCCCAGTGATCCCCGCACGAGCTTGGTGATCTTCGCGCTGCCATTCATCGAGGCCGGAGAGCTGGGGAAGGTGCTGGACAGGCGCCCGGCGCCGGAGCCAACGCCCCGGCAGCTCGAGGCGGCGGAGCTGGTGGCGCACACGGCAGCGCGCTGCCTACGACTGCAGAGAGAGGAGCGGCCGGCCATATCGGACGTCGTGGCCGACCTCGAGACGGCGCTCGAGCTCGTCCGTTGCGGTGAGTAGCCCGATCCGTGTGATGGGACACCGATGTGAATGCGATGATCGCTCTACTTCCTTCCAATGTGCGCTGAAGAGGAAATTGTCGTGGAGAATCATAATCTACGAACTTGTAATGCTTTTTTTCAAACATGTTGTTGTACAAACTGGTGCTAAACGTTGAAATCTCTTTACCAATTTGATGTAGTGACAAATATTCGTGAACTCAAATTGATCTGTCAGATTGATTTTTCAAGTCAGCAAACTTAAGTGGCACGATTACACAAGTTTAGAGACCTCAAGCACAATCCTATCTAACGAAACATTGGTTGTGATCAAAATGGCTGAAAAGCCCGTGGCTTATGGCTGAAAACACTGTAGCTGGCTGAAAAAAGCACTGTAGCTGACAGAGACTTATTTACCATAATTAAATTTAAAAAAATTTAAAAATAGAAAAAACATGTTAGCCCATTACGTATAATACAAACAAATACGAGGAAAAAAAGAACCGGTAAAAAAACTCAAAAAAAAAGTCAAAAGTTCAGAAAAAGACGAAATTTATGAATAGTGCAAAAATAAGCTGAAGCCAAAAGCTCAAGCCATTTTGATCACAACCATTAGTAGATCAGTGTTTCAATAACACTTGTTGACGAAGTACGAGAAAATGAGTGATGCATTGCACATGGCAATGTAGCTTAATTTGCGAGCCCACTGAAACAGGGAGATAAAGAAACCAAAACCACACGGTTTCAACGAAATTTTATTCTTCGTTGAACTCCGAACAATTTGACATTAGATTAAGCTAGCGAAAGAACGGGAAAGAGATGGAGACTTGCCAGAATCTTCATGTAAGGTTTCCGTTTGTGGCTTTTGGAGGGACTCGTTTCCCTCCTGTCAATTTGCCAATTTTCTTTCTGGCGATGATTCTCAGAATATTCTTTTTTTTGTTTTGATAATGGAACAACAATGGTTTTCACATTTAAATTTTGTTTGTTTTTGCAATATTACGTTGACTCCCGACAAACAATAGCAACGGCTCCCTCTATTGCAAAAAAAAAGGGTATTTTAGTTATTCTTTTACATAGCACGGTCTTTAAAATTAAATCTTCGATTATTAATTTCTTTTATCGTATTTTGTTAGTAACTATGCGATTACATTGTTGGAGGGATTATTGTGCTGTGTTATTGGAGTCCACGCGTACGGTGTGGAAATGTCCATCTTCCTACATAGATATATGTACGTACGGCGTATGAAACTCAAAATGCGATCCATTACAGCCCATGGAGAGGTCGCGAGAAAGATCAACTTCGTGTGCCGTCGTGTTGTGCTCAGAAGGACAGATGTATTTGTAGAATTTGAACTTTGAAGGTCTATTAAAATTTATAACAGTGATTCGCTTATTCCTAATTAATAAACTGAAGGACAGGCCAGTGGCGGGGTTCAATCCTCATGATTGACACGGTCTTATTTAATCAAAGTCCACACACATGCGTTAGTTCAGTAAGAAATTGTGCCCGCTCTCCATAAGGTTTTAAGCTAGCCTAAACAAAATTTAGGGAAGTGCTAAACACCATTTAGGGTGTAGTGTAGTGAATACATAAGGGCATCTCCAATGGTTATAGCTAGCAACTAACTATAAGACTTCCACATCATCTATATAGTACACACTAAAGTTAGCATTCTAAAGAACTATCTATAAGGATAGCTATTTGATGCTTACATGCACACACAGAATTTATGGAGGCTGCCTCGTTTGGCGCTATAGACTATCTCTAGAGCTGTAGAGAGCTGCGTTCTCTTTCTTCATTTAATATCTTCCACGTAGGACAGTTGATGACATAGACTCTCTTGTAGATAGCTGCTATAGACCCATTGGAGATGCTCTAAGTGCATATTAGTACGTGTAGCGCGAATAGAGTATTTATATGCCGTGTACTCTTGAAAAATATACTAGTAATTAAACGTTGCTTGTATAAGTAGTATATGGATGTACTGTTGCTGTCGGGACTGCGGGGCCAGTTCAGTTGTTCGGCTGCATGGCAAGACGCGCGATGGACAGCAGCTGCCGCGTGCGTGAGCCTCGTCAACGTACGTGTCGCCGAGTGAGCCCATCCACTTGTACACTCATAGTTCAGTCGTAAAGCAGTTGGCTCCTTGCCCGTGGATTGTGTTACGTTATTATGGACAGAAACGGCGACGCGATTGTCAGAATTTTCACGCTATGACATGAATTTTCCGTAGGTCTTCCGCTGATGATGAGAATGTCAACTCCTTTGGCCGGTTCATTTCATCATTGGAGAGTTTTCTCTATCTTTATTTTGATGTCACATTTTTAAGATTTCTTGTCATCGTGTCCCTGTCGTCTTTGACAAATTTACAACGACGACAAAATTTCGCCGTGAAAAGGGAAAAAGAGCAACATTATTCCCTCGTTTAAGGAATTTTCCTTAGGGTTTCCGCTGGTGAGAAGGTTAGACATGCACCATGTTAGATTTATTTTATATTATAACTGTTAGTAATTTTTTTAGTATAATTAAACTTTTTAAAAATAAAAAAGTTATACCTCACGCAAAGAAATAAAGAAAAATTAACAAGCTAAAAATCAGAAAAAAAATAAAATTAAAAAATAAAAGCTAAAACTGTTTAGAGCAAAACCTTAACCTCACATTTTATGATATCTCGTCATGATCCTGTCGCTGTCGACGAATTTTCAGCGGCAGCAACGACATTCCATTGAGAAAATGGAAAAGGAGATAAACTATAAAAAACAATTTTGCTATTGTACAGGCGATTGAAATTTTTTTATGTTTCAGTCATATGAAATTGCACTCTCAATCAACTGAAATTACGGCCCCCCTTCAAAAAAAAACATCTGCAACTTTAGGTGATTCAGAGTGCAACTTCAGGTAACCTAAAATTGCACTCTCAATCAACTGAAATTGTAGCCTCCTCCAAAAAAACACCTGTAATTTTAGATAATTTATAGTGCAACTTCAGATGACTGAAAGATAAAAAAAATTTAACCGCCTGTGCAATAGTCACTCGCATAAAAAAACACGACCACCCCGTCCACGTGCATAGACTAGTCACCTCCCGCGTCTAGGAGAGCCACACACTTGGCGCGCATCCACCGCCGGTCATCATAAGGCTGGAGCGAGATAGCTAGCTCACTAGCTATCGATTTCCAACGTACCCCAGCGTCCCCACGTCCAACGTACGGCGCGCGACAAGATGCCTCCCAAGCGGCCGCCGCCTCCACCACCGCCTGGCCTCGCCACGGCGGCGCCGGCGCCGAAGCGGCTGCAGATCACTCGAGCTGGCTTCGGCGGCGGCGGCGAGGCTTCCGTAGAGCCGGCGGCGCCGCCCCTGGCGCCGTCGCCGCGGGAGCGGCTGCTGCGGTCGACCGTGCTCGTCCTCTTCTTCGTGGTGCAAATGTGCGTTGATGGTAGAAAGATGTTGAAAACTCTCTTAGATAACATAGAAAATGACGGCTAGCTCAGTGCTTTGTTAGCGTTTAAGTTTTCGTTTGCAATTTTTTCTACACGAGGGGGACCGGCGGACCGCAGAGAAGCTCCACCCTGTACTTCTATTTGGTAGCTTGTAAGGGAATTGATTTATTTTCGGTCCAAAATCTTATGGTGTTCGTCGGATCCACTGTTCTACGAGCCCAAAGTTTGGCTTTCCTTTCTAGTCAATGGGAAGATTTTTTTTTTCAAGGCAAGAGGCCCCCGTCGGGGCAGGATTTCATTCATATGCAAGTGGTGTTTGCTAGGCATCTGACAGCTCTTCAGTATTGACCAGTCTCTTCCATGGTATTAGTTGTTACATGAAATGACCTTTTCCTAGGATATCGGGTCTCTTTTCGTTTGTATTTTATAGTTTTTGATTAAAATATATAATTTTTTAACTGTTCGTAAGGGAGTGACAGAGATTCACGTGTAATTTTGGCCGATATAAAAAGTCATTATAATCTACCATCAACTTGTAGATACTATTTTAAAAAGGCACTTTGTTTAAAAACTGATTACTATAGAAAAATATTTTACTAGGGATAGACTATTGCACAGGCGACTGAATTTTTTTAAAATTTCAGTCGCTTGTGCAATAGCAAAACTGATTTTACTATAGAAAAGTGACTTTTAGAAACCATCTCATTGAGCTCTCTTTTGTGAATTTTGGGAAGAGGATCAACCCTTATTCATATTGGCTTCTAAAGTTCATTTTTACAATAAATGAATTTTCTACATATTTAATTTTCAAACAGAGTGTATTTTTAATACAGGGTCTACTGGCCGATTTTAGTAGGCACTGTAGCGATTTTATTTATATTAGATATAACCACATACAGATATTTTTCTTTTATAAGCTTCTCCTATAAATTATTATTATTTATAAGTCAAAAATCAAAAGTCATCAGTAAATTCTAATTGGCGCCCAAATCATCGTGGCCCACATCATCTCCTTGCTTCTGCATGTGGCCTCTCAGGGTAAAGTCCGCGACAAGCCCCTCGCGTGGGGCCGCGTCGTGGCTCCACCGGCCGACACCGTCGGCGAGGTCAGCTTCTCCATGTTCTCCCGCATCCGCCCCCTCCCTGGTCTCGGCGTCCTCCCGTCCGTATCATCGTCGACGTCGCGCCGTCGAAGGTGAGGTGGTGCTTGCTGGCGGCGGGCTCCTCCTCTTCTCCTCGGTTCGCATGGTCGTCGGGCTGTCGATTGGGGAGGGCCGGGCGAGGAGACTAGGAAGGAGAAATCGTGGTGTGGTGCTGACTGCTGCGATTACAGTTGGGAATAGTCATACAGTGGATTAGGATGTTCCCAAAGGGGTTTCACTTCAAAGATTGCTCATCATTTTTAGATTTTGTCAATAAAGTTTTCAGAGAACCCGAACATGCCTAATAGTTGTTTTTGTACTTCTCAAGAACATTTGTTTTAGCAATGGCATGCTCTTCTGGTCTAAAACTTTGTTTTTGCTAGGTCCGAGCACTGGTATTAATTTGTTCAGGTTCAACGTCGAATCTACTTTTAGTATACTGAGATGAATTTTCATTCCCATTTCTTTTAACCCTTGTGTTTCTACTTACCGTGCTGCAGGGGCGGATCTACATTGGGTCAAGGGTGTTCAGCTGAACACTCATAATTTTTGACAAAAAACCTAGTATATATAGGGTATATTATATATGTATATATATAATTGGGCCAGTTTATCTATTTGAAGTCATTATCTGCTGCCCGGCCCGACTGGCGACCGCCCGAGGGAATCCGCGTGCGTGCGTCTGAGGGAAAGCCAGCCCAGCCCAAGGGAATCCGCGTGCACGCCTGCGGCCTGCTCCCCGGCCCCCATTTCGGCATTTCCCCTGGCCCTCGTTTCCCCCAAACCCCGACCCCATTTCCTGCCGACCCGACGCGGCGACGCAGAGGCGGAGTCGCGGAACCCACATCGATCTGGGCTCCGCTCCGGCGCTCCAGCCCTCCGCGCGACACCGCTGCCGCTCCGCCCCTCCAATCCGCTCGGCTCCGCTGCTCCGCTCCGAGCTCCGGCGCTCCGCCCCTCCGCTCCGGCTCTCCACTCCGCCGGGCATCGGCACCGCGAGGTCCGCCGTCGGCCGTCCGTGACACCGCTAGGCACTAGATCCCATATCTGGCCGTCTGGCCCTCCGCTCCGCCGCCGCTGGCACCTCGACGGCGGGCCCGACCGCGACACCGCGTCATCACCCGGCTCTCCGCTCCGCCGCTCCGGTCAACCGGCCCTCCTCTCCAGTGGCCTGCTCCTCTCCGTGCGACCGCGCCTCACCGCCTCCGCCAGTTGCCCAGTCGGCCAGTGAGTACTTGAGCATGTTGTATTGATGTTGATTGTTGAGTTGAATTGTTGAAATGTTGAATTGATGAATGTTGATCAGTTGATGAATGATGACTGAATCGATTGGGACTTTAGACTTTAGATGAAATGTTGAATTGTTGTTGAATTTGAGAGAAAATGGCAGTTTAGACTGATGAATGGTGATGTCTCATTGTATCAAGATTACATCTTTAGATGAAATGTTGAATTATTGTTGAATTTCAGAATGAGAAATGTTGACTTTAGATGTCTCAATAATGGTTATGTGTTGAAAAATGAAAATGAGAATGAGTAATGCTTGTATAGTTGTATACTTGTATGTGATTCTGTGAATGTGGTATGTGCATCATATTATTCATCAATGATGACATATTGTTCGCCGTCCAATTGATAATTTTAATGAATCTTGTAACACTTGTTGACTTGTATTTTATGATTTTGTAGATCTTTGAGTTTTTAAAAAATGAAGAAGTCTACAAATCTGAGATCTTTGTGGAAGAGAGCTAAAAGACACAAAAGATAGCGTCCACCTCGATGGCAAAACCGATTTGTAATGAAAGCCAAGTTCAGAATAAGACGAATTCTCCTTCCATTGACAATGAGCTATAGATGGTAGTGCACACACACGATGACAGTGGCACTTCCATTGACAATGAACCTCAAATGGATTGCTCATTGTCTCCAATTACAGAAGAAGAAGATGGATCAGATGATGAAGCCATTTATGATATTGATTTGCTTTCGCATGATCCAGGAAAGAGAACTCCCATCGCGGGCTCTAATGTCAATGACCAAGATGCAGTGAGAAGGGGATACATTGCATTGGGACCATGTCAACCACGGGCACATGATTTTCCAAAAAGAAATATTGGAGGTATGTGTCGCTTCTTAGCTAGTTTGTTTGAGCAATATAATTGGCTTCAGTATAGTGTAGAACGAGATGCTGCTTTCTGCTTTGTTTGTTATCTGTTCAAGGATAAAACTACTTGTGCTGGTGAAGATAGTTTTGTGAATGGGGGATTTAGAAATTGGAACCATAAAGATAGGTTTGACAAACATGTTGGAGCAATTACTAGTGCCCACAATGAAGCTCAAGAGAAACACAATTTATTCATTAAGCCTAAAGCATCAATTGATAAATCTTTTGCTTCAAACTCAAAACAACAAAAGGCTATGTACAAATGTCGCTTGACCTATTCACTTAAGTGTTTGAGATTTCTTTTGCGCTAAGGATTGGTTTATCGTGGACATGATGAAAGTGAAGACTCACACAACAAAGGAAATTTCCTTGAGCTTTTAAATTGGCTAGCATAAAATTTTGAAGAAGTTAACAAGGTGGTTCTAAAAAGTGCTCCAAATAATAGTCAAATGATCGCACCTACGATACAGAAAGTAATCAGACAACAAGGACCTGTATTGGGAGGAGATTGTCAAGTGAAGCTGAAGAATGGGGAAGCCTCTCTTGGTTACATCTGTTTCAAGAAAGTGTCTTCAAAGACTGACAGTGGAAAGCTCATCCTGGCAGCAAGAGTTCATAGCAGTGACAAAAGCTGGGCTTCGAGTTAAGGAAGCTGTGATGAATCCTGTTAAGGTGCAGGTTTCTCGAAATGAATGTAAATTTTCTTACAGAATTGCATATGGCTATTTTTCGCAAATTGTAGTTTGTATGCATGATATACAATATTCCTTCACATGGCTACTGCAATATGTTCTTCCTACTTAAGTTGCATACCGAACCTAGTTGGGTAAGTAGTGTGGATAACTTCTCTCATAGGAGAGTCTCCAAAGTTTTAGTTCGTATGTTCAATGAGCATTCTTATGATGTATTGGCACGTTCTTTTCTTTCCCCTTTTCAGCAAATAAAAAGAGTATCCGTCCAAAGCTGAAAGAAAGATGACCCATCTCGTTTGAAGGGAATTTCACGAAAGGGGGCTCCTTTGAAGAGACTTCAAGGGAAAAATATCTGTACCATAGAGGCTTTCCTAAAGGCTTTAAACAGGGATGAAGATGAGCTCTGCAATGTAAAATCTCTGGGGTTCCCCAAGCAGAACCTCTCTCTCCCTCTCTCTCTCTCTCAAAAGCACATCACCCGTTTTCTGAATAAGGGAAACTAGGCATTGGCAGTGTGACACCACTTGTGATCATTTTAATTACAACCTATGCTTCTTTTCTTTCGGCACTGAACAACTACATATTTGTAAGCTAGTTTCATCTTTTTTTTCTAGGAAGACAGCAGTAGAAGCTAGCTTTTTTTTTCAAATATGATGATAAACAATTATATAGAAATTGGCTATAAATGACATGTATACATACCATAAATTCCACAGCCAAAGCTGTGAAATGTTGTGTTAACATTCATAAAATTTTGATTCAGAAATGTTTCGAGCTAAATAAGGACAGCAGGAGTTGGAGAAATATAGTTAAGCATGCCCAAGAGTGTGATCTCGAAGGCAATCATAAGCTGAAATCTTATATATCTGCAGAGGAAAATGTTACACTCTTCTTCAACTGCATACATGATCTTATTGGAGCAAAATTTTGTGGTAACTACAGGCCAAAGGACAATTTTGATCCAGATCAACAGGTACAAGTTTAACTCAACATCCTACATATGCTGTCATTTTCTCAACGCTGCCTTGATGATAATGGGGGAGTGAAGATGTGGTTTTGGTTTCAGGATTTAGTGAATCGATTGAAAAAAGATACATACAATAAACTGGATAGTATTGAATTTGATCATGTTATGGAAGGCAATTGTCTCGTGCCATTTTCTGCAAATGTAAATATTGGCGGTGCTGTATCCTTTCCCACACCAGTCACATCAGGAACAAATCCTTCTGATCACCCTACAATGTCTCAAGGTTGGATACTGGTCTTGCACTGCTTTTGTCTTTCATCACACAAAATGCATAATCATTTCATATTCTATTTCAGCAATTCAATGTACTGTAGCAGTTTGACAACACATCGGTCTCAGATTAACCATCCCCTTGAACTGCCAGATGCATTTCCCAACATTGGTGGTGGTGCAATGATTCTAGAACAAAGGGCATCAGTACTAGTTCCGCTTGAACAACACGGAACACATGGCTTTCAAGGTTGGTTCTGTATTTTTTCCCCACTGTTTCAGGAGTTGTTTTGAACAATGGTTTTGTATTTGATATTACAAGATTTGAAAATTTTGAATGAAGGTGATCAATCAAGTGGTCAGATGGCCAGTGGCTATTCCCGAGCAGACATTTCCGGTGTGGGATATTGTATAACTCAGTCATCTAATGTGCCCCTCATGATGGCTGAAGTAAGTATAAATTTCTGTTGAATTTGCTCAGTCTATCACACTTGTTTTACGGATTTGAAGTTGGATAGCATATCTGAAAGAGAGGTGAAACCATTATTACTTTAATATGGCAACATAACACATGAACTCATCGTATTGTTAAATATTTATGTGTCCATGGGAGTATGGCATCAGCATATTGTAATTTGTAAGCCACAAATATTTGTGTTATATTGAGAATTTGAGATCACTGCTGCATTTTTTTTGTACAGTGCAAGCTCATGGACTTTTTTCCCAGGGAACTCCTTCCACAGACAATTCAAAATGCAGTGCAGCATGCCACTGACAACGACTTTCCTGAATCAGCTGATCCGCCATTCGACGGTCCTCAACCAGCAAATTATGGTATGGAACTATACCATGTAGTGAAATTTAGAGAAGCATGTACCTTTTGTCACTTTGCATGAACGGAAGCTATCAACTTTTTCCCATGTTTTTTGGGTTCCTCTACAGTGAGCAAATAATAGTGTTAAAAATTCTGTCGGCCAAAATTCAAATTTTATTCTGAAAAGTGGAAGTTTTCTATTGAAAGAGCACAACTGCGTAACCATACATTTTCATGTTGAACAATTCTTTTTGTATACCAAATATTTTCAAATAATTCGCATCATGCATGCACGTATTGTAAATCATCATATGAACTTTGTAGCAGTTGATCCTTCTCTGGTTTCATTTCGCTGCAGAGTCTGCTGGCTGGTTGGATCCAGACACCTTGTCAGGCAATAACCCTTTCGAAGCTTCTGCTTCTACCAGGAACAGCCTCCGAGAACATTGCTTTCCTCAGGTCCAAGACCAGCACATGCTGACTACCACTGCCGCCATCCCGCGATACCCCCTCGTGCCAGCCTGGCCAACTTTTTTCCATAATTTGATGCTTTTAATTAAGATTGGGTCGATAATTAGAGGCTCGGCTGATGCCTCCTCCCTACCGCGCGCTCCGTCGTTACGTCCAGCAAGTTGCCATAGAAAAAAAAAGGGAGCAACGTGGAGGGGGCATATTAAGTTAACGTGCACGATTAATTAACTAACACAAGTGGTTGCTTCCTCTCCTTTATCGACTATATATATATATATATATATATATATATATATATATATATATATATATATATATATATATATACCACTGCTAGCTTATTGCCAAGTTGGAATTTGTTGGATCCTTCCACTTGCTAGTTGGGATGTTACCATCGACTTGTACCTGTTCGTCTCGGGGACCTTCGATTTCTTTCGACGAAAGAGAGTGAGAAAGTTTTCTTCATCCTCTGTCACGAAGATGTATTTTATACAGTTATTTTTTTCGATTATAAGAAGAGTAGTGTTTCTATGCTTTTCACTCTAATAAGAATGATACTAATTTTAAAGCACACGAAAGTGTAAGTAATCACTATCCACTATTCAGTTCTGCTTTAAAAGTTATGCAAATAACTTTGAAGAAAATATTAAAGCACCTCCCTTATAAGAAAGACACAGGCATATATATCACACGCGTATATACGCTAGTGCATTCTCTTAACATACGTCTAAAAAGACAGAGATCGAAGATAAATCCATGAGCTCACAAAATTACTACTGAAACACACTCGCGTTTATACAGTCATTAATGTACATAAAACTATATTTCTGTATAATATGCGGTCCTGGTGGGTCTGCATATCCAGGGCCAGGTTGCGGCAACTATTAGAAACATTCGAAGGCGTTTTACAATTCGAACTCGTATGGATTGGTGGTTGATGGCTTGTTACTCAAGTGATCTTTCTGCATTATTCTTTTCTCTCGCGACTTCTCCATGCTGTGTTGTTGCCCGGTTCCCATGTTTGTTTTCCTGATCTGCATGAACGATGTACATATCCCTTGCTTGTTTGTTGTATTGCACTACCATTTGCAGACGTATTTTGTTGGCTGTAGCGTCATTGTTATATGTTTGGAGCCTAAAGGTTAAAAGTACATCTCCTGTTGCCTGCTTGTCAAAACACCAGTAAACTGCACCTTTTCTATCATCGTTTCCTTAAGCACATGTACCGTCTGATTATTAATTTGAGCTTCCTATTTGTTTAAAATTAATAATGTAATTTCAATCATTATGCACCTCATGGACATGAACGGGATGGAGCCATGGACAGGGCTGTATACTCGTTGAATCATTGCATAGCTGAAAATTCCAGCAATAGTTACAAGCCAGGGGATGGAGTAATGGTAGCACTGGTTATATAGTTGCAGCAGCCTCGGCTGTTGTTGCCTAGGAAATTAAGCACCAATTCCTTGAAATTTAGTTGGATTGGACTAGGGTGATTACACGGTGTTTGGTCTGGTGGAATCCGCGCCAAAATTCCTGAGACCCTAACAGCTGCTGTCGGTAGAACACACGGCGAATCTACCGACGGTCCTAATGGAGTCTCTAGGGAAAACATGAATTTTCCTAAGAGCTCCTTTGGAGCCCGTCAGGGTGCGACTCATGTCAAAAAGATGAGAAATGGGGATTTAACTTAAAAGTGGGGGAGTTCCTTATCTCACAAACTAGCTTTTGGAGATGAGAAGTCGGTCCAACAAGAACAAGGTACCAATCAGGAGCCATATGCCTTAACCGATATATGCGATTTTTTAGTGGTTCATTGTCTAGATTTCTTTATTTTTTTAAGATGGCTTCTTCTATATATCTGAATTATTGCTCTGTTTTGAGCATGTGTGCATTAGCTAAATATGTCTACCTACTGCTGCTAGATTTTACTCTGCAATGATACCTATTCGGCCATTCTGTTAGCATATCAAAATTATGTATTTTAATTTTGCATCATGAAGATTGGAGTTGGATTACCATACCAGCAAGATGAAGATTGGTATGTTTAGATAGAGGTTCTGTGCATTGCCAGCCATCCTTTATGATGATATTTTACACTGCAGCCATCCTTTTTTTAATTGATACCGCCTGCTGAGATGGTTATTTTGATGATAGTGGAGTAGGGAAGTAACCAAGATTGGTGCTCTTATGTTAGATAATTGTCCTTCAAATAGACAAATGATATTACTTGGTTCTGATTTCATTTTCTGTAGAAGTGAAAATTTTGTATGAGAAGTGAAGAATGGTGGTATTAGCTGATGCATGTTGAATATAACAATTAATTGCATAGGAACTTTTTTTGACTCTTTCAAATTCTTTCTACATATTCACCTGATGTTTATTGAATTTTGTTCCGAGTAAGGATAAGATTTATTAGAGAGCAGTTTTCCTATCCTTGAGGAGGTACCAAGAGGTACAAGGTACCAAGAGGTATCAAATTAGATCCAGCCGTTCAATCAGTGTAATCAACGGCTCAAAATTTGGTACCTCTTGGTACCTTGTACCTCTTGGTACCTCGCGTCCGGTACCACTAGGTACTGCCAAATCTCAGCCGTTCGATCAGTATGATCAACGGCTTAAATTTGGTACCTCTTCCCCCTCAAGGATGGTAAAATTTCCCTTTATTAGATGTATTAAGAGCACTATATAATGGGATTTTGGTTCTAGAAAAACATCACTAGATACACCATTGGACAGAATGTGAGATAGGGATTCTGACTAAAGTAGGTGTTTATCCACAGTTCCAGTGACCATTGGTTTAGGTGTTTTACAGCACGACTTGGCTGCTGCTCAGCTGAGCTTAAACTGCTACCCATCTCAATTTCTCCTTGGTGAAACCTGACTGGGGTTTCTGTCCCATCGTCCTAAAAGAAATAGGTCGCTGCTCTCTTAATTCATTTATTTGTGTTGTGATAAGGAACTGTCGTATCTACATTCCTCTGTATTATGAAGCGCTATCCACATGGTTAAGCGGATATGAGTCTTTCCTTATTTCGTATTTTATTTCCAAGTAGTTTCATGATTATGTTTTTACATGTTGTCCACTTGATGCAGAAAACGAAGGCCTGAGCCCACATATTTGGCTATTACACATAACCATAGAAGAGTGGCAAAGCAGATACTCGAGGCATAAAGCACTATTAACCATGTTAGCACAGCAGATTGTGGAATCAAACAAATGCATCCAAAAGAAGGCTCAAACGCCTGAAATAAAACATCAAAATGAAAAAATTGTTAAGCAGATGAGGACAAGGACGCATCCAAGAGGCTCGATACCCGCACCATTTCCTAGCTACACGTTTTGGATATTTTTACAATGTGCAGATGTCGCTCCTATTTGGTGAAAGTGAATATGATATGATGCATCTCAGTTTCTTTCGAGCTAGTCTGCTTTTGTATATGAACTGATTATAAGTTTCATGTAATAACTTTGTTTTCTTCAAAGTTGATAGAGAAGCGCCCATAGGGTCACAGCGTAGTACAGAATAAGGATAGCACGCGGTGACACCTCCACCAACTTCCCGCGTGATTCTTGTCGCCGCGTCAGCCTCTGTCTTTCCCTTAATCGATCTGTTTATTCTTCTTGTTACTAGCTATCACGCAGGCAATTCTTTGGAGTTTTGGTCTTGTGTACAGGTTACTATACTGTCATGGCGCTTTGGACTGGGCTGGGGCAGGCAGCGACGGTGGCGCAGCTGGTCGGGGCGGACGCCGGCGGGCTCATCTCCATGATCATGCAGGCGGCGGTGACGGCCCGCCAGAACAAGAAGGAGTGCGAGCAGCTCGCGCGCCGCGTCTTCATGATCGCCGAGCTGCTGCCGCACCTCCAGGATCCAGAGGTGATGCGGCGCGAGGAGGTCTGGCGGCCGCTGACCGGGCTGGGCGACACGCTGCGGGAGGCGCACGAGCTCGTCACGTCCTGCCAGGGGAGGAGCGCCATGTACCAGTTCGTCACGGCCGGGAGGCAGGCCGACAGGTTCAGAGACGTGCAGAGCAGGATCGACTCCTACCTTCTCGTCTTCCCCTTCATCAGCCACATCGACATCACCCGCCGCCTCGATCGAATCTACAACATCCTGCTTCCAAATGACACGAGCGTGCCGTCGGCGGCAGGCTCCCAGTCCCAGCTGGTACAGATTATTGATCGAGCTCTCCCTGAGCTTTTTAGTTAATTAATTGTATTATTACTTCCAAATGGCCTCGTGCTTGGTTTCATGAAGAGAGAAGCTTACTACTCTCTGTTTGTGTTGTCTGTCCTAGGAGGCTGCCGAGGTCTCTCAGGAGGTGGTGCCCCTACCCCATGGAGTTGGAGCTGAGAAGTTCACGTTCGCGGAGCTCGCGGCGGCGACCAATAACTTCGCCCTTGACACAGTGATCTGGGAAGGCTGGTTCGGCACGGTGTACAAGGGCAGGCTTCACGACGGGCGGGAGGTGGCCATCAAGCGCGTGGTGTCTGCGCCATCCAGGCAAAGGATGAAGCAGTGCCAGAGCGAGATGGCCATCCTCCCCACCCTCCGCCACAAGCACATTGTCCGCCTCTTTGGCTGGTGCGTGGGGAAGGAGGAGCGCCGCCTGCTATCGTTCCGGACAAAGAAGGAGCAGGCCCTGCTCGTCTTCGAGTACATGAACAACGGCACGCTCCACGACCACCTGCATCGTCAGACGTCGTCCTCCTCACCGGTGACGACGTCCTGGAGGATGCGCATCGACATACTGCTGGGCGTCTCGCGGGCCATCGAGCACCTGCACTGCTACGCCGTGCCGCCTGTCATCCACCGCGACATCAAGTCGTCCAACGTCGTCCTCGACGCGAGCTGGGTGCCGCGCGTGTCGGACTTTGGCGTGTCGTTCCCCTATGACGAGGCAAACGAGGAGCAACGGGTGTGCGGCACGCTTGGGTACATCGACCCGGAGTACCTCCAAACAGGGAGTGTGAAGCCGACGAGCGACGTATACAGCTTCGGCGTGCTGATGCTGGAGGTATTGACGGGAAAGAAGGCATACCTTAATTGGGAGGGGGAGGAGAGCGAGCCCAGCGATCCCCGCACGAGCTTGGTGATCTTCGCGCTGCCATTCATCGAGGCCGGAGAGCTGGGGAGGGTGCTGGACAGGCGCCCGGCGCCGGAGCCAACGCCCCGGCAGCTCGAGGCGGCGGAGCTGGTGGCGCACACGGCAGCGCGCTGCCTACGACTGCAGAGAGTGGACCGACCGGCCATATCCGACGTCGTGGCCGACCTCCAGACGGCGCTCGAGCTCGTCCGTTGTGGTGAGTAGCCCGATCCGGACGATATAAGATCAACGAACTTGTAATGCTTTTTTCAAACATACTGTTGTACAAACTGGTGCTAAACGTTGAAACCTCTTTACGGATTTGATGTAGTGACAAATATTCGTGGACTCAAATTGATCTGTCAGATTGAGTTTTCAAGTCAGCAAACTTAAGTGGCACGATTACACAAGTTTAGAGACCTCAAATACAATCCTATCTAACGAAACATAAGATCAGTGCTTCAAGAACACTTGTCGTCGTTCTTCGTTTGTTTGGCATGCCCGAACCGTAGCCACGAAAAGTTCTGGTCCGGTTGTTCGTTTCAAGAAGGCTTAAATAATCCTTGTAGCCACGGAAAGTTCTGGTCCGGTTGTTCGTTTCAAGAATGCTTAAATAATCCTTGTAGCCACCACAGGCAGATCCAGTATAGATGATGGGTGTTCAGCTGAACACCCAAAATTTTTTATAAAATACCAGATATATAATAGGTATATTAGATATATATACTATTAGTTATATTAAAACTATATTTTATACCTGCAATTAAATTTAGCCCGTATTCCTCGTATCTCGTGCGCAGCCCATGTAATACATTAGATCTATTTTTCTTTCTACTTCAGCCCTCCTCACGTCCAAAGAGGTAAAGATATAAATAAAATCCTAATATTTGTTCTATTTCTCATCTTGTGGCTGTCTGTGTGGGAGGCGGCTTCAGCCTTTGAGTGGCGAGCGGGCGGAGGTGCAGGCTAGAGACGAGTAACGACCGGCGGACGCGGACGTGGTGCATGATGTGACGACAATCATGTGTGAGACGGCACGTGGTGCAAGGTGAACGTCTGACAGCACGGGCAAGCAGAGAGGTGTCGCGGGCAAGCATGCGTGGCACAACGAACACGGAGGTAGGGAGCAGCGCGGTAGCCGGGAGGGAGCGTGACATTGGGAAGTGAGTAACACCTCCAACTTATTGTCATCGTCCTCTCTTCAGATATAGGTGTGCTCCATCCCACTCCACTTATTTTCTTTCTTGGTCTGTTTTGCTCCATGGAAGGAACATACAATTTCCTCTTAGATGGACAGTTCTTACTGATAGGGAAATAGTTAAAAAAGGCAAGATCAACAAGATAGACAACTCTCATTTATCTCTCTAATTTGTTGTTTAATTCGTATAATTATGCTCGCCTTATGTCGCCCATTCCCTCGTAAGAAATCATTAATTTTTGTAATTTATGTATTTCTATTATATCTATATACATGTATCGTTATATCGGTGTTTTGGAGGGTGACAGTAGGCTACGGTATCGACGTATTCGAGCAACTTAGCTCCGAAATTCAAACACACATTCTAAAAATCCTGGATCCGCCACAATCTAGCCACGGAAAGTTCTGGTCCGGTTGTTTCCATTTACCATTCTGTGAAAGTCATGGATTGAGTACGACGTGGGTGCATGTCGCAATGCTGCGCCTACGCCAAACCAGAGCTTGGGATATTCCGGGCGTTAGGTGGTGATCATTTGGGTTTTTTGTGGTTTATGGCTGAAAAGCACTGTAGCTGACTAAAAAACACTATAGCTAACAGATGTTTATTTAGCATAATTAAATTTAAAAAAATTAAAAAATATAAAAAATATGTTAGCTTATTACGTATAATACAAACAAATATGAGAAAAAAAGAACCGGTAAAAAAGCTCAACAAAAAGTCAAAAGTTCAAAAAAAGACGAAATTTATAAATAGTAAAAAATAAGCCAGAAATCAGAAGCTGAAGTCGAAACGATCATAGCTTCTTCATCTATTTGCATTTGCATTAGTCTAATCGAAAGCGTCATCAGCTGAATTACTTGGATACGAAGGCAGTACAGGCAGAGTAATAATAGTCAACTCGAGCCATCTGCCTACTCTATACACCTCAACAAAGACCAACCGCGAAGCACAGCACGCCTCCTCCTTCGTTCCCCGCTCCGCAACTCTCCCTATCGCATTTTTCATCTCCTTCCTCCCGACGTCCGCGCAATGTCTCTCTCTCGGCCTCGCGATTGGGAGGGGAACGACGACGGTGACGAAGGATCGCGCCGGTCACCGCCGGCGAAGCGGCCTCGGTGCTGCTGTCCCCGCCAGTAAGTTCACTGCTAGAATCTTGCTGCCTGCCTCTCTCTTGAGATCTTGTTGTAGTTTTGCTCAATTTGTCTGCTCTGTTTCATTTGATTTACTCGTGACAGCCATTTTTCAAGAGGTTACCGTTAAGGATAAAATTCAGATGACCTGTAACTAGTAATTAGTATTATATAAGGCTTGATATGTGGTTCAGTTAAGATACTGTAGTGAAAAGGCAAAGAATGCCCTGTCCCTAGCCCTCAAGCTTGTCTAGCCATTCTCCACCATGTTGGATTAAGTAACAAATTAACTCATGCCATTTGATGAAATTGCTCCTTGGCACAGAAGAATGAAACATGCAGATAGTGTTATATTAATATCTGTGGCTTATACGAATTTTCCCCATCTGTGCAAGTGACCGATTTTAACAAGAGGATACACATTAATTTGCAGCAAGCATAAAAATGGAGGTGACAAATTCTTACAATGAAAAACGGATATGGTAATCTGCACCAACTTACAATAATGTTGTTAGTGATATGACCTAAAGACAATCGTATAAATGATTATATTACTTCTATATTTATGATCTTTTGAATAATATATTATTTTGTTTCTTAAATAAATATCTTTCATATTAATCAATAATTATATGACTTATTCGTGGAACTCTTTATTTATATTTTCATGTTATTCTAAATTATCTCTGATATTATATCATTATGTGATATAATTATGATTTACAGATCAATATATGTATTGATTGATGATCATATTTCATAGATCATAGATATAAGATATCAAATCAATAATGTGAACACATATTAGAAAACATGATGTTGGATTGACCCACCATGAGACATTGCGAAAATTGTTATATTCTTAAGAGTCATAGTTGTTCTCATACATAGTATATATGATATTCTTATATTTGAGATTGTCATTATTTTCTACATGTGTAATAGTTTACCAAGGGGCTACCAAACACTACTATGTGACTGGGTGGTCATAAAGGTAACTTTCGGGTTTACTATGAAACATACAGAGGAATATGAGCGATTAAGATGGAATTTGCCCCTCCTACATAACAGAAAAGATATATTTGGGTCCCTCGATGTGGTTGGATTAAGAAAATGTATGGATATACCGAATGTGGTCGAAGAGTCAATCACAACTGAGTAATCCACTAAAAGTTCAAGTGAAAGATCGAGCTATCATAAGATGGCACGTTTCTCACCTTAAATTCGATCTGGTATCATGAGGCAAAGAGATCGATACATAATCACTATATATGTTTGTCCGATATGATCTTTATGTATATTTAGGGGTTGTTATGTTCTGTTAGGGATTGCTACCGACTTATGGATTAGAAAGGAGTTTTTGGCCCATGGCCAAATGCACATGAACCTACATGGTCACACACTTAATAGGCTGAAACGATAAGGGTCTGGATGATAGTTTCCAAGTGGAATTCGATCTTTACTCGTATTGGATAAAGATCCAATTATAGGCTATATAAGGAGAGGTGCGGGAACTGAGGGAGTTATCCCAAAACACAACCATCGAAATTCTAGCCACTACCTTCTCATAACCCCTGCTGTGTGCGCTGGTGCTAGCACACCGACGCACAGTATTCCCTCCCTGGACGTGTGAACCTCGGTAGAAACGCTGCTACGACTACGACGCTGATTGGAACGATCGCGAGGAGGAGATGGTTGGTTGAAGGACGATCGATTACTTCCACTACACTGACGCACTCTTCGTTGAATCAGCTGGTTCAACTTTACTTCTGCTCCACTACACGTATAGTGATAACGATCTATGATCTCTTATTCGTTTGGCTTCCTGGTTTATGTGATAGAAAATTTTAATTTGCGCTAGTGTAGTCTACCCGTATCCCAACAAATTTATGGTAATATTTTTCGGGGAGTAATTCGTAAAATAAAAATATGGATGAAATCCACGATCTTTGAAAATTGTGGATAGATTCATTCTAACTCTGGTATAACAACCATTGTGTCATTCCAAACATACTACTGACCATTATGCTCCCCAAGTACATTTTTCACTTGTCAGTAATCCAGGGGCTGTGATTAATCTTTCCAAGGATACAGTTGGTCAGAGATCTTGTTCAAGTTGCTTTACGACACTCCAAAAATTTTATATTTTTTAAACGGAACCATAAGCAAGGTGGGCACTCCCAATGGGCAGAGACGATTCTTGACTTTGGCTTTACCAGTAGCACTCACACAACTGTCCCAACTCCCAAGTCTCTTTCTCTCAACTTTTCAACCCCTTCCTCTCACAGAAAATTCCTTCCTCGCTCAGAAAAATAATTCTAGGAGAGAGAAAAATTACACGTGTATTCCCTATATAAATAAAAATAATCGATGATATTTAAGATATCTATTGTGTTTTGAGGTTCGTTTTGAAAGTAAAAAAATTCTACAATAATTTTAAAAATGACTAAGAATTTATATTAATCGAAAAAAGATAATCATATCCACCATTTATTTTAATGAAACAAATTAAAACGGTACAGATTAATCATATATATATATATTATAATTGTATAGTAAATATAATTATATTTTAGTTATAGACAGTAAAACTGTATATCAAAGATAACTATATTATAATATCTAACTACATAATTGTATGGGTAAAACTGCTAGTTTATAAAACATCTTCTCAAGCTTTAGGCTCGAGCCCTCTGCCTCTGTACGCCTCAAGAAAGACCAACCGCGAAGCACAGCACGCCGCCTCCTTCGTTCCCCATTCCGCAAAGCTCCCTATCGCATTTTTCATCTCCTTCCGACCGACGTCCGCGCAATGTCTCTCCCTCGGCCTCGCGATTGGGAGGGGAACGATGACGGTGACAAAGGATCGCGCCGGTCACCGCCGGCGAAGCGGCCTCAGTGCTGCCGTCGTCGTCAGTAAGTTCACTGCTAGAATCTTGCTGCCTGCCCCTCTCTTTAGATCTTGTTGTAGTTTTGCTCAATTTGTCTGCTCTGTTTCATTGGATTTACTCGCGACATGCACCCTTGTTATGGGCTAGGATAGACTGCTTGTGACAGCCATTTTTCGAGGGGTTACCGTTAAGGATAAAATGTTGTTGTCAGGCCTAGATGTTCTTGCCAAAAAGTAAAAAAGATATGATGAAAAATTACACTTCTATCCGTTCACGACCTTTGATTTGCCAAACGCAGTACTCTGGATCTCTGTAGGGATGACCTGTAACTAGTAATTAGTATTATATAAGGCTTGATATGTAGCTCAGTTAAAATACTGTAGTGAAAAGGCAAAGAATGCCCTGTTCCCAGCCCTCAAGCTTGTCTGGCCATTCTCCACCATGTTGAATTAAGTAAAAAATTAATTCATGCCATTTGATGAAATTGCTCCTTGGCACAGAGGCATGAAACATGTAGAGAGTGTTATATTAATATCTGTGGCTTATACGAATTTTAACAAGAGGATACACATTAATTTGCAGCAAGCATAGAAAATGCAGGGACAAATTCTTACAACGAAAAACAGATATACAAAAGCTGCTTTTAATTTTTTTAAAAAAATAATCTATTTTTTATTAAAAAATAGAAATATACCTGTGAATTTTTTTTATAAAAATGACCCTCCGTCACTCACCGGTGTAGTCGCCCAACCGTTGGACGACACACTGCCAAGTCGTTCAACCGGTGGGCGGCATGTTCAAATCGCCCAACCAATGAGCGACTTGGCCGTGTGTCGTCCAACGATTGTGTGAGGTTTTTTTTTTTTGCAAAAAAGGGTAGATTATTTCTTTGTGTATTTTCGATGTCCACTTGTGCCATTCATTTGTTTGTACTGCGGCTCACATACCAAATTTGGTGCGAAGTTCGTAGATTGGATAATGACACATTGAGTGGTATTCGCACGTAAGCACTGTACACTTGAAAATATTGTAGTTAATCGATGAGTTCGTCGGGTGGAAGGTATGTTGGGAGGCACGTAGCTTGAAGAATACTTGTGTCGAAACAGTCGCATGCTACATGGTGTTACATGGTATGGTGGTTTGGCTTATTGGTTCTGTCAACCTCAGTATTAGTACGGTACACAACCACAGAAGCATCCGAACCGTGTAGGAATACATACTTTTAGGATAAAGAGAAGAACATGGAGGGTCGCTTCGGGGCTACTATGGAATGCCCCGTTCTACTACGTGGATCGAGGCCATCTGCCTTTCCTTGCCATGTCGGCGTTGTACTTCTCATCTGTCGCCCTCACCTTGGCCACCATTTCGTGCTTTCTCTCGAGCTCCGCCTCACGAGCCTCATGTTCCCTGCACCTGTACGCCTTGAGATGAGCTTATGTCGTCTCCTACCGGATACGCTCGCTGCGCTCTTCCTCGCTTTGCCGCTTCTCCCTCCTCTCACAGTCTGTGTTAGCATCCTGCTCCTCGCAGTCGAGATGCCACTGGTCGATCCAGCTGCGGTAGGCACACAGCGGATCTGGAGACTACAGATAAACGAGAGAGGTCATTAGTGTGCACTTTTGAAGAGAAATGTGTGTGGAATAAACCTGTGTCCCAATGGCGGTCGGGATAGTCCCATGTGTAGTTAGAGCAACCTAGTAGCGCATGCTTAGGCTAAGCCGCTCCGTGTACTTATAGAACTTATATCTATCCCTGCACCAACATAGGGCAGCGTCTCCCTCTCAAGCGGACCCTATGGCGAGTGCTTGAAGGGAATGTTGTGGTAGGGATTGCTGCTACAGGGGTCGTCCTTACAACAAGCTGCCCTCCTGGCACGCTCACTTTGTTAGTCCCGAGCTGTAGCAGCCCTTGCTAGCCGCCGGATCTTGTCCCATCGGTTCTCTATCTGAGTGAGGTTGTGTTGTAGCCCTAATGCAAGACAACCCGCGGCAGTGGGGCACTACATATATGCTAGGCCAGAGCGACGTACGCAGCTGAAGCACGATTCTGTTGGGGGAAATTTCATGATCGTGAGGCAGCGGACCCGATTGCGAAATCAAGCTGGCGCGCAGCATCACATCGCTGTGCAAAGGTGGGCCGTTGGTGCTCACGTTGCTATGCAAAGCTGCCTCGTTGGATCGTGTCCTGGGGAAAGCTGTCTCGTTGGGTCATGTCCTACCGAAAGTTGCCTCGATACCTCACATTGCAACACAGAGCTACATTGTTGGGTCACGTCGGTACACAAAGCTACCTTGTTGGGTCACATCCTTTGGTGAGCTATATCGTTGGCAGAGAGATGTAGAGACGTGCTTTGTGTTCGAAGTTCGCAGTAGCTAATGTGTCGGGTGTTAACGGGTTCGGCTTGAATGCTCAAGTGGTACATGCACGGTAAAATAATTGCATGACAAAATCACTCTACCATGTCATAGTAAGTACAAAAGAGAAGAAGTACATTGGAAATACAATTACGAGATATAAAGGTCGATACCCCTACACCACCCTCAGCTCCCCCTTCATCGTTGTCACATCCTAGTGTAGGTCTGTGTCCACCTGTGCGGCCCCTCTTGGGCCTCCTCAGCGCGGGGTGATGCAGGTCCAGTCCAGAAGGGGTGTACCGGTCTGGAGGCCTACTCACACATGGTCCGACAAGGTCTGGTGTAGTCTGGACTGCCACCTATGTGGGTACAGTTGCCCCACCCACGTACGCCCGATGTACAGCCTGCACCAATTCGTCACACCGTGAGAGAGCGTTTGTAGGATCGACCCGGTGTCCCTCACAATCCTAACATTGAGGTCCATCTGCAAGGAATACATCAAAGAGTTAGGCTTATAATTATGTTAGCTAGAACCGCAATTTCTGAAATATTAGGCTACGTACCGCGCGGTGGACGTTTTGTGCGAGGTGTACGGGGTACACATCGGTCTGAGTTGGCTCGAGTGGGGTGGAAGGGTCGACAACACGCACGAGCCTAGTGCGCGTCTATCAGCTGTACCACCGGAGGTACTAATTGTAGGAGCTAGGGTCGTATGGGGTAGCTTCGTCCACACAGTCTGCCAGGGCATTCTCCTACTGAGCCACCCATGGCGCCATCTTTATTGCCCAGTTCGTGTCATGCCCTCCCCTCCTGATATGGCTGCATGATGTAACAATGTGGTTAGTAATTGGTGTAACAGATATAACACAAAAAGAACGACGTGCATTTGGCATAACTCATGCGTGGACTGCATCGAGCACCTGAGGGCCAAATGGGATGGGCATAGCCTGGCACAGTCAAAACTGCCGCAGCACCCGGTGCGTTGCGTAGTCCTCAACGAACACATTGAACACCAACTTCTTCCACGTGAGCCAGTACGCCTGGTCACGCCAGCACAATGAGAGGCCATCGGGGCATGCTCCTGCACCACCTATTGGGTGTACGGCTCCCAACACACGTCGTCCATGGTTAGGCGGTTGAAGTGCTCTACAAAGTGCCCGTACACCTGTGTGACCTGCACGTGCACAAACTATGGCTGCAAGCAAAACCGATGTTAGAAAGGCTATTTTATGGAAGCAACCACAAAGGAGATGGCATGCACCCGTCCACGGTACCACAGAGAGCCTGCGGTCAGCCTATCCACTGGCCCTCCATGGTACATGTCCGCGCAGTACGGACCCGTGTTGACCAACATGGGCTGTCCGAGGCAAAAGCGCTTGAACGATCATAGTTGCAGGAGTGGACACCCTGCAAGGACGAAGGACAGCCTCTCCTGCAGCATACATCGTACATGTCGCGGTAGGCCGTGGCGAGTACAAGTAGTACATACCTGAAACTGCTTAAGCCACCGCATGAAAGGGCCATGCGTCTGGCCCTCCAGGAACATGTAGTATCCTGCCGTGGTGGCAGCTGGCAAGACACCCTCAAACATCCCCAATAGGTCGTCGTGCCAGTGAGGAGCCGTGTCTGGTAGGAAGGCTGTAGCTCCCACGATAGGGAGACCGAGCAGTAGCGCAACATCCTGCAAAGTCAATGCCATCTCCCTGCATAGGTGGAAAGTGTGCATCTCCAGGTGCCACCGGTCCAACAGGGCTATTAGCCAAGAGCGGTCGAACGGGAAATGTGTCGACTGCTCTGGCCCGGCCTATACCTCCTCATCATCAATCAGAGTGATGTCCTCGTCGGTGGCCTCCACCAGCCGTGCGATAGGCAAAAGGCTGGCAACGCTAAGCCTGCAAGACGAGAAGAAATTAGTACAAACAGAGTATTTGACCGAAACTAAAGTGCCCCAGACATGCTTACCTGTCTGTCTAGCATGGGTCAAGTCTCCAAGAGTGTTTAGGTGTTCGCATATGGACCGCCCCCAACGTAGGCGCCCCGTCGCCATCCTGGGGAGGCAGCGTGCTATGCAGTGTAGCGTGTTGATGAGCCAATCTAGGGGCTGAAAGGCCACTCTGAGCCAAGATGATCACGAGCCATACCTGCAAACAAATTTCAAGTTAGCAACTACGAACACTCGAAAGCATGAAAATGTAGTAGCATTATGGTAATGTACCAAAAGTAACAAAGAATTGTTACAAGGCAAAGAGGAATGTAATAACAGCGGAGATGAAAAGACAATGTAGTACCACAATTATGACATGAAAAATAGGTTCCACATACGATACAATTCGTTAGGTAATGCCTACTACAAATATAGTACTAACTAAATAGCAAGCAAGAGCATGGAGGCATCTATAATGTTCACATCGTTGATCCAACACTTCCAGATGACATTCTTACTCATTGGCAGGTGCCTTGCAACCTCTCGCGGTGTGGCCCTTTTGGCCGCACCGCACACACTGTCTACCCGCTGATTTAGCTTCCGCTTCATCCATATCGTTGCAAATGCAATGACTCCGCCGACGTCCCTTCCCACCCTTTAGCAGTTCAAGATCCAGAATCCAAGTCCGGCCTGCCACATCCAAGATGGTGAAGTTTCCCACCACCTTGAAGCCTCTGAGTTAGCCACACCACACCTACAACACTCTCCCCTTCATAAAGTACTCCGACATGAAGTTTGATGGATCCAAGTTGATTGTCCTGCATGCGGCGAGCACATGAGAGCATGGCTTGTGTAAGAACTTTGGCTTATTGTAGGGGCAGTTTAGTTAGTTTGCATGATCTCCGAGACACACATCATGGGTGACAACCTCTCGCCAATGAGCTTCCTAGTGTGCTCCTCCAACATTTGCCACAACGCGTCAAATTTGTGCTTTTGGTTCTGCATTGCCAGCCTCTTGAACAACTTCATCAAAGGTTGTTTCAGGAACTGCCTAAATAAGTTTGCCCCCAGATGGTGAATTTCGTCAAGTCTGGCCAAGGGAACGGCTCTTCAAGGTCTTGTTGAAGCATTCTAATGTCCTTCATCATACCGACGTGACGATAATGGATTATACAAACATTGGGCCGAGCACCAACCACCCCCACCTTCAAATGCCTTAGGAACCACAACTAGCTCTTAAAATTTTCTCTTTCGACGAATGCGATGACCAATGAAAGAATCTGATTGTTATCGTCGATGCCAATGGCTGTAAGGATCTGATCCCTGTATTTTCCGATCAAAAAGGTCCCGTCAACTAAAATGATGAGCACTCGAGTAGCATGTGCCTGAAAGCATGGACGCAGGTACCGAAGGCTAGGAAGGCCCTCTGTAGCACCTTGAAACTTAGCAGTCTTGTCGATGGCTTGTCCTTCATAGCAATGTATGTGCTAGGGTTTCTCTCTTGCATGACAAGTAGCATGCAAGGGAGGTTATTGTAGGCTGCCTTGAATGAGCCGAACCTCCTTTCCAAAGTCTTCTGCTTAGCACGCCATGACTTCTGTAGCTGATCTTGTACTTGAATTTCTTCTCGATAGCCACCATGATGTGCTTCACCTCCAGATATCTCTTCTCCACTACCTCTCCATATATCAGATTGGCTATGAAGGTGGACGTTAGGTTGTGATGCTTCAGCAAAACACTGTTGAGCACGCACGAGTGCGCCTCCACCCTAGAGATAATCCAGTGAGTCGTACTTGGGCCAATGCACATGCACACGCCAAGGACAACTGGGTTGCTCACACTTGACGGTGTACTGCTCTTGACTAGATTTGACGACCCGAACCGTCTGTTGCATGGACAGGGCCCACAGCTTAATGGGTGCCCGGTTTAGTTTATTTCTTTTAAATGAATAGATAAATGGATGTGCTTTTGTTATAATTCCAATAAAAAATTAAAAAGATGATAATCGGCTATGATGTGAATTTTTGAAACAAGTTTTTGCTTTAGGATTCCAAGTTGAAGATCATCATCCATACAATTTCCTTTTCTAATTATTCAAATTTAAGCTTTATTCTTGAAGACGTGCTTCCTTGTCATCTAAACGTGCCCATAGAATGGGAGTACTGGTTAGACAAAGAAATTATGTATTTGGACATGTGTACCTGTTGGGGGGAGGGTCCACGCACGACCCTGGGCCCATGACCACCTTAGAACGGTAGCACCCATTAGTACCCCGAGCCAAGCCGACTAACTCCGGAGGTGTCTTGGGCCAACCCCAGGCTAGGTGCGCGAGGTCAACCCCTGAAGGGGTCCAGAGCCAACCCCGAGCAAGGTGTGTGAGGTCGACCCCATAGGAGTCTAGGGTCAACTTTGGGCTAGGTTCGCGAGGTTGACCCCGGTGGAGTCCAAGGCCAACCCCGGGCTAGGTGCACGAGGCCAACCCTTGGGCTAGGTTTTGCTTTTTAGCCCAAATTTTGAAAGTTTTTTACATATGGACCCCTGGAGAAAAGATTTGCAAAAATGGACCCTTACCACGGCGCCAAATTATATGGCGCCCACGGTACACAGCAAGGAGCCATATGATTTGGCCCATGAGTGGCCACGTAGGATCCACGGTGGCACAGCTCAGCGCCAAAGCACATGGCGCCGTGTTGTGCACAAACGGCGCTAACGGCCGTGGCGCCGTGCTGTGGGACTTAACCGAAATAGTTTTGCTATCACGGCGCCAAACAGCCTGGCGCCGTATGTGCTCATACGGCGCCAGACGCTTTGGCGCCGAGACTCAATATGCGGTGTCAGTAGGTTTGGCACCGTGCTGGCAACACCAGCAAAAAACAGCAAGCTATGCTGTTTTTTTGCAAAACATATGCACATACATATACAAAACAGCAAACATATACATTCACACATAAAACATCTGAAAACGCAAATGACAACATCGCATAATTGTCAATAGTCTCAAAATATTACATAACATCACATAAGTATCAAAAGTCTCAAAATATCACATAACTGTCAAAAGTCTGAAAACATCAATAAGTCACTGCCTCTTGGCCTTTCCCTTGCCCTTGGCCAGGGCATCAGACCCTGGAGTGTACGTGCTCGGGGGACGGGCCGAACGACGAGGCCGCTGGGAAGCCTAAGTAGATGGTGCGTCAGGCATCTGTGACATCCCAATCTCGTCGTGGGTAGATGCCTCCTCGTCCTCGTGCTCCTCCTCGTCATCCTGCTCCGCCTCGTCGTCGTCGTCATCGTCATCGCCCTGACTAAAAGTCGGAGTGCGTGACGAGCTCCTCGTGGACTGGAGCGTGCCGACGTGTGACGACGAGGCTGCAGCGGCACCCGAGCGCTGGGAGGCCACCGGTGGTGATGCAACGTCCGTGCGTGCGCGGCAACCACAACGATTTGCCGCCCGACCGATGCGACGTCTAAGTCTCTGCAAGTAATGATATGTCATTATAGTATACATGCTGAATGGCTCTAACTTAACGAATTATCTTTGAACCTGCAAGAAGTCCCTTAGGCGGCTCTCGCTGTCCGGGGTGCCAGCTGGGTAGGAGAGAGCCTCATCGATCTCATGCACCGAGGTCCGCAGAGAAGTTCCCTAAAGAAATAAGATCCACATAAGTAAGTGTGAGATAAATGTATTGAACCAAAGTATTGAGCAAATATCATGCTTTCCGTACCACTCGATTGAGAATCGGGGCGGCCTCGACAACTGTGCCCTCCCTGCACGCCTGTCGTACACAGTGTCCTCCTCCTTGGACGAAGCGAGGTCCGCGTAGGCGACATGAGTCCACGGCTGCCTCAGCCTGTAGCGGGTGGCAGAGTGGTACCAGGACAAGTACTCCCGGAAGCTGGCGTTGTTGTGGGGGGTATTGTCCCGCTCGCAGTTCTCCTCCATCCTCCTCCACCACTCAACGTACTCTCGGTGGTGATGAGCGAAGTCCGTCACCTTTCGTTGGCGGACCCTGTCGAACCTGTACATATAGTAGATGTCAACAATAGGTGTTAGAGTATGAACCAACAAAATTTAAAATAAAGCAAAAATTGTAACTTGTGCAAATCCACAGAGGTCGACACCGCCTCGGGGGGATAGAACTGCACGAGGCCAAACTGCCGCGCAACTCTGTAGGGAAGGTGAATCTCTACGGCGTAGAAGCAAATCAGCGGACACCTCATCCTCCAAAGATGGTCGTCCCTGTGGCACATGGTGCTAAGCGGTAGAGCTGCAACCTGTGACAAGGTGTCCAGCTCGTTGCTGAAATCCACGTACGCCCGCTCTGTGGTCGCGAACGGGACTGAGACGCTATCCCATAGGTACGCCACTGTGGGGCCGAGGTCATCCACACCCTGTGGACGCCAAGGCTGCGCCTGGAACACTCGAGGGTGTCCCACAGGAATGCGTGTCCACATCCACACCTGTAGGAGGAAGACGCAGCCACCGAGCGTCGACGTGGGTGCCGTGCGTCTGCAGGCCTCGCAAAGCTGGCGGTAGAGGAACGCGAGGACTGCCGAACCCCAGCTGAGCTGTCCAGCGTCGCCCCAGTCCTAGAGGCAGTGGATGTACATCCACGAAGCGGTGTCCCCCGTGGCGTCCGGGAAAAGCATGGCCCCGAACATGTGGAGGACCCAAGCGTGGCAGTAGTAGGTCACCATGGCGTCGTCCGCGGCTGCAGGGCATTCACCAAATGTATCCCGCAACCATCTAATGTGGACCCCCGAGACGCGGCCTCGCCTGGCATTCTCTGGGACAGGAGGCAATGCCATGCCCAGAAAGGCCTCCACACGTGCCCTCCAGCCCTCAGACACCGCCGGGCTGACCACCGGCTGTCCCCTAATGGGAAGTCCAAGAATCATCGCCATATCCTGCAGCGTGACGGTCATCTCCCCACCTGGCCGTCCTCTGTGAGCCTGCCGCGGTGCTCCCTCTCGTAGAACTCGTCTAGCAGCCGGTACCTCGCCGTCCTGTGCATTCAAAAATACGTTAATGATAAGAATAACAAAAAACCATAAAAACATATGTATTTCTAAATATTCATCAATCTCGCTCAAATCAAACCCTAAAAACATATGTATTTCTAAATCAAACCCTAAAAACATATGTATTTCTCAACATTCATCAATCTCCCTAAAATCAAACCCTAAAAACATATGTATTTCTCAACATTAATCAATCTCGCTCAAATCAAACCCTAAAAACATATGTATTTGTAAATCAAACGCTAAATCTAAACTTTTATCAATCTCGCTCAAATCAAACCCTAAAAACATATGTATTTCTAAATCAAACCCTAAAAACATATGTATTTCTAAAATGGACCCTAAAAACATATATATGTCTAAAATGGACCCTAAAAACATATGTATTTCTAAACATTCATCAATCTCCCTCAAACCAAACCCTAAAAATATGTGTATTTCTAAATCAAACCCTAAATCTAAACATTAATCAATCTCGCTCAAATCAAACCCTAAAAACATATGTATTTGTAAATCAAACGCTAAATCTAAACTTTCATCAATCTCGGTCAAATCAAACCCTAAAAACATATCTATTTCTAAATCAAACCCTAAAAACATATGTATTTCTAAAATAGACCCTAAAACATATATATTTCTAAAATGGACCCTAAAAACATATGTATTTCAAAATATTCATCAATCTCGCTCAAACCAAACCCTAAAAACATGAGTATTTCTAAATCAAACCCTAAATCTAAACATTCATCAATCTCACTCAAATCAAACCCTAAAAACATATGTATTTATAAATCAAACCCTAAAAACATATGTATTTCTAAAAATCAAACCCTAAAAACGAATCTATACACATTACTACTCTTACATTACACATATATATTGAAAATCCAACCTAAAACCGAGTCAAATTGAACTAATTTCATCTAGGGTTTCAAATCTTCCCACACGAAATGTACCTCAAATAATCCATATTTATTGCATAAAATCAAGGGAAAGGAGGGGGTTCACCTTGCTTACTCGATTTGGAAGCAAAATCACGAGAAAAACAGATTGATTTGAGTAGATTTTGAGGGGGAAGAGAGTGGCGGCGGCGGTTGCTCTCAGCTCCGGCTAAACAGAGTGAAGGGTTGGGGGGCAGGGGGTCGTGCTCGGGCTTAAGTCCCAGAGCACGGCGCCACAACCGTTAGCGCCGTTTGTGCACATCACGGCGCCATGTGCTTTGGTGCCAAGATGTGCCACCGTGGATCCTACGTGGCCACGCACGGCGCCGTGCTGTGTACCTTGGGCGCCATATAATTTGGCACCGTGGTAAGGGTCCATTTTTGCAAATCTTTTCTCCAGGGGTCCATATGTAAAAAACTTTCAAAATTTGGGCTAAAAAGCGAAAAATTTACCCCCAGAGGGGTCCAAGGCCAACCCCGGGGTTCCAGGCGTGGCAGGGCCACGCAGAGCAAATGATAAGGATGCCCTCTAAAAGTAGGTTAAACCCTAAGAGCAAAGTTGTAACTACACTCGCCTCCCTCTCCTTCTATAAATAGAACCCCATGTAATAGGAGGGAGGAGGCCATCTGGTAACCCTAGAACACTCATATTAAATACACTTGGTTGTGTGCTTGTTCTTGAGTCCCTTCGCATCCTCGGTGGTCTTCATATCCAACTGGGGGGTGCCCTAAGTTTACTATTCGGATTCGTACTGATGACAGTACCTTTAATAGTATTTAGGAAGTATGTAAGTTGCAATGATGAACAATTATGAATTTGATAGTGCCAATTAGATGGCACGTAGTGTTTTTTTTGTATAATCTTCATTCTATTTACCCTCTGTAATTAATGTCTGTTGTATGTTCTTTCTTGAGTTGTGCTAAAGATTACGAAAAGGAAGAGAAATGCATATATGCTCTTGTCAGATTGAAAGATCCTGACAAGTCAGGACAACTCTTTTACTAATTTTTTTTCGTATTATCCTCTTTGTGCATGACAGAGACACAAGAGATTTCTATGAGAGGCAGATGGAACTACTCAAGAAGGAGATGGGATGCATGTCACAGGGGCACAAGGAGAAACTTGAATCCATGAGCAGGGAGATAGGGTAGGAGTCCTACTAAGCTATGTCCAGTTCTAGACATTAGGATTATTCTTTCAGCTATGTCCAATTCTAGACATTAGGATTATTCTTTCTTAACTTGTCCTATGAATGATTACAAAATGGAAGAGAAGTGCAAATACTCTAGTCAGATTGGATGGTTCTGAGGTGTCAGGACCATTCTTTTGTAATTTGTTCTTACTCTTCTCTGTGTGCATGACAGGGCAACAAGAGATTTGTATGAGAGGCAGATGGAGCTACTCAAGAAGGAGATGAGATGCATGTCACAGGGGCACAAGGAGGGGCTTGAATCCATACGCAGGGAGATGCAAGATTTCTACCAAAAAATTTACCCACACTTCAGCGAGATGAGTAAGTGCAGCCAGAGAAAGCAGCAAGACAGTGTGGCCTTAACGGCGGTATGAGTTTTATGCTTTACTTTCGAATTAAGAGCAGAAAAGCATATATCAGTTTTCATGGTTGGGAATTTTTGTGTAATCTGTTAGAATTGAAATGTTTTGAGGAATCAATTTCAAATATTAGCTATATGTGTGTTGATGATCCCTAACAGTGATTAGTTGAGTTAACGCTCAGTACTTGACTACTTGTTGCAAAATGCACATGCACGTATGATGGCAGAAGATAGGGTAGGTGTCAGCCATTCACGGATTACCTCCTACTAAGCTATGTTCATCAATGCCATAATACATCAACACCTTTTTTTGGGTTTTCGACAAACTTGGCATCCTTATTACTGATGATGGATTTTTTTATCATTTTATTAAGTAACGCTTTTAACCTTTTTTTAACAGGAGATAAGTAGAGCTGGTGGTTATGTTCAGCAATCTCCTGGTTCTAGGTTGGTAATCTTTGCAATGATACTATGATGTCTGCTTCTTATGGTGCTTTAAGGTTTTTTTTCACTTGTACTTGAGATGCAGCATGACATGCACATTTTAAACTTGAGTTTTGTATCAATACAACAAATTATTTTGCATCTGCTAATAATGTTACAATGTTAGCAATGTTAGAGTAGGCATATTCCTTTTGTATTTACATATATGTGTAGGGTTATCTTTGTATATAGTCCCTTGTACTCTCTATATATATTGCCCATTAGGCCTCAAGAATAGATGCATAATATTCATATCATGGTATCAGACCTAGGGTACTTACCTTAGTTTTTCCGCTGCCATCCCGCTGCCGCCGTCCAGGCCGCAACTCAGGCCGCTGCTGCCGTTCCCGGTCACCCCCCCAATCCCACCACAACTGCTGCCGCCGCTTGGATCAGGTCGCTGCCGCACCAAGGCTGCCATCGCCCGACGTCGGCACCTCCCCATGGCCGCTGCGACACCACCTGATGTCACCCAAGGCCGCCGCTCGATGTCGTCGCTGCTTGACATCCTCGACCTCCTAGTGCCACCTCCAAGGCTGCCGCCTCCCGTTGACGTCCTCATCCAGCCGCCGCCCGACATCATCTCCACGCAGCTGCCATCCCATCCGCTGCCACCTACCATAATGGCCGGAGTCGTCGTCCGTCTGCCGGCCATCACCCACCTGCCCACCGGTCGTAGTCTCAGTCTAGATCAGATTGATCTGATCTGATCTATGTTTTTGTTGTGGGGATGTGTAACATCCTGATTTTCAGAGCCTTTTTGAAGCTTTTAAAATAAAATTCACCATTTGAATTTTTCTGGAATTAATTAAAAGCTTAAATGAATTTTTTATGAAATAAAAGGATTTAATATGACTAATCTGAAAATGAACATTTGCCAAAGTTATTTTATTTGAGTTCCTTGTGTCTCAAGGAATTTATTGGAATTTTTTCTGGATTTTTCTGGATTTATTTGCTATTTTCTAGAGCTCAAATTAATTTATTTGAATTTCTGAAAAAGAAAAACCAAACCGGCCCAGCCCGCTCGCCCGCCGGCTTGCCCCGCCTCAGCCACGCGTCGCGCATCCGCGACCGCGCCCACACCCGCCTCCCTCCGCTCGATGCGCGCCACGCGTCGCCCATCTCGGCCATCTGCCCGCGCCCGCACGCCATCGCAGCCGCTCTCCCGCCCGTGCCACTGACAGGTGGGGCCCACCTGTCAGGCGTCGTCTCCGCCCGGGACTCCGTCCCCGTCTCCGATCCGAACTCCGCCCGCGTTCGCCGCCGTCTTTCATCCGGTCACCTCGGGAGCCGGGTATAAAACCGGCCGACGCCTCGGCTTCTCCGCCATCCCGAGCCGCCGCCTCCGCCGCCGCTCACCGCCATCGTCGCCCGTGTGCGCCGCCGCCGTCCGACGTCGTTCTCAGTCGTTCGCCGCCGCTCGCCGTCGTTCGCCGCCGTCTTCGCCGCCGCCGCCGGTGAGCCCCGTCGTCTTCCGCCGCCGTCCCGTACCCCGTCGGTTAGACCCCGTCGCCGCACCCCGCCGCCGGCCAGATCCGCCGCAGCCCGCCGCCTGGTCGCCAGCGGGACCGCGCCCGGGCCGCGCCCGTGACGCCTCGGTCCCCGCGCCGGCGTGCGTCAGCGCTGACGCAACCCCGCCGCTTCGCCTTCCCGTGGACTCGTTCCACCGTGCGCCGTGCCGCTGCCATGTGGGTCCCGTTTGTCAGCCCGAACCGTAGACACGTGAGCCGATCTGCCCCGTCACCCCGCCACGCCAGCAGCCACGCAGTCCGTCCACGTCAGCCCTAGATCCGACGTGGATGCCACGTAGGCGCCACCTGTCCGCCACGTCAGCTCTCCGATGCCCCAGGTGCCACGTCAGCATGACATGTCACCCTGCCCAGTCAGCATGCCACGTCAGCCCAGGTGTCCACGTGTCAGCCCCGTCAGCGCCGCGTCAGCACCCGCCGCTTGCGCCAGCAGCCCAGTCAGCCCGTACTGTTTCGTGCGCCGAGCCCACCGTAGACCCAGCTTCCCGTGCGCCCGGTCCACAGCACAGTGCACTTTTCCAATTTTCCCGATTTTCAGAAAATCCAATTTTCCAAGAGCCCGTTCTCCCTCGTCCTAGCTCCGATTGACCCCGTTCTTTTTTCTAAATTCATCTAAAATTGAGCTCTACCTTTTGGTTCAGGTTTGAAAGTTTTTGGAGTTCATTTGAATTTTATTTGAATTTATTTTGTCTTTTCGTCTCGTTTTCTCTCTCGTTAGATCGCGTGTTCGAGGGAGCGGAAGTTGGATTTGAAGATCTAGAGCCCTCATCTGAGCAAGGCCAAGGCAAGTCGTATTCTTTGATCATGTTGAACCTAGATTTCAATCTATTATGTATTATTTTGATTCAAATTATCTTGCATGGCTATTTATTATTAAAACCTTGTATTGGTAGTTATACTCCTAATTGATTAAATCCCTCCATGATAATTTGATTACCATGACTCCATTGACACCCTAGGATTGGGAATTATTTAGTGATAAAATAATAATTGTCACATGGGGATTATGTCTAATTGCTTAGCCATGCTTATTGTTAGTATGTTGGGTCTAGCATCACATGTGATTAATTAACTTGACTTAATGAGATATTGAATCGTGGTTGGTGCCACTATTATAAAATTTGTGCCATGACGTTGGTGCGTCATTGGTGGTGGTTATACAAACTTGGTTTTCACTTGGGCGAATGATCGTGCAGTAAAGGGGGTGCTGGATGCACATTGGGATGTGGATGCTTCGCCTGAGTAACTTTTAAGGACTTAACTTTGTGCGCCATTGATCTAAGCTTAATCGTGCAAACCACATGTCTAGTATGGGATAGACCTGGCATAATAATTTGTGAAGTCTCCACTTTGGTTTTACTACTGATGTTGTGTGGCGCAAGAGGGGACAATTATCGACTAGGGGGTTACCCTACTCGACGGCGAATCCTTAGCGAGTGGGATCGGGTGGAGATGGATCATTGTAAAAGCCTTGTTGTGATTTCCTTAAGCTGAGGCTAATCACATCGTGTGGGTACAGTTGTGCAACCTCTGCAGAGTGTAAAACTATTCGAATAGCCGTGTCCTCGGTCATGGACAATGCTCGGTGATTTCACACGAGGGGTAGAGTCTTTATGAAAATTTGGTTGGTTTGAGACGGGAAGTGAATGGTTAGTTCACTTATAGATTTATTCAATTCCTTTGATTATCTACTTAGTGTCTGTTGTTAAATTCGCTTTACAATCTATTTATTGTATTTACTTCAAATTGTCGCTTTATGAAAAATTAACCTTTCAGCCATCCATTGTTAAGCCTTGCATACTATATTGCATTCATTTGTTACAAACGACTTGCTGAGTACCAATGTACTCACGGCTTTATGCCCATGTTGCTCAGTTGAGGAGGAGGGACCAGATCAGCAGGAGTTGCTAGGAGAAGGCTACTACGAGGACTTCACGGATTAGGACTTCGCTCCCCAGTCGATTGCCTGTGGGCATGTCGAGTGGCTACTACGCTTAATTTTGGATTTCCGCTGCTAGTTTCTTTAAAGCCCTTCGGGCTAATAATTGTAAGCTTGGTCATAAGGTCGCACTCTGATGGTTATTAATATAATTTGGATTTCCTTTAGAATATCGTGATGTGGATGATATTTGTCTTTGTTTACGCTGTGTGCACTAGCGTGATCCTGGACTAGTGCAGAATATACAGTAGAGTCCGGATTTGTATATTCGGGTCTCGACAGAGATGGTATCAGAGCCATATCGACTGTAGGACGAAACCCTAGTCAGTTAGTCGTTGTCTCAAAAATTCAAAAATCTATTTTCTAAAGATAAAACAACCCAAACCTGATATTTAGCAAATTCTTTACTCTCTTACCTTATTCGTAGGGATTCTTGCCTCTCACCTTGAAATTTCTGCGAAAAAAAAGAAAATTTTAAACTGACTCTTATCTTGTGCCGTGCTGTAGATGTCGCAAAACAGCTATAGCTGGGCAGGAGGATGGAAGAGACTTCTTCGAGTGCTGCTACGAAGTCTTGGTTTCAAAAGAACACCAATTTATAGTTCCATGGATGATGAAGTCAGAGGATACCATTTCACACGGTTGTACTTCACTACCAAGCTTGGAGGTCACGTCGTACACCATAGCTTCAAGGGTTCAAATGCACAAACAGCTGCACGCAAGGCCGTTGCTCACCTTTGTCGACGGTACAAGATCAGTTTGACCAAGCTCATCCAGGAGTACAAGAGGATGTATGAACCTGAGGAGTACACTCCGCGGACGCCAACACCCCCGCCTTCCCCTACGCCGCCCAGCCCAGAGGAAAGGCAACGCATGGCAGAGGATCGCCGAGAGTACCTTCGACATGTCATTCCAGCAGCAGTACCTACAATGCAGTTCCGCAACCGATGGACATTCTACAGTGATGCAGAAGAAGAAGAAGAACGCACACCGTACCTCGCCGGACCTGAGTGGGAGCCGGAAGAGTAGACCGTAGCATAGGATAGCGTCAGTTACGAAGTGGTTTTTGTTTGCTTTTGAGTGTGATGTGAGCTGCAGTTATGCCCTCAAAAGCAATATGTTGCAGTCATATCAAAATCTTTTATTGAAGTGATTTATTTGTTTTCTTTTGTTAGCTTTTCGGCTAAGTGATTGTTTAGTTTAGGACTTGCCATTAGAATATCCCCCTTAGACGAACTTACCACTTACCTTTGCTTTTCCCTCTTACCTAGTAAGCCCTGTGAAGCCAGTTCTCAAGCAAGTGAATTTTCTTTTCAGATGGTTGATACCCGGAGCTCCGCAGGACGTGGTCAGATGAGTCAGGACCCTGAGGGCAGTCAGGCAACTCCGGAGCAGCATGCAAACCCAGCTGGACTGGATCCAACCTTAAGTCAGTTCATGGCCGCCTAGACCCAGTTGATGAACACCATGATGCAGAACATGAACGCCATGATGAATCGACAGAATCAAGACATGGCCATGCCTCCACCAGTTCGCCAGCAGTCCAAGTTTGCAGAATTTATGAGAACAAGACCTCCTACCTATTCACGGTATTCTGAGCCATTAGAAGCCGATGACTGGATGCGTTCAGTGGAAAAGAAGCTTAACCTCGCCCAGTGCACTGATCGCGAGAAGGTGTTGTATGCAGCCCACCAGCTTGAGGGTGCTGCAGCCGAGTGGTGGGAAAATTATTGTGCCGCTCATGAGGATCCAGAGAGCATCACTTGGGCTAAGTTCGCAGAAGCTTTTCGTCATGCCCATATCCTGGATGGGGTGATCGAAATGAAGAAGGAAGAATTTCGGGAGTTGCAGCAAAAGAACATGTCCGTGAGTGAATATCTCAACAAGTTCACTCAGTTGGCCCGATATGCTCCAGAAGATGTTGCCACCGATGATGCACGCCAAAAGAGGTTCAAGAGAGGATTGAACCCAGGGTTGAAAGTTCAGGTAGTGGGACATGATTATGCCAGTTTCCAAAACATGGTGGATAAAGCAATGCTCATTGAGGAAAGTCGTCGCGAGTTGGAAGAATCTCGCAAGAGGAGAATGATGCAGCAAGGATCACAGATGCACCAAGCTCAGAGAGCCCGCTTCAGTAATTTTCAGCCAGCTCGAGTTCCTCAGCAGACGGGATTCAAGACTCCTGCACCAGCTCCCCGTCAGTTTTCTTCAGCGCCAAAACCAAATCTAGTGGGAAGCCAGCAGCAGAGGATTACCAAGCCCATGTCGGCAGTCACTTGTTTCAAATGCCATGAGACGGGACACTATGCTAGCAAATGCCCGCAGAATACAGCTTTGACACCAGTTCGTTTCAACTTGGGAGCCACACCAGACCGTACCCCTGCAGCAGGGTCAGGACGCGGAGCACCTCAAGGATCAAATCAACCCAACAAAGGATCGCAGACCGTGATACGTGGCCAGGTGAACCACGTCACCATGGAGGAAGCTCAAGCAGCGCCAGATGTGGTGATCGGTAAGTTTCCAGTAAATTCAGTACCTGCCACAGTTTTATTTGATTCTGGAGCTTCACATTCGTTTGTTTCCCGGAGTTTTGCTCTAAAGCATAAGTTGGAAGTCGTTGCACTTGGTTCCATTTTATTGGTTCAATCCCCAGGCTCTGAGATGAGTACAAACCTAGGATGCCCCAAAGTTAGGATAGCCATCCAAGGAGTAGAGTTCTCCGCAGATTTGGTTGTGCTGAATATCTAGTCCTTGGACGTAATTCTGGGTATGGATTGGCTCAAGAAGCATCAAGCAGTGTTGGAATGTGGAAGCCGAGCAGTCACCTTGGATGGTCCCGATGGAAGCAAAGTTAGATTTGAAGCAGACATGAAGCAGCCAGAAAAAGTGATGGTATGCCAAAGTAAAGGGATTGCCTTAAGTGAAGTGCCAGTTGCCCGAGAGTATCCGGATGTCTTTCCTGATGACCTCCCTGGGATGCCACCAAAAAGAGAAGTGGAGTTTGCAATTGAGTTAGCACCAGGCACCTCACCAATTTCCAAGAGACCTTACCGAATGCCCGCCAATGAGTTAGCAGAATTGAAGAAGCAGATACAAGAGTTATTGGATAAAGGCTATGTCAGACCCAGTACCTCTCCGTGGGGAGCACCAGTATTGTTTGTCAAAAAGAAGGATGGTAGCCAGCGTATGTGCGTGGATTACCGAGCTCTCAATGAAGTTACTATCAAGAATAAGTACCCGTTGCCCAGAATTGATGACCTGTTTGATCAATTAAAAGGAGCTGGAGTGTTCTCCAAGATTGATTTGAGATCGGGGTATCACCAAATGAGGATTCGACCGGAGGACATACCCAAGACAGCCTTCTCAACTCGTTATGGATTATACGAGTTCACCGTGATGTCTTTTGGCTTAACCAATGCCCCAGCCTACTTTATGTATCTGATGAACAAAGTGTTCATGGATTACTTGGACAAGTTTGTCGTCGTGTTTATCGATGACATTCTGATCTACTCCAAGAATGAGGAGGAGCATGAGGAACATTTGAGGTTGGTATTGCAGAGATTGCGGGAACATAAGTTATATGCCAAGTTCAGCAAGTGTGAATTTTGGATGAAGGAAGTTGCCTTTTTGGGTCATGTGTTGACAGCAGAAGGAGTGTCCGTTGACTCAGGGAAAGTTCAAGATGTGCTCACCTGGAAGGCACCCACGTCAGTGACCCAGGTCAGAAGCTTCCTAGGAATGGCAGGTTACTATCGTAGATTCATTGAAGGATTCTCCAGAGTAGCCCGACCTCTCACCCAGCTATTAAAGAAGGAAAAGAAGTTTGAATGGACGCTAGAGTGCGAGAAGAGTTTTCGGAAGCTAAAGGAAAGTCTGACGACAGCACCAGTCCTAATTTTGCCAGACATTAAGAAAGACTTTGAGATTTATTGTGACGCATCCCGCAAAGGTTTAGGGTGCGTATTGATGCAAGACAAGAGAGTGGTAGCTTATGCATCGCGCCAGCTAAGGCCACATGAGGAGAACTACCCTACGCACGATTTGGAGTTAGCAGCCGTTGTGCATGCCCTGAAAATATGGCGGCATTACCTGCTGGGTAACAGGTGTGAGATTTACACGGATCACAAGAGCTTGAAGTACATTTTCACCCAAACCGACCTCAACCTAAGGCAAAGAAGATGGTTGGAGTTGATAAAGGACTATGACATCGGAATCCACTATCACCCAGGAAAAGCCAACGTAGTGGCAGATGCGTTGAGCAGGAAGGTGTATTGCAACACAGTTATGGTCAAGGAGAGTCAGCCAGCATTGCACGAGGAATTTCAAAAGCTCAGTTTGGAGTTGGTTGAAGAAGGGATGTTAGCCGCCTTGGACTTGCAGCCGACCTTGGATAGTCAGATTCGTCAAGCGCAACCAGAGGATGAAAATATCCAGCGGATCAAGGTTGGATTGAAAGAAGGAAAAGCCACAGGTTTTGTGGAGGATGATCAGGGTATCATATGGTACAAGAAGCGATTGTGCGTACCCAATAAGGAAGAGTTGAAGCAATTGTTGCTTAAGGAAGCACACGAGTCATTATATTCAATTCACCCAGGCAGTACCAAAATGTATCAAGACATCAAGGATAAGTACTGGTGGCCAGGTATGAAGCGAGAAATAGCAGAGTATGTGGCACTTTGTGATGTTTGCCAGCGAGTGAAAGCGGAGCATCAAAGACCCGCAGGTTTGCTGCAACCATTGAAAATTCCCGAGTGGAAGTGGGAAGATGTGGGGATGGACTTCATCACAGGTCTACCCAAGACCAAGGAAGGATATGACTCGATATGGGTAATTGTGGATCGATTGACAAAGGTAGCCCATTTCCTTCCAGTCAAGACCACATATTCTGGAGATAAGTTGGCAGAATTGTATATGTCCAGAATTGTGAGTCTCCATGGAGTTCCTAAGAGGATCGTGTCAGATCGTGGATCGCAGTTCACTTCTCGATTTTGGAGTAGCTTCCATGAAGCAATGGGTACTCATCTGAATTTTAGCACAGCCTATCACCCGCAGACCGATGGTCAGACAGAACGTGTGAATCAAATCCTAGAAGATATGCTGAGAGCATGTGTTTTGGATCACGGAGCCAAGTGGGACAATTGCCTACCTTTTGCAGAGTTTTCCTATAACAACAGTTACCAAGCCAGCTTGCAGATGTCACCGTTTGAGGCTTTGTATGGTCGGAAGTGTAGGACCCCTCTCAATTGGAAAGAGACGGGAGAAAGGCAAATATTTGGGCCAGAGTGTTTGCAGGAAGCTGAAGAAAAAGTGCGCTTGATTCAAGGAAGGCTGAAAGCAGCTCAAGCCAGACAGAAGAGTTATGCTGATACTCGCCGAAGAGATTTAAGTTTTGAGCCCAATGATTATGTGTACCTCAGGATCACACCCTTCAAAGGTGTTAAGCGATTTCAAATGAAGGGAAAGTTAGCACCAAGGTATGTGGGGCCAGTCAAGATTTTGAAGCGCAAGGGAGAAGTTGCCTATCAGCTGGAGCTACCTGAGAACTTGAGTGGGATACATGATGTGTTCCATGTGTCTCAATTGAAGAAGTGCTTGCGAGTGCCAGAGGAAGCAGTGCCAATTGAGGCTGTGGATCTCCAGGAGGATCTGTCTTATAAAGAGCATCCCATCAAAATCTTGGCAGTGTCAGAGCGTGTCACTAGAAGAAGAGTCGTTCGCTTTTGCAAAGTTCAGTGGAGCAATCATTCAGAAGAAGAAGCCACCTGGGAGAGCGAGGAGGATCTCAAAGCGGAGTTTCCAAACCTATTCTTTAGAGAGCCAGAATCTCGGGGTCGAGATTCCGTTTAAGGGGGGAGGTTTGTAACATCCTGATTTTCAGAGCCTTTTTGAAGCTTTTAAAATAAAATTCACCATTTGAATTTTTCTGGAATTAATTAAAAGCTTAATGAATTTTTTATGAAATAAAAGGATTTAATATGACTAATCTGAAAATGAACATTTGCCAAAGTTATTTTATTTGAGTTCCTTGTGTCTCAAGGAATTTATTGGAATTTTTTCTGGATTTTTCTGGATTTATTTGCTATTTTCTAGAGCTCAAATTAATTTATTTGAATTTCTGAAAAAGAAAAACCAAACCGGCCCAGCCCGCTCGCCCGCCGGCCTGCCCCGCCTCAGCCACGCGTCGCGCATCCGCGACCGCGCCCGCGCCCGCCTCCCTCCGCTCGATGCGCGCCACGCGTCGCCCATCTCGGCCATCTGCCCGCGCCCGCACGCCATCGCAGCCGCTCTCCCGCCCGTGCCACTGACAGGTGGGGCCCACCTGTCAGGCGTCATCTCCGCCCGGGACTCCATCCCCGTCTCCGATTCGAACTCCGCCCGCGTCCGCCGCCGTCTTTCATCCGGTCACCTCGGGAGCCGGGTATAAAACCGGCCGACCCCTCGGCTTCTCCGCCATCCCGAGCCGCCGCCTCCGCCGCCGCTCACCGCCGTCGTCGCCCGTGTGCGCCGCCGCCGTCCGACGTCGTTCTCAGTCGTTCGCCGCCGCTCGCCGTCGTTCGCCGCCGTCTTCGCCGCCGCCGCCGGTGAGCCCCGTCGTCTTCCGCCGCCGTCCCGTACCCCGTCGGTTAGACCCCGCCGCCGCAGCCCCGTCGCCGCACCCCGCCGCCGGCCAGATCCGCCGCAGCCCGCCGCCTGGTCGCCAGCGGGACTGCGCCCGCGCCGCGCCCGTGACGCCTCGGTCCCCGCGCCGGCGTGCGTCAGCGCTGACGCAACCCCGCCGCTTCGCCTTCCCGTGGACTCGTTCCACCGTGCGCCGTGCCACTGCCATGTGGGTCCCGTTTGTCAGCCCGAACCGTAGACACGTGAGCCGATCTGCCCCGTCACCCCGCCACGCCAGCAGCCACGCAGTCCATCCACGTCAGCCCTAGATCCGACGTGGATGCCACGTAGGCGCCACCTGTCCGCCACGTCAGCTCTCCGATGCCCCAGGTGCCACGTCAGCTGCCACGTCAGCATGACACGTCACCCTGTCCAGTCAGCATGCCACGTCAGCCCAGGTGTCCACGTGTCAGCCCCGTCAGCGCCGCGTCAGCACCCGCCGCTTGCGCCAGCAGCCCAGTCAGCCCGTACTGTTTCGTGCGCCGAGCCCACCGTAGACCCAGCTTCCCGTGTGCCCGGTCCACAGCACAGTGCACTTTTCCAATTTTCCCGATTTTCAGATAATCCAATTTTCCAAGAGCCCGTTCTCCCTCGTCCTAGCTCCGATTGACCCCGTTCTTTTTTCTAAATTCATCTAAAATTGAGCTCTACCTTTTGGTTCAGGTTTGAAAGTTTTTGGAGTTCATTTGAATTTTATTTGAATTTATTTTGTCTTTTCGTCTCGTTTTCTCTCTCGTTAGATCGCGTGTTCGAGGGAGCGGAAGTTGGATTTGAAGATCTAGAGCCCTCATCTGAGCAAGGCCAAGGCAAGTCGTATTCTTTGATCATGTTGAACCTAGATTTCAATCTATTATGTATTATTTTGATTCAAATTATCTTGCATGGCTATTTATTATTAAAACCTTGTATTGGTAGTTATACTCCTAATTGATTAAATCCCTCCATGATAATTTGATTACCATGACTCCATTGACACCCTAGGATTGGGAATTATTTAGTGATAAAATAATAATTGTCACATGGGGATTATGTCTAATTGCTTAGCCATGCTTATTGTTAGTATGTTGGGTCTAGCATCACATGTGATTAATTAACTTGACTTAATGAGATATTGAATCGTGGTTGGTGCCACTATTATAAAATTTGTGCCATGACGTTGGTGCGTCATTGGTGGTGGTTATACAAACTTGGTTTTCACTTGGGCGAATGATCGTGCAGTAAAGGGGGTGCTGGATGCACATTGGGATGTGGATGCTTCGCCTGAGTAACTTTTAAGGACTTAACTTTGTGCGCCATTGATCTGAGCTTAATCGTGCAAACCACATGTCTAGTATGGGATAGACCTGGCATAATAATTTGTGAAGTCTCCACTTTGGTTTTACTACTGATGTTGTGTGGCGCAAGAGGGGACAATTATCGACTAGGGGGTTACCCTACTCGACGGCGAATCCTTAGCGAGTGGGATCGGGTGGAGATGGATCATTGTAAAAGCCTTGTTGTGATTTCCTTAAGCTGAGGCTAATCCCATCGTGTGGGTACAGTTGTGCAACCTCTGCAGAGTGTAAAACTATTCGAATAGCCGTGTCCTCGGTCATGGACAATGCTCGGTGATTTCACACGAGGGGTAGAGTCTTTATGAAAATTTGGTTGGTTTGAGACGGGAAGTGAATGGTTAGTTCACTTATAGATTTATTCAATTCCTTTGATTATCTACTTAGTGTCTGTTGTTAAATTCGCTTTACAATCTATTTATTGTATTTACTTCAAATTGTCGCTTTATGCAAAATTAACCTTTCAGCCATCCATTGTTAAGCTTTGCATACTATATTGCATTCATTTGTTACAAACGACTTGCTGAGTACCAATGTACTCACGGCTTTATGCCCATGTTGCTCAGTTGAGGAGGAGGGACCAGATCAGCAGGAGTTGCTAGGAGAAGGCTACTACGAGGACTTCACGGATTAGGACTTCGCTCCCCAGTCGATTGCCTGTGGGCATGTCGAGTGGCTACTACGCTTAATTTTGGATTTCCGCTGCTAGTTTCTTTAAAGCCCTTCGGGCTAATAATTGTAAGCTTGGCCATAAGGTCGCACTCTGATGGTTATTAATATAATTTGGATTTCCTTTAGAATATCGTGATGTGGATGATATTTGTCTTTGTTTACGCTGTGTGCACTAGCGTGATCCTGGACTAGTGCAGAATACACAGTAGAGTCCGGATTTGTATATTCGGGTCTCGACAGGATGGCCACCACCTACATCTATTTGGCCTGCTGGGCCAAGAGGCCCAGTAAGGCATGTAAAAGGCATATATGCCCTTGGAATAGTAGACTGTGGTAGGGGTGTATTGTAATTGGGCCTGGTGGCCATGTATATATACTTTCTTGGGTTAACAAGGGAGGGATATAGCTCATTTTCCTACATAGTCTGATAGTCCCCTTATAGTTTGGTCCGTAGCCACAACAGTTGGCGTCGTCCGTGCGGACGAGGGTGAGTTGCAAGCTTAGGGAGAACTATGGCACCCAAGAGAGCAACGACAACAACCAAGCGAAAGAGGAGCACGCTAGCAGCGACAGCTAGGGCCAGCGCGCAGGGGCCAATGGTTGAGGGCCCGCTCCCCTCATGGCACCGACACTAGGCCACCGTAGGTAGTGAACAATCAGGGCTAGTGGGGAGAACCAGCTTGGATGGAAATGGTGATGGGACTGTCGCTCATGACCCCGATGCCTACGCCAACACAATAGTCGGCATCGGTGCCCGCGTCAACACGGCACCTGACCCCAGCGCCTACACCGACGCGGCAGTTGACCCGACACTCACATAGGTACGACTGTTGACCCGAATGCTCACGCCGGCATGACAGTTCGCTTCAACGCCCAGGCCGGTGCGTCCATCGGCCACGATGCCTGTGTAGGCAGGATTACTAGCCCCGACACTCGCACCGACGCATCGGTCGACTTCAAAGGTTGTTTTGACCCCGTCCTCAATGGTCCTCTCCACCGCACAAGCACTCCTATTAACTCTGAAGCCCAAGCCGTCATCGCCAACAACCTCATGACATGCACCTCTTTGCTAGTAGACTCCGCTACACGTGCGGTGGAGGGTACTCTGGTAGTGGTCCTCAGCACGCTGCAGCGTGAGCTGGCAGACCTTCGGGGTGCCATGCGAGAGATGTGTGAGGCTTGGAGTCAGCGAATGCCTATGACAATGGTAGGAGAGGGGGTAACCGAGCGAGTGGACAATCACAAAGCCCTTACTCACGCTCGTACTACACTTCGGCACGTGGACCTAGAGTCTCCGCTCTCCGCTGGTCTATAGCAGTCTGCGTGGCCGGAAGATTTCAAATTCCTTACCGTCGAACCATACAGGGGCGATATGGACCCTCGGGATTTCGTTCGCATGTACGAGACAACCATCGAAGCGGCTAGTAGGGATGATTCCACCAAAGTAAAGGGACTGCCACTTGCTCTTCAAGGGATAGCGCTCTCCTAGCTCTTCACCATCACGCCGAGCTCCATATACGCGTGGAAGCAGATCCAGGACCGCATGTGCAACAATTTTTAGGGCAACTACGTCGAAAGGGTCGATGCTGACTAGAGGGGGGTGAATAGGTGGTTTGAAAATTCTCTTCTAATTATTATTAAGAATTCAAGACATTTTCTATTTGTCTAAATCAAGTAAACAATGCGAAAGCTTAAATCAATTTGGTTTAGCACAAATAATGCCTATATCAATTAAGTTCACCGAAGTGCACCAACAACTTAAAACTATGTTAAAGTTTTGCAATCCTAGAATGACAAGCAATCAAATTAACTTTATGAATATAAATTGTTTGAAAGTAAATTGAGCACAAGAAAACAAACCACAATTACATGGTTCCTTTTTACCGTGGTGTTTGGAAACTTGCTAGTCTCCCCTAGTACACGTTGAGTTTAGCCTAAATGAATTAGACCGGCTCCACGAATTAAGCCTTCCACCTCAAATCCATTAGTGATAGCTCTTTCCTGCTCCAGGTAGGTGAGCTTCAACCTTCACAATTTTGTCGAGTCTTCTCACAACCTTTTTTAAGAAGATCACCGTGTACGGCGCCTCCAACGCCATCTAGGAGTCAGCAAACTCTTAAAGTAACAAGTCAAGCCCCTCGCTTGACTCTCACCACGTGCAACGAATGCACAAGCTCAAATGGACACTAAATCCACCTCTAGATGCAACACATGCACTCTAGATCCCTTCTCCTTACTCACAAAGTGCAACATATGCACAATTGAGTGGAAGGCCTCATACTAGCTCAAGAGAATAGAAATGGGTCCACCAACCTTGTCTCCAACTGGCCACAAGGGGGTATTTATACCCCACACAAGAAAACTAGCTATTTGAACCAAATTCCTGAAAAATCAGGACGAGCGAAAGTACCGCCGTGCGATGGTCGGTACTTCCGCACTTGTTCTGATACAATAGTAACGACTATTTCAGAGCTTCTGAACTAGCCGTTGGAAGTCGGCATGAAACTATCGCCGTTGAAATCTCGGTAGTTCCGATGTTCGGAAGTTCCACTCCACACATGCAGAACTACCTATTTCCTCGGGGACGAGAAGATTTCCCACAGGTGTCTCTTCGGAAAAAACGTGCCGTAGGAAAAATCCAGAGCTTTCGAAGTCCGGTAGTACGAAGCAACACATGTCAGTACTTCCACTTTCCGGTAATACCGCTCACACAGAGCTGGTACCTTTGGCGGCCGGACAAGCTGCTCACACAGAGCCGACAAGACCACTCGCATCCGTTAGTACCGTGCAACACATGTCAGCACTTCTGACCTCCAGTAGTACCGCTACACAAAGGCTATCGCTGCTATGATCCTTCTACTAGATAGATCAAAATCTCATGAGACTTTGTCTTTGTTTCTTATGTCGAGATTCAGCTCATTGTCCTGTTTCTACCACTGAGATGATCCCATGGTTGTCTCTTCCTGACTCTTCACTCATTTCTCCACTATCACAGTCTTCTCCAGGTGTTCCATCTGTGTCTCCTGTGCTGCCTCCTACAACACAACCTTTTGTTCTTGCAACACCTTTGTCTTGTTTCTCTGGGGTTCACTACTCTAGATGTCCTCATCCTTCACCAAACACCTCTCTTGGTATCTTGCTGACACCACTGTCTACTTCTTCTGATAATGCTCCTTGTTATGCCCTTCGTGACCGGACATCTCTTCGGTCTCCTGATGTCTTGATTTTTCTTCGACAACTTATGCTCTCTCTGTGTCACTGAGCCTAGTTCCTATCATGATGCTACTTTTTATTTTGAGTGGCAGCTCGCCATGGCAGAAGAGCTTGATGTTGTTCAACGTACAAAGACTTGGGATATTGTCCCAACACTTATGCATGCTCGTCCTATCACGTGCAAGTGGGTGTACAAGATTAAGACCATGTCTGATGGTACTATCGAGCACTATAAGGCTCGCCTTGTGCCTCACGGCTTCTAGCAAGAGTACGGTCATGATTACGGAGACTTTCGCTCCTGTTTCCATATGACCACTGTTCGCACTCTTGTTGCGGTTGCTTCTGTTCACCCTACCCACATTCACTACAGTCACCTTCTTCATGTTCTTCGCTATTTATGTGGAACCACTTCTCGTTGTTTGTTTTTCCCTTGCTCCAACTCACTACAGCTTCAGACTTACTCCAATGAAATCTGGGCTAGTGATTCTTCTTATCATCGTTCTCTTTCTACTTACTATATTTTTCTTGTCTCCTCCCTAATTGATTAGAAGACAAAGAAGTATATTTCAGTTTCCGTTTGGGTGCAAAGGCTGAGTTGAGAGCTATGACAGTAGTGACAGCAGTGGTTACTTGGTTGGCGTGGCTCCTTGCAGATTTTGGTGTGCCTGTGTTGGAACCTACGACTCTTTTGTCTGATGTGCATAACACCTATGGTTCTCTTGAGTTGTAGTTCTCTCGCGAGCTCAATACGAGTACCTTAAGTCAAGTGAAATTCATTAAGTATGCATTTGACTTCTTCGCATTACTTTTTACAGGATCTTGTCTAATCAGAACTGCATTATAACACTTCGGTTACAATTTGAGAATTCAGGCAGTACTGATAAGTACTCAACACACGATATAGAAGCAGATGATGGGACTCCTCTTAAGGTGGCCATATATGATTCTAACAACAGGATCATTACATATGAACCCTTTTCTTCAATGAGAGTTCACATTGTAGCCATTCATGGTGACTTTGATGATGATCATAAAGGGCAATGGACTGAAGATTACTTGCGTAGTAATATAGTACTTGGACGACCTAGAAAAGAACATCTTTTGTCTGGAAAGCTATATTTCAGGCTACAAAATGGCGTGGGTTATCTCAACTGTGTTAAGTTCCAGGACAGTTCCAGTTTCGTTCCTAGCAAAAAGTTCAAGCTGGCAGTCATGGCTGATGATCAAAGAATTACGGAAAGAATTCAAGAAGGAATAACTGAATCTTTTGCTGTAAAGGATGTTCGGGGATGCCGTAAGTTCATGTGTTCTTATATTCTAGTATTTATCATTCAATATTCCTCTATGCTCCTTTCCAAAATAAATATGCCTTAATCTGATTATTCGTACTATAAGGCCAGTCTCAGTGGAGGTTTCATGTCCCAGTTTCCAACACACCCATATTTTGGAAACAGTGCAGAAGAGTTTCATCCCCATGAAACTCTCTCTACTCCCATGAAACTTTTATCATCTCTCTCTTCATCAATACAGTGCTATGTCAGCGTATTTAATGCCCATGAAACTCCATGAAACCCCCATTGAGATTGGCCTAAGACTCGATTAACAAACTATTTCGTTATCTGGATCAGTAAATGCAAAATTAAATGTATTTTCCCTTCTCGAATAAAATCATTTCCCCCTTTATTTATGTATGCTTTTTCTTAGACGAATTTCCCCCTTTTACTCTGCTTAGGGCCTGTTTTGATCGCCTAGAACTAATTATTAGTTCACTAGTTGGTGGACTAAAAATTAGATGACTAAACTTTAGGTGACTAAAAATTAGTCAAGTGCTGTTTGGATACATGGACTAAAAGGTGGTGACTTTCATGGGCAAAGACATTTATACCCCTATATTTGTTAGTGTGTTGCATGTGGAGAAAGGGTAGCGGGGGTATTTTCGTCTTTTGCTGTTTGGTACCACCTTTTAGTCCACAATTAGTCCACATTTGCCAACTAATGAAATAATAGCTAGTTGGGGATGAACTAAAAATTAGTCCAGGTATTAGTACACCTGTTTAGATGGACTAGATCTAAACTTTAGGTGACTAAAAATTAGTCAAGGGATCCAAACAAGGCCTTAGTATAGAATGAATGATAGCACGCTTCGACTCTCCAGCCTCCCGCGTCAGCTTCTGTCTTTCCGATTTCATCTTGTGTACAGGTTACAACACTGTCATGGCGCTGTGGGCCGGGACGAGGCAGGCGGCGACGGTGGCACAGCTGGTCAGGGCGGACGCCGGCGAGGTCATCTCCATGATCATTCAGGCGGCCGGGACAGCTCGCCAGAACAAGAAGGAGTGCGAGCAGCTCGCGCGCCGCGTCTTCATGATCGCCGAGCTGCTGCCGCACCTCCAGGATCCGGATGTGATGCGGCGCGAGGAGGTTCGGCGGCCGCTGACGGGGCTGGGCGACACGCTGCGGGAGGCGCACGAGCTCGTCACGTCCTGCCAGGGGAGGAGCGCCATGTACCAATTCGTCACGGCCGGGAGGCAGGCCGACAGGTTCAGAGACGTGCAGAGCAGGATTGACTCCTACCTGCTCGTCTTCCCCTTCATCAGCCACATCGACGTCACCCGCCGCCTCGATCGTATCTACAACATTCTGCTTCCAAATGACTCCCAGTCCCAGCTGGTACAAATTATTGATCTAGCTCTCCCTGAAATGAATGGCCTCAACTCAAGCTTTTTAGTTAACTAATTGTATTATTACTTCCAAATGGCCTCGTGCTTGGTTTCATAAAGAGTTGTCTGTACTAGGAGGCTGCGGAGGTGGCTCAGGAGGTGGTGCCCCTACCCCATGGAGTTGGATCTGAGGAGTTCACGTTCGCGGAGCTCGCGGCGGCGACCAATAACTTCGCCCTTGACACAGTGCTCGGCGATGGCAGCTTCGGCATGGTGTACAAGGGCAGTCTTCACGACGGACGGGATGTGGCCATCAAGCGTGTGAGCAGGACGGGCGGGAGGTGGCTATCAGCGCATGAGTTCTGGAACGAGATGGCCATCCTCTCCTCCCTCCGCCACATGCACATTGTCCGCCTCTTTGGCTGGAGCGTGCAGAAGGAGGAGCGCCCCCTGCTCGTCTTCGAGTACATGAACAACGGCTCGCTCGACAACCACCTGTATCGTCAGACGTCGTCCTCCTCGCCGGTGACGACGTCCTGGACGATGCGCATCGAGATACTGCTCGGCGTGTCGCGGGCCATCGAGTACCTGCACTGCTACGCCGTGCCGCCGGTCATCCACGGCGACATCAAGTCGTCCAACGTCCTGCTAGACGCGAGCTGGGTGCCGCGCGTGTCCGACTTTGGCGTGTCGATCACATATGACGAGGCGGATGAGGCCGAAGTACCGATATGCGGCACGCTTGGGTACATCGACCCGGAGTACGCCCAAACAGGGCGTCTGAAGCCGACGAGCGACGTGTACAGCTTCGGCGTGGTGATGCTGGAGGTATTGACGGGGAAGAAGGCGATTATTAATTGGGAGGAGGAGGAGAGCAAGCCCAGCGTGCCCCGCACCCGCTCCCGCATGAGCTTGCCGATCTTCGCGCTGCAATCCATCGAGGCCGGAGAGCTGGGGAAGGTGCTGGACAGGCGCCCGGCGGTACCGGAGCCAACGCCGCGGCAGCTCGAGGCGGCGGAGCTGGTGGCGCGCACGGCAGCGCGCTGCCTGCAGCTGCGGGGAGAGGACCGGCCGGCCATGTCGGACGTCGTGGCCGACCTGGAGACGGCGCTCGAGCTCGTCCGTTGCGGTGAGTAGCCCGATCCGGGCGGTGGGACACCGATGTGAATGCGATGATCGTAGCACTCCACTTCCTTCCGATGTGCGCCTGGATTGTTGGCTGAAGAGGAAATTGCCATGGAGAATCATAATCTATGAATTTGTAATCCTTTTTGCAAACATGATGTTGTTCAAACTAGTGATAAACGTTGAAATCTCTTTACGGAATTGATGTAGTGACAAATATTTGTGAACTCAAATTGATCCGTTAGAATGATTTTTCAAGCCTGCAAACTTAAGTGGCACGATTACACAAGTTTGGAGACCTCAAATACAATCCTATCTAACGAAACATAAGATCAGTGTTTCAAGAGCACTTGTTGTCGTTCTTCGTTTGTTTGGCATGTCCGAACCAGGTTTTAATCTTTCGGAAGCAAAAAAAATTCGGCTGCCTGTGAAAGAAACAAAAGAACGAAATTTCGTTCATTTCATTCAAATTTCGGACGAAAAAAAATGAAATTTAACCAAAATTTAAATAAATTTTGAATACATTTCAAATAAGGCCAAATTCGACCAAATTTTAGCCAAATGAAATTTATTTCGTTGGGCACCGAAAGGGACGAAATTTCGGTCAATTCGTGAAATTTCAGACGAGATTTGTAACACTTGTCCGAACCGTACCAACACTGACAGACATAATCCTCGTAGCCACGAATAGTTCTGGTCCGGTTGTGAGAAGTGACACACTTGACAGTTTGTGAGAAGCACAGACCCAACAAGTTTAATTAGTGACAAATATTTGTGAACTCAAATTGATCTATCAGATTGATTTTTCAAGTCTGCAAACTTAAGTGGCACGATTACGCAAGTTTAGAGACATCAAGTACAATCATATCTAGCGAAACATTAGAACAGTGTTTCAAGAACATTTGTCGTCGTTCTTCGTTTGTTTGGCATGGCCGAACCGTACAAACAGTGAATATAATCCTTGTAGCCACGGAAAGTTCTGGTCCGGTTGTTTCCATTCACCTTTCTGTGAAAGTCATGGCTTGAGTACGACGTGGGTGCATGTGCAATGCTGCGCCAGCGTCAAATCAGAGCTCAGGATATTCCACGCGGTTAGTTCTTGATGGGACCGACTATTGCACTGCTGTTTTCTTTCGGTAGTGATCATTTGAGCTTTTTTTGGTGGCTTATAGCTGAAAAGCACTGTAACTGACAGAAACTTATTTAGCACAATTAAATTTAAAACAATTAAAATATATAAAATATGTTAGCCCATTACGTATAATACAAACATATACGGGAAAAAAGAACCAGCAAAAAAGATCAACAAAAAGCCAAAAGTTCAGAAAAAGACAAAATTTATGAATAGTGAAAAATAAGCCGGAAGCTAGAAGCTGAAGCCCAAATCATCACACAAAATGCATAATCATTTCACATTCTATTTCAGCGATTCAATGTACTGTACCAGTTAAGACAACACATCGTTCTCAGATTAACCATCCCCTTGAACTGCCAGATGCATTTCCCAACATTGGTGCTGGTGCAAGGATTCTAGAACAAAGTGCATCAGAACTAGCTCCGCCTGAACAAGGGGTACATGGCTTTCAAGGTTGGTTCTTTATTTTTCACCACTGTTGCAGGAGTTGTTTTGAACAATGGTTCTATATTTGATATTACAAGATTTGAAAATTTTGAGTGAAGGTGATCAATCAAGTGATCAGATGGCCAGTGACTATCCCCGAGCAAACATTTCTGGTGTGGGTTATTGCATAACTCAGTCATCTAATGTGCCCCTTGTGATGGCTAATGTAAGTATAAATTTCTGTTGAATTCGCTCAGTCTACCACAGTCGTTTTACGTATTTGAAGTTGGATAGCATATCTGAAAGAGAGATTAAACCATTATTACTTTAATATGGCAACATAACCCATGAACTCGTCATATTGTTAAATCCTTATGTCCGTGGGAGCATGGCATCAACATATTGTAATTTGTAAGCCATAAATATCTGTGTTATATTGAGAATTTGATATCACTGCTGCATTTTTTGTACATTGCAAGGTCATGAACTTTTTTTTCCAGGAAACTCCTTCCAGAGACAATAATTTACCTGGAACAATTCAGAATGCAGTGCAGCATGCCACGGATGCGACTTTCCTAAATCAGCTGATCCGCCATTCGACGGTCCTTAACCAGCAAATTATGGTGTGGAACTATACCATGTAGCGAAATTTAGAGAAGCGTGTACCTTTGTCACTTTGCATGAACGGAAGCTATCAACTTTTTCCCCCTTTTTTGGGGGGTTCCTCTACTGTGAGCAAAAAATGTTGTTAAAAATTCTGCTGGCCAAAATGCAAAGTTATTCTGAAAAGTGGAAGCTTTCTGTTGAAAGAGCACAACTGCACCACCATGCATTTTCATCTTGAACAATTCTTTTTGTATAAAAAGTATTTTCAAATAATGCGCATCATGCACCTTTTGTAAATCATCATATGAACTTTGTAGCAGTTGATTCTTCTCTGGTTTCTTTTTGCTGCAGAGTTTGCAGGATTAGCTGGCTGGTTGGATCCATACTTTGGTCAGGAAATTTCGAAGCTTCTACTTCTACTCGGAACATCATCCCAGAACAGTACTTTTCTCAGGACCAAGACCAGCACATGCAACATCCGTTAAATGTACAGAACGACGGTCCTCGTGGGTCCGCATATCCAGGGCCAGGTTACAGCAACTACTAGAAACATTCGAAGGCGTTTTACAATTCTAACTCGTAGGGATTAGTAGTTTGTTACTTAAGTGATCTGTCTGCGTTTTTCTTTTCTCTTGCGACTTCATGCTGTGTTGTTGCCCGGTTCCTGAAGCAACTATATAGAATACTACTACGGAACGTCATCGTCAAAGTGAAGAATAATAATAAAAGCAATACTAGAAATCACAAGAAAATTGAATACTAGAAATTACGAGAAAATTGAAAATTTAAAAGTACTTTAATAAAGAACAAACAGAAACTGAAATAAATATTTGAAATATGGGACCGGTCCACTTCTAACCAAATAAAGAACAAATAAAACAACAAATAGTGGCACCCATGGTGCTGAAAACCCGAGTGCTCCCACCCATACATGATGCTATCACTCCACTGGTGTTTTACCTGAGAATGAAAAGAGCAAGCGTGAGATTTGAAAATCTTAGCAAATACCCAACAACAGTCATAACACAGTGAGTAAAGGACAGGTAATGCAGGCAAGATATTTAAAGGATAAGCAAGCAAGCAATTGATATAGGTTAAGTGCAATGAAGCTAGGTTATCAAAAAATGATACAGATTGAAGATAAAGATCACAGGAACAGTGGCATTAAAGATAAATGTTATTTTAGCAAGTTATGACAATGGCACCGACGATCACTTCCCACATACCCGGTTATACGAGAATAGTCAGGCACACCATCGTCCTCGACTGTATAACCACCGACGGGATGTAATATCCTGAGTAACGAGAGTGTACGGCCCCCTGTACGTTATCATGTGGGTGGTAATATCCCCTATATGTGGATGACCCCAGGTCAGGTAACTGTCATCTGGTTAACCAAGATAATTATTATTTAGCAAGTTATGGCAATGATGCTGGCGATTACTCCTCACATACTCGGTTATACGAGAATAGTCAGGCACAACGCTGTCCTCGACTGTACAACCGCAGACGGGGTGTAATATCCTGAGTAACGAGAGTGTACAGCCCCTCGTACGTTACCAGGTGGGTGGAAATCTCCCCTATATGTGGATAATCCCAGGCCAGGTAACCGTTATATTATTAACATGATATATGGTGTAAATTTAAGGAACTAAGCGAAAGTTAAGATAAAATTTGGAAAAGTGAGGGGATTTGCTAAGGGTTGAAATGAATGCACATAATTCCCGATATGAGGATGATAATATGGTGATAAGATAACTGACATATCATGGATAGATTATATAGTATGAATTTAAGGAAACTAAGAAATGGCGAGGATACGGCCACGATAAAGTTATGAGAAGTGACTAGAGGAGACAGTTTGTAACATGAGGGCGATGTGAAATAATGATAAGGTGATAGTGATATAAGAACTATCCTAAATAGGTATTATAATATAGTTCACGCAAGGTTATCAACCAATCAAGTTTTATTATGTGATAAGTAATTATTAGTCAGATTAACAGGTTTAATATATACATCCTTCATGGCTCAAAACAACATCATACAATTAATGGATTATGATATTAGGAAACTAAAACATTGCAGCACTAATGTCACAAGAGTGCTAATAATTTAAACCTAAGTTAAAATATATTCATATGCTATGCCCATTAACGATTTAAGCATGAATTCTAAAACATTAATTAAAAGTATAAATTCTAGAACATTTTAACTGAGCATCCTAATAAACATAAAAGCATGTGAATCAAGATAATCTAGAACATCATGATATAAATATAATATTAAAAGTCTATAACTGGGAAACATGAGCGATATGATAATACCTAGACAAGCATTAGTGATACGATAATAATCAGATGAGCTTTAGTGATATGATATTAGCCAAGCGAGCATAAGTGACGTGATAATTATACTCAATAGCAAGGTGATAACTGATAAATAAATTGGAAATACGCAATATGTGAAACGGAAAGGTCACAACCATGAGGTACTTGTCTTGAGCATGCTTAACGGACACGCTGCATGAAAGATCTAGAATACACAACGGCACGAACACTTCCTTAAAAACGACATGTGAACCTGAATCTATAGACTCAATCAATCTTCATCAATTAATGCTATCTCGATTAATTAATACCACCAATATCAACTTGCATACAGCTGAAGAGAGACTAGGTGGTGATCGGTTCGGCTGGAAAGCTCATGGCTTATGGCTGAAAACACTGTAGCTGACTGAAAAAAACACTGTAGTTGACATAGACTTATTTAGCATAATTAAATTTAAAAAAAATTAAAAATATAAAAAATATGTTAGCCCATTACGTATAATACAAACAAATACGGGAAAAAAAGAACCGGCAAAAAAGCTCAATAAAAAACCAAAATTTCAGAAAAAGATGAAACTTATGAATAGTGAAAAATAAGCCAGAAGTCGAAGCCGAATTGATCAGAGCCGAATAATTGCCTTCTATCAATGCTCATTCATCTCACCGTCTACTGATGCTTTGATGTGACGTGAATCAATTTGGTGCTTGGACTTTTCTTCCCGTGAGATCACTTCAGATCAGTTGGTGGTGGCCGTGACTTGACCGCGGATAGGGACGAAGCAAGATTTGAGGTGCTGCTGCGTTGATTTGTTGACGCAAGGACCGAGCATGAGGGAGATTCAATTTTTTGCTACCCTTAAAATTGACATCGAAACTCTGTCATTTACATATGAGGTCATCTAAGTCACTGATAATAGGTCCGGATAGCAAATCTATTGCCATCCAAATCGTAAGAGTGGCAAATAAATAAATTTTCCGATGACTAGTGCACCGGTGGCACGCCGATCGACAGACTGTGGAGATGTGCTGGCTTCTTTCCGTCCGCGCGGCCCGATCAGTGTTTCAGGAATTGTCGTTCTTCGTTTGTTTGGCATGCCCGAACCGTACAAACACTGACATAATCCACGAATAGGTCTGGTCCGGTTGTTTCCATTACCTTTCTGTGAGTCTTGTCTTGAATACGACGTGGGGGCACGTCGCAGTGCTGCGCCTGCGCCAAATCAGAGCTCAGGATATTCCGCGTGGTTCGTGATCTATTTGTTTGCATGGAACTAAACTAAAGCGTCACCTAGCCGCGTGAGCCGCGTCAACGTACGTGTCCCCGAGGCCCGAGTAGTACACTCGTAGGCATTTCGCTCAGTCGTAAAGCACTTTGCCTCTGCTGATGAGGAGGCCAGCTCCTTGGCCGGTTCATTTCATCATTGGAGAGTTTTGTCTACCTGTATTTTGATTTCTCGTGTTCCTGTCGCCTTTGACAAATTTACAACGACGACAGCGCATCATGAAAAGGGGAAAAGCGCAACGTTCCCTCGTGTAAGGAATTTTCCGTAGGGTTTCCGCTGGTGAGAAGGTTAGGCCTGCATTTTGTTAATATCTCGTAGTTATCTTGTCCTTCTCGCCCTCGACGAATTCACAGCGACGTTAAGGACATTCCATTTAGAAAATGGAAAAGGAGAGAAACTAAAAAAACAAAACCACCGCGTTATACTGCGACCTGGAGTACGGCCTAACAGGGCGTCTGAGCCGTCGAGCGACGTGTACAACTTAGGCGTGGTGATGCTAGAGGTATTGACGAGGAAGAAGGCAATTGCTAACTGAGCAAGGGCCCTATGAGCTTGTGTAGGACCGAACAGACAACAGAGTGGGGTGAATGATGCCTTCAAACCTTCTCAAGTATTCACACAACCCTTTTTCTCCAATAGATATAGAGCTATGAAGTTAGGGATTGAATGCTCACTGAAAACCGAGAAAGCAGACCGAAACAGACGCTGGCTGAGAAGGTCCAAAGCGGTCGAAGCTTCTCTGCCGTGGTCGAAATGACCAAGCGGTCAAGACTTTGTTGTGTGGTTGTAAGTCTCTATGTCGTGGTCGAAACAACCAAGTGGGTGTCCGTCTGTGTTCAGATTGGTCGAAAGCCAACTAGTGGTCGATCGAACAACTTGGCCGCAGACAGACAGTTCTCTGGTCGAAACATCATGGTCGTAAGCCAACAGGTGGTCGAACGTCCAACGTGGTCAGAACCATATCACCGCAACAGAAAAACAGCATGGTCAAAAAGAAGTGTGTGGTCGTAAATGAAACAGAGGAAGAAGGAAGCGCACGACCCCGAGATCTAATTTCTGAATAACTTTTGATTCTCAGATCAATTGGTCATGAGACTTCAAACACAGCAAGACCACGTCCTCAAAAGACTTCTCTAAACTTTAATTGAAAACTTATCAAGCCTGCAAAGATCTTTCGGGAAAATCACGAAGACCGCTCAAAACCACGACTATGAAAGAAGGAATATAATCAGATCATGTAAATAGAATTAAAAGGGCCAAGAAAGTTTCGAGTATGTTCTTCCATTACCAGGCAAGTCGGATCATCCAAAGAACAATCGAGAGCAAAGACTTAAGTCCAGAAGCAAAAGAGCGAAGAGAAGAACAGAGAAGAAATAACTGAAGCAACAGAATCAACTCAACTCTACTCATACGAGCATACATAGAAATAGATCAAGAGATGATATATTGCTCAGTAAGTTGATTCTACAGCCACTCCATCAGGATGACCAATAGCACACGCGCTCCAACCCAAAATACAAAAACCAACAACAGAAATTGAACCCTAGCAACACCCGCTCGGATGGGATGCCGCCCATCCCAATTTATAGTCACATGATACTGGGGATGACCCGTAAACCCCTGCGAACAACCGGGTTTTCCATCACATGCTTTACCCGCTAATACAGACAACCGTGCTTTTAACAATGCTTTAACCAGAGAGTAGTTTCCTTTGCATGCTTTGAGCATTTCTCCAAAATGCCCCTCCTGTAGCTTCCCGGAAACTTCCCATTCCCTTGCTGTCCAAGTCTTGCAGCCACCTCGCCGCCTAGTCATCCTTCGACATCCTTCCAACCGTTCTGGACCTCAACACTTCCCGTGCTTATTCCTGGTTTATCCATGCCTCGCCATGACTTAGCTCCAAAGTCGTACAGTCATCACAGACAAGCAAGCACATCACATAGCACCGCACCAAAAGCATTTCATCCGTCTGCATATAACGGAAAAGCAAACCAGTGAACAAAACACAACAATACACCTGGTCGTAAACACCTACAACCGGTCGAATGCACTGCTCGAGAGGTGGTCGTAGCCCTGAACACTTCCCAGCTCCCTACGACGACACCGCAAGCTGATACGACCACTTAGAAGTTGGTACGACCGCGTGCAAGAGGCTTCGACCGCCTCCCGCTGCGTTACGATCACCTGTTGGTATCACAACCACACAGACAGTCGTTTCGACCACGTTACAGCTCCTCCGATCGCTTCTACTTCGTGGTCGTAAACCTTCTTCTGAAGTCTCGAGCATGATGACTTCTTCGCAACGTGGTTGACGCCCCTTCCGACTATGTTCAATGCTTTTCACCATGGTCGAAGCCTCTTCCAACCACGTACAACGTTTTTCACCGTGGTCGAAGCCTCTTCCGACCACGTACAACGTGATCGAAACGCCTCCCGACCACATACAACATGGTCGCAGCGCCTCCTGACCACATACAACGTGGTTGAAACGCCTCCCAACCACGTTCAACGTGGTCGATAGCCCATCTGCCGACTTCCGAACGTGGTCGAAGCCCGCTTTCGACTACCGACCACGGACGTTACTTCTGAACGTGATCGAAGACCTGACTGCCGACTACCAACCGCAGCGGTCGAGGCTACGACTACCTACCGCAGCGATCGAAGCTACCGACCATGGCCAGTCGAAGCATCCGACTCCTGACCATGGCCAGTCGACGCTTTCGACTTCCGACCACGGCAAACGTGGTCGTGAATCTGTCTTTCGACCATGGCCAACTAAAGCTTTCGACTTCCGACCACGGCCAACGTGGTCGTGAATCTGTCTTTCGACCATGGCCAACTGAAGCTTTCGACTTTCGACTACGGCCAACGTGGTCGTGAATCTGTCTTCCGACCACGTGCAAGAGCTTAAGACTTTACAGAGACAGCTCAAATCTCAAATACTAAATTCAATCTTTCTAAAACAAGGGTCAATTACTCATCACAATCATGGGGTCACCTCCACATGGTCTCTCAGCTTGGCGATCTTCGCGCTGCCAATCATCAAGCCAGAGAGCGGGGGAAGGTGTTGGACAAGCGCCCGACAGTACCATAGCCAACGACGCGGCAGCTCAAGGCGGCGGAGCTAGTGGCGTGCATGGTAGCGCGTTGCCTGCGGCTATGAGGAGAGGACCGGCCGGCCATGTCGAGCTCAGGGTTAAAACTTTTGTACAAAATTTTGCAAAATGGATGAAATTTCATCCTTTTCAGTACCTACCAAAACAGGTTTTATTTGACTAAAACTTGACCGAATTTAGCCCTATTTGAAATTTATTCAAATTTTAGTTAAATTTCATAAAAAAAATTGATTTTTTTCGTCCAAATTTTTGAATTTCGTTCATTTGTTCCTTTCACCGGTGTCCAAAAATTTTCGCATCCAAAAGTTTTAACACTGGTTGTGCTCGTCCGTTGCGGTGACTAGCCCGTTCCGGGCGATGGGATACCGATGTGAATGCAATGATCGTAGCACTCCTTCCAATGTGCGAAATTTGGACACTGTTGGACCCATAGCCCACCGAAATTCCTTTTTTGGCCCCCCAAAGCAAAAAATTCCAAAAATGGACCCCATTTGAGCGCGCGTTTACGGGAGGGGGACACGTGGCACTGTTCATCCGGTCGTGCGGTCTGTGACCGCACGACCGGCCTGGCGCCGCGCCCGAGCGCGCGAGCTCCCGCCCCACCGCGTGACTGCCCCGCCCACCGCACGACCGGCCCGCCCACCGCGCGTCCCGCGCCCGCCAGCGCCCGTCTGCCGTCCCGCGGTCGCCCGAGCGCGCGTCTGCGTCCCCAAGCACGCGTTTGGTCTGTTTAGGGTTTGTAATACTCGTGAATATTTGTATGGTTTCTCAATTTTGTAGTTGTAAACTGAGAAAAAAATAGATAAAGTTGCAATAATAAATTATGTTCATTGTTAGTTGCAGATGTATAAAAAATTAGGATAAAATTTTTTAAAAAACGGTTAATCATAGAACGATCGTTTCGTAAAGTGGTAAGTGATATTTAGAGTTTCGTATCGTTTTGAGGTTTGCAATCACCATGTTATTTGTATGTTTTGTCAATTTTGTAAATGTAAACTCGGAAAGAATCTGACCAAGTAGTCATAAAAGTTTATATTCATTATAACTTGTAGATGCTAATAAAATTTTGGTAAATTTTTTTTAGGAACAATTGACCGTAGAACGGTCGAGACATAAAGTGGTAAGTGATATTTCGAAGGTTAGTGAGAATTCGTGTACGGTGAGGAGCGCTATGTTAATATTGTTAAATGAGGTGATACGTGAATCATGGAATGCGAAAATACGAGATATTGAACTTCATAATACAGTTGGGAGTAACATGCCGCGTAGACTTTTATTACATGCATAACATATAGCATGATATGCGACTAACCCACCCAACTGCTCGTACGACCTACTGTGTGGACCGGAGCCACTTTCCCTTCCTTGCTCGCTCGGCGTTGAACTCCTCCGCGGCCTCTTTTGCCTTAGCCGCAATTTCCCTCTTTCTCTCGCGCTCCATCTCGCGAGCCTCCCGCTCCCTACGCGTGCACGCTTCAAGATGAGCTTGCGTCTCGCGCTGTATACGCAGGGTGTGCTCGTGCTTGCGGCGCTCCTCCTCCAGCAACTCCTTCTCCTTTGTGACATTCCGCTCCTCGAAGTTGAGGGTCCATTGGTCCTCAGGGTGGATCTCAAGATCGATCCATTTGCGGTAGCCACACAGGGGCTCCGGAGACTGTAAATACATGGGAGATATTGTTAGTGCGAGCTGTGAAGGAGAAAAGGTAGGGGAAAAGGAGAAAAGATATTGTTACCGGCTGCCGATAGGTTGCGGTGTCAAAACGGCGGTTGGGGGTAGTCACTGGAGTAGTTTGCGCAACCCCAGTAATGCATACCTAGACTGATGCTGTGCTTAGACTTGAAGAACTTGCACACGTCCCCACACCAACAAAGGGGAGGTGTCTCCCCCTCAGGTGGTAGTTGTGGCGAACGCTCGGTGGGGACGTCTGGGATGGGGTTTTTGCTACGCGGGCGCTCTGGGGGGGACCTTTCATCGTAGCACGATGGGCTTGTTCTACCCGGGCCTGTATCGCCCTTATTTTCTCATCGCGTGCGGCATCGCGGGCCGCAGCTGACCGTGCTATGTCACGGGTCTCCTCCCAATCCTTCACCATCTTGTCCCATTGCTTCTTCTTGCCTTTGTCCATCCCGGTTGGGTGAGGGAAGCGCGATGTAGTATGGGGTTTGGATGGGCAATGTTTGCTGCGAAATGGAATGCATACGAATTTATAGGGGCCGTTTTGTCTCTACTCGTACGTCTAAAGCTGGTCCGCGTGGTGGTAGCAGTGAGTAAAGATGGGAGTGTTGCGGTATCACTGAAAAAAGGTCCTGTTTTGTAATGTCTCTGAGCAAAGCTGCCCTGAATTGTCATCTCACTGAGCAAAGCTGACCTCTTGTTGTAATGTCACTGAGAAAAGATGCCCTCTTTAGTACTGTCACTGCCCAAAGCTGGCATGTTTTGTCATGTCGCTGCGCAAAGCTGGCATATTTTGTCATATCACTGAGCAAAGCTGCCCCGTTCTGTCATGTCTCTGAGCAAAGCTGCCCGGTTTTATCATGTCACTGCGCAAAGCTGGCACCTTTTGTCATCTCACTGAGCAAAGCTGCCCCGTTTTATCATGTAACTGCGCAAAGCTGGCATGTTTTGTCATCGCACTGAGCAAAGCTCCCCCGTTATGTCATGTCTCTGAGCACAGCTGCCATGTATTGTCATCTCAAAGAGCAAAGCTGACCTATTTTTGTCATTTGACTGAGCACAGCTGCTCTCTTTAGTAATGTCACTGCGAAAAGCTGTCCTCTGTCATCTCTTTGAGCAAAGCTGCCCCGTGTTGTCATGTCACTGAGCAAAGCTGCCCCGTGTTGTCATGTCACTGAGCAAAGCTGCCCCGTGTTGTCATGTCACTGAGCAAAGCTGCCCCGTGTTGTCATGTCACTGAGCAAAGCTGCCCCGTGTTGTCATGTCACTGAGCAAAGCTGCCCGGTGTTGTCATTTCACTGCGAAAGCAGACCTGTTCTGTCATCTCTCAGAGGAAAGATGCCCCGTTATGTCACGTCTGTGCGAAGAACCGTCCTTTGATTCGTTTGAGGGGAATGCAGCAAGTTGTCTCAGTTGGTATAAGTAGCACGGTTGGGGTCCCAGCACATTGTTGAGTCGAACAAAGAAGTACCCTGTCTTTCGTGCTTGAACAAACCATGTCGGAAGACGAGGGGCCAGTGGGATTTGGGTCACCGAAGGACGACATTCCCTTAGAAAGGAGGGATATGTTCGGTCCACAGTACCGATTGATGCCAAGTCGGCGTGCTCAACCAGCGTGGCTGAAATGCAGGCACAATGAGTACGCGGTCGTCCAGATCTTGGATTCCCCGAACGATGGCGGGCGACGTTTCTTCCGATGTTCACGCTCCGGGGTACAATTTAGTAATATTACATTTTTGTATTGCTTATGGACCCGCGAAGTTAACCGTCCTTTTTTTTGCAGATGGCAAAATGCGACTTCTCCCGCTGGATCGACCCTCCTCATGAACGGTATGTTGATCGTTATGTGGATACATTATGGGCTCGAATATGGGACTTGGAGTACCGAATGGAGAGCCTCACTGAGGAGAACAACGACCTTCGCGAACAGATGCAACGCGAGAGGGGCAACGAGGAGGTCGTGAATATAGCAAGCTCTTATGATCCCACATGTTGCTGCGCGAACCCGAGCTGCATATGTGCATGCCACTCCCACGACGGCCAGCCACGTCCGAGGCGGCCCCCCAGCAATTCTCCATGTGGGTGCCACGAGGCTCGTTTGGCATGTAGGTAACGAGGGTTATTGTTGTGTCGTATTATAGTTCATGTATGCGTTGAATTAAAATGTTGGGTGTACTACTTTCCATAAATTCTGTATGTGCAATGTATGTGTTGTTTCGTGTTATAAGTATGTGACGCCTTCATTTTATGTGACCTTCATATGCTGTGGCCTCTTTCCGTAGCGATGTAATGTGCAACGTTGTTAAGTATGTGATGGATTGGTTGTTATCTTCGTGGAGTTGTTATCACAAGCTAGAAAAAATGCAATACTGAGCAAAGATGCCTCGTTTTGTCATCCCACTTGGCAAGGTGGCCTCTTTTGTCAAGTTACTGCGGAAAGCTGGCCTCTTTTGACATGTCACTGCGGAAAGCTGGCCCGTTTTGTCAAGTCACTGCGCAAAGTTGGCCCGTTTTGTGAAGTCACTGGGCAAAGCTGCACTGTTTTGTCATGTCACTGGGCAAAGCTGCCCTCTTTTGTCATGTCACTGAGCAAAGTTGCCCCTTTTTTATGAGGTCACTGCGCAAAGCTGGCATGTTTTGTCTCCGCACTGAGCATGGTGTGGGGTCCAGATTTGTGTTGTATGTGGTCTTTGTGCGTGAGGCTGCCCCCCCACACAGCCTATAAAACGGAGCCATCCCTCACATACTCCCTGGCCATGTTATCAGTCACCTCCTGAGTTAGTTGTTCACAATCTGTGTAGTTTTCTTTCGTGCTCACTCCCCCAGAGTAGGCAATGAGTCAGCTCAGCACGTCTTCATGGGCACCCACGGTGATGTGCCCAAATTGCAACATCTTAGTTAGACGTAGGACATCACAGACGGCCGCGAATCCTGGGCGACACTACTACAAGTGCCCCAATCACTCGGTGAGTCAGATTGTTTCGGGTTCGTTGAAATCATGGTTTTATGTTTAAAAATCTTCTTGTCATGGAATCGCAGGAAGCTCATGGTGGTTGCCGATTCTGGGTGTGGGAGGATGAAATGGGAAATAGGACAGACAGTGTTCGCCGTGAGAGAGTTGTCGTGGGGGGTTGCGACCCCGTCGGGATGCGGCATCGTTTCGACAGACTAGAGTGGAAGATAAATGTTATGTTGTGTGGTATTTTGTTTCTTGTGTGTATTGTTATCCTCAAGTTGTAGTGCTGGAGGTTCTCCTCATGTATGTTCGCAATGTTTTATGCTATGTTGTCGTCAAGCTCTTTTGGTAATGTTTTATGTACGGTTGTGTTGTATTTTAGTTGTTGTGTTCGTTGGTGTGTTGGTGGTTGTACTACTTGCTACATGTCATGTACGTGAAATGTATGAGTTGTTCGTGTTGTCTTTGCCTGATGCCTTCTCCTCGTATATGTTGGTAATTTTTTATGCTACGTTGTCGTCAAGCTATGTCTTCTCCCGCTACCCCGTGTTGTCATCTCTCAGTTGGTTGTATGCCGTACTAAATCAAAGAACTTAGAGCAACCCTTTTATACTGGAAACCATCTTTGAACATCAAACCATCAAGCACTTGAAAAACATCACAAATATTACAAAAGCACAATTTAAAAAATTCATTCATCATCTCGTCGTCGCTGCCTCGTACGGCGCATATGATCGTCTGAGAAGGTGAACCTACTAGGGGAGCGGGGTGCATCGCGAAGATCGTAGTGCGAGGGGTGTGGCCGAGGCGGCGGTGGGTACAACTCTGTGGACAGTTGCGACGGCTGGTCATAAAGCATAGAGCTCACCCAATCGGAGGAGGTGCCTACGTCCTGCTTAGATGGTACAACTGAATTAGACAATGGAAAGTACAAAAATTGTTCATAATGAAATACACATGTTTAGTGCATACCGGGGTATGTGGCTGGTGAAATGAGGATGTCGACGGGAAGTCCCCCATGTACTCGTGCGATGTCATGCCTTGATAGGTCGGCACAACCCACCTGTCCCGGTCATATAGGTTGGTCTGCACCTGTCCCGGGAGATACGAGGGCATCTGCCCCTCTGGTTGGTCCGGCGAGTCAGGGGCGCTGTCTGGAGTGGGCCCCCGTCGTCCTGGAGAGCGCGGTCGCTCGTCCGTCGCCCTCCGTGATGACGATGCCCGTTGCGACGTGCTATCCCGTCGCAATTGCTGCAAGACGAACACGTGGTTAGACATAAATGGTAAATGAGTGCATGAACAAATAGTTGCGAATTGTCGAACCGCCGGGCCGAAGCGCGTGGAGGCCGAGCGACCGTAGCTTGGCCGACTCTCGGACAGCCCCTCTGGTTCGTGCGGCGATGTCAACCTCCGTGATGACGTCGCCCTCCGTAGCTGCGTGCTATCCTGTTGCAATTGCTGCAAGTCGAACATGTGCGTAGACATAAATGGTAAATGAGTGCATGAACAAATAGTTGCGAATTGTCGAACCGCCGGGCCGAAGCGCGTGGAGGCTGAGCGACCGTAGCTTGGCCGACTCTTGGACAGCCCCTCTGGTTCGTGCGGCGATGTCGACCTCCGTGATGACGTCGCCCTCCGTACCAGCGTGCTATCCTGTCGCAATTGCTGCAAGACGAACATGTGGTTAGACATAAATGGTAAATGAGTGCACAAACAAATAGTTGCCAATTGTCGAACGCCGGGCCGAAGCGCGTGGAGGCCGAGGATGGCCGTGCTGATCCTGGTGCTGACGGAGGCGCGGAGGGAGGTGGTGGTCCCTGGCCACGTCCGCCACCGCGTGTAGCAACAACGTCATCTCGGTGGCGACCACAACTCAAGGCCCGTATCGTACCCCTTGCCCTTTCGCTGATGCTGCGCATATAACTTACCCACCGAGATTCGGTATTTGACTTCCTATGTCGTATAGCCTCATTAGCCTCGATGTCGATACGATGTAGCCGGTCCACCTGCAGTGAAACAAACAGTCAGTTCAAATGTAATCCTGCATTGCGTAATGACACAGTACTCTCGTACCGCCTCGTCGACCCGTGCCGCTAGATGACGGTCTGGACCTTCCTGTATAGCCGCCCCGTGAACAGCATGAAGTGGAGGCTGTGGCGGCTCCCCTGTAGTAAGCCTACAGCGGGTGCGTGGAGCGTACCAGTCAAGATATGCCCTGTACGGCGCGGGGACGTCAGGGTCGTACGGTCGTGTCTCATCCACAACCATCGTATGCGCATGGTCAGACCACATGTCTGTCCACGTCCGCTGTGTGGCTCTCCAGTCTTCGGTCGCTCGCCCTCTCCTCGATTGCCTGCAAGTCCATTCAGACATTACACTATCAGTACGGTACTGACATTGACACTAATGCAGTAATTAAATTTGGGGTGTACTGACATACCGGTGGAACTCCTCCGCAAGAGGGCGTCCTGCCATGGGAGGCACATGCTGGTACAGCTCGAACTGTCTCATGACTCGGTGTGGGCTGTATGGCCCGACGCAGTGCGCGAACACCAAGTGGCAGGTCGTCATCCAGTACATGTGATCTCGCCCGCACTGATATGACAACCCGTGGGGGGCCGTGTTCTCAATTAACTGTGGAGACCATGGCCACCAGTCTACGTCGCCAAACGCCAGAAGCTCGAACCTCCGGTGGAAATCCGAGTACGCACGTCTCGGTGTGTCCCTGGCCCACCTCAACTGACCATGCGTCCAACGTGTACCCATTGTGGGCGCATCAACGGGGTCGTCGCCACCATACAACTGCGGGATGAGGTCATAAGGGTGCACACGACGACCAAAATCAGGCCTGCCAACGGGGAAGTGTTCCCATGACCACAACTGAAGGAGAAGGTAGCAGGCGGGTAGGACCGGCTCGCTGGCCGTGGTACGCTGCGAGGCGTCACACAAGCCTCGGTATGTGGAGCTAAGGACTGCTGATCCCCAGCTATACTGTGGCTGCTGACCAGGCCAGCCATCTGCCAAGGACTCCGCTAGCGGTATGTAGCTAGGCTGCACGGAGTCTCCAGTCGTGCTAGGGAACAAGACGTACCCGAACAGATATAGCAGGTATGCAACGAAGTGCGTCCGCACCGTGACCTCATCTGCGTCTGCAGGACAGGTCATGAAGCGACGAAGCCATCCATGTGGCACCCCAGCTGCGTTGTCTCGGATCGCATGACCGAACCGGTGACCCAGACGGACCTTCCAATCTGCTGCCTTTGGGGGTGGCACCACAGCAGCACCACGGACGGGTAGACCTGTAATCATCGTGACGTCCTGCAGAGTAACCGTCATCTCCCCCCACCGGAAGTGGAAGGTGTGAGTCTCCGGCCTCCATCGATCAACGAGAGCTGACAACAGTGGCGCATCGTACTGGAACCCATGCGGTAGATCCAACATGCGGGCAATGGGCAGCAGACCGGTGTCCCGCAGTAGTGGGATGTACCGATGGTCGAGACGCCAGTTCTCTCGGGGCCCCCTAAGGACGAAGCAAGGAGGCCCGTGTGCGGGTGCCGACAACCACACATGGCATCGGTGGTGCTCGTCCCAACGGGGGTCTAGCAGCTCGAACGCCATGTCCTGCCAAAGAAGGATAACAAGTTAGTGTACATTATAACAAAATGTGCAACAAATAACAACATAATTAACAACAAATGTAATGACAGGGAAACTTACGGAATGTACCAAAACATACATATAATGTGCACACCAATATGACCCACACGACAAGGAAACATATGGAATGTGCGAAAACATACATAACATGGTAAAGTTCAAGACATAGCTACATCGAGCCACTAATTCAGCGAACACCTCCTGAATAATACATTACATATGGATTGTGGTTGGTACTACGGAGCGTTGCTTGATGCCGGCCTGTTTGGGCACTGACTGAGGGAGTGGCCAAAGGTCTTGCATAGCCTACACTTCGGGCGCCGAACACGATCCCCTCGCTGGCTCTCATCCATGTCGTTGCGGATGCGACGGCTTTGTCGTCTTCCACGACCGACATGCTTCAGTGCATCGTTGGGCACCCACTTTATCTCCCCCGGCCATAATTCCCTGTAGTGCATGTCTACCCCGTAGGAATGGAACTCTGCACTCCAGGTTGCATACAAGTGCTGCATGTCGTAGTACTTGGAGATGTACTGTGTCGACGCCTGGTTCCATACAGCGCAGGCCGCGTACACATGGGAGCATGGCTTGTGCAGAAGCTGGGGCTTGTTGCAGGTGCAAGATGCTTCATCACCAATCGTGCATACCTGCTTGCGCTCCCCTCTAATGTGACCCATGACATACTTCTGCCTTAGGCGGACCTCAAACTTCCTCCTTAAGCCATCAATGGGCTGAGCAATGTGGGTTCGAGCCTTCTCCATCTTCCTGTCCATGAAGGCCTGCATGACCTCAGAGTATTGCTTGTTTTCCTCAACGTGCTTCTGCGCCATCCTGGCTCTATTCACAAAGTACCCGACGGTACGGTTCCAGGTCTCGGCCACAATTGCCGTGATCGGCAGGGATCTGACGCCCTTCAATACACCATTGTAAACCTCGGACATGTTGGTTGTCATGATCCCATACCTCGCCCCACCGGTGTCGTGCAACAAAGACCACATTTCCAAGTCAGGTGCATTGGACTGAACCCATTGTGAGAATACCCCGACTCTTGTGGAGCCCCCCTCCACGGCCCCTGCTTCTGCATGCACATGCTTCGTAGCCTCCTGATCGAGCTGCCTCCGCAAGGCGTCGAACTTTCGCTTCTGGTTCTGCATGCATAGCTTCTTGAACATCTTCATGAGGTCCTTGCTACGGAACCTTCTGTGGAAGTTCGCTGCAATATGCCTCATGCACCAGCGGTTCTTCACATCAGTCCACTGGACGGGGGCCTGCGTCCCATTCTGCAACGTTCCCAACGCAGACATCAAGCCTGCATTGCGGTCGGAGATAAGGCACACTTCAGGCCTGTCTTGCACTACGGCATTCTTCAAATTGCAAAGAAACCAAAGCCAGCTATCTGTATTCTCGTTCTCCACAATTACAAATGCCACTGGGAGTAACTGGTCATTTGCATCGGCTGCAACTGCGGTAAGGATAGTGCCCTTGTACTTGCCGGATAGGAACGTCCCATCTACGGTTAGCACTGGACGGCACCACCTGAACCCTTGTATCGCCTGATGGAAGGCCCAGAACACTCTGTCAAGAATGAAACAGTTCGGGCCCTCCGTAGGATGGACCCTCTCCTGCCTGTTTATGTAAGTGCCTGGGTTTGATTGTGCAATTTGATTCAGCATTCTTGGGACCAGGTCGTACGCCTCCTCGTACGTCCCATACATATCGTGCAGCACCTTTCGCTTTGCCCGCCACACCTTCTTGTAGCTCACTTCGTAGCCCGCCTCGTTCGCTACTGCTGCCATCAGAACCTTCGGGGTAATTGACACATCCGCCTGGACGAGGTGCGTGACCACCTCCGCAACATAACGTGATGTCATGTTGCGGTGTCTATGTACTGGCCCCGCAAGCTCGCAACTGTGATCTTGCAGCACCGTTATCCGGAACTCCGTGGCAACGCCCTTGTACCGTTGTGCACGGACTTTGCCACCACATGACCCGTCCACACACTTCACAACGTACGTGTCCGGCTTTGACTTGTGGACCCGATACGTCCGGCTGATGTTGACGGCATGTCTACCAATAGCCTGCTGGACAGCACTCTTATTACGGAAGCACTGCCCCAGAAAGAGTGCGCCCTCGCTGAACCCCCATTCTCCCTCCTCCTGTGGCAGAACTAGGGCTGCCGCTGCGATGTCGTCCAGTCTGGACGACACATATGCACCGTCCGTCGTAACAACACGACCTACCACCCCTCCAGTTGCACCTTTGCCATCCTCGTCCTCTCCAGAACTGCCTGTTTCCACCTCCTCCTCCTCCTCCTCGCTGTCCTCTTCTTCCACCTGGTCCCCCAGATACTCATGACAGTCAATACGGGCGGCCCACCACCTCTCGTGCACACCTTCGTTGGGCTGGAAATTCTCCGCACGCCTTGTATTGTCTTCATCACCCACTTCCTCGCCCACATGTTCTCCTGCAGAAGCGTCTTCATGACCGCCGGCCACTACATCTCCACCAGCGGCATCTGAACCAACCATGGCTGATGATTCTGCCCTCTCCACGAACTCGACATACACCATTGGCCTCCCATATATCGCAGCATCAGGGTTGCACACGACCTCCATGTAGTTCGCCCATGAGGCGTCATTGGTCACCTTCAGAAGTTGCCATATGCTCCCCCTTTCGTCATCCACCATTGAGGCATAGACTGCCTCGATCCGTAACTTCTTCCTTGCGGTCTGCCGATCGAACGCTGAACGGACACACCTCCGTAGCTCAGACAAGCTCATGGCGCTCAGACCGGGTGCCCGGATCACGGTCCGCTCGCAATTTGACAGGTCCGCCCCATACGGCCCATCACGTACGAGACCACTCCCATAAAACACCATCAATTGTTCAATGCCAGCCATTGCGTACCTAACATAAGTGCATAATCAACCATTTTAGTACACAGTATGTAACAATCGTATCATGTAATTAACAGTTTCGATTATTATATGTTTTGTATTTCTAAATCTACGATTTATTTGTAACTATTTTACTTTCTAATTGTACCATACATCAAATTAAATATACATATCATTTTTATTTCCATCAAATGACCTTCATACTACGGTCATTCACTAAGCATACTAATTATACAAATTGTCTCTAATCTAACACCTACAAATGCTCCAACATAAATATTTACTTTTTCAACACATGGGCACATTATTTAAACTATAATCTTTTCTAACTATGGACATAAACAGTCTATGTAGCAAACGACATTTGGACGCAGCAAATATTTCTGAAAAAGTAAATGTCTATGTAAATTTCTAGTGGTATATAGATAGAAAACGACATAAACACTACAAATAACTACGGTCAACATTTTTCGAGATGCAGCAAACGACATAAACAGCGTATATAGATTTGAAGTCTGTAAACCATTCGAAAAATTCACTTCAAAAGGTATCCGTTTATTTTGATTTTGGGATAAGTTCAAAGCTAAAAGATGCTGGGCTAGAGTAGAGTAGAGGTGGTGGCGGGTGCCATGCCATTTCTGATTTCTTTCTCCTTCCACCACCTCGATTCTATACGATACAGTACAGCCAACAAGCGCACTAGCACGCAGACCAAGATCTTCCCCACTTGCAAACTTACTGCACAGTCCTCACCTGCTCCTCCCCACACCATACCTGTTACTTTGCTCAGTTACCACTTCTGTACCTTTCACCCTCCATTATTTCTAATCTACCAAATTTATTTCTAATTTATTTTAATCCTAGTACTATTGTTATCACCTACAATGGCTCTAACATAAATACGTGTTTTCTCAACGTCTACACACTACAACTTCATATTTTCCACCTAACTGAAACTACTTTACATTACGTATGTTCACAAAAAATTGAAACCCTATATACACTACAATACATCATGCTAAACATATGCAAGATTTGCTATACATACATAGCGTATAAAATATTGACATAAAATAACAGTAACACAAGATGGTTTCGTTAATTCAGGCCTAATGACATACATAAAATTATAGTTGCATGGGCACAAAACTTACCTCTTGTTGATGCTCACGAGACGATCTACAACTTTTCTACTTGCCAAGTCCACTGATTCCAAACGAAAACAATTCAACTCTTCCGGCTTTCGCTCCTCTCTTTTCTTCAACAAAAACTAACTACATTACAATACGTAACTTCAACATAAAATACAACATTATCTACACTACAATAAAGCATGCATCATATGTTGATTTTTACCTACACATACACACTGTATGACACATTGACTTATAATACATATATTCACATAAAGATTACCTACAAATACATAACGTACTAAATATTGACATCGCGTATCACACATTCACATAAAATAACATTACCAACCGATGATTTGTGCTAATCGACTAATTATGGACTAATCACATACATAAAATTTTAGTTTCGCGGGCACAAGACTTACCTCTTCTTGAAGCACACGAGACGATCTACAACTTTTGTATTTACAAAAACCGCAGATTCCGAACAAACACAACTCAAATCTACGGGTTTTCACTCGTCACTTTCCTTCGCTTCCTCACTCTCTCGCTCTGGCTTCGTTTCAACTATGCTTGAGCTTCCTGGCTGGCCAAGCATTTCTTCCTTCTCCTTGCGCTTTTAAGTCTGCATGCGCGTGTGCTCCTGAGGGGGGCCGTTTTTGGGCTCCTGACGCGTGTGCGGTTGGGTACACGAAAAAGCCCTTCATTTTGGCGTGTGCGTGCTGCTGCTTTTTTTCATTTTGGCCGAAAGGACGGGACGCGAATGGCAAAGATTCGCGCGGTCGGGCGTCAGGACACGCGCTGGGCGGGGAGGTCGCGCGCTGGGCGGGTGCGCTGGCGGGGCGGGACGCGCGCTGGCGGGCGCGGGACGCGCGGTGGGCGGCCCGGTCGCGCGGTGGGCGGGGCAGTCACGCGGAAATGGGGTCCATTTTTGGAATTTTTTGCTTTGGGGGGTCAAAAAAGGAATTTCGGTGGGCTATGGGTCCAACAGTGTCCAAATTTCCCAATGTGCGCCTGGATTGTTGGCTGAAGAGGAAATTGCCGTGGAGAATCATAATCTACGAATTTGTAATGTTTTTTTGGGACATGTTGTACAAACTGGTGCTAAACGTTGAAATAATTGATGTTGTGACAAATATTTGTGAACTCAAATTGATCTGTCAGATTGATTTTTCAAGTCTACAAACTTAAGTGGCACAATTACATATGTTTACAGACCTCAAGTACAATCATATCTAACGAAACATAATATCAGTGTTTCAAGAACACTTGTTGTCGTTCTTCGTTTGTTTGACATGCCCGAACCTTACCAACACTGAAATAACCCTTGTAGCCACGAATTAATCATGGCTCTTTCTAAAGTGTGGTAGCTTTTGACTTTTAGTTAAAATGATACTGTAACAGCCATCAATTTTTTTAAAAGTATTCAATTAAAAATAAAAAACACCGTTATAATTCTACAGACAATATAAAGGAGAAAGGAAAACGAGAAAAAAAATCATACTGAGAAGTCAACATATTCTAAACTATTTTTAGTTTTTAAGAGCAGAACCTAAAAGTCATGTTTGGAATATAGCTACAGTGCCGCCTGCGTGAGGCAATGCGGAAGAACACGAGGGTATCTCAGAGGCATCTCCTTTCCTTATTGTCATTTCCATTGGATGAGCATACAGACACCACGGGAATAACGAAACGAAAGGTCAAGGTCGAACAAGGCAAGAAGCGATGGGAAGGATCGGCCTAGGGAGTTTCTTCTTCTAAGTCCAAACAAATGCAGACATACAGAATAAAAAAGTGCAGGGGAAAGAGATGGGAAGGATAGCTCGCGGTGACACAACCCCAACCTCGTCTTCTCCGTCGAAGCTTTGTATAAAGCAGCTCCTTTCGGCGACTCTCCCGAGTGATTCCTGTCCCCGTGTCAGCCTCTGTCTTCCCCTTAATCGATCCGTTTCTTCTTCTTGTTACTAGCTAGGACGCATGCAATACTTTGGAGTATTTTGATCTTGTGTACAGGTTGCTATACTGTCATGGTGCTGTGGGCCGGGCTGGGGCAGGCGGCGACGGTGGCGCAGCTGGTCGGGGCGGACGCCGGCGGGCTTATCTCCATGATCATGCAGGCGGCGGTGACGGCTCGCCGGAACAAGAAGGAGTGTGAGCAGCTCGCGCGCCGCGTCTTCATGATCGCCGAGTTGCTACCGCACCTCCAGGATCCGGAGGTGATGCGGCGCGAGGAGGTCCGGCGGCCGCTGGCCGGGCTGGGCGACACACTGCGGGAGGCGCACGAGCTTGTCACGTCCTGCCAGGGGAGGAGCGCCATGTACCAGTTCGTCACGGCCGGGAGGCAGGCCGACAGGTTCAGAGACGTGCAGAGCAGGATCGACTCCTACCTGCTCGTCTTCCCCTTCATCAGCCACATAGACATCACCCGCCGCCTCGATCGAATCTACAACATCCTGCTTCCAAATGGCGTGCCATCGACAGCAGGCTCCCAGTCCCAGCTGGTATAGATTGTTGATCAAGCTCTCCCTGAAATTGCCTCGTGCTTGGTTTCATGATGAGAGAAGCTCATTACTCTATGTTTGTGTTGTCTGTCCTAGGAGGCAGCAGAGGTCGCTCAGGAGTTGGTGCCCCTACCCCATGGAGTTTGAGCTGAGGAGTTCACGTTCGCGGAGCTCGCGGCGACGACCAATAACTTCGCCCTTGACACTGTTGAAAATAATCTTGTTTAGAAGTCGTGAACAAAGTTTTGTCATGGTTGGATACGAGTTTGACTACTTGATTTCGACCATGACCAAACCTTGAATATAACTTCTAAAACAAGATTATTTCCAACATTCTCTCCCTTTGACCACGTTCAGTTCTTTACAACGTGGTTGAAACCCCTTCACCACGTCTACTTCTGGTTTGCCGTGGTCATAAGTTGATTTCGACTACGTCTACGAGATCACACAATGAAGTCGATACTCAAAGTTTTTCTTTTCTCTTTTTTACTTCTCGCCTTTTCGGTGCACCTCTGGTTACATGACTCCACCCCTTTTTATACCCGGATCTACGACTTCTACTCGGGTTACGACTACGATTACAACTCGATTCCGACTCCGACTATAACTCGACTTCGACTATGACTTTAACATGAATTTAACTATTTGATTTTGACCATGACCAAACCTTGAATGTAACTTCTAAAATAATATTATTTTCAACAGATACGGTGATCGGCGAAGGCGGCTTCAGCACGGTGTACAAGGGCAGGCTTCACGACGGGCGGGAGGTGGCCATCAAGCGCATGACGACATTCTCGCAGGACAGGTGTTCCGGACGCGCATAGTGATCTGAAGCCCAGCAATATACTCCTCGACGCGAGCTGGGTGCCGCGCGTGTCGGACGTCGTGGCCGACCTTGAGACGGCGCTCGAGCTCGTCCGCTGAGGTGAGTAGCCCGATCCGGGCGATGGGACACCGATGTGAATGCGGTGATCGTAGCACTCTACTTCCTTACAGTGTGCGCCTGGATTGTTGGCTGAAGAGGAAATTGCCGTGGAGAATCTTACTCTATGAATTTATAATCCTTTTTGCAAACATGATGTTGTTCAAACTAGTGATAAACGTTGAAATCTCTTTATGGAATTGATGTAGTGACAAATATTTGTGAACTCAAATTGATCTGTTAGATTGATTTTTGAAGTCTGCAACCTTAAGTGGCACGATTACACAAGTTTAGAGACCTCAAGTACAATCCAATCTAACGAATTACATTAGATCTGTCTTTCAAGAACACTTGTTGTCGTTCTCCGTTTGTTTGGCATGCCCGAACCGTACAAACACTGAAATAATCCTTGTAGCCACGAAAAGTTCTGGTCCGGTTGTTTCCATTTACCATTCTGTGAAAGTCATGGCTTGAGGACGACGTGGGTGCATGTCGCAATGCTGCGCCTACGCCAAACCAGAATTTTGGACGCTTTTGACACTGTAGTTCTTGAAAATTCCAAAAATGACGCTGGGGAGAACAAAATTCCAATTCTAGCACCCTGTTGACCGCACCATTTAACGGGAGAGTGCCACGTGTCAATGGTGCGGTCGGGGACCGCACCACACCGGAGTGGTGCGCTCCCCGGCCGCACCACTTCGCCGCCGTACTGCAGGCCAAATGGTGCGGTGACGCACCGCACCACTCGCCTAATGGTGCGGCACCACACCGCACCACTCGGTGGTGGGCCCCGCGCGTCACATGCCCGCTCGGTCGCCGCTCGCTGCCGTCCCGTCACCCCGCCGAAAGCCGCCCGTGGTGCCTCCTTTCCCCCGTGTTGCATGCGAGATTCTTTCCCCCGTGCTGCATTTGTTGATTTCGTGTCAAGACATGAGAACCGGCCCCTACATTCTTTCTTGCATGTGGCCGTTGTATGTTGTGCAATAAAAGAAGGACATGCGTTTGGAACGCTCCAGCAACGCTTGCATTTGCGCTCCAGCCAAAGAAGCAGCAAGAGAGGGAGCAAGAGAGGCAGCAAGTGAAGGAAAGAAGAACGCATTTTTGCAGTAATTTTTGAAGGGATTTGAAGTTCTCGTAATTGTGAAGTTGTAGATTGTCTCGTGAGCTTCAAGAAAAGGTAAATATCATCTCCATGCGTTTAAGATGCTATTATAGTGATTAGCCTGTGATTAGCGTAAACGATCTCAATATGTCTATATTTTATGTAAATATCGTGTTGTATTCTATATTTTATGTGAAGAAATGAAGTAATGTTGTTGTACTGTAAAATATTTGTAGTTATTTGTGGTCGTAGTATATTGCAATTTTTTTTGATAAAATGTTTGTAGTTGTAGAGTACTGTAATTTATATTTTATGTGAATAGTTTTTGTACTGATGTTGTAACCAGTAATCTTGTTGTTTGTTAAGTGGATTATAACTACATTTAAATGATGTCATTGTGAAGCACATAGCTAGTCGGAAAGGCCACTTGCGCATGTACTGTTTGTATTAACATGTACTCATTCTTGTAACCAAAATCACTGAATAATATTAGATCTTGCTGTGCATGTTCGTGAAAAAAATCTATGTTAAATGATGAAAAATGAGTTGCTCGATTAGTGATTTAATTAGTAGAATAATAATACAAAATAGGAGTGAAATTACAAAAAATGTAATTTCAGTTGCAGTAAAATTTGAATTTAATGTGTTAACGCTCTCTGCAAATAAAGTAAAAAATACAATGAGAAGTTAAAAATAAATTAGACGCTATGAAGTTGAAAAAATTGTAATATATGTAGCACAGAAGTAAGATTTGTAGAATAGAAATTGGAAAAAAGTACATTACATTAGTAATTTGATTTATATAGAAATTTGTTAGCGCACTCCATAAATGGTACGCTTGTATGTGATACTAGAAATGTAGAGGAAGTAGTACTAGAAATGTAGAGGATCTAACAGATTGGCAAAAAATGTAGTTATTTGATCGATGTAAGAAATCGTAAGTAAGAAATGATGAAAAATGAGTTGCTCGATTAGTGATTTAATTAGTAGAATAATAATACAAAATAGGAGTGAAATTACAAAAAATGTAATTTCATTTGCAGTAAAATTTGAATTTAATGTGTTAGCGCGCTCTGCAAATAAAGTAAAAAATACAATGAGAAGTTAAAAATAAATTAGACGCTATGAAGTTGAAAAAAATGTAATATATGTAGCACAGAAGTAAGATTTGTAGAATATAAATTGGAAAAAAGTACATTACATTAGTAATTGATTTGGGCTTATGTTAGGTACACCATGGGTGACATCTAAGACTTATTCGTGTTCTATGGAAGTGGTCTCATACGGGACGGGCCGTACGGGGCAGACCTGAATAATTGTGACCGGACTGTGATCCGGGCACGCAATCTGAACACCATGAGCCTGTTGGAGCTACAGAGATGCGTGCGTTCCGCATTCGATCGGGACACCGCAAGGAACAAATTACGGATCGAGGCAGTGTATGCCACAGTTGGAGGTGCTGCAGGGGAGACAGTGTGGCAACTTATAAAGGTGACGAGCGACGCTTCATGGGCGAACTACATGGAGGTCGTGTGCAACCCAGACGCATTGATATATGCCAGGCCAATGGTGTATGTTCAATTCGGTGAGAGGACAGAATCATCCGCCATGGGTGGCTCTGCTGGTGCCGGCGGAGATGCAGAGCCTGCATTACTCTCCGGCGGTCATGAAGATGCTGGTGAAGGAGAAGGAGGCAATCAGTCAATGGGAGATGGGGACCTGCGGAGGCGCGCGGAGAATTTTCAGCCGAATGAAGGTGCGGAGAGGTGGTGGGCCACGCGGGTTGACTGTCACGAGTACCTTGAGAACCAGGTGCAGGAAAGCGAGGAGGAGGAGGATGTGGAATCAGCCAGTTCAGGAGAGGAGGAAGAAGGGGAACCTACAGCGGGAGGTGTGTTAGGTGGTATTGTAACCACGGAGGGTGCGTACGTGCTGTCCAGATTGGACGACATCGCAGCCGAATCCCTAGTTCTGCCACGGGCGGAGGAGGCAGAGTGGGGATTCTGAATTTTTTCTATTTTAGCCCTTTTTTGAAAAATATTCACATTTAGACCCCTGATAGTTTTAATTCCATTTTTGGACCCAGGGGGTCGGAGCCGTGACCCATGGGGCCGAGGTAACACGTCTCGGCGCCGTCGTCCATGGCTCCGAGGTCCCAGGCCCGCTCCAGTGTGGCGGCCTGTGTGGCGCCGACGTGGCAAGAGCTCGGCGCTGTGGGTCGTGGCTCCGAGCTCAGAGCCGTGGATCTTGGCGCCGAGCTTCGGGGCCCCGGGCAGCCTTATCCTTTCTACTCGTGTTTCTTTCGGTCTCTCCCGTTGTCTCTTGTTCGCACCGCCTCCCGCCGCCGCCCGTGGTGCCTACGCCTCCCCTCCCCGCCCGCCCGCCCGTGGTGCCGCCGCCGCCCGTGGTGCTGCCGTCTCCCCTCCCCGCCCGCCCGTGGTGCCGACGCCTCCCCTCCCCGCCGCCTCCCCTCCCCGCCCGCCCGTGGTGCCGCCGCCGCCTGTGGTGCCGACGCCTCCCCTCCCCGCCGCCCGTGGTGCCGCCGCCTCCCCTGCCCGCCCGCCCGTGGTGGCGTCGACGCCTCCCCTCCCCGCCCGCCCGTGGTGCCGCCGCCTCCCCTCCCCGCCCGCCCGTGGTGCCGCCGCCTCCCCGGCCGCCCGCCTTCCCGCCCTCAGGCCAACTGCGCCTCCACCGTCGAGGACTTCTGGAGGTAGCCTCGGGGAGCTCCATCCGCCCCATCCACACCTTCGGCACCGTCGAGGACTTCTGGAGGTTGCCTTCCTTCCCCACATCTCAAACCCTAGATTTCATTGAGCCGTAATGTGAGGTGTTATGCTCGTAAGTTGGGTGAATTTGTTGCAGATTTGAGGTGTGAATTAGGGTGTTGTGGGTAGCAAGCTGAGACCAATGTTAAGAAACCAATCAGTAGCTAATTTTGCACCATTGTGCAATGATGAGAGTTGCATTTACTATTATTTGAGGGGACATAGTTTTGTAGCGTGTTGTAGTTTATGATTTGATTTTGGATGTTCAGGTGTAATTTGACAGGATTGTTTAGGGCTTAGGAGATATACTACATTGCTGTGATGGATAGGATGTGTCTGCTGTGTGTCGTTAATACTGTAATTAATTTAAGAAGGTTTGCATTCGCACTGGCCTTTTTTTATCCAGTAATTGACTAATTAGATTTGTAGCTGAAAGCTATGTGATCACCATTTCTCTACCCTTTAACCTTTGATCTTCTGTATGCGTTCTGACTGCTGAGTAAGTTCTTAGATGATTGAATGAGCTATTTTTGCATGTGAGTCTGTTGTTAAAATGTTAGTAAAAGCATTAGGAAACATGCCATTTAGAGATGAGAGGGAAAACACAGGAGAGCTGTTCTGTTATGGGTTGGCCAGGAACATGTGTTAGATTTAACCAGAAGACTCACTTTAGATTTAACCAGAAGAATCACTTTTCCTATGCAGACCTTACACTTGGTACTTATTAGTTACTATCTAGTATCTAATTTCGATTAAAGGTATTAAGTTTGGTTTTCTCTATGAACTAGATGGACAACCTAGTCACCCTATATCATGGAGGCAGTGTGACAAGTGATGATTATGGAAATGTTCGATTTGTTGAAATGCAAAGGGTGCCTCTGATATTCAGTGATCGGCCGTCGTTTAGTGAGTTGGTTGCTAGGGCCCGGGAGGAGCTACATTGTCATGCAAACGAGGAGAGCATCACAGTTGAGGGGTTACTTCACTTCGGTTCGAAAGACACAATTCTAAGGCGGTTGATCTTAATTGGTTGTGAGGATCAGTGGGACAAATATGTCAAATTGGTTATGAGGAATGAGTTCCAATGTTTGGACGTTGTTGTGCGGAAGGTGTCCATTGATCCCACCCCTCACGGTTATTCACCAGAACTAGGTGATCAGGCACCCTTTGACGCTCCATTACCGGACCTTGCGGTGGATGTGGAAGAAGTGCCTGAGGTGCCCGATGCTCAATCTGCCCCGAACGAGGTTCAGATTTCTCAACCAGTTCGAGTTGAATGTCTGACTGATGATGTCGTGCCGGCCCCTCAGGAGATCCCTTTGACCCAAAATCATCCCAGTAAGTGTCGAGCAACACTTTAGCCTTTTCCCGTCATTCCATTCTTTTGCCTTAATCCCATCGTTTTCGTGCTTATGATGCAGGAGACATTCCTGATAATGTGGGTGTTCCACTCGTTGCTCCATCTGGCAACGTTGAAGAACTCTGCAGGGACTCCAACAGTGTGGATGTTCAAATTGTGGATGATCTGGAGCCTTACGAGATCGCAAGGGCCGTTGATTCTGATGATGACCGCCCTTTTGGAGAGCTGACCGAAAGTGATATTGAGCTGATCAGGCGTTATTGCCCTGGCCGGGATCCATCAGTTCATGAATTCAGCGATCTTAGGCATTCCCATGAGGCTTATGCAGAAGGAAGGGATGACGAGTTTCTAGATGCTCCTGAGGCCGGGTCAAGCATGACAGTTGAGAAAGGCATGGTGTTTGAGGACTTGTCAGCATTAAAAAGGTGGCTGCAGGAGTATTCAGTGATTCGTAAAAGGCCATTCAAGGTGAGGCATTCTTATGTGGAGCGGAGGTACACAGTTGTGTGCGAGAAGGAAACATGTGAATGGAGGGTTTGTGCTAGGAAACAGAAGGACACGGGAAAGTTCAAGATCACAAGAATCATTGGCCCACACACTTGTGCCGAAGCAGAGCTCAAACAGAAGCATCGGCAGTTGACCTCTACCATTATTGCCAAGTCACTGTGTCACATAGTAAAGGGAGAACCCAATATGAAGGTGAAGACACTTGCTGGGATTGTTAAGGAGAAATTTGGATACGAGATAAGGTATGGAAAAGCATGGAGGGCAAAGCAACGCATCTGGAAGATGATATATGGGGACTGGGAAGATGGGTACTTGCAGTTGCCAGCACTCTTCAATGCAATCAAAGCGGTTAATCCAGGCATGCATTATGAGTACGTCCCGAAACCAAACGAATGGACTCAAGATGGGATGCAGATATTCTTCCGTACTTTCTGGTGCTTTGCTCAGTCCATCGAGGCCTTTCGGCATTGTCGTCCCGTCTTCTCCATTGACGGTACGTTTCTTCTTGGCAAGTACCAGGGCACACTTCTGATAGCCATTTCCTGTGATGCAGATAACGCGTTGGTTCCTTTGGCGTTTGCTTTGGTTGAGAGGGAGAACAAAGACAGCTGGGGATGGTTCTTACGGCTTGTTCCTTTGGCGTAATGAGCTACTTGTTGTATATATGTGTATATATTATATTCATGTCATATTTGTGTTTGTAATGAGCTACTTGTTGTATATATGTGTATATGTTATATTCATGTGATATTTGTGTTTAGAGTGGCTCCAAAAACAGGTGGAACTTGTTGAAATTTCGCCACTTTGCACACAGCTACACGATGCAATGCATGTCCTGATCAGTAGTTGGTGTTGTAATGCATCCTAAATTTCATGTACCATTTGTAAACCTTGTACGTTACATCCCTTTTCAGTAATGCACTTAATTCGTGGAACGTACTGTTTCCTGCAAACGACTGAAAAGGCAACGTTGTACCAAATACAAAACGGGGGCATCTTACTTCAGTGAATATGAAGGTCACAGAAAATGATGGCCACTGAATATGAAGGTCATGCACTTACAACACGAAACAACACATACATTGCACATACAGAATTTATGGAAAGTAGTACACCCAACATTTTAATTCAACACAACAGTCCTACCGCCACAGCATCAACACATCAACAAATACATGAACTAAAATACGACACAACCATAACCCTCGTTACCTACATGCCAAACGAACCTCGTGGCACCCACATGGAGAATTGCTGAGGGGGCCACCTCGGACGTGGTTGTCCATCGTGGTAGTGGCATGCACATATGCAGCTCGGGTTCGCGCAGCAACATGTGGGATCATAAGAGCTTCCTATATTCACGACCTCCTCGTTGCCCCTCTCGCGTTGCATCTGTTCGCGGAGGTCGTTGTTATCCTCAGTGAGACTCTCCATTCGGTACTCCAAGTCCCATATTCGAGCCCATAATGTATCCACATAACGATCAACATACCGTTCATGAGGAGGGTCGATCCAGCGGGAGAAGTCGCATTTTGCCATTTGCAAAAAAAAGGACGGTAAACTTCGAGGGTCCATAAGCAATAAAAAATGTAATATTACTAATTTGTACCCCGGAGCGTGAGCATCGGAAGAAACGTCGCCCGCCATCTTTCGGGCCATCCAAGATCTGCACGACCGCGTACTCATTGTGTCTGCATTTCGGCCACGCTGGTTGAGCACGCCGGCTTGGTATCAATCGGTACTGTGGACCGAACATATCCCTCCTTTCTAAGGGAATGTCTTCCTTTGGTGACCCAAATCCCACTGGCCCCTCGGCTTTCGACATGGTATGTTTCACCACGCAAGAGATGGGCAACGAGGAGGTCGTGAATATAGGAAGCTCAACCGTGTTCGATTTACAATGTCATGGGACCCCAACCGTGCTACTTATAGCAAAACGGGGCAGCTTCATGCAGTGACCACAAAAAAAAAGATGACAGTTCTGCGTACATACTTGACGAAAGGGGCCAGCTTTGCACTGAGATGTGACAATAGAGGCCAGCTTTGCACAGAGACGTCAAAAAAAAGGGCAGCTTTGCTCAGTGAGATGTCAATAGAGTTCAGCTTTGCTTAGGGACATGACAACACGGCCCAGCTTTGCTCAGTAACATGACAAAAGAGGTCAGCTTTTGCTCAGTGAGATGACAAAAAAGGACAGCTTTCCTCAGTGACATGACAAAATAGGTCAGCTTTTGCTCAGTGACATGACAAAACGGGGCAACTTTGCTCAGTGAGATGACAAAACGGGGCAGCTTTGCTCAGTGAGGTGCTTATCTTAAGTACATCCGCCCCCAGGAGGCTGGATGGGATGCCAAGTGTGGTCCTGACTCCTTATACTATTATGTTTGGTCCTGACAAGTGTGGTTCAACCAACAAGGTGCATTTCATTCTTAAGCACAAGAACCCCAAGACTGGCAATTATGTTGAGCATCACCTCAAGTTCCCTCCTTATGTCCCGTATGACAAGCTCTCTCATGTCTACACAGCTATCTTGAAGCCGGATAATGAGGTGAGAATTTTGATTGATGGGGAGGAAAAGAAGAAGGCAAACTTACTGTCTGATGATGACTTCGAGCCAGCACTTATCCCACCCAAGACTATTCCTGACCCTGATGACAAGAAGCCAGAGGACTGGGATGAGAGAGCTAAGATCCCTGATCCGGATGCTGTGAAACCCGATGACTGGAATGACATAGGCCTATAGCAGAAAGCAACAGAAAAGGCTATGTTGTACCAAATACATTGAATGGTCCAATCTCTGAAAAGGCTACGAACTATGAATTTATTACGAGACTGTAGTCTCTGAAAAGCCTACATAGGGCCATTTATTGCTACACTAGAATCCAGGAAAAGCGAAAAGATCCTCTCCATGGACTATGCCCACTGCACCATATAACCTGCCTACATAAAGGCCTCATATGTCTTCCATACCACATCTCCTCCTCAAGACATCACAATACTACCACACAACAATGTCTTCCTGGAGGTCTGACCCATTTGGAGTGCCGGAGTGGCATGAGCGCCCGAAGTGCCATTGCGGCTTTCGGACGATGTTGTGCGTCTGGACGGATCCAGTACAACGAGCCAACTACGGCCGTAGGTTCTTCAAGTGTCCAGACCTGGATGACGACTTCGTGGTAACGACGACAACTAAATCATTTGTTTCTTGTTATCGTTTCTCAACTTGATCCATGACATCTACCACGCCACACACAGCCTTGTCGGTTCATGCAATGGGTGGATCGGGTGCCGCCAGCATGGCCACATAACCGGCCAAGGGAGGTGGAAAACAAAGCTCAATACTTTGTCAAGATGACTCAGGCTCTCGAGGTGGAACGATATATGCGGCTTGAGCAAGAGCGCCGCGTGAGGGTGGACCAAATCCGTCTGAAGGGCAAGGAGGATGAGCTCCAAAGGAGGCAGGAGCAGTTAAGTCTGCGTGAAGCAGCCATCAAGCGTCAGGAGGAAGAGCTTCAAGCTCGTGAGGCGGCTCTCAAGACCAAGAGTGACAGGAAGAAGGATGCAGCGGAGCCATCTTCAGGGCGCGACAAAAAGGGGAAACAACCACGCTACACCCAGTAGACAAGATGTAATAGACCCAATCGGATATCATGCTATATGCTATGCATGTAATAAAAATGTGCGCGCCATGTTCGTCCCAACTTTATAAGCTTATTATCTCGGCTTTTCGCATGCAAAGATTCCCACGTGTCTTATTATCACTTCCCCTTCTTTCGTCCAATTGTTCCTATCACAGTTGTCCTCAAACAAAATCCCAAAAAATTTTCCAATAAAACAACATAACATGATCAAAAAAATTTATTGCCAGTTCAACATATTTTTCACGGTCAGCATTGTACAAAAATCACAAATACACTAATCGTTACTTCACACAAAACTCGTTCGTACTCTACCAAGCAAATTTCTTAATTTTCATAATCGCAAAAATAATTTGCGTAGCAGCAAACTGTACTCCACATCAAAATTTTATTTTTCAAAAACCATTACCAACGTACCATAATATTTTTAAAAAATCTACAAAAAAATTTCTACATGTATCATCTGCAATACATAACGAGTTTTCAAAACATATGTCGTACTTTTTGCTCTCTATAAATACATAAATATATTACATAATATTACTATAATTGCCGGGCAGAGATGCGGGCGGCGGCGGCAGGGAGGCGGCGGCGGCAGGGAGGCGGGAGGCCGGGGACGCGGGTGGGGACTGGAGGCGGTGGGGAGCCGTGCGAACAAGAGACTAATGGGAGAGAGACCGAAAGAAACACGGGGAGAAAGGATACGGGAGTCCGGTGCCCAAAGCTCGGCGCCACGACCCACGGCTCCGAGGTACCTGCCACGTCGGCGCCACGCAGGCCGCCACGCTGGTGCGGGCCTGGCGCCTCGGCGCCGTGAACCACGGCGCCGAGATGTGTTAGCTCGGCGCCGTGGGTCACGGCTCTGACCCCCTGGGTCCAAAAACGGAATTAAAACTACCAGGGGTCTAAATGTGAATATTTTTCAAAAAAAGGGCTAAAATAGAAAAAATTCGGGTGGGGATTCAATGAAGGCACCCTGTTTGTAGGGAGGAGCTTTCGTAACAAGAGTGTTGCACAGCAAGCTATTGCCACATACGCCGTCAACATCAGCCGGACATATCGGGTGCACAGGTCCAACCCTGACACCTACATTGTGAAGTGTGTCGACGGCTCCTGCCCTGGCAAGGTCCGTGCGCAGCGGTTCAGAGGCGCTGCCACGGACTTCCGGATAACGGTGCTGGAGGATCACACTTGTGAGCTTGCGGCGCCACTATCTAGGCACCGCAACATGATGTCGTCATATGTTGCAGAGCTGATAAGGCATCTTGTGGCTGCAAATGTATCCATTCCTCCCAAGGTTCTCATGGCGAAGGTAGCGAACACGGTGGGATTTGCTGTGAGCTACAAGAAGGTGTGGCAGGGGAAACAGAAGGTCCTGCGGAGTATGTTCGGGACGTATGAGGAGGCATATGATCTGGTCCCAAGAATGTTGTGTCAGATTGCAGCAGCAAACCCAGGCACGTACATTAACAAGTACGAGCGGGCTCATGAGACGGAAGGACCGAATTGTTTTGTGCTTGATAGAGTGTTCTGGGCCTTCCATCAGGCAATAGAAGGCTTCAAGTGGTGACGTCCAGTGCTAACGATGGACGGCACATTCCTATCTGGCAAATACAAGGGTACAATCCTGACCGCAGTTGCAGCAGATGCAAATGACCAGTTACTCCCAGTAGCATTTGCAATAGTAGAGAATGAGAGTACGGATAGCTGGATGTGGTTCCTTGTCAATGTGAAGCAGGCCATTGTACAAGATCGGCCCGATGTGTGTGTTATCTCAGACCGCAATGCAGACTTGCTGTCTGCAATGCGAACGATGCAGAACGGGACACAACCTCTGTTCCAGTGGAATGACATGAAGAACCGGTGGTGCATGAGGCATCTTGCGGCAAACTTCCACAGAAGGTTCCATAGCAAGGAACTAATGAAGATGTTTAAAAAGCTTTGTATGCAGAACCAGAAGAGGAAGTTCGATGCCTTGTGGAGGCACCTTGATCAGGAGACCAGCAAGCATGTGAGGCGTCTAGAGCAGGCTGAAGCGGGGGCCGTGGAGGGAGGCTCCACGAGACTTGGGGAGTTCACACAATGGGTGCAGTCCAATGCACCTGACCTGGAGATGTGGTCTCTACTGCATGACACCGGCGGAGCAAGGTACGGAATCATGACGACAAACATGTCCGAGGTGTACAATGGTGTTCTAAAGGGCGTGAGATCCCTACCTATCACTGCAATCATTGAAGAGACCTGGAACCGTTCAATTGGATACTTCGTCAATAGAGCCATGATGGCGAAGCAGCATATGGATGAAGGCAAAGAATTCTCCGAGGTAGCGCGGGCCTACATGGACAAGAAGATGGAGAAGGCTCGTTCGCATATTGCTCAGACCATGGATGGCTTACGGAGGAAGTTTGAGGTCCGCCTCAGACAGAAGTACATGATGGGGCAGGCTAGAGGGGATCGTAAGCAGGTGTGCACGATTGATGACAGAGCATCTTGCACCTGCAACAAGCCGCAACTTCTACACAAGCCATGCTCCCACGTGTACGCGGCATGCGCGTTATGGAACCAGGCGCCCACGCATTACATCTCAAAGTACTATGACATGAAGCACCTGTTTGAAACCTGGGGCACGGAGTTCCATTCGTACGGGGTGGACATGCATTATAGGGAGCTCTGGCCAGGGGAGATCAAGTGGGTGCCGAACGATGCACTGAAGCACGTCGGCCGTGGGCGAAGACAGAGCCGTCGCATTCGTATCTGTTGGTGGAGGTCGTTGTTCGCCTCATTGAGAGTCTCGATTCGGTCCTGCAACTCCAATACTCGATCCCATAATGTATCCACATAACGGCAAATATACCATTCATGAGGAGGGTCGATCCAGCGGGAGAAGTCGCATTTCGCCATCTGGGGGACACGACAGTAAACATGGAGGATCCATAACCAATAACAAAAAAATGTACTATTACTAATTTGTACCCTGGAGCGTGGGCATCGGAAGAAACGGCGTCCGCCATCGAACGGGCCATCCAGGGCCTGCACGACCGCGTACTCATTGTGTCTGCATTTCGGCCACACTGGTTCAGCACGCCGGCTTGGTATCAAGCGGTACTGTGGACCAAAGATCTCCCTCCTTTCGAAGGGAAGGTCTTCCTTCGGTGACCCAAAATTGACTGGCCCCTCAGCTTCCGACATGGTTTGTTCCAGCACGAAAGATATGGTACTTCTTTGTTCGATTTACACGGTTTTCTGTATACAAAGTGCTGGGACCCCAACCGTGCTATTTATACCAAACGAGGGGCATGACGAAACGGGCCAGCTTTGCTCAGCGAGATGATAAAAGATGGCATCTTTGCGCAGTGAGTGGACACAAGCAGTACAGTGGACTCCACTTCAAATTCATATTTTTTCACACATCATTTCATATATACACATACATTTTTATTTAAAAAATTAACTTTACAAATGCATTAATATATACACACTTCAATTAAAATCCTAACTCTAACCCGTGCAAACCCTAACCCGCGGGGCCCACCGAGTGGTGCGGTGTGGTGCCGCACCATTAGGCGAGTGGTGCGGTGCGGCACCGCACCATTAGGCCTGGCAGTACGGCAGCGGAGTGGTGCGGCCGGGGAGTGCACCACTCCGGTGTGGTGCGGTCCCCGACCGCACCATTGACACGTGGCACTCTCCCGTTAAATGGTGCGGTCAACAGGGTACTAGAATTGGAATTTTGTTCTCCCCAACGTTATTTTTGGAATTTTCAGGAACTACAGTGTCAAAAGCGTCCAAAAGCTCGGGATATTCCAGGCAGTACAGGCAGAGTAATAATAGTCCAGGCGGCAGTGCAATGCGTGTGGGCTGCAGGGAGGCAGCAGCCACGAAATTGTTTTCTTTTCTTTTTTCTTTTTATCCCTCTCAAGAAAACAGCGAGTGCTCTCTGTTGCTACTTGCTTTGATTGTCTTGTTAGTTAATCTGTTACTTCTTTTTCTGTTAATCATTGAAGCCATTGCCACCACCATGAGGTTCACTAGCTATAGCTAGCTGCAAAAACATTCTTTTAGTCTAACTTCACCTGACAGTACTTTCCTAGTTTTATTCAAGGGAATTCAATACTTATAAGACGGCTAATTTGACTTCTTTTAGATAATGATTGCGATGGAGCAACTTCTTTGCAGCTTACATGCACAATGAGGGAGGGAAATGTTAACGGGTGGGTTTTTGTGAGCTGTAGTTTATAACTTTTGGTTTAAATTTCTGAATTCTAACTGCTCGTAAAAGAAATTATGAAGAGGAAGATAGTCACATACAATTTGAGCCGATATAACTGAAGTCGGTAAAATGTATACTATAATCAACTAGTAAATTCTGACTCAAAAAATACACTATTTAAAAACTAGTTACTGTAGCGAAAAGTGAAAAGCTAAAGTCACAGCTGTGTCGAGATGCATGTCGTCTCAACTTGATTTCTTAGGATGAGTCGGGTGATCGAGCAACTGTTTCGTGTAAGCTAAGCTAGTGCGAAGAAGACTTGGCTCGGATTTTTTTTTTACGAACTTGTACTCTTGTACTTAGAACAGAAGCAAGTCGAGCCTGGCCAAGCATATAATCGCCGGGCCAAGCAGTGACACTGACAGTTTGTGAGAAGCGCAGATCCAACAAGTTCAATTAGATCAGGAAAGATTTTGCTCATCGATCTATCATGTCTTACAAGTTTTTCGATAGAGATCGTGATGATCGCGCAGGACATCGCGGGTGCGGTGGCGACGGTGAGCCGGAACAGGAGCAGGTGCCAAGCGCGTGCAGGGCATCGGCGACCTCCTGCGGGAGCTGCACGGCTCGGAGACGGAGGCATCAACCGCTGCATGATAGACAAGGGTGGCGAGACTAAGATCAACAAAATAATCTCTCAAGACAAGAAAAAGATCGATGACACTTGTTGTACGTGTACGTGTGGTTGATGGTGCTGTCCATCCAATCCTGATTCGGTGATTCCTGCCAATTTATTCCACTCCTTGGGGAACCTGCCAGGTGATACTTTGCAATATTTTCAGTAGTTCTTTCCCAGAAACTAAACAACCTATTCCATTTTCTGTAATAGATCCATTTATTGCAAACATCGAATTCTTCATATTACTGACCGTTCACTTAGGAGACATGCCCACACTTCACATGTCAGGGAAGAAAACATGTCGAAACAACTATGAATTGCCGTCTTATCAAATACATTTCCTTCGATATGACACTTCCTTCGCAAACGTGTATTGAAGATTCACTCACTGGGCAGCATCACGCAATATGCAGATTTTCTTGTCTCGTAGAAAGAACCAAAGAACAGAGACTAGAATTTCTTACAAGTTTCCTTTCCTTTCGTGCATTGCTAATGAAAAAGATTTGTGATGCCTAATCTAATCAAAGGCAGGCCAGCAAGCATGCAACACGTCTATTCTAGCTTCTTTTTCTTCTGGGAGTGAATTAAATTATTGGTGGCCTTCCAAAGGCATGGCCTGTTCTAGCCGCTGACACCATACCTCTCAACGGGGAGGGGAGACAGAGAATGACCAGATAGATAGATAGATAGATAGATAGATAGATAGATAGATAGATAGATAGATAGATAGATAGATAGATAGATAGATAGATAGATAGATAGATAGATAGATAGATAGATGATAATGGCCCCAATCTCCTCCTTCCTTGATGATCCTGAGCACCTGTTCAGCCTGGAAACAAGTGCTAGCTAGCTCAAACATCTGTGTTAGTCTAGCTTTCATTTGGTCACCAAGTTAGTCTAGCTTTCATTTGGTCACCAAGGACGCGCATCCATGGTTTGTTAGGTATTTTCCTTAAATTTTCTTCTGAAAGAACTGGATCCTCAAATATAGAAATGGCTTAAGATCAGTTTGCACAGTACCTAGATAAAGTTAAAAGAAGGCAAGAGTTGTGTTTCATACTAGAACCATTTCGGGCCATAATCTCGACTGCTTTAGTTAAACCAAACGAGGTCTACAAAGTTGATTAGCCTCAGCCGCTGTAATGTGTGCCTGCATTTGACCTTGGGCGTATACAGAAAGCTTGCACAGGGTAAGAACTAACATAAAGACTAAAAGATACTAGCCTCATAGGCGCGGCGGCACGCCGCGCCAGCCACTGTGTACCAAAGTAAAAGAGGCGATAATCCGTGAGGAATTTGTAAAAAAAAATTAAAAAAAGCGAGAGCACATGTGTATTTTCGGAAAAGTCAAATGTCTTTTTTCGTAAAAAATCGAGGGCCTGTACGTAATAAACGAGAAAGTAGAAGGTCTTTTTCGTAAAAACCGAGGGGCTGTACGTAATAAACGAGGACCCGTACGTAATTTAGAAAACGCAGGGCGCTATCCTGCAAAGTGGAGGGGCTTAAAAAACTAGCAGGGACCTTTTCGCGAGAGAAAAAGGATATTTACGTAATTTCTGAAAAGTTCAGGGAAATCGGCTCCTCCGGCCGTACGCGAATTTGAGTGACACGCGCCGGCCGAGGGAGCGCTGGGGCGTAACGTGGAGGGGCTCCGCGGCCAGGAACCCCCCCGGGAGTAATACTGGTAAGATATGCCAAGGTCTAACCCTATCAAAGATTGAAATGTCGATAACATAAACACAAAAGTTGTTTTGAGGTGAGAGTACTAATTCAGTTGCAGCAGTGGACTCTAGTTTGAACAATTAAACAAATACTATCATAATCCCCTATGGCGCCATTTCCACTCGTAGTTGCAGCAGTGCAGTAACAGCGCGTATATATTATATATAGCTAGCGACAAAACATAACAAACCATTCCCTTTAGTGAAAAACATGTGTATCTCCTAGAATACGTGTAGTCAAAAGATCTCAACATTAACCAACATCTTTGTAAATATTTAAATTTGATGCATGAAAACAATATGAGTAGATTTATCTCAAAAAATACTATCATGGTATTATAATTTTGCTACAACATATTGAAGGGGAAAAAAACTGCTCCGGCGTTGGTCTTAGGCCGAAAACAGTAACGCTTTATACCCGATGGCCCATAATGTCGACGGGTAGCCGAGTCTCCACAGGCCCTTCGTCCGTCAGCCCACAGAGCTTCGCCCGATAATCGAGCCCACCGCCGTCTCCAGTGGCGCTCGGCGGGGAAGGGCAGAGCAGAGCGCCGGCGGTCACCGGCCATTTCCCCACCATAACCCGCTCAGAAACTCGAACGTCTCCGATGGAATCCGCATGGATTCCGGCAGGTTAGCACACCCTAGCGAAATTGCAAGCAAATTTGGAACTTTCCCGTGTGAGGTGCATGCTTTTCCATTTTCTGTCCGTGGGCAAGAAAACGGCAATTTGCTTCCCGAATCAAGAATACATCGACTAAAATATGCTGAATCTTGTTTCAGAAAAATCTTATGGACCACCGAATCGGCTTTAGGCTGAGGAGCGGTGATCAGTTTGACCCTACACGCCGCCCACCACCTCACCCACCCACCCACTTCCACGGCCCACGGGACGGGAGGAGTATGGGCGTATGGACTAAATACGAAATTTCAATTGTTTTTGTCAAGCCCGATTTGAGCTTCAAAAAAAACCGATTTGAGCTTCCTCACATATGGTGGCGTGTACTTGTTTATCTTTCTTTCCAACTTTCGGCGCTCGAAATGATGGTGCTTTATTTTTTGGGAATATACAAAAAAAACTTTCCAACTTTTGGATCTAGGCTTTTTTTAGGAAAAAACAGCAGGGAAGGGCCCAACACAATTGGATCTCTCGGCCTCTGCAGTCTTTTTATATGTAGTGGGAATTATAATGACTATATCAAAGGACAAGGTTAACTCGCGTAAGGTTTTGATATGAAAAAAGCTACTATATCAATAATTCTCAAGGCACAAGTTTGCAATGATAGAGCACGGTGATTTATTTTACTTCCAATCTATAGTTTAGATTACACTAACTTTCTTTTATTATTTTATTCAGCAACAACCGTCCTCGTCCTCGTCCGTGTCCTCTCCTCTACCCCTCTCCCGATAAATTGCAGTACGGTGATCCTGTTCACTCCCTCCAAGTCTCACCGTCGCCGCCGTGCGAGGTCATCTTCCCCCAAGCCGGCCGCCGCTCCGCCTCGTCGTCGTGCCGCCTCGGTGCAGTATCATTGAAATATCTCGCGTCACATCGTATTCCCGGCACCATGAGTATTTCCCCTCGTTCAATTTCATTTCTCTCGCAGCTCGTCGCCGGCGTTTCGCCATTGTCTCCGTCAGAGTTCAGTCATCACTAACATCTCACCCACCTTTTTCCCGTCGTCGTCGGTGAGCTCCTCCCAAATCCGCTGCACCCAGAGCACCACTAACATCTCGCCTACCTTTTTCCCAATCAAATTTGGACGTTGTATCGCCGTGGAGAACCGCCGCCGCACCACCTTCTTCTCCCGCCAGCACCAAGAAAGTGAGACTCAGAGTGTAAGAGCATTTCTTCACTTGTTTGTCACAGTTTGTGTTGAAAATAACGTGTAAATAGTAACCTCTCTCCTTGCCTTGCTTTGTTCAACTGTTTATATTGTAGTCGTAAGTCGTGACTATTCTTGGGCTGGTTTAGAGCATAATTGGCATATCAAACACTTTTCTTTTTCCTTAATAAAAGTAATATTTTGGGTGGAAAATTGCAGCTTTTCAGTGTAATGTACATTTCTTTTGTTGAAGAAAATTTCAAACTTATTTTTATGCTATAGTTGCTATTAGTTTTTTAGTATAAATAAATTTAAAAAATAGAAAAATAAAAAGCTACCTCATTTTGGGCAATGCAAAGTAATAAAAGAAAAAATAAAAAACTCTAGAAATAAAAAATGGAATTAAAAAACTAGAAGCACGGAGCGGGGAATAGCCTTGGTGCACGAGCACGAGTGACATTGTGCATTGAATATTTGAATTTGGCGCTGATGTGCTGTGCAGCAGGAGTGAGAGGTCTTTTATATGGTTCGTCTTTGCGTCCGTTGTGTTGATGCATGTGGCTGCGTCAGCATGGGCTGCTGCATGCGTAGCTGCAAAAGATCGCACCATTATGTTTTGTCAGTGGTCAGAATGTGCAGGAGTAGAGAGGATGGTACTACAGCCAGGAATTTTTTGTACGGATAATCCATTTTTTATTCAAAATTACAGAAATATACCTGCGGGAAAATTTTTTACAAGAATATGCTTCAGTCGCCTAATGGTTGGGCGACTGGAGCCTTTCGCCCAACCATTGGGCGACTTTAATCCAGTCGCTCAATGGTTGGGCGACTGCATCCAGTCGCCCAACGATTGGGCGACTTAAATGCAGTCGCCCAATGGTTGGGCGACTGCAGTCAAGTCTCCCGTGAATGTTTTAAATTTTTTCAATTTTGTAGTTTTAAACTGGTAAAAAATATGCTGGAGTTGTAATAAAAGTTTATGTTCATTGTATATTATAGGTGTGTAAAAAATTTTGGGAAATTTTTTTTAGGAACGATTGACCGTAGAACGATCGGTACATACGATGGTAAGTGATATTTTAATGTTATTGAGAATTCGTGTCTCTAGGCTAGGATTGGGTTGAGAAGGATCGACGGGCCCAGCGGTCAGATTATCACAGACGGTTCTACATACAAACCATCTGTAATACTCGCTATCACAAGTTTTATATATCGATGCAATATAAACAACTAGTCTGAAAAGATAAAATAGCAAAGTTGTATATGACTTATATATACTCATTAAAAAGGTTTCGACGAGATCTACAACTTTTCAGTTGAAGCAAAATCCAAATTCCGAAAGGAAGGCCAAGAAAAAGGGCAAAAACAGAAACCAAAAACTTACGACGCGGGTTTAGGTCCAAAGATGGCCGATTTTCGGGGTCTTGGAGGGCGACTGGCGTAAGCGGGTCGTTTTTATTGGATTGGGCTCGTCGTTAGCTTTCCAACGAGTACAAGAACGTCGAAAACGGACACCGTATGCAAAAGTTATGCCCGTTTTACTGAAGGTGTGTCGGAAACAGACTGAAACTGCTATAACTTTTGATCCCGTGGCCGAAATTGCTCAAATTTTTTTCTAGAGGCTGTTGGATGTATGAAGAACAGCTCCACCAATTTTCACTTTTTTTAGCGAAGGTTTGATGCACTTTCCAAATTCTCAGTAAATCAAAATATTACTTACCATCGTATGTACCAATTGTTTTATGGTCATTTGTTCCTAAAAAAAGTTTCCCAAAATTTTTTACACACCTACAACATACAATGAACATAAACTTTTATTACAACTTCAGCAGATTTTTTACCAGTTTAAAACTATAAAATTGACAAAATTTAAAACATTCACGGGGTCCTGAGTGCAGTCGCCCAACCATTGGGCGACTGCATGAAAGTCGCCCAATGGTTGGGCGACTGGATGCAGTCGCCCGAGGGTAGAGCGACTGGATTAAAGTCGCCCAATGGTTGGGCGAAAGGCTTCAGTCGCCCAACCATTAGGCGACTGGAGCCTATTTTTGTAAAAAAATTTCCCGCGGGTATATTTCTGTAATTTCGAATAAAAAATGGATTATCCGTACAAAAAATTCCTACAGTCAGGATGGAAAACCGAAACTGGCAGAACTGTGAAGCTGCATGTACAGGCACTCGTCCCTTCAGTCTAAAAGTCTTCTCATTAGAGCATCTCCAGCAAAACCTCTATTTGAGCCCTTAAATCTCATATTTGAAGGCTAAGGCAAAAATAGAGGTCCAGCAGGGCCCCTACTAGAGCCCTCAAAAGTAGGGAGCCATCAAATCCCCCCCTCAAGCCCTCATTCCTAGAGGGTCTGGAGGGAACCCCTATTTTTCTGTTTTGACGGTTTTCACTTGCGGGATCGACAGTTTCGCGCCGTCGCCCGCCTTCGCCCGGTTCCGCGCCGCCGCCCGCCTTCGCCCGGTTCCTCTTCCCCTCCGACGGCCTGTCCCCGCCCAGATCTCGCCACCGCCCGGCAGCCCGCCCCTGCCCGGCCGCTCGTCTTCCCGCTCCCCGCTCCTCCGTTGACTCTAGGCCGGCGGTGGAGGAGAAAAGAGGCGCCGGTGGCCGAAGGGGTGGGGGAAAGAAGGGAGGTGTGCGCGAGCATGAGCAAGGTGGTAGAAGCTCACCTGAGCTACCGGGGCGGCCGGAAGGTGGCCGGGTTGAGCCGGCGACGAGCACAGGCAACGGCGCGGGGAGGCGACCGTGGCGGGGGAGCTCGCGTGGCGGAGGACGCCGGCCGGCGGTGGGGGAGGCTGCAGGGTGCCGGGGTGCGGCTCCCACCGAGCGGAATCGGTCCGGGGTCGACCGATGGGGAGGCGGCGGTGGAACGGCGGCGGCCAGCCGGGGGTGAGGAAGAGTCAGCCGGGGGTTGAAGGTGGGCGAGGGCGTCGTCGAAGAGGGCGAGGAGGTCGGAGGAGTGGGTGGCCGACGGGAGGCGCGCGGCGAGGAGGGGAGCGTGGAGAGCGCGGCGGAGAGGGAGGGGCCCGAGCGGGGAGGGGAGCGTGGAGAGCGCGGAGAGCGTGGCGGAGAGGAGCGTGGAGAGCGCGGCGGAGAGGGAGGGGCCCGAGCGGAGGCAGAGGGCGGGCGAGGCGAGGTGCGCGGCTGCGGCGGGGCGTGGGAACGGGTGGGCTGAGAGGAGAGGAGGAGGCGCGGTGGACGAGCGGAGAGCGCACGGGTGGAGGAGAGGAGGGGTAGAGAAATTTAAGAATGATGAGTGGGCTCTACATGTCATTCTCAGTTGGAATGAATTTGAGGGCCCTGATTTGAGGGCTTCTGTTGGAGTTCAACTCAAAAAACAGAGCCCTCAAAAGTAGGGGGAGCTCTCAAATCAAAAGTAGGGGTTCTGATTTGAGGGCTCCTGCTGGAGATGCTCTTAGTCTCTCATTTTGGCAACTGGTGCAGAGTTGAGCCTCCTGGCTCCACGAGTGGAAGCTACATATTATTGTCACGTCTTTTTTATGTTGACCAGGGTGAAAACAGTAGCAGATAATATGTTTTATCCGATATTTATATTAAAAAATATAAATATAATAAGTAAAATCCATATTAAAAAATATTTGTATTTGTATTTAAAAATATTTGTATATGTATTTGGGAACATTTGTATTCACCTTCATATTTGATAATATTTGTATTTGTATTTGTATTTGAGACTATTCGATTCGTATTTGATCTGTTTTCTATACTGGCTGGTTACCGCAAATCCCAGGAAAATCCGGACGAATTTTGTGACTCAAAATTTGAAAATGGGTGGTTTGAAATCTGTAACCGTTCCGGTAACCATTCAAAAATCGATGTTCTACAAGATTTGTTATAGAAATTGTTGGAGGATATTCGTATTCGATCGAATTAAGTACATATTCGATTCAAATTCGTATCCATTATGACATTTAACTCGTATTCGAATTCGAGAATATTTGAATTTGTATTCATTTTAAAAATATGTATTCGTATTCATATTTGAGACTATTCGATCGTATCCAATCTGTTTCCATCCCTATTTTGATCGACCAAACTACTAAAAATGTGCAGTTTAAGCAAAAAATTGTTTGAAAAACAACATGCATCATTTGGCTCCACTCATTTTGGCTTCTCCGTTGGGTTGCTCATTTCGGCTTCTCCGTTGGGGTTTTAACTTTAGCTTCTAGTTTATTGATTTCGTTTTTTGTTTTTTTGGTTTTTTTCCTCTGTATTCCTTTGCATTGTCCACGATGGAATAACATGTTTTTTATTTTTAAATATTTAAAATTTAATTACGTAAAAAAACTACCAGCTACTACAGTGCAAAAATAAGCCTCAAATAGTGAAAATAAGCTATAAACCACCAAAAAGCCTAAATAAGCAGCCTATTGTCAAAATGAAAGTGAAAACAGTAGCATCCGCATTGCCCACGATTTAAACTGGCCTATGAGTGATCAAATATGATCTAGTATTCTAGTTGACGAATCCATAACTTCTTTCAAAAATGATAATTATAATTGACTTTCTCAAACAAAATAGATGGGACTTATCTTTTTGAAACATAAGTACGGAGAAAATAAGTCTTGTCCCATCACATTTCAAAAAACATATATTACCAATTTTTATGATACAGACAGATACGTGAATGGCGGAAGAAGGAATTAAGGGATTGTGAGGGGCGACCATGGTATAAACTTGTAGGTTGAGAGCTCTTCGCCATATGTATAAGAGCAAGTTCAATAACAGAGCCAAGTGCTTGGCTATAAGTCAAGTTATAAGAGCCAAGTTATACAATAATTTGTCTTCTATTTGTCTACAAAAGTTTTTTTATTATTATATGGTATCATGTCTCACATTCTCTTTCCTACTCCTACTCACATACATTTATTATCTGGGTCCACCACTGCATAGGCTCCCGTGTGCAGCTTGTTGCTTGCATGAGAGCCAAGCTCTCCTCTCTCTCCTCTCTTCTCTCCTCCACATCAGCAAAAATACTGACTAGCTTGGCTATAAGACCACCATTGTAAATCTATCCATTTCCTTAAACACTGAAAGTTTGAACAGGTATAATCGCAATTAATAAAGACCCACAATTCTTGGTTAGTGAATTTCTATTCCTGACGAGACTGCGAGATAATTCATCTATAAAATCATTGACATCTTAAAATGGAGATGAACTAGGATCAATCAAAGAAGCAAAATGTATAACGATATAACTAGGGGCCAGCTGCAACATGCATATGCAGAGTTTTTTTAAAAAATTCATTTTTATTAAAAATATAATAATATACCTACATTTTAATTTTTTTTACAGAAATAGTTTCTAGTTGTTCAACTGTTAAATGTCTGGAACCTGTCGCTCAATGGCCGAGCGACAGGCATGCAGTAGCTCTACCCCTAGGCGATAAAGATGCCCAATAGTCGGACGACAGGTACATGGTCAGACCGACATGGTCGAAACAACATGGTTGATCAGCGTGATAGACACAACGTGTTTAAATATTAGGGAGTGGTCGAAGAAAACAACGAAGTTGAACCAGCGTGGTCGAAGATTAGTGAGTGATCGAAGTAAACAACGTGGTCGAAGATTAGTGAGTAGTAGTGAACAATGTGGTTGAAGATTAGTAATTATCGAAGTTGTTGTCACCGAATGGTTGGACGAAAGGATCTAGTCACCTAATGGTTAGGTGATAGAGGGTTACTTTTGCAAAAATTAAAATACATGTATAATTTTATATTTCTGAATAAAAAAATGTTATTTTTAAAAAATTCTGCATATACACACCTCGTGAGATGTACGTCCTCGTAGGTGAGTTGGGCGTGCGGCCGATATGGCGAGATGGCAAGGAGTCTAAGGGCCTGTTTGGTTGGTGCCTAACCTTGCCATGCCTAAGCTTAGGCAATATGTGGCTGCCACAGAAAGTGTGGCTAATAAAATCAAAGCCACACTTGTGGCAAAGTTTGGCAAGAAACTGAGTCTATGACGTGTGGGGCCGGGTGCTAAGAAAGTGTGGCATGCAACAGTTACGTCAGTGAATCAAACAGCTACCTAAAAACTGTGGCACGCCTAACTTGTGGCTAGGCAACTTCTGGTCATGAACCAAACAGGCCCTAAATGAGCTGCCTGATTGCGACACGTGACTGGGTGATGTCACAGGAGGCGTGGAGTCGTGGCTCCTGGGTACGTGGTTGGGAATGGAGCTTCCCTATCCTCCTCTCCTTATTCCCTTAATCTAAATCACTTACATCTCATCCAATGGCTAGTTTTTTTTAAATTTTCACCATTTGCCCATCCATAATAAATAATAACAAAAATACAGAAAAAAATAAAATTTATTTTTTATTATAATTTTTTACAGAAATTATAATTTTATTTTTTTGTAAAAAAAATTATAATTAAAAATAAATTTTATTTTTTTGTATTTTTTTAATATTTATTATGGATGGGCAAATGATGAAAATATAAAAAAACTAGTCATTGGATGAGATGTGAGTGATTTATTTTTTTTTGAACATAGATGTGAGTGATTTAGATTGAGGGAATAGGGAGGAGAGGGAATAGGGAGGAAAATAGGGAGAAGGGGATAGGGGCGCTGGCAGGGGCGAGGTCTCTTCGTGCTTATAAATTTATACTATAAATTTGTATGCTTTAAAATTTTTTACTGTCGTTAGTGCTATTTAATGTCTCTTATTAATTGTAATTATATTGTAGAGCTCATTTAGCCCCGTTTGATACCTCTTATTAAATGCAATTATATTGTAGAGCTCATTTAGCCCCGCTCGTTCCTAAATACTGTCTCCGACCTGTCAAGTAAATTAAATTTGTAATCTATCGATCGATCGGTCATTATATCATATTTGCAGCTCCTGTTCTTTTCGGTTTCTAAAAGTGACTTTTAGCTTTTACTATAGTACCAAACTTTTAAACGGAATATTTTCTTAAGGCGGGGTCTACAAGTTAATTGTCGTACACGTTAAAAACTCAACATCTATATCAACCAAAATCGCAAGCGAGTATCTCTCTGTAATATCTGTCGCAAACAGCTAAAACTCAAAAATTTCAGTCAAAAACTATAAGTCGCAGCAAAAAAGAACAGGCCCGCAATTAATCCCATATATGCATGCATGCAGGTGCTGTGCGATCGATCGAGATGGTGGTCCCTCCAGTCGAGATCGTGAAGACGATTATCACCATTTTGCATCTGATTGTGGAGCTGGCGCAAGCAGCTAAGAGATACAGGAGGAAGTGCGGTATGCTTAAAGCGCGCGTGTCTCTGATCGACCTCCTCCTAAAGGAGCTGCGCAAATCGCCGTGGATGCTGGATTCGGCGACGGAGATCATGCTGAATGAGCTGAGAGATACCACCGATCGCGCACTGGCGCTCGTCAAATCCTGCCAGCGCAAGACGGTGTTGAACTTCTTCAAGTCCTACAAGAAGGCTGCCGAGTTCGATGCCCTGCAAGAACAGATCACCTATATCATGCAGCACTTTCACATCGCCAACCGGATCCTCATGCTCAATCTCAACAAACAACAATTCTTTCTGACCGTGCTTGATAAGCTACTCGAAGGTGGCGCTTGCCAGCGCTTACCACAGGTACGTACCATAACTAGCATCTTTGTTGCAACTTTAATGCACGACCAAATACAACATGGAGATCTATGGAGGCAGACAAAATAAACCTCTTCTGAGGTTGATAGTACTTACCTTGTGTACCCTTGCCGTCAAAAGTATTCAAGGCAAAAAATGGTTTGCACGGTTGCACCTAATCGATGGTTTAAATTGGACTGGTTACACCCCCAAGTTTTATTTGGGTACTTCAGATTTGCTTACTGTATACCTTAAATAAATGGTTGGTATTTGCTTTGATTATTTCTTAGTAAATTTCATAAACTACACTTATTTTATCATAATTGTCAGAAAACTACACATTTCATAGAACTACATATATGTTGGCTAGTAATCAGCGGGTCTGGAATGCCAATTACACTAACAGTAACATGTGGGTCTCATCTGTTAGATTCCACCATCGCATTTAAAGGGCACTGATAGACATGGGCTTTATTGAAATGTTATGCCAAAACGTGTGAATTATTGTCAAATGCCAATCGAAAGTTTTCTAATAGTTATGCAAAAAAGTACCTTTGAGATATTTACTCAATTATTTGTGATGTCTTATTTTTTAAAAGTTATCGGGATATATTACTAGATTTGACCACTAATGTTTCTAACATTGACGTTAATAAATATTAAAAATATAGTATTATGGGAATAAATTGGACAGCATCTTTCTAAATTTACTTCCGTGTGTCCAGCATATATGCATGTAATACTTTACCTTGTTTTTTACACATGTTATTGATCGAATTTGAAGTGTTTGACCACATGCTCGTTAATACATCTTATATATTTCCCTTAAAAAATTACATCTTATATATATTCATAGCTGATGGAGTAATTAATGCAAAGAATTATTTGTCATTTCAGAGCGTGAAGGAGGACCTGAAGTCATATATCAGCGGCTTGAAAAATTGCGATCATATGTCACCGGACGCAAAAAGGCTGCATGATAGGATAGTCAGAGACCTAAACTGGTAATTAAATTCTACTCCCTGATGTAGTTACTCTACTCCTATATATATGTGTGTTGCTAGATCTTTTTAGTGTGTGTGTGTATATACATAGCAGCTAGCACTACTCTTTAGAAAACATTAATAATTGGATTAGTGGCAATCACAAGTTTCTTTTTCTGCGTTGGATCGGCATGCAGTAGGGCTGCAGCGAGAAGCGGAACCACGTCAGATCCATCAGGAGACGCTGCAGGGGCAACTGGCGGCTATCTGGTGGATGATGTTGTCAGAATTGCGAATGGTATATTGGAGGCGGCGAGGACGGTGAAGCCGAAGAAAAAGGACCTCCTGCAGGTCCGGCAGCTCGCACGATCCGCGGAGCAGGCGATCGACCTCCTGCAGAAGCTGCCTGTTCCTGCTACGGAACATACGGTGAGAAGCCTCAGAGAAGCTCTCAGAGAAGGACGCAACATTGTCAGGGACATGCAGCTTACCAGGAGCGGGAGCTATTCCAACGAGATCAGTAGTGTTCTGTACAGAATCGAGTACTACCTCCAGATCATCCTCGTCAGTGCATGCAGTCATGTGCATCAAACAATGCATAAGAAGGGGAGATGACCGGCCGGGTGCGGATTCCAGTTTCACGTTTGAACTAATATAATTTCCTTGTTGTACTTAATAATTTGGGATTGTAAGGCTTGCATGCCGCATCTTTAATACACTATATATACTTAAATCGGGCTTGTAATTAAGACACTGGCTTGTAATTAAGACACTACACACACACACACACTTAAATCGGGCTCGTAATTAAGACACTGGTTCCAATAAATTAAGAAACTGGAGCGATCGCTCGAGCTATGCTACCTCTTCTGGGCTAGCTCCTCATTTCGAGCCGGTTTGGATACATGATATATTTTGAATTTTTTTGGCAGAAAACCTTAGTATTTCGAAATATCACAGTACTATTTTTTTTTGGGTGTTTGGATAACAACATTTTTGTTGTGAGTTCCACACCAAGGAGCGCAGGCATGTTTTTTTAGAGGTACTTAAAATCCAACAACAATGGTATCTCACAACAGAAGCAAAAATTAGATAAATACCTAGATTCGGATCGAGTCCACCTCGACTTAACCCAAACACCTGCAAAAAAAAGTATCATCCTTTTCTCCTTTTCATTTCTTCTAAATGTAATCGTGTTTGGTCATGAAACTTTGCAGAGCCATATGACATCACTCCCCCAACGCCCACAAATATTTGCGAAATTTTCAAGACTTAATACATGTGGTTCTCACAAGGTTCTCACTAAGAAGCTGGTTCTATAGTTCTATTTGCTGATAGATCCTCGGTGTGATGATCCCATCTTCATCTGTTTGTGGCTATATGCAGATCCTAAATATATATATTGCTACTACAAATAGTTGACGTTGCAATTCCTTGCTTAAAGTTGCAGAACCCAGAAAAAATGTGCGGTGAGACACAGTTTCTGAGTTGCCTTGAACTTCAGGGTCTCTTTAGCAGGGAAAAAAATCTCGGCGAGAAAAAAACGAGATTTCCGATAATCCCGTTTCTCGGTTGGGCCCAGTAATTCCACTTATCGCTCAAAATTTTCGGCCATTTTGAATTCAGGCTCGCGAAAAAAGGCCGCTGGATGGCCGGCCCAAATACCTGCCTCCATATATATATTCCTCAGTCCTCCTAACCCTAAACTTTATCCATTCGCACGCACCAGGATCGTCGCCACGGCCGCCGCCGCATGCCACTCGTCTCCCTCCACAAGGCTGCTTGGTCGTGCAGGAGCTGCACTGGTGCTTCAACGCTGCTTGTTCTTCCTGCTGCCCTTGCATAGGTACGTTGCTCCCTCCATCCTCACAGACACTTAAATGGAAGGATTTAAACCCAGATCGGCACGACTGGCGACTGATCGTCGCGTGGGCATGGCGTCCCGGCGAACGGCCCATTTCCTTCCACCCAAACGGCCCAGTAGCAGCGGACGCCTGCGCCGTTTTGGCGTCTTCGGTCTTCGGTCTTCCTCATTTCCTCATTCTTCCGCATCCGGCATCTCTCCTGGGCCCTGGCTCCTGCTCTCAAACCCTCACAGCCTCACTCTCTTAGATTCGGCGCCGGCGGCTGGCGCGCTGGGCGACTGAGACGGAGCGAAGCTCCACCGAGTCCTCCGCCGCCTCTGGCCTCGACTTTGAGGACACCGCCCTCACCCTCACCCTCCGCCTCCCTGGCTCCTCCTCCTCCCCGGACCCCAACCGCAAGCGCGCCTCCTCCGACGCCGACCCTGAACGCTCCCCCCTCACCGCGCCGCCTCCTCCGATGCTCCCCAGGCCCCCAAGAAAAAAATGCTTTCTTGCGAGAAATTATGGTGATTTTGGATTGACCCGTGCTTGTTTCTTTGGTTGGATGGTCAGGGCGCAGGTGGTGGGGTGGCCACCGGTGAGGTCGTTCCGCAAGCACGCGCCTACGCCGGCTACGACCAGCTCCTCTGCGCGCTCCAGGACAAGTTCTTCTCCCACTTCACCATCCGTGAGTATTTCTTGCCTCCGGCTGTTGCTCGTGTTTCTTGCTTGATGGTTTGAGCCACGCGCAGGGAAGTTCGCCGACGACGAGAGGAAGCTGGTGGACGCTGTGAACGGGACGGAGTACGTGCCGACGTACGAGGACAAGGACGAGGACTGGTGGATGCTCGTCGGCGATGCCCCCTAGGCCCTGGAAGTGAGCTTCTTGCCCTCCTGCTCTTCCTTTCCCCATAGTCCATCATTATTTCTGCATTTCGTGTTCTATCAATCTATTGTCAGCTTTTAGTATGTGTTGAGAACTTGAGATGATTGTTTACTGGATGGTTATTGATTACAGTTTGAGAGACCGAATATTTATGATATATCATCATTCCCTGGACGATTAGAGATTTGGATGTTGGTTTAGATTGGACAGTTCACATCCAAGTGCTGTTAGCTTATTATCCTATATATATATTCCTATTTCCATTCAGATCACTATTTTTTTGTTAGCACGTTATATCATACAATAGTTCAGCTATTTGAAAGAAATATCCTGCATAGGATGCCATTCTCTTTTCATATTTTGTCACTACTGATTTTACAATTTGGACTTATTTATGGACATACAATACTTGAACATTGTAAAGTCGTTTGAACATACAATTTGTTACTTTGATGACAACCTGTAAAGTCGTTTTCAATGCCTGAACATTGTATTTTCGAATACCCATTCCAAAATTCCTGGCTCCGCCACTGGGTACAACAGCTCGATTTCCATTTGATTTTGAGCCTCTATTGTTTGATGTGTTCATTTCTAGCTTTGTGTGTGTGTGTGCACTGCCTAGGACGTGTGCGTCTCTTTTGTGATGGTGACTGGGGGCAGGGATGATGATGCACGTTCACGCCCTCCAGCTTGTCAACCTGCTACTCGAGGTGAGGGAGATGCTTCGTCGAGTGGTGTTGCTGGTAGAGTGCCGATGACAGACACTAGTGCTGAGGTTGAGGTGGTTGCAAAAAATGGTAAATAATCAACAAGTTGTAAGACTATGCGAGATTCGTAGCAAATGTTTAACTTTCCCAATTGTTGTGCACATGTTGATGACCAGCATGCTATTTGAATGATAATTTTGAATGAATTTGATGGCAACAAAATTTATCTGTGATATCTAAAATGAACTATAGAAAGGTTTTGCCAATGCCAATAGCTGAACTCCTTTTGTTGCGACAATAGCACATAAATGAATCCTTTTGTTGCGACAATAGCACATAAATGAATTTTTTTTCTGTTATGCAATTCAAGAAAATGTGTTAAACAAACACTGCTTGTGGTGTTGCATGACCTGCAAGTTGACTGTAATGATTTTGAATGAACTTGATGCCTACAAATTTTATCTATGATATCTGCATGTGGTGCTACATGACAGTAGCACATAATTGATTTTTGTTGTTATGCTATTCAGGATAATGTGTTGAGTTAACACTACATGTGGTGCTGCAGGGAGACGAGTGAAGTTAAACGGACCAATTGAGGTCACTTGGAGCCATGGCGAGCCTTATCCCCACCCTCATGGTGCTGGCTTTATGTGCTTTTATTGTTTCAAAAAGGTAAGGGGTGGAGGTGTGACTCGTCTAAAGGAGCATCTCGCCGGAGCGACTGGAAATGTAGCAGAATGCCCAAATGTGCCAGCTCATATTAAGGATTTAATGTCTAGCGAAGTTGTAAAAGGAAAAGTGAGGAGGAAAAGAAGTAATGACATTCGTCTCTTTGTTGAAAAGGAGGTTATGGCAGCAAACATAGGCTATGGTAGGCCAAGAAATGCTCTTGATGAAGCAACACAAGTTGAGACAGCAATGAGAGAATCACTGAGGGGATCTAATTTTGCATTGGAAAATGGTAGTTCTTCACCTTTTGGGAGGCCAAGTGGTAGTGGGGCTGCAAGTTGTTCAGGAAATCGTCAAACTAGGATTGACAGGTTCTACCAAAGTCCTCAAAGTGCTTCCAATGCTCCTTTTGACATTGATTTGGCACGTTGTAGGGCACAAGCTCAGCCTCGAGTAGATGTTATGCTAATGGGGGGTGCCAAAGAGGAAATTGGGAAAGCTTGGGCAAAATTTTTCCATGCTAATGATATTCCTGGAAGGAAAGCTGACTGCCCGTACTTCCGATCAGCACTTAAGTTATCACAACAGCTTGGTGAAGGAGTACAAATTCCAACTGGAAGAGAAATAGATAGCCCATTATTAGATATGAATTTTCAAGATGTGGAGGTTCACATGCGTCAATTTAAGGAAGACTGGCATGAATATGGTGTTACCATCATGTGCGATTCATGGACAGGTAAACTATCTTGCTGTCCATGATGAATGCAATTGTATTTGTGCAGTTACTTGTTGTTTTTTTACTTGTTCATACATGTATATTGCTGATTTTGTGGAACCTGTATCTAGTTTTTCCTTACTGTCCATAGTTGTATCTTATTTTTGTTTTTATCATAATCCAATGATGTTATTGTTGTTTTTAACATAGAAATTGAGTGCTGATTTTAGCTATCTACAGGTCCTACCTTGATGTCCATTATTAACTTCATGGTCTATTGCAATGGACGCATGTTCTTTCTCAAGTCTGTAAATGCAACTGGGTTGATCCAGAATGCAGATTACATTCACTCAATCCTTAGAGAGGTGGTTCATGATGAGGTTGGGGAAAAATGTGTTGTTCAGATTGTCACAGATAATGGTGCTAACTATAAGAAAGCATGTCGGATGATCATTGCTGAGTTTACACATATTACTTGGCAACCATGCGCAGCTCATACTATCAATTTGATGTTGAAGGACATAGCGACCTATCTTGATGTCGAATATGTTGTGGATAGTGCAAAGCGAATTTGTAGGTTCTTGTACAAGCATAACAGGTAATTACTAGTTACTACTATAATTGAGAAAGTGGTGTTGAAAACAATTATAGTTTTGTAATGACTCTTCTCATTGTAGGGTGCATGCTATGATGAGAGAAAAGATAGGTGGGGAGCTCATTAGGTGGAATGCCACTAGGTTTGGCACTGTTTTCATATTTCTTCAGAGTTTCTGGGATAGACAAGATAAATTTAAGCAATGGATGATATCTGATGATTGGGAGAGTTGCAAGACGGCTAATGAAGAGGAACATGATTACGCATATAATTGTTTGACTTCCAAAAGATGGTGGAGTGACATGGAGTTAGTGTTAAAAGCTGTCTCACCGCTCTATTCTGTACTTCGTTTTGCTTATCAGCAGAAGGGTGCTTCAATATCTGGATTCCTTCCAAAAATGTTAAGTTCTATAGATGACATACGTGGCAACTTAAGTCATAATCCTGACCCCCGTCACAAACTTATGCTTGATAAGTTAATGGAGGTAATCAAAGTAAGGCTTCAATATCTTGTCAATGGTAATCTTATGATTGCAGGTAAGGGCTGAAGTGAAACTTGTTCAATACATGTTCCTATTTCAAGCATTCGGTCAATTTCTAATGTGGCTGAACTTATTTGTCTTCTTAGCTGCTGCACTTAATCCTAAAGCGCTATATACTCACAAGCTTGCAAGAAGAACAACATATAGACATGCTGCCACATTGGCCTTCAGGAAGCTTGCAAGCTCATCTTCAAAGGCTTCTGCTGCAATTGACCAATATACTATTTTCAGCAAGCAAGGCGGGTTATTTGGAGGAGAGGAGGCTCGAAGATCGGCACTTATTGGCAAAATGAGTCCAGGTAATTGCATCTAAACTACTATAGATCAACACTAATTTATTACTAGTGATGCCTTAATTAGTAGCCTCTAAAGTGAATTCAGCATACTTTTGTCTTGCTGGTAGTAATGAATAAGGATTTTAACTTGCTGTTTTCATAGTATTTCAGCATACTTTTGTCTTGCTGGTAGTAATGAATAAGAATTTTATCTTGCTGTTTTCATAGTAATTCAGCATACTTTTGTGTTGCCCTCCTTTTTTTAGCTGATTGGTGGGATCAATATGGTGGAGATTGCAAAGAACTACAAGAACTCGCACGGCGAATTGTATCACAATGCATGTCCTCTAGTGGATGTGAGCGAAATTGGAGCACATTCGCCTTGGTTCATACCAAATTGAGAAATAGATTAAATTATGAGAAGCTCCACAAGTTGGTTTTTGTGCACTACAATCTGAAGTTGCGCATCCAACAGTTTGAAGCCGAAATGCAAAGCCTTCACCAAATGCAAAGCACTGAACAAGAGGATTTTGATCCTTGTAGCATCTTGATGGAAGTTGCTCTGTATGACGAAGGCAATCCTATCATGGATTGGTTGTGCAACTCTGGGAGTGAATCTGTGCCGACACTTGATGAATGTGATGGTAGTGAGCCTGAATCTCCTAACAGCCCTAGCACATTTCTTGTAGAGGAGTTAGGAATGAATGAAGAAGAGTTGGCCACAATTAAAAAGAAGCTTGATTTTGGCAAAAAAAGGTGGTAAGAAAAGAAAGGTGGTACCTGAGGAAGATATTGGAGATGATTTTGAATCAGATTCCGATCAGCAAGGTAGCCCAACTTATGCGGAATCAGGAGACAGCAGTTCTGATGATAGTGAAGGCAATGATATGTTTTATCTTTTGATTGACTATTTTATGCATATCCTGTCATAAGTTTTCTCGATGTAATGTGCTTTTGTTGAAAATATTTGTCAAAGGTGATGGTGATGCTGGTGGTTCTTGTGGCAATACTGGTGGTGTTGGTCAGCCTAGTCGTGGTGAAGAATCTAATGGAGGTCTGGCTGGTAATAATGTATTTTTTGCAGTCATAATAATTGTTATTTTTATCAAGAGAACATTATCTTAGGTAGTACAATACTAGGCAAACATGGTTCTTAATTAAGGTAAGCATCTCAGATCTGAAATATTTTGGATCCTTGGATAGCTTATGTGCTAATTTATTGAAGTTACAGGTCTAAATTCAGTTCATAGGTTCTATTTCTGTCCATGAGTTATACTCTATATATTAAAGAATTTTTAGTTTTGGATGATAAGCAATAGGATTGATGCTTCAATGCTCTAGTACATCTACATATGTGTGCTAGGAGGCTTACATTTTGTACATATTTGTAGGTGCTAGAGATGTGCAACCAGCCCCTCTTCGTCCAAGATCAAAAAGGCTGAAGAAAGTCTCTGTCAAGGGCCTCTATGGAAATGTTAGATAAATCTCTTGCCCTCATATCTACAATTGGACTGCAAATTACCTCACCAAATTTTGAGCATATGTCAACATTTGCAGTGATTTGGGCACCTGAGGGCTGTGGTGTTTTGCTGACCAGACTTCAAGTATATTTGTTGATGTTTTGGTTCATGTGGTTGTAACATTTTGGACAACATACTGCTTTAGTGGCTGACCAGTGACCACAAGCATATTTTGCTGTCTTGGTTCATATACTTTTATGTTAGTGTACTGTCTGTAGTATTTGGGACTATGGATTATGGATATGGACTACTTTTAAGTTAGATTAATTCTCTTTGAACTTGTAATAGTTGGGAGTTGGGACTGTTAATCCAATGGACTGTGTGGAAGGGAAGAACTTAGATGACTATACGACGTGTTAGGTGAAAAATGATATTCTCGCATTTCTAGACAATATTATGTGTATTTTTCAATGTTAGATGATTTGGACATAATCTATATGTTATCCTGTGCAAATTGAGGGTTTTTTTTAATTTTGTCCGAAAAGAAAACGATAAACCGATAGATTTTCCGATAAATCCGATAAACCCGTTTATCAGTGACCTCCGGTATTTTTTCCCTACCGGTAAATTGAACCCTGCTCTTTAGCTTTTAGAAGACATCGCTTACAGAACTTCTATGACTGACCACTGCTGAAAATTTGGACTTTCACCTCTAATGATTTGAGAATGCTTTCAGGCAAGCACGTAAGTTGCACAAGCTTATTCATCCATATTTAGGTGCCAAGGAAACACCAAAGAGCTCGCGGAGGCACTCGGAATTAAAAGGAAAAGGAATGTCTGCTGCCTGGCTACTATTCATGCACCTAAAAAATTCTCAAATAAAAAACGGTTTTGCTAATTCTCAATTATATGAAATTTTCTTATCTCTCAGCCGTCTAAAATTGCACAATATTAAACCTAAATTTTTTCATAGCTTTACTGTAATTTTTAGTTCTGTTTGTATTTGTATTAGTAGGGTTTATCTAGATTTACTTTTATTTTGTCTGGATTATATTTTTTCGTCGTTGTATTTTGTAGAGATTCACCAAACTTCAATTTATTTTTCTTGAGGTTACAATAATTCTTTGTCCTAAGCTAAGGAGGTGGGTTATACAGAAAGTGTGGGGGAGTGAAAAGAGTGGTTAGATCTTCGTCGAGAGAAAAGTGACCGAAGTTTAGCAAAATTTCAGTCAAGTCACTCGATTAATAGTCAATCCTGTGTTTTTCCCTTGCTTCTTTTAGGACAGGATTTTTCGTAGACGCAGTTCTCTATAATGAAACGCCCTGTTTGTAGCCCAACGATGTCAGGCACTCAGGCCTAGCTAAACGTGCAACATCCCACAGGGCTCTTAGAGCAACTCCAGCAGGGCCCCTACTTGAGCCCTCAAACCTCATATTTGAGGGCTCGAGGCAAAAACAGAACTCCAGCAGAGCCCCTACTAGAGCCCTCAAATTTAAGGAGGCCCTCAAATCCCCCCTCCAGCCCTCATTCCCAGGGGCCCCCTACTCTGGCTCTCATTCTTCCGTTTTTTCCCCGCCTCGGTGAAAAATCTCCCGCCCCCGCCTCTCGGCTTCTGCTCGCCCCCCGCCTCCTCCGCCCGGCGCCTCGGCTCGCCCGCCGCCTCGCCCGACGCCTCCGCCCAGCACCTCCGCTCGCCCGACGCCTCCGCCCGGCGCTCGCTCGTCGCCGCGCCCGATGCCTCTGCCCGGCGCCTCGGCTCGCCCACCGCCTCGCTGTGGTGGTGCCGTCCGCGGAGAAGTGGTGGCGCGGAGGAGGATCCGGAGGCGTGGCGGCCGGAGAAGGTGGAGAGTGGCGGCGCCGAGCGGTGGGCACGGGTGGAGGAGAGAAGGAGGCGCGGCGGCCGAGAGGAGAGGAGGAGCGCGGGGGCCGAGAGGAGAGGAGGAGGCGCGGGTGGAGGAGAGGAGGAGTGCGGCGGCCGAGAGGAGAGGAGGAGGCGCGGGTGGAGGAGAGAAGGAGGCGCGGCGGCGGAGAGGAGAGGAGGAGCGCGGCGGGCGAGAGGAGAGGAGGAGGCGCGGGTGGAGGAGAGGAGGCGCGCGGCGGCCGAGAGGAGAGGAGGAGGCGCGGGTGGAGGAGAGGAGGCGCGGTGGACGAGAGGAGAGTGGGTCCTACATGTCATTCTCAGTTGCAATGAATTTGAGGGCCCTGATTTGAGGGCTTCTGCTGGAGTTCAACTCAAAAAACAGGACCCTCAAAAGTAGGGGGAGCCCTCAAATCAAAAGTAGGGGCTCTGATTTGAGGGCTCCTGCTGGAGTTGCTCTTACGATCTAAATTTTTATGTCTGGGACCCACGCACAGATCCGTATAGACCCATACGATGAATAATACCCTTGTGGCCCATTCACAGACCAGCTGAGAATAGTAGCCGAATGCGACTCAGGAGGCCCATTTACAGCCCAACAGCGAGTATTCAAGGTCCATAAGTACGCTCATTTGAGGCCCAAGATATCATTTAGCCCATTTACTGCCCATTTCAGGAACTTTGGATCGGTGCTCTTGTCCACGTATAAATAGCATCATGAGATTTAGCCCATTTACGACCCATTTCATACTCCTATGGCTTCTCCGAATAAATAAATAAAACGACGTCTATATCGCTGTTGTGAAGCGACTTATCAATATACGATTCATTCACAAAAATAATTATGTTAGAGTCAAAAATCATCAGTCGTAACAAAAAAGAACCCATATAATCAATAGAACAAGTGTAAATCAAATAAAACAATAGAAGTGTGTATATCTATATAAAGGTCGCACCTTACCACAAGTGTAAAGCTAGCTACTGCACCGTGCATGCAAGAAATCAAAAGCAGACTCCAGATCAAACAGGGCCGAACGTAAAGTTAAAAGACTATCTAGATCAAACAGGGCTTAATGTAAAGTTAAAAAGACTACATTGATTTCAGCGTGGATACCTGATGGCTTCAATCTGGGTTTACACTAGTCCCTTTGGGGGTGATCGGTTCGGCTGAAAAGCTCGTGGTTTATGGCTGAAAATACTGCAGCTGGCTGAAAAAAGCACTGTAGCTGACAGAGGCTTATTTAGCATAATTAAATTTAAAAAAAATTTAAAAATAAAAAAATATGTTAGCCCATTACGTATAATACAAACAAATACGGGAAAAAAAAGAACCGGCAAAAAAGCTCAACAAAAAGCCAAAAATTCAAAAAAAGACGAAACTTATGAATAGTGCCAAATAAGCCATGAGCACTATTCATAAGCCACGTTGATCGCAGCCAAAGGTGTCCTAAATCCGTAATCTTTGAGACCCGACACAGCGCAGCTGCGCAGGACAAACGAGACGACTCTTGACCTGGCTGACCAATACAACACGTACAGGTGTCAAACAAACGATGTGTTTTCGCGCTGATTTGTGCGCAGGAAAAGCGCGCGAGTATTCCTATCCCGTAAGCAAAGATCAGAGTTAGCTGGCTGCAGCCAGTAAGCGAAGATCAAAGTGTCCACTTGTAACGCGTGCGCACGCGTCCTTCCTTCCCCTCCGGTCTCCTCTGCCACCGCTATCTCCCTCTCCACCTCCGGCAATGTCGCTCTCTCGGCCTCTCCACATCACAACGACATCACCCGGAAGGCCTACGGCCCTACGTTCAGCTATCATTGCCACTATCCCCTGCAAATATCACAACATGAACATCGTCAGGGCTTTCAAAAACATCGAATGGACGCAAAGGGCGGGGAATTCGGACCAAATGTCAAAAACAAGGAACGCAGCAAGTTAGAAATTCATCTGCGCAATTACAAGGAAATGACACAGCAAGGGGCTCAGCTGCATTGGTCAGCAAAGAGGTAGAGAATGATACGTAGCATAAGATTACAGCTTTTGCTTTGGGCAACAAAAAACTGAGCGACACTGATAGGATGGTGAGGACTCTGTGAGCACTGCGAAAGCGGGATCTCATGGCTGCCTTACAAGGCTTATTCAATATGAGAACGAACAATTTTTCATGTGCAAACATCGGAAATTTGATTTTGGTGCTGAAGAAGGATAGAGCCCAATCTGCAGGGATTTTAAACTTATCAGCCTCATACACAGTGTTGCCAAAATTATTACCAAAATCATAGCATTGCGATTGACAGCCTTCATGAACGACCTTGTCTCTCTAAGCCAAATCGCTTTTATTAAAGGTAGACATATCCAGGACAACTCCTCCTCAAGCTTGGCATTACAAAAGCCTTCGATTCGGTCCATTGAGACTATCTGCTCGACCTCCTAGAAAAAAGGGGGTTCCCATCTCGCAGGAGAGACTAGGTCTCATGTCTCCTCTCCACCGCCGCCTCTAGAGTCCTCCTTAATAGCATCCCTAAGGACAAAATATAACACAACAGAGGCTTACAACATGGTGATCTGCTATCTCCATTCCTCTTCATCATAGCAATATATCCTTTGCAAAAGATCCTCAACATTGCAACGGATCATGGTCGCTTACAACATTTGGGAGGCCAAACAGCTACCCTCGGAACCTCCTTGTATGCGGATGATGCAGCTATCTTCCTAACACCTGCACTGGATGATGTCTACACACTAGTTCGAATCCTACAGAAATTTGGTGATAGAACGGGTCTACAAACGAACCTACAAAAAAGTCAGGTAGCACTGATTAGCTGTGAACAGATTGACCCACCGAGTGGATTTCCAAATGCTAGAAGACAAATATGCGAGCCGTTTGGTAGGATAGTGTGGCAAACTGCTTACAATTGCAAGTAGGAAGATTCTGGCAAAATCAATCCTAATAGCCCAGTCGACCTACTTCCTGACGGCTATCAAGGCACCATATGTGCTCAAAACTCTGAATAGACAAACGAGACGGTTCCTTTGGGCCCGGTCAGAACAGCTAACATATGAGAAGTGTAAGATTAATTGGGACAGAGTATGTACACCTATGAACCTGAGGGACCTTGGCCTCCTGGACCTAGAGCGCTTCGCCAGAGCTCTGAGTTTAAGATGGCTGTGGCACGAATAGGGGGACCAAAATAAACTATATTGCTATCTCTAGTGAAGTTACTGGTTCTGTGACAACCGAATGGGGGCTAGACTTCACCTTTCTCTCTTCATTTTGCATCTCTAGCAGTCAAATACTTTGAACTGAAACACCGTAAGCCACACACAAGAAACTTTTGTCCCTCACTCCCTCTTATTACTACCCTAAAGACTTCAAGCTACTTGGATGTCCTTCGTCTCATGATTTCTCTGATGTCCTCACTGATGACTGCAACATCCTTAGAGCTAATTTCTTTGGCCTTCGCGCATGTTACGAGGTACAGATCAGCAGCCAACACATACACCAAGATGCTAAACTAAACTATGATCAACCATCAAATGGAAACAAACGTGAACATGCATCCACCAATGCAGCAATCTTGTTCATTAGTGGTGTTGCACATTATAAAAAGCATTTCCTGCGTACAATCACCCAATATTCCACAAAGCAATCCAGATCAGCCTCCTAAACACCCTCACATGCATGGCCACAAGAACACACGATTCAATCAGCATTGCACCATGGTCTCAGAAAAAAAAACAGCATTGCACCAATCTTTCTCCTATAAATGCCACACTCAAGCAGCACACCAAACCATCACAAGCACTTAGCGATCGAGTTATTAAGAGCTAGCTCTTAACACTTAATCACTCTGCTTAGTGCGCGTGGTAGCCAGCAACAGCAATGGCATCCAAGGCCTCGATCGCATTGTTCCTCGCGGTCAACCTGGTGGTGTTCTCGCTGGCCAGCGCTTGCGGCGGGCAGTGCCCCGACCCCACGCCCACGCCGTCAACCCCGTCCACGCCCACCCCGACCCCGGCTGCGTTCGGCAGGTGCCCCCGCGACGCGCTCAAGCTGGGTGTGTGCGCCAACGTTCTGGGCCTCATCAAGGCCAAGGTAGGCGTGCCACCGGCGGAGCCCTGCTGCCCGCTGCTTGAGGGTTTGGTCGACCTCGAGGCCGCGGTGTGCCTCTGCACCGCCATCAGGGGCAACATCCTCGGCATCAACCTCAACCTCCCGATCGACCTCAGCCTCATCCTCAACTACTGCGGCAGGCGCGTGCCCACCGGATTCAAGTGCTAATTCTAAGCGCGCGATCGTCCCATGCATGCATATCTTGGTTGCTTTAATGCAGGCTTATTTGGTTGCTACGTGCTAGCTGGTTTGCATGCATGGATATATTCATTCATGCAGCGCCGATATATCACTACGTATCTCTTCTGATTTGCGTTGGGTTTTTTTTTTTTTGCTGTTTCCTGCGTGAGTTCTTGCACTGCACCGGCGTGCTTATCTGTGTCTGAATTGTTTGGATTATTCGTTTTGTATTCGGGGTCATGTATGAATAAAGTTTCTCTGCTTCATTATATTCCGTTCGCTTCCATTTAGTACTAGGTAGGCCAAACAGCTACCCTCGGAACCTCCTTGTATGCGGATGATACAACTATCTTCCTAACACCTGTACTGGATGATGTCTACACACTGGTTCGAATCCTACATAAATTTGGTGATAGAACAGGTCTACAAATGAACCTACAAAAAAGTCAGGTAACACTGATTAGCTGTGAACAGATTGACCCGCCGAGTGGATTTCCAAATGCTAGAAGACAAATATGCGAGCCGTTTGGCAGGATAGTGTGGCAAACTGCTTACAATTGCAGGTAGGAAGATTCTGGCAAAATCAATCCTAATAGCCCAGTCGACCTACTTCCTGACGGCCATCAAGGCACCAAAATATGTGCTCAAAACTCTGAATAGACAAACGAGACGGTTCCTTTGGGCCCGGTCAGAACAGCTAAAGTGTAAGATTAATTGCGATAGAGTATGTACACCTATGAACCTGAGGGACCTTGGCCTCCTGGACTTAGAGCGCTTCGCCAGAGCTCTGAGATTGAGATGGCTGTGGCATGAATGGTGGGACCAAAATAAACCTTGGCAAGGAATGGAAACCCCGTGTGGCGAGCAAGATCGGCTTCTCTTTGCGGCGGTGACCACCATAATGATTAGAGACGACAAGAAGGCATCCTTCTGGAGCTTGGCTTGGATAGAAGAAAATAGACTACGTGATATTGCTCCCACTGTCTTCAAAGCCTCTAGGAGAAAGAACCAAAGCCTACAGGCAGTGTTGACTGGGAGCAATTGGCTACAAGATCTATATTGGTAAGCCGGCATAACACCACAGCACATACAGGAGTTGGTTGCTGTTGGGAATACGGGTGGGCTATACTAGTGCAGATTAAAATTTTCTACCGCGTAAACCAGGAAGCCATATGAGTAAGAGATCATAGATCATTACCACTAGATGCATAGTGCAGCGGAAGTAGGGTTGAAGCAGCCGATTCAACAAAGAGTGCATCGGTGTAGCGGTAATAGTCAAACGTCCTCCATCCAACCGTCTCCTCCTCGTGATCGTCCCGATCAGCGTCACAATCGCAGCAGCGCCTCTACCAAAGTCCACATGTCCAGGGATGGAGCACCACGCGTCGATGTGCTAGCACCAGCGTGCATGGTAGGGGATATAAGAGGTGACGGCTAGGGTTTTGACGGGTGTGTTTTCGGGGTACTTCCCTCAGCCCCCGCACCTCTCCTTATGTAGCCTCTAATCGGATCCATATCTGATATGGGTAGAGATCGAATCCCACTCGAAAACTATCATTACCCCTTATCATTCCAGCCCATTAAATGTGTGACCTTGTAGGTTCATGTGTATTTGGCTATGGGCCGAAAACTCCTTTCCGGCCCATAAGTCAGTAGCGGTCCCTAGCAGGACATAATGACTCCCAAACATACATAAAGATCATATCGAATGAACCTATATAGTGCTTATGTATCGATCCCTTTGCCTATGATACTAGATTGAACTCAAGGCGAGAAACGTGTCATCCTATGATAGCTCGATCCTTCACTCGATCCTGTAGTGGATTACTCAGTTGTGATTGACTCCTCAACCACATTTGGCATGGCCATGCACTTTCTTAATCTAACCACATCGAGGGGCCCAGAGATATTTCTCCTGTTATACAAGAGGGGCAAATTCTATTTTGATCGCTCATATTCCTTTGCATGTTTCATGGCAAACCTGAAAGCTACCTTTATTACCATCCATTTATGGAGTAGTGTTTGGTAACCCCTAAGTAAACTATTACACATGTAGGAAACAATGACGACAATAACGACCTCAGGTCTAAGGATCTCGCATACACTATATATTAGACCAACTAATGACACTTAAGAATATAACAATTTTCACAGTATCTTATGATGGGTCAATCCAATATCATGTTCTCTAACACGTGTCTACATTATTGATTTGATATCTCATATCCATGATCCGTGAAATATGATCATCAATCAATACATGTGTTGATCTATAAATCATAATCATCCCACATAATGATATAAGATCAGGGATAATTTAGAATAACATCAAAACATGAATAAAGAGTTTCACGAACAAGTCACATACTTGTTGATCATACAAAAGATATTTATTCAAGGGACAAAATAACATTTTATTCAAATGTTCATAAACATAGAAGTGATATAATCATCTTTATGATTGCCTCTAGGGTATATCACTAATAGTTGCCATTTGGGGACACATCCCCGTGATAAACCTTCAGGATGGACTGGATGACACAATTACATGGAAACTAACTCTCAATGAAGTCTACATTGCTGCCTCAGCATACAAAGTGCGGTTCCTAGGAGCAACAAGCACCACCAGGAATCCATTAGTCTGAAAAACTTGGGAACCCATAAAATGTAAAATCTTTACCTGGCTGGCCATACAAATAGGCTCTAGACAGCAAATCACTTGGCCATGCGAGGGTGGCCAAACAAATTGACTTGTCTCTTGTGTAGATAGGTACCAGAGTTCGCCGTCCACCTATTGGCCGAGTGCAACTCCATGACAAGAAAATAGGTCTCCATCGTGCAATGGATAGCATGCGACTCCATAAATCCAACAACCTGGCGGACCTTCACCATGGTTTGACACTAGTGGAGTTGGTCATCCTCACACCCGAAGTACCACAAAAAGCATTGGTGACGCTGGTAATGCTCGTCACATGGAAAATCTGGAAAGAACAGAACCCTAAATTTTTCATTTAACGACGGCTACACTCATGTCCTTGGTTGCTATACTATAAAAGAGAAGGTCGGAACCTAGGCTCTAGCGGGGGCCAAGAGGTTAGTGGAGCTCTTAGACACATCTGTAACACTTTAATCGAATTTCCCTTGCCATTTCCTGGCCTTGTGTTCCTTTTATTTTAGCAAACATTATTTTGTACCTTGTTTTTGTTTCTCTCTATTAATCAATCAATATAGGGCAGATCTCCTGCCTGTTTTTGTTTCTCTCTATTAATCAATCAATATAGGGCAGATCTCCTGCCCCATTTCAAAAAAAAAAAATAGCATAAGAGCTAAAAACGAAAGGACTTTCATTTAATTCTGACTGGCATATTAAGCATAAAAAAGTACACAAGTAGACACTTTTCATATAAAAAAACATGCCCGATGTTTCAGTACACAAAACTAATCCTTGTTTACTAGACTATCACTTGGAAGCTGGAACAACAAATTCATCACATTCAATCCAAAACAAGCAGTCAGGTCAAACACAAAAGAGCTGTGAAATGTTCAATTCAGGCACTTTGGACCAGTGCTTTTGTCCACATCCAATAGAATCATGATACCATGCGACAACTTGTACTGTTTTTAGAACATTGATTATAATCAAATAAAACGATAGAATTAAGTGCGTATATCTATATAAAGGTCACATCTTACTACAAGTGTATCCTGCTCATTTCAACTTCAGCTTCTAGCTTCTGCCTTATTTTTTACTATTCATAAATTTCGTTTTTTTCTGAACTTTTGGCTATTTTTTTGAGCTTTTTTGCTGTTTCTTTTTTCTCATATTCGTTTGCGTTGTCCGTGATTAGCTAGTATATTTTTTGCTATTTTTTTAATTTTTTAGATTTAATTACGCCAAATAAGCCACCTTCAGCTACAGTGAAATTTCAGCCGCTACAGTGCAATTTCAGCCCAACCGAGCAGGGCCTAATCTAGCTACTACACTGTGCATACAAGAAATCTAGGTTTTCAAGTTTGCATTGGAAAATCTCTCATAAAAAGGCTAACATTCATAAATATATTTATATAATCTGTAGGATTGAAAGCAACAGAGGGGGGTGAATACTGCCGTCCAAAATTTTTCCTCCAAGTATTTTGATCTTTACTCAAATAACTACAGAATTACTAAGATTAGGATCAACTGCCAAAAAGCCAAATCGAAACGCTAAAGAGATCAAACTCTGAAGAAAATCCACACTCCCGACGGTCTGACCATCGGCTCCAAGCCGGTCTGATTAAAGAACTTGCTGGTGAACTTTCTACGAATTTCGCGCTCATCATCAAACTGCCCACGCAATGGCCCAGCGTTTTTTTTAAAAAAAAATTGGATGAGAAAAACGTTAACGCGGTGTATGTTACTGTACACTGTAGACATGGAAAAACGTTAACGCGGTGTATGTACTGTACACATGGCAAGGGACATGCATCTCGGCTTTGTGGTCTTGATTTCCTTTTTCTTTTGAGATAGTGTGACAATTAACTAGTGTAGTTATCCATTGGTTCACGACCTGATCACAGGTCGATTCTATCCATGATTGGTGGCAGTCAGACCTAGTTATCAGCTACAGAGAAAAGGTGTCACACGGCTTGGTAGTTGGTAGTGCTACATGACCTTCCAGCTTTGGATCTGGGACATGCAACGATGATTAATTTGTTGGGTTGCGATGAGGATTGAGCAAACAAACAGAGTGGCTATGGCTCCTTTTCTGCATCACATTTGCCCCCACACTGCTGTATGCTTATTCGCTCATATGACGACCCGCGTTATTACCATAGGGTAATAATGTTAGTCAACGGATTATTATTCGTTTTAGCCGATAAAACATCGCTCTAACGAATAATAAGCCTATCAGGGTATTGCAGCAGAACAATAATTAGAGACACAACATGATGTTACAAGAATATCGCCACGCAGGGCTACAGTTTATTACAACGCCTCAATGGCTTAAATATTACAATCTTTAGACAGAAAATATTCTAACTACTTCCTAATAAAAAACGACTCCACGCGGAGTGTCCACCTTGTACCCATTGTAATCCGAGTCCACGGTATTCCATCCAGGTAGTTTTCTCCTGTCCATAGCTATTCTCTGAATTGACAATCCTAAGAAAGGAGGATTATAGCAAGGGTGAGTACAAAAGTACTCAGCAAGCGTTATTAACAAAAAAATGCACAGAATGCTCATCATTTACACTGGTAGGAATATCAATTCCTCTCTTTAATCTCATGCTCATTCTTAACACTCTTTTTCATCCTCATTTTTCTTTCCATGACTTATAGAAAATAAAGATTGTTGGTTTTGAAAGAATTCCAATTTATTAATTTAGAAAACTACTGAACATACGCATGAACAGCAAAAACCCCCATAAGTTTTCATGATTTGGATAGCATTGTGCAAGCTTGTATCACTTTACCCATCATTACTCTGCTCGTGTTGGCTCCCGGATCTCCGCAATTCCTTTGATGCGGCGCCCAAACCAGAGTACAGTGCTAATACATCTATGTCAGTAATTATATCTCCACCCAGTTACTCACAAGCGGCAGCCTGGAGCGGTGTACCACCCTCACGCAGACCCACCGAAAGCGACAATAACTGTTGGCTGGGGCGGGTTCTGACCATCTCCCAACACCCCTCTGCGTAATATATCGCCTATCGCGTACCCCGTTGCTAATCACAAACCAGTTTTGGGTCCTTGCGATCTGCCTCCCCCACTTCTGGCCTACTTACCAGTTCTGGGTTTTGCGCGGCTGTGGATCGCCCACTTTGTTGCTGATCACAAACCAGTCTTGTGAGTTCTACTCCCTAGTTAATACTTACTCATGTGGAGAATATAACACTTTAATAGAGTACAGACTGTCCGTGAAAAATGGAATGTTGGTTGATACAGTGTGGTACGGTCTGTTCATACAGATGAAGTTTGTAATCCCTTATGTTCTATTCTTATGCAGAGGTCCCAAACCTACCCACTTGTCACCTGCCCTGGCAACCTCTGCCCACCTTCTTAATTAACTTAAATGGCCAGCTGCTCCATCAGTTGCCATCTATCTCTTATAGCCATTTCTCGATTTAAGTCTTCTTTTATTCCTTTCATGCAGGGTGATACTAGATTAATACAAAATACTTATTTTAGGAATATATTCTGAAGACTTGATCAAATGAATGTTTGCATGGAATTTAACCATATACTCGGATTCAAGTAGGACCAGGTGAAGTCACTCCCGTAGCTTGGCTTATTGCCTGCAATTAAATACGCCGACTATGACTTAATTTATGAAAATATAATAAAATACGATCTGTCGTTGTGCTTGTGCTCCTAAGATGAACTTCACTCCATTTAATACAATTGCGGTATCCCTAGTTATCTCGTATTTTATACTCATTTGACATTGTTTACTTAGCATGGGTTTGGGTTGGTTACTTAGACTTAAACTCAGCCTTTTGTTGATTTCCTACCGTCTACCGTTGCGATACGATTGAATGGATACACATACAAATATTAACGAACATTAATTCTAGTTGATCTTGCGCATGTAATTATGCCTATTTAATTTCTCATAGGTGTGTATCTATTCACCTCTAATTCATTTTAGGTCTTAGGTTTATTTAAATAAATTCTTTATTCTTGGTACCGGTCCTATCGTAACTAGTACGCATGTGATTGTTTAAGATATTTACACCAATAAAATTAACTCCTAAGTAAATATTAATTAAATTATACTAAAGCATCTCCGTACGACTTCCAGGTTTTATTTTAGCTAGATGCGGATTGTTACGGCTTATGCTATTTAAATTACTATGTACCAGTTTAATCGGCGGGCACAAATTTTAAATCATGGCTTACTATTTTAATTTGGTACAGGTTATTCTAGTCATCACGACCAATTCTAAATCTTCTAACGGCTACGGATTTTATTATAATAATTCAGAATACTTATTAGTGGATTTCTACAATTTATACTTGGCTAATAAAATTAACTGGGCACTTAAATGCGCAATAGGGGATCACAATGATATTATGATAATTTATTTCGCGTGCGTGCAATTCCCACAGGCATCATTTAATTCATTCCTAATGTCCAAGAATATTTACTAAGAAAGTTATATGATTTAACACTACCTAGGTTAATTAGGTATTTAGTTACAATCCCGAATGATTTAATTAGCGATGCATCAATTAAATCGTTACACGCTACGTTTTTATTCTACAGATGGCAATTCGTTTATTCTAATCATTGCAAATACTGATTAGTGGTTTTCTACTGTTTAGATGGACTTAACTAAACTACATGGGTATTTAATCTCGCCACCAAATGGTCTAAAGACTACAGTCCCTTAATTCAATCCTTACACGTACAGGTTTAATCGGCGTGTATACCTTACATCATCGAACCACAATTAGTTGGTTCTAATCTTCAGAAGTAATCAGGATGGATTTCTATAATTTAACTATTATTAACCAAGTTGTTTAGGTAATTACATATGTCGTCAAGCGGTCTAAATAACAACACACGGGGTCGAATATATACTCGGACCAATTTTGATTAATTGACACGCCGGGTTTATTTATAAGCTTATGAATATTTATTATTGAAGTTCTACAAGTTTATACTACTAACAAAGTTAAGCAGATATTTAATTAGGAACGCTAATAATTGAGCAGCAGTTTTAATCTACGGACAGCCTTTAATTAAGCTTCAGTTTTCACCAATACCAATTAATGATACTTTATAATTTTAACATGATTGACATAATGGTATCGAGTATTTTAATCTACACTGACTTAATTAGAGTTAACTATTTACGAAGACAAATTTTTACTATACGCGCTCCTCTCTCTTCCTTCTCTCTCTTTTCTCTTTTTCTTTTCCTTTCCTTTCTTTTCCTTTTCTTCCGCCCGACCCCTTCCTTCGAGTTTTTTGCTATTATAGTACTCCCTAAGTATGGCTTCGACAAAACAGTATCCACGTCGTGGGCTTCTCCAAAACGATACATATTTCGTGTACTCCTCTCTATAATAGTATTCCCAGGGATTTGAACTCAAATTATTTTGATTTTCGAATTTTATCTTCTCTAAATGACTAAACTACCCTTCCTAAATTTGTTTAGACCTAATCCTTTTTCTTTTCTCGAAAAAGAAATGGACCAGAGTTCGTACGATTGGGTCTAATCAAAGAACTGAGGGGCTGTTTAGTCATATGGAGGAGATAAAATTCGAAAATCAAAATAATTTGAGTTCAAATCCCTGGGAATACTATTATAGAGAAGAGTACACGAAATAGATATCATTTTGGAGAAGCCCACGACGTGGATATCGTTTTGTCGAAGCCATACTTAGGGGAGTACTATAATAGCAAAAGACTCGTCTGCGAGTGAGTTTGAGGTGATTTTCAGGTTTGACAGTCAAACCAGCTAATGGCTGGTTGGTAATCTGACCAACAGTGGTCTAATCGGTAGGCCTATTTGTTCGGTATTTTTGGTAAATACGGATTGGTACATACGGTAAATATAACAAATACGGTATTATTAGTTCGGTAATATATGGTATTTTTGAAAATACGGTTTGATATCGGTAAATCCCAATTTATTTCGGTGCAGCATCGGTAAATACCATATTTACCTAAGTTGACACAAATTGCAAATGGTATAGCGACTAGCGAGATGAGTAGGTGCCAATATATATTACTGGCAATAAAATTAGAACTTTACAAACACTCCAATAGAGTATAGAGATTCGATGGTACATGAATAAAGTAATAAAGCATAATAATTACTGAAGTACTCTGCTCATTAGAAATATTGTCTTAGTCTGCTCTGTCCGAAGTGAACTATAACTTTAAGTAGAGAAAAGAGATTTTAGAAAACCAGAGATTTTATCTACATATATAACATATCCATATGGTTGGATAGCAAAACCAACGTAGCTCAGTTGCTATAGACTGCATGCTTTCCAACGACAGGTCATGGGATCGAATCCACCGGCGGCACGAACTGCACGCTACTTTGGTTTTTTCGGTCCGAGTTTTCCGGTTTGGCTGAAATTTGCACAGCTACACTAATCGGCACTAGGATCTCAGTTAAACCGGTGTCCTGTGTTGTAATAAATGCGGCATAAGCATAGTTCTTAATTTAATTTCAGCAATAATTATAATAGTCCAAGCAGGATGAACATGACATAGAAACGTATCATTTATGTCATTGGAAAAGAAACATATGCTCAACAAAATTGTCATATATGAGTTCAAAAGTAGCATGACTTCAAGTACACATGTGAATTTAAATGCTAATCTCATTAAGAACTTAACATATATGACCAGATTAAGCATATGTTTATATATGACAATTATAGATTATGTCTTGAGCTAAAAATGAAACTTACTACTGTCAAATATTAACAAATAAAAAATCAGCTTGCTGAACAGTGCAGAAACCTCTCTAAAATCAATCTTTCAATCCTCCACAGAGAACTCTATTGTTTTAACAGGATAATGGCGTTATGCACAAACCAGAACCGAGCAAGTATCACCACTGCCCAGAATTAACAGAGACCAACAAAGCATGTACAACAAGCTGAATGATAGCAGTGAAATGAAGGATTAATCTACCATCACATCCATATATAATCTCAGCAATTTATCATTTCATCACAGAGCAATCAAATCACAAAAAGTGAAATATTTCACAAAATTGTAAAGAATCAACAACTAATATACTCACAGTAGTAGTGATATTCGAAATCACCGAGAAGACTCTGAAAAGGGGCAAGGCACACTCACGGCGCTGACCCAGAAAACCTAGCACCCCCTTGTGCCGCTCGTAGTAGAGGAGTAGTAGTGATATTCGAAATCACCGAGAAGACTCTGAAAAGGGGCAAGGCACACTCACGGCGCTGACCCAGAAAACCTAGCACCCCCTTATGCCGCTCGTAGTAGAGGAGTGAGGTAGACGGAGATACAATGCCCACTCTTACCTCGATTGCCGAGGCCAGAGACAAGGATTAGGGTTGATGCTGCACAAGAACACCAAGAACTTCGGCCGAGAGTGCTCGCAACAACACGAACAGATCACAAATCTCACACAAACATAGCACAAGCCCAAGCCAAATCAACCTCTAGGGGATTAACTCCAGACCTTTCCTTTCGGCCAAATCCACGAAAAGGGTCAAGGAAACCGCACGGGCAAACCCTAGAAACGGTGATTTGTGCTTCTACAGCCGACGACGACAGGAGATAACCCAGCCGGCGGTTCTCAAGGCTCAAGATCGAAGAAACACAGTGAGAGATTTGAGATCGGAGGGGGGAAACTTACTCTTGCATTCGGTCACCAAAGAGAAGAGAGGCGGCATAAATAGGGGAGCGGAGCGGATGCCGACGGGCTGCAGCCACGGCTGGCGCCGAAGCGCCCGAGCTGTGGCGCCTCTTACGCCGTCGCCGCCGCCACTTGACTCGGTCACCCGAGAGATGCGATCGACCTGCATCGCACATGAGGAGACGAAGAGCCGAGCATCCGAACGAGCCTGGGAGGAGACTCCTCCCCTTATCGTCTCAGCCGGCCCATTGAAAGGTGGGCCCCACCTATTAGCCTCTCTCCCTCTCTCTCTCTTTATGCGAAGTAGAAGGGCTTAGAGGCGAAGTCGAAGGGCTTAGATGTGAATTGAAGTCTTCGATGAGTGAAGTCCTGTAGGCATAAAGTTCCTACTTCGAAGGAGTCAAAGAGGTCCCTATCGGAGTCTACACTCAATCTCACGAACAACTCAAGAACATTATGACTCGCACAAAAAATGACAGCTACGCACAAGAGAACGACTCAAGTGTTTGGTGCTGCTCACTTCCACAGCTCCTTTTTTCTGATCCTTATATAGATTACAAATTAGAAACTAAAAAACGGAAATACAGGGAAACTGAAATCTTAACTATGAAAATAAAAAACTATAGGTAACTGAAAACTAAATAGTCCTAATGTAGATAATAAAGACTTAGGCGGCGCAGGATTAAATTGATCATGCTAACATCCTATTCAATTCCGTCTAGGGAACAACTGACTAAGAATTCCTACTTCATTGCTAGCACTCTAGTAAAAACTTCATAGCATTCTTACCTTACGAGTGCTATTCTTACAGATGAACATTCTCATCAAGAAGAGGTTTTGGGTAGCGGTCCACCACGGGCATGTCCCCGCCCTCATCACCGTTGGGTGAAACTTGTGACTACGGTCACCACTCTTCACTTCTGGAAGGAGAAGTCCGAATTGTCTATTTGGATGAAAGAATTGCTCGAAACTTCTTAAAGTAACATCGAGTGACAGATCTGCTCGAATATGGTCAATGTTTCCTTTTGATGAATGTTGGGTTTCCTTCAAGTGATTATTGCTTGGATTGTAATAGGCACATGATATGGTTACACACACTGGATGTTTGTGTTAATTTGTTTGCTATAGAAAATGTGGTGTGCCTGCTTGACACACAAAGACATTTTCATATTGAGCTCTATGCAGGAAGGGTGTGCTTGCCTTCATATATTGCTTGCTTTCTCTCTCTTTCTTTTTTGGAGGTCTGGTTTCGTGAATTGCTGAATGTGCTAATAATAGTTCAACACATTGCCTCTTCTGGTGTAAATTGTTTCGTTCTATGATTGTAACAATTCTTCTCTCATGGAACACAGGACATATACATAGCGGTGCAAATACCGCTGTTTCTCTTCCTTTTCCTTACATCACATTCTATTCCTCCTTAATCTGAACTTTGAAGAGAAGCTTGAATATATGTGAACAGCTCCATTTTCCAGTAACATATAGTGTATATATTGATTTTTCGGAACCAACTGATTTGGGCTGAATGTGTCTCCATAACCATGCGCCTATTGGCCGTGCCATTGCCAGCAGAGGCGAGCGCCTTCGTGGAGCCAAACCGAAGGAAGAGCAACCGCGAGGCCACACCCGGCTTCGAGTAGGGGGGGGGGGCTTAGCTCTGAATCCCGCCTGCTCGCAGAAATGAATGGATCAGGAAGTGGGCTGGGTTCCGGGCGGGGCAGAAGGTGAAGACGTGGAAATGAAGACCGGCTCAGAGAATCACTGTCGTGCTTTCTCTCCCCCCCTATCGTTTCGCCAGCCAAGAAGCCATCATTGACTTGGCGATTGACCGGCAAGGTGTTTTTGTCGAAATGGTGGTCCAATTCGAATTTGACTTTTCGTTCTAAACAACGATAGGCTATGACTTTTAGAAACTAAAAGTCAATTAAAATACATTGTCTTAATTTAGCTTTTTTCTTTTTTTATATATTATCTGTGAAGATATGATGGTATTTTTATTTTTTCTATTTCAATAAAAAATCAAAAGGTCAAAATCCACAACGCGACGTGACCAACACAAACAACAAAGTAAGGAAGCATCCGTTTGACTTTTTTGTCCAAAACCAAAAAGTGCGCCGCCTAGTAGCAGAACTTTACAATAAGTTTAGCTAGCATATAGTGTATATTAGCAGTATTTGTATTAGTTTTTACTGATAGTTTTTTGCTGTGATTTATGACTAAAAATAAATAGTGGTGATCGAAAGAGGTAATTTTAAGGAGAGTGTGAGAGAAGAAGTATGGAAGAGATGCATGCGCGTGACAGAAGCGAGAGAAATAGCACATGTGATGTATCTGGAACCCCTATTATATCCTCGGAGCAAGAGAAGTGAAGAAACCGTTTCAAAAAATCAGATGTTTATATTAGTTTTTGACTTTTCTAAACAGAAATCAGAAACAGAAAACCAATGTGAATAGAGCTTAAATTGTATTTATGAGTACTTTAGGAGGACAAAAGCCTTACCTGTTATTTGCGGCTTTTAAAAGCGACTTTTAGCTTTTGCTACAGTATCTAACTTTTAAACGTACTATTTTCTTAAGACGGAGTCTACAAGTTAATTGTAGTAATGTTAAAAGTCTAACATCTGTACCAGAAAAAATCACAAGCGAGTACCTCTCTCCGTGATCTCTATCGCGAATAGCCTAAAATTTAAAATATTTATTCAAAAATCATAAAAAAAAAACATACCCTGAGCTTATTTTCACCCGTGCGTGCCTGCGTCGTCTGATGTTTCTCGGAACATTCATGTGTGTAAACTGAAAACGGAACTTTTTATGCTCTGTTTTGTGAAGAAAAAAATATCTGTGAGATTATTTAGTCAAAGGAAGATCACACGAGTATTCTCCTTCTGTCCCCGTTTTATAGTAGCATTTCCACAAGAACAAAACAAGCCTCCATCGTTCCACACTCAATTTACTTCCCACCGCATCTTAACCTTCTTTTCCTCAAGGTCCGGGCTATGTCTCTTCCTCGGCCTTGCGAGGAGAATGATGACGGGGACAAAGGATCGCCCCGATCACCGCCGGCGAAGCGACCCCGGTGCCCCTGCTGTTGCCAGTGAGCTCACTGCTACTATCTTGCTTCTCACATCTTTATATTTTGCAATAATTTTGATCTTTTCACAAAAACGCTCTCATTTATATGCTTTTTCTTAGACGAACCCCCCCCCCCCCCCCCCCCCCCCCCGCGACTCTGCTAGGGTTTAATTTATCCTCGTACAAACGCGCCTACCTTGTTATCAGTACTTTAGTATGCACAGGCAATTTAGTTGTTCGTGCTGTCATCGCGAGTGAACCAAGAGGGCAAGAGGCCCATCTTTCTTGGATAACTCTTATGGTTTACAAGGCTTAAGGATGATAGGTGTTCTTGGGAAAAAGATAGGATAAAAGATTAGTACATTTTTATCTATCCATGATCTCTGATGTGCAAATACGCTGCTATGGATTTCCAATTAGATGCACTCGCAACTAACAGTAACTCTCCCTCCGTCCCGCAATATAAGCTCCTTGACTTTGAAATTGTCGTTCCATAATACAAGTCCATTAATCAAAGATATAATTATTGCAACATTTCTACTATATATCTCTGTTTTAATGCTGAAGAAGTGTATGAGTAGTTGTATATCATTTAATAGGGGTATGTATGGTTTAATGATATTAACGTTTTCTAATGTTCGGTGCCTCCTTGAGATGTGTGTGGTGAACTTGGGCTTAAGTTAGGTGTATGAGTTGTTATATGGAAAGGCGAAGAAAACCCCTCCCTCTAAGGCCCTGTTTAGATCAGTTTCAAATTCTTAAAAACCAGCTATTACTTCTAGTTTTTAAAAGCTGGTTTCTAAGCAAAAATTGATAGGGTGTTTGGATCCCCTAATTTTTAAAAGCTGGTTTCATTTATGATTGGTGCTAATAGACTATTATACCCTTACATTTATTGCGCGTGGCCTTTAATGGAAGCGTCTGCGCGTGGTCTTTAATGAGGGTAAATGGGTATTCGTGCAAAAAAACTGGCAAAAGCTGGGTATCAACAGCTTCTTGGTTTTTAAGAATCTGGGTAGGTAGATTTTAAAAACTGCCTCAAAAACTGGTCTGTTTGGATCCCACCCAGTTTCCAAAAGCTAGATTCTTAAAATCTGGGTGGATCCAAACAGGCCCTAAGAAATACTTAACGATATAGGATCATATACACCACTATTAAATCACATACTATAACTCTTTTACAATATAAAAGTAGGGATAGAGAGTGCAAATATTGCAGTAGCTACACCTTTAATTTCCTCAATGGACAAATATTGCGAATGGCACTTCCTAAAAAGATGGACATGCATTGCGAAATGGAGGGCGTAATTCAAAAGATGGTAACCAGCTATCAATTGATTTTTTTTGAAACAAGCTTTCACTATTAGCGGTCTTCACCTTTACAATCACGTCTTCAGCACCTGCGGACACCTCCACTCATCATCGTGGTCATAACTCCGTTTATGACCACGTCCTTTGCTCTGTGACCATGGTCATAACTCCTTTACAACCACGTCTGCTGCTCCTGTGGACATCTCCGCTCGATCGTCGTGGTCGTAACTCCGTTTACGACCATGTCTGCGATCCTCTGTGATCACACCGACCACCTGCGATTACGCCGGCCGCCCTCTCTTTGTGATCACACCGACCGCCTGCGACCACACCGGTCGCCCTCTGCTCTGCGATCTCCTTGACCGCCTGCGACCACACCAGTCGTCTTCTTCTTTGCGATCTCCTCGACCGCCTGCAACCACACCGGTCGTCTTCTTCTCTGCAATCTCCTCGACCACCTACGACCACACCGGTCGCCCTCTGCTCTGCGATCTCCTCGACTGCCTACGACCACACCGGTCATCTTCTTCTCTGCAATCTCCTCGACTACATCGCGTCAACTTGATGCACTCTTCTCGGTACAATGGCTCTGCCTTTTTATACCCGGCTATACGACTACGAAGCGGACTCGACTATGACTACTATGACTCCAACACGAACACGATAGCCTGACTCATACTGGTACATGACCACGACGACTCGTACACGACTTCAACTTTCGACTCGTACATGACTACGACTTTTAAACTGAAAACAAGATTACAAACTCTAACATTGAGGAATCAAGCTTATTCTTATTCTTTTTTCTTTTTCTTCTTTGCGTGCATGACATTGACAGGCAGGTGGAGCTGCTCAAGGAGATGCGAAGCATGCTACAGGGGCAAAACGAGAAGCTCGAATCCATGTATAGGGAGAATCAAGAGCTCCGAGGCAAAATTTCCTTCTTAACGGCGGTAAGAGTTTTGTTCTTCAGTTCCTAAAGCAGAAATGCATGTTTCAGCTTTCATGGTTGGGAATTTTTGTGCAATCTGTTATCTATGAAATGTTGAGGGTTTGATTTAAAATATTAGATATGTGTGTATGTTGGGGGTCCCTAACAGTAATTAGTTGGAGAGTATTATGTGAATGTTCAGTGCTTACAAAATGCACACACATGCATGATCTCAGAAGAAAAGGTAGGAGTCAATCGTTTGATGGACTACCTCCTACTTAAGATATGTTCAATGATATACATCAATTACTTTGTTAGTTTTTCGTTAAAATTGGTATCAATATTTATTGCAGATGAACTTGCTTTTCACGTCTATTTAATAATGTCCTTAAATTCTGTTGACAGGATCTAAGTAGTCTTCGTGGTTACCTTCAGCAATCCCCTGCCCCTAGGTTGGTAATCTTTGCGTGAATACTATGATGCTTGCTAAGGTTCTTTTTGCGCTTTAAGGTTTTTGAATTGTACATTGAGATACAGCATATCTGTACATTTATCTTTGAGCTATATATTAATACAAAAATATTGTGCTATGTTAAATAATGCTATAATGTTAACAAATGAAGATGTACATTTCGCTCAGTTTTTCATTTGTACTTTCATATATTTACGTTGAATTTACACCTACAAATTGACATAATGTATGTCATTGTTCTAAGAATGTACAATTTTGTTGTACTAAATCCAAATTGAGTATAACTCAAAAATTCCCTGTAAGAGCTGAAAAGCACTGTAGCTGCCTCTTTCTTGATTTCCCCATTTTTTTTTTGTTTTTGCCATATCAGTTGTCAACCAAACTAGAGATTTTATCCTATGCTTGAAGTCTTGACGTCCGTCCATTAACTGTAATCTGGTGGTCCAGGGTTAGAGACTTAGAGTTACTCATGGGGCAGGTGCTTAAGTTGTGTGATGATCACCAACTTAAAAACCAAAAGGAGGAGAGTAAAAGAGGAAAGCACTTGCAAAGGTCAAATGTTTGGATTTCTGTTACAAAGTTTGTGGAGTCTGGGAGGCTCTGAATCTATTTGCCGCAAACCTGGGTGCTGCTGCACATGCTTTCTTTAACTGAAGGTTTCAGCAATTTTATCGACCTTCATTTCTTTACCCCCTTCTGCTGCTTTAAAGTCTTGATTGGCTTGCTTGCCAAATGGAGGAGTAACATCAATTGATCAAAGGGTTTAGCTTGCTTGCCTACCATTTGCTTTGGTGTTATACAGAGAAGCTCTAATGGTGAAAATAATTGAAGGGCACAGCAACCGCCACTTAGGCAGAGAACAGAAAAGTCAACAATTACTAAACTGCCTGTAATTACAGAAACTTCATACCTAAAGTATAAAGTACTATTTGTTCATCAACGGTTCTTATTTCTTCTAATTGGAGGTACTTTCCTGTACCTCCCAAGCACCGTAAAAAGTCACAATATTATTGTCATGATGCCTCTCATGTGTATAACATACCCATGGTGCTCTGTTTTATCTCTTTTGAGTTCTGGAGTACTTAATATATACGATTTCTTTGCACTACTTTTCAGGATCTTATCAAATCAGAACTGCAGTATACCACTTCGATTACAATTTGTGAATTCATGCAGCAATGATAAGTACTCAACACGCAAAATAGAAGCAGATGACGGGACCCCTCTTAAGGTAGCCGTATACGATCGTAACAACAGGATCATAACATGTGAACCATTTTCTTCTATGAGAGTTCGCATTGTAGCCATTCACGGTGACTTTGACCATGACCGTAAAGGACAATGGACAGAACAGTACTTCCATAGTAAAATAGTAATTGAGCGACTTGGAAAAGAACATCTGTTGTCTGGGCAGCTGTGTTTCAGGCTGCAAGATGGTGTGGGTTATCTCAATAGTGCAAAATTCAAAGACAATTCCAGTTTTGTTTCAAGCAAAAGGTTCAAGTTGGGAGTCATGGCTGTTGATGAAAGAATCTCAGAAAGAATTCAAGAAGGAATAACTGAATCTTTTGCTGTAAAGGACGTTCGGGGATACTGTGAGTTCATGCACTTTTATATAGTATTAATACTTCTTTTTTCTCATTTGTGCTTCTTTTAAAATAAACATGCCTTTATCTCTGTTATATACAACCATAATGCCATTAGGAAAGGCACAAACAGCAGTGGCAGCAACATCAATCTAGGGATTAGGATATTTAGTTTCCATGTTAGTTATTTCATTTTGGTTTGTTGCAATCCATGGGAATTTACACTGTAGCACCTCTATATAAGCAGGCCATTGTTATCCTTTCATTAAGCAAAGAAGGACAAATGGAAAATGAATTAGTTTTCTCCCCAAAAGTTTTATCATTCCAGCTGTGGTCTCCTTGTTATGGACTGATTTTAAGGGAGGGTAGCTGGGGTAGGAATTGAAGAAATAGCAATAGATAGATGGGAATTAGCAGGAAGACAAAGGGAGATAGAGCCTTTCGGCAGGGAGAGCAGAGAAGAGACGTGAGGAAGATACTTTGATTAATCCTTGCTTAACTCAATAAACAACCGGATGCCCTCTTATATAGATGGCGCCCAACTCCTAACAACCAAGCTAACCAAATAGTAAAGACAAGATGGAATCCTAACAAAAGGTAACTAATCTTAATAAGAAAGAAACTAATGATACAAGGAGCAACTAGCCTGATCCTGATCGGCTAGCCTTCCATGCGCCATGCATGGCCCATGGCCATGAGATCTCTTATGTACGATATTTTTCCCAAAATGCTGGAAGAATTCTTACAATCTCATTTGTTATCCCTCATGTTTTAAATAGCCCGATATAGCCCCATTGTAACCCCGGTATAGCAGACGAGTAGTGGCTGTTATACAACGGCTGTCTGTAGCACAATGTCCCACTATGGTCGCTATAGTATATGGTGTGTTGTACTGCTTCAGTAGAAATACTTTTCAGGCTTTCATATGATTCATTTCTTACATACTCTTGCCATCTTCCATTTGAAATCACTACTCCAAAACTTGTGATATGCGCAAAAACAAATAGTCCTAATGCAAGATAAGTCATTTTACTTCAAAACTGATTTAACTTTGTATTTCTACAGATACAGCCGAGCATGTTGCGCCTGTTATATCGCCGCTATCTGCTATCCACTATAAAAACATTTTGCCGCTATGCTCCCATTACATGCTATTTAAAACATTGATCATCCCACAAACCTCAATTAACAAGATTGTTTGTTATGTAAGTTAAATTTGATAAGTAAATGCAAAAGGTAACTACAATTATTTTCCTTTGTTTATGCTGGCAATGGTTTGTAAAGTGTAAACTCAACCTTTTAAAATTTAACCATCATCCATTATTTTCAGAAAGAATCTTTTATCCATCAATATGTTCAAAGAATTAAGGCCAGGGTAATTGCCTCATATGTCTACGGTGATGCCCTCCAGGCTTCTTCTCAATGAATTTAACATTTGATATCTGGTGTCTTTCTCTACAGCAACAAAGAAGAATCTCAATCCATCCCCACGTGATCCTGTATATAAACTGAGTAGAATTGCAATGAACGGTGATAGGCACAAGTTACTAGAGCAGAATGGTATCAAGACGGTGGAGGATTTTTTATGTTCCTACAGTAAGAACCCAGAAGAGCTGCGCAAAGTATGAGAATGAATTCTTAAAATTGATCATTTGCTGATTTGTTCTATAAAATGTGACTGACACAATCTGTCTAATATCACCGTATATAGATTTTGGGAAAGATATCTGATCAAGATTGGGATACAATCATTAATCATGCTCATAAATGCAATGCAAGACCAGAAATTTACCCTAGTTTCATTCAAGAGAGGAATGTGTCTCACGAACATGAGTCATTTTCCATAAGCAATGGCGGTTATTACCTTGAGGGATCATACTCAATGCAACCAAGTTCTACACTACAAAGTAGGTTTGGCCTGGTCTCTTTTGGTTCATGGTTTGCTGAGGAAATTACTCCATGTTAAATACTTCTTGATTTGTGCGTTCTTTCTGCGGATATCTCAATCATAGTTTACTGCTTCCTCGAATCTCGCAGAACAACTTGATGTCCAAAAAACAAACCAGCAAATTCCTTCAAGATGTAATGGACTATCATCTGGTGCATCATCGGAGAATGTGCCAAGTAAGTCCAAATTGCAACCAAATGCTTCAAACCGGAACGTGATGCCCCATGGCAATTAGCTTTTTCTTTGTATTGCATATAACTTTAATCACTTCCAAAGGAAAGCTAATTGTTCAATTTTACCGTGAATATTCTGCAGGAGAACTTGAGGGCATCCAAGTTACTGACCAGCAAGTTTCATCCATAGGAAATGAGATTCTGTCAGTTTCGTCCATGGATAATAATACCTTAGAAGGGTCAAGCTCACAGCAGCCTGATGGTAACAACTTTACTTTTGTACTACTGTTTCTTGGTTAATGTTTTAGAAGAACAATTCTGATGCTCGCACACCATCGTATTTCTTCAACAGGGAATGGACTGTCACCTGGTAATTTATTTGTGAACAACACAGAGTTAGATGGGCATTTTCCATGGGGGGAAAGTTTCCTGCTGAACGAAGATATGTATTGGGGGTCTTTTATGCCCGAAATTAACGGCAATGAAGTTGAGCAAAACGGGGGACATTCACCTGTCAGTGAAGTAGGTAGCATAAGCCTTAGGGGACATCCACCTGTCAGTGAATAAGGCAGTAGAAGCTACAGGGGACTTTCACCGTCACCTGGCAGGGAAGCAGGCAGCAGAAGGTTCAGGGGACTTCCACCTTCACCTGTCAGGGGAGCAGGCATTAGAAACCACGAAAGACTTTCACTTTCTCCTCCACCTATCAGGGGAGCCGGCAGTATCAGCAATGCAAGTACAGGTTTCACGGGTGAAGAAAGCTCATCATACTCCATGTTACCCGAGTGGTGATGTAGACGACGTCAATGCAAGCAATATTGACTGGAGTGAGAACATTATTATGGCGCCGTTGCCAGTAATTACTTGTTCACCAATTGCCCATCATACTGTTGTGTACGTTTTTCTTGGCCGATACTGGAGACATTGGCGTATAATATGCCATGTTACATATTATAATCTATGTTTTATTTCCTTTTTTTCTTTTTGAAAGGTACAAGATAAACGTACCAACTCACACCCCTTCTCATAGCGAGTAGTGTTCAAATGAACAATCCTTGAGGCGAGCGCTTGTCGAGCTGAGCTCGAGAAACACGTTCCACAGTTGCACAACTGAGTGGAATAGATTCTTGTGGGATCACCAAGATGATTGTGCAGGCAGCAAGGACAGTCCGGCAGAATAAGAGGACCTGCCAGCAACTTGTCCAGCGCATACAGATGATCAGTGAGCTCTGCAGCATAATAAGGAGATGATGCAGCACACGGAAATAAGGAGACCACTCGATGGGTTGCAGGACACACTTAGGGACGCGTACATGCTCGTCATGTCATGTCAGGGCAGCAACATCATGCACAACTTCTTCATGGCTGGGAAGCAGGCTGACAAGTTCCGTGATGTGCAGAAGAAAATTGACTCTTACCTCCAACTCTACTCCATCATCAGCCATATCGACATCTCTCATCGTCAAGACTGGCTTTGCAACAGTGCACGTCCTCCACGCTCGACCGTACAAACCTTACCTTATAGTTGGTTATAACAACGCACTTCTGAATTGAAAATTTGTGCCATCATGCATTTAGCATCCCTAAAATTACTATCATGGTTCTGGGAAAAGGCAGAAGTAAATGAGGAGATTTTATTTGACTCAAAAAATGCTCCCGTTGGGGACATTTGAACTTATGCTATCGTTCATTTCACGCATTTTGAGAGAAAGTTACCGTCTCTTGATTTCCATACTATTAATCATCTAATCCAATATCATAAGTAATTATCCTGTTATTTCAGGCAGCAGAAGGGGTTCTGGGGTCACTAACCAACCATCGAGCTATGATACCAGGTAAAATATTCACAGTATAGAGATCTCTTTGATATGACATCATTTACCCTTGTAACATTTGATATCCAAAAGCATTCAAGCTTTTTGATGTAAAATTACGATTTTCAGGACTGAAGGAAGTAGCATAGTAAGTGTTTTTTGAACTGGGCAGGAGGACTTCCTTGTATTTCATTCAAAGGAAGAGCGAGAACAAGAAGGAACAGTCTGAGAAAGAACTGGGGGAGGGGAGAAGCGGCCAAAGATGGCCTGAAAAGGAAAAGCTAAGTTGTTGTTATAGGTAGAGTTGTGAGCTCCTGAAGCCTCTTGGCCCCCACTGGTACCCAGACTCCGACTTCATCTTTAATGGTAGCGATCAAGGGTGGGGAGTGGGGACATAGTTGACGTCGAACGGAAAATACGAGTGTTCCGTTCTTTCCAGATTTGCCAGGTGATCAACATTACCAGTGATGCCATTGTCTTCTTCGGTGTTCCAGGCAAGAGAACAACCTCCTCCCAACATTCTAGGACCGAATGAAACGTCGGCCAGGAGGCCGGGTTAATGGAGTCATTGAAATTGAATTCGGAAGAACTCAAACAGGAACTGAGCCTATTGCAGTCGAGGAACATCAGCAAGCAGGTATTTCTTTGGGGAAATGTAGTCTTTACAGGGTCCACACTGCAGACGCCAAAGATTTATTCTAAACATTGTAGATATTTTTATTTGGTTTCTCTGTCAAGGGACTAAGGGTTTTCTTCCTTTTATCAAAAATTATTGTAGAAAATTCTTTATAAAATATGTACAAGCAATGTTATGGAATTTTTGTTTCAATCTTCCAGTTATGCCCACCAAATATTGCTAACAGTGCTGAATCAGGCTCTGTAGGTCCTCCTTAAGTTTTTGAGCACCATTAACCAAAGTGCATAGGTTTAAATGGCGTGGCTGGTGGCCATGGAAGGAGGCACCAACAGCTCACTGCATTTATAAGCTTGTTGTTCATGAAGGTACGGCTCATAAGCTAGATGTGCTAAATCATTATTGAACCATTGCCTCCACCATAAGTCCATGCATGTTTTACATCGCTAACTGAGCTACTTTTGGATCATTAACTGAGTTGTTTCCTAAACTTTTAGCTTCTCATTCCTGCTATTCTTACATTCTGTCCTTGTCATAATATGTCATATCAAACTTTTCCATCATTCTAGATTTTTTGTGTGGGAACTGTATGGGAGAGCTAGCCCCGCTGAAATAATTTTATTACTAAATATATAGTACTCAAACCTTACAAAAAAGTAGCTAGCCCCGCTGAAATAATTATATTACTAAATATATAGTACTCAAACCTTACAAAAGAGTCCATCATTCTAATATCAATGGCTTGCAACGAGCATTACTGACATCAGATGAATACAGAAATTCTCTCTATACAGGCTTCTCAGTGTTCAGTTTCTCTCAGTTGAAGTATGCTACAAAAAACTTCTCTACTGAAGACAAGATTGGAGAAGGTGGTTTTGACCCTGTTTACAAGGTAAGGGCATGCTTGCTTTTCTATTGAGATATTCTTACCGCTCAATTTATTCTAGAACTTTGGACCTTTTGTAATATTATGCAATAACAAGTGCGTTTATTTTTCTGACTGCTGTCAATCATTTGGAGTGGCAACAAAATTTGGTTGCTGATTTATTTTTTCTACCACATCAACAGATCTGATTGCTTGGGCGCTTAAAGGGTGGAGTTAGTGCATTAAATTCCCCAATTCACAAATTCAGAAGTTTGTCTCTCTAGAAGTATGATGTTTTGCTTTAGTTGAACACCTCCCCATCCTACCTTTCCCAACTAGAGCTCAAGAATTGCCATCTGAATATTAAAAGAAAAGGTAGCCTTATTAAGAACATCAAGATAAATAAATATCATCTTGATAGTTGATACATACGTGCTTGTGGTGCAGGCAACTTCTATGTTGTTTTAACTGCTTGGAAGCATTTTGTTAAGTAAGTTTATCACCAAACTCACTCTTTAACAGTGAAGCGATTTGGTTTCATATTAATCTTATACTTTGAATAAGATGAGCTATTTTTCATAGAGCGAGTTTTTTTTCTTTTTTGCTTTGCTGTTAGTTATAATTAATATGTCAATACCACTATAATTTTTTGTTCAAAATATGTTATATGTTCAGCACATCAGCAGATAGATAGGTCAATAGGTGTTTGCACAGTAAGAAACGGTAAGGCACCTCTAGACTAGAGAGCCTATCAAAATTTCTGGGAGTGACAAGGTTCACACTACTAGAATTCCGTAGTTTCCCTAGTGCCAAATACCCCAGGGAACACCTGAGAAACAATGGGGAACAGGTTCCCCTAGTGCTTAACCTAGGGAAGGCCACCTACGGAACTACTCCATGGGAAAGGAAAAATTCCCTACAGTTCTTTTTGGATAACACTAGTGAACGATTTGTTTCCCTTGGGTTTTGGATACTAGGGAAACTTGCACATGTGGCCTTGTAAATCTGACGTGTTAAGCAACTGTCCCTAGAGGATGGCACATTCATAATCGCATCAGTAATGACTATTTAATAATTGTAATGAACCTCATTGAGTTCTCATAGAATCAATAGTTTGAATTCCAAAAGATCGGGGATTGCTAATTTTTTATGACGCCTACAGAAAACTGGACGAGCAGAGCTTGACGAAGAAAAGACGAAGTCATCATGATGCCTAAAAAATCCTCCTAAATAAGACACGCAGAGTTAAACCTAGGGTTTGAACTCTGGTGGGCTAGGAGTACAACTTGGGGTGGCAAAAAAGCTTGTTAGTGAGGCTCATTGGCTCGGTTCAAAATTGTTTCAATTATACTCATTAATTGGTTAAATATTGAAATGAGCTGATTTTAAATGAATTTGAATTTTGCTCTAGCTTGGCTCGGCTCGTTAGCTCGTTTATAAAAATACTTTCAAATTATACATAAAATGATATTAAATCAAACTGTATCAATTTTGAGAAAAACTCAATAAGACTAGGACTTGGCTCGATATCTACCCCTACCTTCACTAGCCACCCAAAGCAAGGCTCGGTTCTCCAAAGGGACCATTATAACACTATGGTTTTGTACACTTCGCATAATGCTTTTTCCCTAAGCATTTTACACTGTTAAGTACATAACAGAAATCACTAGCCAAAACAAGTACTGCTTTTAAAAAGTATACTCCATTACTTTTAGGTTCACCTATTTTACAATTTACTTTGTATTGTTTTCTCCGATATAAATTTTTTGTTGCATTTTAGATTTTTAGCAAAAAATAGTTTGTAACTTTTTTATAGAGTTTTTCTTTAATACGTCAGCAGGTGCATGTTTACAAGTGGTCTGCATTATTTCATTATCTAGATTTACTTCTGATTCTTTTCAGGGCCGATGGACTTGACAGTGCAATCAAGATATGTTCACTCCGGAGCAACATTTATTTGAATTTGAAAATGAGCTTCAGATTGTTACAAAACTTCAACATGAAAATATTGTTAAGCTTCAGGGATGTTGCATTGAAGGTGGATAAAATATTTTAGTCTATGAATATATGCCAAATGGAAGCTTGGACACGTTATTTGGCATGTGTCTGCAAAAATTTCTATTATACTCTTTATTTCAATTTTGGACCAGTTTTTACATGGTTTGTTCTCTCTAACAATTGCCATCAACCTGGTATATTGCAGGCACAAGAACAGGGTTGTCACAAGAGCTGCTTAACTGGTCTTCGCGCTTCCGAATAATTGAAGGAATAGCGCAGGTGCAACTTGTTAGCATAGGAATTTCTTATTCCTTTGCTTATATGTCTTTGTATTTCCTTATTTTTTTTCTTATGTGTCTTTGTATTGCCTTATTTGTATATAGTATGTTTCTTTGTACTCTATATATACTATCTATTGAGTTTCATGAATATACACATAATATCGGAGAATACTAACCTTAACACCTTCCGCTGCCATACCGCCGTCGCCGCCGATCGGGTCGCCTCTACTGCCACCCAAGCAAGCCGCCGCCCGACACCATCGTCGCCACCATCCACCTAACCTGCGGGGACATCGCCACCCGATAGCCTGCCGTCCGCCTGGCCACTGTCGCCCACTCGTGGCCGCCGCTCGCGCCCGTCGGAGCTGCCGCCCATGCCTGCCGGAGCCGCCGCCCAGTCCCGCCGTAGCCACCGCCCGTCGAAGCCACCCGGACCCGCCGTCGCCACCGGCCGTCGCCGGTGCCCGCCGAGCCGTTTGCTCGTTCGATCGCCGACTGCATCTTCCGCCGCCAGAGCCACTCGATCTGATCTGATACCACCCCTCCTGCTAGAGCAGATCTGATCTGTTGAAATATGTGGTTTCCATAAAAAAAAGAAAAAAAATAGAACCAACAGAGAAAAAAATTGTTACGTTGATCTCACCGCGCTGCCCGGTGCCGCCTACCAATTTCTTCTATTTCATCAACTACAGGTTATGGTCTTCACTTATGGAGATCACTCTCGATAGTCTACGTCTTTAGAAACATATCACTGGTCTACGATCTTGTCCGCCACCACCGGTTCAACCTCCTCCTAGACAGTCTACTTCTACACCTCTTATATATGAGACCAACAAGAAGGAGGCAGAGGTTGTCGTTGCTACTAATAAGGCCTTTTAATGCGCCATTGATGCTTTTGAACGCTAGTATACTGATGAGGACATGTTCGAGCCATTCTGGTTGTCAGCGTTGATGACTCCATCTAGCTAGACATTGTTGGTATACGTTCCACTCGTCAGATTTGAGAGTACTTGCACAAGCGATACCAACAGAGCAGCAATGCTCAGTTCTTTTTGCTTCAGCGTGAGTTGAAGATGCTTCGCTAAGAGGACTCCTCCGTCGACGACTTCTTTCGAGCCTTGGCTAGTCTTGGCGGCAACTGGATGAGCTAGAATATTCGCTTTGTCGGGAGTGCTATAAAGTGCAGAAGGCGGATCATGATTGTTTTTGCCTTCATGACTTCGTTTGTCGTCTTCGCCCAGAGTTTGAGCCTGTCAAGGCTCAACTACTGAGCTGCTCGCTGCGACCAACTATCACCGAGGCTCTTTCGATACTTTGTGCTAAGGAGCTGCGCAGGGATGGTAAACGGTAACGGATAATCCGTTTTATTCGATATTCATATATGAGAAAACGCGAATATGGTAAGTAAAATCTGTATTCGAAAATATTCGTATTCAAGAATATTCATATCTGTATTTGAAAATATTCATATTTGAGAATATTCGTATTTGATACTATCAATTCATATTCGATCTGTTTCCTATGCCTATCGGCCGGTCGGCCTAGCCCAGCGGCCGGTAACGATAACTGGCCGGTTACTGGAAATCCCGGGAAAACCCAAACGAATTTTGTGATTCGAATTTGGAATTTCGACAGTTTGAAACTGTTAACTGTTTCCAGTAACCGGTGAAAAACTAGCAAAACTTATAGGAATTTGTTTTACCGAGATTTTTTACAGAAGTTGTAGGAGGATATTTGTATTTAACCGAATTAAGTACATATTTGATTCAAATTCGTATCCATTACGACATTCAATTAGTATTCGTATTCAAGAATATTCGAACTCTGGCTGTGCTTGCTGCCACTTCTTCTTCGACTGCACCGACAATTTCTGTTTCGACCATGGTCCTTCCCCAGATGTCTATTTTCACTCTTATTTTTGCATCAACTGTAGTTCAGTGCAACTACTACAAGAACTTCGGACATGACTACTAGAGTTGTACGGTGCGAAAAAAGTGGAACAAGGTGCGTGGGGGTGGAAGATCTAGGGGGTAGGGTGGCCCTCCCTCTACAGGAGGACATACCAGCTTCTCAGATTCTCAGCGAGGTGACTCTATTTAGCAGTTTTGTCAAACCCTTCTTTTGCAGTTCTCTCACAACTCAGCAGGTTCTGTTAGTCTAGCTCAAATGTCTCCTCCAGGTACCTCTTGGGTTCTAGACTCTGATGCCTTTTTTCACATGACACTAGACTCCACATCTCTTACTTCAGTAGGACTTACTGTTTTTCCTATCTCTGTTCAGACAGCTAACGATACTACTCTATCTGTTAGCTGTTAGGGCACTCTACACCTACTTTATTTTGCTGCAGCCTCATGAGCACACCAAACTGTCGTTTTAGTCAGTTAAGTGTGTGTTTCTTGGCTATACCTCTGAGCACAAGGTTATCGCTGCTATGATCCTTCTGCTCGACGGACCATAATCTTATGAGATATTATCTTTGATGAATCTTGACCTTTCTTCTATCGAGATTCGGCTCTTTATCCTATCTCTACCACTGAAACGATTTCATGGTTATCTCTTCCTGACTCTTCACCCATTTCTTCACTATCACAGTCTTCTCTTGGTCTTCCTCCAGATGTTCCCTCCGTGCCTCCTGTGTTGCCTCCTGCAAAGTGCAGCCTTTTGTCCTTGTAGCACCATCGTCTCATTTCTCTGAGGTTCACTACTCTAGGTGTCCTCCTCCTTCACAAGACATCTCTACTGGTATCTTGCCGATATAATTGTCTGCTCCTTCTAATGATGCTCCTCGCTACGCCCTTCATGATCGGACATCCCTTCTGCCTCCTGATTGTCTTGCTTTTTTCTTCGATAGCTCATGCCCTCTCTATCACTAAGCCTAGTTCCTATTGTTAGACTGCTCCTCATTCTGAGTGGTAGCTCACTATAGTAGAGGAGCTTGATGCTCTTCGTCATACGGAGCATTGGGATATTGTACTGATACCTGTACATGCCCGTCCTATCATGTGCAAGTGAGTGTACAAGATTAAGACCTAATCTGATTGTACTATCAAGTGCTACAAGGCCAAAAGTAGGCTCACCTTATGGCTCGTAGCTTCCAAGAAATACGGTCATGACTACTATGAGACTTTTGCCCCTGTTGCCCATATGACTACTATTCGCACTTTTGCTGCGGTTGCTTCTGTTCGCTAGTAGTCGAATGTCTTTGTTAATAGTGTTTTGCATGAGAAGGTCTACATACAACCATCATCTGTGTATTTTGTTTCAGATGGGCACGTCTGTCATGTTCGTCGTGCTCTTTATGACCTCAAATAGGCTCCTCGTGTCTGATTTACACGTTTTACCTCAGTGATTACCGCTATCGGTTTCACTGTCAGTTCTCATGATCCTACTCTTTTTGTTTATGTCTCACCTCGAGATAGGACACTACTTCTTTTGTATGTGTATGACATGCTCATCACTGGTGATGACTCCTCGTTCATCACATATGTGAAGAAGCACCTCAGTGAGCAGTTTCTGATGATCTTAGTTATCTTATGTACTTCATTGGCGTTGAGGTCTCTTCTATGCATGAGAGCTACTATCTCTCTCAGCAAAAGTATGTCCAGGATCTTCTTGATCGGTTTGGTCTAACTGACACTCGCACTACTGAGATTCCCATGGAGCTATCCCTTCAGTTTCATACCACTAATGGTGATCTTCTTAATGATTCTACTCGATATCGCTATCTTGTTGGGAGTTTAGTGTATCTTATGAGCACTCGTCCTGATATTGCTCATGGTGTTCATATCTTAAGTCAGTTCATGACTCATCCTACCTATCTTCACTATAATCACCTTCTTTGTGTTCTTCGCTACTTGTGTTGGATTATCTCTCATCGTTTGTTTTTCACTAACTCCAACTCACTATAACTTCAGGCATACTCCAATGTGATCTAGACTAATGATCTTTTTGATCATCATTCTGTTTCTGCTTACTATGTTTTTCTTGTCTTCTCTCTGATTGCATAGAAGACAAAGAAGCAGACTCACTTATCTACAAAAGCATTCCAAGCTACATATTATGCACAAGAACATTGTCTTGGATTCTGTATGAATCCTAATATTATTGATTTTGGATTGGCAAAAATATATAGTTGAGATGAAGTTGAGGACAAATGGACTACATAATGGGTACATCATCACTATATTAGAGGTGGGGGAGTTCCCGGCCTCCCCCTATGCCACGCCATCGGTTTTACAAAAAGCCCCCTGGGATTTGCAAAATAGCGTAAGGATCTTCGGTTTTTTAAAAAAGTTCCCTGCCACGTCATCATTTTTGTAAAAAGGCCCTCTATTTTCAAAAATTACATATGGACCCTTAGATTTTTCAAGGAAGCCCTCCTTTTGCTTGATAGCGCCCCACAATTTTCCCAAAATTACGTATGGATCCTTGGTTTTTAGCAGCAAAGACCTTGAATTTTCTAGAATTACGTACAAATTATTACTTTTTGTAGAAAATGCTCCCCACGAATTATTGACTCTTTTACTTTGGTCTACACGGTAACTAGCGCGGCGCTACTGCTACTAGTTGTTGTTGGAAATCTAGTCAATTTTTGGCATATTTTAATCCAGAAATTTAGCATATAAAACATGACATAGAAAGGTATGAGCGATCTAACAATGATGTATTCATATTCGCTAATGAACAAACTAACAGCAACATCTATTAACAAATTCATAGCGCACAGAAAATACATCAAAGAAGTTTGCAGTTTATACCCTCGGGCGGGGCCAGTGCCGGAGGCACCAGAGGCGCCGTTACCATCAGTCGACATGATGGCCTATTCGATGTAGGCGATCGAGGCGTGATGCAGGACGAGGCTTGATGCAGGAAGATGTTCGCAGTGTAGTCCCGCGAACAGTTCACCACCAGGAAGTAGACGTCGCAGATTGAGTAGTCGCGCCGATGCATTCCCCAAAAACTTGATCGCCCACCTACCCGTGCAGGTACACAAACGGACGAAGTTCCGGAGGTCTACTCGCCCAGAAACTTGTGCGCGCAAGGTTCTGGACCGGAGATTGCAGAGAGCAGCAACAAAAACAGAAGGAGAGAAAACTGTTCTTTCGTATGGAGAGAGAGCCTTCTTATGCTCTGTTCTCTTTTAACAGCAAAAATGAAGAGACCAGTAACTGCCGCCATTAGTCACCAGTAACTGCACCCATTACTCGAAAGTAACTGCAGCCATAATCCACTAGTAACTGCACCGTTACTGCTAGCGAGTCAGTTCGTTTCGATTTTCGAATAGATAAAGAAAAACGCGCCCGCACCCGACACGTACATTCAATTCTCATTATGGGACTAAACAATTTTCTACCTAGCATTAGTTGTGGGCCTATGAATTTCATTTGATTAATTGCTAAATTAAAATGGGCCAATCCCAATTAATCCAACAGTTGTGAAGACTTATGGAATGAACTTGTCCATCATGACATTGAGATGTCTTGTCTTTATTATCATGATTTTTGTTTAATTTTATGGTTTTAATTTTGTCCTTCAGTGGTTATGTTGCTGCTGAATATACAACAGAAGCTATTTATTCAATTAAGAGCGACGTGTATGCTTTTGGCGTTGATCTTCTTGAGATCATTACTGCAAAGAGGTGGATTTCAATTATTATCATGATTTTTGTTTAATTTTATGGTTTTAATTTTGTCCTTCAGTGGTTATGTTGCTGCTGAATATACAACAGAAGCTATTTATTCAATTAAGAGCATTTCAGCTTAGACTTCTGTCTTTAAGTTTGGACTTGGGCTTTTGGCTTCTTTTTCACTATTAACAATTTCGTCCTTTTCTAGTTTTTTGGCTTTTGTTTGAGCTTTTTTGTTGGTTCTATTTTTCCCGTATTCGTTTGTACTATCCACGACGGGCTAATCTGTTTTTTCTATTTTTATTTTTTTTAAATTTAATTACGCCAAATAAACCACCGTCAGTTATAGTGTTTTTTCAGCCAACTTTTTTTTTGATTTCGGAAGTCTTTATTAAATAACCAAGAACAGTACATCAAGATGATACAAAGCCTTGGAATAAAACTTCCAGCCTCTGCCTCGCTCAGAGACACACAGCTACATCAATCAAAATCATGCAAAATTTTAATGACTATCAATCCGTAGACTAGATCGCCACCCATATGCCCGGGAGTAAATATCCTTGGCCACACGGTCCAAAAGTTGTGAGGCCTCCACCACTAAACCCTGCAAAGCCGTTCTGTGTAGAGTAGCCCACGAACGGAGTCGATGAGAAGCCGCAAAAATAACCTACAAGGGAGAGAAAGAGTGTTTCTTTTCAAAAATAATGTCATTTCTGTGTAACCAAATTGACCAACATATAGCTGCTGCCCCAAGCAGAACTAGCTGTTTCAAGTTTTTAGTTACACCATTTAGCCAACTTCCAAACATATGTGATGCGTTTTGGGGTTTAGTTATGTTGAAGGATATTTGGGGGATACTCCATACCACTCTAGCAAGACGACAATCAAAGAACAAGTGCCTAATTGTCTCGTCTTCGTGACAAAAGCAACATGTTTTGCTTCCTTGCCAGTTACGCTTAGCTAGGTTATCTTTAGTCAACACAACACCTCGCCGGAGATACCATAAAAAACCTTCAGTTTCAGGGGTGCCTTTAGTTTCCATATTCTCTTATTCAAATTAGGGACATCTGGACGAATCATGGCTTGGTAGAAAGATTTCACCGAGAACTGCCCATTTGGGTGTAAGGACCAGCGAAACACATCCTGACCTTGGGACAACTGAATAGTAGTCAAACGAGGAAGAAGATTATTCCACGCCACTAACTTGGGACCAATAAGGTCACGTCGCCATGATAAATTTGGAGGAAGGGAGTTAAGCACTTCCGAAATAGTTATGAATTTTGGTCGTGCAATATTATACAGATCAGGGTACTGATCTTTTAGGGTAGCGTTACCTAACCACTTGTCCTCCCAGAACCTCACTTGTGATCCATCTTTAATAATGAAAGACCCAAAACGGAAGAAATCTTGTTTAATCTTCATAAGACTGGACCAGAATTGGGAGTCCCCTTGTTTTCTGTCAACTTGAACCAGTGGTTTAGTGCCTAGGTATTTGTTCCGCAAGATTTGTTGCCAGGTACCGTCAGTCGTAAGAAGCTTAAAAAGCCATTTACCTAATAGGGCAATATTTTTCAAATGCAAATCATGAATCCCAAGACCACCTTGGTCTTTGGGCTGGCATAGGATATTCCATTTAACAAGACGATATTTTCTCTTTTGTTCATCACTTTGCCAATAAAACCTAGAGCGGTAGTAATTTAGTTTTTTTAACACTCCCTTAGGGACAGCGAAGAAGGACATCATATACATTGGAAGGCTACTCAAGACTGAGTTTATAAGTGTCAATCTACCACCTATCGAAAGGTGTTTACTCTTCCAACTACGAAGTCTTTTCTCGAATCGCTCCTCAATTATCCGCCAATCCGAGTTTTTTAGCTTTTTGTAGTGTATGGGAATTCCAAGATATCTTAATGGAAGGCCACCAGCTTTACAACCAAATAGATCAACATATTGCCCTATTGCCGACTGTGCTTCCCCGAAGCAAAAGATTTCACTCTTATGGAAATTTATTTTGAGACCAGAAAGTTGTTCAAAAGCACAGAGGAGAAGTTTCAAGTTTGTTGCCTTTTCTAAATCGTGATCCAAGAAGAGGATAGTATCATCCGCATACTGGAGGATAGAGAGACCCTCATCCACTAGATGAGGAGCTACTCCACTAAACTGCCCATCCTCTTTGGCTCTTCGAATCAGGATTGTAAGCATATCTGCGATAATGTTAAAAAGCAAAGGGGAGAGGGGATCCCCCTGTCGAAGACCTTTCTTCGTTTGAAAGAAACGCCCGACATCATTATTAACATTAACTGCAACACTGCCTCCCGAAATGAAAGACTTAACCCAAGTGATCCACTTTGGCGCAAATCCTTTCATCCGTAGAGCTTGCATCAAGAAAGGCCATCTAACCTTATCATATGCCTTTTCAAAGTCTATTTTAAGAATCACCCCACTTATTTTTTTCCTATGTAGCTCATGTATGATTTCATGCAGTATGACGACACCTTCCAAGATATTCCGTCCACGCATAAAAGCTGTCTGAGTAGGACTTATAACACGATCTGCCACCGAATTCATCCTTGTTGTGGCAACCTTAGTAAAAATTTTGAAACTCACATTAAGGAGGCAAATAGGTCTATATTTCTGGATAATATTTGCATCCTCAACTTTAGGCACTAATGTGATCACTCCAAAATTTAAACTGAACAACGGCAAATTCCCCAAATAAAAATCATGAAACATTGTCATTAAGTCACCTTTTAAAACTTCCCAGAATTTCTGATAGAACTCTGCTGGGAAGCCGTCTGGGCCAGGGGCTTTATTATGATCCATGCTAAAAATAGCACTTTTGACTTCTTCCTCAGTGAAAGGGGATATTAAGACATTGTTCTCCTCTTGCGTTACCTGAGGAATATCCGTAATCCAATCCTCCATCAGAGTAAAGGAATTTTCCTCAGGCTCGCCAAAAAGTTCCTTGTAGAAGTTAGTAATGTAAGCTTTTAAATTCTCTTGCCCCTCGATTTTGCCATTGTCATGGTCAAGGGAGAAAATCTGTTTTTTCCTGTGCTTACCGTTAGCAATCATATGAAAGTAACGAGTGTTATTATCCCCTAGTAGCATATCCTTTACTTTAGCACGTTGCGCCCATTTGATCTCCTCTTCCCTAAGAAGAGTGGTTAGGTGATCCCTAGATTGAGCTAATAGATCCCGCTCAAAATTAGTCAAATCCCGAACCTCGGCTGTGGTATCTAAAAGCGTAACAGTAGATTGTAATGCCGACTTTGTTTGTTTGTAGACACCATTCGAATGGGCAGCCCAACCCCGTAAGTGCCTTCGCAATGAGCTCAGTTTATTATTCCAGCGTTGGACTGAGTTTTGCCCTTTCACCGATTTATTCCAAATATTAACAACTCTATCATGGAAATCGTCATGAGTAAACCAGCTAAGTTCAAATCTAAAAGGTTTGAGAAGGCCTTTGTAAGCTGGTTCTCTCGTGTCTAGTAGTAACGGGGTGTGGTCCGAAACCCCTCTATCCAAAGCCCGTACCGACACCAGCGGATATTTGAATTCCCACTCAGTTGACATGAGAACCCTATCCAGCTTTTCATACGTCGGATTAGGCAAAGAGTTAGCCCACGTAAATTGCCGACCAGTTAACTCTATTTCCCTTAAGTCAAAGCTATCTATGACAGCATTAAACAGGAAAGGCCATCGATCATTGAATCTATCCTTGTTTTTCTCCGTACTGCTTCTCAAAATATTGAAGTCCCCTCCTATTAAAATTGGCAAAGGACTCTCCTGGCAAGCGCGAACCAACTCTGCTAGAAATAGTGATTTGAAATCATCCTGAGCAGGGCCATACACTGCCATAAGAATCCACTTGAACTTATCTGATTTATTAGTTAGGTGGAATTTGATATAAAATTCACCTTCACAAATTAAAGACAGATCAAGCGAGGAAGTATTAATCCCAAGGAGGATGCCCCCTGATCGTCCCCTCGGTGGTAGACAATGCCAAACGAAATCTGAACCTCCCGAAAGGTGAGTCAGATTTGATTGTGACATATCCTTTTTGCCTGTTTCCATGATAGCAATGAAATCAAGTTTATGTTCTTTAACGGCTTCTGCTATGTACCGATATTTAGCCAAGTCAGACAGACCTCTGCTATTCCAGTAAAAACCTTTCATTGGGCAACCTCTTTCTTTGTTTTTCTTGAGTTTTTATCTTTTCCCCCAAAACGAGTGTTCCGTTCTTTGGAGGCCAACTTAGCTTTCCGACAGGAGACTTTGAGATCACAAATCCTTGTGTCCAAGTCCCCATTATCAAGGTCCACTTCAGAGACATCTTGTATCAAGTGCGCGAGTAGGTCACAATCCTGTGTTTGTACCTCGTCATCACTTTCCTCTAAAAGATGACACTCTCTAGGTAACGTTCTCTCCTTATTACCAACCTTTGTTTTTATGGCTGTTTGGACCCCCATCCTATCAATCTCAATTTGTTTTAAAGCATTGATAGACAAATTAATACTTTCATCACCATTGTCTCCTAACTTGAGACCTATGTTATTTAAATTGGAGGCACAAATCTCTTCAGGCAACAAAACAAAAGAGTTGGGAGGTGTTGGTATAGGGTTACCATTCAATGAAGAATCCAGGGGTTCAGGCGAATGTGGCGGACCGTTGTTGGTAGCCATCGTCTTGTTGCCCAGCTTGTTCACCTTTTCCAAGCTCCGTGCTGCAGCCCTTTTCATGGCCTTGGTCATAATGTCTTCATCTGCCATTGTTACCCCATCATTAGAAGAGGAATTAGTACGCAAACTGCGACGAAAACCGTCCACAGAATGATAATTTTCAACGGCCCCTAAATTGAAATATGCTGGAATTTTGTTACCTGTTTCTTGGTTATTTTTGTGGTCGCACTTGTCACCCTGCACAGCACCTGTTGACGAGTTCATCACAGGTTCGTAGGGAGCCTGTGCATCACTGCACTGTGCCGATGTATCAAGTGTCAGGCAAAGATCCGCCATGCAAGCTACGTCTTGCAACTCTCCATTCAAATCAGCATCTGTTTCCAGCCGGCCACCCTGAAGATCGTGTACGGGCGTATCAGAGCTTGAATTGTGAGCCGAGATCGGCGCCTGTGTTGTCAAGGCCAGGCTATTAGAACCCATGTCAAAGTAGATATCTGAAGTATTCCCAACAATTGTGCTCCGACAATCAGTTCTAACAGCAGCAGGTGTCAACTCGGAGCTTAGTTCACTCGCAGATCTTTGTTTCCCAGGAACAGGTCGAGGACCAAGCGGGGTGACTGCTATTTTTTGTCGACACAGTTTCATAAGGGTCGGGCCTCCATCCATTGCCGCACCCAAAGAAACGGCCAGCTCTTCAATTTTCTGTTGAGTTTTTGCAACTTGATTTCCTCCTTGTCCTCCTGCAAATTGATTCCCAGCAGCAATAGTTGCCAACTCGGACCTTAGATCAAGCGAAGACAATTGTTTCCCGGGAACAGGTCGAGGACCAAGCGGTGTGACTGCTATTTGTTGTTCACACAATTGCATAGGGGCCGGTCCTCCATCCATTGCCGCACCCAATGAACTGGCCGGCTCTTCAATTTGCTTTTGTTTTTTTGCAAACTGATTTCCTCCTTGTCCTCCTGCATCTTGATCCCCAACACCATCTTCATTACGGTCCATGGAGTCAAAATCATCTGGTTCTGGGACGGCTGGTTCGAAATCTTCATTCTCCAAAGTAAAGGTGATATCATATCCAACTTTCCCGAATACAATATCTGGTTTTAAAGGGAGAAGAGATTTGTCCAACATCCCAACCAAAATCCGAATAACTCCCTTTCTCCAATATGTCAACATATCCACCTCAAGTGTCGCCCCGATGGCCGCGCCGAGACCCCAAAACCCAAGAAAATGTCGCAACGCATGCGGTACACCAGAGACATGGACCCAGACCTCATCCAGGTGATATGCTGGGACAGCATCTCCATCAGCACGCCATTGCGAGATGAGCAAGGTGATCCCATGATTTTTCAAACGAAATTCCACATCAGCCATTCGGAGTAGCTCCTCTTCGGAAGGGAAAGCAACCAAAAAAGAATCATCACCATGTGGCAGCGCCTCCCAATTCCAGTCTAACCTGGACAACCTCGCTAACTCTTCCTGAACCACTTCAGCAGGTAAAGTACCTCCCAAAATTTTAACTAAAGCAGTTGGAGCCGGTTCAGGTTCTTCCAATTTGAAATCAAAATCCGGGAGGCGATAAAAGCACAGACCTGCCTTGGCAAACCCAAACATTGACGCCCCCGGCCTCGGCATTTTGAGAATGGGGCACTTAGCAGCGAGGTGAGAGTTCTTCTTGTTACAGATAATACAATCTAGGTTTGCCTTGCACCCGTCCGCAAGATGACCATTGGTCTTGCATCTAAAACAATGCGGTGGACGAGGTTTTTTTGCTTTTGCTGTCTCTACAGGTGGAGTGACGTCTTGCCTGTGCTGAGTCTCCGCCGGCGATCGAGTTGCCCCCTGGCCGATCATCTGGTCTTCGAAGCAACCCCGACCATGCGGCAAATTTCTCCGTGGTGGGCCGATCCCTTCCCTGCCAAAACCCCGTCCAGGACCATAACCTCGTCCTACCGGCGGCCGGGAAGGCGGCTGCCGATTGTATTGTGGCCGTTGTCTTGCAGGAGGTGGAACATGCTTGTGCATGGGTGGACGCGCTTGGAATTGCGGTGGAGGACGGTGGTTTGACGGTTGGCGAACTGGAGCAGGCGGCCGTGAAGCCATGGCTGCGTAGCTAGGTTTGAGATGCTGTGCGCCACCGTCTAGCACCCTGGGTTCAATCAGCAGCCGCTGTAACCTAGGGCCCAGCCTTGGCGAAAAGTTTCTAGACGCTCCATAAACCCGAGCCCGTGCAATTAAATCAGCCCGACTGTATATAGCTGATGGCCCACCCCCAATCGGAGAGTCCAGTTTTGCAGCCGAGACGACCTCCTCCGAGGTTGCACTTCGGTTTACAAGCGACGATGGCAAAAACGCCGCGAGCGTGATCTCCGGTGGCTTCCTCTTTGGCAATGGTCCTTTCCATGGTCGAACTTGGCAGCTACGACCAGGAACAAAACATTTTGATCTGATAGAAGGCTTTAGAGGGACGGCAATGGTGGCAGCGATCTGTTGATCCACATACGTGGACCTTGCGCTGCCACGGGTTCCCTTTACCGCTCTGCTACCCGGATCAGGTGCAGGAACCAAAGAACCGGCGGTGCCGCGATCTCCGTTCTCCACCCTGGAAGCCGGATCTAAACCAGAACCAAAAAAACGCGAAGAAACCAAACTTGATTTTACCTGACGATGCGATGAGAATCCCCCGGAGTTTGAAATTCCCCGCACTGGTGATCCCTTTGTCGGAGACGACGTCGTCGACGGGATTGGTGAAGGGGATGGCCGAAGGATGCCGGATGGGGACCGCTCGGAATGGCCCTTCGCATCGCCCGCGGAATCGCCCTCCTCATCGCCCGCGGAAGCACCTGTCTTCGACGGGATCTGTGAAGGGGATGGCCGAGGGATGTCGGATGGGGGCCACTCGGAATCGCCCACCGCAGCGTCCTCGGAATCGCTCTCATGGGGATGGTCGAGGGATGCCGGATGGGGGCCGCTCGGAATCGCCCCCCGCATATGCCTACCTTATCAGTGACTTGTGGTAGATGAAAATGCACGCCTCGGAACCAAGGGTGCTGAAGCTGTGAAGAAACACCCCTGGTTTGATCGCCGATTAAGCGATGGTTACATGTGAATTCGACCTATCTAGCTAGTCACCACTCGCGAAATCCTTGGGTTCTACAGTGATTTTTAATTAAAAATCACTCAAAATAAGCCCTTTTGAGTAGAGCATGATGAAGCTGCCAACTGGATCTGCCTATAAAAGTACAGAGTGTAATTTTAAAATCTCAGCCCGATTTGAACTCGTGGCCTGGTTGTCGGATAGCCCAAGCCGAGCCGCACTCTCCTGCGCAAGAATGGCGAACGGGCTCCTGTAACTTAGAATACGCATTTCGTTCCCCGCCGCCTCTGTTCGAGCCTTCGTCTCTCCTGAAGCTCCCTCGCCTCGCCCTAGCCGCCTCATCTCCCTCGCCGTCGCCTCCTTCAGGTCCCTCGCGGCCCACACGCCCTTCAGCTAACAGCCATACCTAGTTCTGTTACCTGCATTGTTTTATTTCTATGTTATTTTTTGACACCGGCACTGCTAAAAAATGTTCTCTAATGACACTTTTGTTCAGCAATCAAAACTTTTCTGCTGTGTGATTCTAAAATATGCAGTTCTTTACTTCTTCTCATCTTTTTTTTTAATTTTTGTAAGGTACGGTGTTCTTGAAGGAGAACAAAGTACTTGATTATTGAGCTTGTTGATTCTTCGTTTCGTCCGTCCCGAGATTTCCGCGAGACCCAGACAGAGCCCTGGTTAGTGTTATAGAGAAACTAGTTTTGCATCTCCCAACACTTGAACACAGGTACCTCAAACTCTACTTACATATTCCTTTTAGGAGGAAGCTGTTCTTAATTATTTGCATAATATTGGTCTAAATACTTTGGTGTATACAACTAAGCATCCGCTAAGACGAAGAAGGAATCTTTACACGTGGCTGTTTGCAGTTTCAAACAATTGATCACGCCCAGCTCATGCAGATGATAGATAGCTGTGCATGTTTCAAAATTTTAGCAGGGTGCCAAAATTTGGCTTGGGCACTTTTGGCACCCAACCAAACAACTTTTTGACTTGTGCATTTTTGTAAAGTTCTTACAGCGTACTATCTAAAATTTCAGGCACCCTGCAAACAGCAAAACGGTAGTTGCTTATGGCTATATAAACAGGAGCAAGCAGAGCTGTACATGCACCACCGAATTCTCCCACTGTCCAGTGAATACACACTACGTCGACCATGGCTTCCTCTTCCAGATGTTCCTCGCTAGCGTGCTGTCTGCTTCTTTCTAGCTTCCTGATGTTGAGCTGCGCTCCGACGACGGTGTCCGACGATGACCAACCGATGATGGACAGGTTCCACCGGTGGATGGCGGCGCATAATCGGTCCTACTCGACCGCGGAGGAGAAGCGTCGCCGGTTCGAGATATACGCGAGCAACGTGAGGTTCATTGAGGCCCGGAACGCCATGGGGCTCTCGTACACTCTCGGCGAGAACGCGTTCACGGACCTGACGACTGAGGAGTTCAATGAGCGCTACAGCATGCGGTCCGTAGCACTCCCGGAGCGGGTTAGAAACCAATGAGATTGCGGTACGTATGAGTTAACGAGCATGCATCTGTCTTCTCTGTCGTCGTTCATGGTTTGCGCTTAGATTTTTTTTTGCTTCAGTTCTTCTCTTCTAATCGATCCCATGGATCCTCGCCGCCGTGCAGAATCTTGCTGCCGCCGCCGCCGCCGCATTCGAAGGAGCACACAGCTGGATCAGAAGGACCTGGTGCCTCTGTCGGTGCAAGAGCTGTTGGATTAATTTCCGCTTGGTGGACCTATACAAGTGCATGTTAAATTCCAGCTGGCTCGCATATTAAATTTGATCAAATAAAGTTTACTTAGAGCCTAAGTATTTATAAGGATAAATATGGATATTAGGTTCTATCTCTGTGTATTAATCGCGGTGCGTTAGGCGGCCTCTACGTATGCCACATCAGCGTATTTAGGAACGTGGTGCTCATTTAGACTTTTTTTAGTGGCTTATGGCTGAAAAGTATTGTAGCTGGCTGAAAAAATATTATAGCTGACAGAGATTTATTTGGCATAATTAAATTTAAAAAATTAAAAAATATAAAAAAAATATGTTAGCCCATTACGTATAATACAAACAAATATGGAGAAAAAGAATAGGCAAAAAAGTTCAAAAATAAACGAAAGTTCAGAAAAAAAATGAAATTTATAAATAATAAAAAAATAAGTCAGAAATCAGAAACTAAACCTGAAACAAGCACAGCCTAACCTCGCAATTTTTTTTCCCTTTAGTTCTATCGGCGACGGCGGACATCCGATCTTCCACGGAACGTCCGATTCAGGGCACGTACCCCTCTCGCTCTCCGATCTCCATTGCTCCAATTCACACATGTAGATAGAAGTGTGGTTATACGCATGGATCCTAAAATTGTAGAGTTTTTATTTGTTGTGTCTTGTATACACTTTTGCCTAGTTGGATTTGTGAGGGGTTGCTGTTGGTAAGGTGAGGTCAGAGATGGCGAACTGTAAAGTGCCACAAATATGTTTGTTTTTTAGCCATATATGGCATGGATGAATTTGAAATTGAAAATCTGTAGGTTTACATAAATCTATGTGTATTACATTCATGATATTTTTGGTATTACATTCATGAAGCTTGATGGGGGAATGGATCGTAATGTTTTTCACTCCATCATTCCTTAATTTCCCGGAAGAGATTTGGACTTCGGACCTCAGTTGACAAATGCTATTTGATTTTGAGGATCCAGTGGACCGTATTATTAAAATGGCCTTAGTAATTGGGCCTAATAATTCAAGCCCAATTATTCGGCCCAACATAGAAAGCGTTGTTATGTTTGTTATGTTCGTTCGTCGAGAGGTGCCGACCTGCCGGCCGACGAGCAGCCAAAATGTTGGCTTCTTTCACTGTTAGTCCATTGATGTTTATATGAACTATATTAATTAATTTTTAAATAATGTATTTTTTAAAAAATGAGTCAATAGAAAGATTGTATTAAAAAATATACTGAGTTCAGCTGTATTAGCTAAAATAATATATAAATATTTTTATATATATACTATTTTTCATAAATAATTATAATTTAAATATATACTATGTTTATATGAACTATATTAATTATTTTTAAATAGTGTATTTTTTAAAAATGAGTCAATAGAAATATTGCATTAAAAAATATACTGAGTTCAACTGTATCAGCTAAAATAATATATAAATATTTTATATATACTATTTTTCATAAATAATTATAATTTAAATATTTAAGTAAAAAAACCACACAACTGGCTGGTATCGCTGCGCGGAAGCGGCGCTTGTCCTTCACAACAAGTGCGCGCGGTTCTCCATGGCCCGGGTCCCTTCCCCGCCCGGAAAAGCCTAGCTTTGCTTGCTGGTGTCCTCTGCAAGGTACGCCTGCCTCTAGGAGCGCATGGGTCCGGTTTTTTTTTTCTTCAGCTAAAAATTTTTGGTTGTGATTTATAAATTTTTAGTTGTTTATAAAAAAGAGTATAGAGTAATAAAAATTTATATGTGATTTTAATCGATATAAATAAAATCGCTGTAGTATGTATTATAATTAACTTGTAGATTTCATATTTAAAAAATTTCGTTTGAAAACTAGTTACCGTAGAAAAATAAAAACTACTTTTTAATAACTAAGAAGAAGAGACCCTATAACACACTATACCATCCTCCGGAAACGCCAATTAACGTGTTCTCTAGCGATGCTTGCAGTATCGCACATCAACGCGCTGAAATAGAACCTTTCTGTTCGGGTTTTTTTGTTTGTTTTGTGAAGGACTTACCGGTTCGGATGTAAGTTGTAAACGGTCTCTATAAATATGTAACATATGTTTGTCGCAGGCAGAGGCTTCATGGTGACCGGATATTTTGGTTTTTAGTAAGCATGAATATCATAGAAAACAAGTTTAAGTTTCATATGAATTGAGAAAAAATTTCCATTCCAAACAGAGCTCCATGTTTTTCACTCCTGTTCTTTAATTTCCCGTAAGAGATTTGTCTCTCGGTTAGGTTGAGTTATTTTCGGCTTTTGCCTTATGGTTTCTTTTAAACAACCAAATAAAACAATTTTATCATCATTATTTAAAAGTGGTTTATTGATATTTAATTTATTTATATAAACGTTCGTGTTAGAGGTAAAACCAAAGTTATAAGGGCAGCTCCAACAGTGATTTATGAGCTAGCTCTAGCATATTATTTCATATTTTAATAGAAGAGAGAGAAAGCTATCTCTTGATCAAGAGTTAGTCTCATACACACATTCCAAGATTATATGAGGATGTTATGTGGGATTATTTATGTTATAAGCTATGTGCTAAAAGTTAATATCATTAAAAAAGTTATTTTAGAGTTAGTAACTAGCTCATATTATTGGATATGCCCTAAGTGGCAGCGAAAAGAACATCTTCCTAACGTACGATTTGGATTTGAGGATCTAATGGGCCGTATTCTACAGTGGGCTCAGTGGCTCGGCCTGATAATCCAAGCGCAATTCTTCGGCCCAAAAGAGAAAATGTTGTTCTTATTCACACATCTGTGTCATGTTCGTTCCGTCGAGAGGTGCCGACCTGCCGGCCGAAATGTTCGCTTGGTCTCGCCGCGCGGAAGCAACGCCAAGGCTTTCGTCCTTCACGACATGGGCGCGAAGTTGCCGCGCGGTTCCATGGCCCGGCGTTGATTGGTGGTGTCCTTTACAAGGTACGCCTGCCCGTATGAGCACAAGGTGTTTGTGGAAATGTTCGAGAGCGTCCGGCTTCGGTTCGTTGTCCGCGACCGCGAGGCAATGGTGTTTCTTGGGGAGTGTTGAGCGAGAAGTGTTTGTCGCAGTTAATGCCGCGCCCCAATCGGAGGCTCGGATCGGGAGTCCGGGCGTGGGCTCTGTCGTGGTGTTTGGTCACATCGAAACCAACAAGGGTCGCGCTTTGTCGAGAGCTGAACCACCTGGGATGGAATTCTGTCTTCTTGCACGACCAATGCACAGTAAATAGTCAGCCATATCCGCGACGATTGGAGCACACGACGGTGGTTGGCACGTTGGTTTATTCCTGGTCTGTCTGGGATATTCAGATGCTGTGCTGTGCTGTGCCGAATGCGCTGTTTTGTTTGAGGTGAATTTCAACGCACTACCTTTGGTGTTATTCATGTACAGCATCTATATATAGTCCATCTAGTTAGTGGTGCACCATTCTGAAGAGAAGAACTGAAGAAGACGAGATGGTGCTGTTGTGGAACAGCTTGGGGCAGGCAGCCAACATTGCCCAGCTGTCTGGATTGGATGCCTTTGGGCTTACCTCAATGATCATGCAGGCAGTGCACAAGGTTCACCGCAACAAGGAGGCCTGCAAGCAGCTCGTGCAGCGGGTCCAGATGATCGCTGACCTGCTGCAGAGCATGCAGAGTTCAGAGATGATGCAGCGCCCAGAGACAAGGAAGCCACTAAATGGACTTGAAGAGGCCCTCCATCGTGCGTACATTCTCGTAACGTCCTGCCAGAACAGCAGCTATATGTACCGCTTCTTCATGGGCGAGAAGGTAGCCAGCCAGTTCAGTGAGGTTCAGAATAATATTGACTTCTACCTCCAGCTTTTCCCTGTCATCAGTCACATTGACACCACGCGTCTTCTTGTACGAATTTTAAATGGTGTCCATCCTCCACAACAAGAGGTACCATACATTATATCCTCCTGTTTATTTGAATACTTCAGTAAAAGGCAACAGTAAGCTAAATTCAGCATTTTCGGTAGTATAAGAGAGATACAGCATCAATTAATAAGAGTTGAACGTGCGAGGTTGGAGATGAATAAATATTCTATCACATCCACCTCTAGTCCTCCCTTCTTTCGAAAACAAAACTCCACACAGGTCTAGAAAGCAACTTACTGTTGGTCTCCTCTCCCTTCTATCAATAGATTGTCAGGGAAAATTGTGAAGCCGAAACAACAGAAATAGACCATAAGGTTAAAATTGCATGTGGCGCGATCAGGAGAACATTTACCTGTAGTTGATGATTTATGTTCCTATACCTTCAGCCGAACTTTGATTTATCAATGTCATTTTTTTATAGAGAAGCTTATGATTGCAATTCTTGATTGTGATTTTGCTCGTTTAACATAAAAGTAAAATTATTTTGTTATTTCAGGCTTCAGCAAAGTTGCCGAGGTCATTTACCAGTCATTCAAACCCTGAATCTAGGTAAGATATTCTCAATCTGTTTATCTCTTCAATATGACATTAGTACATCTAACTACAAAGTTTTGCATGTTTGTGAAAAAAATGGATCCCTCTAAAGTACATCCTTAATTCAACTTTTAACTTTTTCAATGCAACCAAAGAATTGTGGGTAATAATCTGGTATTTACGATGTTGTATACCATGTTTACGGAACATTCATTACATCTGATGGCATTGACTTCTAATATTTGGCAATGACAGGACTGAGATGAGCGGTTCAGTAGGAAGAGTTCAAGCAATAACAGAGCCATTCAAAGTTATGGAACACCAAATAGCAGGTATCTGTCTGGATATATTTACTGCTTGCGGAGTAATGCTACTTCTGGAAGTTAAAATTCCAATATATTTTTGTGTGCTTCTTATACTTCATACACTTCTTTCATAATTTACTACATTTCTTATGTAGACTGCATGTGTTCTTTTAATTGGCCATGTAATCTGTAAGTACACTGGGGTGTGTATCAAATAGGACTCACCTTAATTTAGGATAATCTGAAGTTATAATCTGAAATTTTTTATTGGTGTGTCAAATATTATTGCCCGTTCGCTTATGGGAAGCTATCAGCACCATTGTCCCAACAAAAAGCTAACAATGTCAGCATCCCATAATGTTGATCCAACGAGCACGGTTCATCCGAACACTGATCAAATAGCCCGGAGTGCGAGTTCCCATTGTCCTTCTTGAAAATGAGTTCTCAGCACTGCATACTGGTATATTATTAGATTTAGAGGTCACCAGTTTCTGAATTAGGAATAATGCTTCAAATATATATTACTGATTACGTAACTCCATATATATTCATTTAGACATATTGTTTCCAAACTCTCGATAAGATGGAGGGATGGTGCAAGCCCAAGATGCCTTCTGAATCACATCTTGGACCACATATAAGCTATATCAGCTACTGGTGAACAATAGGCTGTAGTTGTTTCCCTGATATAACTTGATGCATATCCGATTTACTTAATTATGGATGAAATGTACTATTATGCTTTTAAAAACTTATTTTTCATCCTCTTGATTATACTCTTATTTCTCCATCTATTGCTCCCTCTAGCTATACGATACACCAATCTTACATCAAATTTCTTGTAGGCCCTCAAAATGTTGTTGAAGCACCGCCAACCAGAAAACGCAAAATGAGGTGGCCCTGGCAGGAAAGAAATGCTGCTCCCGACATTGTACATAGGCTCATTGGACATAAAGGACCAGGTATTATGTTAGGCATTGACTAAACATTTAAAGTCATGTCCTGTATTATGATACCCCTACATGCATAATCATGCAAGTTGAGCTAGCTCTACATCGTTATCAAATCATTTCAACTTTGCTACTTCTATGGCACATGCCCAGTATTAATATTTACTCGTTGCGATTTAGTCACAATGCCTGTCTTTAAGGAAAATAAGCTTGCATAATTCATAATTTTTTTTAAAAAGGAATACAGAGATAGAGTGCTAATTGATCAATGGGGCAGTAATTGTCAACTCTTCTTTTTTAATAACAGGGCTTACGAAGTTCAGCTTCTCCCAGTTGGTGGATGCCACAAATAACTTCTCAACTGAAAATGAGATTGGACTAGGTGGCTTTAGCATTGTTTACAAGGTAGTAAATATGCTTCCTGTTCAACATTTGGCCTATTGGACTTCCAGAAGAGGAATACTCTAGACTTTCTTAATGATATCTTTTCTAGTTCGTGGAACATTTCACAACTTTCTGTAATCTTCATTTCGTTTTGCAGACAGTAGGAATGATTAATAAGGTTTAGTATTTTACCGTAATTTGATGAAACATGAGACAAGCTTTCCTTTTGAATGCTTAAAATAGGAGAGAAAACAGGGTTTAATAGTTCTATGTGTAAGGCAAGTAGATTTGTCTCACTGTTGTAACTAAAAGTCATGCTTTTGCACGTTGTCTCTCTGCATAAAAACTAACATCATTTCTGCAGTAAAGCTGTAAATAAAAAGTAGGACTTCTTAATGATATCAACAGTCATGGAGTGTCTTATTTTTACCTCCTAAGCTTACTCTTAACTACTTGACTGTATTATTGGTTTCATGGAAATTTATGGATATCCTTATTTTTCCAACTTTTCTCCTTCCATACTTTGCAAGGTCAACCAAAACAAGAAGGCAGTGAGCTGCATCATAGTGTGTATTTATTAGGTGACCACAAAAATCAACAAGCTTGTCCATGTTCAAGATATAGCAGTGATAAGATCCAGAAGAGAATGAGAAAATCATTGTCATTATGTTGATAGAAGTGTTTAGGAAATGAAAAATGGCAAAGTAATCTGATTACCATATGCCTAATTCTTCTTTCAAGTGCCCAAATATATTTCAGGTTTATTATCAAACATTTAACAGAATTTGAGCTTGGTGTTTGCACTTTTCAGGGAATAATACATGATGGACGTGAGGTTGCCATAAAAAAGCGTTTTGAAGTACCGACTAAACTAGATTTCCAAGATCTAGATTTCGACAATGAGATTCAATCCATCACGAAGCTTCAGCATACAAACATAATTAAGCTTCTGGGATGTTGCTTTCACGGAAGAGAGAAGATTTTGGTCTATGAATACATGCCGAGTGGAAGTTTGGAATCCTTCATGTTTGGCACATCTCCGTTAATAATTTGATTATTTTCTTCACAAATTTACCAATTTCGCTGTGTTCATGTAACAGTCTTGCATAGTTGCATTTACAGGCACAAAAACTGGGGTGTCAATGGACTGGCCTATGCGCTATAAAATAATTGAAGGTGTGGCTCAGGGAATTGTTTACCTTCACAAGCAATGTGGGCTGCATATTATCCATCGTGATTTGAAACCAAGCAACATTCTCTTGGATTCTTATATGAACCCTAAGATTTCTGATTTTGGCTTATCCAAAATATTAAATCCAGGTGTGGATGAAGTGTTTGAAGAAAATGTGTTTGGCACGCCGTAAGACTTAAAATATTTCCACCATCAATTCAAGTTGGTTGCCTTGTTTCTTTTGCTTTTCTTTCTTAGGAGATCTTCATTTTTACTTTCCATCTTTCAGTGGTTTTATCGCCCCTGAATATCGGGAAACGGGTCTCTACTCAGTGAAGTCCGATGTTTATAGCTTTGGCGCCTTGCTTCTCCAGATTATTAGTGGAAAGAGATTCTGTCCACTTTCGAGTGGACCACGTGATTACGGACCTCTGAATACGTGGGTAAGTAAACTTGAGTATGCATGTTTCCATCATCATTAATCGGCAAGAGTTTTACCATGGAAGCTCTAGCGAAGCAAACATGAGTATGTTTATGTATATCTGCCAAAACCCAGCAAAATGTCTGGAGCACGATGTTGATATCTGAACACTGCATGCTTTGGAATGTAGGTAGCCCAAGTTTGCAATCAGAAAATCAGATTAGTCCTCTTTTATTTATTCTGTTGCCAAATGTTTATTGCTACCGAAATTATGCTTTTTGGAACCTGACATTCTCACTTTGTCAGGTATGGGACCTGTGGACGGATGGAAGATTGGTTGAGTTTATAGATCCCTTGTTATACAATGAACCTCAAATAACGGAGATTATGCGATGCATTCAGATAGCACTGCTCTGCGTTGAAGAGAACCGGGCCGACCGACCTGACATGTGGGATGTTGTTCTGATGCTGAGCTGCGAGGGTGTGACCTTACCAGTCCCCAAGCAGCCTGCTTACTACAAGAGAGATGGCATGGGCACAGGTCCGAATCAGAGCCAGACAGCAGATACAAGCATGTCGCCACAACCTGAATCGAGCTGATCGTGTAACTGAGAGATTGTATTATACATACCACTCCTTTTCTTCTTCCTTGGCAATCTAATTAGTGGTCGTCATTTGTGTGCCTAGTGTGGAATAACGAGCTCCTGTGAACATTATCAATTCATCATTAAGGATCTAAAAATTATGTGTCTGGTCTATGTGGCTATGTTTCAACCCATGCATTTTTTCCTTCACTTCATGTGTTTACGAGGATGGAGGAGTGCTTTTGGCTGGACGGAGCGGTGAAAACTGAAAAGGGATTGTGATGTAAAAACACTTGAGTTTCTCACAGTAACCGTTTAATTTGTCCCCTGGTCCAAATCCAATGTCGGCTACAGATGTTCTCTGAATTCACCGTCTTTTCACAGGCACATCAAAGACAGGGAAGTTACTGGACTGGTCTACACGCTGTCGGATAATCGAGGGGATAGCTCAAGACGGCGTTATACCTACACAAGCAGTGCGGGCTACGTGTTATCCACAGGGATTTAGAACCAGGAAACAGTGGTCCCTGCTGCATAAGGAGGAGGAGCGACCGGCGTTCCATCGCGGTTGCAAAGACTTAGAGACGACGATTATGGAGGTCTTCAAAAAGTTTGGGTGGAGCTTTTGGAATCGAATTAAAGTGTAGTCCTAGTTCTCTTCAGTGCTTGTAGTCGTTCGTCCTGGGTGGGCTGAACTTGTTGCTTTTATTTCCTGTCTCTTGGATGTAAGAGCTTGAGCCTAATGGCTTTGGATTGTGTTAAACTTGCAGCTGTGTACCATCTCCGGATGGTAGAGGCTGGAACCTAGTTCCGTTATCTAAAAATACTCTTGGGACTCCCGTGTGAATCCTAAGAATTGCCGCCCCGCACCGCGCGCGCCCACGTGCACCCGCGTCACCCCGGTGGATCAATTTCAGCTAGTTATAGCATCGCATATATATTGTTGTGCTCTTTTACGGTGCTCCCCTTGCCCCCCCCCCCGGGAATTCGATTTAAGTACAGTAAACTATATAAATAAGCTATATAAAAGTTATATCATTATATTTATCGTTAAAAATATTTTTATAATATTATAATTTTATTAGTATATCTTATCGTAAAGGTATAAAAACATAGTGATTTTTTAAAATTGCATCTTGAATACCTAAAAAATTAAAAACGTAAGGAAAAAATGAACGAGGAAATACTAGATGATGTATAGTCAATGCGCACCAACCCTCAATTACTGTGTACCCCGGGGCAAAGCGATGGATGGAATCTGTTGAGCAAAATCACAGGCACAGTTGACTGACCGAAAAGCAGATGATGCAATGAGATCATGGTACGCCATCAAAGTATAACACACGACAGGTGCGATGAATAATTCGGATTTCATCAATTTATACTGCGAATTTTCCTCCTGAGCCGTGGCCGAGGAGGAGGAGGAGGATGACACGCGTTGCTGTGGCGAAGAAGACAGGAAGGCGGCCGGCCGAAGCCATGGGCGCGCGCGGCTTTGAGGAAGAAAAGCGCGACGTCGTCTCCGAAAGCTCCGATTCGATGGGCCGAAACCAGAGACATGTCCCGTGATTTCCCACCAACTGAGGAGAAAATTGATCATTTGCCACTTTGAAGAGTGGGTTTCGCAAAATTGCCACTTTCAAAATTAGCTTCGCAAAAATGCCATGCAGTACATTTACCTCTTGATTACCATGCCATTTGAGACATTTAACTCATTTAATATATTTTTTCTTCTAATTTCAGATGCTGAAAAAGACCTTTCTACCTTTGCTGTCTTGAACGCCTCGGCGAGGAGGAGAAGAGGGAGATCGGCGGCCGTGGTGGGGATGATGGAGCTGGAGATCCTGGGGATGAACTTCGGGTGCGTCCTCGCGGCGCTCGCGGACGCCAAGATCCCGGACAAGGGATGCCTCCTCCCGCTTGCCTCCAAGCTCCTCGGCTACTGCATCGTCGCCGCCTCCACCACCGTCAAGCTTCCGCAGGTTCGCCGTTCTTGCCTTAGTTTGCTGGATGCTTTCTTTGTTTGCTGGAACTGAGAAAATAAAAAATTAACAAACCGCCGGTGCATTTCTTTCTTTGTTTGCTGGATGCTTGTGTGATCCTTCTGGTGTTTGTGTGTAGGGCATGAATTCTTGCGATGCTTGCTTGCCCACGAAAAACATAAAAGCTTCCCTGCCTCAGAGACATCAGCAATCCTCAATCTCAGCCCCTTTCCTCAAATCTAGACATTGATTAGCGAACACAATTTCCGGGTTCACCATGCTCTGCTCTGTGATCGCCATTGGCACATTGCAAACAAAGCCAGTACACCAAACTGCATGCTCTACAACCCCTACATATGCTATCCTAAAACTCTCGAGGAAATCCTCATCTTTGATGGCTTGTTGCCGGCGAATGCCTGCGACAAGAACCCAGTCGCTAATTAGGTTGTCTTGAGTTTAGGGTTAGAGTAGAAAGGTCTTTTTCAGCTCCTGAAATTAGAAAAAAATATATTAAATGAGTTAAATGACTCAAATGGCATAGTAATCAAGAGGTAAATGTACTGCATGACATTTTTGCGAAGCCAATTTTGAAAGTGGCAATTTTGCGAAGCCCACTCTTCAAAGTGGCAAATGATCAATTTTCTCCCAACTGAGGAACTTTTAGCTTCTATTGCAATCAAAAGCAACTTTTAGCTGTGTCCATTATATTTGGTATAACACTAAACTTTCCTGTGTTTACAATGATTACTTTGTGATGGACCTAGAAAGGTGTTTATGCAGATGCTGCAGAGAAAGCGGCTCCAGTTTGCAGAGCGTTTGAAGGTCACGCGACACATTTGTGAAAATGCCACACTCAACTCGAGGGCCAGCATGGAATTAATCCCACTTTCGACAGCAGAACTTTGAGATATAAGGTCTGTTAGAACTGTTTCAGTGATCACCATGCTAAACCTGTTCAATTTCTCCATGTTGTGCAATGCACATGGACATGGACGGCTCCAAAAGAGTCCACCCATCAGATTCTTTTCTTTTCCTTTATTAAAGAAGACCATCTTTTTGGTCTTCTTTATGTCCTTATGTATATACTGTGTTGGTTGGGTGAGTCATCCACTCATTCTGGCTTTGCTTAGCGTCTTAGCTAGTTGAAGGCTTGCCCAGTAAAGCAAAGGAGAGAGGGAAAACGGTGAAGTGATATTGTTCTGCAGCTTCTGTTCGAAAAAAGAGAGAATATCCTTCTTCAGCTTCTGTTTGCTCAATTACTACATGTACGTGATCTTTTTTTGGTGGTGTCTAGGGAAAACTTAAGAATTTTTTTTGTTAAATAGCACTTAAATTTTGAGCCTTTAGATCTAAATCTAATGGGTGAAATCACTTTGCCTTCTCCCCTCACTTATGAGTATTATTTTGTTAAATAGTACTTAATTCTTTAGATGTTAGATGCATATCCGCTTCCATCCAGTAGTTTGCTCATTATTTATTAGCGTGTTATGTCATACAATGAGAAATGCTCTATTATATATATATTATAGTATTCTTACATCAATTGTGTACTAGTTTTATATAAATTAAATTATGTAAAAAATGATGTGACGGTTTATAAAAAGAGGAACAAAACAAATTATAAGTAACACAACAAAAACTATTCAAAAATCTTACTTGGTTGTTTATGTTGTGACTCTAATGATACTAAACAAATTAATTACTCTCTTATCACATTGTTGACACAAAGAAAAAAAATCACAAAGTCAAAACTATATAGCACAAACAAAGCAACATCTAATGAATAAAAAATTGAATGAACATAAACAAAAAAACACTCAAGTTCCATCTAGCAAATTCCATCTTTCTTATACCACTGAACTTTCCTGTGTTTACAATGACTACTTTGTGATGATGCTAGAAAAGTGTTTGTGCAAATGCTGCAGAGAAGGCGGCTCCAGTTTGCAGAGCATCTGAAGGTCACACGACACATTTGTGAAAAGACCACAAGTTCGGTACATTGGGTTGCTCCCAGCCATTAAATGTTGCCCATCTAACGGTTGTCGTGGCCTTGGCACCTCCGGTGCCACGGAGCGGTGTGAAGAGGTGGTGCTAGCGAAGTAGACAAAAAAGTAATTTCGCCGAAGAACTCGCATGTAACATCACAAAAAGAAAACTATTGTAATTGTGAAAATTATAAAATATTTTAATCGTTTTTCTAGTGTATCTCAAAATTTTTGGCGCTATTCAAATTTCTTAAGTTGGTTTCTTGCCAAAAGCTCGATTAATAAAAATCCAAACCTTGAAATCAAGAACCAAAATTGAAAATTTTAAAATTAAGAAAATCCAAGTTCCCTTGGAAGTCTTAAATTCAGATTTAAAAATTGGGATCCTGATATTCAAAACCAAGAATTGAAACTGAAACAATATAAAATCGTCTCCATCCAATTTGCATGTCTAAAAATTCAAATTCTGAAATTAAAGAATTAGTTCTCAAAACTCATCTCCATCCAATTTGCATGTCTAAAAATTCAAATTCTGAAATTAAAGAATTAGTTCTCAAAACTCATCTCCATCCAAGATTTCTGCTGCCGTTGTCTCCCAGACGTGACGGCCGATAATGATGAGTTCGATTGATTGGTTTTTTTTTTTTGCTGCAACCACTGTGGACGGCGTGGAGTCGTGCACCTCATGGTTGACTCAGTCCCTACATCAAAGAAGAAGTTAAATGATGATAGTGGTCTTAATTGATGGATGGTTAGATTTGTTAGAGGTGTTAGCACCTCCCACACCTCTACATGGATCGAACCAAAACTCGTTTTTGCATCTTGTACAATGCACATGGACAGCTCCAAAAGGGTCCACCCATCAGGTTCTTTTCTTTTCCTTTATTAAAGAAGACCATCTTTTTCTGTCTTTATATATGCACTGCGTTGGTTGGGTGAGTCATCCACTCACTCTGGCTTGCTTAGCTTTATATCTGTTTAGTTGAAGGCTTGCCTAGTGACATTGCTCTGCAGCTTCCGTTAAAAAAGGCATATCCTTCTGCAGCTTCTGTTTGCTCAATTACAACATGTATGTGATCTTTCTTTCCTTCATGGTCGTGTATTGATGTGTATATACATAGGATTTACACGTAATAGTTCTGATGAATGCATCATTTTCTGTAAGCACGCAGGCGAGATGGCGCTGTGGGGATGTCTGGGGCAGGCGGCCAACGTAGCGCAGCTGGGGGGAGTGGACATTTTTGGCCTGATCAGCACGATCGTGCAGAAGGCACAGACGGCAAGCCGGAACGACGAGGAGTGCCGGCAGCTCGCGCGCCGCGCGGAGACGATCGGCAACCTGCTTCGGCAGCTGCAGGGCTCGGAGATGGTGGATCACCCGGAGACGTGGAAGCCGCTGGGGGGGCTCAATGAGACCCTTGGCCGAGCGTATGGGCTCGTCAGCTCCTGCCAGGGAAGCAGCTATGCATACCGCTTCTGCATGGGCTTCGAGCTCACCGACAGGTTCGGCGCAGTGCAGAAGGAACTGGACCACTACGTAGAAATCTTGCAGTTACTCTTCCAAAAAATCATCTACGAAGATCTCACGCGTCTTATGAAGGCAGTACTGAATGCTGTTGCGCAGGTACAATTATTACAGAAGATTAACTTTATTTAAGTACAGTAACTCTTTGGAATGGTTAAAACAGGAGAATTCGATTTGCTGCGATTCCTGATCCTAATACTTGTTCTGTTCAATAACATGAGACAGAGCTCTAACTTTGTCATTTCAGGACGGTGCGCTAGTACCTGCAGGGTCTAGTCACGCCAACCGTAACGCCAGGTAAGATAATTGCAATTCGTATGTTTACCTCTTCGAAAATTGATATGACATCTACTGAACATTTAGATGAAAGATAATTTCTCAAACCTAATTCTCTGAAATTGACACTTGTATCGCTTCCGCTTTTTTTACATGGGATTTTTTCTGTACACCGGTAAGAAACCATCATTTTCGGAGCTTCGACATGTTAAACGATACTCCTTATATTCGAGAGCATTGGTTAACCTTTTTAGTTTTTCATGATGTTCAACAATGACAGGGTAACAGTGACAGGCGATTTAGAAAAACATAAACTGGCAGCAGAGCCTTCCGAACTTAAGAAAGGTCTTTTGGCAGGTACCTTGTTTCTTTTCTTAGGTTAGAGCTCTTTGAATTTTTTTGTACAAATAATCTGTTTTTTATTCAAAAATACAGAAATATACCTGTCGCAACATTTTTTTTTACAAAAATAGGTTCCAATCACCCAACAGAGGGTGACTGGAGCAAGTTGCCCAATGGGGAAGCGACCTGTCACCCAGGGGCGAGCGACTGCTTCTAGTCCCTCGTGAATTTTGCACATCTAACAGTCGCCCAGAGGCCGGGCGACTACTTCCAGTCCCCTGTGAATTTTGCACATTTTATGAATTTTTTATAATTATATCTAGGAAATAATATGGTGAATTTGTAATTAAAGTTTATGGTACACGAGCTTCCGACGTGTCAGCCAGAAAGCCTGGTCACGCCAGCACAGCGTGGACAGCCCCGTCAGGAGCACAATCCTGCAGTGTCGTAGGTGAGTACGGCTCCCAGCGCACGTCATCAGCTGTGAGGCGGTCGAACTGCTCCACAAAGGGTAGATACGCTCACGTGACCTGTACGTGCACGAACTATACCTGCAAGGAAGAACAGTTGTTAAGTACGACCATCGTTAATAAGAAGAAAATAGCTGATTGTGATAATACTTACTCGTCGATGACACCAGATAGAACCCATCTTCGGTCGGTTGACGTCTCCCCCGGGGTACATCTCTGCCCCGTACGGACTCATGTCCTCTAGCAAAGGTCGTCTGAGGCTGAAGTGCTCGAACGACCACAGCTGCAGTAGCAGCGGACAACCCGCGAGGACCGAGTTCGCCTTGGTCCTCAAGCACGCGTTGCACAGGCCATGGTGGGTCACGGCAAGTGCGGCCGATCCCCAACTGACTTGGGGGCCTCGCCGTTTGCAATCACCCTAGAATGAGCGATGAGGTGCACGTCGACGGTGTTGCCGTGGCTGCTAGTGAAGAGCACCCAACCAAACAGCCACAGCAAACAAGATGTTATTAGTACGTAATAGCGCAAATAAGAGCGTCGACGATACGATCGATTATAAAGAGCACATACCCAGAACTGTGCGAGCCACCTCAGCGATGGACCATGTGTCTGACTCGTCAGGAAGATGTAGTACTCATCCGCAACACCCCGCGGAAAGACCCCCTCGAATCTGCCAAGCAGGTTAGCGTGCCACTCGGTCGGGGCCTCTGGTAGGAAGGCAGTGGCTCCTGCGGTCGGAAGGCCAAGCAGCATGGACACATCCTGCAGGGTGGGCGGCATCTCCCTGAATGGGAGGTGGAAGGTGTGCGTCTCGGGCAGCCAATGGTCCACCAAAGCCGTCAGTAGGGAATGGTCGAACGGGAAGCGTCATGATCACTCCTTGACGTTGTCCCCGCCTGCGGCCACGGCGGGTCCATCCTCATCAGTGGCCTGCACCATCCGGGCAAGAGGGAGTAGCCCGACATCCCGTAGCCTGCAAACAAAGTGAAGGTCAACACGGAACGTACTTACGGCAACACTAAAATGCCGGACAAGTGCAAACCTGACTGTCCAACGGGGGTCGAGTCTCTAGGCCACGCGAGGTGTGCGTGTCCGGACCACTCCTAGCTCAGCTGGTTCATCCGCGCTCCCCGTAGGCGGCACACGACGGGAAGCGTGATGCAAACAGTCCACATGCTCGTCCAACAAGGGGTACCGCCAGTCCGAGTCATGACCATCACGAGCCATACCTGCAAAAAGAGTTCAAGTTAGCACTTATAAGGAACTAGAAAACATCGCATGTAAACTAACAGTAAATAAACAGAGTAGTACTATGCTACCAGCACAACACCAACCACATTGCAGATAAGGGGGATGTAACATAGCAGTTGTACAAATGATACATGAATTATACGATACATTTACTATGACATTCTGCACATCATAAGTGCGTACTAAACAAACATAGTTTACAATATAAAGTTATTTGTAGTCTCCAATAACTAGTAATACATGCCATGCCGTTTTGCCTACTGATCAGCACATGCGTTGCATCGTCTAGCTGTGTGCCCCTCCTGACCACATCGCCCGCAACGAGCACCAGATGCTCCGTCTTGTGATTCGTCCATATCATTTCTAATACGCCAGCTCTGTCGCCGACCCTTTCCACCCCTCAGCATGTTAACATCTGGAATCCGGTTCCTCGCTGCAATGTCCAAGGTGATGAAGTTTTCAACAATCCTGAACCCCCGAAGCTCCCCACACCAAGCATGCAGTACCCTCTCCTTAAAGAAGTACTCCGACATGAAGTTCAAAAGATCCATGCCCACAGTCCCACATGCAACGAGGACATGAGAGCATGGCTTATGTAACAGCTTCAGCTTATTACACGTGCAGCTAGATTCGTTTGCATGATTTCCAAGGCATACCTCGTGGGTAAAAAGGGAACGAGCCGTCCCAAATCCGGCTCTATCACAGAGTACCACGTCAAAACGATGCTCCCTGTTGCCCATGACTTGCACTGTGTGTAATTGACCCTTCTGTGCCTTCATCTCCATGTATGCCGTAATTTTCGACGAATACAGGGCTTGGGGATCAGCCACATGAAGTGCGGCATTCGCGTGCCTCTCCCTGAAGTACCTGATTGTGCTATGAAGAACACCTTCCACGATGGCGACAGGTGGCTGAGAACGGAGGCCCCTGAGAACCCAATTGTACACCTCGGCAAGGTTAGTCATCATTATGCCATACCTTGCGCCGTCTGTATCGTGCAACAGCGACTACTTCTCTAATGGTTCTCCATCAATCCACTGCGAGAAGCACTTGATGTTCGTGAGCTCCTCCTTCTTGGACCAGCTGGGTTAGGTTCATCGAGTGCTGGCAAGCATTGCGGTTGTGCCGCCCCAGGAATGACCGGGCCCTTGCTCCTCTCGTTCATGAGCTTTCTGCTGTGCTCATCCAACAATGCCCACAAAGCATCAAATTTTCTCCGCTAGTTCTGCATCGCCAGCCTCTTGAATAGCTTCATCAACGGTTGTTTTGGAAACTGCTTGAAAAAGTTCACTCCTAGGTGACGAATACACCACCTGTTCCTCATGTCTGGCAAGGAAAATGACTCCTCGGGATCTTCCTGAAGTTTTCTTATAGCCTTTACAGTTCCGGCATAGCGATCATGAATTACGCACACACCAGGAGGAGTGCCGACAACTCCAACCCTAACATGTCTGAGAAACCACAACCAGCTCTCATAATTCTCACTTTCCATGAATGCGATGGCCAGCGGCAATATTTGGTTGTTGCCGTCAACGCCTATGGCTGTCAGGATCTGCCCATTGTATTTGCCTATCAGAAAGGTCCCGTCAAATGAGATCACCGGTAGCATGTGCCTGAATGACTCGATGCAAGCACCAAATGCAAACAAGGCTCTCTGCAACACCGCATATCCTGGTGGACTTGTGGACGGGTTGTCGTGCACAGCGATATACGTGCCCGGGTTCCTATCCTGTAAGACCTTAAGCATACGAGAAAGATTATCGTACGCCGCCTCGAAAGACCCAAAATGTTTTTCCAACGCCTTCTGCTTGGCACACCACGCCTTCGCGTAGCTAATCTTGTACTTGAATTTCTTCTCGATGGCTATCACGATATGCGTGGCCTCCATGTCTTTTTTCTCCACTATCTCTCCATACATCAAATTGGCTATAAAGGTGGACGTAAGGTTACGATGCCTTGCCAAGACACTGTTGAGAATGCAAGAGTACGGCTCCACATTCGACACAATCCAGTGAGCCTCATACTTGGGTCTACGTGCGTACACCCTCCAAGGACAACCAGCCTGCTCGCACTTCATGGTGTACTGCTTCTGGCTTGATTTCACGACCCGAAAAGTCCGCTACATTGAAAGAGCCCACAGCTTGATGGCATCCTGCAGCGCTGCCTTGTTAGCAAACATAGAATGCAACTAAATCTCTGTCTCATGATACTCCCACGCTGATTCATACTCATCATGTGTGGAAACACCCTCGGCATTAAACCGGTTCCATTCCTGTGGGATAGAAACTTCATCCTCATCGGAACTATCCTCGTCATCGTCCTGTACAGCTTCCTCTTCATCCCATGCCTCTGGTCATTAGAGTCCATCTTCTGCACGATGTACTCAATATGCTCCTCTTCATCAGCTTGTCCAGTTCCCTCTCTATAGCTTGACCATTATAACTTTCCTCCATGTACCGCATCGGCTTCATCACGAGCAACTTGAGCATCTTCGCCAACATGCGGCCTGCCCGAACTGCTAACACCTCCCGGAGCAAGGGCGGACGCATGACCTTGCACGGCTTCTAATGAGCATGGTTGCACAAGCAGGACACACTCGTATCCACTGCGTCGGCACCCTTGCAAAAAGCCTTTCCACGCAACAGTGCACAGCAATGTCCTCAACTCCCATTTGATGTCCGTGGGAGACCGGCTCCAAAGCCCTTGCACGACGACGCTGCACACCTTGGGGTCCAACGAAAAATTCTGGGTCAGCCAATGCATCACATCTGATATCCGAGCATTCTTGCCATTCGGATGTACTAGAGTGACTTGCGGAAAACCGCTCAAATCCACACCATTCAGACCTTCACGAACGGTTCCAACACCGTAATGCACTCTCAATGTAGTGGCTATGGCTATTTCTGATGTCGGCCTGCAAATAAGTTTTAATTTTTGAACATGTCAAATCACATCGCACAATACCAAAGTACCAATGTACTATAATTCACATTTCGCCGATCGTTCGCATGTCGTAACCCACTACAATAAATGTGTACTATGAATTTCCTTCATACGAATTAATTAAATTATACCCTCAATAATTATTGATTTTTTAATATGTATAAATTTCAGCGCACGATTAATTGGTACATTACAGTGACTGAATTTTCTACAACTATAATTTTGTACGCATGTAGATTTCCTACGATACTAATTTTCTAAAACTATGTTCCCTAAAATATACACAACCACACGCTTCTACGGCTGTTAATTTTCTAAAACTACATGTTTAATAAATTTTATATAACAAATATTTAACTATTTCTATCTACATCTACACCTATGATTGCTTCTTCCTCTCCTCTCCGTTTCTACGCCTGCTAATTTCCTATAACTACGTTAACTACATTTTCTATACTAAAAATTGTACTAAAATTTCTATACTACAAATTGTATACTAGAATTTTTCTATACTAAATTTTCTACATCTACAGTTTTTACTAACACTAACATTTGATAAAAAATATACTACAAATACAATATACCAAAAAAAACCTGGGTCTGAATGGATGAAATGGCTCCCATTCCTCCTTCCTCCCTCTCCTCTCCTCCTCTCCCTCTCCTCTTCTCCCCCTCCTTCTCTTCTCCCCCCCCCCCTTCCTCTCCTCTTCTCTTCTCCTCTCCTTTCTCTTCTCTTCTTCTCTCCTTTCATCTCTCGGCGTCGAGCGATGAAGAATGGAATGGGGTTGGGCGGCGGCGACCAAGCGCACTGCCTTTTTAACCCCCTCCCCATGTCGCCCGAGCGTTAGGCGACTACAGCAATAATCGCCCTACCGTTGCCAGATTACCCATGTGTCGCCCCCGGTTGGACGATTAGCTCCAGTCGCCCCCAATTGGGCGACTGGAGCCTATTTTTATAAAAATACTGCTGTGGGTATATTTCTGTAATTTTGAATAAAAATAGATTATTCATACAAAAAATTCGGGCTCTTTTACGGTACATATCAACTATTATGGGTTGTTTATTTTTTTCGATCCAATTGATTAGATTGTTAGGATTTTTTTTTCAAAAACGCAGAAGAATTGTGTTTCATCAATTAAGAGGAAAAGCAGTCCAATGGTGGCCAAAAGGCTGAAATAGAGACCCAAAGTAGGATCAGTTACAAAGAACACGACTCCGACCAGTCAAACAAAACAAACATCCATGTCTAACACACCCCGAGACAAATGGACTACCACCACCGGACTAACACCGGAGATTGGGTAGGATTTAGATGTACTATACGTGCAAATATGAGGTAGTATATTTTTTAGGGGGTAATATTATAATCGTGCATGCCAATTCGTGGGGCTCTCATGGGCACACATTTAATTTGAGAAGAGAAGTGGCACCATCTAAGAGCAACTCCAGCAGTAGCCCTCAAAACAGGGCTCCTACTTTTTATTTGAGGGCTCTGTTTTTTGGGCTACACTCCAGCAAAAGCCCTCAAAACAGGATCCTCAAATATTGCACTCCAGTCATGTGATGCGGCATTGAAAATTCTTGCCTAAATTCTTAATACGAGAAGCAGCATGGGCGCAGATGACGCACAAGTATTAGGTTTAGACAAAATGGATAGATTTAATTCTACTACCACTTCTCACTAGTAGGATGTATTGTAAAAATTTTCTATGTTCTTGCTTCTCCAACTATTGACATATTTAGCACAGTAAACTTAGAACATGTTTTCTATAGACCATCCAAACATCGTCAAAGAAGTGTCAACCGAAAACCAAAGATCGAGGTTGTTTTGCTGGTTGCCCTGGAAGGACACAACTACTGCCCACAAGATTGACATGCTCATTGGTCATAAAGGAACAGGTAGTGAGCTCTGCACTACGCTCTCCGTACTATTTTTCACTGTGGAATGAAGTTTTATAGTGCTAAATCATTATCTCAGTGGTCCATATTTCTCTAAAAAATAGGTCTTACAAAGTTCACTTTCTCTCAGTTAGCGGATGCTACAAACAATTTCAGTCTGGCAAACCAGATTGGACTGGGTGGTTCTAGCATTGTTTACAAGGTAGTGCTCTGCATGTGCTTTGCTTTTGGTAAATCGGCAAAAGGGTCCATCTTGATGAGAAGTTGTATCGCACCTCTTCTAGTGCCTACATAAAAGATCGATTGTCACTTGGACTTGATGTCTATGCTTTGCAGGGCCAATTACATGATGGACTTGATGTTGCTGTCAAAAGAGCCGCGTTTGGACGGGAATATTCATATCAGTTTGAAAATGAAATCAAACTGACCCCGAAGCTTCGGCACGCAAACATAGTTAAGCTTTTGGGGTATTGCATTCAAAAGAGAGAGAGGATCTTGGTCTTCGAATATATGACAAACGGAAGCTTGGATTCCTTCATATACGGCATGCTCCAACAGGCTTTATCTACTCAATTCTGGGACCAAATTATAATGTTACATTTACTCACGTGGTTTTAGCATGCATTTTGCAGGCTCTGAAGAAACAGGGGTGGTACTGGACTGGTCTACGCGCTGTCAAATAGTTGAAGGGATAGCTCAGGGAGCTGTGTATCTACACAAACTATGTGGGTCATGTATAATTCATGGGGATTTAAAACCAGGCAACATTCTCTTGGATTCTGACATGAACCCTAAGATATGTGACTTTGGGATATCCAATGCATTGGAGCCAGGTGTGGATGAAGCCTGCACTTGCACTGTAATGGGCTCACCGTAAGATCAGATGTTCCGTTACATGTTGCTCTTTTCTCTTTTTTCCCCTTTCGTTTTTCTCTGGGAAAATGCTCCAGTAAAGTAATCCATCTTCAGATCTTCTGTTGGGATTATCATAGTAATTTTACTTTTCATATTTCAGTGGGTTTGTGGCCCCCGAATATGCAGAACGAGGCTGCTTCTCTGTTAAGTCTGATGTGTATAGCTTTGGCGCTACACTTCTTCAGATCATCAGTGGAAAAAGACGCCCTCCACTGTCAGATCAATCACGTGATTATGGGCCTCTAAATTCCTGGGTAAGCAAGTGAAATATTTTTTTTAGTACTGCTCATATATAACACACACTCTGCCTCTCTTCTGAAAAGAAAGAAGAATTCAAATCTTACAGCATTCACATGTAAATCAACAATCTGTTCCCATCTTTTTTTGCTACAGAATCATTGATTCTCGTTGACATTTGCGATATTAAATGAAGTTCTCACTAACTTACAAAACAATTCTTTCAGGCATGGGACCTTTGGAAAGAGGGAAGAACGATGGAGATTCTCGACCCACTCCTCCATGGCGAACCTCGGAAAGTCGAGATGATGAGATGGGTTCAGATAGCACTGCTGTGCGTTCAGCAGCATCCTGAAGAGCGGCCAAGCATGTGGGATGTTCTGATGATGCTGAGCTGCGAGAGCGTCTTGTTGCAAGAACCCAACCAGCCAGGTTACTACAAAGCAGATACGGCAAATGCAAGCTCAAGTTCAAGTTGAAACTAGGCGAAGTATCCCGGTTCTTGTGATGTTTCTGATAGCTGAAACGTAATTTAAAATTCATTTTCCGACAGTATAGACCCCGTTAGTTTTTGTTTTTGTTTTTGTGATTTTTGACTTTGGCTTTTCCGCAAACCAAAATAAATGGGATGGTTTCTCGAAATCACTTCTCTAAATGGCCTTTTGGGTCTAAAATCGTGTGTGTTGTCTGCTTTTGAAGGACCATATCAGAGGGTTCTGATTTATGAACCATTGAAGTTTGAGAAAGTTGGAAATTTAGATTTGCATTCTGTATGAATAAATCCATGCCATGTATGCATGTTCTCTGGTTGCTTTGTTAAGGTTGATATTAGTCAAATACATGGATGAGATCACTGTACTAGTTTCTGACTAATATAAGTTGTGATGAGATCAGGTGCATGCATATATTGGAGACACATTAATGAGGCCATGAAGTTATCTGATAGTTTTTACATGTACATGCTGTCATTAGATCTTGCTAGCAGTTGAACTTTAAAAATGTTTCATCTTGCATACAGTTCAGATCATTAGTTGGCTTCGCATGCATGTAACGGTGGTTTTGAAATTTTGTGCTGAAATTAGAACTGATTTAGATGAGATGTATAAGACTTTTAGAGTCAAGTATAAAATGCATTTAGCTAAGGTTAGAAATTCACCTTGTACGTCTTGTGATGCTTTAAAGCTTGAGGTAGCTATCTAAAGAGAGGTATGCTAGGGCAACTAAGACAAGTGAGTGTACCACATATAAGAACTTATCCAAAGAAAATGACTACCTTAAAAAGAGCTTTAAGAAATTCTCTAGTAGAAAAAAGAATCTCAATATGATTCTTGATCAATCTAAGGTGAGTGTGCATAAGAGAGACTTATGATTTGATTCTCTAGAGCATTCCAAGAACTACCCATCTAAGGTTGTGAGGGTTGTAGAGAGTGGCAAGTTTGAAGTAAAACCACTGAGTCATCTAAGACTATCTTTAGGTCTACAGGTTTTGTCCAAATCCCTTCTAGCAAAAGAGGTACTTCTATTTAAGCATGTCAGACACTTCAAAATGTCAAGTACCATGAGTTCTGCTTCCGTAGAGCCAAAATTGAGAGGAAGGAGAGAGTACATGCTCTATTAAAAGTGTTCCTTCACATGTGTCTCTAGAGTCAAGTAGCATGTCTTTCCTACTAAACATAGGTCTAAGTTTGTAGATAACTTTTTTTACTCCTTTGGTGTTTCTAGGCAGCGCTTTAGGTTAGGATATCATGAGGGTAGATCACAGTTAGCATTTAGATAGAGAAAGTATCGGCCTTTTGGGTTACCCACCTTGGGGGTCTCAGAGGACCTGACTGTATGACACAGCCAGTTCATATCTTGGAGTGTTCGAAACATCAACTACGATGCCGGACCATCCCTTATGTCAGAGTTCTGTGGTCCCATCAGATTGAACGTGAAGTTGCCTAGGAATTGGAGTCCCAACTACACAAGTATACCCCGATCTCTTTAACTCAGGCTTGCTTCTTAGGATTCCCTCCATCGAAATAATCTACTCAAATTCCGTCTGTCTTACTGCCTTGAGTCAATCGATTTGAGGCCGAATCTTTTCTAAGGTGGAAAGAGCTGTAGCACCCAAGATTTAAAAGGTGCACATTATCTCTAATCTCTCCCTTTCTTATTCCTACCTCTATCTATCTCCATCTCTCTCTTTTCCATCCATATCAATCTACTATGTGGGGTGCTACAGTATCTCCCCTTTTAAAGCCATCTTATGCTTTCAAGTATAACTAACTTTTAGAAATACCCATTTATATTTTTGAATGGTACTAAACTTTTGTTTTCAGTGATTACTTTGTATGGGTGCTCAGAAGCTGTTTGTGCAAGCGCTGCATGAGAGATGAGACAGTTGAGATATGAAGATCTGGTTAGAAATTAGCCCCCCTTGCCGGATCACGTACAGATAGCGCAATCAATGATCGATGGATATGTGCTGATAAGCTCTGTCGCTGGACGAGCGTGCGGCACGACGGTGTATGGCGAGAAACACGAGTGGGAGTACGATGCACCAATGCTCGCCTGCGCTGTCAGGACCTACGTACGTCTGTACGCTCGACGTCAACCCGGCCGGCCCGGCCTCGCCGGCCAATGGACGAGCGACACCGGATGAACTGGGCAAGCTAACGCCGGCGAGAAACGCGACCGCCACATGCGTACAGGGCAGCACGGGTGTTTTAGTGGGCATCCGTATTAGTTTTTGTTGATGATTTTTATTTATAATTTTATAAATTTTATTAGAAATAAATAGTAATGATTTAACGAAATGGTTTTTAGAAGAAGAGAACAAGCGGTGCAAAAAGTAAGTGAGAGATATGTACATATGGCGGGAGCCAGAGGAGTAGAGTATATGATATACCTATAACCACTTGTCTTATTTCCGAAATAAGACGGTAGTGAGATAAGTAAAGAAATCAAGTGTTCATATTGATTTTTAACTTTTCTAAATAAAAACTAATACGATTAGGACCTAAGTTAAACTAGCCAGTGATCATGGCGCAACTGCGTGAGCTGGTCTTAGTATAATTTTTTGTCTGCGAAATGATTTAGGTTTGAACACTGCTGACGTAGATAACCTATAAGATTAAAGGTGTCGTCTTCACTCTGGACGCTAGAAAGTCCTACATAATCTTTAAAAAAGAAAAAACATATATTCTTAATGTAGAGAAAAAAATAAATAACCCACCTCTAATTATAACGGTTAAGATATTTCTCTCACCATGGATCTAGCATAAGAAAATAGATCCCACGGTTGCTGTCTTATCCTCCCGCACCGAGTGGACGTCACTACCCTCCTTCGATAAAACTGGATGTGTATCATACTTTTTAAGATAGCACGCTATAACTACAATAGTATTTTTTATAGGAATATTTATATAACATTCGACTATTTTTGAGAACAAAATCAGTCAGGTTAAATCAATGAGTAAGTCCTATTAACTAGAGATGGCAATGGGTACCCGATACCCGAATACCCGACGGGTTTTACCCGATAAAGAGACGGGTATGGAAAATTTTATGTACCCATGGGTACGTTATTGGGCGAAATCCTCTACCCGCCGGGTAGGCGGGTGCGGGTGTGGGTATATACTACCCATACCCGCCTACCCGCGGGTAATAAATACCCGCATTAGACAACTAGACATCCCACTCAAATGTTAATTTTATTATCTACTTGTTGTTGATTGTTTATTTATTTGTCATATGTTGATATGGTCATGTCATGTATGTTTATATGATGTACTACTTTTGATCATTAGACGCTTTTGTGCTTGGCATGTATGATTAATGAATGTCTAAATTGATGATATTCTTATGTGTTGAACCGGGTATGCTTGCGGGTACGGGTTACCCGTCGGGTAGTAATACCCGCGCGGGTATGGGTATGGGTAAATTTTTCTACCCGCGTGCGGATACGGGTAACCCGACGGGTAAATATACACCTAGCGGGTACGGGTATGGAATGGCAATACCCGATGGGTATTTACCCGTTGCCATCTCTACTATTAACTCTCTAAATTTTGATCTACGTCCGTCACTGCGAATGGACATGCTATAATTCTACGAAGAATCCACCAGTCAGGTTCTTTTCTGGTCCTTTATTAAAGAAGATCATCTTTTTCTGTCTTTATGTATGTATTGTGTTGGTTGTGTGTGTCATCCACTCATTCTGGCTTGCTTAGCGTCTAAGAGCTTGTTGAAGGAGGCTTGCCTAGTAAAGCAAAGGAGAGAGGAAAACGGTGAAGTGGTATTGTTCTGCAGCTTCCGTTCGAAAAAAAAAAAGAGAATATCCTGCATGCTGCAGCTTCTGTTTGCTCAATTACTACATGTATGTGATCTTTCTTTCCTTCATGGTCGTGTATTGATGGGTATATACATAGGATTTACATGTAATAGTTCTGATGAATGCATCATTGTTCTGTAAGTGCACGCAGGCGAGATGGTGCTGTGCGGATGTCTGGGGCAGGCGGCCAACGTAGCGCAGCTGGGAGGAGTGGACATTTGTTGCCTGATCTGCATGATCATAAAGGCGGCACGGACGGCAAGCCGGAACGACGAGGAGTGCCGGGTGCTCGCTAGCCGCGCGGGGACGATCGACGACTTGCTGCGGCAGCTACGGAGCTCGGAGATGGTCGATCACCCGGAGACGTGGAAGCCGCTGGAGGGGCTCAATGAGACCCTTGGCCGAGCGTATGCGCTCGTCAGGTCCTGCCAGGAACGCAGCTGTGCATACCGCTTCTGCATGGGCTTCAAGCTCGCCGACAGGTTCGACGCAGTGCAGAAGGAACTGGACCACTACTTAGGCAGCTTGCAGTTACTCTTCCAAAGCATCAGCCACGATGATCAAACGCGTCGTATCAAATATATCACGCTCACCCTCGAGGATCAAACGCGTCGTATTGAAGATATCACGCACACCCTCGAGGATCAAACGCGCACCCTCGAAGAAATGAAAGAAATGCTGAATGCTTCTACACAGGTACAATTCTTTATCCTTATTATTATAAAAGAACGAGTTGGTGGTTATACGTCCATTCTCCTCCAACCGCTCTATTCTCTTAACTTCTCACCATTCTCTATTTTCCAACCGATTAGAGCAACTCTCTTCTATAGCACGATTCTCTATATATTCAATGAGTTCCATTGTAACGCACGGGTACGGAACTAGTATTACAGAAAATTAACTTTATTTAAGTACAGTAACTCTTTGTAATGGTTAAAACAGGAGAATTCTATTTGCTGTGATTCCTGATTCTGATACTAGTGCTGTGCAATAACATGAGAGAGATAAGCTCTAACTTTGGGGGTGTTCTTTTGAGTTACGGCTAATGTTTTTTGTCTGCGTTTTTCGAGACAGCAGCGGATGGCAGAGACACCGACCCAAACTGCGCACACAATTTTGGACTCGGAAAGCTCTTTAGACAATCCGGTTCGAGAAGGCACCCAATTTCTATGTATTTCTTTTCAAGTTCCGGAGAAATTAAAAACCAAAAGCCAAAAACCTACGTTATTTCAGCACGCTGAGGAAGTACTTGTAGGGTCATCTGCTAGTCACTCCAACCATAACACCAGGTAAGATAATTGCAATTCGTATGTTTACCTCTTCGAAAATTGATATGACATCTACTCAACATTTAGTTCAAAGATAATTTCTCAAAACCTAATTCTCAAAAATTAACGCTTGTATCGCTTCCGCTTTTTTACATGGGATTTTTTTGTACACCGGTAAGAAACCATCATTTTTGGAGCTTCGACAGGTTAGAAGATACTCCTTATATTCGAGAGCATTGGTTAACCTTTTAAGGTTTTCATGATGTTCTGCAATGGCAGGGTAACAGTGACAGGTGATTTAGAAAAAGATAAACTGGTAGCAGAGCCTTCCATCCTTAAGAAAGGTCACTTGCCAGGTACCTTGTCTTTCCTTGGGTTACTAATTTATGTTCTTGCTTCTCCAACTATTGACATATTTAGCACAGTAAACTTGGATCAAATAACGATTTCCGTACTATCTTTCACTGTGAAATGGAGTTTTATAGTGCTAAATCATTATCTCAGTGGTCCATATTTCTCTAAAAAACAGGTCTTACAAAGTTCACTTTCTCTCAGTTAGCGGATGCTACAAATAATTTCAGTCTTGCAAACCAGATTGGACTGGGTTGTTTTAGCATTGTTTACAAGGTAGTGCTCCGTCTTGATGATAAGTTGTATCGCACATATTCTAGTGCCCACATAAAAGATCGATTGTCACTTGGGACTTGATGTTTATGCTTTTCAGGGCCAATTACATGCTGGACTTGATGTTGCTGTCAAAAGAGCCGCGTTTGGATCGGAATCTTCATTTCAGTTTGAAAATGAAATCAAACTGACCCCAAAGCTTCGGCACGCAAATATAGTTAAGCTTCTGGGGTATTGCATTCAAAAGAGAGAGTGGATCTTGGTATTCGAATATATGCCAAACGGAAGCTTGGATTCCTTCATATACGGCATGGTCCAACAGGCTTTATCTACTCAATTCTGGGACCAAATTATAATGTTACATTTACTCACGTGGTTTTAGCATGCATTTTGCAGGCTCTGAAAAAACAGGGGTGTTACTGGACTGGTCTACGCGCTGTCGAATAGTTGAAGGGATAGCTCAGGGAGCTGTGTATCTACACAAACTATGTGGGCCATGTATAATTCATGGGGATTTAAAACCAGGCAACATTCTCTTGGATTCTGACATGAACCCTAAGATTTGTGACTTTGGAATATCCAATGCATTGGAGCCAGGTGTGGATGAAGCCTGCACTTGCACTGTAATGGGCTCACCGTAAGATCAGATGTTCCGTTACATGTTGCTCTTCTCTTTTTTCCCCTTTCGTTTTTCTCTGGGAAAATGTTCCAGTAAAGTAATCCATCTTCAGATCTTCTGTTGGGATTATCATAGTAATTTTACTTTTCATATTTCAGTGGGTTTGTGGCCCCCGAATATGCAGAACGAGGCTGCTTCTCTGTTAAGTCTGATGTGTATAGCTTTGGCGCTACACTTCTTCAGATCATCAGTGGAAAAAGACGCCCTCCACTGTCAGATCAATCACGTGATTATGGGCCTCTAAATTCCTGGGTAAGCAAGTGAAACATTTTTTAGTACTGCTCATATATAACACACACACACACACTGCCTCTCTTCTGAAAAGAAAGAAGAATTCAAATCTTACAGAATTCACATGTAAATCAACCATCTGTTCCCATCTTTTTTGCTACAGAATCATTGATTCTCGTTGACATTCGCGATATTAAATGAAGTTCTGACTAACTTACAAAAACAATTCTTTCAGGCATGGGACCTTTGGAAAGAGGGAAGAACGATGGAGATTCTCGACCCACTCCTTCATGGCGAACCTCGGAGAGTCGAGATGATGAGACGGGTTCAGATAGCACTGCTGTGCGTTCAGCAGCATCCTGAAGAGCGGCCAAGCATGTGGGATGTTCTGATGATGCTGAGCTGCGAGAGCGTCTTGTTGCAAGAACCCAACCAGCCAGCTTACTACAAAGCAGATACGGCAAATGCAAGCTCAAGTTCAAGTTGAAACTAGGCGAAGTACCCCGGTTCTTGTGATGTTTCTGATAGCTGAAACGTAATTTAAAATCCATTTTCCGACAGTATAGACCCCGTTAGTTTTTGTTTGTTTTTTTGTGACTTTTGACTTTGGCTTTTCCGGAAACCAAAATAAATGGGATGGTTTCTTGAAACCACTTCTCTAAATGGCTTTTTGGGTCTAAAATCATGTGTGTTGTCTGCTTTTGAAGGACCATATGAGAGGGTTCTGATTTATGTTGTTATGAACCATTGCAGTTTGAGAGAGTTGGAAATTTAGATTTGTATTTTGTATGAATAAATCCATGCCATGTATGCATGTTCTCTGGTTGCTTTGTTGAGGTTGATATTAGTAAAATGCATGGATGATATCTCTGTACTAGTTTGTGACTAATGTATGTTGTGATGAGATCAGCTGCATGCATATATTGGAGACACATTAATGAGGCCATGAAGTTATCTGATAGTTTTTACATGTACATGCTGTCATTAGATCTTGCAAGCAGTTGAACTTTAAAAATGTTTCTGCTTGCATGCAGTTCAGATCATTAGTTGGCTTCGCATGCATGTAACAGTGGTTTTGAGATTTTGTGCTCAAATTAGAACTGATTTAGATGAAATATATAGACTTTTAGAGTCAAGTATAAAGAGCAGTTAGTTAGGGTTAGAAATTCACCTTGTTCGTCTTGTGATACTTTAAAGCTTAGGTAGCTATCTAAAGAGAGGTATGCTAGGGCAACTAAGACAAGTGAGTATACCACATGTAAGAACTTAATCACAGAAAATGACTACCTTAAAAAGACATTTAAGAAATTCTCTAGTAGGAAAAAGAACCTCAATATGATCCTTAATGAATCTAAGATGAGTGTGCAAAAGAGAGACTTATGATTTGATTCCCTAGAGCATTCTAAGAATCATCCACCTAAGATTGTGAGGGTTGTGGAGAGTGGCAAGTTTGAGGTGAAACCACTGAGTCATCTAAGACTATCTTTAGGCCTACAGGTTTTGTCCAAACCCCTTCTAGCAAAACAAGTACTTCTATTTCAGCATGTCAGACAACTCAAAATGTCAAATACCATTGCACCTTCTACAAGAAAAATAGCCACATTGTTGAGTTATGCTTCCGTAGAGCCAAAATTGAGAGGAAGAAGAGAGTATATACTTTGAGGTCTATTAGAAGAGTTCCTTCACATGTGAGTGTCTCTAGAGTCAGGTAGCATGTCTTTCCTACTAACACATAGGTCTAGGTTTGTAGATAACTTTTTTTTACTCCTTTGGTGTCTCTAGGCAGCGCTTTAGGTTAGGATATTGTGAGGGTAGATCACAGTTAGCATTTAGACAGAGGGAGTACCGGCCTTTTAGGTGGCTGATTCGGAGAGGTCTAGATGGTTCTTGTGTGCATTCTCATGATTATTTGTCTAACTATTTTATTCCTGCTCCTACTGTTATTTCTAGACATCATGTACTTCAGCACTGGATTTCCAAGTACTTGTTTACTAACCTTTCGGGATACAAGACTCGAGCACCTTTTTCTTCTCAAAGTAGGTACTGGGACACGGGTTGAAGAACATAAACTTGATTAGGTTTCGGTTTTTTACTTCATTGCGTGATTGGAACACGTGATGGTTTTCCACTCTCTTTGATGGCCTCCAAGAGGCATATACATTCGCGTTTGATGTTTCTACCTATCTTGTGAGTTATCTTATACCCTCATGCATTTACATTCATGTTTGATCACTCTTGATATGTTATGCTTATCTAGGCGTTCACTTATACCACATTGGCATGTTTTTCTACATCTATGAGTTAGCTAATTATTCATGTTTTTATGGATATATGAGTTTTGTTCTCACGAGCATACATTATTTTTGCAAGATCCTATATCATGATCTTACTTGTGTTTCGTATATTCACGTGCTTACTTGATATCATTGTTTCATGTATTTGTATGATTTGTTACATGCCATATATCTGGTATTGTGATATATCAATTGTGGATATATCATATTTTTTTATAGTACCATTAGCACGTGCTATTTTAGTTTCATCATTTATCATGCTTTTGCTCCGTGGGATGAGAAATGAGATAGAGAGATGGAGATTAGGACAATGGCCAGAACCTAGTGTGCGGGTTGGTGATGGGACGGAAAAAAATTTAAATGGGCTGAATTTTTTATTGAATTAGTTTTTTTTCGGAGTGGACCGAGATAACCAAATTTCTCTAAATTTCATGAAATTTCAGCCGAAAATATTTTCATTGATGATGAGAGTACACCATGAACGTCGTGGGCAGCAGGTTGGTGTGATGACATATACCTTCATCATGACGCGAAGCACTGTTAGTTATTTGCTTTAGCTCTTTCTTCTCTTACAAACAGTAAGCTTTTCTTCATGCAGGGGTTACATCGCCCCAGAATTTTGTGGACAAAGTCCGATGTGTATTGGTTCGGCATGTTGCTTCTCGAGATTAGCGGAAAGAATCCGCAGGGATGGATCATATGACGTCAGGGACGTACTTAAGGGGCTAAGTAAGATTTTCCCGCTTTCATGACTGTTGTTACTTAATTTCCACCCTAGCTACATCTGAGAAAACGGCATGGCATGTGTTAGCCATTAATTAATTGTAAGATGATATCAAGCTTGGTTTTGTAGGAATATTTAAGTTGTCTTCGCGAAACCATACCCTGATATTTAATGCGTAAACATCGTGTAGATATGTAGAGTCCTAATGGAAGCTCTTTAGAACATCGTCTATGGAGATTTACAACCAATCAATATCATGTAGTGTTCGGTTCTCAAGTATGTATGAGCACGGCAGTGGACACGTTGTTTGAAAATACCTAGTGCACCAATGCATTAAGCTGTTCTCTTTTCTGTTGTATTTTCGTCTTTGCTAATGCCTTTTTTTTTTTGCCTTATCTGGACAGTGAACATAAGTTCACAGCTGATTAATCAGTTAAGGGTAAATTTTCTATGGTTTCGGTATAGTATTTTTTTTTCAAGATGGTTGCTGGAGTTTTGTTTTCTTGGGAGAACATCCACTATTGCAAAAAGTTGTATATTAGACGTCATATTACAGACGGTTCCTCAAAATCATCTGTATTAAATATAATCATAGACAATTTTAGTTTAGAGACCATTTGTGTTGCTGTCGACCATAAAAACCATATGTCAAGAGGAAATATCATAGACGGTTCATGGTTAAAATCGTTTGTGATACTCCACAAATGGTTATTACAAAGAACCGCCTGTGATATTTCCAAATATCACAGATGATTTTTTATTTGAACCGTCTGTGATATTTCACGGATGGTTTGTATTAAAAATCATCCATGATAATTAAGTTATCATAGACGGTTTGTATAAAAAATCATCTATAATAATTCCATTATATTAATTGCGCGTAGACCCGCCGACCCTATGTCTTAAATTTCAGATCTACGCTGCTGCTTTGAGCTGAAGGCAGGGCTTTGTGGTGATCTTGTGAAAGTAGACTATTTGGTAAGAGTAATTATAGATCCATTAAGTTTTTGACTACCTATGGTTAGTAATTTGTTTCTAATTGCATTATAATTTACATTTATAGCTTTTGGTGAAAGGAGAATTAAAGATGGTTGATCTAACTAGCTTGATGTAGAAAGAAGATTATTTTACATCTAGCATAATTTAGGGTTTAGGGTTTAGTCAATTCATAGTCTATTTCTACTTAATTCAATTTAATTAATTATTATTACTACATATAGCTACTTAATTTAGATCATACATATATAGTATAGTAATTAATTTATTAAATATGTTATACTAAATTATTTTATGTGTAATGTAGGACCAAAACTGGATGTACGTTGGGAACCGTGTGAGTAAAGAGTACATTAATGGCATTTCTGCTTTTACAAAAGCTACCGAGGAGGATATGTTGAATAAGGAGGTGGAATATATGTACTGTCCATGCATTGACTACGAGAATCTAAAGATGTTTAAGAGCCGAGCGTAGATTAAAGCACACTTAATTCGAAGGGGTTTCAAAAAAGGGTATGAACGTTGGATCAGTTATGGTGAAGAGCAGATTACACAGAAAGGTAGTAATAACAACATCACCGACAAAAATGATATGCGGCTAGATAATGTCGATTGTGGTTCCGATTCGGATATGCTACATGATAACAATCTAGATCAGATGCTTCACGATGCATAAGGCAACTATGATGAGAGAGGGTATGTTAAATTCCGGTGTTTGATGGAGGATTCGGAGAAACCTTTGTTCACGTGCTGTAAGTCAAAATACACGAGGTTGTCAGCTGTGCCTGAATTGATGAAATTGAAGGCAAGCAATGATTGGTCCGACAAGAGTTTCACGACACTGTTAGATCTTTTAGTGGACATGATTCCAAAAGAAAACAAGTTGCCCAAAACCACCTACAAAGCTAAGAAGGTTCTTTGTCCATCGGGAATGGAAGTAGAAAGATGACATCCTGATAATATTTATTATCTCTGCAATGCTCGATCCATTGATAGGCCTATTGGAGTAGCTAATTTTGTATTGTTATGTAGGTGGCTACGAAGTGCAAGCTCCAAGTGAGATGTGCCTCTGTTGCCCTGTGTGCTGCTTGGGGCCAGGCATATCCATTCGGGCCCGGGGCCTTAGTGCATGGTGTATCTCTAGCGCCAGGTTCCGCAAAAGTAAATGTGGATGGTGTTCATGCCAAGTTCGAGGTCGTCTCGCTGCAGATGCCCCCTATTGATGAGGTCATGACTTTGGGCCAAGCCATTGAAACATTCATCCAGTGGCAAGAGGGATATCTACCTGGAGGCTCCTACACCGGTGCTAAGTCTATGAGAGCCATCTGCTCCGGTTCTAAGTCCACAAGAGCTATCTGCACCGGTGCCAAGTTCACTCGAGCTATCTGCACCGGTGCCAAGTTCACTCGAGCTATCTGCACCGGTGTCAAGTCCATAAGAGCCATCCGCACTGGTGCCAAGTCCACTTGAGCTATCTGCACCGGTGCCAGGTTCACTCGAGCTATCTGCACCGGTGCCAAGTCCACAGCTACCTACACAGATGCAGTAAAGTTGCGGTGCATCTACATCTCGTGCCTGGTCGACTACCGTGAATCCAATCCACAGCCGAGGCGGTAAGGGCAAACCCAAGAAGACCGATGATAAGATCCCCTACTTGTCGTTGCCTCAAAAATTTATGCTAGGTGAGCTGTTGGTTGTCCTGAAAGAGCGCCTCTTAACCCTAGGACTAATTTGCCAGAGATTGCATACATATTACATGGAACAGGCCAACAAGCCGGAGGAACAATAGCACTCAGGTATCATTGTCAAGTTTAGACTGCATCATCTGCAACGCAATATTCATGACCATGTCTTCATGGTGACCTTTGACAACTTATTCTTTCTTTTCACACTAAACGCCCACGACGCCTCACTCATTTGATGCTGGACACTGTAGGTGTATACAATCATGGTTTACGTTTATGTAATACCGTTAAATGTCATATATAACTCATTACTTTGCACATACACACATGGTGACTGAAGTCAGATTAAAGAAATCACCGGTTGGTTTCTTCGACCCACGCTTGGTCTCCATGGATACCATCAAGGAGGATGCATCCTTCATCCCGAATTACATGACAATGACATTAGTGGCTCACCGCAACAAAAAATTCATATTTATGCCCTACAACCAGGAGTAAGTGATGCATTAGTGGCTATACTTATTGATTTGTACTTTATAAGCAACACGAACTTAGGTTTAATGACCATGACGACATACCTGTGTGATTCCACTGGATTCTAATTGTAATTATACCAAAATGGAATAAGATAATATACCTTAATTCCCTAAGAAGAAACAGAACTGACTACATAGTTGTCCAACGATTAATCGATGGGTAAACACATTTCCTCTATAGATAATTTCATTGTAGTCTTTCCTTCATTCCCAATGACTAAGGCTAACTTTTGAAATCACGTAGGGCGTTTGCCACGTAGTTGCAGAGATACGGAAATCCAAGGGAGGGATTGACGCCCTACGACACGATCTAGATTTCTCGGTATTCGCTAGTACATATTAATCCTATATAACACTTCGTAGTAATGCCTCTCACACTAACAAATTCTATTTTTGCAGTGCCACCAGTAGCCGATGGGCAACACCTGTGGACTCTATGTTTGCCACAACATGCAACTACTCGTCGATTCTGAGAAGAACTATGATACTCAGGTTTGTCAATCTTATGATAATTATTTTATATTTTTCAATTTATATATGTATGCACAACATTGATCTTTCTACCAACAGGTTGCGTCCATCCCTATAACTTCGTTGGAATAGGCTGACCTCAAACATATTCGAGGACAGTGTACGTACTTTTTGATATCTAAAGTCATAAAAAAAGATGAAAAGTTCCACAATGTAGAATGAATTTCTCTGGTATAAGATTGAGCTTAACTATTCATGCGTGTATTTGTTCATGGATATCCATTTATTTTATTTCTGTTAATTGATTTATGAAATGGATATTTTTGTTTCTGAAATGAATGAATGTGAATTAGATGTATATATATACTGTGTTGATCTGCTTGTTTCAAAGGGTATGGCTAGTATTTCCTGAGACTAGCCAACAAACAAAAATAGGTTTAGAAATAAAAAAGAATATCATAGATGGTTATTAACTCGTAACCGTTAGTAATAGTTGACTAACACAGACGGTTTGTAGTAGAAATCGGCTATAACAAACCATATATCACAGACGGTTTCTATTAAAAATAGTCTATGTTAGTCAACTATCACTAACGGTTTTTAGTAAAACCGTCTGTGAAAGTCTGCGTTACAGACGGTTTGGAAGCCGTCTGTGATAATCTCGTATTATTACTGACCCATAAACTCAGACGACTCATAAAACCGTTTGTGATGACGTTTTTAAACCGTCTGTGATGACTTTTTGTGTTATAGTGAGCTTAGCTGATGCTTATATATACTATCATGTAGGTGGACATCTTCAAAACACGTTGGTTCTCTGATAATTTTAGTTTCACAGTTTTCTATTTTCATATAAACTTCCAACAAATTTCCTAAGGAAAGAAACACCTCCTTCCTAATCTGAATTAATATGCATTACCAACACCTATTTCATTCATGGCTGTATTTAACTTTTCGCATCCTCTGCATCGAATAAGGATATGCACAACTGAATCCCCCATTTAAAGCTTGCAAGTATAACTAACTTTTAGAAATACCAATTTATATTTTTGAATGGTACTAAACTTTTGGTTTCAGTGATTACTTTGCGTGGGTGCTCGGAAGGGGTTTGTGCAAGTTCTGAACGAGAGATGAGGCGGGTCTCATCATCTGTCGACAGTTGAGATACGAAGACGTAACATCCTAAATTTAGGATTTGCTGAAAATATAAAAATTTTAAAACTTTTTATTATTTTTCGATGTTATATAAAATTCTCAGCGTTTATTTGAGTATCTTGATCTAGATCTTGCCAAACAAATCCAAATAGTAAATAACAAAATTAAAATATGAGAACAAGAGCCAAGTAAATGGAAATCAAATCGAACAAAAATTTAAATTTGAAATTCAAAATGAAAAGCAAAAGCAATAGAATATTAAAATTTGCAATTCGAATAATTGAGCAAAGAATTTAATCGGAGATTCAAAATTTTAAGTTCAATTTTCCGAAAACCCATACCAAAGTCAAAATCAAAATTTTCATCTAGGCTCCGTCCTTTTCTTTTCTTTTCCCGTGCCCGTTCCTTTCTCGTCTTGGCCAGCCCATTCCTTCCTCCTCTCTTTCCTTCCCTCTTCCCCCACTGTGCTGCACGCGACCACGCGGCCACGCGCGCCCAGCGCCGCGCCCGCCGGCCCCGCAGCTTGCCCGACCCGGCCACGGCGTTGGGGCCGCGCCGAGCGCGCGCGCGCGCACTGCCTGTTGCCTCTCCGCGCCATCTCCGCCGCGCCGCCCTGCACCGCGCGCGCCCGCGTGCCCCCGGTGGATCGATTTCAGCTAGCTATAGCACCACCTGCCCTGATGTTTAGTGGGTAAATATCGTGTAGTCATGTAGAGTCATGGAAGCTCTTTAGAACATCGTCCATGGAGATTTATAACCAATCAAAATCCTGTAGTGTTCGGTTCTCAAGTATGTATGAGCACGGCAGTGGACACGTTGTTTGAAAATACCTAGTGCACCAATGCATTAAGCTGTTCTCTTTTCTATTGTATTTTCGTCTTTGCTAATGTTATAGCTTTTTCTTTTCTTTTTTTTTTTGCCTTTCAGTGCTTATCTGGGCAGTGAACATATGTTCACAGGTGATTAATCAGTTAAGGATAAATTTTCTATGATTTTGGTATCATATTTTTTTTCAAGATGGTCTCTGGAGTTTTGTTTTCTTGGGGAGAACATCTTGGCTGATGCTTATATAGACTATTATGTACGGAACATCTTCAAAACATGTTGGTTCTCGCAAAATTTTATTTTCATATAAACTTCCACCAAATTTCCTAAGGAAAGAAGCATCCTTCCTAATCTGAATTAATATGCATTACCAACACCTGTTTCCATTCATGGTTGTGTTTAACTTTTCGCATCCACTGTATCGAATAAGGACATGCTGAATCTCCCTTTTAAAGCCATATGATGCTTGCAAGTATAACTAACTTTTCGAAATACCCATTTATATTATTGAATGGTGCTAAACTTTTATTTTCAATGATTACTTTGCATGGGTGCTCAGAAGGTGTTTATGCGTGTGCTGCATGAGAGATTAGACGGGTCTCATCATCTGGCGACGGTTGAGATATGAAGATCTGGTTAGAAATGCTTTGGTGATCACCATGCTACTCCTATTTGCACATGGCACGCCAGAAAATGGAATTAATACTCTATGTTGCACAATGCACATGGTCCTTCGGAGTGTTGCATGAGAGATGAGACGGGTCTCATCATCTGGCGACAGTTGAGATGTGAAGATATGTTTAGAAATGATTTCGTGATCACCATGCTCCTATTTGCACATGGCACGCCAGAAAATGGAATTACTTGAGTACTCCATGTTGCATAATACACACGGAGTCATGAACGTGCTATAATTCTATGGAGAATCCACCAATCGGGTTCTTTTCTTTAACTTTATTAAAAGAAAACCTGGACAGTAGTACTCTATGATCATCTTTTTTGTGTCAAAATGTGTTGGTTGGGTGAGTCCTCCACTTTTTCTTTTTTTTCTTTCTTACCGTCTTAGTGAATATTGAAGTCTGAAGGCTTGCCTTAGAACACCATCCACGAAGATTTAAAACCAAGCAACATCATTTTTCACTTATAAGTTGTGCTTCTTTTTTTTCATAACACATGTGGGAGTAAACCTAACCCAACATTCTTCCCCTCCTATATTGGTCCTCTTAAGGAGATGTTAGGCGCCTGGATTATAATACTACTTGTCAGATCGGACCTCCTGGGTCTAACCGGGTTTTTACTACTCAGGCAATGACTGAAGATCGTGAACTGGGGAGGCACTAATGGCAGATGGAGGCATGGATCAACAGGGAAGTGTTAAGGGTCGGAGGGAGAGCCAAATTAGGTGAAGATTCAAACAAAACCAAGGTTTAAAGAAATTGAAATCCCTTTTGAATTTTCCAGGTTGTTTCATACTACTGATTTACTGAACTTTCCTGTGTTTACAATGATTACTTTGTAATGGTGCTAGATGTTGGAACACACACGGATGGAGGATAGATAATAAGAGTGCTAACTCCAAACTTCACACTACATTTATATGAAGCTATCAGGCTTTTTATGGGGGTATTACAACTTTCACACACTTTCATACATGCATTACAGGAAGGACACTGGTCCTTTTATACCCAAGTGAACCGACTCAAAACAGATTAATAGCCAGCTCTAGACAGCTCTTTGAACTTCCTGCAAAGAGCTAACTCAGCATGGTTGCCGACTGAGAACACCAAAGGCCAGCTCATGTATTGTTTGAAATATCAAGGAGTATGCTGCATGTCGGCTGCTATAGTTAGTCTAAAGTTCTCACTTGTTACAGCTGCCATTCAAAGCACACAGTCACTAGAAACTTCATGTTTTGCCCCTTGCTATCCTTCCTTGCCGACATTCTTTTTGTTTGGCTTGGAACGGCAACTGTGCCAACTCACATAGCACTAGAAACTTCATAGCTACTCAAGAGTTCTTTACTATAAGTATGTATTGTTATTTTCAACAAAAACAATGTATGTATCCATACGTAATATGTAGCTTCCAACAGCCCAACAGATGCTTGTATCCATCCATAACAAGAAAATAAATTAGTGTCAACACTAGAAAGGTGTTTGTGCAAATCTGCAGAAAAGGCGGCTCCAGTTTGCAGAGCATTTGAAGGTCACATGACACATTTGTGAAAATGCCACACTCAACTCGAGGGCCAGCATGGAATAATCCCACTTTCGACAGCAGAACAAATTGTTTAATTGGTGACCAGTGAGGTCTGGTCATCAGGTGATAGTTGACAACGTCGAGGTATCAAGGTCTGATTTGAACTGTTTCAGACTTCAGTGGTCACCATGACAAACCTGTTTAATTTTCCCATGATATACAATGCACATGGACATGGACGGCTACAAAAAGAGTGCACCCATCAGGTTCTTTTGTTTTCCTTTATTAAAGAAGTCCATCTTTTTCTGTCCTTACGAATTTATTGTGTTGGTTGGGTGAGTCATCCACTCATTCTTGCCCGTGCGTAGGAGCTGTAGATGCCGACGGCCTTCAAGCATGGCCGGTGTTAGCCATTAATTAATTGTAAGATGATATCAAGCTTGGCTTTGCAGGCTGAACCATATATCACCCGTTGGATCAATTTCAGCTAGCTACACCGCCTATATATATTAGCGTCTTAGCTAGTTGAAATCTTGCCCAGTAAAGCAAAGGAGAGAGGAAAAACGGTGATCTTTCTGTTGACACTAATTTATTTTCTTGTTATGGATAACAAAACAGCCGACATGAGTTGTGCCAAAAAAATCTTGATATCGGTATTGGTCCATGAAACTTCTGGTCAAAGCAAAAAGTTAAGTAGCTTCTACATATGGGAGAAGTCAAGAAATATCTAGCAGTATGCAGGCTAGCAGAGAGACAAGTCGGCAAGTAATATTAGGATAGCTCTTGAGTCATCTCGGCAAGTAGTATCAGGATGGCTTCAAAAAATCACTTGGTTAGTCGGTTTGTGCTGGCTATAAAAGGACCTGTGGTCCTCTTTCTTTCTCTAATGTGTGTGTGAGATGTATGCTTGAGCCAGGGCTTTGTCCACAAAAAAAGCTTGTAAGTGTTATGTTTGTAAAAGAGCCAATAAATTATAGTTTGATGCTTTAAGCTAGTTACTCCTCTATCCCAATTCTTTGCTTCTTTTGAGAACCACAAATCCCCAACACTTTCTGCATCTTCTGTTTGCTCAATTACTACATGTATGTGATCTTTCTCTCCTTCATGGTAGTGGATTGATGGGTACATGGGTATATACATTGGATTCACATGTAATAGTTCTGATGAATGCATCATGTTCTGTAAGCACGCAGGCGAGATGTCGCTGTGGGGATGTCTGGGGCGGGCGGCCAACGTAGCGCAGCTGGGAGGAGTGGACATTTTTGTCCTGATCGGCATGATCGTGCAGGCGGCAAAGACGGCAAGCCGGAACGACGAGGAGTGCCGGCAGCTCGCGCGCCGCGCGGGGATGATCGACGACCTGCTGCGGAGGCTGCAGGGCTCGGAGATGGCGGATCACCTGGAGACGTGGAAGCCGCTGGAGGGGCTCAATGAGACCCTTCGCCGAGCGTATACGCTTGTCAGGTCCTGCCAGGGAAGCAGCTATGCATACCGCTTCTGCATGGGCTGCGAGCTCGCCGACCGGTTCCGCGCAGTGCAGAAGGAGCTGGACCACAGCGTAGGCAGCTTGCAGTTGCTCCTCCAAATAATCACCCAAGAGGATCTCACGCGTCATATGAAAGAAATTAAGGCAATGCTGAATGCTCCTACGCAGGTACAATTATTACAGAAGATTAACTTTATTTAAGTACTGTAGCTCTTTGGAATGGTTAAAACAGGAGAATTCGATTTGCAAACTTTGCTGCGATTCCTGATTCTGAGACTAGTGCTGTTCAATAACATGAGAGAGAGAGCTCTAACTTTGTCATTGCAGGACGGTGCGCAAGTACCTGCAGGGTCATCTGCTAGTCACTCCAACCGTAACGCCAGGTAAGATAATTGCAATTCGTATGTTTACCTCTTTGAAAATTGATATGACATCTACTGAACATTTAGTTGAAAGATAATTTCTCAAAACCTAATTCTCAAAAATTGACATTTTTATCGCATTGGTTAACTTTTTTAGTTTTTCATGATGTTCAGCAATGACAGGGTAACAGTGGCAGGCGATTTAGAAAAACATAATCTGGTAGCAGAGCGTTCCGAACTTACGAAACGTCTCTTGCCAGGTACCTTGTTACTTTTCTTGCGTTACTGATTTGAGAATTTTTACTATATATTCTACTGGTAGTAAGGAGTGGTAGTAGAATCAAATCTAGCCATTGATTTCTTTAGGGCATTGCAGACGTTTTGTCTAAACCTAATATTAGTCCATCATCTGCACCCATGCCGCTTCTCGTAATTCAGGCAAGACTTTTCAATACCGCATCACATGACTGGGGACTGGGGTGCAATATTAGATGATTCTACTTCTCTTCTCGCGCCAATTGGCTGAATTCTTGATCTATGCAAGAGCTAGTGATGGGAAGATAGAGAAAATGTCAAATCCCTCCGGCCACCATGCCGCACGGTCCCGCCGCCGTAGGATCGCCCGGCCGCTATCACTCCACCGGTCCGCTCGGTCCGACCACCGCTGCCCTCCTTGTCGTTTAACATCACAGGGCAGAAAATGAAAAAAAAAATGAATCCATGAGAACTCCATCGACATAGCTGCGAGGCCCAACTACAACACCTTTGGAATTTTTGGCCAGCTAGGGTTGCTGCATCGGTGCAAATTGTAACATCTTGAAAAATTCAAATTTCAAAATATAAATTTCTTAAATTATTTTGCAATATGTTTTGTTGAAATTTGGATTTTATGCCGATTTTCCGAATATTGGAGGAGAATCCAAAAATTTTAGAAAAAATTTAAAAATAAAACTAATTGTAGGATCGAAATGGCGACAGAGGGGGGGTGAATGTCGATCTCTTAAAAGTCCCCCGAGAACTCGAACGCAGATTTTTCAACAAGAAGCAAAACAGAGCACCTCACAAAAAATTAAAAATAATTTTGCTGAAATTTGGAACGCATGCGACACTAAAAAATTCACCATAAATCAGAGATCATCCAGTAAAAATTTCAACTGAAAATATCGCTGTTTGATCTGCAAACAAAATAGCCAAAGATCAGCAAAAACAAAAAAGGAAGAAGCACAAAAGAGAGATGCTTCCTGCTGGCCGAGAGCTTGCTGGCCGAAACCCCTTTTTTTTTATTTGCTAGTCAAGATGCTTGCTGGCCGTAATATGTGAGCACAAGTGAAATTTCACTCCCAGCCAAGACCTCTGTTTACTGCAGAAAATACTCAAAGGCTGAAAATAGAAAAGGTGCATCGGCAGGAAAACTTGCAATCTGATTTCAGTCCAAGCCTGATTGCACTGCAGCTACACAAGAAATTATATTGCAAAAGGGAGAAGCACTCAAGAGAGTCAAGCACTGAACTGAACGCAAGAAATAGAGACAACAGCCTACTGAAAACCGAAAATGAACAGAGGAGCAGCCAAGGACTGAAAAAACTGAAAACTTGATAAACTACAGAGAGGAGCAAATAAACCCAAATGGCTCACACTACACAAATCCCTTGCTCATGAAATTCTCAGGATATATTAGCAATACCCACATCATCCTTCAAGCCAATTTCCATGACATTTCACAAGGGGGATCAAGAATTAGATCAAACCCTAGAATACTTGAAAAACTTCAGAGAGGGCTCATAAAATCCAAATTACTCCTTCCACAGAGATCTTTTGCACATGAGATTTTAGGGATATGTTAGCAATATCTAGAGGATCCCTCAGACCAAACCTCAAGCCATCTCATTAAGGGAAATCAGATTTGGGCAAAAACCCTAGAACTGCAGAAACACAAACAGAGACTCTCCAAAACAGAAATCAGAGATTAAAACAATGTTTGCTCTAGGGAAACTCGATCAAACGATCTTGAAGCACTAACCCATCACAGAGCAACCCATTTTGGCCAATCCCAGCAGGCAAGAACTCGAAAATCCAAAAGTCAAGAATTCACCAAATGGAGGCATCGTAGAACAGAGAGCAAGAAAATGATGAAACTTCAGATTTTCATTGATTTCAACAATGGGAAATGCGAGGAATCACGATACGCATGTACATTAGAACGAGGAATGATTACATGACTCTCACACACTCTCCAACCTCTCAAACATCAACCATGAATGCTTAGAGGAGGATGAACACACTCTGTTCTCTCAAGAACTCTACGTAGGGGACAGAGGGAGGACTGACTCTGCCTCTCCAACCACTAAAGACTAAAGAAGAAACCAACTCCTAAAGCCTCTTTTGACTAGAGCTAACCCTAATTCCCTCCAAAATGCTCTAGTGGGCATGCAGCCCCTCAATCCTATTTATAGCCTTGGCTAACGGGTCTCCGCCCCGTTACGCCTGCTAAATCCAACGGCGCCCGCTCCCGCTTGTGCAGCCTCGCGAATTTCCCGATTCGCCCCTCCTGCACCTTCCGGGAAGCTTCCGCGCTCCTTGCCTCGCACGCCTCGCAACCACCTCGAGTCTACGTCGTCTTCGACACATCCCGACCGTTCTGACCTCAGCGCCACCTGCGCCTAGTCCGGTCCACGTGTCTCGCCACGACTCCACCCGATGTTCTGCAGCCACACAGACAAAGAACACATCAAATAGCACCGCTCGATACATGAAAGCGTAAATACCATAATACTTACCATAATGAAGTCCAAACCTGTCGAATCATCGAAATATGAACATAAACCCATACGACCAGGAATGACCAAGTCCGACCGAGCCCGACTGCGCCATGCAACGACTCGACTCCGAACTACGCAAACCAAACTCGACTCACTTAGACCAACGTCAAATACTCATCATTCACAAGGAGTCACGACCGCATGATCTCTCAATCTCCCCCTTGATGAGTATATTGACAAACTCCGAAAAAGCATTAAGTAGAGTTTGATTTTGAAGAATCCAACATGGTCCAAAGAAGAGAAGGAAGCTAATGACCATGTCGACAGAAGGAACACTAGAGCAACAACTGAAAGAGCAAATTGATCAACTGAAAGAGCAAATTGATCTCCAAAGCTCTAAACTGTTCCCAACAGACTTTTTCTTCTCTATACTCCCCCTTTTGGCAATAAACACATCAAGATGCAATAGAGAGAATATGACATGTCAATGGATGAATATGGCTGAAGTTTGTTTATTTAAGCATCTAGAGCCATGAGAATTATCCATATTGACCATAATGAGATACACCAAGCCATAACTCTATAAAAAGCTATCTAGATCATGACATGACATGTATAAGCTAGCTAGAACACATAGATGACAATCTGAAATATAGTGCATTAAGTGAGAATGTCAAGTCATCAAGAGGTAAGTCTAACTAGAGATACCCAAGGATGATGCCGGCCATGTCAAGTAAGCTAAGCGGAACCAAGAAGCTAATATTGAGACCAACTAGAGTGCTATGCTCAAGAATGAAACATTGGCGCAAGTACTTGGTTCTTTTTGTAGATTAAGCAAATTGAGCACATGAAACATTGTCTTTTTAAAGCTCATGGTCGTTTCCAACCCAATTTTTTTATGTGCTAGATCTCAAGCCTTATGCGACTACTTCAAGCGAGAAGCTTAAGAAGATAGTCTAGGTCATCCAAAACTCCCCTGAGTTCATGCCTAGTGCAATGGCAAGCCGTCTCATGAGAAAGAATTGGTGAAATCAGTTTTTTTCGCACAAAAGAGATTTTTTTTTGTGCTAGATCTCAAGCCTTATGCGACTACTCCAAGCGAGAAGCTTAAGAAGATAGTCTAGGTCATCCAAAACTCCCCCTGAGTTCATGCCTAGTGCAATGGCAAGCCGTCTCATGAGAAAGAATTGGTGAAATCAGTTTTTTCGCACAAAAGAGATCTTTTTGCTTTGTAAACATGTTGTACTACCTCATGCTACATCAAGAGACTAAAATAGCTCAATCTAAGGCTCAATAAAAGATTCAACGCTCAGCTAAGCCTAGTTGACATGGCATGAATCATAAAGAGATAGCTCAAGAAAGACTAAACTCAAATGCTAGCATGACAAGTTTTACTTCAAGTTTGGCAATTTTAATTAACTTATCATGGTAAAAGCTAGTCTGCACATATGAAGTCATGATCAATCTAGCATATACAGCACAAGACATGGCAAGGTGTAAAGCATTGAAGCATATCATAACAGGATAATAATCAAGGCTCAATGCAGAATGATTATAATGCTAGAATGCTGAAAATGCAAGAAAATCCAGCTCCCCCTCAACATGAGATGCAACTTTTAGTTCAAGTTGAGTTAAGTCAATATTAAGCTCCAAAAGCTCCCAAATGAACTCCCCCTGAACCAAAGCAATAAATTCGAGAAGCTGGCAAAGAAAACCAAACAGGCAGTCCTTAAAGCATAGAAAAGATATAGAAGCAACTATGGCTTAAACTGACTCTCATCTACCCCAAATGACTCCAGGACTAACAGCTGATCGTCGAACACACACTAGAGAGCAAACACGTACCCTGTCTACCCGAGGGTGGCCCAACCCTCGCTAGAACCTACAAGAAGTGAGTGAGCTCAACCTAGTGAGATAAGAAATAGCTAATCCTGGAAACACAAGATAAGAGTAAGAAGTCTAAGCAACTCAACACAAGAAACACTCTAACCTATGCTAGAAGGACTTAACCCAATGCACCCGCAAATGCAATGCAACAGAAATGAGACAGAAGCATAATTAATATAATAAAGCAGTAAAGCCCAAGCTCCCCCTCACTACAGTCCGTAAGGACAAACCACCCCAAGCTCTCCCCGCAGAGCTGAAAATCTCGAACTGTCCAAAGGCTTGGTGAATATGTCAGCCAACTGGTGGTCACTCTCCACAAACTGGAGCACTATGTCACCCTTCTCTACATGGTCTCTAAGGAAGTGAAAGCGAATATCAATATGCTTGGTCCGAGAGTGTTGCACTGGGTTCTTAGCAATGTTAATCGCAGAAGTGTTATCACAAAAGAGTGGAACACTGTCTATTGCTAACCCAAAGTCCCGCAGGGTCGAGACCATCCAAAGCACCTGGCTGCAACAACTGGCAGCAGCAACGTACTCGGCCTCTGCAGTGGACTGTGCAACACCGGACTGCTTCCTCGAAAACCAAGAAACGAGAGAAGTGCCAATGAATTGGCAAGTGCCAGAAGTGCTCTTCCTATCTATCCTACAGCCAGCAAAGTCTGCATCCGAGAAGGCTCTCAAGGAAAGACAGGATGAGGAAGAGTACCAGATGCCATAGTCAATGGTAGCTCGAAGGTACCGAAAGATGCGCTTCACCGCCTGACGGTGAGATACGCGAGGAGAAGCCTGAAAACGGGCACACAGACACACAGAGAAGTGTATGTCTGGTCTCGAGGCAGTGAGGTAAAGAAGAGAGCCGATCATACTTCTGAACTCTTTCTGATCAACTGGCTCGCCGTCCTCATCTGGGTCAAGATAGGCTGTAGAAGCCATGGGAGTTGACACAGGCTTACTATCACTCATGTCGAAGCGTCTCAGGAGGTCACGAGTGTACTTTCCCTGATGAAGAAATGTACCCTCCCGAGTCTGCTTGATTTGGAAGCCAAGAAAGAAGGTCAATTCGCCCATCATACTCATCTCAAACTCGGTGCTAATGACATCCGAGAACTGTGAAACCAGAGTATGGGAAGAGCCGCCAAAGATGATGTCATCGACATAGATCTGGACGAGCAGAAGGTCATTGCCATGACGGCGGATGAACAAGGTCTTGTCTACTTTACCCATGTCAAACCCATGACTCAACAAGTAGGACTTAAGCCTCTCATACCAAGCTCTAGGGGCCTGCTTAAGTCCATACAACGCTTTGGAAAGCTTGAAGACATGGTGTGGGTATTTGGGGTTCTCGAAACCTGGAGGCTATCTGACGTAAACTTCTTCCTCAATGACTCCATTAAGGAAGGCACTCTTGACGTCCATCTGGTAGAGCTTGAAACCCTTAGAAGCTGCAAAGGCAAGCAGGATTCTAATGGCCTCAAGTCGAGCTACAGGGGCAAAGGTCTCCTCGAAATCTAGACCCTCAACCTGGGAGAACCCCTGAGCTACCAGTCTAGCCTTGTTCCGAATAACCACTCCATCCTCGCTCTGCTTGTTCTTGAACACCCACTTAGTCCCAATAATATTGTGACCTCGCGGGGGCTCGACAAGCGACCAGACCTTGTTTCTCTCAAAGTTTTCTAGCTCCTCATGCATGGCATTGACCCAAGACTCATCAGATAAAGCATGAGAAATATCTTTGGGCTCAAAGGAGGCAATGAAGGCAGAATGGAGACAGAATTGAGATAAGCCAGATTTTGAGCGGGTAACACGCTCGAACAGGTCTCCAATCATCTGCTCAGAAGGATGCCTTTTCTGGATATGTTGGGGAGGTCCAGGATGAGATGAAGAAGTGGCCTCTACCTCGTGAGCTGACGAGGTAGGAACAGAGCCACTAGCTCCAGAGGAAGCAGAAGGCATGGGCTGATCACCTGGAGGTGCGGTGGAAGACGGCACCTCAAGGGGTGGATAAGGGACTGGATCGGGTAGACAACCCTCATCTCCATCGTCCTCGTCATCCACGAAAATGGTCTCGGACTGCTCTAAAGAACCTGAGATATCAGGCCTAGTCCCCGGACTGGCCTCGTCAAAGGTCACCTCACAGGTTTCTACCATTTTGCTAGACTCGCAGTTCCAGACCCTATAAGCCCGCGAAGAAGGCGAGTAACCTAGAATGATCCCATCACAAGAACGTGACTCGAACTTATCTAGGTTCCCGGACTTCAGAATAAAGCACTTGCAACCAAACACACGAAAATGAGAGGCGCTGGGCTTTCGCCCGTATCTCAACTCATAAGAAGTGCGGTGCAGGTGTGCCCGAAGAAAAACTCGATTTGAGACATGGCACGCGGTGGCTATAGCCTCAGCCCAAAACTTCCGCGGTGTAGAGTACTCATCAAGCATCGTCCTGGCCATCTCGACCAAGGTCCGGTTCTTTCTCTCCACGACGCCATTTTGCTGCGGGACGTGCGGAGAGGAGAACTGATGCTCTACACCTGTCTCACCACAGAAACTCTCGAAGTAGGAATTCTTGAACTCCGTGCCATTGTCACTGCGGATCGCTCGTAAGGCACCCGGGAGCTCAACAGAAAGCCTACTGAAAAGACCTCGGAAATGTGAAAACGTCTCATCCTTCGAGGCTAAGAAAAACACCCAAGAATACCTCGAGAAGTCATCGACCACGACAAGAACATACCACTTCCCTCCTGCTGACTGCACTCGAGCTGGTCCCACTGTATCCATGTGGAGCAGTTGTCCTGGTGCATCGGTCATAGTCACAGTGACCGGAGGATGTGAAGCGGCAACCATCTTGCCGTGCCGGCATGGAGTGCAAACAAGATCTTTGACCATTTTGAGCTTCGGCAGACCACGAATGAGGTCGTGGCCGCTAACTCGGGTCAAATGATCAAATCCAATATGACCAAGTCTCCTATGCCAGAAGGTCAAATCACGGGACTCTGAGGCAACTAAACACCTGAGAGGATCACTAGAAGACTCAGAAAAATCAGCACGAAAGATCCTCCCAAAACGAGAAATCCCGCAAACCAGACTACCCGAAGAATCAAGAATTTTGCAATTGTTTTTCTTAAAGCTCACCTCAAAGTCGTCATCGGTAAGCTGAGAAACTGAAAGCAAATTGTACTGCAGCTTACTAACCAAGGCAACATCTTTCAAAATGAAAGAGTCATTAATGCGCACTGTACCTTTGGCGATGACGCGCCCAGATGAAGCATCTCCGAAGGTGATCGTCTCATCACCTGGAGCACGGGCAAGGGAAGAAAACCAACGGGAGTCTCCGGTCATGTGTCGTGAACACCCGGAGTCTACAAGCCAAACCTTTCCCTTCCCTGCCCGGCGAACCTGAGTCAAACAGAGAGTAAAGTCTCAGTACTGGGGTAAATCAAGAGTGATTTTGGCACCCAATACTGAACAACACGTCGAGCAGATGAAGTAGTCAAGCACGACTGACCTCTATCTACCCTACGCTCTCTGTCACTCACAGCAGAAGGTCTGTGAGCAGACCTGAAGCTGTTGCGGGGTCCGACTGCTACGGGAGAGCGAGTCGGAACACCGGCAACACGCTGAACACGCCGCGGGTAACTGTCTCGACGGGGGAAACGAGATGTACCCTCAGGACGGCGGAAGTCATGAGCAGAAGCAGCATGAGGACGAAAAACAGAAGACTCAGAAAAACCAAGTCCTCGATGCTGCCCAAACCCATCAACAGTAGTAAACCTAGACCTCGTGCTGGTCCTAGGTGCACTCAGGATCTGGGGCTGACCCTGAATACGCCTAGGAGACTCAACACGGTCTCTACGCGCGATCTTGGCGCGCCTGAAGCATCGATCAACCGTGTGTCCATCCTTCTGACAGAAGGTGCAGTGATACTTCATCCTCTGAGAGGTAGAAGTAGCACGGTCAGGCTTCGCCTTCTGAGAGGCCGAAGCAGCAGGTGCAATCACCTTACTGTCAGAAATCCCCTGGACATAGCCCGCTGACTTAAATTGGACTTTCTCGGTCCTAGGCTCGGTCTCGATCACACCTGGTGCTATGGGTCTGAGCACAGCAGGTGGATGCTTCCTCATATCCTCATAATAGTCATATCTTAGACCCTGATTAAATCTGCAAATCTTGGACTGGTCTAGAATAAGATTAAGCTTCTTCTTGCCGCCTACAAATCTCTCGAGGGTGTTCATAAGGTACTGACACTCCCGAAAGAGAGAGGTGCAAGAAGAGCAGGGAGAAGAGGGAACAGCAGGAGGTAAGGGAGCAGATGAAGAACCAACATCAGAGGGAAGAATGGCTTGTGCACGCACAGCCGACTCTGAATGGACAGTTCTACTGCTAGTCAGTTGGTTCACGTTCCTAGGCGTCTCCACCTTACCTTGGGGCTTCTCCCCCTTCTCAGCACAGACAATACAAGCAGAAGGTTGCTTCTCTAGTAGATCCTTAGTCAGCTTCACACATCTCTCATCCAATGCAATCAAATCAGATTTTAGTTTGTTACAGTTAATGCATGGTGAGCTAACAGGGTCCTTAGAAGCAAACTGAGCCAACTTCCTATCATGATCAATCATATCTTGAAACTGTTTGGAGACAGCTTCAAGTTCAGCAGTTAACTTAGGACAGTTCAAGCATGAATCAATCGGCTCAAGTAAAGAAGCTTGTAGTTCAGCAATTTTATGATCTGCCCGTTTTAAGTTCATCTTCAAGTTATTACAATTTTTACAAGAATCGGGCAGATCAAGGAGCATGGCATAAGGTCCTCTAGCAGCAATGTCCTTATCCTCACATGAGGTGGGAGAAAAAGTCTCATCAGTAGTAAGTAGGGTAACAGCCATCCTACTCAACTCTAACTCAGCAAGCAGACTAACATTCTCCACCTTAACAATATCAAGCTCGGAGGACACACTATCATGAGAGGTCCTTAATTTCTCCATGTCATCAAGCAAGGCACAGCATGTATCACAGTCGTCACGGGAGGGAGCAGATGTAAGTGAAGTAATCTCCCGTGACAGTCTATCTACTTCCTTCTCTAACTCGGTACACCTAGACCTAGCTCTAGCATGAAATCCACCTAGCTTAAGAAAAGCATCATTTAGCTGGTCATAAGAAGGGAGTACCTCATCCGAGTCGGAGTACAGCTCGCTGTCGCTGATCTCGCCCTCGAGGGCCATGAAGCACATGCCGGAGAAGTCGTCGCCGCCATTCTTGGGCTCTTGGTCACCCGTCCCGTCGTCGTCGCTCCATCCCTCCACCTCGCTGAGGTCGAGGTCGTCGAAAACGGTGAGGACGCGGTGGAAGAGCTTCTTGGCCTTCCCGAAGTTGCGGAACTTCGTCTTTCCCGGCGTCTGAGCTGGAGTCTTCTTGTTGCGGTTCTTGTCGGTGTAGTCGTTCTTGCCTGAACCGCCGTAGTCGTTCTTGCCCTTCTCCAGCTTGGGACAGTTCGCTCGAATGTGGTTGGGGCCACCACACTCGAAGCAGATGACTGGTCCGCCTCTCTTTCTGTCCCTCCTCCTCTTGTAAGCATGGGAGAACTTCCGAGCTAGGAGGGCCAGCTGTTCATCCTCTAGCTGCTCTAACTGATCATCAGTTACGTCACATAGAGCAGCTAGGGAGAACCCACAAAGCGAATCGGCGGAAAAACCAGAAGCCGGACTAGGATCGGTGACCAAAGCCATCGACTGTGACTTCGACCGACGAGAGACAACATCAATCTCGTGAGTCTTGAGGCGCGAGTACAGCGCGTCAAGAGTCAGGGTCGAGAGGTCTGTCGTGTCTTTGATGGTGGTCACCTTCATCTCCCACACGCGCAGATCGAGTGCCGTGAGCATCTGACGAGCGTTGTCCGAGTCGAGGTATGTGAGACCGACCGCTCGGAGGTTGCTCAAGATTTTGTGAAAATCGCGAAAAGCACTCATCCAGGGACTCACCAGCAAGCATCTCAAATTTGTTATATTCGCGCTTGAACTGGTCCTGTCGAACCGTCTTGATCTGGGTGGTGCCCTCATGGTATGCGTCGAGGGTCACCCAGATGTCGTAGGCGGACGACAGGTGAGATATACGGTCAAACTCGCTACGACTCAACCCCTGGATGATGATGTTCCTTGCCTTTGCATTCGCCTCAACATCAGCCATGTTCCCGGCATTGATGTTCTCATCGGCAGGAACAGCGAATCGTACTTTGACCTTCCGCCAGATGGCATACCCCTGGGCCTGGATGTATGTCTCCATTCGGCTCTTCCAGAAGGGGTAATCGATGCCATCGAACACGGGCGGCTTGGTCGAGTACTTGTCCGTCGCCATGGCTCTTGAGACCGGTTAAGATCTATGAATTAGAGCTAACCGGCTCTGATACCAATTGTAGGATCGAAATGGCGACAGAGGGGGGGGGGTGAATGTCGATCTCTTAAAAGTCCCCCGAGAACTCGAACGCAGATTTTTCAACAAGAAGCAAAACAGAGCACCTCACAAAAAATTAAAAATAATTTTGCTGAAATTTGGAACGCATGCGACACTAAAAAATTCACCATAAATCAGAGATCATCCAGTAAAAATTTCAACTGAAAATATCGCTGTTTGATCTGCAAACAAAATAGCCAAAGATCAGCAAAAACAAAAAAGGAAGAAGCACAAAAGAGAGATGCTTCCTGCTGGCCGAGAGCTTGCTGGCCGAAACCCCTTTTTTTTATTTGCTAGTCAAGATGCTTGCTGGCCGTAATATGTGAGCACAAGTGAAATTTCACTCCCAGCCAAGACCTCTGTTTACTGCAGAAAATACTCAAAGGCTGAAAATAGAAAAGGTGCATCGGCAGGAAAACTTGCAATCTGATTTCAGTCCAAGCCTGATTGCACTGCAGCTACACAAGAAATTATATTGCAAAAGGGAGAAGCACTCAAGAGAGTCAAGCACTGAACTGAACGCAAGAAATAGAGACAACAGCCTACTGAAAACCGAAAATGAACAGAGGAGCAGCCAAGGACTGAAAAAACTGAAAACTTGATAAACTACAGAGAGGAGCAAATAAACCCAAATGGCTCACACTACACAAATCCCTTGCTCATGAAATTCTCAGGATATATTAGCAATACCCACATCATCCTTCAAGCCAATTTCCATGACATTTCACAAGGGGGATCAAGAATTAGATCAAACCCTAGAATACTTGAAAAACTTCAGAGAGGGCTCATAAAATCCAAATTACTCCTTCCACAGAGATCTTTTGCACATGAGATTTTAGGGATATGTTAGCAATATCTAGAGGATCCCTCAGACCAAACCTCAAGCCATCTCATTAAGGGAAATCAGATTTGGGCAAAAACCCTAGAACTGCAGAAACACAAACAGAGACTCTCCAAAACAGAAATCAGAGATTAAAACAATGTTTGCTCTAGGGAAACTCGATCAAACGATCTTGAAGCACTAACCCATCACAGAGCAACCCATTTTGGCCAATCCCAGCAGGCAAGAACTCGAAAATCCAAAAGTCAAGAATTCACCAAATGGAGGCATCGTAGAACAGAGAGCAAGAAAATGATGAAACTTCAGATTTTCATTGATTTCAACAATGGGAAATGCGAGGAATCACGATACGCATGTACATTAGAACGAGGAATGATTACATGACTCTCACACACTCTCCAACCTCTCAAACATCAACCATGAATGCTTAGAGGAGGATGAACACACTCTGTTCTCTCAAGAACTCTACGTAGGGGACAGAGGGAGGACTGACTCTGCCTCTCCAACCACTAAAGACTAAAGAAGAAACCAACTCCTAAAGCCTCTTTTGACTAGAGCTAACCCTAATTCCCTCCAAAATGCTCTAGTGGGCATGCAGCCCCTCAATCCTATTTATAGCCTTGGCTAACGGGTCTCCGCCCCGTTACGCCTGCTAAATCCAACGGCGCCCGCTCCCGCTTGTGCAGCCTCGCGAATTTCCCGATTCGCCCCTCCTGCACCTTCCGGGAAGCTTCCGCGCTCCTTGCCTCGCACGCCTCGCAACCACCTCGAGTCTACGTCGTCTTCGACACATCCCGACCGTTCTGACCTCAGCGCCACCTGCGCCTAGTCCGGTCCACGTGTCTCGCCACGACTCCACCCGATGTCCTGCAGCCACACAGACAAAGAACACATCAAATAGCACCGCTCGATACATGAAAGCGTAAATACCATAATACTTACCATAATGAAGTCCAAACCTGTCGAATCATCGAAATATGAACATAAACCCATACGACCAGGAATGACCAAGTCCGACCGAGCCCGACTGCGCCATGCAACGACTCGACTCCGAACTACGCAAACCAAACTCGACTCACTTAGACCAACGTCAAATACTCATCATTCACAAGGAGTCACGACCGCATGATCTCTCAATCTCCCCCTTGATGAGTATATTGACAAACTCCGAAAAAGCATTAAGTAGAGTTTGATTTTGAAGAATCCAACATGGTCCAAAGAAGAGAAGGAAGCTAATGACCATGTCGACAGAAGGAACACTAGAGCAACAACTGAAAGAGCAAATTGATCAACTGAAAGAGCAAATTGATCTCCAAAGCTCTAAACTGTTCCCAACAGACTTTTTCTTCTCTATACTCCCCCTTTTGGCAATAAACACATCAAGATGCAATAGAGAGAATATGACATGTCAATGGATGAATATGGCTGAAGTTTGTTTATTTAAGCATCTAGAGCCATGAGAATTATCCATATTGACCATAATGAGATACACCAAGCCATAACTCTATAAAAAGCTATCTAGATCATGACATGACATGTATAAGCTAGCTAGAACACATAGATGACAATCTGAAATATAGTGCATTAAGTGAGAATGTCAAGTCATCAAGAGGTAAGTCTAACTAGAGATACCCAAGGATGATGCCGGCCATGTCAAGTAAGCTAAGCGGAACCAAGAAGCTAATATTGAGACCAACTAGAGTGCTATGCTCAAGAATGAAACATTGGCGCAAGTACTTGGTTCTTTTTGTAGATTAAGCAAATTGAGCACATGAAACATTGTCTTTTTAAAGCTCATGGTCGTTTCCAACCCAATTTTTTTATGTGCTAGATCTCAAGCCTTATGCGACTACTTCAAGCGAGAAGCTTAAGAAGATAGTCTAGGTCATCCAAAACTCCCCTGAGTTCATGCCTAGTGCAATGGCAAGCCGTCTCATGAGAAAGAATTGGTGAAATCAGTTTTTTTCGCACAAAAGAGATTTTTTTTGTGCTAGATCTCAAGCCTTATGCGACTACTCCAAGCGAGAAGCTTAAGAAGATAGTCTAGGTCA